>OX101756.1:11544973-13015806 GCA_944452675.1 Tachina lurida
AACAATAGGTCACCCTTTTTGTCCGCCCGCATTGCCTCCTTCCTAAAAAAATTTGGTCACATCTTGGAAAATGTTAATATAGTTGTGCAAATTTAAAGTTTTACGAAAATCTTCTGAAAACGCGAACTTCCAGTAATTCTGAGAATGCACGTTTTTAGAGTACAATGTGGGTCCATAATAGGTGGCCACTGTTGGTCGCCCACATCGACTCCTTCCCAAAAAAAAATTGGACAAATCTTGGAAAATGTTATTATAGTTGGTCAAATTTAAGGTTTTTACCTGAAAACTCGAACTTCCAGAAATTCTAAGTATGCACTATTTTAGAGTAGAGTGTGGTCTATAATAGGTCACCACTTTTGTCCGCCCGCATCGCCTTCCTAAAAAAATTTTGTTCGAAAAATGTTAATATAGTTGGGCAAATTTAAAGTTTTTCGAAAATCTGCTGAAATCGCGAACTTCAGGAACTTTGAGTATGCACGTTTTTAGAGTACAATGTGGTCCACAATATGTCACCCTTTTTGTCCGCCCGCATCGCCTCCTTCCTAAAAAAATTTTGTTCGAAAAATGTTAATATAGTTGGGCAAATTTAAAGTTTTTCGAAAATCTCCTGAAAACGCGAACTTCAAGTAATTCTGAGTATGCACGTTTTTAGAGTACAATGTTGTCCACAATATGTCACCCTTTTTGTCCGCCCGCATCGCCTCCTTCCTAAAAAAAATTTGGTCGCATCTTGGAAAATGTTAATATAGTTAATCAAATTTAAGGTTTTTTCCTGAAAACTCGAGCTTCTAGAAATTCTAAGTATGCACTTTTTAGAGTAGAATGTGGACCATAATAGATCACCACCTTTGTCCGCCCGCATCGCCTCTTTCCTAAAAAAATTTTGTTCGAAAAATGTTAATATAGTTGGGGAAATTTAAAGTTTTTCGAAAATCTCCTGAAAACGCGAACTTCCAGAAATTCTGAGTATTCACGTTTTTAGAGTGCAATATGGTCCACAATAGATCACCCTTTTTGTCCGCCCGCATCGCCACCTTCCTAAAAAAATTTGGTCACATTTTGGAAAATGTTAATATAGTTGGGCAAATTTAAAGTTTTTCGAAAATCTCCTGAAAACGCGAACTTCCAGGAATTCTGAGTATTCACGTTTTTAGAGTACAATGTGGTCCACAATAGGTCACCCTTTTTGTCCGCCCGCATCGCCACCTTCCTAAAAAAATTTGGTCACATTTTGGAAAATGTTAATATAGTTGGGCAAATTTAAAGTTTTTCGAAAATCTCCTGAAAACGCGAACTTCCAGAAATTCTGAGTATGCACGTTTTTAGAGTACAATATGGTCCACAATAGGTCACCCTTTTTGTCCGCCAGCATCGCCACCTTCCTAAAAAAATTTGGTCACATCTTGGAAAATGTTAATATAGTTGGGCAAATTTAAAGTTTTTCGAAAATCTCCTGAAAACGCGAACTTCCAGAAATTCTGAGTATACACGTTTTTAGAGTACAATGTGGTCCACAATAGGTCACCCTTTTTGTCCGCCCGCATCGCCTCCTTCCTAAAAAAAATTTGGTCGCATCTTGGAAAATGTTAATATAGTTAATCAAATTTAAGGTTTTTTCCTGAAAACTCGAGCTTCTAGAAATTCTAAGTATGCACTTTTTAGAGTATAATGTGGACCATAATAGATCACCACTTTTGTCCGCCCGCATCGCCTTCTTAAAAAAATTTTGTTCGAAAAATGTTAATATAGTTGGGCAAATTTAAAGTTTTTCGAAAATCTGCTGAAATCGCGAACTTCAGGAACTTTGAGTATGCACGTTTTTAGAGTACAATGTGGTCCACAATATGTCACCCTTTTTGTCCGCCCGCATCGCCTCCTTCCTAAAAAAATTTTGTTCGAAAAATGTTAATATAGTTGGTCAAATTTAAGGTTTTTTCCTAAAAACTCGAACTTCCAGAAATTCTAAGTATGCACTTTTTTAGAGTAGAATGTTGTCCATAATAGGTCACCCTTTTTGTCCGCATGCATCGCCTCCTGCCTAAAAAAATTTGTTCACATCTTGGAAAATGTTAATATAGTTGGGCAAATTTAAAGTTTTTCGAAAATCTCTTGAAAACGCGACCTTCCAGGAATTCTGAGTATGCACGTTTTTACAGTACTATGTGGTCCATAATAGGTGGCAACTTTTTTCCGCCCGCATCGACTCCTTCCCAAAAAAATTTTGGTCAAATATTGGAAAATGTTAATATAGTTGGGCAAATTTAAAGTTTTTCGAAAATCTCTTGAAAACGCGAACTTCCAGGAATTCTGAGTATTCACGTTTTTAGACTGCAATGTGGTCCACAATAGATCACCCTTTTCGTCCGCCCGCATCGCCTCCTTCCTAAAAAAATTTGGTCACATCTTGGAAAATTTTAATATAGTTGGGCAAATTTAAAGTTTTTCGAAAATCTCCTGAAAACGCGAACTTCCAGAAATTCTGAGTATGCACGTTTTTACAGTACTATGTGGTCCATAATAGGTGGCCACTTTTGTCCGCCCGCATCGACTCCTTCCGAAAAAATATTTGTTCAAATCTTGGAAAATGTTAATATAGTTGGTCAAATTTAATGTTTTTTCCTAAAAACTCGAACTTCCAGAAATTCTAAGTATGCATTTTTTAGAGTAGAATGTTGTCCATAATAGGTCACCCTTTTTGTCCGCATGCATCGCCTCCTGCCTAAAAAAATTTGGTCACATCTTGGAAAATGTTAATATAGTTGGGCAAATTTAAAGTTTTTCGAAAATCTCTTGAAAACGCGAACTTCCAGGAATTCTGAGTATTCACATTTTTAGAGTGCAATGTGGTCCACAATAGGTCACCCTTTTTGTCCGCCCGCATCGACTCCTTCCCAAAAAAATTTTGCTCAAATATTGGAAAATGTTAATATAGTTGGGCAAATTTAAAGTTTTTCGAAAATCTCTTGAAAACGCGAACTTCCAGGAATTCTGAGTATTCACGTTTTTAGACTGCAATGTGGTCCACAATAGATCACCCTTTTCGTCCGCCCGCATCGCCTCCTTCCTAAAAAAATTTGTTCAAATCTTGGAAAATGTTAATATAGTTGGGCAAATTTAAAATTCTTCGAAAATCTCGTAAAAACTCGAACTTCCAGAAATTCTGAGTATGCACATTTTTACAGTACTATCTGGTCCATAATAGGTGGCCACTTTTGCCCACCCGCATCGACTCCTTCCCAAAAACAATTTTTTCAAATCTTGGAAAATGTTAATATAGTTGGTCAAATTTAAGGTTTTTCCTGAAAACTCGAACTTCCAGAAATTCTAAGTATGCACTTTTTTAGAGTAGAATGTGGTCCATAATAAGTCACCACTTTTGTCCGCCCGCATCGCCTCCTTCCTAAAAAAATTTTGTTCGAAAAATGTTAAGATTGTTGGGCAAATTTAAACTTTTTCGAAAATCTCCTGAAAACTCGAACTTCCAGGAATTCTGAGTATGCACGTTTTTAGAGTACAATGTAGTCCACAATAGGTCACACTTTTTGTCCGGCCGCATCGCCACCTTCCTAAAAAAATTTGGTCAAATTTTGGAAAATGTTAATATGGTTGGGCAAATTTAAAGTTTTTCGAAAATCTCTTGAAAACGCGAACTTCCAGGAATTCTGAGTATTCTCGTTTTTAGAGTGCAATGTGGTCCACAATAGATCACCCTTTTTGTCCGCCCGCATCGCCACCTTCCTAAAAAAATTTGGTCACATTTTGGAAAATGTTAATATAGTTGGGCAAATTTAAAGTTTTTCGAAAATCTCCTGAAAACGCGAACTTCCAGAAATTCTGAGTAAGCACGTTTTTATAGTACAATGTGGTCCACAATAGGTCACCCTTTTTGTCCGCCCGCATCGCCACCTTCCTAAAAAAATTTGGTCACATTTTGGAAAATGTTAATATAGTTGGGCAAATTTAAAGTTTTTCGAAAATCTCCTGAAAACGCGAACTTCCAGAAATTCTGAGTATGCACGTTTTTAGAGTACAATATGGTCCACAATAGGTCACCCTTTTTGTCCGCCCGCATCGCCACCTTCCTAAAAAAATTTGGTCACATTTTGGAAAATGTTAATATAGTTGGGCAAATTTAAAGTTTTTCGAAAATCTCCTGAAAACGCGAACTTCCAGAAATTCTGAGTATGCACGTTTTTACACTACTATGTGGTCCATAATAGGTCACCCTTTTTGTCCGCCCGCATCGCCTCCTTCCTAAAAAAATTTGGTCACATCTTGGAAAATGTTAATATAGTTGGGCAAATTTAAAATTTTTCGAGAATCTCGTAAAAACTCGAACTTCCACAAATTCTGAGTAAGCACGTTTTTACAGTACTATCTGGTCCATAATAGGTGGCCACTTTTTTCCGCCCGCATCGACTCCTTCCCAAAAAAATTTTGGTCAAATTTTGGAAAATGTTAATATAGTTGGGTAAATTTAAAGTTTTTCGAAAATCTCTTGAAAACGCGAACTTCCAGGAATTCTGAGTATTCACGTTTTTAGAGTGCAATGTGGTCCACAATAGATCACCCTTTTTGTCCGCCCGCATCGCCACCTTCCTAAAAAAATTTGGTCACATTTTGGAAAATGTTAATATAGTTGGGCAAATTTAAAGTTTTTCGAAAATCTCCTGAAAACGCGAACTTCCAGAAATTCTGAGTATGCACGTTTTTAGAGTACAATGTGGTCCACAATAGGTCACCCTTTTTGTCCGCCCGCATCGCCACCTTCCTAAAAAAATTTGGTCACATTTTGGAAAATGTTAATATAGTTGGGCAAATTTAAAGTTTTTCGAAAATCTCCTGAAAACGCGAACTTCCAGAAATTCTGAGTATGCACGTTTTTAGAGTACAATATGGTCCACAATAGGTCACCCTTTTTGTCCGCCCGCATCGCCTCCTTCCTAAAAAAATTTGGTCACATCTTGGAAAATGTTAATATAGTTGGGCAAATTTAAAATTTTTCTAGAATCTCGTAAAAACTCGAACTTCCAGAAATTCTGAGTAAGCACGTTTTTACAGTACTATTTGGTCCATAATAGGTGGCCACTTTTTCCGCCCGCATCGACTCCTTCCCAAAAAAATTTTGGTCAAATTTTGGAAAATGTTAATATAGTTGGGCAAATTTAAAGTTTTTCGAAAATCTCTTGAAAACGCGAACTTCCAGGAATTCTGAGTATTCACGTTTTTAGAGTGCAATGTGGTCCACAATAGATCACCCTTTTTGTCCGCCCGCATCGCTACCTTCCTAAAAAAATTTGGTCACATTTTGGAAATTGTTAATATAGTTGGGCAAATTTAAAGTTTTTCGAAAATCTCCTGAAAACGCGAACTTCCAGAAATTCTGAGTAAGCACGTTTTTAGAGTACAATGTGGTCCACAATAGGTCACCCTTTTTGTCCGCCCGCATCGCCACCTTCCTAAAAAAATTTGGTCACATTTTGGAAAATGTTAATATAGTTGGGCAAATTTAAAGTTTTTCGAAAATCTCCTGAAAACGCGAACTTCCAGAAATTCTGAGTATGCACGTTTTTAGAGTACAATATGGTCCACAATAGGTCACCCTTTTTGTCCGCCCGCATCGCCACCTTCCTAAAAAAATTTGGTCACATTTTGGAAAATGTTAATATAGTTGGGCAAATTTAAAGTTTTTCGAAAATCTCCTGAAAACGCGAACTTCCAGAAATTCTGAGTATGCACGTTTTTACACTACTATGTGGTCCATAATAGGTCACCCTTTTTGTCCGCCCGCATCGCCTCCTTCCTAAAAAAATTTGGTCACATCTTGGAAAATGTTAATATAGTTGGGCAAATTTAAAATTTTTCGAGAATCTCGTAAAAACTCGAACTTCCAGAAATTCTGAGTAAGCACGTTTTTACAGTACTATCTGGTCCATAATAGGTGGCCACTTTTTTCCGCCCGCATCTACTCCTTCCCAAAAAAATTTTGGTCAAATTTTGGAAAATGTTAATATAGTTGGGCAAATTTAAAGTTTTTCGAAAATCTCTTGAAAACGCGAACTTCCAGGAATTCTGAGTATTCACGTTTTTAGAGTGCAATGTGGTCCACAATAGATCACCCTTTTTGTCCGCCCGCATCGCCACCTTCCTAAAAAAATTTGGTCACATTTTGGAAATTGTTAATATAGTTGGGCAAATTTAAAGTTTTTCGAAAATCTCCTGAAAACGCGAACTTCCAGAAATTCTGAGTAAGCACGTTTTTAGAGTACAATGTGGTCCACAATAGGTCACCCTTTTTGTCCGCCCGCATTGCCACCTTCCTAAAAAAATTTGGTCACATTTTGGAAAATGTTAATATAGTTGGGCAAATTTAAAGTTTTTCGAAAATCTCCTGAAAACGCGAACTTCCAGAAATTCTGAGTATGCACGTTTTTACAGTACTATCTGGTCCACAATAGATCACCCTTTTTGTCCGCCCGCATCGCCTCCTTCCAAAAAAAATTTGGTCACATCTTGGAAAATTTTAATATAGTTGGGCAAATTTAAAGTTTTTCGAAAATCTCCTGAAAACGCGAACTTCCAGAAATTCTGAGTATGCACGTTTTTAGAGTACAATGTGGTCCATAATAGGTGGCCACTTTTTTCCGCCCGCATCTACTCCTTCCCAAAAAAATTTTGGTCAAATTTTGGAAAATGTTAATATAGTTGGGCAAATTTAAAGTTTTTCGAAAATCTCTTGAAAACGCGAACTTCCAGGAATTCTGAGTATTCACGTTTTTAGAGTACAATGTGGTCCACAATAGGTCACCCTTTTTGTCCGCCCGCATCGCCACCTTCCTAAAAAAAATTTGGTCACATTTTGGAAAATGTTAATATAGTTGGACAAATTTAAAGTTTTTCGTAAATCTCCTGAAAACTCGAACTTCCAGAAATTCTGAGTATGCACGTTTTTAGAGTACAATGTGGTCCACAATAGGTCACCCTTTATGTCCGCCCGCATCGCCACATTCCTAAAAAAATTTGGTCACATTTTGGAAAATGTTAATATAGTTGGGCAAATTTAAAGTTTTTTGAAAATCTCCTGAAAACGCGAACTTCCAGAAATTCTGAGTATGCACGTTTTTAGAGTACAATATGGTCCACAATAGGTCACCCTTTTTGTCCGCCCGCATCGCCACCTTCCTAAAAAAATTTGGTCACATTTTGGAAAATGTTAATATAGTGTTGGGCAAATTTAAAGTTTTTCGAAAATCTCCTGAAAACGCGAACTTCCAGAAATTCTGAGTATGCACGTTTTTACAGTACTATCTGGTCCACAATAGATCACCCTTTTTGTCCGCCCGCATCGCCTCCTTCCAAAAAAAATTTGGTCACATCTTGGAAAATTTTAATATAGTTGGGCAAATTTAAAGTTTTTCGAAAATCTCCTGAAAACGCGAACTTGCAGAAATTCTGAGTATGCACGTTTTTAGAGTACAATGTGGTCCACAATAGGTCACCCTTTTTGTCCGCCCGCATCGCCACCTTCCTAAAAAAATTTGGTCACATTTTGGAAAATGTTAATATAGTTGGGCAAATTTAAAGTTTTTCGAAAATCTCCTGAAAACGCGAACTTCCAGAAATTCTGAGTATGCACGTTTTTACAGTACTATGTGGTCCATAATAGGTGGCCACATTTTTCCGCCCGTATCGCCACCTTCCTAAAAAATTTTGGTCACATTTTGGAAAATGTTAATATAGTTGGGCAAATTTAAAGTTTTTCGAAAATCTCCTGAAAACGCGAACTTCCAGAAATTCTGAGTATGCACGTTTTTAGAGTACAATATGGTCCACAATAGGTCACCCTTTTTGTCCGCCCGCATCGCCACCTTCCTAAAAAAATTTGGTCACATTTTGGAAAATGTTAATATAGTTGGGCAAATTTAAAGTTTTTCGAAAATCTCCTGAAAACGCGAACTTCCAGAAATTCTGAGTATGCACGTTTTTACACTACTATGTGGTCCATAATAGGTCACCCTTTTTGTCCGCCCGCATTGCCTCCTTCCTAAAAAAATTTGGTCACATCTTGGAAAATGTTAATATAGTTGGGCAAATTTAAAATTTTTCGAGAATCTCGTAAAAACTCGAACTTCCACAAATTCTGAGTAAGCACGTTTTTACAGTACTATCTGGTCCATAATAGGTGGCCACTTTTTTCCGCCCGCATCGACTCCTTCCCAAAAAAATTTTGGTCAAATTTTGGAAAATGTTAATATAGTTGGGCAAATTTAAAGTTTTTCGAACATCTCTTGAAAACGCGAACTTCCAGGAATTCTGAGTATTCACGTTTTTAGAGTGCAATGTGGTCCACAATAGATCACCCTTTTTGTCCGCCCGCATCGCCACCTTCCTAAAAAAATTTGGTCACATTTTGGAAAATGTTAATATAGTTGGGCAAATTTAAAGTTTTTCGAAAATCTCCTGAAAACGCGAACTTCCAGAAATTCTGAGTATGCACGTTTTTAGAGTACAATGTGGTCCACAATAGGTCACCCTTTTTGTCCGCCCGCATCGCCACCTTCCTAAAAAAATTTGGTCACAATTTGGAAAATGTTAATATAGTTGGGCAAATTTAACGTTTTTCGAAAATCTCCTGAAAACGCGAACTTCCAGAAATTCTGAGTATGCACGTTTTTAGAGTACAATATGGTCCACAATAGGTCACCCTTTTTGTCCGCCCGCATCGCCTCCTTCCTAAAAAAATTTGGTCACATCTTGGAAAATGTTAATATAGTTGGGCAAATTTAAAATTTTTCGAGAATCTCGTAAAAACTCGAACTTCCACAAATTCTGAGTAAGCACGTTTTTACAGTACTATCTGGTCCATAATAGGTGGCCACTTTTTTCCGCCCGCATCGACTCCTTCCCAAAAAAATTTTGGTCAAATTTTGGAAAATGTTAATATAGTTGGGCAAATTTAAAGTTTTTCGAAAATCTCTTGAAAACGCGAACTTCCAGGAATTCTGAGTATTCACGTTTTTAGAGTGCAATGTGGTCCACAATAGATCACCCTTTTTGTCCGCCCGCATCGCCACCTTCCTAAAAAAATTTGGTCACATTTTGGAAATTGTTAATATAGTTGGGCAAATTTAAAGTTTTTCGAAAATCTCCTGAAAACGCGAACTTCCAGAAATTCTGAGTAAGCACGTTTTTAGAGTACAATGTGGTCCACAATAGGTCACCCTTTTTGTCCGCCCGCATCGCCACCTTCCTAAAAAGATTTGGTCACATTTTGGAAAATGTTAATATAGTTGGGCAAATTTAAAGTTTTTCGAAAATCTCCTGAAAACGCGAACTTCCAGAAATTCTGAGTATGCACGTTTTTACAGTACTATGTGGTCCATAATAGGTGGCCACATTTTTCCGCCCGTATCGCCACCTTCCTAAAAAATTTTGGTCACATTTTGGAAAATGTTAATATAGTTGGGCAAATTTAAAGTTTTTCGAAAATCTCCTGAAAACGCGAACTTCCAGAAATTCTGAGTATGCACGTTTTTAGAGTACAATGTGGTCCACAATAGGTCACCCTTTTTGTCCGCCCGTATCGCCACCTTCCTAAAAAAATTTGGTCACATTTTGGAAAATGTTAATATAGTTGGGCAAATTTAAAATTTTTCGAAAATCTCTTGAAAACGCGAACTTCCAGAAATTCTGAGTATGCACGTTTTTAGAGTACAATATGGTCCACAATAGGTCACCCTTTTTGTCCGCCCGCATCGCCTCCTTCCTAAAAAAATTTGGTCACATCTTGGAAAATGTTAATATAGTTGGGCAAATTTAAAATTTTTCGAGAATCTCGTAAAAACTCGAACTTCCAGAAATTCTGAGTAAGCGCGTTTTTACAGTACTATCTGGTCCATAATAGGTGGCCACTTTTTTCCCCCGCATCGACTCCTTCCCAAAAAAATTTTGGTAAAATTTTGGAAAATGTTAATATAGTTGGGCAAATTTAAAGTTTTTCGAAAATCTCTTGAAAACGCGAACTTCCAGGAATTCTGAGTATTCACGTTTTTAGAGTGCAATGTGGTCCACAATAGATCACCCTTTTTGTCCGCCCGCATCGCCACCTTCCTAAAACAATTTGGTCACATTTTGGAAATTGTTAATATAGTTGGGCAAATTTAAAGTTTTTCGAAAATCTCCTGAAAACGCGAACTTCCAGAAATTCTGAGTAAGCACGTTTTTAGAGTACAATATGGTCCACAATAGGTCACCCTTTTTGTCCGCCCGCATCGCCTCCTTCCTAAAAAAATTTGGTCACATCTTGGAAAATGTTAATATAGTTGGGCAAATTTAAAATTTTTCGAGAATCTCGTAAAAACTCGAACTTCCAGAAATTCTGAGTAAGCACGTTTTTACAGTACTATCTGGTCCATAATAGGTGGCCACTTTTTTCCGCCCGCATCGACTCCTTCCCAAAAAAATTTTGGTCAAATTTTGGAAAATGTTAATATAGTTGGGCAAATTTAAAGTTTTTCGAAAATCTCTTGAAAACGCGAACTTCCAGGAATTCTGAGTATTCACGTTTTTAGAGTGCAATGTGGTCCACAATAGATCACCCTTTTTGTCCGCCCGCATCGCCACCTTCCTAAAAAAATTTGGTCACATTTTGGAAATTGTTAATATAGTTGGGCAAATTTAAAGTTTTTCGAAAATCTCCTGAAAACGCGAACTTCCAGAAATTCTGAGTAAGCACGTTTTTAGAGTACAATGTGGTCCACAATAGGTCACCCTTTTTGTCCGCCCGCATCGCCACCTTCCTAAAAAAATTTGGTCACATTTTGGAAAATGTTAATATAGTTGGGCAAATTTAAAGTTTTTCGAAAATCTCCTGAAAACGCGAACTTCCAGAAATTCTGAGTAAGCACGTTTTTAGAGTACAATGTGGTCCACAATAGGTCACCCTTTTTGTCCGCCCGCATCGCCTCCTTCCTAAAAAAATTTGGTCACATCTTGGAAAATGTTAATATAGTTGGGCAAATTTAAAATTTTTCGAGAATCTCGTAAAAACTCGAACTTCCACAAATTCTGAGTAAGCACGTTTTTACAGTACTATCTGGTCCATAATAGGTGGCCACTTTTTTCCGCCCGCATCGACTCCTTCCCAAAAAAATTTTGGTCAAATTTTGGAAAATGTTAATATAGTTGGGCAAATTTAAAGTTTTTCGAAAATCTCTTGAAAACGCGAACTTCCAGGAATTCTGAGTATTCACGTTTTTAGAGTGCAATGTGGTCCACAATAGATCACCCTTTTTGTCCGCCCGCATCGCCACCTTCCTAAAAAAATTTGGTCACATTTTGGAAAATGTTAATATAGTTGGGCAAATTTAAAGTTTTTCGAAAATCTCCTGAAAACGCGAACTTCCAGAAATTCTGAGTATGCACGTTTTTAGAGTACAATGTGGTCCACAATAGGTCACCCTTTTTGTCCGCCCGCATCGCCACCTTCCTAAAAAAATTTGGTCACATTTTGGAAAATGTTAATATAGTTGGGCAAATTTAAAGTTTTTCGAAAATCTCCTGAAAACGCGAACTTCCAGAAATTCTGAGTATGCACGTTTTTAGAGTACAATATGGTCCACAATAGGTCACCCTTTTTGTCAGCCCGCATCGCCTCCTTCCTAAAAAAATTTGGTCACATCTTGGAAAATGTTAATATAGTTGGGCAAATTTAAAATTTTTCGAGAATCTCGTAAAAACTCGAACTTCCAGAAATTCTGAGTAAGCACGTTTTTACAGTACTATCTGGTCCATAATAGGTGGCCACTTTTTTCCGCCCGCATCGACTCCTTCCCAAAAAAATTTTGGTCAAATTTTGGAAAATGTTAATATAGTTGGGCAAATTTAAAGTTTTTCGAAAATCTCTTGAAAACGCGAACTTCCAGGAATTCTGAGTATTCACGTTTTTAGAGTGCAATGTGGTCCACAATAGATCACCCTTTTTGTCCGCCCGCATCGCCACCTTCCTAAAAAAATTTGGTCACATTTTGGAAATTGTTAATATAGTTGGGCAAATTTAAAGTTTTTCGAAAATCTCCTGAAAACGCGAACTTCCAGAAATTCTGAGTAAGCACGTTTTTAGAGTACAATGTGGTCCACAATAGGTCACCCTTTTTGTCCGCCCGCATCGCCACCTTCCTAAAAAAATTTGGTCACATTTTGGAAAATGTTAATATAGTTGGGCAAATTTAAAGTTTTTCGAAAATCTCCTGAAAACGCGAACTTCCAGAGTATGCACGTTTTTAGAGTACAATATGGTCCACCATAGGTCACCCTTTTTGTCCGCCCGCATCGCCACCTTCCTAAAAAAATTTGGTCACATTTTGGAAAATGTTAATATAGTTGGGCAAATTTAAAGTTTTTCGAAAATCTCCTGAAAACGCGAACTTCCAGAAATTCTGAGTATGCACGTTTTTACACTACTATGTGGTCCATAATAGGTCACCCTTTTTGTCCGCCCGCATCGCCTCCTTCCTAAAAAAATTTGGTCACATCTTGGAAAATGTTAATATAGTTGGGCAAATTTAAAATTTTTCGAGAATCTCGTAAAAACTCGAACTTCCACAAATTCTGAGTAAGCACGTTTTTACAGTACTATCTGGTCCATAATAGGTGGCCACTTTTTTCCGCCCGCATCGACTCCTTCCCAAAAAATTTTTGGTCAAATTTTGGAAAATGTTAATATAGTTGGGCAAATTTAAAGTTTTTCGAAAATCTCTTGAAAACGCGAACTTCCAGGAATTCTGAGTAAGCACGTTTTTAGAGTACAATGTGGTCCACAATAGGTCACCCTTTTTGTCCGCCCGCATCGCCACCTTCCTAAAAAAATTTGGTCACATTTTGGAAATTGTTAATATAGTTGGGCAAATTTAAAGTTTTTCGAAAATCTCCTGAAAACGCGAACTTCCAGAAATTCTGAGTAAGCACGTTTTTAGAGTACAATGTGGTCCACAATAGGTCACCCTTTTTGTCCGCCCGCATCGCCACCTTCCTAAAAAAATTTGGTCACATTTTGGAAAATGTTAATATAGTTGGGCAAATTTAAAGTTTTTCGAAAATCTCCTGAAAACGCGAACTTCCAGAAATTCTGAGTATGCACGTTTTTAGAGTACAATATGGTCCACAATAGGTCACCCTTTTTGTCCGCCCGCATCGCCACCTTCCTAAAAAAATTTGGTCACATTTTGGAAAATGTTAATATAGTTGGGCAAATTTAAAGTTTTTCGAAAATCTCCTGAAAACGCGAACTTCCAGAAATTCTGAGTATGCACGTTTTTAGAGTACAATGTGGTCCACAATAGGTCACCCTTTTTGTCCGCCCGCATCGCCACCTTCCTAAAAAAATTTGGTCACATTTTGGAAAATGTTAATATAGTTGGGCAAATTTAAAGTTTTTCGAAAATCTCCTGAAAACGCGAACTTCCAGAAATTCTGAGTATGCACGTTTTTAGAGTACAATGTGGTCCACAATAGGTCACCCTTTTTGTCCGCCCGCATCGCCTCCTTCCTAAAAAAATTTGGTCACATCTTGGAAAATGTTAATATAGTTGGGCAAATTTAAAATTTTTCGAGAATCTCGTAAAAACTCGAACTTCCACAAATTCTGAGTAAGCACGTTTTTACAGTACTATCTGGTCCATAATAGGTGGCCACTTTTTTCCGCCCGCATCGACTCCTTCCCAAAAAAATTTTGGTCAAATTTTGGAAAATGTTAATATAGTTGGGTAAATTTAAAGTTTTTCGAAAATCTCTTGAAAACGCGAACTTCCAGGAATTCTGAGTATTCACGTTTTTAGAGTGCAATGTGGTCCACAATAGATCACCCTTTTTGTCCGCCCGCATCGCCACCTTCCTAAAAAAATTTGGTCACATTTTGGAAAATGTTAATATAGTTGGGCAAATTTAAAGTTTTTCGAAAATCTCCTGAAAACGCGAACTTCCAGAAATTCTGAGTATGCACGTTTTTAGAGTACAATGTGGTCCACAATAGGTCACCCTTTTTGTCCGCCCGCATCGCCACCTTCCTAAAAAAATTTGGTCACATTTTGGAAAATGTTAATATAGTTGGGCAAATTTAAAGTTTTTCGAAAATCTCCTGAAAACGCGAACTTCCAGAAATTCTGAGTATGCACGTTTTTAGAGTACAATATGGTCCACAATAGGTCACCCTTTTTGTCCGCCCGCATCGCCTCCTTCCTAAAAAAATTTGGTCACATCTTGGAAAATGTTAATATAGTTGGGCAAATTTAAAATTTTTCTAGAATCTCGTAAAAACTCGAACTTCCAGAAATTCTGAGTAAGCACGTTTTTACAGTACTATTTGGTCCATAATAGGTGGCCACTTTTTCCGCCCGCATCGACTCCTTCCCAAAAAAATTTTGGTCAAATTTTGGAAAATGTTAATATAGTTGGGCAAATTTAAAGTTTTTCGAAAATCTCTTGAAAACGCGAACTTCCAGGAATTCTGAGTATTCACGTTTTTAGAGTGCAATGTGGTCCACAATAGATCACCCTTTTTGTCCGCCCGCATCGCTACCTTCCTAAAAAAATTTGGTCACATTTTGGAAATTGTTAATATAGTTGGGCAAATTTAAAGTTTTTCGAAAATCTCCTGAAAACGCGAACTTCCAGAAATTCTGAGTAAGCACGTTTTTAGAGTACAATGTGGTCCACAATAGGTCACCCTTTTTGTCCGCCCGCATCGCCACCTTCCTAAAAAAATTTGGTCACATTTTGGAAAATGTTAATATAGTTGGGCAAATTTAAAGTTTTTCGAAAATCTCCTGAAAACGCGAACTTCCAGAAATTCTGAGTATGCACGTTTTTAGAGTACAATATGGTCCACAATAGGTCACCCTTTTTGTCCGCCCGCATCGCCACCTTCCTAAAAAAATTTGGTCACATTTTGGAAAATGTTAATATAGTTGGGCAAATTTAAAGTTTTTCGAAAATCTCTTGAAAACGCGAACTTCCAGGAATTCTGAGTATTCACGTTTTTAGAGTGCAATGTGGCCCACAATAGATCACCCTTTTTGTCCGCCCGCATCGCCACCTTCCTAAAAAAATTTGGTCACATTTTGGAAAATGTTAATATAGTTGGGCAAATTTAAAGTTTTTCGAAAATCTCCTGAAAACGCGAACTTCCAGAAATTCTGAGTATGCACGTTTTTAGAGTACAATGTGGTCCACAATAGGTCACCCTTTTTGTCCGCCCGCATCGCCACCTTCCTAAAAAAATTTGGTCACATTTTGGAAAATGTTAATATAGTTGGGCAAATTTAAAGTTTTTCGAAAATCTCCTGAAAACGCGAAATTCCAGAAATTCTGAGTATGCACGTTTTTAGAGTACAATGTGGTCCACAATAGGTCACCCTTTTTGTCCGCCCGCATCGCCTCCTTCCTAAAAAAATTTGGTCACATCTTGGAAAATGTTAATATAGTTGGGCAAATTTAAAGTTTTTCGAAAATCTCCTGAAAACGCGAACTTCCAGAAATTCTGAGTATGCACGTTTTTAGAGTACAATGTGGTCCACAATAGGTCACCCTTTTTGTCCGCCCGCATTGCCTCCTTCCTAAAAAAATTTGGTCACATCTTGGAAAATGTTAATATAGTTGGGCAAATTTAAAATTTTTCGAGAATCTCGTAAAAACTCGAACTTCCAGAAATTCTGAGTAAGCACGTTTTTACAGTACTATCTGGTCCATAATAGGTGGCCACTTTTTTCCGCCCGCATCGACTCCTTCCCAAAAAAATTTTGGTCAAATTTTGGAAAATGTTAATATAGTTGGGCAAATTTAAAGTTTTTCGAAAATCTCTTGAAAACGCGAACTTCCAGGAATTCTGAGTATTCACGTTTTTAGAGTGCAATGTGGTCCACAATAGATCACCCTTTTTGTCCGCCCGCATCGCCACCTTCCTAAAAAAATTTGGTCACATTTTGGAAATTGTTAATATAGTTGGGCAAATTTAAAGTTTTTCGAAAATCTCCTGAAAACGCGAACTTCCAGAAATTCTGAGTAAGCACGTTTTTAGAGTACAATGTGGTCCACAATAGGTCACCCTTTTTGTCCGCCCGCATCGCCACCTTCCTAAAAAAATTTGGTCACATTTTGGAAAATGTTAATATAGTTGGGCAAATTTAAAGTTTTTCGAAAATCTCCTGAAAACGCGAACTTCCAGAAATTTTGAGTATGCACGTTTTTAGAGTACAATATGGTCCACCATAGGTCACCCTTTTTGTCCGCCCGCATCGCCACCTTCCTAAAAAAATTTGGTCACATTTTGGAAAATGTTAATATAGTTGGGCAAATTTAAAGTTTTTCGAAAATCTCCTGAAAACGCGAACTTCCAGAAATTCTGAGTATGCACGTTTTTACACTACTATGTGGTCCATAATAGGTCACCCTTTTTGTCCGCCCGCATCGCCTCCTTCCTAAAAAAATTTGGTCACATCTTGGAAAATGTTAATATAGTTGGGCAAATTTAAAATTTTTCGAGAATCTCGTAAAAACTCGAACTTCCACAAATTCTGAGTAAGCACGTTTTTACAGTACTATCTGGTCCATAATAGGTGGCCACTTTTTTCCGCCCGCATCGACTCCTTCCCAAAAAAATTTTGGTCAAATTTTGGAAAATGTTAATATAGTTGGGCAAATTTAAAGTTTTTCGAAAATCTCCTGAAAACGCGAACTTCCAGAAATTCTGAGTAAGCACGTTTTTAGAGTACAATATGGTCCACAATAGGTCACCCTTTTTGTCCGCCCGCATCGCCACCTTCCTAAAAAAATTTGGTCACATTTTGGAAAATGTTAATATAGTTGGGCAAATTTAAAGTTTTTCGAAAATCTCCTGAAAACGCGAACTTCCAGAAATTTTGAGTATGCACGTTTTTAGAGTACAATATGGTCCACCATAGGTCACCCTTTTTGTCCGCCCGCATCGCCACCTTCCTAAAAAAATTTGGTCACATTTTGGAAAATGTTAATATAGTTGGGCAAATTTAAAGTTTTTCGAAAATCTCCTGAAAACGCGAACTTCCAGAAATTCTGAGTATGCACGTTTTTACACTACTATGTGGTCCATAATAGGTCACCCTTTTTGTCCGCCCGCATCGCCTCCTTCCTAAAAAAATTTGGTCACATCTTGGAAAATGTTAATATAGTTGGGCAAATTTAAAATTTTTCGAGAATCTCGTAAAAACTCGAACTTCCACAAATTCTGAGTAAGCACGTTTTTACAGTACTATCTGGTCCATAATAGGTGGCCACTTTTTTCCGCCCGCATCGACTCCTTCCCAAAAAAATTTTGGTCAAATTTTGGAAAATGTTAATATAGTTGGGCAAATTTAAAGTTTTTCGAAAATCTCTTGAAAACGCGAACTTCCAGGAATTCTGAGTATTCACGTTTTTAGAGTGCAATGTGGTCCACAATAGATCACCCTTTTTGTCCGCCCGCATCGCCACCTTCCTAAAAAAATTTGGTCACATTTTGGAAAATGTTAATATAGTTGGGCAAATTTAAAGTTTTTCGAAAATCTCCTGAAAACGCGAACTTCCAGAAATTCTGAGTATGCACGTTTTTAGAGTACAATGTGGTCCACAATAGGTCACCCTTTTTGTCCGCCCGCATCGCCACCTTCCTAAAAAAATTTGGTCACATTTTGGAAAATGTTAATATAGTTGGGCAAATTTAAAGTTTTTCGAAAATCTCCTGAAAACGCGAAATTCCAGAAATTCTGAGTATGCACGTTTTTAGAGTACAATGTGGTCCACAATAGGTCACCCTTTTTGTCCGCCCGCATCGCCTCCTTCCTAAAAACATTTGGTCACATCTTGGAAAATGTTAATATAGTTGGGCAAATTTAAAGTTTTTCGAAAATCTCCTGAAAACGCGAACTTCCAGAAATTCTGAGTATGCACGTTTTTAGAGTACAATGTGGTCCACAATAGGTCACCCTTTTTGTCCGCCCGCATCGCCTCCTTCCTAAAAAAATTTGGTCACATCTTGGAAAATGTTAATATAGTTGGGCAAATTTAAAATTTTTCGAGAATCTCGTAAAAACTCGAACTTCCAGAAATTCTGAGTAAGCACGTTTTTACAGTACTATCTGGTCCATAATAGGTGGCCACTTTTTTCCGCCCGCATCGACTCCTTCCCAAAAAAATTTTGGTCAAATTTTGGAAAATGTTAATATAGTTGGGCAAATTTAAAGTTTTTCGAAAATCTCTTGAAAACGCGAACTTCCAGGAATTCTGAGTATTCACGTTTTTAGAGTGCAATGTGGTCCACAATAGATCACCCTTTTTGTCCGCCCGCATCGCCACCTTCCTAAAAAAATTTGGTCACATTTTGGAAATTGTTAATATAGTTGGGCAAATTTAAAGTTTTTCGAAAATCTCCTGAAAACGCGAACTTCCAGAAATTCTGAGTAAGCACGTTTTTAGAGTACAATGTGGTCCACAATAGGTCACCCTTTTTGTCCGCCCGCATCGCCACCTTCCTAAAAAAATTTGGTCAAATTTTGGAAAATGTTAATATAGTTGGGCAAATTTAAAGTTTTTCGAAAATCTCCTGAAAACGCGAACTTCCAGAAATTTTGAGTATTCACGTTTTTAGAGTGCAATGTGGTCCACAATAGATCACCCTTTTTGTCCGCCCGCATCGCCACCTTCCTAAAAAAATTTGGTCACATTTTGGAAAATGTTAATATAGTTGGGCAAATTTAAAGTTTTTCGAAAATCTCCTGAAAACGCGAACTTCCAGAAATTCTGAGTATGCACGTTTTTAGAGTACAATGTGGTCCACAATAGGTCACCCTTTTTGTCCGCCCGCATCGCCACCTTCCTAAAAAAATTTGGTCACATTTTGGAAAATGTTAATATAGTTGGGCAAATTTAAAGTTTTTCGAAAATCTCCTGAAAACGCGAACTTCCAGAAATTCTGAGTATGCACGTTTTTAGAGTACAATATGGTCCACAATAGGTCACCCTTTTTGTCCGCCCGCATCGCCTCCTTCCTAAAAAAATTTGGTCACATCTTGGAAAATGTTAATATAGTTGGGCAAATTTAAAATTTTTCGAGAATCTCGTAAAAACTCGAACTTCCAGAAATTCTGAGTAAGCACGTTTTTACAGTACTATCTGGTCCATAATAGGTGGCCACTTTTTTCCGCCCGCATCGACTCCTTCCCAAAAAAATTTTGGTCAAATTTTGGAAAATGTTAATATAGTTGGGCAAATTTAAAGTTTTTCGAAAATCTCTTGAAAACGCGAACTTCCAGGAATTCTGAGTATTCACGTTTTTAGAGTGCAATGTGGTCCACAATAGATCACCCTTTTTGTCCGCCCGCATCGCCACCTTCCTAAAAAAATTTGGTCACATTTTGGAAATTGTTAATATAGTTGGGCAAATTTAAAGTTTTTCGAAAATCTCCAGAAAACGCGAACTTCCAGAAATTCTGAGTAAGCACGTTTTTAGAGTATAATGTGGTCCACAATAGGTCACCCTCTTTGTCCGCCCGCATCGCCACCTTCCTAAAAAAATTTGGTCACATTTTGGAAAATGTTAATATAGTTGGGCAAATTTAAAGTTTTTCGAAAATCTCCTGAAAACGCGAACTTCCAGAAATTCTGAGTATGCACGTTTTTAGAGTACAATATGGTCCACAATAGGTCACCCTTTTTGTCCGCCCGCATCGCCACCTTCCTAAAAAAATTTGGTCACATTTTGGAAAATGTTAATATAGTTGGGCAAATTTAAAGTTTTTCGAAAATCTCCTGAAAACGCGAACTTCCAGAAATTCTGAGTATGCACGTTTTTACACTACTATGTGGTCCATAATAGGTCACCCTTTTTGTCCGCCCGCATCGCCTCCTTCCTAAAAAAATTTGGTCACATCTTGGAAAATGTTAATATAGTTGGGCAAATTTAAAATTTTTCGAGAATCTCGTAAAAACTCGAACTTCCACAAATTCTGAGTAAGCACGTTTTTACAGTACTATCTGGTCCATAATAGGTGGCCACTTTTTTCCGCCCGCATCGACTCCTTCCCAAAAAAATTTTGGTCAAATTTTGGAAAATGTTAATATGGTTGGGCAAATTTAAAGTTTTTCGAAAATCTCTTGAAAACGCGAACTTCCAGGAATTCTGAGTATTCTCGTTTTTAGAGTGCAATGTGGTCCACAATAGATCACCCTTTTTGTCCGCCCGCATCGCCACCTTCCTAAAAAAATTTGGTCACATTTTGGAAAATGTTAATTTAAAATTTTTCGAGAATCTCGTAAAAACTCGAACTTCCAGAAATTCTGAGTAAGCACGTTTTTACAGTACTATCTGGTCCATAATAGGTGGCCACTTTTTTCCGCCCGCATCGACTCCTTCCCAAAAAAATTTTGGTCAAATTTTGGAAAATGTTAATATAGTTGGGCAAATTTAAAGTTTTTCGAAAATCTCCTGAAAACGCGAACTTCCAGGAATTCTGAGTATTCACGTTTTTAGAGTGCAAGGTGGTCCACAATAGATCACCCTTTTTGTCCGCCCGCATCGCCACCTTCCTAAAAAAATTTGGTCACATTTTGGAAAATGTTAATATAGTTGGGCAAATTTAAAGTTTTTCGAAAATCTCCTGAAAACGCGAACTTCCAGAAATTCTGAGTATGCACGTTTTTAGAGTACAATATGGTCCACAATAGGTCACCCTTTTTGTCCGCCCGCATCGCCACCTTCCTAAAAAAATTTGGTCACATTTTGAAAAATGTTAATATAGTTGGGCAAATTTAAAGTTTTTCGAAAATCTCCTGAAAACGCGAACTTCCAGAAATTCTGAGTATGCACGTTCTTACACTACTATGTGGTCCATAATAGGTCACCCTTTTTGTCCGCCCGCATCGCCTTCTTCCTAAAAAAATTTGGTCACATCTTGGAAAATGTTAATATAGTTGGGCAAATTTAAAATTTTTCGAGAATCTCGTAAAAACTCGAACTTCCAGAAATTCTGAGTATGCACGTTTTTACAGTACTATCTGGTCCATAATAGGTGGCCACTTTTTTCCGCCCGCATCGACTCCTTCCCAAAAAAATTTTGGTCAAATTTTGGAAAATGTTAATATAGTTGGGCAAATTTAAAGTTTTTCGAAAATCTCTTGAAAACGCGAACTTCCAGGAATTCTGAGTATTCACGTTTTTAGAGTGCAATGTGGTCCACAATAGATCACCCTTTTTGTCCGCCCGCATCGCCACCTTCCTAAAAAAATTTGGTCACATTTTGGAAAATGTTAATATAGTTGGGCAAATTTAAAGTTTTTCGAAAATCTCCTGAAAACGCGAACTTCCAGAAATTCTGAGTATGCACGTTTTTAGAGTACAATGTGGTCCACAATAGGTCACCCTTTTTGTCCGCCCGCATCGCCACCTTCCTAAAAAAATTTGGTCACATTTTGGAAAATGTTAATATAGTTGGGCAAATTTAAAGTTTTTCGAAAATCTCCTGAAAACGCGAACTTCCAGAAATTCTGAGTATGCACGTTTTTAGAGTACAATATGGTCCACAATAGGTCACCCTTTTTGTCCGCCCGCATCGCCACCTTCCTAAAAAAATTTGGTCACATTTTGGAAAATGTTAATATAGTTGGGCAAATTTAAAGTTTTTCGAAAATCTCCTGAAAACGCGAACTTCCAGAAATTCTGAGTATGCACGTTTTTAGAGTACAATATGGTCCACAATAGGTCACCCTTTTTGTCCGCCCGCATCGCCACCTTCCTAAAAAAATTTGGTCACATTTTGGAAAATGTTAATATAGTTGGGCAAATTTAAAGTTTTTCGAAAATCTCCTGAAAACGTGAACTTCCAGAAATTCTGAGTATGCACGTTTTTACACTACTATGTGGTCCATAATAGGTCACCCTTTTTGTCCGCCCGCATCGCCTTGTTCCTAAAAAAATTTGGTCACATCTTGGAAAATGTTAATATAGTTGGGCAAATTTAAAATTTTTCGAGAATCTCGTAAAAACTCGAACTTCCAGAAATTCTGAGTAAGCACGTTTTTACAGTAATCTGGTCCATAATAGGTGGCCACTTTTTTCCGCCCGCATCGACTCCTTCCCAAAAAAATTTTGGTCAAATTTTGGAAAATGTTAATATGGTTGGGCGAATTTAAAGTTTTTCGAAAATCTCTTGAAAACGCGAACTTCCAGGAATTCTGAGTATTCTCGTTTTTAGAGTGCAATGTGGTCCACAATAGATCACCCTTTTTGTCCGCCCGCATCGCCACCTTCCTAAAAAAATTTGGTCACATTTTGGAAAATGTTAATATAGTTGGGCAAATTTAAAGTTTTTCGAAAATCTCCTGAAAACGCAAACTTCCAGAAATTCTGAGTAAGTACGTTTTTAGAGTACAATGTGGTCCACAATAGGTCACCCTTTTTGTCCGCCCGCATCGCCACTTTCCTAAAAAAATTTGGTCACATTTTGGAAAATGTTAATATAGTTGGGCAAATTTAAAGTTTTTCGAAAATCTCCTGAAAACGCGAACTTCCAGAAATTCTGAGTATGCACGTTTTTAGAGTACAATATGGTCCACAATAGGTCACCCTTTTTGTCCGCCCGCATCGCCACCTTCCTAAAAAAATTTGGTCACATTTTGGAAAATGTTAATATAGTTGGGCAAATTTAAAGTTTTTCGAAAATCTCCTGAAAACGCGAACTTCCAGAAATTCTGAGTATGCACGTTTTCAGAGTACAATGTGGTCCACAATAGGTCACCCTTTTTGTCCGCCCGCATCGCCACCTTCCTAAAAAAATTTGGTCACATTTTGGAAAATGTTAATATAGTTGGGCAAATTTAAAGTTTTTCGAAAATCTCCTGAAAACGCGAACTTCCAGAAATTCTGAGTATGCACGTTTTTAGAGTACAATATGGTCCACAATAGGTCACCCTTTTTGTCCGCCCGCATCGCCTCCTTCCTAAAAAAATTTGGTCACATATTGGAAAATGTTAATATAGTTGGGCAAATTTAAAATTTTTCTAGAATCTCGTAAAAACTCGAACTTCCAGAAATTCTGAGTAAGCACGTTTTTACAGTACTATTTGGTCCATAATAGGTGGCCACTTTTTTCCGCCCGCATCGACTCCTTCCCAAAAAAATTTTGGTAAAATTTTGGAAAATGTTAATATAGTTGGGCAAATTTAAAGTTTTTCGAAAATCTCTTGAAAACGCGAACTTCCAGGAATTCTGAGTATTCACGTTTTTAGAGTGCAATGTGGTCCACAGTAGATCACCCTTTTTGTCCGCCCGCATCGCCACCTTCCTAAAAAAATTTGGTCACATTTTGGAAATTGTTAATATAGTTGGGCAAATTTAAAGTTTTTCGAAAATCTCCTGAAAACGCGAACTTCCAGAAATTCTGAGTAAGCACGTTTTTAGAGTACAATGTGGTCCACAATAGGTCACCCTTTCTGTCCGCCCGCATCGCCACCTTCCTAAAAAAATTTGGTCACATTTTGGAAAATGTTAATATAGTTGGGCAAATTTAAAGTTTTTCGAAAATCTCCTGAAAACGCGAACTTCCAGAAATTCTGAGTATGCACGTTTTTAGAGTACAATATGGTCCACAATAGGTCACCCTTTTTGTCCGCCCGCATCGCCACCTTCCTAAAAAAATTTGGTCACATTTTGGAAAATGTTAATATAGTTGGGCAAATTTAAAGTTTTTCGAAAATCTCCTGAAAACGCGAACTTCCAGAAATTCTGAGTATGCACGTTTTTACACTACTATGTGGTCCATAATAGGTCACCCTTTTTGTCCGCCCGCATCGCCTCCTTCCTAAAAAAATTTGGTCACATCTTGGAAAATGTTAATATAGTTGGGCAAATTTAAAATTTTTCGAGAATCTCGTAAAAACTCGAACTTCCACAAATTCTGAGTAAGCACGTTTTTACAGTACTATCTGGTCCATAATAGGTGGCCACTTTTTTCCGCCCGCATCGACTCCTTCCCAAAAAAATTTTGGTCAAATTTTGGAAAATGTTAATATAGTTGGGCAAATTTAAAGTTTTTCGAAAATCTCTTGAAAACGCGAACTTCCACGAATTCTGAGTATTCACGTTTTTAGAGTGCAATGTGGTCCACAATAGATCACCCTTTTTGTCCGCCCGCATCGCCACCTTCCTAAAAAAATTTGGTCACATTTTGGAAAATGTTAATATAGTTGGGCAAATTTAAAGTTTTTCGAAAATCTCCTGAAAACGCGAACTTCCAGAAATTCTGAGTATGCACGTTTTTAGAGTACAATGTGGTCCACAATAGGTCACCCTTTTTGTCCGCCCGCATCGCCACCTTCCTAAAAAAATTTGGTCACATTTTGGAAAATGTTAATATAGTTGGGCAAATTTAAAGTTTTTCGAAAATCTCCTGAAAACGCGAACTTCCAGAAATTCTGAGTATGCACGTTTTTAGAGTACAATATGGTCCACAATAGGTCACCCTTTTTGTCCGCCCGCATCGCCACCTTCCTAAAAAAATTTGGTCACATTTTGGAAAATGTTAATATAGTTGGGCAAATTTAAAGTTTTTCGAAAATCTACTGAAAACGCGAACTTCCAGAAATTCTGAGTATGCACGTTTTTAGAGTACAATATGGTCCACAATAGGTCACCCTTTTTGTCCGCCCGCATCGCCACCTTCCTAAAAAAATTTGGTCACATTTTGGAAAATGTTAATATAGTTGGGCAAATTTAAAGTTTTTCGAAAATCTCCTGAAAACGTGAACTTCCAGAAATTCTGAGTATGCACGTTTTTACACTACTATGTGGTCCATAATAGGTCACCCTTTTTGTCCGCCCGCATCGCCTTCTTCCTAAAAAAATTTGGTCACATCTTGGAAAATGTTAATATAGTTGGGCAAATTTAAAATTTTTCGAGAATCTCGTAAAAACTCGAACTTCCAGAAATTCTGAGTAAGCACGTTTTTACAGTACTATCTGGTCCATAATAGGTGGCCACTTTTTTCCGCCCGCATCGACTCCTTCCCAAAAAAATTTTGGTCAAATTTTGGAAAATGTTAATATGGTTGGGCGAATTTAAAGTTTTTCGAAAATCTCTTGAAAACGCGAACTTCCAGGAATTCTGAGTATTCTCGTTTTTAGAGTGCAATGTGGTCCACAATAGATCACCCTTTTTGTCCGCCCGCATCGCCACCTTCCTAAAAAAATTTGGTCACATTTTGGAAAATGTTAATATAGTTGGGCAAATTTAAAGTTTTTCGAAAATCTCCTGAAAACGCAAACTTCCAGAAATTCTGAGTAAGTACGTTTTTAGAGTACAATGTGGTCCACAATAGGTCACCCTTTTTGTCCGCCCGCATCGCCACTTTCCTAAAAAAATTTGGTCACATTTTGGAAAATGTTAATATAGTTGGGCCAATTTAAAGTTTTTCGAAAATCTCCTGAAAACGCGAACTTCCAGAAATTCTGAGTATGCACGTTTTTAGAGTACAATATGGTCCACAATAGGTCACCCTTTTTGTCCGCCCGCATCGCCACCTTCCTAAAAAAATTTGGTCACATTTTGGAAAATGTTAATATAGTTGGGCAAATTTAAAGTTTTTCGAAAATCTCCTGAAAACGCGAACTTCCAGAAATTCTGAGTATGCACGTTTTTACACTACTATGTGGTCCATAATAGGTCACCCTTTTTGTCCGCCCGCATCGCCTCCTTCCTAAAAAAATTTGGTCACATCTTGGAAAATGTTAATATAGTTGGGCAAATTTAAAATTTTTCGAGAATCTCGTAAAAACTCGAACTTCCACAAATTCTGAGTAAGCACGTTTTTACAGTACTATCTGGTCCATAATAGGTGGCCACTTTTTTCCGCCCGCATCGACTCCTTCCCAAAAAAATTTTGGTCAAATTTTGGAAAATGTTAATATAGTTGGGCAAATTTAAAGTTTTTCGAAAATCTCTTGAAAACGCGAACTTCCAGGAATTCTGAGTATTCACGTTTTTAGAGTGCAATGTGGTCCACAATAGATCACCCTTTTTGTCCGCCCGCATTGCCACCTTCCTAAAAAAATTTGGTCACATTTTGGAAAATGTTAATATAGTTGGGCAAATTTAAAGTTTTTCGAAAATCTCCTGAAAACGCGAACTTCCAGAAATTCTGAGTATGCACGTTTTCAGAGTACAATGTGGTCCACAATAGGTCACCCTTTTTGTCCGCCCGCATCGCCACCTTCCTAAAAAAATTTGGTCACATTTTGGAAAATGTTAATATAGTTGGGCAAATTTAAAGTTTTTCGAAAATCTCCTGAAAACGCGAACTTCCAGAAATTCTGAGTATGCACGTTTTTAGAGTACAATATGGTCCACAATAGGTCACCCTTTTTGTCCGCCCGCATCGCCTCCTTCCTAAAAAAATTTGGTCACATATTGGAAAATGTTAATATAGTTGGGCAAATTTAAAATTTTTCTAGAATCTCGTAAAAACTCGAACTTCCAGAAATTCTGAGTAAGCACGTTTTTACAGTACTATTTGGTCCATAATAGGTGGCCACTTTTTTCCGCCCGCATCGACTCCTTCCCAAAAAAATTTTGGTAAAATTTTGGAAAATGTTAATATAGTTGGGCAAATTTAAAGTTTTTCGAAAATCTCTTGAAAACGCGAACTTCCAGGAATTCTGAGTATTCACGTTTTTAGAGTGCAATGTGGTCCACAGTAGATCACCCTTTTTGTCCGCCCGCATCGCCACCTTCCTAAAAAAATTTGGTCACATTTTGGAAATTGTTAATATAGTTGGGCAAATTTAAAGTTTTTCGAAAATCTCCTGAAAACGCGAACTTCCAGAAATTCTGAGTAAGCACGTTTTTAGAGTACAATGTGGTCCACAATAGGTCACCCTTTCTGTCCGCCCGCATCGCCACCTTCCTAAAAAAATTTGGTCACATTTTGGAAAATGTTAATATAGTTGGGCAAATTTAAAGTTTTTCGAAAATCTCCTGAAAACGCGAACTTCCAGAAATTCTGAGTATGCACGTTTTTAGAGTACAATATGGTCCACAATAGGTCACCCTTTTTGTCCGCCCGCATCGCCACCTTCCTAAAAAAATTTGGTCACATTTTGGAAAATGTTAATATAGTTGGGCAAATTTAAAGTTTTTCGAAAATCTCCTGAAAACGCGAACTTCCAGAAATTCTGAGTATGCACGTTTTTACACTACTATGTGGTCCATAATAGGTCACCCTTTTTGTCCGCCCGCATCGCCTCCTTCCTAAAAAAATTTGGTCACATCTTGGAAAATGTTAATATAGTTGGGCAAATTTAAAATTTTTCGAGAATCTCGTAAAAACTCGAACTTCCAGAAATTCTGAGTAAGCACGTTTTTACAGTACTATCTGGTCCATAATAGGTGGCCACTTTTTTCGGCCCGCATCGACTCCTTCCCAAAAAAATTTTGGTCAAATTTTGGAAAATGTTAATATAGTTGGGCAAATTTAAAGTTTTTCGAAAATCTCCTGAAAACGCGAACTTCCAGAAATTCTGAGTATGCACGTTTTTAGAGTACAATATGGTCCACAATAGGTCACCCTTTTTGTCCGCCCGCATCGCCACCTTCCTAAAAAAATTTGGTCACATTTTGGAAAATGTTAATATAGTTGGGCAAATTTAAAGTTTTTCGAAAATCTCCTGAAAACGCGAACTTCCAGAAATTCTGAGTATGCACGTTTTTAGAGTACAATATGGTCCACAATAGGTCACCCTTTTTGTCCGCCCGCATCGCCTCCTTCCTAAAAAAATTTGGTCACATCTTGGAAAATGTTAATATAGTTGGGCAAATTTAAAATTTTTCGAGAATCTCGTAAAAACTCGAACTTCCAGAAATTCTGAGTAAGCACGTTTTTACAGTACTATCTGGTCCATAATAGGTGGCCACTTTTTTCCGCCCGCATCGACTCCTTCTCAAAAAAGTTTTGGTCAAATTTTGGAAAATGTTAATATAGTTGGGCAAATTTAAAGTTTTTCGAAAATCTCTTGAAAACGCGAACTTCCAGGAATTCTGAGTATTCACGTTTTTAGAGTGCAATGTGGTCCACAATAGATCACCCTTTTTGTCCGCCCGCATCGCCACCTTCCTAAAAAAATTTGGTCACATTTTGGAAATTGTTAATATAGTTGGGCAAATTTAAAGTTTTTCGAAAATCTCCTGAAAACGCGAACTTCCAGAAATTCTGAGTAAGCACGTTTTTAGAGTACAATGTGGTCCACAATAGGTCACCCTTTTTGTCCGCCCGCATCGCCACCTTCCTAAAAAAATTTGGTCACATTTTGGAAAATGTTAATATAGTTGGGCAAATTTAAAGTTTTTCGAAAATCTCCTGAAAACGCGAACTTCCAGAAATTCTGAGTAAGCACGTTTTTAGAGTACAATATGGTCCACAATAGGTCACCCTTTTTGTCCGCCCGCATCGCCACCTTCCTTAAAAAATTTGGTCACATTTTGGAAAATGTTAATATAGTTGGGCAAATTTAAAGTTTTTCGAAAATCTCCTGAAAACGCGAACTTCCAGAAATTCTGAGTATGCACGTTTTTACACTACTATGTGGTCCATAATAGGTCACCCTTTTTGTCCGCCCGCATCGCCTCCTTCCTAAAAAAATTTGGTCACATCTTGGAAAATGTTAATATAGTTGGGCAAATTTAAAATTTTTCGAGAATCTCGTAAAAACTCGAACTTAAACAAATTCTGAGTAAGCACGTTTTTACAGTACTATCTGGTCCATAATAGGTGGCCACTTTTTTCCGCCCGCATCGACTCCTTCCCAAAAAAATTTTGGTCAAATTTTGGAAAATGTTAATATAGTTGGGCAAATTTAAAGTTTTTCGAAAATCTCTTGAAAACGCGAACTTCCAGGAATTCTGAGTATTCACGTTTTTAGAGTGCAATGTGGTCCACAATAGATCACCCTTTTTGTCCGCCCGCATCGCCACCTTTCTAAAAAAATTTGGTCACATTTTGGAAAATGTTAATATAGTTGGGCAAATTTAAAGTTTTTCGAAAATCTCCTGAAAACGCGAACTTCCAGAAATTCTGAGTATGCACGTTTTTAGAGTACAATATGGTCCACAATAGGTCACCCTTTTTGTCCGCCCGCATCGCCTCCTTCCTAAAAAAATTTGGTCACATCTTGGAAAATGTTAATATAGTTGGGCAAATTTAAAATTTTTCGAGAATCTCGTAAAAACTCGAACTTCCAGAAATTCTGAGTAAGCACGTTTTTACAGTACTATCTGGTCCATAATAGGTGGCCACTTTTTTCCGCCCGCATCGACTCCTTCCCAAAAAAATTTTGGTCAAATTTTGGAAAATGTTAATATAGTTGGGCAAATTTAAAGTTTTTCGAAAATCTCTTGAAAACGCGAACTTCCAGGAATTCTGAGTATTCACGTTTTAAGAGTGCAATGTGGTCCACAATAGATCACCCTTTTTGTCCGCCCGCATCGCCACCTTCCTAAAAAAATTTGGTCACATTTTGGAAAATGTTAATATAGTTGGGCAAATTTAAAGTTTTTCGAAAATCTCCTGAAAACGCGAACTTCCAGAAATTCTGAGTATGCACGTTTTTAGAGTACAATATGGTCCACAATAGGTCGCCCTTTTTGTCCGCCCGCATCGCCTCCTTCCTAAAAAAATTTGGTCACATCTTGGAAAATGTTAATATAGTTGGGCAAATTTAAAATTTTTCGAGAATCTCGTAAAAACTCGAACTTCCAGAAATTCTGAGTATGCACGTTTTACCACTACTATGTGGTCCATAATAGGTCACCCTTTTTGTCCGCCCGCATCGCCACCTTCCTAAAAAAATTTGGTCACATTTTGGAAAATGTTAATATAGTTGGGCAAATTTAAAATTTTTCGAGAATCTCGTAAAAACTCGAACTTCCACAAATTCTGAGTAAGCACGTTTTTACAGTACTATCTGGTCCATAATAGGTGGCCACTTTTTTCCGCCCGCATCGACTCCTTCCCAAAAAAATTTTGGTCAAATTTTGGAAAATGTTAATATAGTTGGGCAAATTTAAAGTTTTTCGAAAATCTCTTGAAAACGCGAACTTCCAGGAATTCTGAGTATTCACGTTTTTAGAGTGCAATGTGGTCCACAATAGATCACCCTTTTTGTCCGCCCGCATCGCCACCTTCCTAAAAAAATTTGGTCACATTTTGGAAAATGTTAATATAGTTGGGCAAATTTAAAGTTTTTCGAAAATCTCCTGAAAACGCGAACTTCCAGAAATTCTGAGTATGCACGTTTTTAGAGTACAATGTGGTCCACAATAGGTCACCCTTTTTGTCCGCCCGCATCGCCACCTTCCTAAAAAAATTTGGTCACATTTTGGAAAATGTTAATATAGTTGGGCAAATTTAAAGTTTTTCGAAAATCTCCTGAAAACGCGAACTTCCAGAAATTCTGAGTATGCACGTTTTTAGAGTACAATGTGGTCCACAATAGGTCACCCTTTTTGTACGCCCGCATCGCCACCTTCCTAAAAAAATTTGGTCACATTTTGGAAAATGTTAATATAGTTGGGCAAATTTAAAATTTTTCGAGAATCTCGTAAAAACTCGAACTTCCACAAATTCTGAGTAAGCACGTTTTTACAGTACTATCTGGTCCATAATAGGTGGCCACTTTTTTCCGCCCGCATCGACTCCTTCCCAAAAAAATTTTGGTCAAATTTTGGAAAATGTTAATATAGTTGGGCAAATTTAAAGTTTTTCGAAAATCTCTTGAAAACGCGAACTTCCAGGAATTCTGAGTATTCACGTTTTTAGAGTGCAATGTGGTCCACAATAGCTCACCCTTTTTGTCCGCCCGCATCGCCACCTTCCTAAAAAAATTTGGTCACATTTTGGAAAATGTTAATATAGTTGGGCAAATTTAAAGTTTTTCGAAAATCTCCTGAAAACGCGAACTTCCAGAAATTCTGAGTATGCACGTTTTTAGAGTACAATGTGGTCCACAATAGGTCACCCTTTTTGTCCGCCCGCATCGCCACCTTCCTAAAAAAAGTTGGTCACATTTTGGAAAATGTTAATATAGTTGGGCAAATTTAAAGTTTTTCGAAAATCTCCTGAAAACGCGAACTTCCAGAAATTCTGAGTATGCACGTTTTTAGAGTACAATGTGGTCCACAATAGGTCACCCTTTTTGTCCGCCCGCATCGTCACCTTCCTAAAAAAATTTGGTCACATTTTGGAAAATGTTAATATAGTTGGGCAAATTTAAAGTTTTTCGAAAATCTCCTGAAAACGCGAACTTTTAGAAATTCTGAGTATGCACGTTTTTAGAGGACAATATCGTCCACAATAGGTCACCCTTTTTGTCCGCCCGCATCGCCTCCTTCCTAAAAAAATTCGGTCACATCTTGGAAAATGTTAATATAGTTGGGCAAATTTAAAATTTTTCGAGAATCTCGTAAAAACTCGAACTTCCAGAAATTCTGAGTAAGCACGTTTTTACAGTACTATCTGGTCCATAATAGGTGGCCACTTTTTTCCGCCCGCATCGACTCCTTCCCAAAAAAATTTTGGTCAAATTTTGGAAAATGTTAATATAGTTGGGCAAATTTAAAGTTTTTCGAAAATCTCTTGAAAACGCGAACTTCCAGGAATTCTGAGTATTCACGTTTTTAGAGTGTAATGTGGTCCACAATAGATCACCCTTTTTGTCCGCCCGCATCGCCACCTTCCTAAAAAAAATTTGGTCACATTTTGGAAATTGTTAATATAGTTGGGCAAATTTAAAGTTTTTCGAAAATCTCCTGAAAACGCGAACTTCCAGAAATTCTGAGTAAGCACGTTTTTAGAGTACAATGTGGTCCACAATAGGTCACCCTTTTTGTCCGCCCGCATCGCCACCTTCCTAAAAAAATTTGGTCACATCTTGGAAAATGTTAATATAGTTGGGCAAATTTAAAGTTTTTCGAAAATCTCCTGAAAACGCGAACTTCCAGAAATTCTGAGTATGCACGTTTTTACACTACTATGTGGTCCATAATAGGTCACCCTTTTTGTCCGCCCGCATCGCCTCCTTCCTAAAAAAATTTGGTCACATCTTGGAAAATGTTAATATAGTTGGGCAAATTTAAAATTTTTCGAGAATCTCGTAAAAACTCGAACTTCCAGAAATTCTGAGTAAGCACGTTTTTACAGTACTATCTGGTCCATAATAGGTGGCCACTTTTTTCCGCCCGCATCGACTCCTTCCCAAAAAAATTTTGGTCAAATTTTGGAAAATGTTAATATAGTTGGGCAAATTTAAAGTTTTTCGAAAATCTCTTGAAAACGCGAACTTTCAGGAATTCTGAGTATTCACGTTTTTAGAGTGCAATGTGGTCCACAATAGATCACCCTTTTTGTCCGCCCGCATCGCCACCTTCCTAAAAAAATTTGGTCACATTTTGGAAAATGTTAATATAGTTGGGCAAATTTAAAGTTTTTCGAAAATCTCCTGAAAACGCGAACTTCCAGAAATTCTGAGTATGCACGTTTTTAGAGTACAATGAGGTCCACAATAGGTCACCCTTTTTGTCCGCCCGCATCGCCACCTTCCTAAAAAAATTTGGTCACATTTTGGAAAACGTTAATATAGTTGGGCAAATTTAAAGTTTTTCGAAAATCTCCTGAAAACGCGAACTTCCAGAAATTCTGAGTATGCACGTTCTTAGAGTACAATATGGTCCACAATAGGTCACCCTTTTTGTCCGCCCGCATCGCCTCCTTCCTAAAAAAATTTGGTCACATCTTGGAAAATGTTAATATAGTTGGGCAAATTTAAAATTTTTCGAGAATCTCGTAAAAACTCGAACTTCCAGAAATTCTGAGTAAGCACGTTTTTACAGTACTATCTGGTCCATAATAGGTGGCCACTTTTTTCCGCCCGCATCGACTCCTTCCCAAAAAAATTTTGGTCAAATTTTGGAAAATGTTAATATAGTTGGGCAAATTTAAAGCTTTTCGAAAATCTCTTGAAAACGCGAACTTCCAGAAATTCTGAGTAAGCACGTTTTTACAGTACTATCTGGTCCATAATAGGTGGCCACTTTTTTCCGCCCGCATCGACTCCTTCCCAAAAAAATTTTGGTCAAATTTTGGAAAATGTTAATATAGTTGGGCAAATTTAAAGTTTTTCGAAAATCTCTTGAAAACGCGAACTTTCAGGAATTCTGAGTATTCACGTTTTTAGAGTGCAATGTGGTCCACAATACATCACCCTTTTTGTCCGCCCGCATCGCCACCTTCCTAAAAAAATTTGGTCACATTTTGGAAAATGTTAATATAGTTGGGCAAATTTAAAGTTTTTCGAAAATCTCCTGAAAACGCGAACTTCCAGAAATTCTGAGTATGCACGTTTTACCACTACTATGTGGTCCATAATAGGTCACCCTTTTTGTCCGCCCGCATCGCCACCTTCCTAAAAAAATTTGGTCACATTTTGGAAAATGTTAATATAGTTGGGCAAATTTAAAATTTTTCGAGAACATCGTAAAAACTCGAACTTCCACAAATTCTGAGTAAGCACGTTTTTACAGTACTATCTGGTCCATAATAGGTGGCCACTTTTTTCCGCCCGCATCGACTCCTTCCCAAAAAAATTTTGGTCAAATTTTGGAAAATGTTAATATAGTTGGGCAAATTTAAAGTTTTTCGAAAATCTCTTGAAAACGTGAACTTCCAGGAATTCTGAGTATTCACGTTTTTAGAGTGCAATGTGGTCCACAATAGATCACCCTTTTTGTCCGCCCGCATCGCCACCTTCCTAAAAAAATTTGGTCACATTTTGGAAAATGTTAATATAGTTGGGCAAATTTAAAGTTTTTCGAAAATCTCCTGAAAACGCGAACTTCCAGAAATTCTGAGTATGCACGTTTTTAGAGTACAATGTGGTCCACAATAGGTCACCCTTTTTGTCCGCCCGCATCGCCACCTTCCTAAAAAAATTTGGTCACATTTTGGAAAATGTTAATATAGTTGGGCAAATTTAAAGTTTTTCGAAAATCTCCTGAAAACGCGAACTTCCAGAAATTCTGAGTATGCACGTTTTTACACTACTATGTGGTCCATAATAGGTCACCCTTTTTGTCCGCCCGCATCGCCTCCTTCCTAAAAAAATTTGGTCACATCTTGGAAAATGTTAATATAGTTGGGCAAATTTAAAATTTTTCGAGAATCTCGTAAAAACTCGAACTTCCAGAAATTCTGAGTAAGCACGTTTTTACAGTACTATCTGGTCCATAATAGGTGGCCACTTTTTTCCGCCCGCATCGACTCCTTCCCAAAAAAATTTTGGTCAAATTTTGGAAAATGTTAATATAGTTGGGCAAATTTAAAGTTTTTCGAAAATCTCTTGAAAACGCGAACTTTCAGGAATTCTGAGTATTCACGTTTTTAGAGTGCAATGTGGTCCACAATAGCTCACCCTTTTTGTCCGCCCGCATCGCCACCTTCCTAAAAAAATTTGGTCACATTTTGGAAAATGTTAATATAGTTGGGCAAATTTAAAGTTTTTCGAAAATCTCCTGAAAACGCGAACTTCCAGAAATTCTGAGTATGCACGTTTTTAGAGTACAATGTGGTCCACAATAGGTCACCCTTTTTGTCCGCCCGCATCGCCACCTTCCTAAAAAAATTTGGTCACATTTTGGAAAATGTTAATATAGTTGGGCAAATTTAAAGTTTTTCGAAAATCTCCTGAAAACGCGAACTTCCAGAAATTCTGAGTATGCACGTTTTTAGAGTACAATATGGTCCACAATAGGTCACCCTTTTTGTCCGCCCGCATCGCCTCCTTCCTAAAAAAATTTGGTCACATCTTGGAAAATGTTAATATAGTTGGGCAAATTTAAAATTTTTCGAGAATCTCGTAAAAACTCGAACTTCCAGAAATTCTGAGTAAGCACGTTTTTACAGTACTATCTGGTCCATAATAGGTGGCCACTTTTTTCCGCCCGCATCGACTCCTTCCCAAAAAAATTTTGGTCAAATTTTGGAAAATGTTAATATAGTTGGGCAAATTTAAAGTTTTTCGAAAATCTCTTGAAAACGCGAACTTCCAGGAATTCTGAGTATTCACGTTTTTAGAGTGCAATGTGGTCCACAATAGATCACCCTTTTTGTCCGCCCGCATCGCCACCTTCCTAAAAAAATTTGGTCACATTTTGGAAAATGTTAATATAGTTGGGCAAATTTAAAGTTTTTCGAAAATCTCCTGAAAACGCGAACTTCCAGAAATTCTGAGTATGCACGTTTTTAGAGTACAATGTGGTCCACAATAGGTCACCCTTTTTGTCCGCCCGCATCGCCACCTTCCTAAAAAAATTTGGTCACATTTTGGAAAATGTTAATATAGTTGGGCAAATTTAAAGTTTTTCGAAAATCTCCTGAAAACGCGAACTTCCAGAAATTCTGAGTATGCACGTTTTACCACTACTATGTGGTCCATAATAGGTCACCCTTTTTGTCCGCCCGCATCGCCACCTTCCTAAAAAAATTTGGTCACATTTTGGAAAATGTTAATATAGTTGGGCAAATTTAAAATTTTTCGAGAATCTCGTAAAAACTCGAACTTCCACAAATTCTGAGTAAGCACGTTTTTACAGTACTATCTGGTCCATAATAGGTGGCCACTTTTTTCCGCCCGCATCGACTCCTTCCCAAAAAAATTTTGGTCAAATTTTGGAAAATGTTAATATAGTTGGGCAAATTTAAAGTTTTTCGAAAATCTCTTGAAAACGTGAACTTCCAGGAATTCTGAGTATTCACGTTTTTAGAGTGCAATGTGGTCCACAATAGATCACCCTTTTTGTCCGCCCGCATCGCCACCTTCCTAAAAAAATTTGGTCACATTTTGGAAAATGTTAATATAGTTGGGCAAATTTAAAGTTTTTCGAAAATCTCCTGAAAACGCGAACTTCCAGAAATTCTGAGTATGCACGTTTTTAGAGTACAATGTGGTCCACAATAGGTCACCCTTTTTGTCCGCCCGCATCGCCACCTTCCTAAAAAAATTTGGTCACATTTTGGAAAATGTTAATATAGTTGGGCAAATTTAAAGTTTTTCGAAAATCTCCTGAAAACGCGAACTTCCAGAAATTCTGAGTATGCACGTTTTTAGAGTACAATATGGTCCACAATAGGTCACCCTTTTTGTCCGCCCGCATCGCCTCCTTCCTAAAAAAATTTGGTCACATCTTGGAAAATGTTAATATAGTTGGGCAAATTTAAAATTTTTCGAGAATCTCGTAAAAACTCGAACTTCCAGAAATTCTGAGTAAGCACGTTTTTACAGTACTATCTGGTCCATAATAGGTGGCCACTTTTTTCCGCCCGCATCGACTCCTTCCCAAAAAAATTTTGGTCAAATTTTGGAAAATGTTAATATAGTTGGGCAAATTTAAAGTTTTTCGAAAATCTCTTGAAAACGCGAACTTCCAGGAATTCTGAGTATTCACGTTTTTAGAGTGCAATGTGGTCCACAATAGATCACCCTTTTTGTCCGCCCGCATCGCCACCTTCCTAAAAAAATTTGGTCACATTTTGGAAAATGTTAATATAGTTGGGCAAATTTAAAGTTTTTCGAAAATCTCCTGAAAACGCGAACTTCCAGAAATTCTGAGTATGCACGTTTTTAGAGTACAATATGGTCCACAATAGGTCACCCTTTTTGTCCGCCCGCATCGCCTCCTTCCTAAAAAAATTTGGTCACATCTTGGAAAATGTTAATATAGTTGGGCAAATTTAAAATTTTTCGAGAATCTCGTAAAAACTCGAACTTCCAGAAATTCTGAGTAAGCACGTTTTTACAGTACTATCTGGTCCATAATAGGTGGCCACTTTTTTCCGCCCGCATCGACTCCTTCCCAAAAAAATTTTGGTCAAATTTTGGAAAATGTTAATATAGTTGGGCAAATTTAAAGTTTTTCGAAAATCTCTTGAAAACGCGAACTTCCAGGAATTCTGAGTATTCACGTTTTTAGAGTGCAATGTGGTCCACAATAGATCACCCTTTTTGTCCGCCCGCATCGCCACCTTCCTAAAAAAATTTGGTCACATTTTGGAAAATGTTAATATAGTTGGGCAAATTTAAAGTTTTTCGAAAATCTCCTGAAAACGCGAACTTCCAGAAATTCTGAGTATGCACGTTTTTAGAGTACAATGTGGTCCACAATAGGTCACCCTTTTTGTCCGCCCGCATCGCCACCTTCCTAAAAAAATTTGGTCACATTTTGGAAAATGTTAATATAGTTGGGCAAATTTAAAGTTTTTCGAAAATCTCCTGAAAACGCGAACTTCCAGAAATTCTGAGTATGCACGTTTTTACACTACTATGTGGTCCATAATAGGTCACCCTTTTTGTCCGCCCGCATCGCCTCCTTCCTAAAAAAATTTGGTCACATCTTGGAAAATGTTAATATAGTTGGGCAAATTTAAAATTTTTCGAGAATCTCGTAAAAACTCGAACTTCCAGAAATTCTGAGTAAGCACGTTTTTACAGTACTATCTGGTCCATAATAGGTGGCCACTTTTTTCCGCCCGCATCGACTCCTTCCCAAAAAAATTTTGGTCAAATTTTGGAAAATGTTAATATAGTTGGGCAAATTTAAAGTTTTTCGAAAATCTCTTGAAAACGCGAACTTTCAGGAATTCTGAGTATTCACGTTTTTAGAGTGCAATGTGGTCCACAATAGATCACCCTTTTTGTCCGCCCGCATCGCCACCTTCCTAAAAAAATTTGGTCACATTTTGGAAAATGTTAATATAGTTGGGCAAATTTAAAGTTTTTCGAAAATCTCCTGAAAACGCGAACTTCCAGAAATTCTGAGTATGCACGTTTTACCACTACTATGTGGTCCATAATAGGTCACCCTTTTTGTCCGCCCGCATCGCCACCTTCCTAAAAAAATTTGGTCACATTTTGGAAAATGTTAATATAGTTGGGCAAATTTAAAATTTTTCGAGAATCTCGTAAAAACTCGAACTTCCACAAATTCTGAGTAAGCACGTTTTTACAGTACTATCTGGTCCATAATAGGTGGCCACTTTTTTCCGCCCGCATCGACTCCTTCCCAAAAAAATTTTGGTCAAATTTTGGAAAATGTTAATATAGTTGGGCAAATTTAAAGTTTTTCGAAAATCTCTTGAAAACGCTAACTTCCAGGAATTCTGAGTATTCACGTTTTTAGAGTGCAATGTGGTCCACAATAGATCACCCTTTTTGTCCGCCCGCATCGCCACCTTCCTAAAAAAATTTGGTCACATTTTGGAAAATGTTAATATAGTTGGGCAAATTTAAAGTTTTTCGAAATTCTCCTGAAAACGCGAACTTCCAGAAATTCTGAGTATGCACGTTTTTAGAGTACAATGTGGTCCACAATAGGTCACCCTTTTTGTCCGCCCGCATCGCCATCTTCCTAAAAAAATTTGGTCACATTTTGGAAAATGTTAATATAGTTGGGCAAATTTAAAGTTTTTCGAAAATCTCCTGAAAACGCGAACTTCCAGAAATTCTGAGTATGCACGTTTTTACACTACTATGTGGTCCATAATAGGTCACCCTTTTTGTCCGCCCGCATCGCCTCCTTCCTAAAAAAATTTGGTCACATCTTGGAAAATGTTAATATAGTTGGGCAAATTTAAAATTTTTCGAGAATCTCGTAAAAACTCGAACTTCCAGAAATTCTGAGTAAGCACGTTTTTACAGTACTATCTGGTCCATAATAGGTGGCCACTTTTTTCCGCCCGCATCGACTCCTTCCCAAAAAAATTTTGGTCAAATTTTGGAAAATGTTAATATAGTTGGGCAAATTTAAAGTTTTTCGAAAATCTCTTGAAAACGCGAACTTCCAGGAATTCTGAGTATTCACGTTTTTAGAGTGCAATGTGGTCCACAATAGATCACCCTTTTTGTCCGCCCGCATCGCCACCTTCCTAAAAAAATTTGGTCACATTTTGGAAAATGTTAATATAGTTGGGCAAATTTAAAGTTTTTCGAAAATCTCCTGAAAACGCGAACTTCCAGAAATTCTGAGTATGCACGTTTTACCACTACTATGTGGTCCATAATAGGTCACCCTTTTTGTCCGCCCGCATCGCCACCTTCCTAAAAAAATTTGGTCACATTTTGGAAAATGTTAATATAGTTGGGCAAATTTAAAGTTTTTCGAAAATCTCCTGAAAACGCGAACTTCCAGAAATTCTGAGTATGCACGTTTTACCACTACTATGTGGTCCATAATAGGTCACCCTTTTTGTCCGCCCGCATCGCCACCTTCCTAAAAAAATTTGGTCACATTTTGGAAAATGTTAATATAGTTGGGCAAATTTAAAATTTTTCGAGAATCTCGTAAAAACTCGAACTTCCACAAATTCTGAGTAAGCACGTTTTTACAGTACTATCTGGTCCATAATAGGTGGCCACTTTTTTCCGCCCGCATCGACTCCTTCCCAAAAAAATTTTGGTCAAATTTTGGAAAATGTTAATATAGTTGGGCAAATTTAAAGTTTTTCGAAAATCTCTTGAAAACGCGAACTTCCAGGAATTCTGAGTATTCACGTTTTTAGAGTGCAATGTGGTCCACAATAGGTCACCCTTTTTGTCCGCCCGCATCGCCACCTTCCTAAAAAAATTTGGTCACATTTTGGAAAATGTTAATATAGTTGGGCAAATTTAAAATTTTTCGAGAATCTCGTAAAAACTCGAACTTCCACAAATTCTGAGTAAGCACGTTTTTACAGTACTATCTGGTCCATAATAGGTGGCCACTTTTTTCCGCCCGCATCGACTCCTTCCCAAAAAAATGTTGGTCAAATTTTGGAAAATGTTAATATAGTTGGGCAAATTTAAAGTTTTTCGAAAATCTCTTGAAAACGCGAACTTCCAGGAATTCTGAGTATTCACGTTTTTAGAGTGCAATGTGGTCCACAATAGATCACCCTTTTTGTCCGCCCGCATCGCCACCTTCCTAAAAAAATTTGGTCACATTTTGGAAAATGTTAATATAGTTGGGCAAATTTAAAGTTTTTCGAAAATCTCCTGAAAACGCGAACTTCCAGAAATTCTGAGTATGCACGTTTTTACACTACTATGTGGTCCATAATAGGTCACCCTTTTTGTCCGCCCGCATCGCCTCCTTCCTAAAAAAATTTGGTCACATCTTGGAAAATGTTAATATAGTTGGGCAAATTTAAAATTTTTCGAGAATCTCGTAAAAACTCGAACTTCCAGAAATTCTGAGTAAGCACGTTTTTACAGTACTATCTGGTCCATAATAGGTGGCCACTTTTTTCCGCCCGCATCGACTCCTTCCCAAAAAAATTTTGGTCAAATTTTGGAAAATGTTAATATAGTTGGGCAAATTTAAAGTTTTTCGAAAATCTCTTGAAAACGCGAACTTCCAGGAATTCTGAGTATTCACGTTTTTAGAGTGCAATGTGGTCCACAATAGATCACCCTTTTTGTCCGCCCGCATCGCCACCTTCCTAAAAAAATTTGGTCACATTTTGGAAAATGTTAATATAGTTGGGCAAATTTAAAGTTTTTCGAAAATCTCCTGAAAACGCGAACTTCCAGAAATTCTGAGTATGCACGTTTTTAGAGTACAATGTGGTCCACAATAGGTCACCCTTTTTGTCCGCCCGCATCGCCACCTTCCTAAAAAAATTTGGTCACATTTTGGAAAATGTTAATATAGTTGGGCAAATTTAAAGTTTTTCGAAAATCTCCTGAAAACGCGAACTTCCAGAAATTCTGAGTATGCACGTTTTTAGAGTACAATATGGTCCACAATAGGTCACCCTTTTTGTCCGCCCGCATCGCCTCCTTCCTAAAAAAATTTGGTCACATCTTGGAAAATGTTAATATAGTTGGGCAAATTTAAAATTTTTCGAGAATCTCGTAAAAACTCGAACTTCCAGAAATTCTGAGTAAGCACGTTTTTACAGTACTATCTGGTCCATAATAGGTGGCCACTTTTTTCCGCCCGCATCGACTCCTTCCCAAAAAAATTTTGGTCAAATTTTGGAAAATGTTAATATAGTTGGGCAAATTTAAAGTTTTTCGAAAATCTCTTGAAAACGCGAACTTCCAGGAATTCTGAGTATTCACGTTTTTAGAGTGCAATGTGGTCCACAATAGATCACCCTTTTTGTCCGCCCGCATCGCCACCTTCCTAAAAAAATTTGGTCACATTTTGGAAAATGTTAATATAGTTGGGCAAATTTAAAGTTTTTCGAAAATCTCCTGAAAACGCGAACTTCCAGAAATTCTGAGTATGCACGTTTTACCACTACTATGTGGTCCATAATAGGTCACCCTTTTTGTCCGCCCGCATCGCCACCTTCCTAAAAAAATTTGGTCACATTTTGGAAAATGTTAATATAGTTGGGCAAATTTAAAATTTTTCGAGAATCTCGTAAAAACTCGAACTTCCACAAATTCTGAGTAAGCACGTTTTTACAGTACTATCTGGTCCATAATAGGTGGCCACTTTTTTCCGCCCGCATCGACTCCTTCCCAAAAAAATTTTGGTCAAATTTTGGAAAATGTTAATATAGTTGGGCAAATTTAAAGTTTTTCGAAAATCTCTTGAAAACGCGAACTTCCAGGAATTCTGAGTATTCACGTTTTTAGAGTGCAATGTGGTCCACAATAGGTCACCCTTTTTGTCCGCCCGCATCGCCACCTTCCTAAAAAAATTTGGTCACATTTTGGAAAATGTTAATATAGTTGGGCAAATTTAAAATTTTTCGAGAATCTCGTAAAAACTCGAACTTCCACAAATTCTGAGTAAGCACGTTTTTACAGTACTATCTGGTCCATAATAGGTGGCCACTTTTTTCCGCCCGCATCGACTCCTTCCCAAAAAAATTTTGGTCAAATTTTGGAAAATGTTAATATAGTTGGGCAAATTTAAAGTTTTTCGAAAATCTCTTGAAAACGCGAACTTCCAGGAATTCTGAGTATTCACGTTTTTAGAGTGCAATGTGGTCCACAATAGATCACCCTTTTTGTCCGCCCGCATCGCCACCTTCCTAAAAAAATTTGGTCACATTTTGGAAAATGTTAATATAGTTGGGTAAATTTAAAGTTTTTCGAAAATCTCCTGAAAACGCGAACTTCCAGAAATTCTGAGTATGCACGTTTTTACACTACTATGTGGTCCATAATAGGTCACCCTTTTTGTCCGCCCGCATCGCCTCCTTCCTAAAAAAATTTGGTCACATCTTGGAAAATGTTAATATAGTTGGGCAAATTTAAAATTTTTCGAGAATCTCGTAAAAACTCGAACTTCCAGAAATTCTGAGTAAGCACGTTTTTACAGTACTATCTGGTCCATAATAGGTGGCCACTTTTTTCCGCCCGCATCGACTCCTTCCCAAAAAAATTTTGGTCAAATTTTGGAAAATGTTAATATAGTTGGGCAAATTTAAAGTTTTTCGAAAATCTCTTGAAAACGCGAACTTCCAGGAATTCTGAGTATTCACGTTTTTAGAGTGCAATGTGGTCCACAATAGATCACCCTTTTTGTCCGCCCGCATCGCCACCTTCCTAAAAAAATTTGGTCACATTTTGGAAAATGTTAATATAGTTGGGCAAATTTAAAGTTTTTCGAAAATCTCCTGAAAACGCGAACTTCCAGAAATTCTGAGTATGCACGTTTTTAGAGTACAATGTGGTCCACAATAGGTCACCCTTTTTGTCCGCCCGCATCGCCACCTTCCTAAAAAAATTTGGTCACATTTTGGAAAATGTTAATATAGTTGGGCAAATTTAAAGTTTTTCGAAAATCTCCTGAAAACGCGAACTTCCAGAAATTCTGAGTATGCACGTTTTTAGAGTACAATATGGTCCACAATAGGTCACCCTTTTTGTCCGCCCGCATCGCCTCCTTCCTAAAAAAATTTGGTCACATCTTGGAAAATGTTAATATAGTTGGGCAAATTTAAAATTTTTCGAGAATCTCGTAAAAACTCGAACTTCCAGAAATTCTGAGTAAGCACGTTTTTACAGTACTATCTGGTCCATAATAGGTGGCCACTTTTTTCCGCCCGCATCGACTCCTTCCCAAAAAAATTTTGGTCAAATTTTGGAAAATGTTAATATAGTTGGGCAAATTTAAAGTTTTTCGAAAATCTCTTGAAAACGCGAACTTCCAGGAATTCTGAGTATTCACGTTTTTAGAGTGCAATGTGGTCCACAATAGATCACCCTTTTTGTCCGCCCGCATCGCCACCTTCCTAAAAAAATTTGGTCACATTTTGGAAAATGTTAATATAGTTGGGCAAATTTAAAGTTTTTCGAAAATCTCCTGAAAACGCGAACTTCCAGAAATTCTGAGTATGCACGTTTTACCACTACTATGTGGTCCATAATAGGTCACCCTTTTTGTCCGCCCGCATCGCCACCTTCCTAAAAAAATTTGGTCACATTTTGGAAAATGTTAATATAGTTGGGCAAATTTAAAGTTTTTCGAAAATCTCCTGAAAACGCGAACTTCCAGAAATTCTGAGTATGCACGTTTTACCACTACTATGTGGTCCATAATAGGTCACCCTTTTTGTCCGCCCGCATCGCCACCTTCCTAAAAAAATTTGGTCACATTTTGGAAAATGTTAATATAGTTGGGCAAATTTAAAATTTTTCGAGAATCTCGTAAAAACTCGAACTTCCACAAATTCTGAGTAAGCACGTTTTTACAGTACTATCTGGTCCATAATAGGTGGCCACTTTTTTCCGCCCGCATCGACTCCTTCCCAAAAAAATTTTGGTCAAATTTTGGAAAATGTTAATATAGTTGGGCAAATTTAAAGTTTTTCGAAAATCTCTTGAAAACGCGAACTTCCAGGAATTCTGAGTATTCACGTTTTTAGAGTGCAATGTGGTCCACAATAGGTCACCCTTTTTGTCCGCCCGCATCGCCACCTTCCTAAAAAAATTTGGTCACATTTTTGAAAATGTTAATATAGTTGGGCAAATTTAAAGTTTTTCGAAAATCTCCTGAAAACGCGAACTTCCAGAAATTCTGAGTATGCACGTTTTTAGAGTACAATGTGGTCCACAATAGGTCACCCTTTTTGTCCGCCCGCATCGCCACCTTCCTAAAAAAATTTGGTCACATTTTGGAAAATGTTAATATAGTTGGGCAAATTTAAAATTTTTCGAGAATCTCGTAAAAACTCGAACTTCCACAAATTCTGAGTAAGCACGTTTTTACAGTACTATCTGGTCCATAATAGGTGGCCACTTTTTTCCGCCCGCATCGACTCCTTCCCAAAAAAATTTTGGTCAAATTTTGGAAAATGTTAATATAGTTGGGCAAATTTAAAGTTTTTCGAAAATCTCTTGAAAACGCGAACTTCCAGGAATTCTGAGTATTCACGTTTTTAGAGTGCAATGTGGTCCACAATAGATCACCCTTTTTGTCCGCCCGCATCGCCACCTTCCTAAAAAAATTTGGTCACATTTTGGAAAATGTTAATATAGTTGGGCAAATTTAAAGTTTTTCGAAAATCTCCTGAAAACGCGAACTTCCAGAAATTCTGAGTATGCACGTTTTTAGAATACAATGTGGTCCACAATAGGTCACCCTTTTTGTCCGCCCGCATCGCCACCTTCCTAAAAAAATTTGGTCACATTTTGGAAAATGTTAATATAGTTGGGCAAATTTAAAGTTTTTCGAAAATCTCCTGAAAACGCGAACTTCCAGAAATTCTGAGTATGCACGTTTTTAGAGTACAATATGGTCCACAATAGGTCACCCTTTTTGTCCGCCCGCATCGCCTCCTTCCTAAAAAAATTTGGTCACATCTTGGAAAATGTTAATATAGTTGGGCAAATTTAAAATTTTTCGAGAATCTCGTAAAAACTCGAACTTCCAGAAATTCTGAGTAAGCACGTTTTTACAGTACTATCTGGTCCATAATAGGTGGCCACTTTTTTCCGCCCGCATCGACTCCTTCCTAAAAAAGTTTTGGTCAAATTTTGGAAAATGTTAATATAGTTGGGCAAATTTAAAGTTTTTCGAAAATCTCTTGAAAACGCGAACTTCCAGGAATTCTGAGTATTCACGTTTTTAGAGTGCAATGTGGTCCACAATAGATCACCCTTTTTGTCCGCCCGCATCGCCACCTTCCTAAAAAAATTTGGTCACATTTTGGAAAATGTTAATATAGTTGGGCAAATTTAAAGTTTTTCGAAAATCTCCTGAAAACGCGAACTTCCAGAAATTCTGAGTATGCACGTTTTTAGAGTACAATGTGGTCCACAATAGGTCACCCTTTTTGTCCGCCCGCATCGCCACCTTCCTAAAAAAATTTGGTCACATTTTGGAAAATGTTAATATAGTTGGGCAAATTTAAAGTTTTTCGAAAATCTCCTGAAAACGCGAACTTCCAGAAATTCTGAGTATGCACGTTTTTAGAGTACAATGTGGTCCACAATAGGTCACCCTTTTTGTCCGCCCGCATCGCCACCTTCCTAAAAAAATTTGGTCACATTTTGGAAAATGTTAATATAGTTGGGCAAATTTAAAATTTTTCGAGAATCTCGTAAAAACTCGAACTTCCACAAATTCTGAGTAAGCACGTTTTTACAGTACTATCTGGTCCATAATAGGTGGCCACTTTTTTCCGCCCGCATCGACTCCTTCCCAAAAAAATTTTGGTCAAATTTTGGAAAATGTTAATATAGTTGGGCAAATTTAAAGTTTTTCGAAAATCTCTTGAAAACGCGAACTTCCAGGAATTCTGAGTATTCACGTTTTTAGAGTGCAATGTGGTCCACAATAGATCACCCTTTTTGTCCGCCCGCATCGCCACCTTCCTAAAAAAATTTGGTCACATTTTGGAAAATGTTAATATAGTTGGGCAAATTTAAAGTTTTTCGAAAATCTCCTGAAAACGCGAACTTCCAGAAATTCTGAGTATGCACGTTTTTAGAGTACAATGTGGTCCACAATAGGTCACCCTTTTTGTCCGCCCGCATCGCCACCTTCCTAAAAAAATTTGGTCACATTTTGGAAAATGTTAATATAGTTGGGCAAATTTAAAGTTTTTCGAAAATCTCCTGAAAACGCGAACTTCCAGAAATTCTGAGTATGCACGTTTTTAGAGTACAATATGGTCCACAATAGGTCACCCTTTTTGTCCGCCCGCATCGCCTCCTTCCTAAAAAAATTTGGTCACATCTTGGAAAATGTTAATATAGTTGGGCAAATTTAAAATTTTTCGAGAATCTCGTAAAAACTCGAACTTCCAGAAATTCTGAGTAAGCACGTTTTTACAGTACTATCTGGTCCATAATAGGTGGCCACTTTTTTCCGCCCACATCGACTCCTTCCCAAAAAAATTTTGGTCAAATTTTGGAAAATGTTAATATAGTTGGGCAAATTTAAAGTTTTTCGAAAATCTCTTGAAAACGCGAACTTCCAGGAATTCTGAGTATTCACGTTTTTAGAGTGCAATGTGGTCCACAATAGATCACCCTTTTTGTCCGCCCGCATCGCCACCTTCCTAAAAAAATTTGGTCACATTTTGGAAAATGTTAATATAGTTGGGCAAATTTAAAGTTTTTCGAAAATCTCCTGAAAACGCGAACTTCCAGAAATTCTGAGTATGCACGTTTTACCACTACTATGTGGTCCATAATAGGTCACCCTTTTTGTCCGCCCGCATCGCCACCTTCCTAAAAAAATTTGGTCACATTTTGGAAAATGTTAATATAGTTGGGCAAATTTAAAGTTTTTCGAAAATCTCCTGAAAACGCGAACTTCCAGAAATTCTGAGTATGCACGTTTTTAGAGTACAATGTGGTCCACAATAGGTCACCCTTTTTGTCCGCCCGCATCGCCACCTTCCTAAAAAAATTTGGTCACATTTTGGAAAATGTTAATATAGTTGGGCAAATTTAAAGTTTTTCGAAAATCTCCTGAAAACGCGAACTTCCAGAAATTCTGAGTATGCACGTTTTTAGAGTACAATGTGGTCCACAATAGGTCACCCTTTTTGTCCGCCCGCATCGCCACCTTCCTAAAAAAATTTGGTCACATTTTGGAAAATGTTAATATAGTTGGGCAAATTTAAAATTTTTCGAGAATCTCGTAAAAATTCGAACTTCCACAAATTCTGAGTAAGCACGTTTTTACAGTACTATCTGGTCCATAATAGGTGGCCACTTTTTTCCGCCCGCATCGACTCCTTCCCAAAAAAATTTTGGTCAAATTTTGGAAAATGTTAATATAGTTGGGCAAATTTAAAGTTTTTCGAAAATCTCTTGAAAACGCGAACTTCCAGGAATTCTGAGTATTCACGTTTTTAGAGTGCAATGTGGTCCACAATAGATCACCCTTTTTGTCCGCCCGCATCGCCACCTTCCTAAAAAAATTTGGTCACATTTTGGAAAATGTTAATATAGTTGGGCAAATTTAAAGTTTTTCGAAAATCTCCTGAAAACGCGAACTTCCAGAAATTCTGAGTATGCACGTTTTTAGAGTACAATGTGGTCCACAATAGGTCACCCTTTTTGTCCGCCCGCATCGCCACCTTCCTAAAAAAATTTGGTCACATTTTGGAAAATGTTAATATAGTTGGGCAAATTTAAAGTTTTTCGAAAATCTCCTGAAAACGCGAACTTCCAGAAATTCTGAGTAAGCACGTTTTTAGAGTACAATGTGGTCCACAATAGGTCACCCTTTTTGTCCGCCCGCATCGCCTCCTTCCTAAAAAAATTTGGTCACATCTTGGAAAATGTTAATATAGTTGGGCAAATTTAAAATTTTTCGAGAATCTCGTAAAAACTCGAACTTCCAGAAATTCTGAGTAAGCACGTTTTTACAGTACTATCTGGTCCATAATAGGTGGCCACTTTTTTCCGCCCGCATCGACTCCTTCCCAAAAAAATTTTGGTCAAATTTTGGAAAATGTTAATATAGTTGGGCAAATTTAAAGTTTTTCGAAAATCTCTTGAAAACGCGAACTTCCAGGAATTCTGAGTATTCACGTTTTTAGAGTGCAATGTGGTCCACAATAGATCACCCTTTTTGTCCGCCCGCATCGCCACCTTCCTAAAAAAATTTGGTCACATTTTGGAAAATGTTAATATAGTTGGGCAAATTTAAAGTTTTTCGAAAATCTCCTGAAAACGCGAACTTCCAGAAATTCTGAGTATGCACGTTTTTAGAGTACAATGTGGTCCACAATAGGTCACCCTTTTTGTCCGCCCGCATCGCCACCTTCCTAAAAAAATTTGGTCACATTTTGGAAAATGTTAATATAGTTGGGCAAATTTAAAGTTTTTCGAAAATCTCCTGAAAACGCGAACTTCCAGAAATTCTGAGTATGCACGTTTTTAGAGTACAATGTGGTCCACAATAGGTCACCCTTTTTGTCCGCCCGCATCGCCACCTTCCTAAAAAAATTTGGTCACATTTTGGAAAATGTTAATATAGTTGGGCAAATTTAAAATTTTTCGAGAATCTCGTAAAAACTCGAACTTCCACAAATTCTGAGTAAGCACGTTTTTACAGTACTATCTGGTCCATAATAGGTGGCCACTTTTTTCCGCCCGCATCGACTCCTTCCCAAAAAAATTTTGGTCAAATTTTGGAAAATGTTAATATAGTTGGGCAAATTTAAAGTTTTTCGAAAATCTCTTGAAAACGCGAACTTCCAGGAATTCTGAGTATTCACGTTTTTAGAGTGCAATGTGGTCCACAATAGATCACCCTTTTTGTCCGCCCGCATCGCCACCTTCCTAAAAAAATTTGGTCACATTTTGGAAAATGTTAATATAGTTGGGCAAATTTAAAGTTTTTCGAAAATCTCCTGAAAACGCGAACTTCCAGAAATTCTGAGTATGCACGTTTTTAGAGTACAATGTGGTCCACAATAGGTCACCCTTTTTGTCCGCCCGCATCGCCACCTTCCTAAAAAAATTTGGTCACATTTTGGAAAATGTTAATATAGTTGGGCAAATTTAAAGTTTTTCGAAAATCTCCTGAAAACGCGAACTTCCAGAAATTCTGAGTATGCACGTTTTTAGAGTACAATATGGTCCACAATAGGTCACCCTTTTTGTCCGCCCGCATCGCCTCCTTCCTAAAAAAATTTGGTCACATCTTGGAAAATGTTAATATAGTTGGGCAAATTTAAAATTTTTCGAGAATCTCGTAAAAACTCGAACTTCCAGAAATTCTGAGTAAGCACGTTTTTACAGTACTATCTGGTCCATAATAGGTGGCCACTTTTTTCCGCCCGCATCGACTCCTTCCCAAAAAAATTTTGGTCAAATTTTGGAAAATGTTAATATAGTTGGGCAAATTTAAAGTTTTTCGAAAATCTCTTGAAAACGCGAACTTCCAGGAATTCTGAGTATTCACGTTTTTAGAGTGCAATGTGGTCCACAATAGATCACCCTTTTTGTCCGCCCGCATCGCCACCTTCCTAAAAAAATTTGGTCACATTTTGGAAAATGTTAATATAGTTGGGCAAATTTAAAGTTTTTCGAAAATCTCCTGAAAACGCGAACTTCCAGAAATTCTGAGTATGCACGTTTTACCACTACTATGTGGTCCATAATAGGTCACCCTTTTTGTCCGCCCGCATCGCCACCTTCCTAAAAAAATTTGGTCACATTTTGGAAAATGTTAATATAGTTGGGCAAATTTAAAGTTTTTCGAAAATCTCCTGAAAACGCGAACTTCCAGAAATTCTGAGTATGCACGTTTTACCACTACTATGTGGTCCATAATAGGTCACCCTTTTTGTCCGCCCGCATCGCCACCTTCCTAAAAAAATTTGGTCACATTTTGGAAAATGTTAATATAGTTGGGCAAATTTAAAATTTTTCGAGAATCTCGTAAAAACTCGAACTTCCACAAATTCTGAGTAAGCACGTTTTTACAGTACTATCTGGTCCATAATAGGTGGCCACTTTTTTCCGCCCGCATCGACTCCTTCCCAAAAAAATTTTGGTCAAATTTTGGAAAATGTTAATATAGTTGGGCAAATTTAAAGTTTTTCGAAAATCTCTTGAAAACGCGAACTTCCAGGAATTCTGAGTATTCACGTTTTTAGAGTGCAATGTGGTCCACAATAGATCACCCTTTTTGTCCGCCCGCATCGCCACCTTCCTAAAAAAATTTGGTCACATTTTGGAAAATGTTAATATAGTTGGGCAAATTTAAAGTTTTTCGAAAATCTCCTGAAAACGCGAACTTCCAGAAATTCTGAGTATGCACGTTTTTAGAGTACAATGTGGTCCACAATAGGTCACCCTTTTTGTCCGGCCGCATCGCCACCTTCCTAAAAAAATTTGGTCACATTTTGGAAAATGTTAATATAGTTGGGCAAATTTAAAGTTTTTCGAAAATCTCCTGAAAACGCGAACTTCCAGAAATTCTGAGTATGCACGTTTTTAGAGTACAATGTGGTCCACAATAGGTCACCCTTTTTGTCCGCCCGCATCGTCACCTTCCTAAAAAAATTTGGTCACATTTTGGAAAATGTTAATATAGTTGGGCAAATTTAAAGTTTTTCGAAAATCTCCTGAAAACGCGAACTTTTAGAAATTCTGAGTATGCACGTTTTTAGAGGACAATATGGTCCACAATAGGTCACCCTTTTTGTCCGCCCGCATCGCCTCCTTCCTAAAAAAATTCGGTCACATCTTGGAAAATGTTAATATAGTTGGGCAAATTTAAAATTTTTCGAGAATCTCGTAAAAACTCGAACTTCCAGAAATTCTGAGTAAGCACGTTTTTACAGTACTATCTGGTCCATAATAGGTGGCCACTTTTTTCCGCCCGCATCGACTACTTCCCAAAAAAAATTTGGTCAAATTTTGGAAAATGTTAATATAGTTGGGCAAATTTAAAGTTTTTCGAAAATCTCTTGAAAACGCGAACTTCCAGGAATTCTGAGTATTCACGTTTTTAGAGTGCAATGTGGTCCACAATAGATCACCCTTTTTGTCCGCCCGCATCGCCACCTTCCTAAAAAAATTTGGTCACATTTTGGAAATTGTTAATATAGTTGGGCAAATTTAAAGTTTTTCGAAAATCTCCTGAAAACGCGAACTTCCAGAAATTCTGAGTAAGCACGTTTTTAGAGTACAATGTGGTCCACAATAGGTCACCCTTTTTGTCCGCCCGCATCGCCACCTTCCTAAAAAAATTTGGTCACATTTTGGAAAATGTTAATATAGTTGGGCAAATTTAAAGTTTTTCGAAAATCTCCTGAAAACGCGAACTTCCAGAAATTCTGAGTATGCACGTTCTTAGAGTACAATATGGTCCACAATAGGTCACCCTTTTTGTCCGCCCGCATCGCCACCTTCCTAAAAAAATTTGGTCACATTTTGGAAAATGTTAATATAGTTGGGCAAATTTAAAGTTTTTCGAAAATCTCCTGAAAACGCGAACTTCCAGAAATTCTGAGTATGCACGTTTTTACACTACTATGTGGTCCATAATAGGTCACCCTTTTTGTCCGCCCGCATCGCCTCCTTCCTAAAAAAATTTGGTCACATCTTGGAAAATGTTAATATAGTTGGGCAAATTTAAAATTTTTCGAGAATCTCGTAAAAACTCGAACTTCCAGAAATTCTGAGTAAGCACGTTTTTACAGTACTATCTGGTCCATAATAGGTGGCAACTTTTTTCCGCCCGCATCGACTCCTTCCCAAAAAAATTTGGTCACATTTTGGAAAATGTTAATATAGTTGGGCAAATTTAAAGTTTTTCGAAAATCTCCTGAAAACTCGAACTTCCAGAAATTTTAAGTATGCACTTTTTTAGAGTAGAATGTGGTCCATAATAAGTCACCACTTTTGTCCGCCCGCATCGCCTCCTTCCTGAAAAAATTTTGTTCGAAAAAGATAGTTGGGCAAATTTAAAGTTTCTCGAAAATCTCCTGAAAACGCGAACTTCCAGAAATTCTGAGTATGCACGTTTTTACAGTACTATGTGGTCCATAATAGGTGGCCACTTTTTTCCGCCCGCATCGCCACCTTCCTAAAAAAATTTGGTCACATTTTGGAAAATGTTAATATAGTTGGGCAAATTTAAAGTTTTTCGAAAATCTCCTGAAAACGCGAACTTCCAGAAATTCTGAGTAAGCACGTTTTTAGAGTACAATGTGGTCCACAATAGGTCACCCTTTTTGTCCGCCCGCATCGCCTCCTTCCTAAAAAAATTTGGTCACATCTTGGAAAATGTTAATATAGTTGGGCAAATTTAAAATTTTTCGAGAATCTCGTAAAAACTCGAACTTCCAGAAATTCTGAGTAAGCACGTTTTTACAGTACTATCTGGTCCATAATAGGTGGCCACTTTTTTCCGCCCGCATCGACTCCTTCCCAAAAAAATTTTGGTCAAATTTTGGAAAATGTTAATATAGTTGGGCAAATTTAAAGTTTTTCGAAAATCTCTTGAAAACGCGAACTTCCAGGAATTCTGAGTATTCACGTTTTTAGAGTGCAATGTGGTCCACAATAGATCACCCTTTTTGTCCGCCCGCATCGCCACCTTCCTAAAAAAATTTGGTCACATTTTGGAAAATGTTAATATAGTTGGGCAAATTTAAAGTTTTTCGAAAATCTCCTGAAAACGCGAACTTCCAGAAATTCTGAGTATGCACGTTTTTAGAGTACAATGTGGTCCACAATAGGTCACCCTTTTTGTCCGCCCGCATCGCCACCTTCCTAAAAAAATTTGGTCACATTTTGGAAAATGTTAATATAGTTGGGCAAATTTAAAGTTTTTCGAAAATCTCCTGAAAACGCGAACTTCCAGAAATTCTGAGTATGCACGTTTTTAGAGTACAATGTGGTCCACAATAGGTCACCCTTTTTGTCCGCCCGCATCGCCACCTTCCTAAAAAAATTTGGTCACATTTTGGAAAATGTTAATATAGTTGGGCAAATTTAAAATTTTTCGAGAATCTCGTAAAAACTCGAACTTCCACAAATTCTGAGTAAGCACGTTTTTACAGTACTATCTGGTCCATAATAGGTGGCCACTTTTTTCCGCCCGCATCGACTCCTTCCCAAAAAAATTTTGGTCAAATTTTGGAAAATGTTAATATAGTTGGGCAAATTTAAAGTTTTTCGAAAATCTCTTGAAAACGCGAACTTCCAGGAATTCTGAGTATTCACGTTTTTAGAGTGCAATGTGGTCCACAATAGATCACCCTTTTTGTCCGCCCGCATCGCCACCTTCCTAAAAAAATTTGGTCACATTTTGGAAAATGTTAATATAGTTGGGCAAATTTAAAGTTTTTCGAAAATCTCCTGAAAACGCGAACTTCCAGAAATTCTGAGTATGCACGTTTTTAGAGTACAATGTGGTCCACAATAGGTCACCCTTTTTGTCCGCCCGCATCGCCACCTTCCTAAAAAAATTTGGTCACATTTTGGAAAATGTTAATATAGTTGGGCAAATTTAAAATTTTTCGAGAATCTCGTAAAAACTCGAACTTCCAGAAATTCTGAGTAAGCACGTTTTTACAGTACTATCTGGTCCATAATAGGTGGCCACTTTTTTCCGCCCGCATCGACTCCTTCCCAAAAAAATTTTGGTCAAATTTTGGAAAATGTTAATATAGTTGGGCAAATTTAAAGTTTTTCGAAAATCTCTTGAAAACGCGAACTTCCAGGAATTCTGAGTATTCACGTTTTTAGAGTGCAATGTGGTCCACAATAGATCACCCTTTTTGTCCGCCCGCATCGCCACCTTCCTAAAAAAATTTGGTCACATTTTGGAAAATGTTAATATAGTTGGGCAAATTTAAAGTTTTTCGAAAATCTCCTGAAAACGCGAACTTCCAGAAATTCTGAGTATGCACGTTTTACCACTACTATGTGGTCCATAATAGGTCACCCTTTTTGTCCGCCCGCATCGCCACCTTCCTAAAAAAATTTGGTCACATTTTGGAAAATGTTAATATAGTTGGGCAAATTTAAAGTTTTTCGAAAATCTCCTGAAAACGCGAACTTCCAGAAATTCTGAGTATGCACGTTTTACCACTACTATGTGGTCCATAATAGGTCACCCTTTTTGTCCGCCCGCATCGCCACCTTCCTAAAAAAATTTGGTCACATTTTGGAAAATGTTAATATAGTTGGGCAAATTTAAAATTTTTCGAGAATCTCGTAAAAACTCGAACTTCCACAAATTCTGAGTAAGCACGTTTTTACAGTACTATCTGGTCCATAATAGGTGGCCACTTTTTTCCGCCCGCATCGACTCCTTCCCAAAAAAATTTTGGTCAAATTTTGGAAAATGTTAATATAGTTGGGCAAATTTAAAGTTTTTCGAAAATCTCTTGAAAACGCGAACTTCCAGGAATTCTGAGTATTCACGTTTTTAGAGTGCAATGTGGTCCACAATAGATCACCCTTTTTGTCCGCCCGCATCGCCACCTTCCTAAAAAAATTTGGTCACATTTTGGAAAATGTTAATATAGTTGGGCAAATTTAAAGTTTTTCGAAAATCTCCTGAAAACGCGAACTTCCAGAAATTCTGAGTATGCACGTTTTTAGAGTACAATGTGGTCCACAATAGGTCACCCTTTTTGTCCGGCCGCATCGCCACCTTCCTAAAAAAATTTGGTCACATTTTGGAAAATGTTAATATAGTTGGGCAAATTTAAAGTTTTTCGAAAATCTCCTGAAAACGCGAACTTCCAGAAATTCTGAGTATGCACGTTTTTAGAGTACAATGTGGTCCACAATAGGTCACCCTTTTTGTCCGCCCGCATCGTCACCTTCCTAAAAAAATTTGGTCACATTTTGGAAAATGTTAATATAGTTGGGCAAATTTAAAGTTTTTCGAAAATCTCCTGAAAACGCGAACTTTTAGAAATTCTGAGTATGCACGTTTTTAGAGGACAATATGGTCCACAATAGGTCACCCTTTTTGTCCGCCCGCATCGCCTCCTTCCTAAAAAAATTCGGTCACATCTTGGAAAATGTTAATATAGTTGGGCAAATTTAAAATTTTTCGAGAATCTCGTAAAAACTCGAACTTCCAGAAATTCTGAGTAAGCACGTTTTTACAGTACTATCTGGTCCATAATAGGTGGCCACTTTTTTCCGCCCGCATCGACTACTTCCCAAAAAAAATTTGTTCAAATTTTGGAAAATGTTAATATAGTTGGGCAAATTTAAAGTTTTTCGAAAATCTCTTGAAAACGCGAACTTCCAGGAATTCTGAGTATTCACGTTTTTAGAGTGCAATGTGGTCCACAATAGATCACCCTTTTTGTCCGCCCGCATCGCCACCTTCCTAAAAAAATTTGGTCACATTTTGGAAATTGTTAATATAGTTGGGCAAATTTAAAGTTTTTCGAAAATCTCCTGAAAACGCGAACTTCCAGAAATTCTGAGTAAGCACGTTTTTAGAGTACAATGTGGTCCACAATAGGTCACCCTTTTTGTCCGCCCGCATCGCCACCTTCCTAAAAAAATTTGGTCACATTTTGGAAAATGTTAATATAGTTGGGCAAATTTAAAGTTTTTCGAAAATCTCCTGAAAACGCGAACTTCCAGAAATTCTGAGTATGCACGTTCTTAGAGTACAATATGGTCCACAATAGGTCACCCTTTTTGTCCGCCCGCATCGCCACCTTCCTAAAAAAATTTGGTCACATTTTGGAAAATGTTAATATAGTTGGGCAAATTTAAAGTTTTTCGAAAATCTCCTGAAAACGCGAACTTCCAGAAATTCTGAGTATGCACGTTTTTACACTACTATGTGGTCCATAATAGGTCACCCTTTTTGTCCGCCCGCATCGCCTCCTTCCTAAAAAAATTTGGTCACATCTTGGAAAATGTTAATATAGTTGGGCAAATTTAAAATTTTTCGAGAATCTCGTAAAAACTCGAACTTCCAGAAATTCTGAGTAAGCACGTTTTTACAGTACTATCTGGTCCATAATAGGTGGCAACTTTTTTCCGCCCGCATCGACTCCTTCCCAAAAAAATTTTGGTCAAATTTTGGAAAATGTTAATATAGTTGGGCAAATTTAAAGTTTTTCGAAAATCTCTTGAAAACGCGAACTTTCAGGAATTCTGAGTATTCACGTTTTTAGAGTGCAATGTGGTCCACAATAGATCACCCTTTTTGTCCGCCCGCATCGCCACCTTCCTAAAAAAATTTGGTCACATTTTGGAAAATGTTAATATAGTTGGGCAAATTTAAAGTTTTTCGAAAATCTCCTGAAAACGCGAACTTCCAGAAATTCTGAGTATGCACGTTTTTAGAGTACAATGTGGTCCACAATAGGTCACCCTTTTTGTCCGCCCGCATCGCCACCTTCCTAAAAAAATTTGGTCACATTTTGGAAAATGTTAATATAGTTGGGCAAATTTAAAGTTTTTCGAAAATCTCCTGAAAACGCGAACTTCCAGAAATTCTGAGTATGCACGTTTTTAGAGTACAATATGGTCCACAATAGGTCACCCTTTTTGTCCGCCCGCATCGCCTCCTTCCTAAAAAAATTTGGTCACATCTTGGAAAATGTTAATATAGTTGGGCAAATTTAAAATTTTTCGAGAATCTCGTAAAAACTCGAACTTCCAGAAATTCTGAGTAAGCACGTTTTTACAGTACTATCTGGTCCATAATAGGTGGCCACTTTTTTCCGCCCGCATCGACTCCTTCCCAAAAAAATTTTGGTCAAATTTTGGAAAATGTTAATATAGTTGGGCAAATTTAAAGTTTTTCGAAAATCTCCTGAAAACGCGAACTTCCAGAAATTCTGAGTATGCACGTTTTTAGAGTACAATGTGGTCCACAATAGGTCACCCTTTTTGTCCGCCCGCATCGCCACCTTCCTAAAAAAATTTGGTCACATTTTGGAAAATGTTAATATAGTTGGGCAAATTTAAAGTTTTTCGAAAATCTCCTGAAAACGCGAACTTCCAGAAATTCTGAGTATGCACGTTTTTAGAGTACAATATGGTCCACAATAGGTCACTCTTTTTGTCCGCCCGCATCGCCTCCTTCCTAAAAAAATTTGGTCACATCTTGGAAAATGTTAATATAGTTGGGCAAATTTAAAATTTTTCGAGAATCTCGTAAAAACTCGAACTTCCAGAAATTCTGAGTAAGCACGTTTTTACAGTACTATCTGGTCCATAATAGGTGGCCACTTTTTTCCGCCCGCATCGACTCCTTCCCAAAAAAATTTTGGTCAAATTTTGGAAAATGTTAATATAGTTGGGCAAATTTAAAGTTTTTCGAAAATCTCCTGAAAACGCGAACTTCCAGAAATTCTGAGTATGCACGTTTTTAGAGTACAATGTGGTCCACAATAGGTCACCCTTTTTGTCCGCCCGCATCGCCACCTTCCTAAAAAAATTTGGTCACATTTTGGAAAATGTTAATATAGTTGGGCAAATTTAAAGTTTTTCGAAAATCTCCTGAAAACGCGAACTTCCAGAAATTCTGAGTATGCACGTTTTTAGAGTACAATATGGTCCACAATAGGTCACCCTTTTTGTCCGCCCGCATCGCCTCCTTCCTAAAAAAATTTGGTCACATCTTGGAAAATGTTAATATAGTTGGGCAAATTTAAAATTTTTCGAGAATCTCGTAAAAACTCGAACTTCCAGAAATTCTGAGTAAGCACGTTTTTACAGTACTATCTGGTCCATAATAGGTGGCCACTTTTTTCCGCCCGCATCGACTCCTTCCCAAAAAAATTTTGGTCAAATTTTGGAAAATGTTAATATAGTTGGGCAAATTTAAAGTTTTTCGAAAATCTCTTGAAAACGCGAACTTCCAGGAATTCTGAGTATTCACGTTTTTAGAGTGCAATGTGGTCCACAATAGATCACCCTTTTTGTCCGCCCGCATCGCCACCTTCCTAAAAAAATTTGGTCACATTTTGGAAATTGTTAATATAGTTGGGCAAATTTAAAGTTTTTCGAAAATCTCCTGAAAACGCGAACTTCCAGAAATTCTGAGTATGCACGTTTTTACACTACTATGTGGTCCATAATAGGTCACCCTTTTTGTCCGCCCGCATCGCCTCCTTCCTAAAAAAATTTGGTCACATCTTGGAAAATGTTAATATAGTTGGGCAAATTTAAAATTTTTCGAGAATCTCGTAAAAACTTGAACTTCCACAAATTCTGAGTAAGCACGTTTTTACAGTACTATCTGGTCCATAATAGGTGGCCACTTTTTTCCGCCCGCATCGACTCCTTCCTAAAAAAATTTGGTCACATTTTGGAAAATGTTAATATAGTTGGGCAAATTTAAAGTTTTTCGAAAATCTCCTGAAAACGCGAACTTCCAGAAATTCTGAGTATGCACGTTTTTAGAGTACAATATGGTCCACAATAGGTCACCCTTTTTGTCCGCCCGCATCGCCACCTTCCTAAAAAAATTTGGTCACATTTTGGAAAATGTTAATATAGTTGGGCAAATTTAAAGTTTTTCGAAAATCTCCTGAAAACGCGAACTTCCAGAAATTCTGAGTATGCACGTTTTTAGAGTACAATGTGGTCCACAATAGGTCACCCTTTTTGTCCGCCCGCATCGTCACCTTCCTAAAAAAATTTGGTCACATTTTGGAAAATGTTAATATAGTTGGGCAAATTTAAAGTTTTTCGAAAATCTCCTGAAAACGCGAACTTTTAGAAATTCTGAGTATGCACGTTTTTAGAGGACAATATGGTCCACAATAGGTCACCCTTTTTGTCCGCCCGCATCGCCTCCTTCCTAAAAAAATTCGGTCACATCTTGGTAAATGTTAATATAGTTGGGCAAATTTAAAATTTTTCGAGAATCTCGTAAAAACTCGAACTTCCAGAAATTCTGAGTAAGCACGTTTTTACAGTACTATCTGGTCCATAATAGGTGGCCACTTTTTTCCGCCCGCATCGACTCCTTCCCAAAAAAATTTTGGTCAAATTTTGGAAAATGTTAATATAGTTGGGCAAATTTAAAGTTTTTCGAAAATCTCTTGAAAACGCGAACTTCCAGGAATTCTGAGTATTCACGTTTTTAGAGTGCAATGTGGTCCACAATAGATCACCCTTTTTGTCCGCCCGCATCGCCACCTTCCTAAAAAAATTTGGTCACATTTTGGAAATTGTTAATATAGTTGGGCAAATTTAAAGTTTTTCGAAAATCTCCTGAAAACGCGAACTTCCAGAAATTCTGAGTAAGCACGTTTTTAGAGTACAATGTGGTCCACAATAGGTCACCCTTTTTGTCCGCCCGCATCGCCACCTTCCTAAAAAAATTTGGTCACATTTTGGAAAATGTTAATATAGTTGGGCAAATTTAAAGTTTTTCGAAAATCTCCTGAAAACGCGAACTTCCAGAAATTCTGAGTATGCACGTTCTTAGAGTACAATATGGTCCACAATAGGTCACCCTTTTTGTCCGCCCGCATCGCCACCTTCCTAAAAAAATTTGGTCACATTTTGGAAAATGTTAATATAGTTGGGCAAATTTAAAGTTTTTCGAAAATCTCCTGAAAACGCGAACTTCCAGAAATTCTGAGTATGCACGTTTTTACACTACTATGTGGTCCATAATAGGTCACCCTTTTTGTCCGCCCCCATCGCCTCCTTCCTAAAAAAATTTGGTCACATCTTGGAAAATGTTAATATAGTTGGGCAAATTTAAAATTTTTCGAGAATCTCGTAAAAACTCGAACTTCCAGAAATTCTGAGTAAGCACGTTTTTACACTACTATGTGGTCCATAATAGGTCACCCTTTTTGTCCGCCCGCATCGCCTCCTTCCTAAAAAAATTTGGTCACATCTTGGAAAATGTTAATATAGTTGGGCAAATTTAAAATTTTTCGAGAATCTCGTAAAAACTCGAACTTCCAGAAATTCTGAGTAAGCACGTTTTTACAGTACTATCTGGTCCATAATAGGTGGCCACTTTTTTCCGCCCGCATCGACTCCTTCCCAAAAAAATTTTGGTCAAATTTTGGAAAATGTTAATATAGTTGGGCAAATTTAAAGTTTTTCGAAAATCTCTTGAAAACGCGAACTTTCAGGAATTCTGAGTATTCACGTTTTTAGAGTGCAATGTGGTCCACAATAGATCACCCTTTTTGTCCGCCCGCATCGCCACCTTCCTAAAAAAATTTGGTCACATTTTGGAAAATGTTAATATAGTTGGGCAAATTTAAAGTTTTTCGAAAATCTCCTGAAAACGCGAACTTCCAGAAATTCTGAGTATGCACGTTTTTAGAGTACAATGTGGTCCACAATAGGTCACCCTTTTTGTCCGCCCGCATCGCCACCTTCCTAAAAAAATTTGGTCACATTTTGGAAAATGTTAATATAGTTGGGCAAATTTAAAGTTTTTCGAAAATCTCCTGAAAACGCGAACTTCCAGAAATTCTGAGTATGCACGTTTTTAGAGTACAATATGGTCCACAATAGGTCACCCTTTTTGTCCGCCCGCATCGCCTCCTTCCTAAAAAAATTTGGTCACATCTTGGAAAATGTTAATATAGTTGGGCAAATTTAAAATTTTTCGAGAATCTCGTAAAAACTCGAACTTCCAGAAATTCTGAGTAAGCACGTTTTTACAGTACTATCTGGTCCATAATAGGTGGCCACTTTTTTCCGCCCGCATCGACTCCTTCCCAAAAAAATTTTGGTCAAATTTTGGAAAATGTTAATATAGTTGGGCAAATTTAAAGTTTTTCGAAAATCTCTTGAAAACGCGAACTTCCAGGAATTCTGAGTATTCACGTTTTTAGAGTGCAATGTGGTCCACAATAGATCACCCTTTTTGTCCGCCCGCATCGCCACCTTCCTAAAAAAATTTGGTCACATTTTGGAAAATGTTAATATAGTTGGGCAAATTTAAAGTTTTTCGAAAATCTCCTGAAAACGCGAACTTCCAGAAATTCTGAGTATGCACGTTTTTACACTACTATGTGGTCCATAATAGGTCACCCTTTTTGTCCGCCCCCATCGCCTCCTTCCTAAAAAAATTTGGTCACATCTTGGAAAATGTTAATATAGTTGGGCAAATTTAAAATTTTTCGAGAATCTCGTAAAAACTCGAACTTCCAGAAATTCTGAGTAAGCACGTTTTTACACTACTATGTGGTCCATAATAGGTCACCCTTTTTGTCCGCCCGCATCGCCTCCTTCCTAAAAAAATTTGGTCACATCTTGGAAAATGTTAATATAGTTGGGCAAATTTAAAATTTTTCGAGAATCTCGTAAAAACTCGAACTTCCAGAAATTCTGAGTAAGCACGTTTTTACAGTACTATCTGGTCCATAATAGGTGGCCACTTTTTTCCGCCCGCATCGACTCCTTCCCAAAAAAATTTTGGTCAAATTTTGGAAAATGTTAATATAGTTGGGCAAATTTAAAGTTTTTCGAAAATCTCTTGAAAACGCGAACTTTCAGGAATTCTGAGTATTCACGTTTTTAGAGTGCAATGTGGTCCACAATAGATCACCCTTTTTGTCCGCCCGCATCGCCACCTTCCTAAAAAAATTTGGTCACATTTTGGAAAATGTTAATATAGTTGGGCAAATTTAAAGTTTTTCGAAAATCTCCTGAAAACGCGAACTTCCAGAAATTCTGAGTATGCACGTTTTTAGAGTACAATGTGGTCCACAATAGGTCACCCTTTTTGTCCGCCCGCATCGCCACCTTCCTAAAAAAATTTGGTCACATTTTGGAAAATGTTAATATAGTTGGGCAAATTTAAAGTTTTTCGAAAATCTCCTGAAAACGCGAACTTCCAGAAATTCTGAGTATGCACGTTTTTAGAGTACAATATGGTCCACAATAGGTCACCCTTTTTGTCCGCCCGCATCGCCTCCTTCCTAAAAAAATTTGGTCACATCTTGGAAAATGTTAATATAGTTGGGCAAATTTAAAATTTTTCGAGAATCTCGTAAAAACTCGAACTTCCAGAAATTCTGAGTAAGCACGTTTTTACAGTACTATCTGGTCCATAATAGGTGGCCACTTTTTTCCGCCCGCATCGACTCCTTCCCAAAAAAATTTTGGTCAAATTTTGGAAAATGTTAATATAGTTGGGCAAATTTAAAGTTTTTCGAAAATCTCTTGAAAACGCGAACTTCCAGGAATTCTGAGTATTCACGTTTTTAGAGTGCAATGTGGTCCACAATAGATCACCCTTTTTGTCCGCCCGCATCGCCACCTTCCTAAAAAAATTTGGTCACATTTTGGAAATTGTTAATATAGTTGGGCAAATTTAAAGTTTTTCGAAAATCTCCTGAAAACGCGAACTTCCAGAAATTCTGAGTATGCACGTTTTTACACTACTATGTGGTCCATAATAGGTCACCCTTTTTGTCCGCCCCCATCGCCTCCTTCCTAAAAAAATTTGGTCACATCTTGGAAAATGTTAATATAGTTGGGCAAATTTAAAATTTTTTGAGAATCTCGTAAAAACTTGAACTTCCACAAATTCTGAGTAAGCACGTTTTTACAGTACTATCTGGTCCATAATAGGTGGCCACTTTTTTCCGCCCGCATCGACTCCTTCCTAAAAAAATTTGGTCACATTTTGGAAAATGTTAATATAGTTGGGCAAATTTAAAGTTTTTCGAAAATCTCCTGAAAACGCGAACTTCCAGAAATTCTGAGTATGCACGTTTTTAGAGTACAATATGGTCCACAATAGGTCACCCTTTTTGTCCGCCCGCATCGCCACCTTCCTAAAAAAATTTGGTCACATTTTGGAAAATGTTAATATAGTTGGGCAAATTTAAAGTTTTTCGAAAATCTCCTGAAAACGCGAACTTCCAGAAATTCTGAGTATGCACGTTTTTACACTACTATGTGGTCCATAATAGGTCACCGTTTTTGTCCGCCCGCATCGCCTCCTTCCTAAAAAAATTTTGGTAAAATTTTAGAAAATGTTAATATAGTTGGGCAAATTTAAAAGTTTTTCGAAATTTAAAGTTTTTCAAAAATCTCCTGAAAACGCGAACTTCCAGAAATTCTGAGTATGCACGTTTTTAGAGTACAATGTGGTCCACAATAGGTCACCCTTTTTGTCCGCCCGCATCGCCACCTTCCTAAAAAAATTTGGTCACATTTTGGAAAATGTTAATATAGTTGGGCAAATTTAAAGTTTTTCGAAAATCTCTTGAAAACGCGAACTTTCAGGAATTCTGAGTATTCACGTTTTTAGAGTGCAATGTGGTCCACAATAGATCACCCTTTTTGTCCGCCCGCATCGCCACCTTCCTAAAAAAATTTGGTCACATTTTGGAAAATGTTAATATAGTTGGGCAAATTTAAAGTTTTTCGAAAATCTCCTGAAAACGCGAACTTCCAGAAATTCTGAGTATGCACGTTTTTAGAGTACAATGTGGTCCACAATAGGTCACCCTTTTTGTCCGCCCGCATCGCCACCTTCCTAAAAAAATTTGGTCACATTTTGGAAAATGTTAATATAGTTGGGCAAATTTAAAGTTTTTCGAAAATCTCCTGAAAACGCGAACTTCCAGAAATTCTGAGTATGCACGTTTTTAGAGTACAATATGGTCCACAATAGGTCACCCTTTTTGTCCGCCCGCATCGCCTCCTTCCTAAAAAAATTTGGTCACATCTTGGAAAATGTTAATATAGTTGGGCAAATTTAAAATTTTTCGAGAATCTCGTAAAAACTCGAACTTCCAGAAATTCTGAGTAAGCACGTTTTTACAGTACTATCTGGTCCATAATAGGTGGCCACTTTTTTCCGCCCGCATCGACTCCTTCCCAAAAAAATTTTGGTCAAATTTTGGAAAATGTTAATATAGTTGGGCAAATTTAAAGTTTTTCGAAAATCTCTTGAAAACGCGAACTTCCAGGAATTCTGAGTATTCACGTTTTTAGAGTGCAATGTGGTCCACAATAGATCACCCTTTTTGTCCGCCCGCATCGCCACCTTCCTAAAAAAATTTGGTCACATTTTGGAAATTGTTAATATAGTTGGGCAAATTTAAAGTTTTTCGAAAATCTCCTGAAAACGCGAACTTCCAGAAATTCTGAGTATGCACGTTTTTACACTACTATGTGGTCCATAATAGGTCACCCTTTTTGTCCGCCCCCATCGCCTCCTTCCTAAAAAAATTTGGTCACATCTTGGAAAATGTTAATATAGTTGGGCAAATTTAAAATTTTTTGAGAATCTCGTAAAAACTTGAACTTCCACAAATTCTGAGTAAGCACGTTTTTACAGTACTATCTGGTCCATAATAGGTGGCCACTTTTTTCCGCCCGCATCGACTCCTTCCTAAAAAAATTTGGTCACATTTTGGAAAATGTTAATATAGTTGGGCAAATTTAAAGTTTTTCGAAAATCTCCTGAAAACGCGAACTTCCAGAAATTCTGAGTATGCACGTTTTTAGAGTACAATATGGTCCACAATAGGTCACCCTTTTTGTCCGCCCGCATCGCCACCTTCCTAAAAAAATTTGGTCACATTTTGGAAAATGTTAATATAGTTGGGCAAATTTAAAGTTTTTCGAAAATCTCCTGAAAACGCGAACTTCCAGAAATTCTGAGTATGCACGTTTTTACACTACTATGTGGTCCATAATAGGTCACCGTTTTTGTCCGCCCGCATCGCCTCCTTCCTAAAAAAATTTTGGTAAAATTTTAGAAAATGTTAATATAGTTGGGCAAATTTAAAAGTTTTTCGAAATTTAAAGTTTTTCAAAAATCTCCTGAAAACGCGAACTTCCAGAAATTCTGAGTATGCACGTTTTTAGAGTACAATGTGGTCCACAATAGGTCACCCTTTTTGTCCGCCCGCATCGCCACCTTCCTAAAAAAATTTGGTCACATTTTGGAAAATGTTAATATAGTTGGGCAAATTTAAAGTTTTTCGAAAATCTCCTGAAAACGCGAACTTCCAGAAATTCTGAGTATGCACGTTTTTACAGTACTATGTGGTCCATAATAGGTGGCCACTTTTGTCCGCCCGCATCGACTCCTTCCGAAAAAAAAATTTGTTCAAATCTTGGAAAATGTTAATATAGTTGGTCAAATTTAAGGTTTTTTCCTGAAAACTCGAACTTCCAGAAATTTTAGGTATGCACTTTTATAGAGTAGAATGTGGTCCATAATAGGTCACCACTTTTGTCCGCCCGCATCGACTCCTTCCCAAAAAAATTTTGGTCAAATATTGGAAAATGTTAATATAGTTGGGCAAATTTAAAGTTTTTCGAAAATCTCCTGAAAACGCGAACTTCCAGAAATTCTGAGTATGCACGTTTTACCACTACTATGTGGTCCATAATAGGTCACCCTTTTTGTCCGCCCGCATCGCCTCCTTCCTAAAAAAATTTGGTCACATCTTGGAAAATGTTAATATAGTTGGGCAAATTTAAAATTTTTCGAGAATCTCGTAAAAACTCGAACTTCCAGAAATTCTGAGTAAGCACGTTTTTACAGTACTATCTGGTCCATAATAGGTGGCCACTTTTTTCCGCCCGCATCGACTCCTTCCCAAAAAAATTTTGCTCAAATATTGGAAAATGTTAATATAGTTGGGCAAATTTAAAGTTTTTCGAAAATCTCTTGAAAACGCGAACTTCCAGGAATTCTGAGTATTCACGTTTTTAGAGTGCAATGTGGTCCACAATAGATCACCCTTTTCGTCCGCCCGCATCGCCTCCTTCCTAAAAAAATTTGGTCACATCTTGGAAAATGTTAATATAGTTGGGCAAATTTAAAATTTTTCGAGAATCTCGTAAAAACTCGAACTTCCAGAAATTCTGAGTAAGCACGTTTTTAGAGTACTATCTGGTCCATAATAGGTGGCCACTTTTTTCCGTCCGCATCGACTCCTTCCCAAAAAAATTTTGGTCAAATTTTGGAAAATGTTAATATAGTTGGGCAAATTTAAAGTTTTTCGAAAATCTCCTGAAAACTCGAACTTCCAGGAATTCTGAGTATTCACGTTTTTAGAGTGCAATGTGGTCCACAATAGATCACCCTTTTTGTCCGCCCGCATCGCCACCTTCCTAAAAAACTTTGGTCACATCTTGGAAAATGTTAATATAGTTGGGCAAATTTAAAATTTTTCGAGAATCTCGTAAAAACTCGAACTTCCAGAAATTCTGAGTAAGCACGTTTTTACAGTACTATGTGGTCCATAATAGGTGGCCTTTTTTGTCCGCCCGCATCGACTCCTTCCCAAAAAAATTTTGGTAAAATTTTAGAAAATGTTAATATAGTTGGGCAAATTTAAAAGTTTTTCGAAATTTAAAGTTTTTCGAAAATCTCCTGAAAACGCGAACTTCCAGAAATTCTGAGTATGCACGTTTTTAGAGTACAATGTGGTCCACAATAGGTCACCCTTTTTTTCTGCCCGCATCGCCACCTTCCTAAAAAAATTTGGTCACATTTTGGAAAATGTTAATATAGTTGGGCAAATTTAAAGTTTTTCGAAAATCTCCTGAAAACGCGAACTTCCAGAAATTCTGAGTATGCACGTTTTTACAGTACTATGTGGTCCATAATAGGTGGCCACTTTTGTCCGCCCGCATCGACTCCTTCCGAAAAAAAAATTTGTTCAAATCTTGGAAAATGTTAATATAGTTGGTTAAATTTAAGGTTTTTTCCTGAAAACTCGAACTTCCAGAAATTTTAGGTATGCACTTTTATAGAGTAGAATGTGGTCCATAATAGGTCACCACTTTTGTCCGCCCGCATCGCCTTCCTAAAAAATTTTGTTCGAAAAATGTTAATATTGTTGAGCAAATTTAAAGTTTTTCGAAAATCTCCTGAAAACGCGAACTTCCAGGAATTCTGACTATGCACGTTTTTAGAGTACAATGTGGTCCACAATAGATCTCCCTTTTTGTCCGCCCGCATCGCCTCCTTCCTAAAAAAATTTGGTCACATCTTGGAAAATGTTAATATAGTTGGGCAAATTTAAACTTTTTCGAAAATCTCCTGAAAACGCGAACTTCCAGAAATTCTGAGTATGCACGTTTTTACAGTACTGTGTGGTCCATAATAGGTGGCCACTTTTTTCCGCCCGCATCGACTCCTTACCAAAAAAAATTTTGGTCAAATTTTGGAAAATGTTAATATAGTTGGGAAAATTTAAAGTTTTTCGAAAATCTCTTGAAAACGCGAACTTCCAGGAATTCTGAGTATTCACGTTTTTAGAGTGCAATGTGGTCCACAATAGATCACCCTTTTTGTCCGCCCGCATCGCCTCCTTCCTAAAAAAATTTGGTCACATCTTGGAAAATTTTAATATAGTTGGGCAAATTTAAAATTTTTCGAGAATCTCGTAAAAACTCGAACTTCCAGAAATTCTGAGTAAGCACGTTTTTACAGTACTATCTGGTCCATAATAGGTGGCCACTTTTTTCCGCCCGCATCGACTCCTTCCCAAAAAAATTTTGGTCAAATTTTGGAAAATGTTAATATAGTTGGGCAAATTTAAAGTTTTTCGAAATCTCTTAAAAACGCGAACTTCCAGGAATTCTGAGTATTCACGTTTTTAGAGTGCAAGGTGGTCCACAATAGATCACCCTTTTTGTCCGCCCGCATCGCCACCTTCCTAAAAAAATTTGGTCACATTTTGGAAAATGTTAATATAGTTGGGCAAATTTAAAGTTTTTCGAAAATCTCCTGAAAACGCGAACTTCCAGAAATTCTGAGTATGCACGTTTTTACAGTACTATGTGGTCCATAATAGGTGGCCACTTTTTTCCGCCCGCATCGACTACTTCCCAAAAAAATTTTGGTCACATCTTGGAAAATGTTAATTTAAAATTTTTCGAGAATCTCGTAAAAACTCGAACTTCCAGAAATTCTGAGTAAGCACGTTTTTACAGTACTATCTGGTCCATAATAGGTGGCCACTTTTTTCCGCCCGCATCGACTCCTTCCCAAAAAAATTTTGGTCAAATTTTGGAAAATGTTAATATAGTTGGGCAAATTTAAAGTTTTTCGAAAATCTCCTGAAAACGCGAACTTCCAGGAATTCTGAGTATTCACGTTTTTAGAGTGCAAGGTGGTCCACAATAGATCACCCTTTTTGTCCGCCCGAATCGGCACATTCCTAAAAAAATTTGGTCACATTTTGGAAAATGTTAATATAGTTGGGCAAATTTAAAGTTTTTCGAAAATCTCCTGAAAACGCGAACTTCCAGAAATTCTGAGTATGCACGTTTTTAGAGTGCAATGTGGTCCACAATAGATCACCCTTTTTGTCCGCCCGCATCGCCTCCTTCGTAAAAAAATTTGGTCACATCTTGGAAAATTTTAATATAGTTGGGCAAATTTAAAGTTTTTCGAAAATCTCGTAAAAACTCGAATTTCCAGAAATTCTGAGTATGCACATTTTTACAGTACTATGTGGTCCATAATAGGTGGCCACTTTTGTCCGCCCGCATCGCCTCCTTCCTAAAAAAATTTTGTTCGAAAAATGTTAAGATAGTTGGGCAAATTTAAAGTTTTTCGAAAATCTCCTGAAAACTCGAACTTCCAGGAATTCTGAGTATGCACGTTTTTAGAGTACAATGTGGTCCACAATAGGTCACCACTTTTTGTCCGCCCGCATCGCATCCTTCCTAAAAAAATTTAGTTCGAAAAATGTTAAGATAGTTGGGCAAATTTAAAGTTTTTCGAAAATCTCCTGAAAACTCGAACTTCCAGGAATTCTGAGTATGCTCGTTTTTAGAGTACAATGTGGTCCACAATAGATCACCCTTTTCGTCCGCCCGCATCGCCTCCTTCCTAAAAAAATTTGGTCACATTTTGGAAAATGTTAATATAGTTGGGCAAATTTAAAGTTTTTCGAAAATCTCCTGAAAACTCGAACTTCCAGAAATTCTGAGTATGCACGTTTTTACAGTACTATGTGGTCCATAATAGGTGGCCACTTTTTTCCGCCCGCATCGACTCCTTCCCAAAAAAATTTTGGTCAAATTTTGGAAAATGTTAATATAGTTGGGCAAATTTAAAGTTTTTCGAAAATCTCTTGAAAACGCGAACTTCCAGGAATTCTGAGTATTCACGTTTTTAGAGTGCAAGGTGGTCCACAATAGATCACCCTTTTTGTCCGCCCGCATCGCCACCTTCCTAAAAAAATTTGGTCACATTTTGGAAAATGTTAATATAGTTGGGCAAATTTAAAATTTTTCGAAAATCTCCTGAAAACGCGAACTTCCAGAAATTCTGAGTATGCACGTTTTTAGAGTACAATGTGGTCCACAATAGGTCACCCTTTTTGTCCGCCCGCATCGCCACCTTCCTAAAAAAATTTGGTCACATTTTGGAAAATGTTAATATAGTTGGGCAAATTTAAAGTTTTTCGAAAATCTCCTGAAAACGCGAACTTCCAGAAATTCTGAGTATGCACGTTTTTAGAGTACAATGTGGTCCACAATAGGTCACCCTTTTTGTCCGCCCGCATCGCCACCTTCCTAAAAAAATTTGGTCACATTTTGGAAAATGTTAATATAGTTGGGCAAATTTAAAGTTTTTCGAAAATCTCCTGAAAACGCGAACTTCCAGAAATTCTGAGTATGCACGTTTTTACAGTACTATCTGGTCCATAATAGGTGGCCACTTTTGTCCACCCGCATCGACTCCTTCCGAAAAAAATTTGTTCAAATCTTGGAAAATGTTAATATAGTTGGTCAAATTTAAGGTTTTTTCCTGAAAACTCGAACTTCCAGAAATTTTAAGTATGCACTTTTTTAGAGTAGAATGTGGTCCATAATAAGTCACCACTTTTGTCCGCCCGCATCGCCTCCTTCCTGAAAAAATTTTGTTCGAAAAAGATAGTTGGGCAAATTTAAAGTTTCTCGAAAATCTCCTGAAAACGCGAACTTCCAGAAATTCTGAGTATGCACGTTTTTACAGTACTATGTGGTCCATAATAGGTGGCCACTTTTTTCCGCCCGCATCGACTCCTTACCAAAAAAATTTTGGTCAAATTTTGGAAAATGTTAATATAGTTGGGCAAATTTAAAGTTTTTCGAAAATCTCTTGAAAACGCGAACTTCCAGGAATTCTGAGTATTCACGTTTTTAGAGTGCAATGTGGTCCACAATAGGTCACCCTTTTTGTCCGCCCGCATCGCCACCTTCCTAAAAAAATTTGGTCACATTTTGGAAAATGTTAATATAGTTGGGCAAATTTAAAGTTTTTCGAAAATCTCTTGAAAACGCGAACTTCCAGGAATTCTGAGTATTCACGTTTTTAGAGTGCAATGTGGTCCACAATAGGTCACCCTTTTTGTCCGCCCGCATCGTCACCTTCCTAAAAAAATTTGGTCACATTTTGGAAAATGTTAATATAGTTGGGCAAATTTAAAGTTTTTCGAAAATGTCTTGAAAACGCGAACTTCCAGAAATTCTGAGTATGCACGTTTTTAGAGTACAATGTGGTCCACAATAGGTCACCCTTTTTGTCCGCCCGCATCGCCTCCTTCCTAAAAAAATTTGGTCACATTTTGGAAAATGTTAATGTAGTTGGGCAAATTTAAAGTTTTTCGAGAATCTCGTAAAAACTCGAACTTCCAGAAATTCTGAGTATGCACGTTTTTACACTACTATCTGGTCCATAATAGGTGGCCACTTTTGTCCGCCCGCATCGACTCCTTCCGAAAAAAAATTTGTTCAAATCTTGGAAAATGTTAATATAGTTGGTCAAATTTAAGGTTTTTTCCTGAAAACTCGTACTTCCAGAAATTTTAGGTATGCACTTTTATAGAGTAGAATGTGGTCCATAATAGGTCACCACTTTTGTCCGCCCGCATCGCCTTCCTAAAAAATTTTGTTCGAAAAATGTTAATATTGTTGAGCAAATTTAAAGTTTTTCGAAAATCTCCTGAAAACTCGAACTTCCAGGAATTCTGACTATGCATGTTTTTAGAGTACAATGTGGTCCACAATAGATCTCCCTTTTTGTCCGCCCGCATCGCCTCCTTCCTACAAAAATTTGGTCACATCTTGGAAAATGTTAATATAGTTGGGCAAATTTAAAATTTTTCGAAAATCTCGTAAAAACTCGAACTTCCAGAAATTCTGAGTATGCACGTTTTTACAGTACTATGTGGTCCATAATATGTGGCCACTTTTTTCCGCCCGCATCGACTCCTTCCCAAAAAAGTTTGGTCACATCTTGGAATATTTTAATATAGTTGGGAAAATTTTAAGTTTTTCGAAAATCTCCTGAAAACGCGAACTTCCAGAAATTCTGAGTATGCACGTTTTTAGAGTACAATGTGGTCCACAATAGGTCACCCTTTTTGTCCGCCCGCATCGCCACCTTCCTAAAAAAATTTGGTCACATTTTGGAAAATGTTAATATAGTTGGGCAAATTTAAAGTTTTTCGAAAATCTCCTGAAAACGCGAACTTCCAGAAATTCTGAGTATGCACGTTTTTACAGTACTATGTGGTCCATAATAGGTGGCCACTTTTTGTCCGCCCGCATCGACTCCTTACCAAAAAAATTTTGGTCAAATTTTGGAAAATGTTAATATAGTTGGGCAAATTTAAAGTTTTTCGAAAATCTCTTGAAAACGCGAACTTCCAGGAATTCTGAGTATTCACGTTTTTAGAGTGCAATGTGGTCCACAATAGATCACCCTTTTTGTCCGCCCGCATCGCCTCCTTCCTAAAAAAATTTGGTCACATCTTGGAAAATTTTAATATAGTTGGGCAAATTTAAAGTTTTTCGAAAATCTCGTAAAAACTCGAATTTCCAGAAATTCTGAGTATGCACGTTTTTACAGTACTATGTGGTCCATAATAAGTGGCCACTTTTGTCCGCCCGCATCGCCTCCTTCCTAAAAAAATTTTGTTCGAAAAATGTTAAGATAGTTGGGCAAATTTAAAGTTTATCGAAAATCTCCTGAAAACTCGAACTTCCAGGAATTCTGAGTATGCACGTTTTTAGAGTACAATGTGGTCCACAATAGGTCACCCTTTTTGTCCGCCCGCATCGCCTCCTTCCTAAAAAAATTTAGTTCGAAAAATTTTAATATAGTTGGGAAAATTTAAAGTTTTTCGAAAATCTCCTGAAAACGCGAACTTCCAGAAATTCTGAGTATGCACGTTTTTAGAGTACAATGTGGTCCACAATAGGTCACCCTTTTTGTCCGCCCGCATCGCCACCTTCCTAAAAAAATTTGGTCACATTTTGGAAAATGTTAATGTAGTTGGGCAAATTTAAAGTTTTTCGAAAATCTCCTGAAAACGCGAACTTCCAGAAATTCTGAGTATTCACATTTTTAGAGTGCAATGTGGTCCACAATAGATCACCCTTTTTGTCCGCCCGCATCGACTCCTTCCGAAAAAAAATTTGTTCAAATCTTGGAAAATGTTAATATAGTGGGCAAATTTAAAATTTTTCGAAAATCTAGTAAAACCTCGAACTTACAGAAATTCTGAGTATGCACGTTTTTATAGTACTATGTGGTCCATAATAGGTGGCCACTTTTTTCCGCCCGCATCGACTCCTTCCCAAAAAAATTTTGGTCAAATTTTGGAAAATGTTAATATAGTTGGGCAAATTTAAAGTTTTTCGAAAATCTCTTGAAAACGCGAACTTCCAGGAATTCTGAGTATTCACGTTTTTAGAGTGCAATGTGTTCCACAATAGATCACCCTTTTTGTCCGCCCGCATCGCCTCCTTCCTAAAAAAATTTGGTCACATCTTGGAAAATTTTAATATAGTTGGGAAAATTTAAAGTTTTTCGAAAATCTCCTGAAAACGCGAACTTCCAGAAATTCTGAGTATGCACGTTTTTAGAGTACAATGTGGTCCACAATAGGTGGCCACTTTTTTCCGCCCGCATCGACTCCTTCCTAAAAAAATTTGGTCACATCTTGGAATATGTTAATATAGTTGGGCAAATTTAAAAATTTTCGAAAATCTCTTGAAAACGCGAACTTCCAGGAATTCTGAGTATTCACGTTTTTAGAGTGCAATGTGGTCCACAATAGATCACCCTTTTTGTCCGCCCGCATCGCCACCTTCTTAAAAAAATTTGGTCACATTTTGGAAAATGTTAATATAGTTGGGCAAATTTAAAGTTTTTCGAAAATCTCCTGAAAACGCGAACTTCCAGAAATTCTGAGTATGCACGTTTTTAGAGTACAATGTGGTCCACAATAGGTCACCCTTTTTGTCCGCCCGCATCGCCACCTTCCTAAAAAAATTTGGTCACATTTTGAAAAATGTTAATATAGTTGGGCAAATTTAAAGTTCTTCGAAAATCTCCTGAAAACGCGAACTTCCAGAAATTCTGAGTATGCACGTTTTTAGAGTACAATGTGGTCCACAATAGGTCACCCTTTTTGTCCGCCCCCATCGCCACCTTCCTAAAAAAATTTGGTCACATTTTGGAAAATGTTAATATAGTTGGGCAAATTTAAAGTTTTTCGAAAATCTCCTGAAAACGCGAACTTCTAGAAATTCTGAGTATGCACGTTTTTACAGTACTATGTGGTCCATAATAGGTGGCCACTTTTTTCCGCCCGCATCGACTCCTTCCCAAAAAAATTTTGGTCAAATATTGGAAAATGTTAATATAGTTAGGCAAATTTAAAGTTTTTCGAAAATCTCCTGAAAACGCGAACTTCCAGAAATTCTGAGTATGCACGTTTTTACAGTACTATGTGGTCCATAATAGGTGGTCACTTTTGTCCGCCCGCACCGACTCCTTCCGAAAAAAAATTTGTTCAAATCTTGGAAAATGTTAATATAGTTGGTCGAATTAAGGTTTTTTCCTGAAAACTCGAACTTCCAGAAATTTTAGATATGCACTTTTATAGAGTAGAATGTGGTCCATAATAGGTCACCACTTTTGTCCGCCCGCATCGCCTTCCTAAAAAATTTTGTTCGAAAAATGTTAATATTGTTGAGCAAATTTAAAGTTTTTCGAAAATCTCCTGAAAACTTGAAATTCCAGAAATTGTGAGTATGCACGTTTTTACAGTACTATGTGGTCCATAATAGGTGGCCACTTTTGTCCGCCCGCATCGACTCCTTCCGAAAAAAAATTTGTTCAAATCTTGGAAAATGTTAATATAGTTGGTCGAATTAAGGTTTTTTCCTGAAAACTCGAACTTCCAGAAATTTTAGATATGCACTTTTATAGAGTAGAATGTGGTCCATAATAGGTGACCACATTTGTCCGCCCGCATCGACTCCTTCCCAAAAAAAAATTTGGTAAAATTTTGGAAAATGTTAATATAGTTGGTCAAATTTAAGGTTTTTTCCTAAAAACTCGAACTTCCAGAAATTCTAAGTATGCACTTTTTTAGAGTAGAATGTTGTCCATAATAGGTCACCCTTTTTGTCCGCATGCATCGCCTCCTGCCTAAAAAAATTTGGTCACATCTTGGAAAATGTTAATATAGTTGGGCAAATTTAAAGTTTTTCGAAAATGTCTTGAAAACGCGAACTTCCAGAAATTCTGAGTATGCACGTTTTTAGAGTACAATGTGGTCCACAATAGGTCACCCTTTTTGTCCGCCCGCATCGCCTCCTTCCTAAAAAAATTTGGTCACATCTTGGAAAATTTTAATATAGTTGGGCAAATTTAAAGTTTTTCGAAAATCTCCTGAAAACGCGAACTTCCAGAAATTCTGAGTATGCACGTTTTTACAGTACTATGTGGTCCATAATAGGTGGCCACTTTTTTCCGCCCGCATCGACTCCTTACCAAAAAAATTTTGGTCACATCTTGGAAAATGTTAATATAGTTGGGCAAATTTAAAGTTTTTCGAAAATCTCCTGAAAACGCGAACTTCCAGAAATTCTGAGTATGCACGTTTTTAGAGTACAATGTGGTCCACAATAGGTCACCCTTTTTGTCCGCCCGCATCGCCACCTTCCTAAAAAAAATTTGGTCACATTTTGGAAAATGTTAATATAGTTGGGCAAATTTAAAGTTTTTCGAAAATCTCCTGAAAACGCGAACTTCCAGAAATTCTGAGTATGCACGTTCTTACAGTACTATGTGGTCCATAATAGGTGGCCACTTTTTTCCGCCCGCATCGACTCCTTACCAAAAAAATTTTGGTCAAATTTTGGAAAATGTTAATATAGTTGGGCAAATTTAAAGTTTTTCGAAAATCTCTTGAAAACTCGAACTTCCAGGAATTCTGAGTATTCACGTTTTTAGAGTGCAATGTGGTCCACAATAGAACACCCTTTTTGTCCGCCCGCATCGCCTCCTTCCTAAAAAATTTGGTCACATCTTGGAAAATGTTAATATAGTTGGGCAAATTTAAAGTTTTTCGAAAATCTCCTGAAAACGCGAACTTCCAGAAATTCTGAGTATGCACGTTTTTACAGTACTATGTGGTCCATAATAGGTGGCCACTTTTTCCGCCCGCATCGACTCCTTCCCAAAAAAATTTTGGTCAAATATTGGAAAATGTTAATATAGTTGGTCAAATTTAAGGTTTTTTCCTGAAAACTCGAACTTCCAGAAATTCTAAGTATGCACTTTTTTAGAGTAGAATGTGGTCCATAATAAGTCACCACTTTTGTCCGCCCGCATCGACTCCTTCCCAAAAAAAATTTGGTCACATCTTGGAAAATTTTAATATAGTTGGGCAAATTTAAAGTTTTTCGAAAATCTCGTAAAAACTCGAATTTCCAGAAATTCTGAGTATGCACGTTTTTACAGTACTATGTGGTCCATAATAAGTGGCCACTTTTGTCCGCCCGCATCGCCTCCTTCCTAAAAAAATTTTGTTCAAAAAATGTTAAGATAGTTGGGCAAATTTAAAGTTTTTCGAAAATCTCCTGAAAACTCGAACTTCCGGGAATTCTGAGTATGCACGTTTTTAGAGTGCAATGTGGTCCACAATAGATCACCCTTTTTGTCCGCCCGCATCGCCACCTTCCTAAAAAAAATTTGGTCACATTTTGGAAAATGTTAATATAGTTGGGCAAATTTAAAGTTTTTCGAAAATCTCCTGAAAACGCGAACTTCCAGAAATTCTGAGTATGCACGTTTTTACAGTACTATGTGGTCCATAATAGGTGGCCACTTTTTTCCGCCCGCATCGCCACCTTCCTAAAAAAATTTGGACACATTTTGGAAAATGTTAATATAGTTGGGCAAATTTAAAGTTTTTCGAAAATCTCCTGAAAACGCGAACTTCCAGAAATTCTGAGTATGCACGTTTTTAGAATACAATGTGGTCCACAATAGGTCACCCTTTTTGTCCGCCCGCATCGACTCCTTCCCAAAAAAAAATTGTTCAAATCTTGGAAAATGTTAATATAGTTGGTCTAATTTAAGATTTTTTCCTGAAAACTCGAACTTCCAGAAATTCTAAGTATGCACTTTTTTAGAGTAGAATGTGGTCCATAATAAGTCACACTTTTGTCCGCCCGCATCGCCTCCTTCCTAAAAAAATTTTGTTCGAAAAATGATAAGATAGTTGGGCAAATTTAAAGTTTTTCGAAAATCTCCTGAAAACTCGAACTTCCAGGAATTCTGACTATGCACGTTTTTACAGTACTATGTGGTCCATAATAGGTGGCCACTTTTTTCCGCCCGCATCGAATCCTTCCCAAAAAAATTTTGGTCAAATTTTGGAAAATGTTAATATAGTTGGGCAAATTTAAAGTTTTTCGAAAATCTCTTGAAAACGCGAACTTCCAGGAATTCTGAGTATTCACGTTTTTAGAGTGCAATGTGGTCCACAATAGATCACCCTTTTTGTCCGCCCGCATCGCCTCCTTCCTAAAAAAATTTGGTCACATCTTGGAAAATTTTAATATAGTTGGGCAAATTTAAAGTTTTTCGAAAATCTCCTGAAAACGCGAACTTCCAGAAATTCTGAGTATGCACGTTTTTAGAGTACAATGTGGTCCACAATAGGTCACCCTTTCTGTCCGCCCGCATCGCCACCTTCCTAAAAAAATTTGGTCACATTTTGGAAAATGTTAATATAGTTGGGCAAATTTAAAGTTTTTCGAAAATCTCCTGAAAACGCGAACTTCCAGAAATTCTGAGTATGCACGTTTTTACAGTACTATGTGGTCCATAATAGGTGGCCACTTTTTTCCGCCCGCATCGACTCCTTCCCAAAAAAATTTTGGTCAAATTTTGGAAAATGTTAATATAGTTGGGCAAATTTAAAGTTTTTCGAAAATCTCTTGAAAACGCGAACTTCCAGGAATTCTGAGTATTCACGTTTTTAGAGTGCAATGTGGTCCACAATAGATCACCCTTTTTGTCCGCCCGCATCGCCTCCTTCCTAAAAAAATTTGGTCACATCTTGGAAAATTTTAATATAGTTGGGCAAATTTAAAGTTTTTCGAAAATCTCTTGAAAACGCGAACTTCCAGGAATTCTGGGTATTCACGTTTTTAGAGTGCAATGTGGTCCACAATAGATCACCCTTTTTGTCCGCCCGCATCGCCTCCTTCCTAAAAAAATTTGGTCACATTTTGGAAAATGTTAATATAGTTGGGCAAATTTAAAGTTTTTCAAAAATCTCCTGAAAACGCGAACTTCCAGAAATTCTGAGTATGCACGTTTTTACAGTACTATGTGGTCCATAATAGGTGGCCACTTTTTTCCGCCCGCATCGACTCCTTACCAAAAAAATTTTGGTCAAATTTTGGAAAATGTTAATATAGTTGGGCAAATTTAAAGTTTTTCGAAAACCTCTTGAAAACGCGAACTTCCAGGAATTCTGACTATGCACGTTTTTACAGTACTATCTGGTCCATAACAGGTGGCCACTTTTGTCCGCCCGCATCGACTCCTTCCCAAAAAATTTTGTTCGAAAAATGTTAATATTGTTGAGCAAATGTAAAGTTTTTCGAAAATCTCCTGAAAACTCGAACTTCCAGGAATTCTGACTATGCATGTTTTTACATTACTATGTGGTCCATAATAAGTGGCCACTTTTGTCCGCCCGCATCGACTCCTTCCCAAAAAAAATTTGGTCAAATCTTGGAAAATATTAATATAGTTGGTCAAATTTAAGGTTTTTTTCCTGAATACTCGAACTTCCAGAAATTTTAAGTATGCCCTTATATAGAGTAGAATGTGGTCCATAATAGGTCACCACTTTTGTCCGCCCGCATCGCCTTCCTAAAAAATTTTGTTCGAAAAATGTTAATATTGTTGATCAAATTTAAAGTTTTTCGAAAATCTCCTGAAAACTCGAACTTCCAGGAATTCTGACTATGCACGTTTTTACAGTACTATGTGGTCCATAATAGGTGGCCACTTTTTTCCGCCCGCATCGACTCCTTACCAAAAAAATTTTGGTCAAATTTTGGAAAATGTTAATATAGTTGGGCAAATTTAAAGTTTTTCGAAAATCTCTTGAAAACGCGAACTTCCAGGAATTCTGACTATGCACGTTTTTACGGTACTATCTGGTCCATAATAGGTGGCCACTTTTGTCCGCCCGCATCGACTCCTTCCCAAAAAATTTTGTTCGAAAAATGTTAATATTGTTGAGCAAATTTAAAGTTTTTCGAAAATCTCCTGAAAACTCGAACTTCCAGGAATTCTGACTATGCATGTTTTTACAGTACTATCTGGTCCATAATAGGTGGCCACTTTTGTCCACCCGCATCGACTCCTTCCCAAAAAAAAATTTGTTCAAATCTTGGAAAATGTTAATATAGTTGGTCAAATTTAAGGTTTTTTCCTGAAAACTCGAACTGCCAGAAGTTCTAAGTATGCACTTTCTTAGAGTAGAATGTGGTCCATAATAAGTCACCCTTTTGATCCGCCCGCATCGCCTCCTTCCTAAAATAATTTGGTCACATCTTGGAAAATGTTAATATAGTTGGGCAAATTTAAAATTTTTCGAAAATCTCGTAAAAACTGGAACTTCCAGAAATTCTGAGTATGCACGTTTTTATAGTACTCTGTGGTCCATAAGAGGTGACCCTTTTTTGTCCGCCCGTATCGCCTCCTGCTTAAAAAAATTTGGTCGCATCTTGGAAAATGTTAATATAGTTGGGCAAATTTAAAGTTTTTCGAAAATCTCCTGAAAACGCGAACTTCCAGAAATTCTGAGTATGCACGTTTTTAGAGTACAATGTGGTCCACAATAGGTCACCCTTTTTGTCCGCCCCCATCGCCACCTTCCTAAAAAAATTTGGTCACATTTTGGAAAATGTTAATATAGTTGGGCAAATTTAAAGTTTTTCGAAAATCTCCTGAAAACGCGAACTTCCAGAAATTCTGAGTATGCACGTTTTTACAGTACTATGTGGTTCATAATAGGTGGCCACTTTTTTCCGCCCGCATCGACTCCTTCCCAAAAAAATTTTGGTCAAATTTTGGAAAATGTTAATATAGTTGGGCAAATTTAAAGTTTTTCGAAAATCTCTTGAAAACGCGAACTTCCAGGAATTCTGAGTATTCACGTTTTTAGAGTGCAATGTGGTCCACAATAGATCACCCTTTTTGTCCGCCCGCATCGCCTCCTTCCTAAAAAAATTTGGTCACATTTTGGAAAATGTTAATATAGTTGGGCAAATTTAAAGTTTTTCAAAATCTCCTGAAATCGCGAACTTCCAGGAATTCTGACTATGCACGTTTTTACAGTACTATGTGGTCCATAATAGGTGGCCACTTTTTTCCGCCCGCATCGACTCCTTACCAAAAAAATTTTGGTCAAATTTTGGAAAATGTTAATATAGTTGGGCAAATTTAAAGTTTTTCGAAAATCTCTTGAAAACGCGAACTTCCAGGAATTCTGACTATGCACGTTTTTACAGTACTATCTGGTCCATAATAGGTGGCCACTTTTGTCCGCCCGTATCGCCTTCTTCCCAAAAAAGAAAGTGTGTAACCCTCAGAAATTGCCAAGTTGAAAACTTGACGATATTTGGTTCAAATCCATGTTTTTCAGAAATAGATTCATAGGAAATAATAAAGGAACACCTTGTGAGTAGTAGTGGAATCCCACTCCTGCGACAATTAAACTTTTGAAATTTTAAAATTTTAATTACCCAAATTTTAAAATTCTTGGAAATTTGTGAAATTTGATACCCTACGAGGGTGGATCATTAAGTCCGTCCAACTTTTTGTTTACATAAGGAATTTTTTGTTTACATAAGGAGTTTTGTTTACATTAACCCATGTGGGAACGGGTGATTTTTTTTGAGGTTGCATTAATTGTGTGAACGGGTGATTTATTTTTGAGGTTACCTTAATATAGAAAGGGCCTAACTCATTTTTTTTTTTTGTGGGGTGGATTAAGGGGTTTCATAAGATTAATATTTCATAAGTATATATGCCGACGGGAAAATCATGAAATGATTTTTCCTAATACTAATGGGGGTGAAATAGTGAAAATTAATTTTTCCTAATGCCGACGGCAATACATGATTATTTTTCCTAATGTCTACGGTAAAACATGAATATTATTTTTTTCAAATGCCGACGGCAAAACATGATTATTATTTTTTCAAATGCCGACGGGAAAATGATTTTTCATAATTCCGACAGGAAAAACATAAAAGTTATTTCTAATGCTAATACAGGAGTTTAAGGCTGGCCGTGATTTGGGTGGGTGGAGCTGTTGTCGTAATACATAACCGAGGGAGTTTATGGATGTGTCTGTCTGTCTGTCTGTCTGTTTTGCGAGGCTGTGATTGGTCGGGGGAGCGTGGTGTAGTTGTGGTAGATGGATTGAGTGCATGTGCGTATACCTGTCTGTTGGAATTTGTGTAAGGGTGTGATTGACAAAGGGTGGGGTGTAGTTGAGGTAGATCGACTGCGTGTATGCAGGTGTTGCAAGTCTGTAGGAATTTAAGTCTTATAGTGATTTGGGGTATGTGAGGGTGTTGTTGTACGAGTAACAGTATCCATGGGAATTTGTGGATGTGTCTGTCTGGGGGAATTTCAGCGAGGCTGTTATTGGGAGGGGGTGCGGTGTAGTTGAGGTTGATCGACTGCGTGTATGTATGTCTATATGCTTGTAGGTGCTTAAGGCTGATCGTGATTTAAAAGAGGTGAGGATGTTGTTGTAATATGTATACGTTGGAATCTGTATGTATGTATGTCTGTGAAAATTTAAGGCTGATCATGATTTAGGGTAGGTGAGGTGGGTGTAGTAAAATGTCTGTGTGTATGTACATATGTTTGTAGAAGTTTAATACTATTAGTGATTTGAGGATAGGTGAGGGTGTTGTCGTACGAGTGATATGTATGCGTGGGAATCTGTATGCATGTTCGTAGGAGTTTAAGGCTGATCGTGATTTGTGTTGTTGTCAGTGTTGTTTGTAGGAATGACCGTGAGAATTTTTTATGTATATCTATAGGAATTTAAGGTTGGCCGTGTTTTGTGAGGGGTGGTGTGTTGTTGAAATAATTTGAATTTTTCTTAGATGAAATCTGGTATATGTGCGTGTGTGTGCGTATGATTTTCTCACGCTAGTTGTTTTATGTACGTAGAAATAAATTGTATTCAATATCGAGATTTGGTTCTATAAAATACTTTCATATATCTGATACATATACATAAGTATATTTTCATACTCAAGGTTGCTGGGTATTTTGTCATGCTTAAAATTGTCCAGCTTTAAAGTCTGCCTGCGAGAAATTTGTTTATATTACAGATTTTGTTTATTTAACTACGTCCGGCTTCTTTCGCTGAACTTCTTTTCATACGATCATGGAAATGTATAGTTTCTCTGTCCATAATAAGGTCGTTTAGCTTGGGCATGTGCTCTGACTGAATGGTTTGCGTTGTTCATATATTTTTATGATGTAGATATGTAAGTGTGATTGTCAAGATCTAATAAATATTTGAGTATTGATAAGAAATTTGATATTATGTGTACATACATATCTACAAATTGATTTTATGTATGTATGTACATATGTATGTACATACAAATAAGTGTTTGCCTCCGTGTTTGAATACATTTTTTTGTTTTTGTTGTTGTTGTAAATATTCGCCTGGTCTTTTATGTATAGATGTCAAATATCTTCATAGTTTTTTTTTTTATTTGAAATTAAAAAAACGTTGTTTTAACTTTTATCTGTATTTACTTAATAGTTTGTGAGGATTTGCTGTTTTAAGTAAAACTAAATTCCTTAAGATACATACTTTAGAATAATAGTAACTATAATAGAAATATTTCCTATATTTAATTTACATTTGTTTAAAGTTGATGCAGCTTATCTTCATTCTTAGAAATATTTTGATATAAAATTTTTTCCAGCCGTAGGCTTTTTTCATCACCTTTTACATTTATTTTAGAACATCTTGCATTGCCTTTTATACATTTATAAACATTTTTAAATGAAACTGATCCAGCAGTCCAGCTTATGTAATGATAGTTTTTTGTTAGCCAGCTTGCTTCTTTTTTTTATTTTTTATTGATTATTGAGTTTTATAATGAAATCATTATATTCGTAATTGTTCAAAACAATCGCTACTTCTTTTGCGATGAAATCATTTGAATTACTTTTGAAACATTGTACGTATATAAAAATTATGTTGTTTTCCATATTACTCAATTTATAAGACTTTTCGAACTTGTCCTTTGATGGGTATATACATATGTATTCTATTATACGATCATGAATAAGAATACAGTAAGCTGATTTCTTTGCTTACTATTTCAAATTAAAATTTTATTCAATTGCCCTGCTATTGAATAAAAGGAGCTTTTATCTTAAACTCTGGTACAGGTAGAAACGCATGAGATTCTTTCATATACTACCTTTGCTGGAATCTTAGATACATATAATAACTATATAGAATTGCATTACGTTTATTTTTAAATTTTATGTTAGGATTATCATCATATGGATATGAGACTGAACTTAAATGTACTTTTAAATTAGTTAATTCATAATGAATAATCTTATTTTCTTCTTGAATAGCGAACAACAGAAAACGAAGTCGTTTTCTTACAATTTAGGTCTAACCTCTCAACTGGTCCTCTAGTATACAATATGACTTTATATGTCAACATTTCTGTCTCCTCTTTGTCAGCGTTAGGGATAATTAAATTTTAAACTTTTTATTCTTCAAATTGTGTTACTTCATACTGATAATATGTTTAAGTACATTAATAATGTACGAGTATATGTTTATTTTATGACGGGTCCCTATGGCTTTTATTTGATGTTCTAGATGAAGTGATTTTTTTTTTCTAATTTTATTAAAGTTTAGCGTATTGCGTATATATTTCTAATATATTTAAGTGAGCTTTTTGTACCTGTCAGACAGAGTGTACGTATCAGTTGATCAGTCAGTCTCTCTTTTTATTTTATTAATTTTTTCTTCTAATGTGTCACTACTATTTTTTCAGATTTTACTACTTGAAATAGAAAATATTTATATAATTTTAAGAGTATTAACATACATATAGGTAAATATATGTATGTACGTAAAAATTAGTTCATATACAAAGAAATACATCTTTAATAATCAACTATTCTAGAAAATCGATCTAGGATAACACATTTACCTCCATCATCATTTCACCGTCAGTGTTTTCATAAAGTGTTAGAAACATTGGAATATCTATGTTTAGGAGAATTTTTACTTCAAGTGTTTCTATATAAGATTTGGTGTTTGACCCCTTGACGTTATTGTGGTTAACGTAGGCTGTGTTGTATCACATTCAGATCTAATAATTTCTCACTTAGAAAAGGTCCTCATTACCATCAATCATACCTGTATATAATACATTCATGAGTTGAGTTGATCCAGATACAATTGCTGTCTACAAATTAATGATTAGAAAATAGCTTTCTCATCATCTTCTATCAAGTTTAATATTTTGCTAGCATGCATGCTTTAGCATGCTATTCTATCAATAGTGAGGCGAGAGTCCGACATTTAGTGGTGTTTCAATTAAAAATCTATACAATTAGAATTACGAATTCACTCTTTTGAATTTTTAACAAAGTAGATACATATGTATGTATGTATTTCATTTGCCACAAACTCTTAAAATTTCTGTACTTATAAAAGTATGATGTCAGGAATTTTTTTAAATCATACATGCCTCGGCATGCTTCCAATATTTTTCTCGGTAAATTTATTTCATACTCATACAGATACAGATATAAAGTAAGATCTGTTTACATTCCATTTTACAATTTATGCATGCTTCAGCATGATTCTAGTTGAAGTCTGTATTTATTTAGTAAGTTTGTTTGATACCCATTCATACACATGTACATTGTTAAAGATTGGATATCAAAATCCAATTTTCTTAGTTTATCTAGAAATGAACAAAGTGAATATCTTTTATAATAACCATATTCACACTTTAAAATTTTGTGTGCTAGAGCTTTCGAAATGGAAAATGTACACCTTTTACTACAAAAAGTGGTAAACGATGTGTTGCTGAATATTGCACTGTGTTATAGTTCATTTTGAACTCTTAAGTTTTCACAATATTTCATACAGACCATCAAGTTTAGAGAATTCCAGTACATTAAGCTATTTATCTTCCCTGAGACCTAAAATTCCTAATCAATCCTTCAAAAAACCAATACAAATTAGATTTATCCTTTTTAATTTTATTTATATTTTCATTGAATTTCAACATTTTGTACCTCTTCAAATTACTGTATACTGTATTTTGCACCTTTTTCTCATTCGTTGAGTTAACTTTAATCGCAAATATTTTAATGATGTGGTGAACTTTTCTATTGTAGGCATTAAGTAAATCTTTGTGTATATCAATCCACTTATATGAACCATTATAGCTAAATTCTTAACACATAATTCCTTTTAATGATCTATTAATTTATTCTACTATTGATGCTTTCATATTATGAAATTTTTAATCCTCTGTTTATACATGAATTTTGCAGTGTTTATTAAAAATTCTGTACCAACATCTATATGTATTTTTTTGTTTTGATACTCATATCATTTCAAAAATATTTTCCATTGCCTTGGTTTTTTTCGAGTGCAGCTTTTATTTTCAACGATACTCACAATATAAATTTTGAGAATGTGTCAGTTACAGTCAGCAAAAAATCAATAATTTCTATTTTCTCTAGAATAGCTACCCAGTTCACCTAAATCAGCTCCATAAAAGATCATCTATTCCATTCATTACATCACTACAATAGACAAACAATTTTATAAATTTATTATGGATTACGTTTACTAAATTTCTTTTTAAGGACATTGAGTTGTTTTACAGTTTTTTGGCGAGTGTTGTGATCTACTTGATACATTTTCAGATATTTATACTAAAATGTAGTTAATTTTCCAATCTATAAATTTTATCGCTCAGCTCTTCAATTTGTTTGTCAAAAGATGATTTAATTTTTAGAATGTCTTTTTCAATTTTATACCTATCTTCTATCGTTAATTTTATTTCACACTCCACTTATTAATTCATCCTTTAGTTTCTCGATTTGAGTTTCCAGAAACAATTTACTGATAACATTGTTCACCGTCAGTGAACATTGTATACATTGGTAGAAATTATATATTTTATTTAGTTTTCAAAATCAAATTTGTCATACTATTTTCACGTTTTATCAATCATTAAAGAAAATAAACCCACTTTTAAGCCCCATATTTGATCATCAACTTGTATTTTATCTTTATTCAGTTTTAGATTTCTATCACCAAATTTCCACTCATTATTGAAGTCTTTATGTGAGTCATAGTTTGTATCTAATTCATTTCATCCTTCCCAGACTAATAAGTCAATATAAGCATCTTCGATGTTGGAAGGCCGTGAGTAAAAATCATCTTCTTCTTCTTCATCGTCATAATCATTCTCAGTATTAGCATCATTAAATAAGATGGTATTATCAAATATTGTTCCTTTTGAAAGTTTCTTTAACTTGTCTCTATCTTGAGTGATGGTTTTTCAGACTTTAAACTTGTATTATTTTCAACTTCTGTCTTCATTTTACTTTGTTCTTTCTTGTGTAATCTTTCAATATTTTTAGAACTATTTATGAATTCTTTGAGAGGTTCTGTTATAGGATCAAATATATCTCTTAGTTGTTCACGTGTATCTATTTCACCAGTTTTTATACTACGAAGCTTTTTCTTCAAGACACTTCTTATCAACACCGTTTTAAAATTTTCTCATCCATGTTTAATAATAGCAAATAAGAGGTATCAGCTATTAGATCAGGTATCACCTATTAGATCAGGTATCAGCTATCAGATCAGCTTATCAGGAGCTGCTCTGGTTTTCAGATCATCTTATTAGGAGCTGGTCTGATTTTTAGATCAGCTTATCAGGAGCTGGTCTGGTTTTCAGATCAGCTTATCAGGACCTGGTCTGGTTTTCAGATCAGCTTTTCAGGACCTGATCTGGTTTTCAGATCAGCTTTTCAGGACCTGATCTGGTTTTCAGATCAGCTTATCAGGACCTGATCTGGTTTTCAGATCAGCTTTTCAGGACCTGATCTGGTTTTCAGATCAGCTTTTCAGGACCTGATCTGGTTTTCAGATCAGCTTATCAGGACCTGATCTGGTTTTCAGATCAGCTTATCAGGAGCTGGTCTGGTTTTCAGATCAGCTTATCAGGAGCTGGTCTGGTTTTCAGATCAGCTTATCAGGACCTGATCTGGTTTTAAGATCAGGTTATCAGGTATCAGATCAGGTTATCGGACAGCTGATCTGTAAAACAGATCAGGTTATCAGGAGCTGTTAAGATTGTCACATCAGATTATCTGTTTTAAATTGGGTCATCAGATTACAAGTAGCTGGACATTTATAAAATTTAGATGAATGAAGTTTAAGGCCAGATAAAATGCGAAAAACTATACTGTTATGTAGTCAAATTGTTTTCTATGACGATCATCACTTAATTCAGTATCTTTCCTTATAATCAAAATTCCATATTTTTAATTCCAACACGATTTATATTTTTCTCATATTACTTAAACATTCTAACTACATTATGATTATTTCCTATCAAATATTTGGTGATTCTAGTATAAGTTTGACATTAGTAGAATGCATCAACATTCTTATCTTACCCCATACAAAAATATGCTTCTCACACACAACATGGTTAAATATCGTATTGGTATTACTTCTAGCTTTCTTAAAAGAAATAACAGATTCATTATCTCTAAATGTGTAATACCCATGACTTTCATTAATGAAATTAATTTCTACAGCAATTCATATTTAGATTGTCTTTGAGTATAAATATGAAGATGATTTCAAGTTTTACTCCATCAAAACTTTCTAGCCAGCCAATCATAACATTATTATTATTTTTTTATTTATTTTTTTTTTACCAATTTAACAGACCAACTATTCTTGCACGAATAAAAATTTATAGAAGGGAACTATGATTTATTTTTGAGCTAACGTTTGATGACTCATCAATATTTCGTACCATCCTATTTTTAGGTTGTTTTGACTATAAGTATGTACCAATATTTATGAAATGTATTTCATAAATATTATCACTTATTATAGAAAAAATAAAATAATATAGCTATATGATATCAGAAAATATTTTCGGTTATCATATAGCTATATTATTTTATTTTTCCTATAATAAGAGATAATGGTACCTACTCATAGTCAAAACAAAGTATATTTTAAGAGCTTAAAACCAGTATTGTCATACAAAATACTGATTTTAAACTGTTAAAATATACTTTGTTTTACTAACCACATTTTTTGTAACTAAATGCATTTCATAAATATTAACGCATACTCATACTCAAAACAAATGATATTTTTATGTTGTTTTGATTGTGAGTATGGAGCATTATCTGTTATTATAAAAAATAAAATAATGCAGCTATACGATTTTAGAAAATATTTTCTGAAATCGAATAGCTGTATTATTTTAGTTTTTTATAATAAGAGATAATATTTATAAAATGTATTTAGTTACACAAAAGCGGTTAGTAAAACAACCTAAATATAGGATGGCACGAAATTTTGATGAGTCATCAAACGTTAGCTCAAAAATAAATCATAGTTCCCTTCTATAAATTTTTATTCGTGCAAGAATAGTTGGTCTGTTAAATTGGTAAAAAAAAAATAAATAAAAAAATAATAATAATGTTATGATTGGCTGGCTAGAAAGTTTTGATGGAGTAAAACTTGAAATCATCTTCATATTTATACTCAAAGACAATCTAAATATGAATTGCTGTAGAAATTAATTTCATTAATGAAAGTCATGGGTATTACACATTTAGAGATAATGAATCTGTTATTTCTTTTAAGAAAGCTAGAAGTAATACCAATACGATATTTAACCATGTTGTGTGTGAGAAGCATATTTTTGTATGGGGTAAGATAAGAATGTTGATGCATTCTACTAATGTCAAACTTATACTAGAATCACCAAATATTTGATAGGAAATAATCATAATGTAGTTAGAATGTTTAAGTAATATGAGAAAAATATAAATCGTGTTGGAATTAAAAATATGGAATTTTGATTATAAGGAAAGATACTGAATTAAGTGATGATCGTCATAGAAAACAATTTGACTACATAACAGTATAGTTTTTCGCATTTTATCTGGCCTTAAACTTCATTCATCTAAATTTTATAAATGTCCAGCTACTTGTAATCTGATGACCCAATTTAAAACAGATAATCTGATGTGACAATCTTAACAGCTCCTGATAACCTGATCTGTTTTACAGATCAGCTGTCCGATAACCTGATCTGATACCTGATAACCTGATCTTAAAACCAGATCAGGTCCTGATAAGCTGATCTGAAAACCAGACCAGCTCCTGATAAGCTGATCTGAAAACCAGACCAGCTCCTGATAAGCTGATCTGAAAACCAGATCAGGTCCTGATAAGCTGATCTGAAAACCAGATCAGGTCCTGAAAAGCTGATCTGAAAACCAGATCAGGTCCTGAAAAGCTGATCTGAAAACCAGATCAGGTCCTGATAAGCTGATCTGAAAACCAGATCAGGTCCTGAAAAGCTGATCTGAAAACCAGATCAGGTCCTGAAAAGCTGATCTGAAAACCAGACCAGGTCCTGATAAGCTGATCTGAAAACCAGACCAGCTCCTGATAAGCTGATCTAAAAATCAGACCAGCTCCTAATAAGATGATCTGAAAACCAGAGCAGCTCCTGATAAGCTGATCTGATAGCTGATACCTGATCTAATAGGTGATACCTGATCTAATAGCTGATACCTCTTATTTGCTATTATTAAACATGGATGAGAAAATTTTAAAACGGTGTTGATAAGAAGTGTCTTGAAGAAAAAGCTTCGTAGTATAAAAACTGGTGAAATAGATACACGTGAACAACTAAGAGATATATTTGATCCTATAACAGAACCTCTCAAAGAATTCATAAATAGTTCTAAAAATATTGAAAGATTACACAAGAAAGAACAAAGTAAAATGAAGACAGAAGTTGAAAATAATACAAGTTTAAAGTCTGAAAAACCATCACTCAAGATAGAGACAAGTTAAAGAAACTTTCAAAAGGAACAATATTTGATAATACCATCTTATTTAATGATGCTAATACTGAGAATGATTATGACGATGAAGAAGAAGAAGATGATTTTTACTCACGGCCTTCCAACATCGAAGATGCTTATATTGACTTATTAGTCTGGGAAGGATGAAATGAATTAGATACAAACTATGACTCACATAAAGACTTCAATAATGAGTGGAAATTTGGTGATAGAAATCTAAAACTGAATAAAGATAAAATACAAGTTGATGATCAAATATGGGGCTTAAAAGTGGGTTTATTTTCTTTAATGATTGATAAAACGTGAAAATAGTATGACAAATTTGATTTTGAAAACTAAATAAAATATATAATTTCTACCAATGTATACAATGTTCACTGACGGTGAACAATGTTATCAGTAAATTGTTTCTGGAAACTCAAATCGAGAAACTAAAGGATGAATTAATAAGTGGAGTGTGAAATAAAATTAACGATAGAAGATAGGTATAAAATTGAAAAAGACATTCTAAAAATTAAATCATCTTTTGACAAACAAATTGAAGAGCTGAGCGATAAAATTTATAGATTGGAAAATTAACTACATTTTAGTATAAATATCTGAAAATGTATCAAGTAGATCACAACACTCGCCAAAAAACTGTAAAACAACTCAATGTCCTTAAAAAGAAATTTAGTAAACGTAATCCATAATAAATTTATAAAATTGTTTGTCTATTGTAGTGATGTAATGAATGGAATAGATGATCTTTTATGGAGCTGATTTAGGTGAACTGGGTAGCTATTCTAGAGAAAATAGAAATTATTGATTTTTTGCTGACTGTAACTGACACATTCTCAAAATTTATATTGTGAGTATCGTTGAAAATAAAAGCTGCACTCGAAAAAAACCAAGGCAATGGAAAATATTTTTGAAATGATATGAGTATCAAAACAAAAAAATACATATAGATGTTGGTACAGAATTTTTAATAAACACTGCAAAATTCATGTATAAACAGAGGATTAAAAATTTCATAATATGAAAGCATCAATAGTAGAATAAATTAATAGATCATTAAAAGGAATTATGTGTTAAGAATTTAGCTATAATGGTTCATATAAGTGGATTGATATACACAAAGATTTACTTAATGCCTACAATAGAAAAGTTCACCACATCATTAAAATATTTGCGATTAAAGTTAACTCAACGAATGAGAAAAAGGTGCAAAATACAGTATACAGTAATTTGAAGAGGTACAAAATGTTGAAATTCAATGAAAATATAAATAAAATTAAAAAGGATAAATCTAATTTGTATTGGTTTTTTGAAGGATTGATTAGGAATTTTAGGTCTCAGGGAAGATAAATAGCTTAATGTACTGGAATTCTCTAAACTTGATGGTCTGTATGAAATATTGTGAAAACTTAAGAGTTCAAAATGAACTATAACACAGTGCAATATTCAGCAACACATCGTTTACCACTTTTTGTAGTAAAAGGTGTACATTTTCCATTTCGAAAGCTCTAGCACACAAAATTTTAAAGTGTGAATATGGTTATTATAAAAGATATTCACTTTGTTCATTTCTAGATAAACTAAGAAAATTGGATTTTGATATCCAATCTTTAACAATGTACATGTGTATGAATGGGTATCAAACAAACTTACTAAATAAATACAGACTTCAACTAGAATCATGCTGAAGCATGCATAAATTGTAAAATGGAATGTAAACAGATCTTACTTTATATCTGTATCTGTATGAGTATGAAATAAATTTACCGAGAAAAATATTGGAAGCATGCCGAGGCATGTATGATTTAAAAAAATTCCTGACATCATACTTTTATAAGTACAGAAATTTTAAGAGTTTGTGGCAAATGAAATACATACATACATATGTATCTACTTTGTTAAAAATTCAAAAGAGTGAATTCGTAATTCTAATTGTATAGATTTTTAATTGAAACACCACTAAATGTCGGACTCTCGCCTCACTATTGATAGAATAGCATGCTAAAGCATGCATGCTAGCAAAATATTAAACTTGATAGAAGATGATGAGAAAGCTATTTTCTAATCATTAATTTGTAGACAGCAATTGTATCTGGATCAACTCAACTCATGAATGTATTATATACAGGTATGATTGATGGTAATGAGGACCTTTTCTAAGTGAGAAATTATTAGATCTGAATGTGATACAACACAGCCTACGTTAACCACAATAACGTCAAGGGGTCAAACACCAAATCTTATATAGAAACACTTGAAGTAAAAATTCTCCTAAACATAGATATTCCAATGTTTCTAACACTTTATGAAAACACTGACGGTGAAATGATGATGGAGGTAAATGTGTTATCCTAGATCGATTTTCTAGAATAGTTGATTATTAAAGATGTATTTCTTTGTATATGAACTAATTTTTACGTACATACATATATTTACCTATATGTATGTTAATACTCTTAAAATTATATAAATATTTTCTATTTCAAGTAGTAAAATCTGAAAAAATAGTAGTGACACATTAGAAGAAAAAATTAATAAAATAAAAAGAGAGACTGACTGATCAACTGATACGTACACTCTGTCTGACAGGTACAAAAAGCTCACTTAAATATATTAGAAATATATACGCAATACGCTAAACTTTAATAAAATTAGAAAAAAAAAAATCACTTCATCTAGAACATCAAATAAAAGCCATAGGGACCCGTCATAAAATAAACATATACTCGTACATTATTAATGTACTTAAACATATTATCAGTATGAAGTAACACAATTTGAAGAATAAAAAGTTTAAAATTTAATTATCCCTAACGCTGACAAAGAGGAGACAGAAATGTTGACATATAAAGTCATATTGTATACTAGAGGACCAGTTGAGAGGTTAGACCTAAATTGTAAGAAAACGACTTCGTTTTCTGTTGTTCGCTATTCAAGAAGAAAATAAGATTATTCATTATGAATTAACTAATTTAAAAGTACATTTAAGTTCAGTCTCATATCCATATGATGATAATCCTAACATAAAATTTAAAAATAAACGTAATGCAATTCTATATAGTTATTATATGTATCTAAGATTCCAGCAAAGGTAGTATATGAAAGAATCTCATGCGTTTCTACCTGTACCAGAGTTTAAGATAAAAGCTCCTTTTATTCAATAGCAGGGCAATTGAATAAAATTTTAATTTGAAATAGTAAGCAAAGAAATCAGCTTACTGTATTCTTATTCATGATCGTATAATAGAATACATATGTATATACCCATCAAAGGACAAGTTCGAAAAGTCTTATAAATTGAGTAATATGGAAAACAACATAATTTTTATATACGTACAATGTTTCAAAAGTAATTCAAATGATTTCATCGCAAAAGAAGTAGCGATTGTTTTGAACAATTACGAATATAATGATTTCATTATAAAACTCAATAATCAATAAAAAATAAAAAAAAGAAGCAAGCTGGCTAACAAAAAACTATCATTACATAAGCTGGACTGCTGGATCAGTTTCATTTAAAAATGTTTATAAATGTATAAAAGGCAATGCAAGATGTTCTAAAATAAATGTAAAAGGTGATGAAAAAAGCCTACGGCTGGAAAAAATTTTATATCAAAATATTTCTAAGAATGAAGATAAGCTGCATCAACTTTAAACAAATGTAAATTAAATATAGGAAATATTTCTATTATAGTTACTATTATTCTAAAGTATGTATCTTAAGGAATTTAGTTTTACTTAAAACAGCAAATCCTCACAAACTATTAAGTAAATACAGATAAAAGTTAAAACAACGTTTTTTTAATTTCAAATAAAAAAAAAACTATGAAGATATTTGACATCTATACATAAAAGACCAGGCGAATATTTACAACAACAACAAAAACAAAAAAATGTATTCAAACACGGAGGCAAACACTTATTTGTATGTACATACATATGTACATACATACATAAAATCAATTTGTAGATATGTATGTACACATAATATCAAATTTCTTATCAATACTCAAATATTTATTAGATCTTGACAATCACACTTACATATCTACATCATAAAAATATATGAACAACGCAAACCATTCAGTCAGAGCACATGCCCAAGCTAAACGACCTTATTATGGACAGAGAAACTATACATTTCCATGATCGTATGAAAAGAAGTTCAGCGAAAGAAGCCGGACGTAGTTAAATAAACAAAATCTGTAATATAAACAAATTTCTCGCAGGCAGACTTTAAAGCTGGACAATTTTAAGCATGACAAAATACCCAGCAACCTTGAGTATGAAAATATACTTATGTATATGTATCAGATATATGAAAGTATTTTATAGAACCAAATCTCGATATTGAATACAATTTATTTCTACGTACATAAAACAACTAGCGTGAGAAAATCATACGCACACACACGCACATATACCAGATTTCATCTAAGAAAAATTCAAATTATTTCAACAACACACCACCCCTCACAAAACACGGCCAACCTTAAATTCCTATAGATATACATAAAAAATTCTCACGGTCATTCCTACAAACAACACTGACAACAACACAAATCACGATCAGCCTTAAACTCCTACGAACATGCATACAGATTCCCACGCATACATATCACTCGTACGACAACACCCTCACCTATCCTCAAATCACTAATAGTATTAAACTTCTACAAACATATGTACATACACACAGACATTTTACTACACCCACCTCACCTACCCTAAATCATGATCAGCCTTAAATTTTCACAGACATACATACATACAGATTCCAACGTATACATATTACAACAACATCCTCACCTCTTTTAAATCACGATCAGCCTTAAGCACCTACAAGCATATAGACATACATACACGCAGTCGATCAACCTCAACTACACCGCACCCCCTCCCAATAACAGCCTCGCTGAAATTCCCCCAGACAGACACATCCACAAATTCCCATGGATACTGTTACTCGTACAACAACACCCTCACATACCCCAAATCACTATAAGACTTAAATTCCTACAGACTTGCAACACCTGCATACACGCAGTCGATCTACCTCAACTACACCCCACCCTTTGTCAATCACACCCTTACACAAATTCCAACAGACAGGTATACGCACATGCACTCAATCCATCTACCACAACTACACCACGCTCCCCCGACCAATCACAGCCTCGCAAAACAGACAGACAGACAGACAGACACATCCATAAACTCCCTCGGTTATGTATTACGACAACAGCTCCACCCACCCAAATCACGGCCAGCCTTAAACTCCTGTATTAGCATTAGAAATAACTTTTATGTTTTTCCTGTCGGAATTATGAAAAATCATTTTCCCGTCGGCATTTGAAAAAATAATAATCATGTTTTGCCGTCGGCATTTGAAAAAAATAATATTCATGTTTTACCGTAGACATTAGGAAAAATAATCATGTATTGCCGTCGGCATTAGGAAAAATTAATTTTCACTATTTCACCCCCATTAGTATTAGGAAAAATCATTTCATGATTTTCCCGTCGGCATATATACTTATGAAATATTAATCTTATGAAACCCCTTAATCCACCCCACAAAAAAAAAAATGAGTTAGGCCCTTTCTATATTAAGGTAACCTCAAAAATAAATCACCCGTTCACACAATTAATGCAACCTCAAAAAAAATCACCCGTTCCCACATGGGTTAATGTAAACAAAACTCCTTATGTAAACAAAAAATTCCTTATGTAAACAAAAAGTTGGACGGACTTAATGATCCACCCTCGTAGGGTATCAAATTTCACAAATTTCCAAGAATTTTAAAATTTGGGTAATTAAAATTTTAAAATTTCAAAAGTTTAATTGTCGCAGGAGTGGGATTCCACTACTACTCTTGTGTATAAATTTGCATTATTTTTTCCGTCTCGGTTGAACCATTTAATGGAAAAGTCCTTTGGAAAGGCATTAATAGAATTTTTATAGCTTAACAGAGCTCTGTTAACACGCTAACATAGCTCTGTTAAATCACAAGGTTTGTGTCAAGGGTTATAAATTTGAAAATTTAACTTCACACACATAAATTTCTTTTATTTTGTGATTCTTAGGGATAATAAATCAGTCAAAGTTTAAACGCTGGTTTAGTTAAACTAAACTTAAATTTATATGTAGTTAAAATTCAACAGGAGGCAAAAAAGTTAAAAAGTTTTAACTGAAGGTCGTCAAATTTTACTGAGAAAGGAATTATATTTATGCTTGCCGAAGTATAATAGTGTAAAAGAATAATACAGTGTAAGAAAACATGTCGAACATGATCTGAAGAAAAAGTAGAGGCTGGAAAAAAAGTTGAATGCTCTTTTTTTTTTTTTCATATTATATTTATTTATTGTATCTTCAAAAATGAACTAACAATAAGTAATCAAATCTTAAATCTAAATATAATTATTAGGCCCGACCAGTATCGGACATAAACTTAGTGATAGTTATAATTAATACATAAGTAGTGATAATCAAAAAGGAAAAAAAAGAAGTATTAAGCAGTCCCATCTGGAGTGTTGAGTATAAGAGCCCTTGTGTCCCTCTTTTTTAAGCGGATGTGTCCAGTAAAGCTCAAAATATTACGGGCAAGCGGATTAGGATGTGACTCGAGTTTTGTTAAATATTTGCCTGCGTATTTTTCAATTTCTTCACTCACTAGTGGCATATTTAAATCACGATGAATATTTGAATTTTTAACGTACCATGGAGCAGATGTTATCAAACGTAAAATTTTGTTTTGCCTTCGTTGGATTTTCTCAATATTTGAAGCTGAAGCAGTGCCCCATAGCTGAATTCCATAGCACCATATTGGCTTCAAAAGCGACTTGTATATCAAGAGTTTGCAGTCTAGGCTGAGTGTTGAATTTCTGCCAATTAACCAATATATTTGAGTTAATTTAAGTTTCATTTGGGTTAACTTAGAGTCAATATGATATTTCCATGTAAGCCTTCGATCAAGGTGTATTCCAAGGTATTTCACTTGAGAATGTTGAAGAATATTTTGATTGTTGATTCGAATGGGGGAACAGGTATCTTTTCTTAGGGTAAACGTTATATGAACACACTTTTGTTCATTTACTTTTATTCTCCATAAATTCAACCATATTTCAAGCTGGGTAATGTGTGCTTGGAGATTGCGGGATGCCTCATCAGGGTTTTTGTGAATACTCAAACAGGCTGTATCATCGGCAAATGTAGAAGTGTGTATGTTATTGCTCACAGGCATATCACAAGTATATATTAGATACAAGACTGGCCCCAGAATACTACCCTGTGGCAAACCAGAAGATATAGACTCGGGTACACTCATGAAGTCTCCTTCCACAACGGTAAATTTCCTATCAACAATATAACTTTCCAAAAGCTTTTGTATGTTTATTGGTAGGTATGTCTTCAATTTTAAAACTAGGCCTTCGTGCCATACTTTATCAAATGCCTGAGAAACATCAATAAAAAGGGCAGAACAATACTTTTTTTCTTCAAATGTCCGCCTTACAACTTGAACCAATCTATGCGTTTGTTCAATAGTGCTGTGCTGACTTCTAAAGCCAAATTGATGGTCCGGGATGCACCCTCTATCAGCTAAAATTGTGGACAATTTAGTCATGAGCAGCTTTTCGAAAAGCTTTGAAATTTTTGATAGTAAGCTTATAGGCCTATATGACTCAGCCTTGGTAAGATCTTTGCCTGGCTTTGGAATCATTTTAATCTTGGCAACTTTCCAGTTATGTGGAAAATACTGAATTCGTAAAATGGCATTAAAAATAAATAGCAAAATTCTTATTGCAATATGAGGCAAGTTCATCAGCATCTTGTTACTAATGCCATCAATACCTGGAGCTTTCTTAGGGTCGAGTTCAGCAACTATTTTTTGTAGTTCACGCATCTTAAACCTTAAGGGACGAGGGGGTAGAGAGACTACACTCGGTAAATCGGCAGCACCCGTACATGAATTGGGAGTGAATACAGATTTTAAATGCTCAGAAAATAAGTTACCTTTCTCACTATCGCTTCTTGCCCAGCCTCCAGTCGAAGTACGCAATGGTGATTTGAGATCAACGGGTATTTTAAGATTTCTAGTAGCGCGCCATAAAGAGTAATTAGATGTTGACGTTACATCAAGACCTTCTAAATAATTTTCCAGTAATGCAGTCTTTTCCGACGATAGCAGCTCTTTGAGTCGTTTAGTACATTCTTTAAGTCTGATTTTATTTAGGGGTGATCGGTGTTGTTGCCATTCTCTTCTAGCTCTCCTTTTTTCACATACAAGACGTTCAATTTCCGTAGAATAAATTCTATTAAAGCCAGTCTGCGGATAGGAAGTAGTGGCATGTTCAGTAGCCTGTTTAATATATTCGTTAAGATTGGCAATATTAAATTCAATATCATCAGGTGATCTAAGCTGAATGTTTTCTACGCAGTGACTACTAATATATTTTTTGAATCCTAGCCAGTTGACCCTATTAATCGTTTTCGCATGCTCTTTTAATGCAAAACATATGGTCTGTAAGTAACAAAACCATATGGCCTGTATTGGTAGTTTAAACGCCCAATTTTATGCGTTTACAGATGGTTTAAATACTGTATTGATTTATAGGATTGCGGGTTTAAATACATTTAAAACCAAAAATAGAGATTAACTTGAACTGATTTATTAGCCATTAATTTGCGACCAAAATTGCGCAAATATTCATGCTTTTGTATTCATTTTCATTAAAATTAAATGAAATACATACATACATACATACATACATACGTACATTACGATTAAAATTCTATTCCTTTCTTCATTCAATTGTAAGAGTTAAAGAATTTTTTTGGTTCTTAAACTCTTGTTAAAAACAATGAAACCATACATAATTCAAAATGTTACCTGATGGGACATAAAAGAATACAAAAGACAACAGAATAAAAACATAAAACTGTTAAAAATGTATGTAAGTGCATATGTGTGTATATACACACATATCGTCGGCTTAGGCTCTAATGGTAGAATTAGTAGCTTCGTATCGTAAGTTGACGGATCAGCTGACAAAATCTGTAACATAAATAAAACATGTTGCTGTTTATTTAATATGTATCGCAACGTATGTATGTATGTGAAGTAGAGATCTACAGAAAATAGATTTTTACGTCAACTTCTCTCTTAGATACATACACACACACATGTATAAAGCAAAGAGAAATACAATAACAGCTGAACAACGTCACGTTTTTACTAACTAACATCTAGAATTTAACGATACGACCACTTCAAAAGTAACACGATACCAATCGACTAATTCTACCATAAGTGCAAAACTGTTAAAGTCTCAGTTAGCCGACTGTAATGGAATGTAACTGAACAGTAGGAAACAGCTGATCGATACTGTTATGTGAAAAGTAATGAAAATGGTTATAGAGATGTAACCTTAATATCGACCAGCTGTTTCTTACTGTTGCAGTTACATTACAGTCGGCTAACAGAGCCTTTCCGGTTGCAGTTGCATTACAGTCGGCTAACTGAGCCTTTGCAGGAGAGACAAAATACTGTTAACATTTTCTATACATATCTATCTACTTCTATACTACACAGCTTAAGGAACTAGCCTAGTACATTTATTTTTAAATTGAAGTAAATATTTTAGCCGGTCGAGGTGGCACCTATTGCTCCCTCAAACGGCATTAAAGTGTCATATGGTTTAAAAAGTGGATTTAGTAGGTTTACACTCTAGGCCGACGATATGTACTCACATACTAAAGGGTGTTTTTTTTATAGTGTGACACAAGTTTAAATTATAATAAAACAAAGCAACATATTTTTAATATCAATGAAACGGGAATGAAAATTTTATGAAATTAATGTTTAAATATGATTTCTCTGCTATGTGTCCGCCACGGCTGGAGCGTAGAAGGTGCAATCTGGAACACCAATTATCAACAACTTTTCGCAGCATTTGCGGCCGTATTTCGCCGATAACTCTTCGAATGTTGATTTCCAGCTGTTCAATTGTTTGTGGATTATCGGCGTAGACAAGTGAGTTAACATAAACCCAAAGAAAATAATCCAATGAAAATTCGAACAACAAATCACTCACAAGCTCGGTGGAAACACTTTGAAGTGATTTACTTAAACCTACTTGATTTAAAGTCGGTGGAAACATACTATAACATTCTGACGCATCAGCGTTTTTGAAGGCATATGGGCCAATGACTCCGCAGGCCATAAAGCTCACCAAACAGTAATTTTCTGTGGATGTAATGGTGTTTGGGCAAAAGCTTGTGGATTCTCCTCACTCCAAATGCGACAATTCTGATTATTTACGCAGCGATGACAACTATTTATAACCCAAACGCGCTATACCCCTTCTCAAAACGCGCTAAGTTACAGCACTATCAACAATTTATAGTCAAAACGCGCTATTTTCCTACGCGCTGAATTAAATTTTAATAAAGGTCGATGTATGTATTAGTAAATACGAGTAAAATTAATTTTTTAGTAACTCTTTTTCAGATTATGCAATATTGCTTCTTCGAAATTATATCCTAAATAACTAAAATCATTTAATACAGAATCAGTCTCGCCTTCCAAATATTCGAAATTCTTAGTTTTGATTTTAATTTTATTTGTCAAACTTTGTAACAACTTATATAAATTGTCGAATAGTGTTACGATTCAAATGCTTTTTGAAGTACATACAAAAAAGAATAGATGCTTAATAAGTTTTATAAATTTTTTGGGTCACGAGTACGAGTACATATTTTTAACTATGAAATTTCAAAATATTTGCCATTTACAATATTAAAATGCGTTTTTAATTCTAACCACAGTCAAGCGAATTTTATTTGCAACATCTGAATCATTAATGAATGTAAACAAAAAGTTAAATTTTGTTAAATTTATACAAAAATGTAAAAAGATATTGAACTCAAATGATATTTTTGACTTGAATCAAAACGCGCTAATTTAGCGCTTTTTTATTAAACGCGCTAAGACGAAAAAAAAGCGCGTTTGGCATAGTTAAAACGCGCTAAAACTAGCGCGAAAGGCGCTAAATTGGCATCGCTGTATTTACGTACCCATTCAACCATCGTAAAATGGAAGAAGTACACGATGAGTTTGACAAATAAATAGAACAACTGTTTTGATTAAAAATTTTAACAATTTGCACGCTCTGGTGTAAGACGATTCATAATGGATTTTCAAAGCAAACTGAAAAAAAAGTAAATATCAGCTGTTAAATGGTTGCTCAAATAAAGCAGTGATGCCAACTCAAAGTTGTGACACTCTAAAAAAACACCCTTTACACATGTGTATGTGTGTATGCCAGTGCGAGTATAAAAATTAAAGTCAAAATTCTGGTAGCAAAAATATCAACATACGTGTGTACTGAATTAATTTGATTAATTTATTTAGTGACTTACAACAATATACCATTATATAAGTACATATGTATGCATGTACAAATTGTGTTTAATGTTTATTTATTAACTTAAAGAAAAATATTCTATTCAAATGAAAAAAAAAGAAATCTGAAAACAAGCCATACGAGGGCGGTTCGGAAACTTCTTAGCCTATCAATGAAAGAGAATAGTTAGTTTTTCAAAAATATTTTTATTTTTCAATATAATCTCCTGAAACTTCAATACACTTAGTCCAACGCTTTTCTAGCAATTCTATCCCTTGATTAAAATAGTTTTCCTCAAGGTCTTCAAAATAGTGGCTTACAACTGTAATTGCATCTTCATTTGAGGTAAAACGCTTGCCAGCAAGGAATTTTTTTAGATTTGGGAACAGGTAAAAGTCACTGGGAGCCAAATCAGGAGAATAAGGTGAGTGGTCAAGCAACTCGTACTTTAATTCGTTGATTTTAGCCATTGTTAAAACACTCTTGTGCGCTGGTGCGTTGTCTTGATGAAAAATTATTTTTTTGTGTTATAAGCCAGGATGTTTTTCTCGAATTTTTACATTTAATTGATCCAAAAGGTTGCAATAGTACTCTGAATTTATTGTTTCACCCTTTTGCAGATAGTCAATCAATAAAATACCTTTGAAGTCCAAAAAAACCGTTGCCATAACCTTACCAGCCGATTGAATTGTTTTTGCCTTCTTTGGGGCACTTCCTCCAGCTTCAGTCTATTGTTTGGATTGTTCTTTTGTCTCTGGAGTATAGTGGTGGATCAATGTCTCATCAACAGTTATGAAACGACGCTTAAAATCCATTTTGTTTCGCTTAAAACGATCCAAACAAGCTTGAGAAATGTTCATTCTTCTGCGTTTTTGGTCGACTGTTAACAAATGCGGCACCCATCTTGCAGAAAGCTTTTTCATCTGTAGTTCTTCATGCAAAATTAAATGGACTCGATCATTTGAGATGCCCATGATATTAGCTATTTCACGCACTTTTATTCGTCGATCATTTAATACCATATCATGCACTTTGGCTACAATTTCTGTTGTTGTTGCTGTTTTTGGACGTCCACTACGTGGCTCATCTTCAATGCTTGTACGACCACGTTTAAATTCAGCAACCCAATTTTTTACTGTTGCATATGAAGGAGCACTTTCACCTAACACATTCACCATATCATTATGAATTTCTTGCCCGATAAACCTTTTTTATGTAAATATTTAATGACACCACGCATTTCTAATTTTTCCATTGTTAAAAAATCGCGGATGCGTCTTTTGTGAACACCTGTTTCTATATGAAGGAGTTGCCAGATCGAAACAAAATTTAACATGTGTTCATAGCAGAGATGGAAGTTTCCAAAACACTTAACTTTTTTCTGTTTATACCGCGCTTTTTGTGCTAGGCTAAGAAGTTTCCGAACCGCCCTCGTACATACAAAAAGAAAAATAAAAAAGAGATGGTCTCTTTAGTACGAGTGGATTCATTTATAATTCAGCACTTCTTTTTATAAGACATGAGCATGTTTATTAATTACATGTAATAAAACAAGTGTCAGGTGTTATATAACATTGCTTTATACATTTTTATTTAAGGAATATTAAAGTATATATGTATGTACATATGTACGAGTATATACTTATGTACATAATTGTTTCAAGGCAATTAGCGTATGCTGAACACGAGAACATAATAAGTTTATTTCATTTCGGCCATTTAAAAGATAATGGCGCGTAGTCATAGTCAAAACAAAGTACACTTTAAGAAGTTAAACCCAGTATTACCATACAAAATACTGGTTTTAATTTCTTAAAGTGCACTTTGTTTTGACTATGACTACGCACCATTATAAAGATTTTAAAGTACTGCATTAAAATCTGTTTGCAGTTTTTTTTTATCGGGCAGTTATAATTGTATAGCCTATAGACTACGACATTTCATCATAACTTGAGAAAGATTTCTCCAATTGAACAAAATTAAAATTTGTTCACCGATTTTTTTTTAATAGAATCAACACTCAGGGATGTGTTCTGAATGAAGTACGTGTTGTGAGTAAAAATTTACGGGTTTCAGAAACAATTCCCTTATTTCATTAGAACACATTCCATTGTAGTATCGATAGAACAAGGAAATGAATGCATCCCACATTGCATCGATGCTCCAATACATCAATACATGATAATCTCTTGGCTGTGTGATAAATGACAAAAATCTAAAAATTTTGTTCTTGCATTTTTTTTAATGAATTTTTTAAAAGAAATATTTTTTTTTACTAATTTTGCATGAAAAAAAATGTATAGCCACTAATTTCTGAATAGAAAAAAAATGCAATTAAGATGACTGGAGGAGAATTTTATTTCAAATAATTTGCTTGTAAATTTTATGCAAATCAGAAAAAAATTTTCGATTTGTCATGCCCGCAAAAAATCTGTGTCCTATAGAAAAACAAAAATTTAAACGGATTTGATGCATATTTGTGTAAGAAAAGGAAAAATAGCTGCCATTCTCTTTACCCTTCTCTCCCACAAACTCAAGACCTTGAAAAGTAAACTTAGTGTGTGTAAAAGCCGTCTTATCTCCTATCACTATATTTTTGCAAAGTTTCTTAGAAAAAAGCTAGACAGAATTACATGAACTATCATGTTGTAAACTTTTCTATGCGCAGAGCGTCCTGTGACTGACGCAGTCGTCTTTTCTATGAACAAAAGTGTGCTGTGACTGACACAGTGGCCTTTTCTATAAGAAAATTATGCTGTGAATGATTTAGTCGACATTTCTATATGAAAAGCATATTCTGGCTGAAATAGTCGACTTTGTTATAAGCTAAGTGTGCCCTGACTGCTACAGTCGAAATTTTTTATAAGACAAGTGTGCCCGGTGTCTGTCAAAGTCGACTTGACGACAATAAAAGTGTATTTGGACTAACACATTTGACTTTTCTGTACGAAAAGTGTGCTGGGGGGCTCAAACAGTCGACTTTTCTACGAGTATAAGAAAAGTGAGCTGTGACTATAAAAAATGCAAAATAGTGTCATTCGGAAAGGTCAAGGGGTTTGCAAAGTTCCATTAACATTTTATCAAACTCGAAGTTGTGTTATTAGAAGAGTGCAAAGCGTGTGCGAGATGAAATAACCAAAAAAAAGAGTCCTTTGTAATAATTTTTCATATTAAAATACTTCATCGAACACTAAATTATGTTCAATAGAAAATTCGTTGTTTAACGAAATTTTCGATACTCATAATATGAATTAAACATTAAATTTTCGACGTTCGATAGCCAGAGAAGATCGTTAATCGAGTGCGACTCATAAAAAGGACCTAAATTATTGCATACATAAAATTTATACATCAAACCACTGTTAACATCACATTAATAATAATACAGGGGTATAATCGTCAATTTCGAGAACGAGCTGATTTGATCACGTTTTTTCAGTTTACGACTATGGCATTCGCTATCGAACAATATAATAATAATATGGTTCGATATCGAATGTTATGATGTCAATCTGAAAAAACGTGATCGAATCAGCACGTTATCGAAAGCGATAATTAGACCCCTGTCTTTATAAAAAATTAGAATATTAAATGAAACAAAAAGAGATGTTTTAACTCTCATACTATATCCCCCTCCCTCCCCCCTGTCACCATAATATATAAAATTTAAAATTAGTTTGAAATGTATTTTATTTAAAGTTTTTCTTATTAATTATTCTTTTGGTGAAGATAAGCGTATATATTAAATATAAATAAAATATTTTCATATAAAAAAATTAATCTCCTGGGATGTCTCTCTGTACACCTTAAAATTTCCTTTTTGTACAACGAGGTGATAAATAAACTAATTTGTCCAGATTTGTTTTGTTTTAAAGACAAAAGGAAACTTTATGATTTTAATGCTGTTTGGAAAGTCCCCCCTGGTCTGTGTAATAAATTTGTTTTGTTGGGAAATGTAGGAAATGTAACATTAATATAATTTTCATTTTATATCTATGGTTGACCACAAGTGTGTTTCTGACAACAACAAAGTATAATTTTTTCTTAAAGATGGTGGTTGGTAATTTTTAAGGAAACATTGTTAAAGTAAAGTATTTTTTCTTTATACATACGTACATATGTATGTACACTGCCTGCCACTTGAATAGGGAATCAAATTTTTTTAACTTTAATTAAGTATATCTCCTAAACTTAAGTTCAGAAAAAAATAATTTTTTGCGCAACTAAATTTCAAAGTGTTGGCTTTAGTTTCCTGAAGAAATAAAATATATAGATATTTTGTTATACTAAAATTATGCATTTATTTAAAGACATGTATTTCTGTGGCACTTTTTCGTGTGCCAGTTGAATAAGGAATATTTTAAAACTAAGCAAACTGTAATTTATTTTTAAATTTTATTATGAAAATGAAAGTTATTATCTTTTAGCATTCAATTAGTAATGAGTACTACCACCATTTTTAGAAATAACACAAAAAATGCGATTTGGCATCGACTTGTATAATGACTCTAAGTAATTTAGCGATATTGAACTCCATGCTTTCGTTATTGCATCCTTTAAGGATTCTATCGTCTCAAATTGTTTTCCTCCTTCATAAACTTTTCTTGCAAGCCAACCCCAGACATTTTCCATTGGATTCAGGTCTGGTGAATAGGGGGGGCCAATCCAAAAGTTGAACACCTTGTTGATTAATCCATTGTTTTACTGCTTTGGCGTTGTCGTGTTGGTACGTCCAAGGTATGGGTCCAAAGAAATCATTAAATTTTGGAAATGCTTCCTCCAGAATGTTTTGGTAAGTCCTTGCAGTCATTTTGTGGGATACAAAAACCAATTCTATTGTACCATAATACGAAATGGCACCCCATACCATTATTCCGCCCTCTCGGCTGTGTCTGCGGGTCAAAAATAATTCCTCCTTATTTAGGTCATGGAAGTAGTAGTTATACCCGTCGGGACCATCAATATTAAACTTTTTTTCATCGGAAAATACAACTTTAAACCATTTGTCGGACCATGTCATTGTATTTTTGACAAACTGTAGACGTTGTGATTTACGTTTTTCATTAAGTGGTGGTTTTTTTTGCAGTTTTCGTCGGACTATGTATGGGCACGACTTTACAATACGGTGCACTGTTCTTAGACTGGCACTGACTCCACTTTTTTCACGTATTTTTGATACCGACATGGCACAATTTGATGCAATTCTAAGAATTTTTCGTCTTTCTTTTGGAGTTGTTGCCATTTTCTTCCGCCCTTTCATGTTTTTCCATATTTTTCGACGTTATTTAAATAGTTGTACACAACTGTCTTTCCTCTGTTAATGTTTTTGGCTATTTGGACCGGATTGTGACCCTGAGATTTCAAAATCAGAATTTTTTCTTTTTCAGAGTTATTAAGAGCCTTACCACGTCCCATTTTGAATAAAAACTATTTAAAAACTATCAAACTAAAAATTCTCTAGCCGTTCATATTGAAACAAAATCCAAATCATAGCCTACCTGATTAATATTAAAAGAATTCCTTATTCAAGTGACACACGAAATAGTACAACAGAAATACATGTCTTTAAATAAATGCATAATTTTAGTATAACAAAATATCTATATTTTTTTTTTCTTCAGGAAACTAAAGCCAACACTTTGAAATTTGGTTGCGCAAAAAATTATTTATTTCTGAACTTAAGTTTAGGAGATATACTTAATTAAAGTTAAAAAAATTTGATTCCTTATTCAAGTGGCAGGCAGTGTATGTACATATCGAGCCATAAGCGCCAAAAAAGCTTAAGCGACACATATTTTTTAATATTTTTGGTAAAACAATTAAGTTCGAAAATTATGTCGCTTAAGATTTTTTTTTGACGGTTATGGCACGATATATTCATTTATATAAATTCTTATCACCTAAAATTCGAAATGGCATAACAACATTTTTTTAAGTTTCTTAGGAGAAATAAATGTCTTGGTAATTTAATAATTATTATAATCAAGCAAAAATATAGTTATTGTTCAACATATTCTTTATTCGAACTTTATTTTTAGTTTTCGAATATCTATGGCAACGGCCATTGGCATTAGGAATACACATTTTGAAGCCAAATTTGAATATAATTATTTTTCAACTATGTTCGAACATGAGTTCGAATTTTCGAACATAATTTCGAATTTTCGAACATAAATTCGGATTTTAAATTTAAATTTTTTTTCATAAGTTTAACTTCTTTATCGCCGAATTTTGGAACTCCACTATGAAACTGGTAATAAAATAGTTTTTTTTTCTCAGCGACAAAGTGGGAATATTTGTTGATTTAATTAATGAGAATTTATTGTGGAATTATGTAAAAATCTGGCGCCAAAAAACATCATCTGTTCATGTCATTGTAGCAAAAGGCAGCACAGATTACACAATACAAGGAAACCTCAAATGAAAGTGCTTTCTTAAAAATATATTAAATTGTCTTCATGAACATGTTAAAGCTGCAAAGAAGAAATATAAAAGAACTCAAGTTAAACTGTTTTTACAAACAATGTCAACATTAACACTTGTTAAACTACCGATAATTACACTTGATTTTAGTCAGAAATTTGTAACATGCAGAAAATACGGTGATAATTGAAAATTAATTAAATAAATACCAACAGTGGTACATGTGCGCATTAAATTCTAATTAAGTTAATTTTTTTTCCAGGGGGGGGAGGGGGAAGTTGAAATGAAATGAAAAATCTTAAACATTCAGTGATGTCAACTCTTGGGTCATCAAAAGCACTGTGAGCATATAAAAATAGGGTAAAAAAGGGTAAAAATCTAAAAAAAATACGGATAAAAAGCACTAAGCTAAATATTCTCTGTTATTTATGTTTTATATAAATATTTTTTTTTGTTGTTTGCCTATGACATATTAAAACGCCATACCGGGAAATTATTTTAAAATTACCGCAAATGCATACTGCCTTTAACGCATCTTTTGAACGCTCAATAATTCGTGCAAGCCTTTTCTATATTTTTGTTTTTCCATCTTAACGAAAGCCATAATAAGTTAATAAGATTTAACAAAAAATTAATGCAAAACTTACTTTTAAGAACAATTTTTAATTTCATAAGAATTAGGATACTTTTTTGCAATTTCTTTAATTTGCACAAATGAAAAATCCACGTTGTTTAACTGTGTTCACGCATTCGAATTAAAATAGTAAAATCGTTGCTTAACAAATGAATAAAAAAAAATTCTTGTGAGGAATTAAAAAAATTTATTGAGAAAAGTGGAACGTTTGCTTTTTTGCTTCGTTTAAGTTACAAAAATTTTGATTATTGAAAAATCACTAAAAAGAAATGAGAGAAATTGTAAAAAGCGCTATAAATACCCGTTTTTCTGAAACGGATATTTAAAAAGGAAAAGGAAAAAAGCATCAAAAAAAAATACCCGAAAATCAACAAAATGGCAACGCTGTAAACATTTGTTTATCTTGCTTTATAAATGTATGTTAAGTACACACGAGGCAACTGTTAAAACAACTAACAGATTTTGTAAACGAATGTTGACAACAGTCTTTTTTTTTCCCAAGCGACTGTTGACAGCATTACTTGTATTAATATGTATGTATACGTTGTGTACACGTAACAGAACATTTGTTTTAGATGTATAATTTTCTGACTAACACGTTCGAAGTTTCTATAAGGAAATTTTTCTATACGAAGAGGTGTGCTGTGACTGAATTAGTCGACTTTTCTATAAGAAAATTATGCTGTTACTAACACATTCGACTTTTCTATAAAAAAAAGTGTGCTGTGACTGATAAAGACAACTTTTCCATAAAAAAAATTGTGGTGTGACTAATTCGCTTTTTTTCGTACGAAAAGTGTGCTGTGACTGTGGCATTTGGCTTTTCTATAAGAAAAGTGGGCTTTAACTTGCACCTTTGATTTGTCGTATTTTTTGTTTAAACTAAATTAGGTGTCTACAGCTGCCCTTAAACTGTTGTGTCCTATTTGTTGTTTTAAGATTTAGAAAGGAAACTAATAATTAGGTATGTAATTTTTTCCTAAAGCTTTGATTAGGAGCTAATTTAAATTTTATACTGCATAATATTTATCCACGTACTTACATAAGTATGTATATATATGATTAAACGAAAGATCAAGGAATGAAATAAGATGATGTTATTACTGGTATCAAAAATATGCAAATAATTTATTTCTTTTGTTTTTGAAACAAAAGCTAAACATGCTGCATTAGAAAAGCAAAACAGTATAAGATTAGTAAATTATAATAATCAACAAAAAGTTATTTGTTCTTTCTTATTTCTTATTTAATAATGTAAGTTATTAGTTGCTGAAAAAGGTTTGCTAAAGTACAAAAACTTATAAAAATTTATGTCCTTATTCGCTTATTCGTTGCTTAGAAACAGGAAAAACTTTATATACTGCAATTTAATATTTATAAAAGAAAAATTTATTCTTTCATAAGTTTTTGAATGAAATATATTTTTACATATAAATTGTATACATAAATATCGGAGAAAGACCATGAGTACTCAAAAAAAAAAAAAAACAATACATATAAGTTAGTCTGACTTTTAGTAGCTTTGTATAATCATAATTGTAGCTTAAACAATTCGTACGCTCACATATTTTTTCTCAAGCAACTATGAATATAACCGACTCCAATATACAAGAGCATCTCTACTTCGTTTATGCACAAAACTAAAATACGCTACAACTAATAATAACAAGGCACATGAGTATCAAGCTTACTAAACTATTTGTCATGCTTGTAGTCTGAGTGTGTTTATTCTCAGGTTATTGATATTTAATCGGACAAAAAAAAACGCCGATACTCGGAATATTTATTCATTTATATACAAATATGTATGTACATAAAATGCAATGAAAAATGTGTTGGTGTGTGCGTGTGGCTATTAGAAAATATGCTTTATGTGTGTGTGTAAATAAAACAGCCCTGTATATACGCATATGTGGCCGATTAATAGTCAGAGTATTTTTATACTCATGCGTAGGATTATAGCTCATACAGACTATAAATTTTAGTTGCTATAGTTTGTGCTGCGTAATTTAAAAAATAAATAAATAAATATAGTTGTTGGTTACTTATAGTTATACGTATTCAGTTTAAAATTATAGCGTGTATTTGCATATGAGCGTGTTTTTTTTTTATTCTAGCTGTATTGTTTGTTTTTTTCTTCAAAAAGCTAAAGTTGAAAATTTAAATTTTTGCCGCTAAAATTGAAATTGGACACATAGTGCAGTGTTTGAATGGAATTTGTAATTCTTGCAAAATACTTATTTACATATATAAATACCCAAAAAGGAAATCATTGAACAAAATTGGAAATAACTATTAGCAACTACTTTTCCTCCACTTCCAAAGTTTCAATAAGTGTGTGTTTTTGACTTACCAGGGAAGTGATTGGTAGCAACATCCGGATAATTAATTAAAAAGTTATTTCTTCATTTCTTTAAGGCAAATAAAATCGATGTCACCAAGTACTATATTGTTATATAAAAAAATATATTGTTTGAATAAAAACTAATGAAGAAAAAAAAATATTTTATAATTCGCCTTATAACTCTGTCAATTTCACGTCAATATAATACCAAAAAAACTGGCACTTGTTTTCTCGTTGCAGGCAAAGATTGACTAATATTGACAGTTTATTTGTATCTTTTAGGCCTGAATATTAAGAGGCCGTCAATAGTATTCAATTGTTTTTTTTGGCAACGAATAAATACCTACAGACTTTCCGGCATTGCATTGACGTGACATCGACAAGTAGTTACAGAATAGGGGGCAATATAAAAATGTAAAAAAATATAAATTAATAATAATTATTTGTATAAGCGAGCGCTCTTTGCTTATGTTGGGGCTTATGTTCTCTGTCAAAAAAAGTGACATCGACTGTTATAAGCCCATAATATAATAATTTTTCGGAAATATTTAGCCTTTCCATGGGTGGTGGTAAGTTTTCCTAACCGTATAAAGCAGTGAAAAATTAGGTATTAAAAAAAGAACTTCTTGCAATTAGAACCCTATGTGAAAATCATTAGAAATTATACAGATTTGCACGACTTCCGAATCACAAATACAGAATCTTATTGACTTCCTTGGTATCTGGTTTTTTTAGGAAAGCATTAATTAATACGATATTAAAGCATTTCAAGCACTGATTTTTTTGTGCAGTGTATATTTAACGGTGTTTCGATATACATACATACATACATACACAATTGTTTATTTATGGTCCTTCTGCACATCAATTTCTATATGCTATTGGTCCTGTAAACAGTGATTATAAACGTAATATTTGTTGAATTAACAATTGCTGTTTAAATTGTTTTTGATTTAATGCTTATTAAATATTATCAAATATTTTTATCTAATTTTTCGACCTTTTTTTATGTGAAAATAAACTATTTTTCCGAGCTTTAGGTCAGTTCTTAAATTCTTATATTTTATTATTACAATATTTCGTTAACCTTCGGTTAACTTCTTCAGGATATAGTATTCTGTTTTATATTTTTCTGCTCTTTTTTCTTATTAAATATTCATTTGTTATCGCTACAGAATATATATTTTCACTTAACACGCAATAAATATGTAAGTCCATTCTTAACTTCTCTCAACAAAAAAATTTTTTTTGCCTGCAACTGTAAAAAAATGTGCTCCATTAATCGTTAGATAGATCATGTTTTTATTATTATATAACACTTTAATATAATTGTGGTTAAAATAAATGTAATGTTAACAATTTGTGATGACACTCAGTCGCAATTCAAAGTCATTTTTTTTCCACTAAAAGCAACAAAGTACAAGTGTGTGAATGAATGCCTTTGGCAGAAAATTACAAAATAACAATAGAGAAAACACTTTAACAACATCTCTTTTACATTTTTATATGTAAGTGTACATATTCTTTTTTCAAATATCGTTCTTTGCTGGCAAGAACGTGTCGATAAACTCTTGATTTAATGTTTGCTTAAGTAAAAGTTTTCTTTGGTAGACTTATGCTAACATATTCTGTGGTATGTGGGTATCTCAGATTTGTTTATTCACCAAATCTTTTGTATGCAAATTATTTAGTTTGTATTTTGTAAGCGAAAAAAAAACAAAGAAATGCAAAAGTAAACATGAACTTTTTAACAATATTCAACAATATATTTTTAATATAAATTAACACCTACAGCCTTATTTATAAAAATTATTAAGGCTTTATAAAGGCTTTTTAAGAAAAATGTTGTATGAAAATTAGTTTTGAAAAGCCTTTATAAAGACTTAATAAGAAGAAGAGAGACAGTCACTATTTACAGCAATGGCAACAAAACAGCGTTGCCATAGTGAAATATATAATAACGGAAATAGCCAGTGATGGGACTAACAGCATGATAGCAAAGAAGAATATAATATAAAGAAACGAATCATAATAAACGCAGATCATTTTATCACTGAAGGTCAAATTATTATGTAATTATCGAGGGTGCACAGCAGAGCCCCTCAAACGTGACTGAGCGCTTTTGTGCGCATGTGTATGTTCTTTTTGCTTTTTATGTGTGTTTGTTGTTCTTTTGCAGTTCGAGTCATCATCATCACACACACTTTGTCCGAAGTAGCTGACGTACAGCAACGAAACAGACAAACACACAACATCACACATACTTTGTACGAAGTATACCGGCTTGCAAATGAAATTTTGAGTGGCTATGGTGCACAGACACATACACAGAGAAAATTAAACGTGATTATGTTTAGTAAAGCAAAACATTCGACTAAATTTACAAACTGAAAAGACCATAAAAGTTTGTTGTATACCACAAAAGAAAAAGCTAATTGAAACAAAATTATTGGGCCTAATTAGGACCCGTATTTCGAGTTCGAGTACTACGACTTTGTACTAGACTAAAGAACGTTGCAACATTATTTCTTTAATCTAATACAAAATCGTCAATGTCGAAGTCGAAATACGACACTAGGAATTAGGCCTATTAACCGAATCAGATAAATTAATTGTCTAATTTTTTTTATAATTATCAAAAACTAGCTACGCCCATGGCATTGCCCGCTCAGAATTAATTTTTGTAAAAAATGGAAATTGCCATTTACTGTTTAATTTTAATAAATTCGTCAACGTAGTAATCGCGCAAAAAGGATTCCGTACCACTGTCCAATTGTTCAAAGTTCAATTGTTCTTCCAAATCGCTTTATAGGTTTTTTTTAAGACATTAAAATGTTAATATAAATTGCATAATATTTGACACAATTGCCCAATATAAAAGAAATATGTATATCGAAAGAGTAAGTGCCGGTCCAGACTTGCAATTTTTGTTGCAGCAACTTTTTATTTTTTAGTGCTAAAGAGCGAGACAGGAATACAAAAAGTATATATTTCTATTTCAACACTCTCACAACACTCTTCAAGAATTGCTGCAACAAAAATTGCAAGTCTGGACTGGGACTAAAAAAGAATAATTTCAATTCAACTTGAAAACCAATCAAAAAACATTAAAAATTGAACCATGAACAAACAAAAAAAAACAACAAAAAATTATATATGACAAAATACTGCCGCAATTTTTTACTAAAATATTGTTGCATAAGCTTTAAAAAATTTCTAAGTTGTAAAAATATCCCGCCCTCCCGCATAAAAAAGTTTTATTTTGTCATAAAAGTTTTCTTATTTCTTTGTTGAGAACTTTAAAGCTGATAAAATACATAGTAAAACGTTTTGATGCGTAATTTTTCATCAACTAAATATAATGTTGTATCGTTAACTAAATTTGCTTAATGATAAATCAAAAAAATAAAAATTTAAATTATCAGAAAGAAAGACGACCATGGTCATTAAGAACTATCATATGCAAATAGTGACACATATAAGAAATTAAAGAAACTAAGCTCATCGTTTTCCATATTAAAATTAGGGATGGAAGCGTGACACTGACAAAAAAAAAAAGCTTATGTCCAGTTACTCAAGTCCATGCATACTCTCTCTGATGTGAAGAAAAATGAACTCGAAAAAAAATCACTCAAACAAAAATGTGAAATTAGCAAAATTAACAGCGGTGTTCTGAAACCCATTGCATTTTAAAATTTCAAAAACGGAAATTGGATAATTTATTGGATTAGAAAATAAACTTCCATAAAATAACTCAAATATATGTAACTTTAAAACCAAATAAAAAGCTGCAATAAGTGAACTTTTTATTTGAATTTTTTTCCCCAAAATTCGTCGATTTTAAAACGAAATGGTTTCCGTAAGTCTTTATCTTTGTCACTGAACTTTTTAGATATTTTTTCGTTTTCAATTAGTTTATTTTTCATACACAATCATCCGTAAATTACATTCACTAGTCACGAAAACCAATGAGTGTGTACATGTTCTTGTGTAGTTCACGCTGTTCGCGTGACCGTTTCTCATCTCTTAATAGAATGTTTGATGATTGTTAGATTTACTGTAATTGAAGACCTACTAACCAACAAAAACAACTTTATAAAAGAAAAGAAAAAATAAATAAACGAAAGAAAAGTAGTGGCCTAGAGACAGACACTGGCTGAAGCAGTTGATAGACAGACATTTTGTGGGTGTTGTCTTGACATTGTAGGAAATATTATAAATGAATGTTTTAGGAAATTTATACACACTTACTTATGGCTTTACTGAAGCATATATGTATGTATAAGTAATGGAGTTCACTTAGTACATACATACATACATATGTTATATTTAGCCTTTAAAGAAAATATATATTTCAATGAGGATTTTAAGAAGATGTAAGCCAAAGTAACAAAAGAAAAGGCGTATTAGTCTATTCCACAAGTCATGTATGACTTTTGGTTAAAATGCAACCCTGGGGTCTAATCGGCGCTTTCGATTATGAGTGGTTTCGATCACGTTTTTTCGGTTTAAGATTATGGCCTCCGCTATCGCACATTGCAATAATATGATTCGATATCGAATGCCATAATCTCAAACGGAAAAAACGTGCTCGAATCAGCTCGTTATCGAAAGCGACGATAAGACCCCTGATTTAACATTCTTGTGCAATAAGATCATAACTCATCATATCAGGGCTGAATTTTCTACATGACTTGTGTTACAGTTTAAAACAAATTGACATATATTACATACTAATTTTTTAACTCTGTAACGAAATTTTATTTAAAAAATTCAGTAAAGTGTGAACATGATTCCCATACGAAGAGTTCCGTAAGGACACTACATATCTAATACTATACGAACTGGAACCTATATAATCGAATATCTTACCTGATGTAGACATTAAAAAAAAATTAAGTACCCGGTAATTTTTTTTAGTTTTTAGGGATTTGTTTATTTTTTGGGATTTTTTTTTCAATTTTTGGGTTTTTCTAGGTCTGGGGGCAAATTACGGCATTCGATACCATTCGAAATTTTAAAATATTTCCATATAAACTACATCGAAATATTTGGTAATTTCGTTCGATAACGAGTGCCATTAATTTGGCCCCTGGCTGTTTTTTAGTTTTTTAGTTTTGTTGTTTTAATTTTAGTTTTTGACGATTTTTTCTTTTTTTTTTGACGATTTATTTTAGTTTTATCGATTTTTTTAGTTTTTGGCTTTTTTTCGTTTCTGCCGATTTTTTCGGTTTTTGGCGATTTAGTTTAGTTTTAACGATTTTTTTCGTTTTGGTATTTTTTTTGTTTTGGCGATTTTTTTCGCTTAGGCGATTTTTTTATTTAGGAATTTTTTAGTTTTAGTGCTTTTGAAAATTTTTCAGAGTTTGCCTCTTACGGTTTCCAAGATACAGCAAGTTGTCAAAATTACATTAACTGATAGAATACCCTTTATATTTAATAGTGTTAATTGGTGCAGACTGCATAAAAATACACTAACTTTGAAAATTTCAAGTGTCTATGTATAATTGTCTGTATATTACATTAGGATTTAAAAATTTTTCATAGCTCGCTTTAGAACACCTTTAATTTATAACTGTCATATATTTGTTGTTGTGGCGCCCAAAGTTTTACATATTCTGTGAAAATTACACGTCCGTAGCTTTTACGATTCTCGAGAAAACAGCCAGTAGCAGAGAGACAGACAGACCGACGGACATCGTAGCGAAAACAATAGGGGGTTCGTTCCTGTTCACCTTTGGTGTATCGTGTTGACAACATTTTTGGCGTTGTCCATTTGAAGTTGTTGCTGTTCATTGTATTGGTGTCTCATTATATTCCATAAAGTCTCGATATGATTACCTTTTTTATGAGGCAAAAAGAAAGTTCAAATAATATTTTTTATTATGGAATTAATTTCGTAAAGTGCCCCAAAGGGAACAATACCATTGACATAAAAAAATATACATAGCTTAATATTCCTTAAACAACCCGTGTATGTATGAGTTGAATAATAATAAAAAGCTTAAAGAAATGTTTCTGCAAACAATAATACAGTCTGGTTTGGTAGCCATATCTTTATTGCTTAGCGGGAAAAGGAAGTGCTTTTTCTTAATATTATTTTCAGAAATAACTAGAACAGACTGTTTATACTTTAACTTTTATTTACGGCATTTTAATGCCTCTAATGCACTCATAAGTATTGTTAGAAAGATAAAATGACTCACAAAAGAATTAATTTTTTTTTTGGTAAATAAGTATACTTATTTGAAAAAGTAAAAAAAAAATTACCAATATATTGAAAAAGTAAGAATAACATAATATAAACGTTGCTTTAACTCTCTAAAAGCCTGTCAAATATTGCCAAAAGCACTAAGTTGGCATCACTGTCCACCTACGGCGGAAATTTTCTATTGGGGGAAATATAATATGGCAATATTTCAACCAAACTATCTTGGTCAGAGTTGTATAAGCGAAAAATAATTATTGCTGTAGCAAGTATTTTTTCTATATAAAATATTTTCTGTTGTGATTTAATTCTTTATGTTTTATGCCTTTTTTGCACGTCATAGACACTTTTTCGTATTTATATATGTATAGATTTCTAAATGTGCCATATTTGTTTTAATCCCTTTCCTTAGTAGCATATGGTTATGCTTAAGAGTATAGCAACAAAAAAAATATAAAAATATATATATATATATATATATATATATATAGAAAATTTATTCATAAATTAAAGCACTAAAGTGAACTATTTCGGATTTAGTTGTGCTAAGGCATGAGAAGAATTTCCTATGCAAGTGGTATTTGCAAAAAAATAAAATATGTCTACTATTTTATTTACATAATTGGTTTGAAATTGTATTACGAAATAATCTTTGAAAATTATGGAAATTGGTTTCGAAAATCGTGCTTCGGTTCAGAAATGTTTTAATGCATTGATGAGGGCAGCTTTTCGATTCTTGGCGATATCGGTAAAAAAAAATTTCCACTATTTCTGCACAAGTGTAGCCATTTGTGGCAGGGCTGTCAGATATAGCGATTTCTCGCCAAATGTGGCGATTTTTTAACTTGTTTGGCGACTTAATTTTTGATTTGGCGACATGGCGATTTTTCTGGCAATAAATAAATTTGTTGGTGTTTTTTATGGATATTTTTTTTTTTAACAAAACTGAGCTTCACAATTTTGGTAATTCAGGAAAATTAGTTGGTTCGAAACTCCTCTGAAGAAATTAAAACAATTTGGTTTTGATGATTTTTCTTATATTAATTAAAGTAATTAATGCGTTTTGAATTTGGATGCGAAAAATTACAAGAAATAATTTTTAGCGAGTTTTTTCTGATTTTGGCGATTTTCTGCTAAATTTTTATACGATTATTATAATTGTTATATGAAAACAAATTTATTATCAAATATATTTATTATATAATTAATATATTATATTAAGAAAAACTAAACAAAATCGATTTTGGCGACTTTTGGCGATTTTTAAAATCAATTTGGCGAGAAGGGTAGAAGAAAGTCTGGCAACCCTGGTTTGTGGTGCTTTATATGAGCCGATGTAACTTTCATACACGTGAGTGGTATTCCTGATTTTATTCTCAACCGTACTAAAACTATTTTAGACGAGATTTTCAGCTTTTATCAAACACCAACCCTACTCCTAAAAATAAACGCCACCTCTCTGTCTATAACTAAATACTTCCATCTTAAATATTTTTTCTTTTTGACATCATCATCAAATACAGAATTTTGTTGACTTCTTTTCCCATATTAAAAAAATACAGGTTTTTGAAAATTTTCTCCTGTGCAGTGAGCTGCGATTTTTTTATGTGAAAGAGTAGAGGGGCGTAAGACTGCGTTAGCTGAAGCGTGGCTACAGAAATTCAAATGTAATGATAAGCAATTATTATTATTAGTGCAGTGTCATAGAAAATTTATAATTAGAAAAGTAAATTAGCTGTAAAACAAACAAAAAATTAAGCGTGTACGTAATAATTTTTTTTTCAGTCTGCTGTTATGACGAAACCGCGTCAACATACACATACATACACATAATTAAAATACAAGTGTAAAGTAAAGACAAAAATAATGCACGTATGTACATATTGGCAACAATTTCTAAGGCAACAGTAAATATACATACTGTACTGTAGTCTGGCTTCAGTACAGTGGTGGTGGTACCACATTTAAGAAATTTCAGGTTTATTTTATTTCTTATTTCTACTTATTTTCTATGGTCTACTTAGTGTAAAAGATTTTAATTTGAAACGTCGAGTAAAAAACCTCAGTGTATTTTTTTTTTGCTCTAAAGTTAAGCGAGTGTAAACAAGTTTATTTTAATAAAATTTTTTTTTGCATTAAAATTTGGCGTTAATACAAAAACTCAAAATTAACAAATATTTTTTGTTAAAGAATAACTATAGCAAAAAATCTTTTAAAATTTTGTTTATATATACTATATATTTTTTTTACTTTTAATCAAATTTCCGTTATTTTCCCGTAAATGATCCTTGTAAGGCTTGAATACTTTAAGGGTCTTCTGTGGCACAATATGGAAGTTAAAGCAGAGATTTTGTTACCGCAATTGAAATTTAATATGGTGCTTTTTATAAGCCTTAAGCAAAAGGGAAGAGAAAAAAAAGTTCAACAATAGTCCTTTAAGTAAGAAGGACGTGTGTGTGTGTATGTACTATGATATGCATAGCGTAGTTATTTGCTTCAACGAGAGTTTTTTTTATTAAACTAAGGAAATCGTTTCTATTTAAATGTACATAATTCATTCAAACTGAGATTCATACAAATAACAAAGTTTGACAATTAAAATTGTCAGTGATAATAGCTATATCCTTTGGTTTGCCACTGTTCTGCAATGTGACCTTTTATAAATGAATTGTTGCATAAGTAAAAACAATTAAAAAGTAATAATTTTAGATTAAATGACAGAGGACAGGTGAACAATTACAAGACCCAAAAGCACACAATAAATTAACATTTTGACACTTAGTAATATTATTAATTTCTTTATAACAACAACAGCCATAGAAAAGCAATTCTGATTTGAAACACACTTATTCAGCTAACAGCAGCAATTAAAGCGTTAAATGGCTCTGTGAATGAATATAACATGCACATCACATCACTTTATATTTGAAATACAGACACTAAATACTAAAAGTTAAGTTCACATTAATTTGAACAAGTCATTAATCATTTGGAATATACGAGTACTTACTTAGAAACTTATTAACTAACATATTTCAAGGAATGAAGTGTGGATAAGTCATTTCTAAATATATTTTTTTCTGTACGGTAAACTTTTCTTGTTGGAAATATTACTTCACTTTCTATGAAATAAGGCGCAGGATATATTTGAATTAGGCATTAATTTTTACCAGCAATGATGTCAGCTGTGAAATTATTTCCTTTAGGAAGAATAAAGACACGTTTTTGGAATGAAAAAAAAAAATATACTATATATTTTTATATCTAGTTATGAAACACAGAGTATTTATTGTGCTTAATTCCTTGGGGCCACCGAAATGCATTCATAAATTTTGTTTGGCTTGTTGAAGAGCATAAGGTAATTCTTTTCTTTTTTTCTTTTCAATAATACGACAGCGATCCTTACATTCAATACAAAACCAAATGTAAATTTTTTGTTGTTGTTTCAAATGTAAGTGGGCGACAAGTCGAACGAACGTTTTCGACATCGTGGGGCAGGCCCATAATTTCGCTTCTAACTGAAGCGTTTCAACAAAAGTTTTCAAAGTTTTTATATAAAACTCTTACACCAAATACAAAGTTTCTAGAAGAAAAAACACTGTGTGTGATGTGATATTAAGGCTAGAACTCATTATCCAATACAATCGTACGACTTTTTAAAATATACAAACCTGATCTAATAAATTCTTGTTGTCTTTTGGAAAGTTTCGTAAACTCCATCATACAAGGGTTGTATTTTCTCAAAAGTCCAAGGCAAAGCGAATTCATAACAGGTGTCCTCGATTTGCAACTCTGCCTATACATATGAGGACCTGGCGAACAAAACCAGACTAGTGCCGTTAACGGTTTTTTTTACAGGAGAGGCAAATTACTGAACTACCTAGATAGAGACTAGCAAGGAAAAGTCAGTTTTTGTAATATTTTTAAAGGCAGGATCGAACTGGTTTTGAATAAAGATATTGTGACTTCATGGATGTGTAGTTGGAGAGCCCAAAAAAAATATAAAAAAATTATTTACTGTGGACATGTCTAGTTTTGTTCGCCAGCTCCTCATATAGGGCTTGATTTGTCACATGGAAATTAACTGCTGATCACCACTTCCTGAATCGAGATCACTAGGTGCCAAATTACCGCATTCGAGATAGAGTAGAGTATTGTATCGAATTTCGAGGTATACCGAAATGATGTATTATTGCATTCGATAGGTCTCGTATCGAAATTTTAAAAAAGTTCTTAACTCCGATAAAGGAAAATCGTTTTATCGTTTGACAAGCACTTTAAGAAGCATTAAAATAAAACGCTATACAATATTTGTCAAACTTCTCAATAGATTTTAATAAAATTGACGGCAATCAATGGTTTTTTTTTGAGCTTAAGAACTAATTAAATTTCGGACTATTAACGGGTCAGCAGTTTAAAATTTATATAAAGAAAAACATTTATTCAAAAATGTTATATGCCAAAATTGTCTAAATCTACGTAAACATAAACGCTTTATTATATCTCACTAGTGGGGTCCAGATCTTTAAAATGCCTTAAATTTGGTTGCGATATCGTGCTAAACCGTCAAAAAAAAAAAACGATGTCCATAAAATTAGTCGGTTAAGCTTTTTTTTGTCGGTTATGGCTCGATATGTAGAGCCACTTACATTTATCTATACGCAAATCATGGTAAAAATTGCCACAATATATTTCCATGGCCTCAAAACGTTGAGATCTGAACAAAACTTGTTTTCCGGAAATCGTGGTGAAATCAATAACTTCCGTTTTTTGCAACCGAGCAGTTAAAGAACATTAAAAGATGTTTGGTGCATACTTTTAGGTGTGAAAAATAATTATGCTCCACTTTTAGTTTAATGGGCCTTTCTTACGAGTATTTCGTATTTCGACTTCGATTATGACGATTCCATATTAGATTAAAGAACATTGCAACATTAGGCCCAATATGTTCAGCATTTTTTTTTAAGTTAAGGAAACCTAAGAATTTTTGTTTGTTGTTGATTAAGCACATCTTCATAGCGTGCCATAACCGTTAAAAGACTTAAGCAATATAATATTCGAAGTTATTTTTTTTAACGAAAATCGATTATTTATGATTGTAAATTAACGATTTTCATCGAAAAAACAATTTTCGAAAAATATGCCGCTTTTGACACGATATGTATCAGTGATCGGCAATGAATAATTTTTTCGCTATTCATACTGACTCATGAACTTTTAAATATAAGTGAGTAGACATCATTTAAACTCAAATACTCTGATTTACGCATACTCACGATAACAATTGATTTATAAGTATAGATTGAAATAAATATGTATGCGACGTCGACATCATAGTCATACCACACTCACACTCATAAATTACCTCAGTTTGATTTCTAATTTGAGGAAAATGCTTATACTACTCACATTGATTCAGCTCACTCAACTCATGCATGTATGTTTATTTAAAAGTTTAGTCATTAAACAGTTTGCAAGTAGTATACAATAGTAGTTAGTAAATAGAGTTGTTTTTCAATTCCTAAAAAAAAGCAACTGAGAAACACAACCTCATAATGAGAATGTTCGTATGCAAAGTTCGCATTGTAAATCATACTTATTTTGCATCGTCCATAAGCACTGAGTTAAGGACAGACGAAATCAACAACGTCATAAATGTTGCTAAGTATGTGTTCGATGCGCACTTCAAACTTTCGAGTGAATATGATTCATAAACAACATTGCAATAAGTATGAGTGTGCATAAGTTTAAGAAATTATAAGTCATGATTCAACTCTGCTCACTTTTTCACTACTCATTGCTGCTCTCTGATATGTATACCTAAAGTTCTTTCACACTTCAAGTGAGAACTTTTACTATGCGATGAATTCGGAAACTGGCTACTGATGTAAAAAATATTTGGTGCATACTCTTAGGTGCTCTCTTAATATGTTAAAGGTACGCTCACCTTTTGGTACAGACACGTGTTTATTAAGTTAAACACATTCTAATAATGTTGGATACTATGATATTGCCTGTTAAACGTGTTCGAATCCAAAAAGTTTTTCATTAGTATTTAGTGGTTACGCACTTTTTAAGCAAGCATTTTTTTTAAGTTTAGGAAACCTGAGAATTTTTTGTTTGTTTTTGGTTTAATTAAATTATTGAAAACAGCTAAAAAAAATCTCAATAAAATTCTGATAGTTTTTCTATAAACGTGCTTAACCAACAACAAACAAATATTCTTCATGTTAATACATTATAGACTTAAGTCGATATCCCACTATCGGCACAATGTACCGATTTTCGTCAGCTCACTGCAATAAAGGCCTAAGTAATAAACAAAAATGGCCTTATTTCCCAATTAATTCCGGAATAAGTCTATTTAACTTTGATGCCAATGCAGTGTGGTGCCATTATGTCCTTATTATTTGAGAAATAATGCTAATTGACTTTATTATTTATGACTTTATTGCAGAGAGCCGAAGAAAATCGTTACATTGTGCCGATAGTGGGATCTAGAAAATTAGAGAAAATAAATATATTTCAGTATTTCTGTGCTTAGGAGAATTATTAAAAGCCTTAAAATCTGTAGTTAAAAAAATCTTATCACTTACCAAAGCATTTGGCTTGCCCGATTGATCATCGACCCACAATAAGACCATATCGGCACCCTTCATACGGCCAGACTTGCGCGAAAATCCCAAACCAATAAAACCCTGAGTATTCACAGTAACGCGAAAATAAATATCCTTGGCTTTTGTCCACCATTCAAGATAATACAAGCCATTGGTGTCCATCATTTCCAAACGATGCCAATCACTGTGATGGACACCAGTAGCCGCACTAGAAGATGATGCTGCTGATGCTAAACTTTCTGCTGAGTCTATGGAAACATTACTGCTGTGATTGTTACTGTTGTGATCAGCATGATGTGAACTATGGTGTAATTGATGGTCATTGGTGGCGGCATCATGAGGCCAAGCAAGTGTAATGGAAATTATTATACATATTATAAAGCAGGTTTGCGTAAGATTTTGTTGTTTTACACAGGATTTCATTTTGCTTTTTGCCTCTTTATCAAAGAGAGATTCTTTTTTTATATTAATTTTGCAAAAATCACTATTTCTTTTCTCTGCTTGCTATTAACTATTTTGAATTTTATATAAAAATTTGCCATACATTTTTTTAATTACATAATTCAAATGTGCATATAAATAATTTATTTTATTAAATTTATTCAATTTATTCAATTTAACTTTTAACACTTTCCGCTTTTAGTTTCACCTGACAATAATTTTTTTTTAATCGCTTCTTTATTATCTTAAATACTTAAATGCATAATTTCTTTCCACTTTATATTACTTTTTAACTTAATTTCACTATACATATGTATGCATGTATATATGTATTTATGTATGTATGTATGAATATTTTTTAATTGTTTTTGTTATACCCTGTTGCTGCTAATCCTGGGCTACAGCGAACAGAGTTGCATTTATATATATATAGCTGGATATGTATGTATGTATAAAATTTCCTTGTGTAGACGAGGAGTATTTTCGTGTGTACATGTATGCCTGAAATATTTGTTACTCCAAAAATAGCACGCGTAATCCTGTTGTAATTTCGTTATAATAAAAAGAAGCCAAGAAGCATAATGTGTTTCAGTTGTTGTTGTTGTTTTATTTTTAAATAAATGTGTGTGTGTGTGTGTGTGTTATTTTCTTTTATATGCGGCAGCTGTCGTTTTTATAGTTTCCGATGAACAACTTTTTTTTTTTGTATGCACTTATGTATGTATGTATGTATGTTAGTTAAGCAAATAATTGACAGTTGTTATCGAACAAAAATATGTACTTTATTTAGCATCTGCACACACCTTTTGGTTATGTTATTTAATTATTGTTGTTGTTGTTTTAACCCCTACCAGCATATTATGCCTTTAACTAAAACAAACACAAGCATTTCTTTTTCCAGCACATGGGGGTTGTTTCAATATCTTTGATTATTTGTTTTAAATAAATTTATTTATACTTATATGCATACACATCTATTTAAACACTAGCTATTTCATTTAAATCACTAAAAAAAACTCTGTCTATTAAATTATTTTTCCAATAAATATTTTATTTTTGTATCCTTATTTTTTCTCATACATAAATAAGTATGCATGTATGTACATTTAATTTTCCGTATTCGTTAACACTCTTTTTCACATCCTTTCTAAACGCTGACTCCTTTGCGAATGCGCCCGTTGTGTTTTGCCAGAACGAGTTTGACGTGAATATTTTTTTTTGTTGTTGTTTACTAAAATACTCTCTTAACTATGTCTCTCTTGCCGTCCCTCTTTCATAGTAATTCAATTTAGTTCTGGCCAGCGTTGCCGCTTTCTGTGCTATGGTATAAAAATTGTACTATTTAAAATTTTTTGTACCATTTTCGTGTTCTTTGGTGGTAACGCTGGATCTTGTACATACCGGCTTTTAAAGTATTCATAGGTGTGTGCATAATAATGTGCATACATACATACATATGCACATATCTATGCAACCACATGAGTTTTACTGAAAAATTGTCTACCTATTAGGAAATTTTTGCAAGTAATACGGTTTGAAAAGCCGAAATATTAAGGGTATCTTCAAATCTGATAGTAAACAGAAATTTAATATTAAACAGAAATTGTTGAAAATGCAAACATTTTAGATGGCATCGTTAATAAGTTTGTGTATTTTTGAATTTCTCTCCTCATAATTGAAAGGGCAACACTGCTCCTGGCAACATGAAATTGTCAGTTGACTCCCGTCCGGCGAATTTGAGAAAAAAAAAAATAGAAAAAAGTGAATTCCATGTGCTCATTAAGCATTATGTTTTGCTAAAAAAAACCATCACTAACGCCCAGGCTAAGCTTGATAAATACTATGAGGATACTTCACCATCAATTTCAATGGTAAAAAAAAATGGTTTACTGGGTATCGTTGTCACGGTACAAGCACAAAAGGTGACGAGCATTCTAATCGTCCAGTGGAGGTTTCCACACCCAAAAAATTAAAAAGAATTGGAAAAATCACGATATGGTGTTGGCCGATGGCAGATTGAAAGTGAGAGGGATTATGGAAGCCATAGGAATCTCACAGCGCAGTGGCTTTAATTTCGAATGATAAGTAGAGTATGAGAAAGCTTTCCGCCTGAAATTTACCGCGTTTGCTCACAATCGACAGGCAGGCATGTTTGGCGTTTTTCAACTACAAGAGTGGCATTAGCTAAAGTAGTTAGCACGTTGACTACAAAACCGAATGGCCTGGGTTTAAGCCCCATCTGCGACAGCCGCTAAATAACAACACCACGCATTTTTCTGTTGTGCATTAATGTCCCTTTGCATCAGTTGATGAAGTGATGAAAGTGATGAAGTCATAGACACATAGAATTACACCGGCTCCTGGCTCCCTCAGAGCGCCCTCCTTCGCGGGTATTGTGTATCATCGGCGAAGTAAAAAACAAACAAAAAATGGCTACAGCTTAGAAAATTTAACACGCCTCATTAACACCAAGGGCGCATTATTAAAAACGTGCAAAAATAAGAGAAAAAAAGCAGAATTATAAAAGAATGAAGCTTGCCTCTATCTCTTGCTTCACCACCTGTCTTCAATATAACTATACCTTTCCTAAAGAAGGTAATACCTAGTAATAGTTGTATACATTCATTGCCTGAGTGTTACTTCTCTTAAAACAAAAATATGGATGAGCCTTTGTGCCGTTTCGTAACCGTGAACCACACGTGGATTCACCACAACACACCAGAGATGAAACAGCAGTAAAAATAGTGGTTTTCTCGGGGCGAATAGGCGTCAAAGAAGAAGGCCAAGACGGGTTTGTCAGCAAATTTATGGCGACCGATTTTTTCCTGGCATGCACGTGATATAATTCACATTGACTACCTTCAAAAGGGTAAAACAATCAATTGTGAATATTGGGCCTTATTACGAGTGTCGTATTTAAGGCACGATGTTGTTGTATTAGACTAAAGAACATTGCAAAATTTTTCCTTTAATCTGGTACAAAAACGTCGTAGTCATAGTCGAATTACGACACTCATAATTAGCCCCATTATGCCAACTTATTGGGTCGATTTAATAAGGATTTGAGAAAAAAAATTATCTTGTTTGGCCAATAAAATAGTTGTTTTCCACCAGGACAATGCAAGGGTGCACGCATGTGTATTTTCCGCGGCAAAAATCTAAGACTTAGGGGCGTAGTAATTGCTCTCTAATGCGTCCTATTCTCTAGCTTTAGCTCCGAGTGGCAATTTCTTGTTCCCAAACCTGAGGAAATGGCTCAGCGAAAAGAGATTTGACTCCAACGATGAAATCATTTCACAAAACAAACTCCTATTTTGATGACCTCGACAAGCCTTATATTTTGAAAGGGATAAACAAAATTGGAGAAACCTGTAAGAAGGAGTATAGAGCTCAAAGGAGTCTATGTTGAAAAAGAACATAATTTTTTTATCGAAAAAACTTGTGTTTCATTCAAAAAGTCACGGACTTATTGGCCAACCCTAGTATTGTTTGTTCATCATATCTTAGAACATTTTATAATTCATATAAAATAAGTTGTTGCTTTAAAAATAGATATTTTTATTGGTCGAAATTTCCAATCGGTATCATGCAAGACAATAATAACTGCCGCAAAATGGTTTTATTGTGCTCTTTAAATTAATTTTGCACTCTGCTCTCTTCAATGCTATCCCTCTCTTTGTGTGTATCTTATAGTTTGTGTTTGTTTTCTGCCCCGGTGAGAAATTTTTGTAAGTAAGTGAATTTTTCAGTCATGATATTCTCATATACGAGTACTATCAATATTCATCCATCGCTGTTAATGTAAAATACAGTCATATTAAAGTATTTTTTTAATATGTTTTTTTGCTACGCCTTTTTGTTTGTTTTAACACACCCTACAGTGCGCGATAGTGACAGCGCAGGTGGTAAGTTAAGATATGTGCATATTTATTCCTATGGTTTGATGATGGAAAAATTAGCTTAAGATGGACTGGAGATTGTCCAATCGAATACGAGTGCCGGCTTAGGGAGCCAGGAGTTGCATCAATAGGAAGATAGTTATTTAATGGCGCCACTTACTTGCCCTTTTGTTTCAAGTACCATTGGCGGCGTTGGCATTTTTGTAATGTGCATTATCAGTTGTTGTAGGAAAGTTCAAGTGATGAAGACGGCGTACACACTGGTCACTGAACTATACCGACATCAGAAGATAATAATACTAATGTAACATCAGAACGCCCTGATTCTCTGTGTAGCCTAATCACCGGCGAAGTAAAGTAAGCAATGGCTATTAAAACACAGCTTCTAAAATTTAATACGCCTCATTGACACCAGAGGCGCTGCAAAAAGCCGATTTTTAAAAGAATAAAGCTTCCCCTATCTCTTGCTTTACCACCTGTCTTCTCTATCACTATCACTTTCCGAAAGAAGGTAAGATCTAGTAATAGTACTCGTAGTAGGCATGCATTGGCTAAGTGTTACTTCTCTTTATTTAATTTTATATAATTTAATTCCACTTTCGTTGCACTATTCGCAACCTATGGAAGCATCCGATAACACTTCAGGTTATGCTTGGCGGAGGATGCTTACATACATACATATGTGCGTGAAATTCCGAAGAAATTGCTAGAGTAATAGTAGGGTAATAGCAATCTCATATTTGCCAATTACTCCATAATACATCAGGGGATGTACTCTGTAATTCGAAACGAAAAAAAATGCTTTCGGATTTGCGTGTTGTTAACATACAAATTCGAAAGTATTTGCTTTCGTTTCGAATTACCGAGTATACCCCCAGCAAATATACTAAATTTAGCACGAAGTGTAGAAATAAATTCACACGAAGTGTTCCGTATGGACTCTACATATTTAATACTATACGAACCTTAGCCCACATAATCGAATATCTTACGGGGCAGATTTTGTAACTCGCTAAAGCTAAATCTCTATCGCTAAAAATCTATAAAGTCGATTTATCCATTTTCGGCTACGAATTCAATTTTCAAACGTAAACACGTTAAATAATTGAATGGCTTAGAAATCTAATCTACCGAAATTTTACTGCTTTATGTGATCGGCAAAAATCTTAAATTTTGTATTTGTTTAGGAATTTAGCGATTGAATTTTGCTTTAGCTTTAGTGAGTTACAGAATACGGGGCTGATGTAGACATTTTTAAATTTCTTTTCTTTTTGTGTTTTTTTAATTTAACCTTTTTTTAGGTTTGCCGATTTTTTTCGGTCTTCCACGATTATTTTTCGGATTTTGGCGTTTTTTTTTGTTGTTTTTTAGTTTTAGCGATTTTTTAGTTTTCGCGCTAAAGCTTTTTTTGACGGTTGTGGTACGATATGATCCAATTATGGCATCTATCATGAACAATTTGTTATTCTTTAAATTGTTGACAAAATGATAGAGCTGCAGTTCTTATGAGATTATGTGGGCATCCTTTCTGTCGATAGTCAATTCACCAATATGAATATCATGGGTTTTTAAGTTGCAGCATTCGTTTTTAGAAATAATTTTTTTTTAATTTTACAAAAAGTTTTTGAGTTATCTAGGCTCGTAATAAAGATTTCCCTTAGAATTTATGAGTAAACTTGAAAAATAGTAAGAGAGTTTAAGATGCTTATCGTCATATGAGAACTTAAGTGTCCAATATCCAATAGTTTATAATGGCGTATTGGACACTTAAGTTCCCACATGACGTTATAGCGACGCTGGCCTTCCATATGTATATGCTTGCTTTGGTGTAGCATACAATGCAATTCGGCGCTTACCCTTTGAAAACAGTAGTACTCTTGTTATATGTACTTTGCTTGTTTTTTGTTGAATTTTAAAATTCAATACATGTTTTCTTTCGTACATGTTGATATGTGTGTAAGTGTGTATGTGTAGCGGCAGTGGCAGCAGTACACTGTGCGCTTGCGCATCGTCATTGCAGTTACAAATAAAAAATAAAAAAAAAAATACATTCATATCTACATCCACAAAATTGTTTGGCTTGGTTTTAAACAACACTACTCGTGCATTCACACATTCAAACATATTTGCAGTAAAAAAAAATTAGAGAAGTCGTTCAAAAATAACAAAAAATACTCTCCCTGAATAATGAGTTCATATTGAACTAACATGAAGTAAAACTGATCGTTCTCCTTTAAACAAGATTTTGCTTGCTTAGGGACGTAAATACATGGATATACATATGTATGTATGTATATATAAATGTTCGTATGTATGCCTGTTAAGGTTGACTGACTCACTTTCCGACTGGCTCATTTAATTTGTATTCTGGTTTGGTAGTATACAGTAAATTCATACATCAGGTTACTTTTTGGTAGCAACGTTTATTTTTGTACTTTGGTTTAAACTTTAAAGTTAATTTCGCTCAAAACAAATTAGTGTCCAGGGAAGCGTTTACTCGTGTCTTAAAGTAAACAAATATTTTGCAAAAATAATCGTAAACAAGTTCTAAAAATAAAAATATTCCAAAGAAAATTGAATTGAACTCAAAAATAGGCAATAAAAGGATCAAAATAACTTAGCGCAGTACCGATATCGTAATACAATAAGGATATATACGGCTTGTCTTAGATGGTCCTAAATTCGGGAACCCTGAATAAGGTGATCCGTAGGCTAGGTTAGGTTAGGTTAGTCTGTTTGGTCAAGGACCTCGCATAGACTAGGATTGATCCTTAGCGATAACAGCACATGACAAGAAACCTGTAAGTCTGGCAGCCTAGTTCGTGGTTCCTCCCACAGAGATCTAACAAACCATAGTAGTTCCATTCCCGATACAAGTTCAAGACTCCGAAAAGTGTGATCAGCAAGACAGTCATATCTAGTGCGGCTTAAAGCCGGACAGTGGTACAGTATATGTTCTACTCTCTCAATTACCCCGGGTTCCTTACATTTCCTGCAGTTACCGTCAAGTATTTGTCCTATTTTGACGGCAGCAGTGTCCAGTTAATGCCCCCACTAGAAGTCTATAGTTGCTTCTGGTTAGTGATAAAAGGTATTTAGTCGATTTAGGATCATAGGAGCTTCACATGATTTTGGAAGTTTTGTAAGTTTTCGTCGCACGCCAACTTTTCTCCGCTTCTTCCTTCATCTTAGAGTGCTGTGATTCATTTCAGGTGTTGAATTGGTTACCGGTTTCTTCCACCGGTAATTGGATTCCCTTTTGGCCAGTATATCGGCCATTTCGTTTCCCTCAATCCCCCAAGGTGATCCGTAGCTTCCAGCCCTATAGTGACCACACCATACCGAAGTACCTTAGAGTTATCAGTTATATCTTGGTTCCTTCTGGAAATAATAAAACGGTTGATTGATCTTTATTCTAGAGGGGCAATAAAATTATCTATACATATGTATATCAATGTCTCAACACGAGTGTATTAAATGTTGGTCAGTATATATATATATATATATATATTCTCCTAGGGTTCCATGGAAGAACATAGGCCCACAAATCGAGTTCTGGTCCTAAAGCTGCAGGTCGTCAACTAGTTTCGATCATTTGTATTTTCTTTTTTTATGTGGTTTCATTAAAATAAAAAGTTTGAAGCAGAAGAACCGGGAATTAGCCGGGGATGGCATCTGACTGTAGTAACGGGGTTGCTGATTAAAGCATCCAGGTTTATTGGTTTTATGTCGCCAATTTCTCGCCATGACATTTCAAGGATCATTGGCATACTGTGCTGAAAGCCAGCGATGCCAATTTAGCGCGTTTCGCGCTAGATTTAGCGCGTTTTAACTACTCCAAACGCGCTTTTTTTCGTCTTAGCGCGTTTAATCAAAAAAGCGCTAACTTAGCGCGTTTTGGATAAAGTCAGTAACATCATTTAAGTTAAATTTTTTTTCTTCTTTTGTATAAATTTACCAATTTTCTAGTATCCAAAACTCTGATACAATTTTTTTTTAATTTCGTTAATGATTCAGCTGTTGCAAATAAAATTCCCTAGCCTGTGATTAGAATTAAAAACGCATTTTAATACTGTAAATAACAAATATCTATAAATTTCACAACAATAAATATGTAGTCGTACTCGTGACCAAAAAATTATATATAACTTATCAAGCATCTATTAAAGCTGAAGTAAAAAAAATCATTTGTATCGCAAAACTATTCGACATTTTAATGTTGATACTGGTACAAAGTTTGTTAAAGAAAATTTAAATAAAAACTAGGGATTTCGATTATTTGGTGATTCTGATTCTGTATTAAATTATTTTAGTTATTTAGGATATAATTTCGAAGAAGCAATATTACAAAATCTGAAAAAGAGTTGCTAAAAAAAGTATATTTACTAATACATACATCGACTTTTATTAAAATTTAATTTAGCGCGCAGAAAAATAGCGCGTTTTAGATATAAATAGTTGATAATGCTGTAACTCAGCGCGTTCTAGCGCGTTTTGAGAGGGCGAATAGCGCGTTTGGGTTGTAAATAGTTGGCATCACTGCTGAAAGCCTCATATATTCGGCACAAGGTGATTCGCATAATTAGTGACACTAGTTGGTGGTACGAGTATTTTTTCCCCTTGATTTGTTATTGTATTACCTCTCCCATCAAAGTTATATGTAGTTTATGCTGCATAACTGCTTCATTCTTGTTGGGCTTTACTTACCAATTTCTACTTTGTTTACTTTGGTGCTGCATACATACACATATGCACACATACATACATACATACATACAAATCTACATACAATGTATGTAACATTGTGTCCGTCTGATGAGAACAACTTGATGGGATAAAATGTTTTATGGTTCGTTAAGCTGCAATTTTTGTATATTTGTTGCTACTTGTATTGTTCAAAGTTGTTTTAGTTGTTGTTGACGTCGTCGTCGCCTTTATGTTGTTTATAGCAACATTTGACGAAATTTTATGATTTTATTGCAATTGTAATTTTTGAATAGTTAATTTAGTTACTGAGTTTAGTTGCTGCTGTTGTTTTTCAATTGCAGTAAAAGAAAAAAAAAGAAGGCTTAAGGAAGCCCCAATTTTAATAATTTAAGAAAGCTTTTTCTAGTTATAATTATTATTTTTTTAATGGAAACTTCTTTTTTTGATTCTCAAAATATTTTATCTTTCTAGGCGCTATATAACTTCAAATAATTCAACAATCATGAGTTTTGAATTTAAAAGCCGAAAGGTAAGTTACTGAACTTTAAATTAAAATATGTTTAGTAAAAATTATCGGCCTGTGGCACGATGTCACCAGAAATCGTTCGGTCGACAATTTGTATTGCATACAACAATAATATTAGAAAACCACCACATACACTACACAAACGCACTGTACAGTGCCAGACTTGAGCACTGAACTTGTGTAGTGTATGGCTGGCATTTGGCTGCCATGCGCGACTTCTAAAATAAGCAATACATTTTTAAAAAATTGTTTAAATTCAATTAAATAAAGCATTTTTATGTATGTATGTTACTTATAGTGCTATACGAATACTTGCTACTCAAAGATCTTCCATTAAGTTTTAATTATACATACGTTTCATTAGGCTGCCCCATCAATTTGTTCAATATGTAAAAATATCTATTATATTTACAAGTACAGTGGAATCTCTCTTGAGCGGACACTGAAGGAACCATTGAAATCTGTCCGTACAAGGGGACTGTCCGGTCAAGAGAAAACTAAACATTTAAATGGAGCGCTGCCGGGACCTTTCAAAAGTGTCCGTCTGAAGGGGGTGTCCGCCTATAGGAAGTGTCCGTTAAGGGAGATTCCGCTGTACTCGAATTATATACATATTCAAGTGCTTATTTCATTGATAGGAAAATATAAACTTTTAATTGAAACTGTAATATAAATTAAATTTTGTTTCTACAAACTTACATTGAACTAAGAACCCTAGAAGTTTATAATAAAAATTTTGATAAAATAATCAAATAAAATTTCGATTGGTATTTGTAATAAAATACTCTTGTTAATGGTTATTGTAACACAGCATGGACATGACCTTCCACATTTATGTGTAAGAAAAATAAAAAGGAAAGAAAAATATAACATGTGAAAGTGCAAACAGCAAAGGACAAAGCAGCAAAAAAAACCCCACATGAAAAAGCAGCCAGCGAAAGTGCTTTAAAGTAACAAAGAGTTCCCAAACTGTACTAAACTTAATGTTAAATTTTTTTAGTTTGAAATTCTATATTAAATTCTTTTGGACTTTTACAAAAAATGGGTTACCTTTTTTGAAATTTTATAGACTGCTATTTTTTGTTGTTGTTGTTTTAAAGAAAAGCAACACGCAGGCAATAAATGTCTAGGAAAGAGATAGTGATAGAGAATACAGTTGGCGGTGTCATTCTTTTGCAGCTCTGCTTTTTATACGTTCTTTTATTTTTAAGACAGTGTTGCAGCGCCTTTAATATCAGGCAATTGCTTGAAATTACTTAACCTTAAGGAAAAAGACTTGTAAAGAGCGCTACAACTGAAAATGTTTGAGAACTTCTGCTTTAGAGTAGCAGAATCAAATTTAATCTTGGGACATTTATAGCCAGTAATTTAAGCAACGTTCAACATTATTAACAGCGAAAACAGCAACTTGAGAAAATAGAAATAAAAACTTAAAAAGTAAATAGCAATTTTATTTTATTCGCATGAAATAAAACATTGAAAGCAAACTAAAACTTGTTGGCATATTCTGTTGAATAAAAAAAAAACAGCCATTCCAGTAGTTGTTAGAAAAAGTAAATAAGAAGCATGCGAAAGATATAAAAGAAATCATTATGTTACAATGTTTGCTGTTGTTTTCAATAAAGCCGACAGAAACGTGAAAAGATAAATAGAAAAGTGAACGATAAGATTTAAGTAAAAGTATTAGAAAAAAATACACTTGGTCTTTAGCAATACCAAAGCTCTTTATTTATATTGCAGAAGCAGTAAAACCAATTGTTAATGTGCTCTGATTCAATACCATTTCTTTATTTTCTGCTGGATTGTAGAAAACTAAAATCACAAACATTTACATATCTCTTCCTTATTACTTTCAATGTTTTTAATATTCAGGAAGAAATTTGCCGCATTCAACCTCAAAAAAAAAAAGAAACCCTCAACATGTTTCAATAGAATTGGAAGTCAAATATTTTTAAATTAAATTGCCTGCATAAAACTTAAATTTACATATTTTCAATTCGTAACATTTTGGTTTTGCTTATTTCGTGCAATTTCGCAAATCTTCACATATTTTTAGGCGCCAATTTAAAAACAAAATTAAAGCAGCATATATTTATTTTTATCAGCCCTTAAAGTATGCCGCAAGTTTATGTCATTAAAGTGTTTGCAAAGAATAAAAAAAAGTAAAATTGAAAACATAAAATTTTATTAATACCCACTTGCTTTTCATGTCCCGGCGGACTACACTGTAAGAAAAAATATAAATATTTTCCAAAAAAAAACACGGTTTTAACGACCGGTTATAGTAGAAATACTTGTATCACAGTGTATGTTGAAATTTAATATAAACGTGGAGTTGAAGTTCACCACATTTTACACATTGTTATGGTAATTAGAATGAAGCGGCCCATCTATTATAAAATATTATTGTATATGTTATGCGATATTTTATTTTATTTTATCCTATATTATGCAATAAGTGGCAAAATATTTGCAAATACAATATGGCACAACTTTATTACAAAAAAAAAAGTATTTTATTAATTTTTTTTATTAATTCAGTCTTATCCACAATAGAGAATATTTCTTTACATTTAATAAATTCAGTAAAGTGTGACTTTGGTGCGCACACGAAGGGTTCCCTGCAGACACTACATAATTATGTAATACTATACGAACTTTTCAGTTTTGGCGCTTGTTTCGTTTTGCCGTTTTTTTTTCTTGCAATACATATTTTTAGCGTTTTTTCGGTTTTTGGATTTTTTTTTTGTTTTTTACAACACATATTTTAGTTTAGCGATTTTTTTAGGTTTGGCGCTTTTTTTCGGTTCTTGGCGTTTTTTTTTTCTCTTTACAACACATATTTTAGTTTAGCCATTTTTTAGTTTTGGCGTTTTTTTGTTTTAGCGATTTTTTTCGGTTTTTGGTGGTTTGTGTTTTTAACACAAATTTCTAGTTTGAGCGTTTTGATTAGCTTAGGCGATTTTTTTTTTTTTTTAGAATACATATTTTTAATTTCAGCGATTTTTTTAGTTTTGGGGTTATTTTCGTTTTGGCGACTTTTTTCGTTTTTTTTTTGTGATTTTTGTTTTGTTTTTTATTACAATACGTATTTTTAGTTATAGCGATTTTTAGTTTTGGTATATTTTTCATTTAGGCGATTTTTTGTTTTTGGGGATTTTTGTTTTTTATTTTTTTTTTGGAATTTATATTTTTAGTTTTAGCGATTTTTTTAGCTTTGGTGTTATTTTCGTTTTGGCGTCTCTTTCGTTTTTTTGGTGATTTTTGTTTTTTTTTGCACCACATATTTTTAGTCTTAGCGATTTTTTAGTTTTGGTGTATTTTTCATTTAGGCGATTTTTTTTGGTTTTTTGGCGATTTTTGTTTTGTTTTTTTTTTAAATTTATATTTTTAGTCTTAGCGATTTTTTTAATTTTGGTATTATTCGTTTTGGCGACTTTCTCGTTTTTTTTTGGTGATTTTTGTTTTAATTTTTGCACCACATATTTTTAGTTTTTAGTTTTGGTGTATTTTTCATTTAGGCGATTTTTTTTTTGTTTTATGGCGATTTTAGCTTTGTTTTTTTTTAACAATTTATATTTTTAGTTTTCGCGATTTTCTTAGTTTAGGTGTATTTTTCATTTAGGCGATTTTTTGTTTTTTGTGATTTTTGCTTTGTTTTTTTTTTTTTTTTGCTCTACATATTTTTAGTTTTGCTGTATTTTCATTTAGGCGATTTTATGTTTTTTTTGGCGATTTATGTTTTGTTTTCTTTACAATACATATTTTTAATTTGAGCGATTTTTTTTTGGTGATTTTTGTTTTTTGCAATACATATTTTTAGTTTTAGCGATTTTTTTAATTTTGGCGATTTTTTTCATTTTGACGATTTGTTTGTTTTTTGGCGTTTTTTTTTTTGTTTTGATTTTCTACAATATACATATATTCCTAGTTTTAGCGATTTTTTTCATTTTGGCGATTTTTAGTTATATCGCTTTTTTCGTTTTGGCGATTTTTTAATGTTTTTTTACAATAACTAAATAAATAAAGAATAATTATTATTTTTATATTTTAGCGATTTATTTTATTTTTTGTTTCGGCATTTTTTTTTTAATTTTGGAATTTTTTAGTTTTTGAATATTTGAAAAGTTTGTCTCTTATGGTTTTCAAGATGCAGCAAGTTGTCAAAATTACATTAACTGATAGAATACACTTTAATTTTGATATTTTTAAATTTCAGTATTAATTGGTGTAGTCTTCAAACATTGAACATTTCAAGTGTCTATATAATCGTATAATTATATGTATATAACATTAGGATTTCAACATTTTTCGTTGCTCGCTTTATAACACGCAAAATCATTAACAAACAAACAAACCTAAAGGCTTATCTAAAGTTTTTTTTTTTTAATCTGATAGCAAATTATTCAGAGTTTGGATAAACTTCAAGCCTATTAAATCAATTGACGATCATAGTTCTGAAAGCAAATTACGGCATTCGATATCAAAAAAATTTTCATACAATTTTAATTGTGTTTGTATGGAAATTTCGCTCGATATCGGATGTCGTAATTTGCTCCCAGAACTATGATCTTCAATTGATTGAATAGCCTTGAAGTTTATCCAAACTCTGAAAAGTAAATATATATTGCTGCTCTTTATGTTCCTCTCTTCTCTTCTCTTTCTACAACTCTCTCGATTTGTCTGTTAAAAAAAACAAATAGGTACTTTTTCTTTATATATTGTTAAAAATGTCGTCTTCTCTTGCATTACAATGTGCCCTTTGCACTAAACGATTTAGTGAATGACTACCACTGCACTGCCAGCCAGCAGACATTGGACGCAAGTACATCGTTGCAACCTCTGCTGGTGGGATAAACGTTTTTAAATAGCAGCACACGTTGCCAAGACACACTTCACCCAGTGTTTGTGTATGAGTGCGCGCATTCATGAGTAACAGCCAAAGGCAGCGATGCCAACTTAGCTATTTTAGAGCTAGATTAAGCTCTTTTTGATTGCTTTTAACTCGAAATTTTTCCCTTTAGCTCTTTTTTTAAAAAAAGAGTTAACACAGCTCTTTTCAATTTTAAAAACGGCACGTTTAGCACTTTTCGCATCTTATAGTAAATTTTCTCGTTTTTACCCTATTGTTTCGTCTTTGAGGCATTTACATTTTTGGTAAATATGTTTTGTTGCAAATTCAGATACTTTTTTGAAACTATGTAAGATATATTTATGTATTTAGTGTGTTCGTTTCTGAATAATTAGAAAATTTTTGACAAATTATTGAAATGGATTCTTACTGCAAAACAGGAAAACTTGGGAATCAAATTCCTCGTTTAAGAAATGGATTAAACCAACAAAAGATCCATGTTAAGCTTTGTGCAAATGTTGCAAATTAATTATAAGAGCGAAATATTTTGATTTAGTTCGCCGTTCGGAGACTCGAAAGCATAAAAAATGTATGGCTCCATTTAACGATATTGTGCTATCCTAGCCAGATATATCAGAAGTTCTAACACAAACGTAAATTGCGCAAACAAATCTTGCATTATATGCTGCAGTACATACACCGTTTTTAGCAATGGATCTTTTATTTTTTCTTACTATTATTTTTTATTAATGTTAAAAAATCTTGAAGTACAAATTGAATAATAAATATGTACATTCATAGATTTAAAACGGAAAAATAACTAATTTTTAAATTTAGCTCTTTTTAGCTCTTTTTGACTACTTGATTGGCTCGTTTTGCCTCTGAATTGTTGGCATCACTGGCCAAAGGCTGTAGCACAGATGCTGTCCTCAAGCCAATCAATAAGAGACACCAGAAAGCCGACAAACCAGACAGACCAAGCCACGTTGGGAAAACAACATCAGCAGATGATAATAATGATCTGCAGAAGCCTGCGATTAATGTTATTCTTTTATTTTTTCTTTGCTGTTTGTTTTCGTTTAATTCATTTTATTCTTTCTTTCTTGTTTTTTTCACTAAAAGGTATTAAACCGGTATTAGGTTTTGTTTGCAATGGGAAACAAAATTTTGCCATTCGTGATCATGATTCTTTTTAGCTGCTGTGATGCCGTACTAATTTCGTGAAGGATATTTGAGTTTTAATTATTTCTTCCGTGAGTTCCTCTACAATCACGAACCATCAAATTGGGCGTGGATGGCACATAGTATGCGTTGGAATAGTGATACTGTGAGTATTGTAACAAAGGTTGAATAAGGGGGTGGGGGGGGGGGGGACCTGAAAGAAAATTTCGTCCTTAAAAAAGCGGTATCTCGGCTGGATGAAAGCTGGCCAATTATAAAAAAGTACTCCATTGTCTCAATATCCTCCCTGCATGCCCCGTATTCATTGCCATCTGTGGCTCCAATCCGGTGCAAGTCCTTGTTAGGACACCGATCAACTTTCCTAGCTCGGCATTGATTATGCCAGCCATACACTACACAAGTTCAGTGCTCAAGTGTGGCACTGCGTAAACTAAGCTTGTCACACACACTACAATACAAGTAAATTGTGCAGTTTTTGTTCTAATGCGCCATAATGCAGGTGGTTCTTTGTATAATTCTAGGAACTCTGTCCAGAAAATTTTTTTCTGCGCTCATTTCTTGTTTTGAACTCTTAAAAACTCACGAGACAACTGAGGAGCACTTGCAACATATACTACACAAGTTCACTGTACAGTTTTCAAAATTGAGCAAATATCAAAATAGTTTTGATACGCAGTTCACTGCGTAAATAGCACAACCACTCCCATACACTATACAAACGCACTGTACAGTGCCAGGCTTGTGCAGTGATTTTATGTAGTGTATGGCTGGTATTAGTTTCAACAGTCCCCTTGTTTTGCCTTCTTCCGGGTTGGCCTCTAGAAACTTGGTTATATTAGCCACGTTATCACTATTCCATCGTGTCCTGTGGACTAAATATTAAATCCAACGAGAAATATTTTAACCCTCTAACTCCTTGCGGTATGGGCCTTTTTTAACCCTTTCTGAAAGGAAGGCAATAGTAACTCTTTAAAGGAGACATAAACTACAGAAAAAATATACACTTTTTTCAATTAACAGTAGGGTGCTTTAAAATACTCGTATTGACTATAGACAGCAAATTGCAGCAAATAGCTTTTTTTTCAATAAGATTTCCCATGCTGCAAACTGGTTGGTTGGTTTGCTATAAAAAATAAAAGTAGAAAAAGTATTTATTGCCTTACTTTTTTTGCTTAATTATTGTGCTACAGATGTGAAACATTTAAGAACTTTAAACTGGTATACGTTTTTCTTTTAAATGCATCTACATATGTACATATTTATGTGTGTGAGTATGTGTGTAAGTTGCTTATGTATGTATGTATTTAGTTTTATAATAAGTATCTTAAATACGAGTAATGGCAAGCCAACTAACCATGAGCTTGTGGCAACTAAATAAAAGGCAAAGATATTAAAACTACTGCCAGCATAACTATCATTCATGTGCAATTGGTATTTGAAGAGAAAAGCAGACTGTGCAGCAGCAGCATACTGATGTTTACTTGCAGTGTTTAAAAGGGGGGGGGGGGAGGGCGTATGTGTTTTAGAGCTGTTTCCTATGGATGTTGCAAGACAAATATAAATTAATGGCATCATCAATTTTCCATAAGAAAACTAGTGGTTTTCATTATTAATTGATGTCTATTGTTGCCAATCGAATTTTAAATTAATAAAATTTTTTCTAAGGGTGGAAAATAGAAATAATGTTTAGGGTGATACAAAAAGAAATTGTAAAAAATACTTTTATGTTGTGATATGTTTAGTTTGAATCATAGCTGCTAAGTAATGATTACTAATCGTAATGATTATTAATTTGATTAATTTTTTTTAAAGGTGAAGTAATGATTAAATTACGATTATATTCAGTTTCGTACTTAGTAATCGTGATTACGATTACTAATAATGGAAAAGTAATCTGAATTAATTAAAATTACTAAAAATAATCAAAAAGAATCAAAAGTAATCAAAAAGTAATCCGACTACTTTCAAAGATTACTTTTGATCCTTAATAAAAATAATCAAAAAGAATCAAAATTAATCCTTAGAAGTAATCGGATTATTTTTGACTACTTTTGATTCTTTTTGATTATTTTTAGTAATTTTAAGTAATTCAGATTACTTTTCGATTATTAGTAATCGTAATCAATTATTTATCAGCAATTCTTTTAAAGGCAATTATATAATCATTACGATTCTTTTTAAAATGTAATCTACTTGATTACTAATCGTAATCGAAATTTAACAGCTCTGGTTTGAATACTAATTGTGTGTACATATATTTTTTTTTTGGTTTGATGTATTACTAAAATCTTTTATGTAATTTTTTCCAATAAATCTGCTTCAATAAATTTTTAAAAATTTATTTGGTAAAAAGAAATTGATGTTTGCATGAGCAATAAAATTTACTTTGTATCGCTCTTGCAACGCATCGTGTTTATTAATGAGCATTTTGAAAATAAAGAATTAAAAATGTGAATTTGTCATCATTGTGTGTGTGTCTGGAATATAGCCGCTCATTTACTTCAATAAAGTTATAAATCAAAAAATTTAATTTTTGAGTTATTAATGCGGAATTAATCCTTATATCGTTATTTATATTCAGACCAATCATAAAACATAAATTCCGTGCAAGTTTTTGCACTTTTCCCTTTTCTCCCATTACGAATTTGCTTTTTCCCCATTTTTTTACCAAATGCGTGAACAAAAATTTCCCCGGGGAAAAAGTAGGTACATATTATGAACGCAGTTGCAGAAGCAAACCAGCTGGCTTCGCAATGCGGTGTTGCCAGTTGTTATTTCTTTTTGTTTTTTTCTCGAGAAAATTATTTGCCGTGACAAATAAATTGCCGGGAAATATTAATGTTTGTTTCTTTCGTACTCAACTCTTGAACGAAAAATTTAATTTTTTTCCTGTAAATTAAAAACATAAAACATTTTTTCTGCAAAACTAGATTTATTGAGTTATGACGTTGTTGAAGTAACTGAGCGATATGCCTTAAATGTTATTCACACGTTACAGTTGATGATTTTTAAGCTCAATATTTATTTACTTTAACACATTTGTTATAAAAGTATGCAAACAACATCAGACACCCATAAACATCGTTGTTATTGTTGTTGCCCGCCAGCATAAAGTGTTAAGGACAACAATAGACAACAACTCATTATTGTTTGGGCTTATTAGGGTTTCGTACACCAAAGGTGAAAAGAAACCCTATTGTTTCCGTCTGTCCGTCACAGGGTATTTTCTCGAGAACCGTAAAAGCTACGGACCTGAAATTTGGACCTTGGCCGCTACAACAAAAAATAAATGAGAGTTGGAAATTAAAGGGTGTGCCAAAACGAGCAACGAAAAATGTTAAAATCCCATGTAATATACATACAAATGTATGTATATGCACTTGAAATTTGTAAAGTTAGTGTATTTTTATACAGACTGCAACAATTAAGACTAAAATTTAAAAAAATTTAATTATAGGATGTACCCCTATAATAATTTTGTAATTTTGATAACTTACTGTATCTTGGAAACCGTAAGAGCAAACTTCTTGAAATTTTCTAAAACGGTAAAACAAAAAAATCCCAAAATTATAAAATCGCCAAACCGAAAAAAATCGTTAAAAAAAATCGCCAAAACGAAAAAAAAGCACCAAATTAAAAAAAATTTCTAAATCGAAAATAAATCGCGAAAAACTGAAAAAATAGCCAAAATGAAAAAATCGCCAAAATTAAAAAAATCGCCAAAATTAAAAAAAATCGCCAAAATTAAAAAAATCTCCAAAATTAAAAAAAAATCGCCAAAATTCAAAAAATCGCCAAAACGAGAAAAAAGGGGAAAAAAAAACCAAAAAAAAAAATATTTCAGCTGAAAAAAATGTAAAAAAAAACGCTATTAAAAAAAACTTCTCAAAGCCCAACGTACGGAACCCTTCGTGCGCGAGTCAAAGCCGCACTTTAATGAATTAATTTTTTTTATTTTAATACTGAAATGGTAGCAGGCAAATATATCGCTCATTTACTCAAGGAACGTAATAACGCAAAAAATTGATTTTTAAGTTAATGATGCAGAATTAATCCTCATATTGTGTAAAAATATCACACATTTAATAAACTCTTGGAAGAAAAATTAAATTTTCTTTTTCCACTAAGTTGTGTGTAAATTAAAAACTTAAAAAGCGTTTTCTGGAAACCTAGTTTTTTTGTGTTATGACATTTCTTTGAATAAATGAGCGATGTTTCCCTTTTTAACAATATAACCCAACTCCATGTTCGATGAACACTGCGAAAATTAGTGAACCAATATGGTTTAATACCTGCATAAGTTTGTGGTATCACAATTACTCTGGATTAGAGCAAAGTAGAGATGGGCGCGTGTCGAATTTTTCCAACACGCCACGAACACGAATACCAAGACTCTTTTAACAGGTACGAAATACGCACGCGAAAATTTTTGTCAACACTATACTGCACAACACGCACGAAATATTATTGGTATGGTATTGAAAATCAGAAAATTTAATTGATTTTTTTCAAGAGTAGCTTTTCAAAATATGGCACCGAGTTGCCACCACTGCTGATACTATCTGCCACCACAGCTGATACTATCGGTTTACGTAAAGAACTTTAAGCCTTAGAGGTCCATACAGTATCAACAGTTTGAAGATTCAAAATATAAAATTTTTTTCTACTGGAAATTCATTCATACATATTTTACATCTAAAATCGTTGCGTGTTTTTCGTGTCAATTTGGCTCAACACGAAACGACCCGAACATGCACGAAATCAGATTATTTTGTAACACGAACATTTCGTGTTGAGTTGTGCGTGTTCGTGTCACGAAAAAAAAACACGACACGCGCCCATCTCTAGTTCAAAGCATCTTTCCCATTTGCCGACTTTATTGAGAAATAAAATTAAAAGCTTTAAACTTTCTTTAAATGCAAAAAAAAAAATAATTTTTTAACATTTAGCAAAAACAACATATTTTATTTGGTTTAAAATTTTTTAAGGAGGGTGTGTTTTTTTACAAATTTTTATCTTAAGTCATATAATTGAATTTAAATACATATATATAAAATAGTTTGCACAGATAGATACAATTAACACTTAAAACAGTATAAGAAGTTAAAATGCTGCACAGTGGGACAGCAGCAAAATACATATAAACATGTACATGTAAAAAAATAATATGTCGGCCTGATAACATTTTGCAGAGTAACACGTTTTATGTGAAATTACTTTTTAGATTATGGATGACAACCGAATTCAGTGGCGTTGTTAATTGGCAACGCAACTGAAATTAAAATTAGTATTATGTATGGCAACTTTCTCTAGTTGCCTAAAAGTTATCGATAGTATGATTATGATAGATAGGCTTTAAAATACATGTAATAAATATCGAGCCTTTTTTCCGATTTTATCGTAAGTGATATGTTATCGAAAATGGTTTTTTTTATAGAAATTAAAATTTTATGAGCCTAGAATTATCAGAATGCCAAAATTGTTGATAACTTTTAAGATACTGGCTGTAAAATTTTATCCTAACTAAGCGACAATTTACGTACAAAAATATATTTGAATATTTAAAAAAAAACATGTCCTGAAAACTTTAATTTTTGTCGCTTACGATCAAGTCGAAAATAAGGCTCGATATAGATGATAAAAATCAAATTGCTAATTAAAGGTTTTAAAAAACGTAATAATCATAAACATGATTAGGTTAGTGAAATTATTTTTGATGTTGAGATAGAAGTGCAAAATGTTCAATCTATTAGACGGCGCCGCTTACACAGAAAAAAATTTCCGGCGATAAACTCGTTTAATTAAAAAAAAAACAAAACAAAAATCAATTTAACATTTTTATTGAGTCAATTAAAAGTTTAATTAAAATTAAATTTTTAAACAAAAGTTGAATTAAATCAATTAAATTTTTAATTGATTTTTTAACTTTTTTTCAATTAAGCGTGTTTATCGCAGGAAAAATTTTTTTCCGTGTAAGTTACAATTCAAATCAATTTTTTTTTAAAGTGAAGTAAAACTCAGGCAACGAATGCCTACTACTATTACTAGGTGTTACCTTATTTTAGGAAAGGGATAGTAATAGAGAAGACAGCTGGTGAAGGAAGAGATAGAGGAAAGCTTCATTCTTTTACAACTCTGCTTTTTTTTTAACGTTTTTAATAATGCAGTGTTGCAGCGCCTCTGCTGTTAAATGAGGCGTATTAAATTTTTTGAAGTTGCGTTTAGTCGGCATTTTATTGGTTATGTTACTTCGCCGATGATTTTGCTATGCAACGCAAGAGGGCGCTCTGATGCTACATTGGGATTAGTATATGCTGAAGTCGCTATAGTTCAGTGACCAGTGACTAATGCCTTCATTACTTGAATATTCCTACAACAACTGGTACAAAGGGACACTAATGCACAGCAGAAAAATGCGTGGTGTTGTTATTTAATGACTGTTGGATATCGGGTTCGAACCCAGGACCTGCGGTTTTATAGTCAACGTGCTAACTACTTCAGCCAACGCCACCCTCAAATCTTTTAGAATTACCGCCTCTACTATAAGTAAATGTTAGTATTAAAAATATTTTAAGGAGAAGTTTATTTAATTTAATTAATTTTTTTTATATTTAGAAATTAGGCAGCAACTGAAAAATTGTGGTTGTCAATATTGTTGCAATTTGGAAACTGAAATTAACATCTGTTAGTTGTCAGCTGCCATCCGTTATAAGATTTTGGCAGCTGGCAACGCAACTAGAGATTGGCTGCCATTAATAGTCGAGTCATAAGTTTAAATTTCATCATAAATTTGTAGAAATTATGAAAATATTTTTTTTAAAGCTTAAAAGCTCAAGAACATTTTTATATTTTGTTCTTAATCTAAATAAAGAATTAAAAAATATATCTATGTATATATGTATGTATGTGCTTTTTACATTTTCTAACTCTCAAAAGAGTTCTTGCAACTTAACTTTGTTATCACTGCATAGTTTTGTAAATTATTATTCTTGTTTTTCTTTTTTTAACTAAATTCTAAACTGATTCACATATTTTATTTAAAGTCGCGCAGCATTCATGTTGCTGAAGCTGAGTTGATTTCTTGTTAGAGTGTCTTTTCGTTGATTGTGATTTTTTACATGACTGACATTTATGCTGATGAAATTGTGTTGGTCCTTTTAAAACGTATTTACATGATAATGGGCACGATGCACAATCACAAGTTGGTGATGGAGATGATAAATTTGCCTTGGTTGGCATGTTTGTAGACAATGCTAAAGACTTTTTTCGGCACGGGTAGGGTATATTTTTTAACACAAGGCCCATTTCGTAGCACTCTGGCTGAGGTGGTCCTTGTTGGGTATTTGAAAAAGCAGCTCCTACCGCAAGTGGCATATGATGAAGTTTTTGCTGATTTTTATGAGAATAATGATGATTCAGATAATCTCACATGAACTGATGACTGTGCTGATGCTGGTGACAACAATCGCTGGTAAGCGCTATTTCTATTGTGTCATCGTTTGAACAGTTGTTGCCAGCGCCACTGCCCATGGTGCTGTTGCCACCCACAACATTGTTGTAGCCATTATGATTGCTAGCATTTGTTAGCATTGTTATGGATGTCTCTTGGAAACGACTGTAAGTGTAAGAGGATTAACATAAATTGTTTGAATGTTCCATATAAGTTATTAAAAATTAAATAATATGTACATATGTATGTAAGTGTTATATCAAACAAAGTGGTACTTAATGTTCTCAAGTGGATTGAGTATAAATTCTATTGTTGTTCCTTTCCTCAAACAGTAGAGTTCGGCTATAACGAACACCGTTTATATTTATAACAAATTAGTGCGCATAATGAAGATATGGTATTTCATACAAATTAGTGCAAAGTATTCTTTTTAGTCCTTTAAAAAAACATTCAAGGAAATTTATATGCTAATAAGGAACAGAAAAACCGCAAGATATTGCGTGATGTTTGTTGAAACAGCTTATGTCAAAGAAAGCGCTTGTTAATTTTTAAAACTCTCTGACAAGAAAAAAATTAATCAAATGCCGTTCGTGGGTAATTGCATTACACCGATTTCGATCATTTTTTAAATGTCTTAAAGGTTTTTACGGAAATAAAAATTGACCACGCCCTCTTTTACGTCCACTTTATTCAAGTTATCTAAAATTGGAGTACTGTGGGACCGATTTGTCTAATTGTTTTTTTTTAATATTCGTAGTAATTTCTAGAAATAGTATTAAAGGGTGGAAAAGTGGGCGTGTCAGCACTCATTTATAGCAAATATGTACTTGAAATTATTTTGAAATATCTTGGAAACTAATACTGTAAAATACCTCAGATTTTCTAGAAGTTGTCCACTGACCATATACATAAGTTCCTTGAAAAATAAAAAGTCGGAATCCAATAAGTGGGCGTGGCTCCTCCCATATATATATTTTTTAATTTGAAATATCTTTGCTCTAATGCAGCAAAAAACGTGAAATATTATTTAAGTAACAATTATATAATGTGAGTTCTCTTAAAAAAAGTTAGAATTGTACATGTGGGTGTGGCACCTCCCATAAAGAGAACATATATACTTTGAGATATCTGGAAAACTAATGTAGGGAGAATGTTTAAATTTGGCAGGAATAACTCTGTCAAAATTTGTGCATTCATTGCCTCTGAAAACAATTACTGAATCGAAAGGCGTGGTGCCTTTCATATAGCGGACATTTTTGTTTGTTTTCAAAAGTAATACCAGCCGACTAATAGTCTAGAGGGAACAATAAAAAAGTTTATAATACAATGTCTGTCTTAAGTAAGGGATAAACGTTAGGGATGGCACTGCAATATGCTCAGATGAGGAGAATACTGTTTTTAAAGATACCCAAACATGTGCAATATTATTGTGCAATAATTGATATTCTTGTATGATATGTATTCCACGTTAAATGAAATCGTTGGGAATTGCCATTTCATTATTGTTATAAGTACATATTAATTCCGCACATTTTATTTTCACGTGGAATACAGAATATTTCCGATTGTATATGGCACAATATGTTGGAAAATCAAAAGACTTTTGATTAATATTGCGCAACAAGAAATGGGCAATAATTATTTCCATGCAACATCATTAAACATTATTTTTCTGTTATTTAAATTACTTAATTTTTTTTTATATAATAATTAATTATAATAATAAATAATTAAAAATTATTTAATTTGTTTAGGGTTTTATATATATCCAGTAAATATCACGAAAAATCAAACAAATTTCTGAAACGCAGATGTGTGTGTAGCTTTTGCCAACTTTTACTTATATTGAAAGAAATTTTTTCTTAAAATATTGTGCAATATAATAACAATAAAGTACTCAATAATAGTCTATGGGTGCCTTAATGTTAGTGAAATGAAATGCAATTACTAATTATAATGTCTTTTACTTTAACATACTCGTATGTTGTGAGAAAAATTGCGCCATATATTTTTTCAATTTAATATTGTACAATATGATAGCAATAAAGTACTCAATAAGGTTGCATATTCTATGGGCACCTTAATGGTAGTGAAATGAAATGTAATTAATACTTATAATGTCTTTTGGTTTTACATATATTGTAAGAAAAATTGCGCCGTATATTTTTTTAATTTAATATTGAGCAATATAATAGCAATAAACTGCTCAATAATAATGCCATAATGATATTGAAATGAAATGTAATTGGTAATTATTTCTTTTGCTTTTGCATATATTGTAAAAAAAAATTGCGCCATATATATTTTATTTAATATTGTGCAATACAAAAGCAATAAAGTGCTCAATAATATTGCATAGTCTATGGACACCTTAATGGTAGTAGAATTAAATGTAATTGGTAATTATTTCTTTTGCTTTTGCATATATTGTAAAAAAAAATTGCGCCATATATACATATTTTATTTAATATTGTGCAATACAAAAGCAATAAAGTGCTCAATAATATTGCATAGTCTATGGACATCTTAATGGTAGTGAAATTAAATGTAATTAAGACTTATAATGTCTTTTGCTTTTACATATATTGCTAGAAAAACTGCGCCATATATTTAGTATTGTGCAATAAAATACTCAATAATATTGCATAGTCTAGGGGTATCATAATGATAGTGAAATTAAATGTAATTAATACTTATAATGCAAAATTTTACTACTCATATATTGTCACTTATTCCATTTCAAGGACATTTGTCAACAAAAATTAAAATCGTCATTGACAATTGAGGTTATGGGGTAATTGAGGTTATAATACAAGTATTAATACTTTTGTAAAAAATGCAACTCTGACATGTTGAGTTGTTATTGTCTTTTGAAATTTTTGAAACAGATATTAGATTAGGGATGCGTTTTCGACAAAAGTATTAATACTTGTATTATAGTGTGAAACGGCCTTTAATAACGAATTCGCCCGAATTCGCCTATGTATCCACTTGGCAATAAATTCACCTTGCTATAGCTTATATGAATTTGCCGTGGTGAAGAACTTTATTCAAACATGAATTTGCTTTGACTTTAATTTTGTGGCAAGCAAATTCATATAAAATATATGCAGATCAATTAATTTGAAAAATGTATACTTTTAAATTTAAGGGCTTTTGAACTTTTTCCTCTTAAAAAATTAAAAATAAAAACAACCAATTCCCTTGACGTTGTCATAACTTCAAATTACAATTTGCTATTTTTTGCAACAGTTTAATTTTTGTGCTTTTAAAATAATAAAATTTTCATATATTCAATATTTCGTTAAGCCACTAGGCTAAAAGGTGTATGTATGTATGTACATATGTATGTATAAAAAAAATTAAAGCTTAAGTTAAAAACAATGTAAATCATGAATGTTTGTTTACCTTCTGATAGTACTTTGTTGAAAGCATGACCTCGTCGAATGAAAGCAACGCCGCGATGCTGTCAATGATGTGCCATGATGCTTGCACATTTTGCGTGAGCCATCGCAAAATAAATACCTAAAGACATGAGGGGGAAAAAATATGGAAAAAATTAAAGGAATGAAATGTGGTTTGCCTTTCACAAATGAAATTGTGCTGAAAAATAAACTTATAATAAGGTTTCATCGAGATAGACAGCAACAAAGAGCACAAGGACAAAGTTATTTTAGTAATTCCATCAGATAAGGAAAGTTTGTTATTGGTGCATTATTATTTTTTTAAATATAAATAAAATAAAAAGTATAAAATACATGCAATAACTATAAAGTGTGTTTCATATTTTCGATATATAGACATTAACCTCCTTATTTATAAAATTTAAAATAAATTTTATTTAAAATTTTTCATACAAAATTTTCCTAAAATTGATTTCAAATTCATTTTATTTTTTTATGAATATGGAAGTACACATATAATACTGCAAATAAGTTTAGTTTTACGACTCTTGAACCATGCAAGTGGATCAATAAAAACCAAGTACATGTGGGATTTTTTTTATTTTGTTGTTAAACATACTTAGGCATGTTCCAAGCCACTGTGTTTTATTACTCCATTTGTATTTTTATTTTATGGCAAATTTGATATTTATTCAAAATTCGATTTACACTTTCGAACATTATCTAACTATCTGTCTGTGCGGTCCTTTGTTAAACTTATGGTATTTTTATTTTTTTAACAACAATCATACATCCGTGTCTAAGTGTATCAACAAATACCTATTGAATTGTTTACGAAATTGTCCACTAACAAAATATAATGCCACCGGATTGGCACAACTGTTGGCGAAGGACATACAGAAGCCTACAATGCGCAGCACATGCCAAAAATAATTGTAATCCTCCTGGGCGGTGGGCCTGAAAAGAAGTGGAAAAAGAAACAAAAATAAAGGAATTCAATTTTCAAGCTTAAATTTTATTAAAATTAAACTCTGTATTATGTGTTGGTTAAGCTGATCTGTTTTTTATTAAGTATTATTAACATTAAACACTGCATTACGTGTGGGTTAAGCTGATTTGTATGTAAGTGAAAAGTTACAATAATTCCTTGTAATTACTGGAATAAAGCTTTATGCCTCGAGGGTAAATAAATTAATTTAAAAAGGTTTTATTTCAGTTTAAAAACTTTAACACAAATTTTAAAAGGACATAAAAATTTAAAAAGAAATACTTTAAAAATTTAATTCAACTTTCCGTAGTTTGTCAAAGAAGTAATTCTCAATAATATTGTGAGAGTTTTTCTATAAACGTCTGAAGTTTTTTTTAGCATTTTCAAGAATTTTTCGCTTGAAGAAGAATATGCTTTAAAAGAAGTGTCTTATGCGCATTAAATATGCAATAAAAACTTGAAAATATGCACTAAAAACTCCAAAAATATGCTCTTAAAAATAAAATAAATTGGTGTATTTGGAAATGAAATTAATGTGCATATATTTTTAATTCAACAACAGCAATAAAAATTGGAAACAATAAAAAATTAAAATAAAATAATTTGTGTTTGAAGTGCACGGTAAAACAAAATTACTATATGTGCAAATTTTGAGTAAAGCAAATAATACAAGTTAATTTTTTTTTTTGATACTCCCGTAAATACTCAACTTCAATTTCAAAAGATATCACGACATCAGAATTAAAACTTTGGAACTGTATTTTGGATAAATAAGACAAGATTTTCATTCATCATTTTTATTGCAATAAACAACAAAATATTGACCTAGATTTTCAAATAAAAATCGTTGTCTGCCACATCTAAATAAACTTTTATACATTGAGAATGTTCCTCCAACGTCGTCTACTCGGGACAGAGTCCGTCACAAATAGCAAAACCGAATTTTTATTGAACCTAACATCCGTAACAACTTCGAAATATATAAAGAAAAATGTATACACTAAATGGATCATTAGAAATAAGATTGGATTGTCGAAAAATAAATGTAGTGACCGCAGTTAATAATTATTTTGAATATTTTCATACAATTTTATTACAAAATATGCCCTGGAAGCCTCAAATATGCTCTAAAAACTCGAAAAAATTCTAAACATATACGGAAATATGCAAAAACATGCATTAAACGGTAAAATATGCAAAAATATGCACTTTGATTTTTTTTTTTAATATGTTGTGTTGGGAGAAAATTATGAAAATATGCAAAAAAAAAATCCAAAAAGTATCAAAATATGCCCTAGAAGCCTCAAGTATGCTCTAAAAACTCGAAAAAAAAAATTCTAAAAATATGCGTGTAAGACGGAAATATGCAAAAACATGCCTTAAACGGTAAAATATGCAAAAATATGCACTAACAAATCGATACCAAAATTCATAAAAATTTCTAAAACGCATTTGCAATATTATTGTGCAATACAAATGATGTAATTTTCTAAATATATTGTGTTTGGGAGAAAATTATGAAAATATGCAAACAAGTTCAAAAAACTAAAATTTTTAGGCACGGTCCAGTTCACGGACGGTCATCGCTAGACGCCTCAAATATTTTGGCAATTCTCATTAAAAAGACCGAATTTCAATTGGAGAGGGGTAAAAAAAAAACTTTTTTTATATAGATAAAAACCCTCAAGAAATTACTGAGAATTATTAAATATAAAAACAAGCTAAAAAGCTGCTAAAAAACTACAAAAATATATTTTTTTAAATTTATTTTCTAATTAAGTTTCATAATTTCTTTAAAGGAAAAGTATTTGACGCACTTTAAATTTCGCTCTTTAAAATAAATTCCTAATAAATATTATTGAATAAAATTTTTTGTGTTAGGTGTGTTTGTTTATACGCGCGTGTATATTTATCTTATCTGTGTGTGTGTGTGTGTGTCTGTGTATAAATTTTGTGTGTTTCCTATTTCCTATTGGCAAAAATACTTGTCCTACAGACATACAACTTACCAGTAATAGAACCACAGCATGAAAACATGAATTGGAAGGAAACAAATGCCAAAAATAACCACAAATGCCAAAACCGACAGCGCAACTCTACGACGGTCACGTACCTAAAACAAGTAGATATGCAAAAAGAAATAAAGTCTTAAGACAAATAATTTAAACCATATTCCTAGAGAAAGAGAAAATTAATGGCCAAAAATTTCAAGTGTTCTTGTGAATTTTAATATTAAGATATTGAGTGATTAAATTTTGAAATATAATTCCATAATGTAACACGAAAGGATACAATAATGATTGTATATATAGTTACATAATTATTTCTATGATTAATGAGGTTTGCTCTTTGAATATTTAGTCAAGTTATGGCTAACAAATTTATTTTCCTTGATGAATCTTAATTAAAGCCACTGTGGGTCACAAACAAAAATATATATTTTTTTTATAAAAATTTGAATTTCATGCGAAACAAACTAAGAAGAGGGTAATTGTTAGTTTAGCTACTGCTGCTTTGCTCCCATTGATTTAAGGACATCATGACATATCATATACATATACATATATATATATTGGTTCTTTTTGGCTCCTTATAACGAGCAATAGGGCCTCAAAAGTGTTTTAAATTTAAAATTTTTGCTTGAAATAAAAAACAAAAGCAACAACAAATATATTAAAATAATTTAAAACATTATGACACTTAAGACTTCCATTTGAATCCCCCAACTGTTAATTTTTTATACTATTTACTCAACTCAATCTCTTAATATAGCTTTTAAACACACAATGTTATATTATTATGCTGGAATACCGCAATGTTAACTTTACTGTTCTTTACATAAGACTGTCCTTTTAGCTAATGCATCCATTTTTTTATACTTAACATAAAGTTTCCAGAAGTATGTTAGCAACATCCGAAAAGTCACAGCACATGCAGTAAAGCTGAAAGTTCAAACCATCCGTTCTTTGCATTTGCGTTGTATGCGTTTCTGTACGTTCTCTCCGATTCTAAATTCAAATTACATCCAATACGTCTTATGTGCAAGTATTTTTGTTGTTTTAATGCAAAAAGAGAGAGAAAATTTAAATTCACATCACGAACATGCATGCGACGGATACAAAAGTAGAAAGTAAACATACATTATCCGTCCTATGCGTCTATATGTTCTTTGCGTTTTGTTCTGTAACTTGCCACATACAATAACCTTGATACTACTTTTTGACACATGCATAAAACGCAACTACGCATTGAACGGATGGTATGGACGTTCAGCTTAACTTTCGATCATTGACGGCTTTAGTACGTTCACAATATCATTTGTGTAAAATCATTATAGTTGTTGTTGTTTGCGTCTGGGGTCTGCATTGGCTTAAGTGCTTGTGTGGTTGTATATTTCTTATTAAGCACAATACATTATAGTTTTTGTTATACCTTGAATATTTTACTTCAACATAATCTTGTGTATTAGTTTCTTTAGCCAATAATATCTGGATAATTCTTATTGTTGTATACGGTCAGTTCACGGTATATTTGCGTAACAATATGTAGGTTAGGTTAGGTTAGGAAGGATGGTGCTATACCGCACCTCCACTGGGAGACCCAATTAGGTCGATTGTGATTCTTTTTTATTTGCGCCCCCCCCCCTCCAATTTGTATCCAGAAGTGACCCTATTATCCGTCATTGAGCCACCGAATTTCCATGACTAAGCCCCTGATGTCCTCTAGCTTACACTTCAGTAACGCTTTCATTGAAACGTCTGCTCACCCAGCTAAGCCTATGACGTTGCAGCTTCGGACAGTGTTAGATAATATGTTCAATGGCTACTGGTTCCTCTTCATCCCCGCACATCCTACAAAAATATGGATAGCCAGTTTCCCAAATGCTGGTTCTTGCTGTGACTGAGCATTGACCTGTCAACGCGCCTATCACGACTCGCATCGCCTTCCTATTCATGCCCGGTAGCAGTTTGGATTTTCCTGAGTCAAGGTTTGGCCACAAAACCCTCGAGACCCTACAATCCTCCCTACTTCGCCATGAACTGTTGCTCCTGCTTTCTACCCAATTACTGAGTTCCCTATAGTAATGATCTCTAGGTAATTTCACCGACCTGTCTGACATTCCCTCATCTAATGCCGACCCTATTCTCGAGACAGCTCATCGGCAAAACAATATGTATGTAGAGTAGGTTTGTGCTTTGTTAGAAAATTTTCGCCAGCATTTTATACCTCTTTGGCCCACAGTTCGTGACAGAGTATGAAATACATACACCTAATCTGATACAACTTACCTGCTTGACAGCACCATGCATTTCGCCCGGCACATTGGCTGTATACATTAAATGCCTGGCAATTAAAGCATAAAAGATGCCTATAATTATTAGCGGTATGGCATAGTAGACTAGAAAACGTAACAACACCATCAGCTTGGCATATTCTCCACCCCATTTCTCCGGAAATGGATAGCACAGTGAGAAGGATTTATTGCTGTTGATGTCAACTTTCTTAATAATTCAAGAAGACAAGACAAAGAAACAAGTAAAGTATGCACACACATACATATGTTCGCATTTAAATATGCATATACTCATGCAGAAAGCGAATAAATGGGGTTTGATAAAATTTAATACTTACCTTGACATATGTGCCAATTAAGGCTGGTAGACCGCATACAATGGCCAATAACCAAATTGATACTGCGATGGCAATAGTCATGCGTGTGGCACGTTTACCACCGCCTTAAAAAGAGACAGAATTCGTATGACAATATGAATTAATTTAATTAATTAATTTTTATTATTATTTTTAATTTTTGTTTTATGTAGCACAAATAGCGTATTAGCAGACTTACTTACCGTGGGTGTGAAATTTTCTTAAAGGATCCACAATGGCGAAATAGCGATCTCCTGATAGCGCTGTTAGCGTAAAGACCGACACGCCAATTGATACATCTTTGATAAATTCCGATAATGTGCACAGAAAACTGCCCCAAGGCCAGGAATCTACCGTGTATACGGTAGATGTTAAGGGGACAGTGGTCACAATGACCAACAAATCAGCCAAGGCCAAGGAAAATATATAACTGTAAGCAGCAGAAGAATTGATGAAGAAAATGGCTGTTAAACAAACAACTTTTTAATTAATTTCTAAATATTATTTAATTAAAATATTAATTGATCAAGTCACAAAGCTAATTGGATCAAAATATTTTGTAAATTTTGTTAAAGCTTTTAGATATTTAGTAATTCTCGTATATGGTTTGGAAGTTTGTATATGTATATAGCACACGTATATGCTATATACTCTGACATTTGCATTTGAGGTAAACAGCTTTGAAAGCTCTTACAATTTGTTCTAGGTTTTTTTTTTGGAAAGTAAGCAGCATCTGAATGGCTGTTGCTCTCGTCGGTGTGAAAGCACAAAAAAGCTCGCACATTGTGCATATGTCTTTGGGCCCAATCACATATTGTGTAACGCAGTGTTTGGAGTTAACAAATACAATCAATAACGTCATCCTTAAACATCTCAAATGTAATGTGAACGGTTGTTTTTAGTTTTTTTTTTATAACAATTGCCTTAAAAACGTTTAAGACCATAAGTGTGAACATCGTATAAGATTTTAGGTTAGGTTAGGTTAGGTTAGCAGGCTGCTAGTGAAGAATGAAAATATAGGAGTCTAGCTCACTTGGGTCCAATACGATGATCCCTTTGTGCTGCCTGTAAGTTGAAAGTATAAGAATAAGGGGGGAGACCGGAAGTATAGGGAGAATATAGATGGAGAGGATATAGATGGAGAGTAGAGTAGAGAAGAAGTGAAAAAGTGGGACAAGGAGAGGGTCTAGTACATACACATGCCGTGAAGGCTAGCGGCCATACCAGCCGCTGCTCCTAATGTATAGACTTAGGTTTCTAAGTCCTATTTCCGATAACTCGGACAAGCTATTGAAGGATATTCTGCCAAGGAAGTGCAGACGGAGATCCTCCAAAGCAGGACAGAAGCAGAGAAGATGCGAAATGCTTTCCTCCTCTTCCTCATCATTGCAGCTGTAACAGTAGTCATTATACGGGAGACCCATACGTTTAGCGTGGGTCCCGAAAGTGCAGTGGCCTGTAAGTGTGGCCAGGAGATTCCTCAGATGCTTTCTGGTAAAGCTAATGAGGTTACTGGTTCTTTTAGTATCTAGACGAGGCCAAAGGATTCTCGATATAACGCAGGTAGGCTCATTACGCCATCTTTCCTGAGCTGAATTAAGAAAGGCAGTATCGAAGCGTCTCCAGCAAGACGACAGAGGGAGCCCACAGAGATTGTCATCGACTTCCCCGAGTAGGGTTCCTCTCTTTGCTAGTTCATCCGCAACTATATTGCCTGAAGTAGTTCCGTGTCCACGCACCCAGTATAGTGTGATGGTTGCGTGCTGCGCCAGTTCATCCAGGACTGTGCGGCATTCTTGGACAAGTAATGATGTAGAATATACACCTGCAAGGGTTTTGATCGCGGGAAATATAAGATTTTAACTTTCAAAAGAATAATTTATATATTAAAAGACTGCAAAATAAATGCATTTTATTGCTTCAGCTGGCTTCCGGCCATTCCTGGTGGCAACACTAACTTCCGTTTGTTTAACTGTTTCCTGTGAATTTAATGTTAAAGTGTTGAATGCAATAAGAAGTGTATAAATTTTTCAAGTTTTATACAATTCATTTATTATCCTCCTTCTTTTGTTCGACCTTAGTCGTATATTAGCATAAGATTCAACCTTTGTCCTTTGGCCTTCTTTCCAAATGGCAAATAGACTGTGTGTGTGTGTGTGTTTGTGTGTGTGTGTGTGTGTGAACTTTAATGATTATGTGCAAATATTCTGATTACATAGTTGCAAAAATTATATGAATTCAAGCCAATCGTATGGTAACTAATCAAATTGATGTGTTTGTTAAGTTTGTTTAAGAATAAATTAATAGCGATTTCATTTACAATTCCCACGTAAAATGCACACACTTTTGCACATTTTCCATTGCAACACAAACGTGGTGGGCTCGGAAATGTCCACAAATCAAAGCCGGCTGAAATATGTAGGACTCTGAATTAAATGTTGATATATTGGGTCCAATTACTAGTGTCGTATAGGTTAAAGAAAACTGCTGCAATATTTTTTATTGTAGGACAAAATCATCGTAGTCGAAATACGATACGATAAACACACAACCTTTAGTAATAAACAACAAAAAAAAAAAAAATAAAGAATAGCAGCAACTTTTTTTGCTGCTTTTTCAATGTCCCCACTTGCATGTCCTTTGGGGAAATGTTACATAGAAATGTCTTAACTTGCAATTGCTTGCATACTTATATTATGTATGTATGTATATTGCATATGTTTGTTTTCCTTCTTGCTTTAGCGAGAATTCTTGTAAAGTCTTTAAAGGATTTCGCTAATAAATTGTTTTTATATTTCATGCGTAAGCATAATATGCATTCGAGCAATTATAAATGGTGAAGAAATTGATTGAAACTACGTTCGTTATCGTGAGTACGTTCGCACTAAATGGCAGTGTAGGCGAAAGGCTAGGATTCACTATCCTACACAATCGTGCGATTTTTGAGAAAATACAACCCTGGTATGATAGAGTCTATGAAAAATGTTCAAAAGACAACTGCCCTTATTCCAGTTGTCGACATCGACATCACTTTAACACAATACCAAAATATTGGGGCTTGTGTATCCATTGTCGAAAACAAATGACTCTTGTTGGCAGCTTTATTTTATTTTCTAGACCTTAGGAAACGGAAATAGATTGGCAGTAGATCAAAATTGTTCTCGAGAGTAAGCAAATAGGCCCCAATTTTTGGTATTGTGTTAAAGTGACGTCGATGTCGACAACTGTAATAAGGGTGAATAACAGCTCATCAGATAAGGGTTGTATTTATTCGCAAGTCATGCGATTGTGTTGGATAGTGAGTCATGGCCTTAAAGAGTTGTTTCTGCGTAAAGAAGAATTATTCAAAATCACAAAACCTAATGCTCACAGCATTATACAGAAGAGCACTAATATGTGTACATACAATTTAGTGAAATAATCAAAAACCTTTAAATATTTTCATTGAATTCATCAAAAAAACTCATGCATTAAACACATTGACCACCGCAGACTATACGACTCCAAATGCCGCTAACTGCCATTGTCTTAATTATCTTGCCAGCGGCAGCGACATCACAAGCCCTTGATATTGATATTGATATTTCACATTTATACAAATAAAATTACTTATTTAAAATGTATTTGTATCACGTAAAAAAACTAATCAATTTATGTCTTTATAGGAATTTTCATATGTTTTTTCTATAATATTCTATACAATTAGGCTATAATTCATTTCAGTGATCGGCAATAAATCGTTCTTTCGCTATTCATACTGACTAATGAAATTTTAAATATAAATGAGTAGACAACATTTAAACTCAACTACTCTGATTTACTCATACTCACGATGACAATTGATTTATAAGTATAGGTTGAAATAAATATGAATGCGACGTCGACCTCATAGTCATACCACACTCACACTCATAAATCGCCTCAGTTTGATTTCTAATTTGAGGAAAATACTTATACTACTCACATTGATTCAGCTCACTCAACGCATGCATGTGTGTTTATTTAAAAGTTTAGTCATTAAACAGTTTGCAAGTAGTATATAATAGTAGTAAATAGTATTATTTTTCAATTCCTGCAACACATAAAATCATAATGAGAACTTTAATGTTAGTATGCCAAGTTCGCATTGTGAATCATACTTATCTTACATCGTCCATAGGCATTGAGTTAAGGAGAGTCGAAATCAATAACTTTATAAATGTTGCTAAGTATGAGTTCAATGCGCATTTCAAACTTTCGAGTGAATATGATTCACTTTTTCACTACTCATTGCTGTTCTCTGATATGTATGTATGTATGTATGTCTATACATATACGTATGTATTTTGCATGCCCTTTATTGAAGTGATATTTAGAACTGTAATCAAAATATAAATTAAAATTTTGCTACATTGTTTTAACGCATTAAACTCATTCACCGCAGCAGGCTAGACGAACATACGACTTTGAATGCCGCTGGCGGCCAGGGACCTTTGGCCCTACTGTACGATTATGATTATGTGTACCTTAATATACACTAATATGTTTTGTTCCTGGCAGACACTTTTTTCCCTAAATTAGAAATCAAACTGAGCTGAATTATGAGTGTGAGTGTGGTATGACTATGAGGTCAATGTCGCATACATATTTATTTCAACCTATACTTATAAATCAATGTCATCGTGAGTATGCGTAAATCAGAGTAGTTGAGAGTAAATGATGTCTACTCACTTATATTTAAAATTTCATGAGTCAGTGTGAATAGTGAAAAAACGATTCATTTCCGATCACTGATACACATGCAACTACTTACGTGTTTGGTACATTTCGCATTTGTCGCACCGCCAAAAAGACAACAATAAGTGTTCCATTACCAAGTACACCAATAATGAATATAAAAGCAAATAACACCGGCACAACATACGTTTCGGGTCGCATAACATATGGCACGTAAGGGATTTCTGTTGCCGTCGCTAAGCTATCATTTAGTTGCAACAAAGAGCCATTAACCGTGGACATAGTGGTGGTGATGGTGGTGGCATTTATAAAATTTCCAAAAATACTTGCAACATCTGCAATGTTGCTTATAGCACCAGCATCATTACCGTTGTGGCTTATATTATTGCTGGTTGCTCCTATTGCTGGTGGCATGTTAAGGCTGGGATTATTGTTCATATGCTGTGCACTTAGGCTGCTGCTCTTGGTGGTGTAGTTGCTGTCCAGCCAATGGCTGCTGGAGGTTATTAATGATGCAGCAGTATTTTCCACTTGTAGCCAAGTGTCGTTGAGAAAAGTTGTTGCACGATTGTTTAAGGGGGTGAAAGTGGTGCTTTTTGAAATATAGTTGCTCGTTGCAAAGTTCTGATTGTTTAATATTTCAACTGCACTGTTGCTGATGCTTGTAAATAGGAGATGTGTTGTTGTTAAAGGTGACATTTTTGCGAATATCCTGTAGCAGCTGCAGTAATAGTTTTATGTGTTTGTGAGTGTGTGTGTGTGTGTGAGTTTGTTATCCTTTGTGTGGGTATTGTAATAAACCGCTATAAATATATCAATTTCGTTGCTTTTTTTTTCTTTTGTAGCGTATTTTTTTTCTCGTTTAACTAAAACTTTTCTTTGCAGTTGCTGTGAAACTGAGTATGCTGAGTTTCTGACAAAATGTTATAAATTTCACATGACATCTTTTGCCACTATAGGAAGCCAGAATATTACTCTTTGGTTCACTCGGGATTTTGCTTGTTTATGGTTGTAGACTATAAAAGAAAAATTAAGAATAAAACACAAATTTTATTATCTTGGGAATAGAAAAAAGGGTTTGGGTTAAATATTAGTTGATGCATAAACTTAAATTTTATGCAAAAATGTGAACAAAAATTCAATTTAAAAATTTAAGCCAGAATATAAGTTAAAAAATTAACACCTGACTAGTTAAAAGTTGCATGTTTGGATTAGGCATGGCAACACAAATTCAATTGCCTTGTCAATTGGCAATGCAACCGAAATAAAAATTAGTGTATATTATGTAGAACCTTTTTTTTAACCTGTTGGCTTAAAATAAAAATAAAAAAAAACATTGTTACGATATTTCAAGCAGTAAAAAAAATTCAAGTAACCACCAGCAAATAAATTTATAATAAAATAAACTTATGACAATATGTCAAATAATAAATTTCTTAAATAATAATAATAATAATAATTTTTTTATAAATTATTTTTATTTAATGCGTGCCCAAATGATTACAAATTTAATAATTGCATTTGCTGTTGGTTAAGCTCAGGCTTAGTAAAATAAATAAATTTGTAAAATTATTATTAATTTTACAAAATTTATTATTTATTATTACAAAGAAATTTAATATTAAATATTTAATTTTACGTAGCTGGCAAATTATTAGCTGCAAACGGTTTTAAGCCTTTGTGCAAAATATTTTATAAAATAATTAATTTTATTTTTTGCAACATTTTTTATTTCATAAGTCTCAAATAATGGAATAAACCCCCGCGAAACACACACGTGCAGACGCAGAAAATCTTTGCATTATAATGAAAGGATATGTATTCACTGGTATTAAACAAATTGAACATTTGCATTGTGGTTTAGCTCTAATTTCTTTTTCCTTCTTTTATTCGTTTTGCCATTATACCACTAGTTCTTTTTATTTTTGGTTAAACATGAGAATTTGCTGAATGGGTTGTGCGGAGTTGAATTTTGACTTTTTAATGGTTGTTTTGGCAAAAACAAAAATATTCTAGATTAGCCAAATCTAATGAGTTCTTAGTACAGGGTGTTTTATTTATAGAGGCATAAAACTTTAAGCTGGCAACACTTTTTTTGGGTGGCGGCCATTTTGTCAGCTGTCAGGTGACTTATGTTTAGTTTGGTTTGGCATTTCAAACTAACAGACAGACGCCTGAACAACTTTTCCAAATTGTGCAAATTTATTTTGAAAATCATGTTTCAGTTCGAAATACGAGTATGTACGTCTCGCGCACTACGTTCATTTTACGGTCAACATAATCGTCCCTCAGAGCAATTAATTCGATTAACTATGAAACGTTTTAGCATTTCGTTTAAACTAAATGATAATACGCATTCACATTCACGTCGTACAGAAGAAATCATTGCTGCTGTAGATCGTAGCGTAGAGGAAGACTCTAATCAGTCTATCAGCCATTAAGCACAGAAATTTCGTTCATCAATTGAACAACCATGATGTGCAGGCATAGGCGTAGAAAGGCCATTCTTTGAGGTGCATTACCCCCCAAAGAATTGCTGTTGCCCCCTAGAATTATTAATAGTTGCATGTAACTATATATTTTATTATTGCTCATGAAAATCACCAGTCATAATGCTCCCCCCCCCCCAAAAAAAAAAAAATTATAACTACGTCAATGTGTGCAGGAGCTGTGGTTTGAACAAGACGGCGCAACATGTCACACAGCTCGCGCCACAATTGAATTATTGAAGGAAGTGTTTAGTAACATTTCCTTCTGCTCCTTTTATGGGCCCAGAGCCGTTTTGTGGCATAAGTCGGTCGACAATAATGTCTGTGATCAAAGAATATGTCACTTCGACCGCTAAGGAGATGTGCCTGTCTTCTTCTGGCTTAAGACAGGCCAAGGCTTTGATGCAGCCATTTACATATAAGGGCATCCTGAACTTCAACAGGAATAATTTACAGCTTGTTACTGGTTTTCTGTCTGGTCACTCTGGACTGAACTATCCTCTGTGGAAAAGTAACCAAGTTTGTTCACCTTTGTGTCGCTTGTGCTTGGAAGATGACGAGACGACGACACACATTCTTTGTGAGTGTATCGTATTGTGTGACAGGAGCAGGCGTGTTTTTCATTCTGAGTTTCTGTGTTCAGATGATATTAGGCGGGCTTCTCCAATATCTGTACTGACTTTCATAAGGAGAGTCATACAGAGATTGATTTAATCTAATTCATAGATCTATGGTACAAAAGAACCATCAGGTGTCGCAGTGCCGGTCTTTGGACCAGATCTTCCCCCTAATCTAATCTAACCGCATAGTTTCACGTTTCGGACCCGTGAATTGGCCTCCAAGATCAAGCGACTTAACGCCGCTAGACTATTCTCTGTGGGGATATGTGAAGTCGCTAGTCTACGCCGATAAGCCTGAACCGATTGACCACTTGAAGGATAACATTCGCCGCGTTATTGCCAATGTCAATGGCCACAAATGTTGAAAAAAGTCATCGAAAATTTTACCTCCAGATGAGACTATTTACGGTCATATGCGAGAAGTCAGGTTTAAAGATATGCGAAGCTTATACATCTCAAAATGGCGTCATTGTAAAAGAATTCTTACTATGGGCAACACTGAACACGCTTGATATTAAAGAAAAAATATATAATAAAATATATGCAGACAAAATCATTGCAATTGCTTCTTTATGGTCCATAATAATTTATATTTTTACATTTAACAAAACCACAAGCAATTGATATTTAACAATTTCTAACAAATGCTTTGAGTCTGGCAACGCTTAACTACAGATCTGACAAATTTTGCATATGACAACCTGACAATATTTCGACTGACTGACAGATGAATTTACTGTCATACAACCGTCTGGCAATAAATTGTAAGATTTTCTGACAAATTTGATACAAGCGTGTGAACTGGCAATCTACCTTGTGCTGGCAATTTTTGATTGGCAGTACATTGTCAGATCTGACAATATTGTCAGATCTGACAATCGTCTGTACATAGCTTTAGTTTGAAGGCAAATATTTTTACAGAATTTTTAATTAAATTACATAAGCCACACAATTGTAGGTAGTTACTTTCATTCAATTTGCATCATTCATTTAATTTGAATTGAATTCAATTATTAAAATTGTTTCTTTGGCCTCACGAAAGCACAATAACTTAATAAAATTAAAATTTATCTACAACCAATTTCACCAACACCATTGGAAAGTTTTAATTAGCAGCAAGAATAAAGATAGACGACAAGGGTAAGCAAATTATGATAATACATTCAATTGTACTCGTATGTAAAGGGTGTTTTTTTAGAGGTATAGAACTTCGAATTGAAATAAAACACAAGAAAATCGTTTTAATGTCCATCAATTTGGCTTTATTGGAAGGATAATTTTATGCCATTAATGTTTAAATATGATTTCGGGCATGTGGCCGCTGCGGCTGGCTCGAATAAAGCCAATTCTACAGGTCCAATTTTCAACCACTTTTTCGAGCATATGGGGCCGTATGTTGGCAATAACGCCACGAATGTTGGCTTCCAAGTCCCCTAACGTTTCTGGTTTGTTGGCGTAGACGAGCGACTTCACATATCCCCAAAGAAAATAATCCAATGGTGTCAAATCACACGATCTTGGTGGCCAATTGACAGGTCCATTCCGCGAAATTATGCGCTCATCGAATGTTTCCTTCAATAAATCGATTGTGACGTGCGCTGTGTGGCATGTAGCGCCGTCTTGTTGGAACCACAACTCATCCACATTCAAAATCTTCAAAATCTTCCATAAAGTTGATGGACAAAGCTCCAATTGCTGTGCACGGTGGCGAATCGATTCATTCGGGTCCTCTTCAACACTTTGCTCTACAGCGGCAATTGTTTCTTCGGTGCGCACTGTTCGACGTCTCTGCGGATGCGTATTATCACATAGAGTAAACGTAGTGCGAAAACGATCCATGGTTAACCGAATTAATTGCTCTGATGGACGATTATGTCGACCATAAAATGGACGGAGCTTGCGGTAAACTTCGCGAACTGAACCATTATTTTCGAAATAAATTTGCACGATTTGCAAGCGTTCTTCTTTTGTCAACCTGTTCATGATGAAATGGCAAACCAAACTAAATATTAATCACTTGACAGCTGACAAAATGGCCGCCAGTTAAAAAAGTGATGCCAACTTAAAGTTCTATACCTCAATAAAAAACACCCATTACAAAAAATTTAATACAATTTGCAAGAAAAGTAAATTGCTTACATAGAACATTTTGTAGGCTACAAAGGCTAAGAAAGCTTAGCAAATAAAGCTTTTGTCTGCATTTAATTCGCAAATTTTTACAAAAGAATTAATCAATTAATGTGATAAGGGTTTCCCCGACATCTACATAACTTACAAGCAAGCAGTAAGTTTTCCTCAGGCTGATTTTCATAAAGTGCTCTGCCGCACAGAAAATGTGGCATTTCCTCATCCAATCATCAATCTTTTCTGGGATCCTTTAGAAAATCACATTAATAAATAAATCAAATTCTATATACTTAAAATGCAAGTGTGAACAACGAACAAAATGAGCCCTTCAACAACCCTTTGCTAGTGTGACTAATTACTAGTACAAGTATTCAGATTCTCTTTTCGTTGGAAAACATTTCTTTCACCATATGACAATCTCATTTGTTTTCATATTGTCCAAACAAAACTAAATTATTTAATCAGGACTTAGTTTGATATTTTGAATTCCCTATTTGCCAGTCTTCTTTTTAAGGAAAATTACCACATGAACTAAGAGCATTTGCATATCTTGCAAATGAATTGTAAATATCGAAGGCAAGCTGGATTAAAATTTATTCACTGGAAGAAATAAATTGTTTTAGCTTTTATCTATACAGTCCATTTATGTTACATTTAATATAATGCAAAATATTCAAAGAAATCAATGTAGAAGAAAAAAATTTAGGAATGAAAATTTTTTCTTCATCACATCAAAATTTTCTTGTAGTTACGAGTACATATTAGTTTTTTGCCCACAATGCGAGCATATTTTTAATGGGATGAGAGCATAACAACACAAGAATTGATTCGCTTAATAAGCTATTTATGTTTTGAAATGTTTCATCAGGATAAATAAATTCAGTAAAGTGCGATTTTGACGCGCACACGAAGGGTTCCATATGGACGCTACATACATATGCAATACTATACGAACTTTAGCCTATATACTCGTACCCGGAAAACTTTTTCGGTTTTTGGCGATTTTTTTAGTTTCTGCTTTTTTTTTTTTTTGTTTCGACGTTTTTTAAGTTTGTAGCGATTTTTTTTAGATTGACCTCCCTGAGACAAAAAAAAATTCGCTATATCAAGCTTTAAGATCGGACTGTAAATATGAAAGATAGAACAAAAAAACTAAAAGACCCCTACGTTCGGCAAAAAAAAATTCTTTTTGAAATGTCCTTGGAACAGTACTTTATATTCGCTGGTGTACGGAGAACTTTTTTTTTGTGATACGGTTTAGTGTACACCGTAGGGTAAACAACAGGGCTGCTTTTCAGTTTTAATGTACAGAACCCTAAAAAGGAGACAAAATAATGATTTAAATTTCAATTTAATTTGGAACGATTTTCCGCTTTCTCACATCAAATTTGGTGTTTATCAACCGCGTTCAACCAGTCGCCATCTTCAGTATTCCTTATTATTTGTTATACCCTTTACCAAAAATGGAAAAGGGTATGTATAGGTTTGTCATTCCGTGTGTAATTTCCATAATATTAATTTGCGACCCAAAAAATATATATATTCTGAATATTATGAATAGGGAAGATGAATAGGCGATGTCCGTCTGTCCGTCCGCCCGTCTGGTGTACGTGAAATCGGTTTTCCGAAGCTCCCAGAAAAGCTAGAGACTTCGTTCTTGGACTGGTGTGTTAGAAATGGTCCAACTTAGATTGGTATTGAAAATTAGCAGACGGTTGCAGAGCTGTAAAGCTTAAACTTGATTTTGCCATGTAAAAGTGACTAGGTACACAAATTTTTTGATTGTTTTGTTAAATAAACTTATTTCATGTTTCAGTACGAATAAATTTGGCATTAACAATATAAAAAAAATAAAAAAGACGTTTCCAGGGTTGGGAACTTTAATTATTTCTTATATAAAAATAACCTACTCAAACTAATTTTTCCTTTTTATCTATAAATTAAACATATCTTACATTCTTCAAAGAAAAATATTGATGTAAGAAATCAGAAAAATTTTAAATTATGTTTCCAGGGTTGGGAAACGTACACTTTTTGTGATATATAAAATAAGCTAGGTATAATGATTTTTTTTTTATATTTTAATTTATATATTTGTTTCCTCTTAATCAGGCTCAAGGTCATAATCATTTAAATAAAACTCTTTTTGTTTTATTAAATTATTGATTTTTCTTATATCTTTTATTTTTTCAATATTTCGAACACCTTCGGTGTCCTTCTTCAGGAAAAATAAAAGATATAAGAAAAATCAATAATTTAATAAAACAAAAAGAGTTTTATTTAAATGATTATGACCTTGAGCCTGATTAAGAGGAAACAAATATATACATTTTCTAAGGTCGAAGAAAAATTATCAATACATTTTAATTTATATATATTTTTTATGTTTTAAAATGAAAATATGGGTATAAAAAATTAGAAAAATAAAAACCACAGCTCCACAGCTGGAAAATTTAAACTTTTTAGGGTTCCGTACACTAAAGGTGAAAATGAACCCTATTGCTTTCGCTACGCTGTCCGTCTGTCTGTCACAGGGTATTTGCTCGAGAATCGTAAGAGCTACGGACCTGTAGGCCGCTACAACAACAATTATAAAAGAGCTAAAAATTAAAGGGTGTCCCAAAACAAGCAACGATAAATGTTAAAATCCCATGTAATATACACACATACAATTGTATTGTATATACACTTGAAATTTGTAAGGTTAGTGTATTTTTATACAGACTACAACAATTAACACAAAAATGTCAAACAATTTTAATTAAAGGGTGTTCCATCAGTTAATGCAAATTTGAGTATGTAATTTTGATAACTTGCTGTATCTTGGAAACCGTAAGAGCAAATCTCTTGAAATTTTCAAAAACGGTAAAACTAAAAAATCAAAAAATTATTAAATCGCCAAACCGAAAAAAACCACAAAATTAAAAAAATTTCTAAAACTAAAATAAATCGCGAAAACCCAAAGGAAAAAAATCGCCAAAATGAAATAAAAACCCCAAAAAGAGAAAAAAATCGTCAAATGAAAATACATCGCCAAAATGAAAAAAAACTCCAAAAACAAAAAAAATCGCCAAAATGAAAAAAAAACCCCAAAAACAGAAAAAAATCGCCAAATGAAAAAATCGTCAAAATGAAAAAATCGCTGAAATTAAAAAATCCCAAACCCCAACAGAAAAAAAAATCGTAAAAATAAAAAAAAAAAAAAAATAAAAAAATAAAAAAATAAATAAAACTAGTATTTTCCTTATTTATTTTTTTTGTTCACCTAACATATTTTATATATTTTTTAAAGAACAAGATTAATATAAGGAACCAAAAAAATCTAAAATGATGATCCCAGCGTTGGAAAAAGTACACTTTTTTTGTATATAAAACTAGTTAAATAAAGCTAGTTATTTCTTACTAAAAATTGCAATATAACAAAAAATTATAAATTTTATAACATAACAAATATGTATGTATGTACTTATGTATGTATCTGTATACTACATATACATACATACGTTGGTAAAGGGTATATAAAATTCGGCTCAGCCGAATATAGCACTCTTACTTATTTTTTATTAATCCTAATCCTTACAGATGCCTGCACTTTTCATTATTTATCAAATAAAAGCACAATAAGTTAATTTAAAAAATGTAGTTTTAGTAATTTAATTTAAGTTTATGTTAATTTGTTATTCCCAAAAATTTACAATATATTATTCTATATCAAAAGGATAAAAGTATCATTTGAAAAACGTTCATGCAATATATTTCCAGGGAGAAAAATCTTATTGAAATTGTGGCTATAGTCCATATTAATAATAAAGTATTTTATTAAAAGTCTGAAGTTACGAGCAATTGTGTATGTTTTTTTTTTTATTATTAAAAACTTTCGTACGTCGAGAAATAGAAACTTTATTTATTTATTTGTTCTATTAAAATTACCCCTAATGCGTATTAATTTGTTATTTAATTATGCCTTTGGCTATTATCTTTCAATTAGAAATAATATCGAAACTAAAGTTTTTTTTTATTTCATTAAAAATGAAAAAGTACATACTTAAAAAGTTCACGAAAAAGTTTCCCCTAATAATAAAACATTAAAGGAAAGGAAAACAAAAGTCCTTTATTTTAGTGTATTTCAGTTACGACACTGAAATACTACATATGTAGTTATTTATTGTTGCAGGAGGAGAAAGTGTCCTGAAGTCATGTACAAAGACTTAAATTAAAATTAAAATTTCATCACAGAAAAATATTTATTAACATGCTGCAGCTCTTCAACTCTTTAGTGACCTGCCTGCCTGTTTAATTTCAGTGTTATTTTGCGTTTTTCGTATACATTTTGTATTTTTTTGTTAACTGAAGTTTAATGAAGGTAGAATTTTTTTTTATAAATAATTAATCAATTTATGTGTCCATGTCGGCATACAAGATAAAATTTAAATGTTAAATTTTTTTAATAAAAAAATAAATAAAATAAAACGATGTAAAAGTCAATTGCAGAAGTTGAATTTTTCATAGACATCATATTGTGCCAAAACAGCGTAAGCGACATTATTTTCGAAAATGATTTTTTTTATTGACGATAAGCGATTATTTGCAATCGCAAGTAATCGATTTTCGTCAAAATATTAAGTTCGAAAATTATGTTGCTGGAGGTTGGGGCACGATATGCCCAGATCTAATAATAATAGGAAAGGGTGTTTTTTATATATAGTGACACAAGTTTAAAGCATAACGTGAGATTTTTTGACAGTCGAAATAAATGTCATTAGATTTCGTTCTCGTAAAGGTTCAATAAGACGTGCCAAAGTCATAACTATAAATTTAATTGCTTTATCTATTAGTGCTTCTTAATGGCCCTATGCTCCTGACAGGAACTACGGGAACTAATATACAGTGGAATCTCTCTTGAGCGGACACCGAAGGGACCATTGAAATGTGTCTGTACAAGGGGACTATCCGGTGAAGAGAAAACTAAACATTTAAATGGAGCGCTGCCGGGACCTGTCAAAAGTGTCCGTCTAAAGGGGTTGTCCGTTAAGGGAGATTCCACTGTATATATTTTAGTGCTGCCATAACCATTTTATTTTTTAATTTATTAGGTGTGTTCCACAAGATTTCGTACAAGCGAAAAAAGAAAATTACTCTCTGAATATGCAAAAGTTATCCAAAATTGTTGGAACGCAAAAAACCATAATTGCACATCTTGAAATACTAATGTTGCTTACTTTTTACATTAAATTTGAATTTAAGTGATTTTAGTCCCATAAAACGCATAGCATTATTGGCAACAGTTGTAAAAAGTAAATGAAAATAAGTACCAAAAAAAAAAAATAAAAGCTACATGAATTATTTAAAAAAAAAGAATTTTTTGTATTAAATTAATGGAGAAATAAATATGCACAAATGTACGTACAATTTCAACTTTGTTAAAAACGAATTCCATTTTGCTTTTTAGTAAATTTGTATGTAAAAAGTTTTTTCTGATTAATTTTTCAGTTTCATGTGTAAACAAAAAACAGCTGATTATTTAATTATTGTCCGAACTTACCCAGAAGAAAAAGTTTATACTGGTTTGCACAGAAAATGAAAAAAATTACTCTCTCATTCACTCTCAAAATTGCCCAAAAAATTTCTTTCTGAAAAGCTTTTCGATAACTTTGTACAAGTTTTGTTATGCATCTGAAACAGACCTATTTATTCATGTCAATAGTGCAACAACAAATGTATTTCACCAGCAAACAGCTGTTTATGGTTACGGCGAAAAACCAAAATTCAATTGGTTTCTATGTTTGTTGTTATTGTTATGGCGTTATAATCATAAATACAGTGTTGCCCAATAGTTTGGTTTGAACAGCTGTTTTGTATGATTATGGTTATGGCACGTTTAATTGAACCTTCAAATGTAATGAAAGTCTATATAGTTGTATAATAAGACCTTTACCCTTAAAGTAAAAAGTTTAAGAGAAATTATGTAAGTAGATGTTTTAAATTGGTTTTCGATACATCGTATTGTCCGATACATTGACATTTCTCTGTATGAAATTCGATTAAGAAAGTGTAGGTTCTTTGCCTTCCTATCTTCGAGTGCATTACTCATCACTCATTACAATTGAAAAAAGTTTAAAAAATAAAATTTATTTGCTTATTGATTCAGCCCAAAGTGTTCCAAATAAATTGCCATCTTTTTTCGCAATCAATTACAGAAACAAGAATAAAATTTAAAATGAATAATTTTATTCAACAAATTTGGTTTATTAACTCTGCATGAAGAACAACTTGTTCTTTTGACATTTTTTTGTTATTTTTTCTTTCTTTCTATTTGCTTAGATATATATTTGCAATGTAAATAATAAAGGCCAAGAGGCGAAGGGTTTATCATAATAACTTTTTTATTTGGAGCAAATGATGTTGCCACCCTACAAAAAGTTAAATGTCAAACTAACACTACCAAATATTTTTCAACTAACACACTTAAACAATTGAAGCACAGCCGCGAATAATGTTGTAATAGACATTTTTTAAAAAACCAGTTTTTTCACAGATTAACATTCACATAACTCTCTTGCGTTGTTCAAACATCAAACCATCCAAAATTATGCATCTTATCGCCGTCAAAATACAATTACAATCCAATCAGTCGGTGGAAAACTTTGTAAGTAACTAATAAAAAAATGTAGCAGATATACAAAAAGAAAAGTTAATGCTAGTTATCATTATTTTCGATAAGCTAAAAATATTTAAACGAAAAAACCAATCTTGCTCTAAAATACGTTTTTTGGCTCTCCTGAAAAGTTATTATTTTGTCACTTAAAACGTTATTCGCGGCTAACCTTCAATTATATGCTGAATACATATCGGAGCCGTAAGTGTAAAAAAACCTTAACCGACACATATTTTGACGCTCGTTTTTTTTTTTTTAAAATAATCTATTATTTACAATCGCAAATAATCGATTTTGGGCAAAAAATTAAGTTCGAAAATTATGTCGCTTAAGCTTTTTTTTGGCGGTTATGGCAGAAAATGTATATGCTACCGGTGCACTGTGGGCAAAATGGTCGATCTAGCGTCGTTTAATTAAATTTTCAAAGTGTTTCATTGCGCCAAAATTGTGTCTCAATCGATTACTAATATACCACTGAACTTATATAAAGATTCTTTTTTGATTGCCATGATCTAGTTGCACAGCTGTGAGCAGTCAAACACAAAATATGTTTCAGCCGGTGCATCAATAAGCTTTAACACGTGTTTTCTTTGCATTGCCAAATGTTCTCTAAATTTACATTTGTCTCAATTAAGTGGAAGAAAAGTGGTTTTATTTATAGTTAGAGGTATGTATTAACTAAAAAAATTTTTGTTTGTGACCTGTGCTTAAGTGTTGTAGAAAAAAATAGAGTTAAAGTTGACTATACCACTAACTGCTTGAAAAAAGCCAAAATAAGACTTCCGTGGACCAGAACTTCTGATATTAGTGGGTATTGGGGCTAGAATATTTTTTTTAATTACTATGTTGTCTTGTGATTGTAAAATATCCAAGTCATCTGCTACTTTATGCTACTTTACATGATATTGCATTTTTTAGGAGCAATGTCGGTGCTCAGACGAGAAGTTTATTTACTATGGCGTTGAGAGTCATATATTTCATAATAAAATTAATATCAACATATGCTAATGAAAGCCTTGTAATAAGCAAAAAAATTTGAAATTTTGTAGAACAATTGGTTCAGAAATGGAAATTCAACCATAGAATCAGCCACAAATTTGAAGAAAACAACACCGAGTGGTTAGACGGACAACTTTTATTAGTTGATCCACTGACTAATCGTGGGAGACCCGATTAGATGTTCGACGAATGTTCCAACAAAACGAAATTAAGTAAAGTTTCCCAAATTGTTAAGGAAACACCTCACAGTGAGCTCGTACTAGCTACAACGAGCAGTTTATACAAAGAACATTGTGTATCTTGCACTTTTGATTCATCTAGTAGTTCCGAATCGGAATAAAATTCTGTTATTACTATTGCAATTAGTATTGTTATTATTTTGTGCATTATAATTTCATTTTTGTTATGAAAACAACTGAAATATATGAAGACTGAATAAGGCCAAAAATAGTTATTTCAATATAAAAAAATTTTAAACAAAAAAATAAATAAATAAATGTTTAAAAAAAAAGTTGTTAATATTATATTAATATTTTTAGTCCAACAGAATGTGAAACATTAAATATATTAATTAATTAATTAAATATATTAGCTTTATCATGTTTTCCTGAATGAAATAAACAATGTCTAATTTATGAAAAAAAAATTGCAACTTTCACAACAAAAAAATATAAATATATATAAAAAAAAATTTTTTTATTTAATATTGTAGCTTAATCTATTTTCAACTAAAAAAATATTACACAAACAAAAAAAATTTTCCCTAAGCGCTATTAATTAATCGCCGCTAGATGAGCCTTTTCGCCCACTGTGCGGTGTTGCCATTGTTTTGCTTTTGCTATCAAATTTGAAAAAATGGTTTTAGAACGTTTATTTTGTTTTCACACGCATTTAATTATTTATTTAGTTAATTTTTATTTGAACAGAACTTGCATTTATATGTATGTATATCGTTATTAATATGATTTTCATAAATTTTATAAACATACCCTTTTTAATCAAGATTTCAATAGAAAAATTTAATTTAGTTTTATAGAAGAAAAAAATTCATAATATACTATCCCCTTGAACGAATGATATTTTGTACAGTATGTTTTCTTGTCACAATTTTTGTATTTTTCTGTGTGTGTGTGTATTTTTATAACTTTTTAAGCTAAATTGACCCCTAGAGCAAAGAGAAACACCACAATTATTATGATGATGATGATTGTGATAAAATTATAAATATTGAAGACAAACAAACAGTGTTTTTTCTCCTGTATATCAAATATATGCGTTGGTTGCTTGGTTACGTGACATTGACTGGCTTCATCACTATTGCTGCTCTTATTACAATATACAATTATAAAAGTGTATATAAAATTTTATTGAAAATAATTTACTTTTATTTTTGAAACATTATGAAGGCTTTAGACGACACCAAGACTAAAATTAAAAAAATTCTTATAACGGCCAGGTCCTTTTAATATTTGCGCTGTCTTCCTTTATATGTATGTATGTATGTATATAAAAAAAAATTATGTTAGTGTTATGTTAGTTTAAATTTTTTTTATAAATTTTAAGTGAAAGGTAGGTTGTTTTACTTTTTTTAGTTTTGTCGTTTTTTAGTTCTGGCGCTTTTTTTTCGTTTTTGGGATTTATTTCGGTTTTTGGCGTTTTTTTAGTTTTGGCGTTTTTTTAGTTTTAGCGTTCTTTTAGGTTTGGCGTTTTTTCGTCTTGGCGTTTTTTAGGCGATTTATTTTAGTTTTAGCGACTTTTTTAGTTTTAGCGATTTATTTTTAGTTTTGGCGGATTTTTCGGTTTTTGGCGATTTTTACGGTTTTTGGCGATTTCTTCGTTTTGGCGATATTTTTTATTTTGAGATTTTTTAGTTTTAGCGTTTTTGAAAAGCTTCAAGAGTTTGCCTATTACTGTACAGCAAGTTATCAAAATAACATTAACTGATAGAATAACCTTTAATTTTGATTTTTTTTTAAATTTCAGTGTTAATTGGTGTATGCTGCTTAAAAATACACTAACTTTGAAAATTTCAAGTATATAATAATATAATATAATAATATAATATAATTTTCTATACATTTTATTAGAATTTTTAGTAGCTCACCTTAGAACACCCTTTAGTTATTAATTGTCATACACTTGTGGTTGTAGCGGCTAAAGTTTAATATATTCTGGGAAAATAATTTCAGGTACGTAGCTCTTACGGTTCTCAAGATAACAGCCTGTGACAGACAGACGGACATCGTAGCGATAGAAATAGGTATCCTTTTCAATTTCGGTGTACGGCACCCTAAAAAGGGGAGAAAATCGGTAGCCTAATATATCCGTAACTATTTGAGGTAGAAAAATTACTTTTTAATTTTATTTAAAAAAATAAATATAAACGGGCTAGTATTTGGCACTTTTTTGATGTTTACACTTGCACGAGTTAAAACCTGGATTTTGGAAATTTTTTTGTATCCCATTTGCATTTAAAAAAATACTGAATTTAGATTGTATTCTCTCATCTTGCAAAAAATACAAAAACCTTGTAGCATTTTGATAATATATATATTTTCCCATGGAATTTTCATTTTATTAAATCCGTAAACGATTTTCATTATTAATTACGTCCTGGTCCACGATGTCGACAGAAAACGTTCGTTCGACAACTTTTATTGAAAAAAAATAGTAAAACAAGAAAATTTGTTTTTGTTTTCAATATAACTTACAACGTTTTCTGCCGACATCGTGGGACAGGCAGAGTTGAAAAAATCGCCAAAATATAAAACAGCATAAACACAAAGAAATCCCAAAAGGGAAAAATATTCCAAGAAAGTACAAAAAAGTCTTTTAAAAGGAAAACTTTGCTAACAGTTAAAAATCACTTAAACAAAAAATAAAAAAAAGAGAGGTGTCTTAGGACACCCGGTTAGAGCTATGCTGCTTAGCTATATAAAACAATTTTCATGTGTGAAATAACAATGTAATAAAATTATATTATATGATGATGTCAAATTCGCCGCAAATATTTCAAAACGTTTCCATTTATTTCCCATTATTTTATTTTCTAGCGGCGTACGATTAAATCAATATATTTTTTGTGGCCGGTGGCGTTTGTTAGCCGCCTCACACAAGATCGGCTGTGCTCTCTGGTTTGTGCTCATGTACAAAAACAAATTTTGCAATCGTTCTCATTGTTTTTGTTTCGTTTTTGTTTCACTCACTCCAAAGAACGAAACAAAACAAAATCAAGCAATTTGTTTCGTTTAGTCCCGGTTCACACACTTAAATTTTTGTTGATCAACTCGAAATTCAGCTTTAAGAGAGGCGGAGAGGGAAATAGAAATATCTCTTTTTTTTCTTACTGCTGAATTACGAGTTGATCAACAAAAGTTGAAGTGTGTGAACCGGGACTTGTTTTCGTACTCTGATTTAAAGTACAAAAAAATCAAAACAAAAATAAATTTATAACTGTAATAGTGTCGATTATTTTAGTTACGAAAATCACGTCCTAACTCCTGTATAGCGCAATAAATAGCATAGCTATAAAAACGTTGGAACAGGAAAAACAAAACGCTAAAGCAAAAAAAAAAATAAATAAAAATTGACAAGGCTAAAAAATAGCTCCAAAAATAACAAACAAAAAAAGAACAGTCGCCGCGTGAATGTCATCATATCAGAGTAAAGTAAATGAATGTCTTCTTGGAAATATTATATTTTATACCATCATCGCGAGTTAGATTAAAGGGAATATTGCAATGTATGTAAATAGTTTCACAGAAAAAACCAATCAAAAATGATAATCTGGTTTGTAATTAAAAATTCTTGGTAAAAACGCTCTGCTGGACCACAAAATTAATGATTTTAACCACGCGTGAGACCAAAATAATCAATTCTTGAGAATAACTTATTTTGTTTATTTGGCAGTATTTTCACATAATCTGTTAAAACAATTGAAAGTACATACATAACTACTGCTTCCATTTTTTTTTATTTTATTTAATGTGATTTGTAAGCGTGTTTTTAAATTTTGGCAATCGGAAAAAGGGCGTTTTGAAGAACTGGGTCAATTGGTGGGATGTTTGCGTACATTCCGACAACATCAATGTACACAGTTAAAACAAGATGTCAATATCAAAGATTTTGCTTTCATATTAAAAGAAGAACAAAGCAGGAAATAAAACAATAACTAATTAGTTTTATATATCACAAAAAGTGTAAGTTTTCCAACCCTGGATTTTTCGGGTTCCTTATACAAATCTTGTTCTTTAAAAAATATACAAAATATTTTAACTGAACAAAGAAAAAAAGAGATAAGGGAAATAGTAGTATTTTCCAGCACTGGAGCTGCGGTTTCTAATTTTCTACACCCAACTTTTCTTTTCAAAACATAAAATAAATTTAATTTATAAAGAAAAATACAAAAATAGTTGGACCTAGTTACTTTTATATATCACTAAAAGTGTAAGTTTCCCAACCCTGGAATCATCCTTTTAGATTTTTCTGGTTCCTTATACCAATCTTGTTCCTTAAAAAAATATACAAAATATGTTAAGTGAACAAAGAAAAAAAAAAGAAATAAGAAATATGTTTTATTTAGTTACTTTAATATCAAAAAAAAAGGTTAAAATTTTGCATCTCTGGAGCTTTGATTTTTATTTTTCTAATTTTCTATACCTAATTTTTTTTATTTCAAAACATAAAATATATTTAATTTATAAAGAAAAATAAAAAAATTAATTAGACCTAGTTACTTTTATATATCATAAAAAGTATAAGTTTCCCAACCCTGGATCTTTTTCTTTTAAGAATGTAAGACATGTTTAATTTATAGAGAAAAAGGAAAAATTAGTTTTAGTAAGTTATTTTTTATATAACAAAAAATGTTAAAGTTTTCCAACCCTGGAAACGTCTTTATGATTTTTTTATTTTTAACCCCCGACTATAAAAAAGGGGTGTTATAAGTTTGGAGTGTGTGTGTCGGCTGGACCGATTTTGATTTAGTTTTTTCTGTTTGAAAGTTAATTTGATGGAGAAGGTTCCTAACTATGTTTGAAGAAAATCGGTTCAGACGTTTAGAAGATATCACATCTTTTCTAGATATAATTAATTTAAAATAAGTTTATTAAAAAAAAATTGTTTAAGCTAGTTACTTTTATATGGCAAAATCAAGTTTAAGTTTTCCAGCTCTGAAACCGTACGCTCGATTTTGCTGATTTTCAATACCAATCTATTTTAGACCACTTTCAACACTCTAGTCCAAGACCGAAGTCTCTAGCGTTTCTAGGAGCTTCGGAAAACCGATTTCACGTACATCAGACGGATATCACTTATTCGTCTTCCCTATTTATAAGGACCCAGAATATATATATGTTTTTATTTACGGAGATTACACACGGAATGAAAAACCTATATATACCCTTTACCATTTTTGGTGAAGGGTTATACCCTATATATAAAATGATTAAAAGGAAGTAAACAAATCGAAAAAAAAAACTAAATGATATAGAAGCATTCCACGAAAAAGTCGAAATAAAAAAGAATTATTTTAAGTTTTAACTTATTTCTGGCATTTTGAGCTCAAATGTATTCCATGACCAAACTTTTCATATATTGCACTGTTTTGCAAAATAACTTGTAGGAATTCTCATCAACCTTAAATATTTTCTTGTATTCTTTTTTAAACTTTTCGTTTCTTGCATTAAGTTTTCTGATGGTTTTGCAAGAATGGCTGTACTTCACTACCCACATGCAACATTATGTAAGTAGAAAACTTAATAGTGTAGTAAAAATTAAATCCCAAGGATGCATGTTGTATGATTTTTATGAAGATTTCCTTTTTTTAGTATTAATGCAACGGAGCGTGGGGGTTGTAATGGGAGTTATGAGGATCTTATCACTTAGTGTAGTCACTGTTTCGACTGAATTTACACTATGTGATCCACTCCCCCTTAATTGCATGTTGGTGACGCCCGCCCTTGTATGCAACATGAACTTTTGCAATCAAATAATCTCAAGCAGCTCCACTTCAATTTTAATAAATTTTTTTATGTGTTTCAACATGTTTCAAAGTTTATTTATAATAAAAATCCTTTATATGTTTATACGAGTATGTACATGTTTCAATTTTAATATATAACAAAAATGATAATGTGGAAAATATTATGCTGCATTCTTGGGCGGCCCGGCCCAGACCGGCAACATTCCAAACATTGAGGATTTGGTTGCCATCTAACAGTCTGACTAGTTTCATTGCGTATGTGTATAGAGTTGTCTTGTCTTAGTCGGTTTGCTAAGTGAAAAATATAATTGAATTATGTTCTTTAATAAATGTTAAAATTATTTTCATTTTTTGCATTTCAGTCTCTCAATAAGCAAAAAGCAAGTGTGTAGATACAAATGTGAATGTATGCACGTATGTGTGTGTGTGTGTGTGTGTGTGCGTGTGTGTCTTCATGCAAACATGTATAGTATTTATAATTAAATCAAATGCTAAAAAGCTGTTAAAGCAGACAATTGAAGTATTAGTAAAGAAATATTATTAAGATTATTTCTCTGCACAACATACAGTATGTCAAGAAAAAGTTTTCACATTAAAGAAAAAAATAGATTATTTTATTTTATTTTGTTTTATAAGAAAATAAGTTTTTTTTTAAATAAAATAGAGATTGTATAACGTTTTATTTTCTAGAAAAAGTGCAAAATTTTTAAACTTTTTATTAAGAAAAATGCAATTTAGCGTTCCTTTAAAGAAAAAATTTGCGCTCGTAATGTCTAATAAACTCTTTATTCAAAAAACTTTTTTATTGCAAATTTTTATTTATTTTTTTTTCTGAAAAGAAAACGCCTTTATCTCATTTTAACTACATATTTGCATTATTTACAAAGACTTAAAACAAAAATGTCCATCTTGATTATAATAAATTCAGCAAAGTGCGCATTTGGCTCGCACACGAAAGGTTCCGTACGGACATTACATTTTTTAATTTTAAGTGCCCGGTAATCTCTTTTTCAGTTTTTGGCGATTTTTTTAGCTTTGGCGCTTTTTCTTGGTTTTAGTGCTTTTTTGTTTTTGGCGTTTTTTTAGTTCTGGCGTTTTTTCGTTTCTGGGGTTTTTCAAGTTTTGGCGATTTAGTTTAATTTTAGCAAATTTTTTTTTGTTGTTTTGAGGGTTTTTTTTTGTGTTGCGTTTTTTATATTTGACGTTTTTTGGGCGATTTTTTAAAATTTTTCGCGATTTAGTTCAGTTTTAGTGATTTTTCTTAACTTTGTCGCTTATTTCGTTTTAACGATTTTTTCGGGTTTTCTCGATTTAGTTTAATTTAAGCGATTTTTTTTAGTTCTGGTGGTTTTTTCGTTTTTGGGGATTTTTTTTCGGTTTTTGTCGTTTTTTGCTTTTAACGATTTTTACACTGAGGGAAAAGCTGCAACTTAAAAATAAGAACGCATAACATTAATTCAATGATTTTCAATACATAGAAAATGTATATTGATATACTTAAAAATAAATAAAATTAACAAATTAATACTGTAAATTAATATTTTTTCATATTGAAATAAGAAATTTCAACATGACTAGACTTTCGTTAATGTTTCTTATTAATTCAATACGATTTTTATTGATTTTAAGCTGTTTTTTCTCTGGGTTTAGTTTTGGCGTTTTTTAGTTTTAGAGTTCTTTTAGATTTGGCGTGTTTAGGCGATTTATTTTAGTTTTAGCGATTTTTTTTTCAGTTTTCGTTTATGGAGATTTTTTTAGTTTTTCGCAATTTAGTTTAGTTTTAGCGATTTTTCTTAGTTCTGGAGCTTTTTTCTTTTCGTTATTTTTTTCGGTTTTTAGCTATTTTTTAGTTTTGCCGTTTTATTTTCGTTTTAGGCGATTATATCAGTTTTTCGCTATTTATTTTAGTTTTAGACATTTTTTAGTTCTGGCGATTTTTTCGTTTTGTCATTTTTTTTAGGCGATTATATCAGTTTTTCGCTCTTTAGTTAAGTTTTAGCGATTTTTTTTCAGTTCTAGCGCTCTTTTTCATTGAGAATATTTATTTTTCGGGTTTTGCCGCTTTTTTCGTTTTGGCGATTTGTTTTATTTTTAAATGTTTAATATATTTTCAATATGCGTGTAACTGTCTGTCTATCAGTGAAATTCCAGCGAAAAGTTATTGCTGAGGAATGGCATGTCCATTTCTTCCAAAAGAATTAGTGTAATTTCGACTTAACATGAAGCCGTGTCAACAACTTCCAAATATCCAAATACGAATTATGTATGTAAGTTCGCTGTTGTTGCAGTGGTGCACTCATTGTTTATTATAATGTTTAATAGAATTCTCATTTATTTTATATTGAAATTGAAATCACTACTTCAATTCTATAAATTTTTTGTTAAAATCAGTCCATTTTCTTTATTTTGTGGCATTAGTCAACATATAAATATAAATGTATTCAGAGACTTAAAATGAGATTTGTTGTCAAAATATTTTCTCGAGCTTTTTACGAATGGCCGCACTTTGACGATGGCGTGAGTTGTATACTTTCGCAAACTAACATATATCCTTAACTTATTACTTTTACAAGTTTTCTTTTATGTCATAAGAATAATATTTTAATTATTTCATTACAAGCATTTTCTTTTAACTTCAAGTACACTTTATATTTCTTTTGCCATCAAAGAAAAAAAAACACTCACAGTTTTTACTGATTTAATTAATTCAATACGATTATGTGCAAGTAATGAAAAGAATCTAGTTTTTCTTTGTATATTATACAACTGTGTTACGAGTCTATAAACAAAGCCAATTGGGGTATTCACACCAGTGTCTTAAGTGTCCTAAGTGTCATAAGGTCTTACATTTAACATAGTTTTAAAAAAAACAAAAAGGTCATAAAATAATAAGACTTTCTCAGCTGTATTTATTGTTTGTCATAACTACATGTAGAAATGCGTGAGAGTTTACCAAAGGAATTGAGAGAGAGAGAGAGAGAGAGAGTGCGCAATGTACTTACAAAGGTGCTAAAACCAAATTACAAATAAGTACAATGTTTATAACTGTAAATTATGAGGTGTTGCTCACAGCAGTCATATTTTTTCGTATTATTACTTTAAAACGTGTTAATTTATGAGTACCATTTGAATATCCCAAATATATTAAAGCAGAAGGGGTTTATTGGTAGAAAAAAAAACGGCAACAAATTGTAGACAAAATAGGAAGGAAAGGTCTCAGTTTGAAGTAGAGTTTCTTTCGATATCATGACAATTATTCTTAAGTATTAAGATATGATAGTATAAGAAGTTTCATTTTGAATAGTTCGCCATTTTAACAGCTGTCATGACCAGGGTGACCGATGACATTTTTCAAAAAGTGGCACCAAATAGGGGATTTATCAAAAAAAGGGGCAAAATTAAAAAAAAGAGAAAACTGCACTAAACTTCTTATTTTTAATGTGTTATTATATAATTCACTTAAAAAAGCGGACAAAAAGGGAAACAAGTGGCAAAGCAGTCGAAAAAGTGGCAATTTGCCACTTTAGTCGGTCAAACGGTCACGCTGGTCATGACTCCAGCTGTAACTACTTGACAGATGACAAGTAAAAGGAATGCCGTCAAAAAGGGTAAATACGAAAGAGGATACGACAAAATTCGATTAATACAAAACTAAGTGAAAATTTTTTTTTATAAAGTTGGATACACAAGAAAAATCACTTTTACTTGAAGGTGCTTTTTAAAAAAGTACTTTTTTTTTTTGCTTTCACCACAACATTTCTGTGGCAACGCACATACACACAAACCAGCAGAATGGTTTGTGTGTATGTACGTACGTTGACAATAGAGCATGTATTATACTTGTTGTTGTGCTTGGCATCTGTATTGTCTTATGTGCTTTAGTGGTTGTATATTTTACAATAGCAGTAATTTTGTGGGTGTTGTAAACATTATTCTGGAAGCTTTATGTTAAGTATGCATAAAAAAGGCGATGCATCAGCTAAGCGGACAGTCCTGTGTAAAGAACAACAAAGTTAACATTGTGGTATTCCAGCAGAGAATAATGTAACATTGTGTGTGTTTAAAAGCTCTTTATATCAGAGTTGAGTAAATAAAGAGTTCTGATTTGATAACACAGCGTAACAGTGGTTTTGTTGTTTAAATAAAAATAGAGCGATCCTTATGATGGCATCATTAAAGATATAGTGATATATATCATTTGCTTAATTTACACCCCACTTTTTTTTATAAATCACTTAATATTTCACGAATGATGCTCAAAACTTTATAATACTTTTTCCTGTACTATTAATCTCCATAACAGTATCTTCCATTTGAGTAGAGTCCCATTGCTGAGTATATCAGAATATTTTAGTCCTTCAATTTGTTTGTGTTTAAATTTTTTGATATTGAAATATTTAACTGATCCTTATGTCTTTTCATCCGCTTTATGATTTTACTAGCGCCTCTAGTTTCAGAGATATTGTGCATTATATTTATAAATAAACTTAAAATTTTTCTTTTCTCACGGCATTAAAAAAAATATTTTGTTTTTTTCTTTGTCACATTTCGTCGCCCCAGAATAGTTTTGCCCCACCGACCATTCTTAAAAAAAAAATTAATTAGATATAGAATACCCTCTTTCTGAATCAAAAAAGCGTTTCACGAAACTTTTTATGGTTTCTGAGATATTAGGAACTCATTTTGCTCCATAGCCGCTATTTTTATGTTTAATAAGTATTATTTTGCTGTACACGCCACTGTTTGGCGATTGTGTCAAATTCTTCAACAAAAACGTACGAAGTAAAGTTAGCTCTTGTTTTGCTTCATTTCTATAAGAAATGAATAATAAAAAAGGAAGGTGCAGTAAGAAAAATTCAACGGCGACTGTTAAGCAAAAACATCATTACCCAGACGCAGCCGCAGCCGCCGCTGCCATGTTTTAATATAAACTTATTAAACACTATAATAAAATAAAATAAAATAAACCTTAATTCCTTAACATAAATCATTTAATTTCATTCTTTATATTAAATACACTTCAATTACTTATTTTTCTTGTATAAATGTGTAAGCGGATCGATAGTTAAAAATATTACGGCTTCGGTTTCTTGGTCGGCGTTAAAGGATCAACTTATTTCTCTGAACAGCAAGAAAAATAAACAAAACAAAAAAAATTCTCAATTCACTGCAGTAAACTAAAGTTATGGAGCACAAAAAGCTAATTTTTGTAAATAAATTAAGAAAAGTGATGTATGCGGCACAAAACTTATTTTTACTTTTACAATAAAGTAATATTAACTTCTAACTTCATTCATGAAAGTTAAAAAAAATTTAAATTTTTCTTCAAAACATATGTCGGAAGCAGTGGTGCAAATACAAAAGTAAATTCCATGGGGTATAGTTTGAGAAAGCTTCATGTGAACCTTCTTTGCCGTTTCTCTGCACTCCAACTTTATGGCGTGTGAGCTAAACCAATTCTGAGGCGACGATTTGTCAATTTACAAGTCATTAATGCAACTATTACGTATTGTTATTATTATTATTATTATTACAAAATCATATTATAAAAAATAATTTTTTAGATCTGGCATAAGAAAAGTAAAATTTAAATTAGTAAAGATCAAAAGGCAATGGCAAGACTGTTGTAAATTTAAAGATGGTAAAATTGAGCTTTCATTACGAAAAGCTTTCAGCAAATTGAAATACGATGAATCAAAACAATTCACATATTCCAATTGCATAAAAATGACGTATATAAAAGCAGAAATCTACATGAAGGTTGAGTGGCCTTCGAAAACAGCTTGTTGTTCCGTTCTACTACATGTTTGTCAGAATATTTACAACTAACTTTGGTGTTATTTGTTCATTTAATTTGGCTTACAAAGCGATACGAACTTTAGCCTGTTCAAATCATAAACATAGACACAAATGAAGTTCGAATAATAATTAAAAATTAACTAAAATTTAAAGTATTTTTTTTTATATAATGCGCAATATCTCTGAAACTAGAGATAATAAAAATACTCGCACATTGTGGTAATCAATATGTAATTATTGTGTCCGATCACATTAGCCTCTCGCTTCCAAAATTATACATTATTTCTCCCATTATCAATGACCTCTTTTCCCGCTGGGATACATTTGAATAATATCTTTGAAATGTGTGTGAATGCGGTGCGTATAAATAATATTTTCCATTAATTATTTATTGCTCATACGCTGCGGAATTATGAATGAAAGCTAAATAATTTTGTGTATGTAATTATCATCTTCATTATGTGTAAGAAGAAATAAAATAGAAAGAAGTATTGTAAAACTTATTAAATTCTTTAGATTTATCTTCAGTGAAAACGTAACTTCTTTTTAATTTTAAGAATTTATTTCGTATCCCTGAGAACTTTTACATTGTGATATGTTGATAGTAGACTTGCAATGAAATTTTATACAAGAATTAGTCTGTTGTTATTCACTACCCTCGTGAAGAACGAATTTTTATTGTGGAAATTGACTTAAGCCATAATTACTCGTTCATGAGAAATACATGCATATACATGCACATCGAATCATTATTTTTCCGAAAATAGGCAATGAAAGGACAACAGAAAAAATTTTTGGTGATTTCATGTAAACACTTTCTTTCAGCTGTCATGTTTACAGTTAATCTAATTGCTGCATGTTTTTATAAAACGAGAGAATATTTTTATTTGACAATTTCCAGACTTTTCTATTAGGGAATTCCCAATAGCTTTTTAAAATACGTCTTAATATTGCAACGCTTACATTTTAATTCGTTAAGTCAGTGTTCAGACGAAGAGATTCTTATTTTTAAGTTTGCTAGCTTATAGGCGAGAGAGACGAGGGGAAAAGAAACGAGTATTGAGCTTCATGTACTGTCGATACGTTTTGCTTTCTCATTCGTAATTTAAAAAAAGCATACATGCATACACAAAACTATGCATAAAAAATATGTGCTTAAAAATAAGACTCGCATTGTGTGAACACCGAAGATAGTTCAAAGAAGAAAAAGTGATAAGTTTATCAATAAGACTTGACTGGTGTGAACTGGGACTAATATAGGTTGGGGTGTTTATTGTTTTTTTTTTTTGTGCAAATCAAATTTAATACCAAGTGTCAAGAGTGGTTGATTTTACTGCAAATAAAATTTTTTGTTGCGCTTAATTGAACGAAAACAATTTTTTTTTTTATAATTTGATTAGGCTCAAGTTGGTAGCTCTTTGTTAAACAAATAACATGTGATTCATTTTTAAGCAACAAATTACACCAAAGTTAATTGTAAATATTCTGACAAACTCCAGCAGAACGGAACAACTAGCTGTTTTCGAAATGCGCCACTCCTTCAACATTAGCGTTCTTAAGTTTGGTCCACTGTGTGTGGTGCTCAGTGTTGATACAAATTTCAGCTTTATATGCTTATTTTTCAGAGCAAATGGAATATATGAATTGTTTTGATTCGACGTATTACAGTTTGCTGAATCCTTTTTTGTAACGAAAGCTCATTTTTAACATGCTTAATCTACAACAGCTACGTCCAAACACACATACACTGATATTTGCATTTGAGGTAAACAGCTTTGAAAGCTCTTAATTTTGTTCTTGTTTCTTTGCAAAGTAAGAGCAAGCATTGTTGTCTGTTGTGCTGTTGTTGTGGATGTTGTACTCTCGTCGGTGTGAAAGCACAAAAGCTTTTTGTAAAAGTTTGCACATTGTGCATATGGCTTGGACGTAGCTAGCTGAACTACAACAATCTCGCCATTGTCGATTAGAGATCGACCGAAGGCGTTTGTTTTGGCCGAAGCCGAAGCCGAAGCCGAACTTCGGCTAAAATCCTAAACTTCGGCCAAAACCGAAGCCGAAGCCGAATGTTTTAAATTTTAAAAATTAAACTTGTTTTATATGAATTAAGAAAAAAGTTTGCTTTTTTGAGATCACTGAAATAGCTGCAATATCTATTGGATACATAACAAGAAAAATAAAACTATTTTGCAATTTCTAGATTGCCTTTTCATATGATCACTCACAAGAACGTCCAAGTAAAAGAAAATAGAAAGCAACAGGGTTGTATTTCAAAGCACCCTTTCAAAACGTTAAAGACAATAGAAACTGTCGGTGAGCAACGACCAAAAATAATGTTATTTTTCAAGCTTGGAATGAAAAATATTCGGCTTCGGCTAATCGGCCGATTTTTGCCATAGGCCGAATGTTGGCCGATTACCAATTTTTGGCCGAAGCCGAAGCCGATTAATCGGTCGAACTCTATTATCGATTTAAAAAATTAATCGGCCCTGTTCTGTAAACCGAATCCGAGTAAATTTCTCCTTTTCAGAAAATTAATAATGGTCCTGCAGACATGTTTAAAATCATATACGATAATTATCTTTCAGTTATCATATTTGAGAATCTAAATACAAAAAAAAATTAAAAAAAAAATCTAAAAATATATTTCTATTGTCGGAGTTAGTGTTCTAAAATCGTGCGATTTCAAATCGATTGGTTTACAGAACAGGTCAGAATAATTTCCTCGAAAGTAACAAATATAAACTTGTGTAAAATAGCATTTATTAAATAAAACTTCGACACTCAAGTGATATTTTTTAGAAAACAAATTTTTATTTTTAGCCAGTTTACCTTTTAACCTCAAGTCTGCACCCACCCTTCATATTGAAATAGACAGCCACAATGAAATTATTTAATATTGTATAAATAATAAATCTTGATAACTATGAAATGTTTCTAGAATCTTCTTGCTCTTCTTTGCCAGTACAATAAATACACTGTCTTATAAGAAAATTCAATTTTATTATCGCAAGTGGGCCACATTAACCCCACTTTTCGTCCCTGCATAATGTGTAAAAAGCCATTAATAAACTACTTAAGCATTAAAAGATCTGAATTAGAAAGCGTTTTTTTTTACTTTCTTAGCTCTTTTGTTGTTTTAATTAACTTTCGTTTTTTTTTCTTTGTAGTTTTAACTCTTGTTGAAAACTTAAGGCCAAAATATATTTTAGTTCTTAAATACTTTGCTGCTTTATAATTATAATTTAATTAAAATGCCACCAGCTCTTTGAACCAGCTCGTATCTATAAACAATGAGTTTAATTGTTCACTCATTAACACAAATTGATTTTGCGACACTTATTAATTTTTTTTAGTCCTTTGATAGTTAAAGCTTGCGATATATATAGGCAACACAAGCATAATTATGTGTACATGTGTATGTATATGTGAACATAAGAAAAATATATATCTATAGCTCGACTTACGGAACATACCCTATCGGAAATTTGTCTAACTTTAAACTAACTTTAAGCTAACTATTTCGCAACTATTATTGGCTGACACTTGGATTACTTTGCAATGTAATCAACTGACTATTTTAACATTGCGATGTCCTAGGCGTTAGTCAATTGTCTCCCTCTGCACTACTTTCAGCTAACTTAAAGTTGACTTTTTTAAATCACTTGGTAGTCAGTAAATTAAAAAAAAAATTTCTGGGTTTCGAGCATGTAACATCACACGTTGTTTACTCAACACGCTACCACTCGGCTAAGCTGCCATCTAAAATAACAACAGCAAAATGTTGATATAGATGAGAATAAATTTGTTAGCTCTCATCAAATTCGATTACGTACTCAACTTAAGAATTAATTTTGGGTTTATTCTGGATGACTTTGCAGCTAGATTTTAGTCAGTCTAAGAAAAGCTAACTATAAGTTAACTATTTTTGTAGTCGACCACACATTCTCCGACAGAGTATATTTAGAAAATTTGTTTAATAAACCGCTTATAAAGCAGAAATATTTTTTATGAATATGGCAGTTAGTATAAATACTTATCAAAGTCAGTTGCAAAATTTTTTGTGCTGAATATAAAATTAATATTTTGCCATTACACTTCCCTCACTTATGGCATAATAGAAAGCAATAAATCATTATTTTTCATGCTGCTGATAAAAAAAAAATACCAGGTAAAGTGCCAAAGTAACAAATAAATTAATCTGTAAAATTTGCTCGTATTAATTAATCATTTACATTATCAAATCTTTTATGAATACAATTTATCGCCCCCACTTTCAGTGCAAAATGTTGGGTGCGAAAAAGCTAATGGATGACGAAAATATTGTTGTCGTGATAAAAATGAATTATTGCAGCGCCAAAAAATTATAATCGAAATACAATACAAAAGCTTTTAAATAAGCGACATATGTTCGTGTTTTAAAATGTCAGCTGTTCACTGGAGTCTCTGATTTATGTATGTGTAGTTGCTGTATCTATTTGATGGAACTAGATCAAGTCAGTAGACAACTAGTTAGCAAAAAAAAAAAATGCATTTACTGTGATGGTACTCCTACAAACTTCGCCATTTGGCTGGTTAAGCCCCCGCTAATACCTGGATGATATTATTTTAATAAATTATAGGGCAGATTTTGTAAATACAAACGATTTTTTCGCTTTGAAATTTGTGTGGAAAAAATATTTTTTTAAACGAATTTTCGTTATTTTTCATACAAACTTGAAACGTTTACTTCGTTTAGGCAAAAACACTAAAATAGGCTACAACCAAAACTAAAAAGGCACATGCGTATCAAGCGCATTGACTCTCTCTCTCATACTTATACTCTGAGTATGTCTATACTCAGGCTATGGATATTTAATTTAACAAAAAAAAAATATACGCATGCCACTCGGGATCATATACATATGTATGTACATACACATGTGTATATAAAATGGAATAGAAAATGTGTGGGTGTGTGTGTGTGTGTGTGTGTGTGGCTATTTGAAAACATACTTTATGTGTGTGTGTAGATAAAATAGCCCTGCATATACGCATGTGTAGCCGATTAATAGTCAGAGTATTTTTACATAATTGTGCTGCGTATGAGCGTGTTTTTATTTTTAGCTGTACGCATTCATAGTTGTTTGATGGCCAATATTCAAAGAGTACTTAAACAATACTTTTGTCATTCTTTAATTTATACCAACGAAGTTGATAAATGTAACAGAGAAATTTGTTTTACATAAGTTGCCAATAAGGAACTTTTGTCCGCAAGACAAGCTTAATAGGCTTTCCTGGAAAAGAGACAGTACAAAGCCGGAAGGAAAGCTTTTAAACTGTTGGCTTATCCTCTGGGAGGTCTTTTACATTTTTTTTCGCACACTCTAATGGTACATAGTACACATTTGTATGCTAAACATTTCTGCGAAATTGTAGAAACTCTGCGTTAGGAATAGTCTAACACCTAAAGATCAAATAAACTCATCAATCACATAGTTGTTTGGGTTCAGTCGTAATTTTCAAACAAAAGTTTAATTGACTTTAAATACATTTTTAATTGATTTTTAGTTTTATTTTCAATTAAAGTTGTTTATTGCGGGAATATTTTTTTCTATGTACAACGAAAAAACTTCCCTTAAACCCTCGGAGTTCGTTATAGAAGAAATGCATTGTACTACAATCCTTCAGATTTTTGTTATTACCATCTTGCTAGGATACAAATTTGGTGTAAGAAAAAAGGAGTGCATTTAGTAATTGGATTAATTTATTTTTATTTGATTTTTTTTACAAAAAGGTTTGTTATTTTGAAGATGGTGGTGGCACGCAGACACTTCAATTTATTCTTAACACTTAAAGCTTATTTATAGATTTTTATTAACATTCAAAGTTTTTTTATGTATACTTTTTTTTAATCACCAAAGCCGTCATTAATAAATAAAAATTATCAATGAGAACTCCCTAATTATAGACAAAAATGTTCACAAAATAAAATACATACATATGTACATACAAAACAGTCAGTCAGAAGCTCCATAAATTAACATTTTAGTACACGTTTACACACGTTTATCTAAATTGTTGTTAAGTAGCACTCAAACAAGCCATAAAAGCTTTTATAAATATGTAAATTCCTTTGACAAGCAGTTTTATTTACTGTATACATCCAATAAGTACATTTAAGTGATTTTTCCATACACCTGAAGTATGCTTTCACTAGAATTTCGATAACGTCAAACAAATGTTACAATTTTTTTTGTGTTTAAATTATGATTGTACGCTACTAAATATAAATTTCCAAGATACATATTTTTATTTGTTTAATATAATATGAAAAATGTTGGTAATGTTCAAATTCTATTTATAGCAAGCAAATTGAAATTAAAACTTTTAATATCTTGCAAACAGCTGTTTGTTTAACGGACGATTAGCATAAATCTGGCAACGCTGGCTTTGTAACAAGCGATAATTGGTAAGTCTTCCATTGCTTACGAACACACACAATATGGAAAGCTAGATCCATATTGAAAATCAGAGTTCAACCCTAGTCCAAACATTAACAGGGATATGCAGTATGTCAGGAAAGGATTTAAAATTACGGCACAATTGATTAAAACAATAAAATAAAAACTAAAGTGCACGCCATTTTGAGTGAGGCAAGAAGTGACTATTTCAAAATCTACAACTAAATACTCGTATATGGAGTTTCAAAGGGGCTCTTTTCTGGTTTGAAAAAAATGGTCATTGCATTCAATACAAGGACATTCAGTACCTTCTGATCGAGCTTAGACCAACAATAATAATATGTTTTTTTCCGCATTTAAGGCGTTATGGAAATATCGTTTCAACTTAAAACAATTTTCTCAAATTTAACTGCACAAAAATATATTCATGGAGAAGTAAGTGATGGGGCAAATGTAATACAATTTGTTTCCCAAATATTATTATTCAAAGAAAATATTCATGGAAAAATAAATGTAAAACAATATTTTTCCTAAAAACTACTATAGAAAAATAGCTGGTGGTTAATGTAAAAAGTTTTCCCAAAACTAAATATTATCGAATAAGATAGAAAATGTATTCACTGGAAAAAATAATAATAATAATAAAAATAAAATTTCTGTTACCAAAAGGGGTTTTCTCACAAACAGTAACATATAAATATAAAATAAAAAATAATTCTTGGAAGAAATGTTGTAAAAATAAGGTTTCTTCAATATAATTCTGATAAAATAATAATTATTTTTCGGAAAAGGTTTTGTTTGTTGCTGGTTAAGCACGTCTATATGCATTTCGTTTCTGCTTAGGAAACTCCTCAGTAGAGTTCAAACCAAAATTCTTCTTATGAATACATTTTAAATTTAAGTTGAAATAAATCAACTTCAGTATATTTATATAAAAATATTTCTCATTTATAAAATGTGTAGTATATATATAAAAAAAAAGTATTTGATTTTTTACTTGAAAATTTGTTTTAAAGCACAAAATTTTATCATTATCATATTATACTATTATGAGCTTTATTTATAAAAATTTCTTAAGGGTTAAGGCTCAGTTAACCGACGAGGAAACAGCTGATCGATATTGTTATGTAAAAAGTAATGTAAATGGTTATAGAGATGTAATGTAACGTAACCTACTTCTCATATGAAAATATCGATCAGCTGTTTCCTACGTTACTTTTACATTACATTGCCGTCGGGTAACTGAGCCTTTAGTAAGAAACATTTTGTATGAAAATCTGTTTTATTAACCATTTATAAAGTCTTAATATTTTTAATAAATAAAGCTGTAAGAATTTTGAATTTTTAAAACAAATTTTTAACTAAAAAGCAAATACTTTTTTTATACATGCCACCCAATGTATTTTAAATTATTACTACAAATAAATATTATATGAAAATGTTGTTATAATTTGTTTTCTTGTAATATTTCACTTTTTAAAACGTTGAGCAGTTGTAAAATTTTCAACATGATTTATTATCCTTTTTTTTATCAGTTCCTTTTGAAGTATAAAATGTCATGAACTACACAATATATTGCTTCTTTTTTGAATAATTGTGTTTTTTCACCAAAAGTTCATAAAAAAAAAACTTGAAAGGTTCTCAGATGGCAAACAAACAGAGTTCTTAATTTGGGAGATTTGTGCATACAAAAAAAATTTGGGTTAATTATTTGGGGATTTTTATTTTCTGGGATAACGCGTTAAGCTGTTGGAGATTTTTCTTTATTATTTATATACATATATATTCTGCACAATTGCACTGCTTTAGATATTTTTACTTAAGGAATGTTATAATCTTGTATTTTCTTTTTGCCTTTTCTCCTATTATGAATTTGTATTTTCCATTTTTTTCACAAATACGGGAAGAAAAAAATTCCCTCTTGAAAAAGCAAACAGTTGTACTTGATTTTTTTCACTAAAAATCTTTCCCTTGCAAAACAGAAAGCAAACCCCTTTTTTATGTATTTGGAGTATGAAAAAAGTATTTGTTTTTAACGTTTCAAAAATGCATTCGTATGTACACATGTATGTATGTATGTATGTATTTACATATGCCTATATGTATGTATGTATATGTATCTTTTAAAAATATCTTTTAACAACAGCTGACACTACACCATCTCAGAATTAATAGAAACAGGTATGTTAAATCAATTTTGCGTAATGCATTAAACACATTCACCACAGCAGGCTACACGAACACACGAGTTCAAATGCCGCTAGCAGCATTTGTCGCCTCGTAGCCAGCTACTTAATTATTTTGGAGACGGCAGCAGCACCATCTGCAGCTGATATTCAAGTACAAATACATAGTTCAGTATTGCCACTTTCATATATTTTGCATTTATAAAAATTAATTTTTCTTTTAAAATGTACTTATTTCACATAAAAGTACAATAATGAATCAATTTATTCTTTACATCAATTTTTGGATATTGTTTCTAGTAAATAGTATGAAATAATTGTACGATATCATTCATTCACCATTCATTGTAGCCAGAGAAATAGAAATTAGTTTAAAGTTGGCGACAGCTACAACGGTGGTCGTGCAGTCGTGTAGCCTGCTGTCGTTAAAATAATTGTTACCATAAGAATGTGTGTATTCTATTTTTGACAGATTGTAGCCCGTAGCCTGCTGTGTCGAATGTGTTTGATGCATAAAGCGTATACCGCAGGAATGAATAATTACAAGTTTTATGTCGATCGATGTTTATTCCCCTTGAATTTTCCTTTTCGTTGCGGAATCAAAATAGCATCTAGTATTTCGTAGTCATTATACTTCGAAGAACACAAATAATGCCAAAATACATGTTGAATTTCAATAATTTTGATTATGTATGTATGTACATATGTATGTATGTAGGAAAAAAAGTTAGAAAAAAAATATCAAACAACTGGCTTCGAAATGCGGTGATGCCACTTATTTCTCATTATTGTTCCCAAGGAATTTATGATTGCAGGAATTTTTTCTCCAGATATAAATTCCGAGGGAACATTCATGATTGGGCTGATAATATTTTTTTTATTTTTTATTTTGCACAATCTCCAGGTAACATTTGGTACATTTGGGCTTTTTGATTTATACTTCTATCGACACCTAGATCCAAAGGATGATTCGATTGAAGTGAATTACAGTTTGTTGGAAATGCCTTAAAATTACTGAGCTGCAGTGTATCGAAGCTAAATTTGCCTGAAATTTTTAGTGATTTTTACATTTGAAGTTTAAAAACTCCATAAATGACACTCACATATTACGGAACGCTATTTTTTTTACAAAATGTTCAGTATAAATTTTCTAAACCGTAACAAATCCTTGGAGCGTTACGTATTATGTAAAAAGCCCTTAGACGAGTGCTTGCACAATATATAAACATTTTTTAATGTCATCTCATTATTCATGAATCCACTCATTTAATTTTCTGGCTGATAGAAAATTTTTGGGGTAGAGAATCCTTTCCCACAATAATTTATAGAATTTTCTGACATAACAAAAACAAAAGTTGTATGTAAAAATGTGTAATTTTTCTTAAAAATAACAACAGTTAAATATAAAAATTGTTTTTATTGTGAAATATAAAATCGAAGTCATATTTCAGTTAAACGAGCTCTCGATAAAATAAAGTCAATTGGTGCAGACAAGACAAAGGAAACAACCATAAAATATTTACTATCAGTAGTTGACAGCCATTATAATAAATGGTAACTTTTTGTTAAATTTTACACATCATGTCTTTTTGAAAAGGATACGACTATTTTCACTAGACATTCAAATCACTATACAACTACTAATAAACTATAACATGTACATAGATATGTGTGTGTTTGTGTGTACGAGTATGTGTGCGAAAGGAGACATTGAAATTTATTATACATATCGCTTATCTACTAAAACAATGTCATAACTCGAAAAAATAACAGTTTGCCAGAAAACGAGTTTGAAGTTTTTAATTTACACACAACTTAATGGAAAAGGATCATTTTTTTTATAGCTATGCTATTTATTGCGCGATACAGCAGTTAGGACTTGATTTTCGTAACAAAAATAGTCGACACTATTACAGTTATAAATTTATTTTTGTTTTGATTTCTTTGTACTTAAAAGCAGAGTACGAAAATAAACGAAACTGATTGTTTGATTTTGTTATGTTTCGTTCTTTGAACTGAGTGAAACAAAAACAAAACAAAAACAATGAGAACGATTGCTCATATTGTTTTTGTTTTGTTTTTGCACATGAGCATAAACCAGAGAACACAGCCGATCGCCTGTAAGACGGCAGTCGCCACCGGCCACAAACAACACATTAATTTAATCGCACGCCGCTAGAAAAGAAAATAATGGGAAATAAATGGAAAAGTTTTGAAATATTTGCAGAGAATTTGACATCATAATATAATATAACTTTATTACATTGTTATTTTACACATTAAATTTGTCTTATATAACTAAGCAGCATAGCTATAAACAGCTGTCCTAATACACCTCTCTTCTTTTTTTCTCTCAAGAGTTGTATGAAAGTTTTTTTTACCATTTTTTTAGTTATAACGTTGTTGTGAGATATCATAAAAGTTTTTATTCGTTTAAAAAAAATATAACATCGTGCAAAAGTCCGCCGCGCCTTCGCTGGGTGACGCGCATCCGAAACGTCCAGTTTTCCTTGAATCCGGCGCATAAAACAATGCGAGCAGGGAAATTAACGAATTCATGCAAATTGAATAATGTACTGCAATCTACGAATATTTATGTTTCGATAAGTGCATTTGTAGATTTTTTCGGAAAGTATGTGACATTAGGTAATGTTGGCTAGCGAATGGGATTTATAGATCACACTGACCCTGAGCACGGTTGAACAGATTTCATCTCTTCTACTTAAAAATCATTTGGTTTGTAGCATAGTTCTGTTATTTTTTAAAAATACTAAAGACTGATTTTACACACGCGAAGTTTACTTTGCAAAGTCTTGAGTTTGTTGGGGAGAAGGGGAAAGGGAATTGGAACTGTTTTCCCTTCTCTCCTACAAACTCAAGATTTTGCAAAGTCAGCGTTTAGACACGAAAACATTTGGAAGGGAAACATTTAGTTTGGCAGCAATTTAAGGGTGGGGAAGAGAGAATCATTTTTGTGTTCGGTACTCGGCCACACGGTTTGTTTTCTTATTCTTTGCTACATATACATACATGCTCATACATGTATGGTTCGTATTACCTAATAATATTGGAATGTCGCCGGCAACATTTTTTCGTCTGTATGAACGCGAAGGAAACAACAAAAGAGAATATCAGATGTTTTCCTTCCAAATGGTCGCCCGTCTAAACTCAGTCAAAGAAAACTTTGCTTGTATAACAGCCGTCTATTAAGAAGATTAGCAAGAGAAAACAAAATAGCAACCAAATCTTTTTGCCAATGTTGCCAGAAAATGCTGATTGCAGAATGTCGCGAGAGATAGAGAGAGACAATGAAATTGGTACGGAAACATTTGTCATCTCTAGTTGACATGTCACAATATCATCAGATACAGTGACAGAAATAAATTAACAACTTAAAATAAAACAAAATAATTTTGTTCTATTTCGCAAAAACAAAAAATCTTAAACAAATATAATAAATTTACTTAAATACTCTCAATTCGATTCGATTTAAATTGATGACATATCTCAAGTACATATGAATTAAAAATTAAATAATTAATAATAAAAAAAATGTAATATTTATGACTCGAACCTGCTGTTCAATTGGAAACATTTTCCGTGTCATACATACACTGCTTACATAAAAATGACGAGGGTTGTGCCACCCTTAATGAACAAATTAATTTCAACCTTAAACATTTTATTTCTCAGCTTGATTTTGTTGATCATAAGAAAATTAAATCTGCAACTTTTTTTTATTAACTTGAATCTTTAATAAGGATGTGTGTGTGTGTGTGATGATGATATTTGTATGCAATATTTCTCTTTGGATAAAATACAGCACACGTTGTTATTTTGTTTGTCACAAATGTCATCATTTTAATATACAATAAAATTTTCTTTATTTTTTTTCGCAGATTATGAAATAAAACTGAAAGCAATTATATTGAATGTGTATTTTTATTGCTTTAATTTATTTTATTTTTCATTTGCAGTTATACAAACAAGGTGGCTTAAAATTAATGTCATAATTTGAATTGGCTGCCATTTTTTGCAGATGGCGCCAAATGTTACTGCGCTTTGACCTTTATGATTTAGATATACTTATGTACAGAGAATTAGTTATCGATAACACATGGAGCGATACACACCTCAAGAACGTGCAATTATTGTTACTTATTTTTTGCTTTTCATTTACCCCCCGTCTACACTGGCAATAAATATAAATGTTGTATGTATAACGCCGCAGAATAACGGAACAATATTGCTGATTGCTTTAGTTATGTTAAGGCTAAGGGAAATCGTAGATCATAATATGGAACAAGTCAACAGGGAAGGTGCACAGCAAAAATGTAATTTGCTTGTAAATATCTGGTTAATCGAACAATATTTTACTTTTATTAAATTAATATTATTTTACTACACACGTTTTTAAGAGACTGTTTTCCTTTTTCAATTTATTTTTTTTAATTTCATTAATATTATCTAAAAATGTCAAACGCAGTTCAAAAATAAATCGAACATAAATTAACACCGAGTTTGACGTTTCATGTTCGCAATAATTGTCAATGAAAACCTAATGATAATTATTGCCGCATTTATTGCAAGCACTGGCAATTAGCTGTCTCCATTGGCAATATCAATATTTTGACATTTGCTGCAATATATGTTAATCAATTTATTGCCAGTCTCGACGTTATGACATTACTATTGCGCCACCTTCTATAAGTTCAAATGAAAAATGAAATGAAGCAAAACAATAAAAATTATTGAATATTAATTTTTAATTGCATTCAATTTTATTTTATAATCTGCGAAAAAAAATTTATTGTATATTAAAATGATAACATTTATGACAAATAAAAGATCAACGTGTCCTGCATGTAATTCGTATATGTTTTCTGATAAATAACAATTTGTTTAACTTGTAAATAATATTTAAATTAATTAAAAAAAGTGTGGGTATATTTCTCGCTCTCTATTATCTATTCCAGTTTTTTTTTCAAATTTAATTTAAAAGATTTAATTTAAAAGACTTTTACAAAAATTAAATTTACAACAATAAGATTAAGTTCTTTGTGGAATAAATTTTTTGCTAAAATTAAATGCTTACTAAAATAAAATTTGAACAAACTATAGAAAAATTGTACTAAAATGAAATTCAGATACCGGAAAGACACTCCTAGGCCAATTGAACCCAGAACAAACACCCGTGGGAGTTTGCTGCTGGAGGAATAGGTCGAAGCTGGGGGAAAGAAGGGGCCTAAGTTTCTTCATAGCACAACCGGAGATCGAAATTTACTTCCGCTTACGTGATCATAATACAGTCTTCCAGGAGAAAATTCGTGTGATCACGGAGTTTTTAAAATCAATCAGTGTGAATATTAGAACCACAGATGTCGGATCGGCAATCACAACCGTAAGAGTAAACTCTAGGACCGTTTTAGGTTTCAAGAATATGATGGCCAAATTAATCTTGTATGGGTGCCGGCACACTAGGACGTAAAAAGGCCAGCATGTTACGGACAGTAACTCTAATTAATGCAAAGCCTTTCAATGCAGCGAAGATTGAGCTACAAAACTGGGCGAAAATGGCCCACAGGACCACATGAAATAGTGATACTGTGACTAATCTAAGCAAGTTTCTATGGAGCGACCTGGAAGAAGACAAAACAAGGGGACTGTTGAAATTAAACAAGCTCGAGCTAGAAAAGTTGATCGGCATCTTAACAAGACACTCTAAATTACGAGAGCATTTGTACCGGATTTAAGCCGCAGATAACAGTGAACGCAGGGTATGCATGGAAGACATTGAAATGTCTGATGGACCACTTGCTTTGTCATTGTCTAGCTTTCGCCCAGCTGAGATCCCACCTTAACGAACATTACCCACTGTAGAGGTATTGGCTGGAAAAGTTTGAGATACAACGTAATTGATACTGAGTTTTAATTCATCAAATGAGAGCGCACAAGAGCCCTATACTGGCCAGTGCTGTCAGATATGGCTGTTTCTCACCAAACGTGGCGATTTTTCAACTTGGTAGGCGTCTAAAATTTATTTTAAATTTTTTATTTATTTCTGTCACTGTATCTGATGATATTCGTACTGTCAACTAGAGATGACAGATGTTTCCGTACCAATTTCTTTGTCTCTCTCTCCCGATCTTTCTCTATTTCTCCGTTACAGCCAGGGCTATCAGATGTGCCGATCTCTCGCCAAATGTGGCGATTTTTGAATTACTTTGGCGTCTAAATTTTAGATTTGATGACATGGCTATTTTTCTGGTGATAAATAAATTTGTTGGCGATTTTTATGGCTATTTTTTTTTAATTGAACTTCAAAAATTTTGTAATTCAGAAAAATTAGTTTGTTTCAGAAACAAATCCTACCAAAAGTCGTTTGCAAAATATTGAAACAATTTGATTTTGATAATTTTCTGATATTAATTAAACGTTTTGAACTTGGATGAGAAAAATTTACAAGAAATAACTTTTGGCGATTTTCTGCTAAATTTTTATACGATTATTTTACACAAATTTATATTAAATAAAAATCGTTGTATAAAAACAAATTTATTATCAAATATATATTAGGAAAAACTGCATAAAATTGATTTTGGCGATTTTTAAAATAAATTTGGTGAAATGGGTCGGATAAAATCTGACAACCCTGATACTAGCTTATGTGTATGTCCCCGGACATGATCGTAACGGCTGCTCTCTTCAACCTGGCCTAACCTAAAATGAAATTCGTACTAAAATAAAAGTTTGGCCGAATGAAATTTGTACGAAAATGTCGCCTGAACTTTATAAATAAAATAGAAACTTTAATTTATTTTTAATTTTTTCACTTAAAACTGCAATAGTTTTTAATTGTTTTATTTATAACTATTTTAACCCGGTGTGCTTCGCTACTCCTTCCCTCCCTGCAAAAAAAAAAATAAATAAACATATAGTATATATGGCATTGGTGGTGCAATATGAAAATTGGATTTTGCCACAACCCTCCGCCCGCAGACCGAAAATAAAAAATCAGACTTCACAGTGTCACCCGCCTGAATATTCTGAAGATTCCCTGAAAAGTTCATCAAAATCGGTCCAGTCGTTTTGGAGTCCATACGTTACATACATACATACACACATCCTGTTTTATATATATATATAGATTTGTAATACTACCGGATGATAAAAGTGTGCACTAAAATTAAATTAGTACCAAATATAAATTTGTGCTAAAATTAAATTTAGTACTAAAATGAAATTTGTACTAAAATTAATTGTGTACTAAAATTAAATTTGTTTGTAAATAAAACTGATAGGAAAATAGCATCTACACTATAATAAAAATTTTACCAAGTGAAATTTGTACTAAAGAGTAGTTTCACCTCAAAAATTGCTCATTATTCGTACGAAAAGTCACATTTTTTCTCTTTACCATAATAACTAAGGCTGGAGCTACGGGGGCGGTCCCAGAACCTAAGCCTAACTAACGTATGAAAGCCGCAATTAGTCTGAAAAAAATTACTTAAGTGGCAACCTTATTAACATGTGTTTTGTATGAAAAATATTTCTCTCCGTTATGTAACTCAAGGCTTTTATTTGAGAGCTTTTAGTCGAACCAATATTAAAATCGAGCTAGAATCTGCTCTGGCGGAGTCTGATCCTTCATTTACGACTATAAAATATTTCCCAAATGTCTTGTGTGCTGTTTTTTAATGTTGAGACCGCCCTCGTATAAGTTCAGCGATTTTCTTTTTGGGATTTTTTTATACTTTCACTGTTAAAACTCTTTTCTCATTTTTATAAATTTACAATAATATCTGATGTTTTGCCAAATTATTCAAGCATTTTTACAAACAATAGTTTTGTATTTTTTTGGTTTAACGTTTTTTATTTGCTTGTTTGTTTAAACACGAAATTTATTGTTCTTTTGATGTTGCATGCATTTTGGTTATTTAGTATCTAATTTGTTTTTTTTTTTATCTTGAACAAAATATCTATTATTTGTTTTTCTTCTTCTGCATCTGGTTGACTTTTAGGGGCGTAGAACTTTAAATTGCAGTATAATAAAAAGTGTATTCGGTATAAGCGAAAGAACGTGTGGTGCAAAGGATTTAATGGTAATTTGGAATAGTGTCTTGGAATTGAAAAATTTCACTAGACATAAATTTTAACACTTAGCTAACATAACCTCCAGCTGGAGCCTTGAAACAAAGCACACAAGCAATCAAATCGTATGAATTTCAAATTATTTGCCTGTAAAAAATAAATAATATTAAATTTTAAGATTTCATAGTGTTGTACACTTAAGTGGAACACGTGTACTTACCTCAGCCGGCTTAATTATCATCGTTATGATGTGTGAAAAATTTTTAAATTTTCACTTCCTCTAGCAATTTCCTTTTCCTTTGAAATGTTTAAGTATCTACTCGTAAATGGCACTAAATTTTCAATTTTATTTTGCTAGTTTGATATGTGTATACACACATTTGTATGTACATGTGTTTTAATGAAAAAAGATATATTGATTTTTTTTCTTTAAGAATTTGATAAAAATATTTCAGTTAAAGTTTTCAATTTTGTTTTGCTGGATTTTTTCTGCATGTATTTTAGAATATTTCGTTTTATTATAAAATGAGATATCGAATTTTTTCACCGTGTCTTAGTGCTGAGATAAAGTCTTTAATGAAAACAAAAACGAGTTGAGGCTAACTCTCGTTCCATTTCAGTAAAAATATCGCTAATGTAACTTTCTGTGTGAACAAAACCTGAAATTTTCACAGAATTTGTAAAACTACAACTACAAAATATATGACAGTTGCAAATTAAAGGGTGTTCCAAAGCGAGCAACGAAACATGGTGAAATCCTAATTCTAATTCCGAAGACAATTATATATAGACACTTGAAATTTTCAAAGTTAGTGTATTTTTATGCAGGCTACACCAATTAACACTGGAATTACAAAAAAATTAAAGGGTATTCCATCAGTTAATGTAATTTTGACAACTTGTATCTTGGAAACCATAAGAGGCAAACTCTTAAAAAATTTCAAAATAAAAAAAAATGTCACAACCGAAAATCGTCAAAAACCGAAAAAAATCGCCAAAACTTTATTTTATTTTTATTTTATAACTTACACAACCCGCGAAACGATTAGCTTGTCTGCGGAAAACACCTAAGGTCTATGGCGGGAATCGATCCCACGACCTCTGAACTGAGAGGCTAGCATGCCTACCACTCAGCCACAGGGGTACCCAACGAAAAAAAAGAACTAGAACTAAATAAAATCGCTTAAAGTGAAATAAATCGCCGAAACCGAACAAGATGCCGAATTCGCAAAAAAGCGTCAGAACTACAAAAAACGCCAAAGCTACAAAAACACCAAAAACCGAAAAAAATTACCAAAAAATAAAATTAATCTAAGTTTAACGTTTATTAACGCGCTAATAATCCCAAATTATTATTTTACTTAATTAGTAAAATAACTTTTTTTATTAAAAGTACATTGAAATTGATTATTGAGGGGTTTAGCTGGATCCTATGCGCATTTCACTGTTGTTATTTGTTGAACTTCTCATTTGTTTAAATGAAAGTTTATAACATAATAACTCTAGTTGTTCTAAGAAATTTGGGTAAAGGTTCCCTGATGATCTGCATTAGCAACAGTGAAATGCGCATAGGATCCAGCTAAACCCCTCAATAATCAATTTCAATGTACTTTTAATAAAAAAAGTTATTTTACTAATTAAGTAAAATAATAATTTGGGATTATTAGTGCGTTAATAAACGTTAAACTTAAATTGTAGCAATTCCCAAAAATAAAACATTAATAAAATTAATCGCCAAAACCGGAAAAATGCCAAAAACGCAAAAGAACATCAAAACTAAAAAAATTGCCAAAGCTACAAAAACACCAAAAACCGAAAAAAATCCAAAAACAAAAAAAAAACCGCCAAAACTAAGAAAAATCCCCAAAACTAAAAAAATCGCCAAAAATCCGAAAAATAATTTTACCGGGTACTTAAAATATTTTAAGAAATTTTTACATTGGATAACATATTCAATTATTATTATTATAGAATAATACTATAGAAAATTATTGTCAAGGATGCTTTTTCTATAAAAAGTTTTTGTGAGTGGCAAATTTTATTTTAGAAAATTATCATGGGCATTACATTTTCTATAAAGACTTATGATGAGTAACACATTTCCTTTATACATATTTTTTATCAGTAAAACATTTTCCATTGCAAATTATCTTGATTTTCATAAAAAATTATTTTCATAAAGCACTATCCATAATAAAATTATCGTCTCTAATAAAATGTTCTTTCCCGAAAAAAAGGACGTCTAACAATCTATTTTGCTTTTATAAAAAATATCATATAAGATTAAATTTAAAATTTTTCTTTGAATATTCTTTAGAAAAATATCATCAATAACACGTAATCTGTTAAAAATTATAGTCAACGATATATCTTACGTACAAAGTTGTCATCAGTGATATATGTATATATATATACTTATCATCAGTTATATATTACCTATAGAAAATTATTGTCAGTGATAAATTTTCTATATAAAATGATGATCAGTGATATATTTTTTATTGAAGGTTATCAGCAGTTATACATTTCCTATATATGAAAGCGCATAGAGAAAGGGACCTAAGGGTAAAAAATCAATTTTCACTTTTTTTTTTTTTGATGTGGACAACATCTGAGCATCGAATGAGTCTGATCCCATGCCCCAAAAGTGTTCCCTCCCAGAGATATGCGCGTTTTATGAAATTGATGGTACACAAAAGATACACGTATTTAAATCTTTAAAATGGCTCTCCTGAACAAAACCGGTTTTTACCCTTAGGTCCCTTTCTATTTTGCGAGTCACATATAGAGTTACAGTCAGTGATATATTTCTATAGAAAATTATTTTCAGTGATAAATTTCCAAAAACGCTAAAACTAAAAATATCCGAAAATAACAAAATCGCTAAAACGAAAAAGAGTCTAAAATAAAAAAAATCGTTTGAACTAAAATAAATCTCCGAAACCAGAACTAAAAAAAAACGTCAAAACTAAAAAAAGCCAAAAACCGGGAAATTCCAAAAACTAAAATAAATCGCAAAAAACCGAAAAATTAAAAAAAAAGTGCCAAAGCTAAAAAACGCCCAAAACCAAAAAATTTCAGAAACCAAAAAAAGCGCCAAACCTAAAAAAAATCGCCAAAATCCTTCAAAAAAGTTTAAGGCGTACCTAATATTTAAAAAAAAAAATTATACATTAGGTAAGATATTCGATTATATAGGTTAAAGTTCGTAAAATATTACATATGAGCATTTCCACAGGAATGTCAACTTTTTGTAGCGTGCGACACCAAGCAAATATGCTTGTTTTTCCAAAGAAAATTAAACTTTTTTTACTTCTTGTAGCCGTTTTGTTTGTGTAGGCCGTCAGCAGCTCTACATTAGCTAAAGTTTTAAGAAAAATCGAGTCACGTTGTTCATAAAAACAAGGTTAATTGCTTGCTGTCGCACGCGACAAAAATGTGGAATTTCTCGGAGAAATGCCCATATATAGTGTCCGTACGGAATCCTTCCTGTGGGAGACAAAGTCACACCTTACTGAATTTATTTATACTCGTATGTAAAATATGTTACCGATGATAATTTTCTATACAGAATTTATAACTGATGATAATTTTGTGTAGATAATATATCACTGATGGTGATTTTCTATTGAAAATGTGTGATTGATGTTTTTGTAAAAAAATATATATGTATGTATATCACTGATTATAATTTTTTTATAGAAAATATAGGACAAAAGGCAATTTTCTGTAAATAATTTTTATTTAAATTATGCCACTGATGATTATTGTTCTGGAGAAAATCTTTCACTGATGACAAGTTTCTGTGAAAAATTAATGGCTGCTGTTAACTTTCCATAGAAAATGTTTCACTAATCATGATTTTTTGTTACAAATCTACTAGGGCTGATGACAGTTTTCTATAGAAAATTTATCAATGGTGATAATATTTAATAAGAAAAAAAATATATCACCAATAACATATGATTAACATGATATTCTACTTTGTAAAACAAATGTCAACAATAATTTTCTTAAAAAAATAAATTCTTTGACTATAAAGACATAAATAACACTGCGTATATGTATTTTGCGAGTCGTATACATGAATCTTACGAAACTGCTTATATAAAAGTATGTTGCAACATTATAAAGGTTTCTTTCTATTCCTTTTGCGTCAATTTCAATTAAACATTTTTAAAATATTTTATTAAAGTTTGGGAACTTTATTTAATTTTCTACCAAGTGAAATTCAAACTCTTACCAAAATGTTTCTTTCATTCCCTTGAGTATTATTGCAAGGAAACAAAACTTCAAATTTATACTGAAAGTTCATCCGAACACTATCACACGATACACATTGTATCTAAGTGTTGACACTCACATATCACACTTGAGGCGGTTTGTTTAATGCCAGGATACCTACAACAAATACGAATGCAGCTTTAACAAGTATTTATTTTTCTTGGGAAACTAATTATTGAGAATGTATAAAATGTACGAATCTACAGAAATAAATAAAAGAAATTGACGTTGTAATCAAATAAAAATATTTGTGTTATTTTTTTCTTTGTGTTTTGGGCGTGTGTGAAGGAAACAATAATTATAAAACAATTTCTATTTGCTGAGAAAAATTAATATGATGTAACAAGATATTTCACTTACGTGAAAAATATATGAGATAACGAAGGGGAAAATGGTTTTAAAAAAAATTTTTTTAGTTCATTTTCTGTGGTAAAGGTAAATGTATATTCTATAGAAAAAAATATATATTCAGTGAAACATAATCTGTGGAAAATTATAAGCAGTGATACATTTTACATACAAAGCTTTCATCACAGATATATTTTCTATATAAACTTATCATCAGTGATATATTTTTTTATTCGCGATTATCAGCACATATACATTTTCAATAGACAATTATAGTTAGAGGTATATTCCCTATAGAAAATTATTGTCAGTGATAGCTTTTCTCTAGAAAGTTATCATCAGTGATATATATGTATATTTTCTATAAAAAGTTTGTTAAATTTTCCTCCGAAAATTCTAGTCAGTGATGATTTTCTATAGAAAATTTGTCGTGAGTGATGCATATTCTATAAAAAGTTATCAGTGATAAATTTAAAAAGAAAATTATCATCGGTAATACATTTTAATGCATATTATATAGAAAAATATCATCACTGACACATAATCTATAAAAAAAAATTATAATTAATGCTACATTTTACGCAGAAAGCTGTCATCAGCAATATATTTTCTATAGAAAGTTATCATCAGTGATGAATTTTCTCAATAAAATCATTGTCAGTGATAAATTTTCTATTATTTTTATTTATTTTCTATTATATTTATTTATTCAGTGATAAATTTTCTATAGAAAATTATCATGCATGATATGTTTTGTATAATTAAAAGTGTCATCAGTGATACATTTCCTATAGAAAATTATAGTCAGTGCAACATTCCCTATAGAAAATTATTGTCAGTGATAAATTTTCTATAGAAAATTATTTTTTATTGAATATTATGAGCAGTTATATATTTCCTATATCGAATTATTATCAATGACACATTTCTATAGCAAATTATTTTCTGTGATAAATTTTCTATAGAAAATTATTATCGATGATACGTTTATTTTAATTAAAACTGTCAGCAGTGACACGTTTTCTATACACATTTATAGTCGAGTGTTATTTCCCTTATTTAAAATTATTTTCATTGATATATTTTTTATAGAAACCTACTATCGGTGATATATGTTCTTTAAAAAAACTGTCATCAGTGATAAATTTTTCTTCAAAAATTCTAGTCAGTGACAGACGCTTTTCTATAGAAAATTATTATCAAGGAGGGTTTTTCTATAAAAATGTTTCGTCAGTGATAAATTTTCTATAGAGACTTATGATGACTAGCACATTTTCTTTATATATCAGTAATATATTTGCTAAGAAACTCATCATAAGTTTTACATTCTCTCTAGAAAATTATTGTCAGTGATATTTTTTCTACAGAAAATTATCATAAAGGATATATTTTCTATTGAAGATTATCAGCAGTTATAGATTTCCTATATATATGGAATTGTAGTCAGTGATACATTTCTATAGAAAATTATTTTCAGTGATAAATTTGCTATAGGAAATTATCATCGGTCGTATGTTTTCTATAATTAAAACTGTCTTCAGTGATGTATTTTCTATAGATAATTACAGTCAGTGAAGTATTCCCGTTAGAAAATTATTGCCAGTGATACATTTCTATAGAAAACTGTCATCGATGATTGTTTTTTATAATTAAAACAGTCATCAGTGATACATTTTCTATGAATAATTATAGTCAGTGAAAAATTCCCTTTAAACAATTATTGCCAGTGATGTATTTTATATATAAAATGATAGGTTATATATTTTCTGTTCAAGATTATCAGAAGTTATACATTTCCTATATAGACTTATAGCCAGTGATACATTTCTATAAAAAATTATTTTTAGTGATACATTTTCTATAGAAAACTACAATCGAAGATATGTGTTGTATAATTAAAACTGTTATCAGTGATACATTTTCTATAGACAATTATAGAGTCAGTGAAACATTCCCTTTAGATTATTATTGACAGTGATAAATTTTCTATAGAAAATTATGATCAGTGATATATTTTCTATTGAAGATAAACACAATTTATACATTTCCTATATAGAGTTATAGTCAGTGATACATTTCTATAGAAAGTTATTTTCAGTGATAAATTTGCTATAGAAAACTATTATCGACGATATGTATTCTATAAATAAAACTGTCATCAATAATACATTTTCTGTAGATAATTATAGTAAGTGATTATATAGATTATTATTGTCAGTGATAAATTTTCTATAGATTATCGGTAGTATGTTTTCTATAATTATAGCTAGTAAAACATTTCCTTTCGAAAATTATTATTATTATTAGTGATACATTTTCTCTAGAAAATTATCATCAGTAATGTATTTTCTATACAAAAAAAACTGTCATCATGTTATACATACATTATCTTAAGAAAAATCTAATCAGTGATATATTTTCTATAAAAATTTAATTATTTTCTATAAAAAGTTGTTGTCAGTGATAAATTTTTTTTAAAGAAAATTATCATCAGTAACACATTTTCTATGGAAAATTATCGTCAGTAATAAAATTTCTTTAGAAAACTATTAAAGTTAATGAAAATTATTGTCAGTGATACATTTTCTATTCATTAGTGATGCTTTTCCTATAAAAGCGACATCAGATTTTTTTAACTTAGCAGTTAATAGTGTTATAGACTTATTCTACTTTTTATTATCATAAATATTTTAGTTTTAAAGTTGTTTTTTATTTACAGCAGACTTGCAAAACAAATTTTGTATGAAAATTTGTTTAATACACAACGTTTTTTAAATCAAAATTATTTTTATGAATGATGTGTTAAATTTGGCAAAGCTTTGTAAGCCTAAACTAAATTGTCGTTAACAAATTTTTCTACTTGAAATCATTTCATTTAAATTTTCTGTTAAAAAAAATTTATTGACCTTGAAACATTGTACAATATATAGAACCGAACAATTTTCGCTTCTAAAGAATGTTAATATCTTCAAATTTTTGCGAATAAAACAGTAATTCATTAAATAAATGACATTCTATTGCTCTTTTTATGGCTTAAAAATTTTTAAACAAATGTTTGGTCATTATAATTCAAATCCATATACTTGTATTACAAAGAAAGAAGGCAGCTTCTGCCACAAGCTACAAACAGTTGAAATTTCATAATAGCCCAATTCACAATCTTGTGCAAATGGTCTTGCATCGTAGCATTTGAAAAATGGTATAGTATATTGATACTCACCACTAAGAATTGTTAAGTGGTGAGTATTAATATACTATGCCATTTTGCACATGCTACGATGCAAGACCATTTGCACAAGACTGTGAATTGGGCTAATATATATTGTATTTTTTGTGACTTGAGTACACTGTATCAAACCACTTTCTTTTTATTTGAAAAGTGTCCTAAGTAAAAATGTGAACGTTTTTCCAATTGAGATTTAAAAAAAATATGATTTCCGTTTTGCGTCTCCATAATTTTTGCCTACGTCATTGCCCCCTCTAACTCACTGAACAAGTCATAGTGTAAATCCAGTCTTATAATAACTAGTTTTATAATATGATAGACAGCATAGAAACGCCTATTAGTTCTTGTAACTATTCGTGGTCTGCTACGACATCGCTCTTTCCCAACTACATCCATCCATCGTATAAGATTACTCGTATATCAAACCAACTAAGTGGTGGGAGCAAGGATGTTTATATTGTTGGATTTTATAGTTTTTTTTTTCTTTTGCCAAGTATTTATTACTTGTTTCTTTTATAAAAGTGTGCTCGGGCGTTAACACATTTGTGTTTTACAAAATATTTACCGACAATGATTAATTCGAGTGACATTTCAAAACGGAAATTTTAGTGAAACGAACTCCTTAAGAGCACTTAAGACCAGTCATATGTAGTACATATCGCTCATTTACTCAAACAACGTCATAACTCCAAAAATATAAATTTTGAGTTAATGATGCAGAATTAATCCTCATATCGTTCTTCATATTAGCCCAATTCACAAACTTGTGCAAATTGTCTTGCATCGTAGCATGTGCAAAATGGTATAGTATATTGATATTCACCACTTAACAATTCTTAAGATTGTGAATTGGGCTATTGTGTAAAAATTTCATACAAATAAATATCTTCTTTACTCAACTCTTGCAAGCAAAATAAAATTTTATTTTCTTATTAAATCGAGCCTTATTTTCGATTTTATCGTAAGCGACAAAAAATAAATTTTTGAGGAGAAGGTTTTTTAAAATATTAAAATTTTTTTTGTACGTGAATTGTCGCTTACGATAAAATTGTACAGCCTGTATCTTAAAATTTATGAACAATTTTGCCATTTTGATAATTCTAAACTATGTGTAGGCCCATAAAATTTTAATTTCAATAAAAAAATTCTATTTCCGATAACATGTCGCTTACGATAAAATCGAAAAAAGGGCTCGAAATTGTGTATAAATTGAAAACTTTACTCTGGTTATCTGTAGACTTGTATCGAACTCATTCATGAACTGCAGTAGCTGAATCAAACCCATTTAAATTATATGGGTTTGATCAAGTGGTTGGTGTCAAAAACGAGCTACTGATTGAGTTCGATACAAGTCTATTTCTCTGGCAAACTAGTTTTTTTGAGTTATGACGTTCTTTGAGTAAATGGGCGATATGTATGTACATATGTACACATATTTATATGAACATGTATTGCAGTGAAGAGATTGTCATATCATTCTTTAAAGTAAATAAACATAATTTTTTGCCCTCTCGTATACTTGTAACAGGAAAAAACAACGAAAAACATTTTAAAAAAGTATAAATCAAAAGGAACACTTGTCAAGGTTACATGTGTAAAGATAAAAGATGGTTTGGTCGAAATCTTCACCAGAAAATTTTATTTTAATTTTCTTAAACGCTCCATGACTTGTAGTAAAATTTTATGGCGAATATGATTGCAGAAAATTTCAACCCACTATATCATATTTCAAAGGATTTTCATGAAAGGATCAAAAATACCAATATGGAGAAGGGATTGAGGGCTGAAATATTCCACAAAAATTTTCCTTTGTGAAGAAATGATGTTGAAAAGCATCAGTAGTGAATAGAAAATTTATCACTGGCAACTGAAAGTTTTCTAAGGGAATTTTATTACTGATGATAATTTTCTTAAAGAAAATATATCACTGACAAAAACTTTTTATAGAAAATGCATCAGTGACAATATTTTTTTTTTGAAAGAAAACTCATGTTGAAAATCATTAGTAGTGAATAGAAAATGCATCAGTGGCAGTGATTTTCTATAGAAAATATATCATTGCCTACAATTTTCTATAGAAAATGTATCACTGATGATAGTTTTCTATAGAAATTTCATTACTGACGATAATTTTGCAAAAAAAAAAAAAATTTAGTACTGATGATAATTTTCTTAAAGAAAATATATCACTAACAATAACTTTTTATAGAAAATGCATGAGTGAGAACAATTTTCTCTGTTATTTTTTTTTTTGGAAAACATCAGTAGTGAATAGAAAATGTATCATTGGCAGTGATTTTCTATAGAAAATATATCATTGACTACAATTTTCTATAGAAAAAATATATTATTGACTACAATTTTCTATAGGAAATATATCACTGATGATAGTTTTCTATAAAAATTTTATTACTGACGATAATTTTACATAGAAGATTTTTTACTGATGATAATTTTCTTAAAGAAAATGTATCACGGGCAACAACTTTTTATAGAAAATGTATGATTGACATTTTTTTTTAAGAAAACCTAAGTTTATAAGCATCAGTAGTGAATAGAGAATTTATCACTGGCAATAATTTTATATAGAAAATATATCATTGACTACAATTTTCTATACACAAAAATCTTCTTTACTCATAGTTTTCTAAAGAAATTTCATTAATGACGATAATTTTTCATAGAAAATATGCTACTGACGAAAATTTTTAATATAAAACAACAGTGACAACAACTTTTTATAGAAAAAGCATGAGTGACAATAATTTTTTATTTTTTTTTGTAAGAAAACTGATGTTGATAAGAAAATGCATCACTGGCAATAATTTTTTATAGAAAATATATCATTGACTACAATTTTCTATACATAATGTATCACTGGTGATAGTTTTCTATATAAATTTTATTACTGACGATAATTTTCCATATAAAATGTGTTACTGATGATAATTTTCTTAAAGAAAACATATCACTGACAACAACTTTTTATAGAAAATGCATGAGTGAGAACAATTTTCTCTTTTTTTTGAAGAAAACTGATGCTGGTACACATCAGTAGTGTATAGAAAATGTATCACTGCCAGTGTTTTTCTTTAGAAAATATATCATTAACTAAAATTTTCTATACATAATGTATCACTGGTGATAGTTTTCTAAAGAAATTTCATTACTGACGATAATTTTCCATGGAAAATGCGTTACTGATGACAATTTTCTTAAAGAAAATGTGTTACTGATGATAATTTTATTAAAGAAAATGTATCATTGAAAACAACTTTTTATAGAAAATGCATGACGGACAATATTTTTTTTTTAAAGAAAACTTATGTTTATAAGCATTAGTAGTGAATAGAAAATGCATCACTGGCAATAATTTTCTATAGAATATATCATTGACTTAAATTTCCTATAAAAAATTTATCACTTATGAAAGCTTTCAATAGAAATTTTATTATTGACGATAATTTTCCATAAAAAATGTGTTACTGATTTTACATAAAAGTGCCGAACACAAAATGTGGCTAAAATGGAAGCGTGAAAAAGTGTGTGATAAACCCTTAAACGAACTTGCAATTTTGAATAATATTGTGATGTTAAAATTTTTATATTTCAAGATTTCGAATACTCAGAGATTATTTAACAGAATTGTAGAATGGCGAATATATTTTCTTTTTTGAAAATTTGAACTCGTGACAGGGTTCACCTCTGGTGTACGGAGCCCTAAAAAACTATCTGCTGTTGGGTCCAAGACGGCGCCATCAATGACAGCCTCATTACGTAAAGCATTACACCTCTTAAATCTGCCTGAGGACCAGAAGTTTGCACACATACATATGCATGTATGCAGCTCTGTTCGGTACAGATACCAAGAATCTCCGCCTAAACCTGAGCTCGAAATCTATCATGTCCTTTAGAATGCTTAGTAGGTCCCTTCAATATATCGTAGATGGATTAAAACGAATTTTAAGTACATGAACATGTATGTGTTTCTCTTTCCATGCCTTTTTCCACTCTGGCCAAAAAAAGCAAGAAAAATTTCATCGTCTAAATTGGACATATATGTATGTATGCCTTCCAAAACTTTCTTCACAATAATAAATTTTCAGTTAGAGCACTATGGCAGGAAATGTAGCGATAGTTGTATACATTTCATTTTTTGAGGAATTATGTTTACACAAAAATTAAGTGGATGCGGTAAACATAAACTCAATTATTTTGTTAGAACAGACAAATACACTTACATATGTATGTGTGTACATACGTCCATGTATGTACCCTCCAGGAAATGCGAATAGTGAGAAATTGTAGTGACATTGTCAGTAGTACTACTGACCAGGTCTACCCCAGCCAATGTAATCATCTATTGACATTTCACATTAGCTTGTCATTGAAAATCCACCACTAGACTGTAGCAATACTGACTAAGTAGTTCTTTTGGGACCACATGGAGACATTGGCACCAACGATTCAGTAGTAAATTTTAGGGGCCTTAGCCTACAATATCGATATTTCCTCGCTTGATGTCAATAGTAAAATTGTAGTGATTTACTAGTGACATTGTCAATAGTATAACTGAATAGGTGTACCGCAGCCAATGTAATCGCCTATTGACTTATAACATAGGGTTGGCATTGAAAATCTATCCAGTGGACTTTAGCACTATTATTTTACGACCATATGGACACATTTGAACTAAAGATTCACTAGTACATTTTAGTGACCCTCATCTACAATTTTGTAAGGGTTGGGACAACAAACTTAAATACATACATACCTACATACATACATATGTACGTAAGTTTTTAACATTATTGCATAGCATAATAAAAAAGAATAACAAACTATTGACGCGTTCATTGACAATGTCACCAGAAATACTCTAGAACTTTTGTCTCTAACTTATCTCTACTCGCGCATAAAAGGAAAGTTGTCGACATTTCAACTAGTGCGATTGTCGCTGGAGAAAAGGGTGTTGACATAGAGACATATGGTTCTAGGCTGACTAGAGGGTATATACATACATACTTACATATGTACATATATAAATTTTACCAGAACTCTCACATCTATTAAAATATAAAAAAAACTATCGATTACTGCCTGAAATTGATACAATCATATATTTTATTATAAAAATTAAATACATTACTACCGCTAACAGATGAAAATTATTTTCGCAAATAAAATATGATAAACCAATAAATTTTTCAGCAAATTTATGTTTACTTCAGCAGCGCAAATTTATTAGTTTCTAAAATTGTTTCAGCACGAGCCGTCAATCAGGCAGACAAACGTATGGACATACACATGTACATCTTATTATACATATGTATATATACATACATATATACATAAATACATATAAACATACATACATACATATATGTACATGTTACTAAAAAGGAAACAACAACAAATTAAAACAATTTGTTTATTGACTGACAAAAGCCAACAAATACAGCAAAAACAAAAGCAAAAGCTAATAAAGACTTTGTACGTAATATATTTTTGCTATTTTCTAAACAAATTATAGAAATAACAATAGTATTTTATTTATCATGTTTGATTTTGTCCAAAGAAAAAAATCTTTCGTCTAAAATTGTAACTGCATGCGAGGGTTGCATTTTGTGTTTTGTGATATGGCAGCACCATTAAGCATGTAGAGAACGATGATGCCTGATGTTCTTTATACCTTTATGATACAAGTGTTCAATATTAGACTTGGATAGAGTTTCTGAATGACTTTGATCCAAGTCTAAATTAAATGATCATAGGTTTGTGTCTAATGTGACCGACCAAACGAGTTTATGTTTGACACAAACCTATGATAAGACCCATGATATTTAAATGAGTTGGAGCATAGGTTTGTGTCACAAATGAACTAGTGAACTAGTTCAATCCAAGTTTATTTGCAACCATGGTTTCTCAGGATAAGTTTTTTAGCATTTTCTCGAAGTATAATTCTTGCCATTCTTACAAACTGAACACACCCTAATGTACCCAGCAAAAAATTTCAAAAAAGGTAATCGTATTTGGAATTAGGGATGGGCAAATGAATAAAATGTATAGATATATATTGTATCGATATTTTTGAACAGTATCGATATATATTTTTTTAAAACATCGATATTTCGATATATCGATATTTTTGCCTACAAATGTTGCCAAAATATTCCAAACCTAAAATAAATACACATACTAACATATAGTGCCATAACCGCCAAAAAAAGTTTAAGCGATATAAATTTTGAACAACTATTGAGACCTTATGGGTTTTTAAGGATTTTTAAAAAAGATTTCCATAAAAAATTTTACTGATTAAGCCTTTAGAAAGCCTTAATAATTTTTATAAATAAGGATGTAATTTATTGATTAATGAATGCCCGTGCTTAGCACTTCAAATTTCATCATTCCGGGATACGAGAAATATCCAATTTGCATCCAAACAATAATATTCAAAGAAATCGCGAAACTTAGTGAACTCCATGAGTGGAGAAACCCCAAATTGATATTGGTATCGAAAAAGGAAATAAATGTATCCATACATCTGTATTTTTAATTTGTATTATAAGATAATTTCTGAAAAACTGCGTTCATTTCGAATGCATAATTAGTCACTTTAAGAAATTTAATACAAAGGAACTACGTATGTTAAGTTATACGAAACGTTTCTATATAAAGTTTCTTATTATAACGTTTCTCGTTACAGCTGGAATAATCCCAAGAGGATTTTCCATTACCGTTATTTTTTTGTCGTTATTATAATTATTAAAACGTCTTTTGTTGTTGTAGAACAGAATGAAAGAGAAAAAATAACGGCTTGTATAAGATCTATATAAACCAACAAGAGTCAGCTGATTCGTAACAGAACAGAAAGTAAAAGCCAATTCTGCCTTTAGGCTTATACCCACACAATCCAAAAAGTCACCTGGCTTAGTTGGGTCGCCTGGTCTGTTATTATGAAATTTCTCTTTTTTCGCATCAATAGCGTACAGTTAAAAAACGGCTATAGCTCTTAAAAGTATCGGAAGCCGATACTCGTAAATAAGAATCGATGTATCGATGTATCGGTTTTTGAAATATCGTCGATATATATCGATATTTATTTTCTCAAATATCGATATTTCGATATATCGATATTTTTTGCCCATCCCTATTTGGAATTAAGCATTTTTGGTGGAAGCTGTTCCTTACTGGATTACCAACTTAATCAGGGCTATCATGAATAAAATTCCACGTGAAAATTTTCCCAGGGAAAAATTCCAACTAATAGCAAATAATAGGGAAAACAAAAATTTCTAATTGGAAAAGGGAGAAATTTCACGTGGAATTTTATTCATGATAGCCCTGAATGATTTTAACAAGGCGTGAGACTAAAATAATCGATTCGTGAGAAGTACTTACTTTTTTTATTTGGCAACTTGTTCACGTAATCTATTTAATACAAAAAAAATTATTCTCCTCATTTAGCAACTTGTACATAATTTTTTTTAAAATTTTAGGTAATGTGATTTGTAAGCGAGTAATGAAATTTGGTAATCAGAAAAGTAAGTCATTATATGGCAAGTAGTTCTGATGGTAATAAAAATAAATAAAAATCAAATCAAAATGCTAAAAATCATGCTAAACAGATCGATAAAACCAAAACGAAAAATCTTTCTTAGGCCGAATTTACATCTGTGTGACATGTGCCCAAACAAACGTAACCACTAATTACTAATGAAAAACAGTTTGATTCAGATTTTATTAAGATGAACAGTTTCGTACATAATTAATAGACAATTTAATAGAATCCAACATGATTGGAAACTGTTTAAATCAATGAATACATGTCTGAATCAAACAGTTTTTCATTAGTAATTAGTGGTTACGCTTTTTTGGGCACATGACACACATACATATGTAAACCCGGCCTGCAGTCATTGCCAATTTACACACACACACATACACATACGCAAATACATACATTTGCCCACAGAAATTTAAATTCTCTGAAAGTTTTGTTTTTAATTTTTTTATAGAAATCTGTATATGTGACAGCGCATAGAGAAAGGGACCTAAGGAAAAAAATCAATTTTCACTTTTTTTTTTTTTTTTTTTTTGATGTGGACAACATTTGAGCATCGAATGAGACCGATCCCATGCCCCAAAAGTGTTTCCTCCCAGAGATATGCGCGTTTTATGAAATTGAAGTCGACGATTCTAAGCGCAAATAGAAAGGGACCTAACGGTAAACTTTATTTATTTTCATTTATTTATTTATTTTTTTTCCTTATGAACGGTTTAAAAAAATAGAAAAATCATTTTAATCGACGGTTCTTGCGAATTGGTTCCTTAGAACTTGGCGGTACCGGTCCTTTATTTTTTTCTGCTGCCAGATGTGCGAGAATAATTAAATCTTGGGATTCCTTATCTAAATTCATAAAAGACGTACGAAAATCCACAGCCATCTTCTTAGGGATCACTTCATTGCATTGATTTGAACAACACGGAGGTATTTTTGAACCATACAGTCGAGCAAATACCTTTTCTTCGCGTAAATCAAGATCAGATTTATCAAGGTACATATTATCGGTATCATCTTCAGAGTCACTATCCGATAATTCTGAGAAGTGATCGTCATCATCCTCGTCATCAGGGAAGCGATAAAGTAAATCTACTTCTTCGAATTGGTCCACCATTTCATCCTAAAACAGTCAGTAAGAATGTTATTAGTTTTAAATTATTTTCGCGAATAACATAATAAGGTTATGTGAAAAAATTTTCGTACTAATTCACGATTTAAAAGAATTATAAATGAGTATTTATTATAATTCACAATTAATAATTTCAGAAAATAAAAATGGATTCGAAAAAACGCGTGCAAAATTGATATCAAACTCATAGAAACAGCACTCTAGGTAGAAAACACTAAAAACCAACTACACAAAACAAGAGGTAGGGACGACCTACGCGCGTTTTCAAGGTTGACCAACACGTTCCTGACGTCATGAGATGTGTCGATTTCAAATGAAACCAATACCAACACGCTCAGTGATGCTACACCAAAGATACGCGTATTTAAATCTTTAAAATGGCTCTCCTGAACAAAACCGGTTTTTACCCTTAGGTCCCTTTCTATTTTGCGCGTCACATATAGGAAAAACTGAAATCCACGCGTAGTTTCTGCATAACAAGCCACCAACTTGTCAAGAAAATTTACATGACAAGCACTCGACTTTTTGAGTGATTTCGATGCAAATGTTTTAGACAAGTTGATTGTTTGTAATGTGTAAACTACATGCTAATTTCAGTTAAACTTTAAAAACAATTGTTTTTATTCTAAGACTTCAATCAACATCAAAAATTTTATTATATATAACAGAAAAAAAAACAATCACAATTGTGATTGATTTAACTATAAATAAAATTAATTAAATTAAATTTTAAGTTTTTATAGGGTGATTTTTTAACAACTTTGATTTAAAAAAAACACATAAAATTTAGAGAAATGTATAAAATCTTTATTTGAGTCGGTAGAACGATCTATAAAATTCAATGTTTAAAGATGATTTCATATAAATTTTGACCGCGGATATGTCTGAAATAGTTCTCCACCATATTTGCCGGTATCTCACGAATAAATTCTTCAATATTATCTTCCATTGGGAGCTTGTCACTATAGACATTAACCTTAACATAGCCCCAAGAAAAAGTATTCTAAAGGTGTTAAATCGCATGATAAAGGCGGCCAATTTACCGGCCCCCAAACGTGAAATAAACTGTTCACTGAACTCGCGTGGCACCGTCTTGCTGAAACCACATGTCAGCCAAGTCCAGCTCTTCCATTTTGAGCGAAAAAAAAAAAAAAGTAGTTAACAGAGGTCCAATTGCTGCGAATGGCGCCGAATCGATAATTCACGGTCATCAACAACACTGGCGGATAAAGCTGCGATATTTTCTTCTGTCCGCACTCTAAGTATGCGTATTGGTGTTTTAGTGTCTAATCATGTAAATTTGGTGCGAAATTTAATCACAAGATTCCGATTAGCCGCGTCAGAAGGTCGCCCAAACTGACCATAAAATGGAAAAATTGCACAGATGCACTTTCTTAACCGAACATGAATTTTGATAATAAAATTTAATAAGCTGCAAGCGTTGCTCATTTGTAAGTCGTTTCATGGTTAAATTGTAGACCAAACTGAACATGTTTAACAGTAACATGGTACACACGAAAACAGCTGAGTTGACAAACACAGTGTTTCCAAAAAGAAAATTGCTGAAAAATCACCCTTTAAAAACTTTTCTTTCTTGAAAATTTTAAAATAAGTTGGATTTTTTGCTCATGGGATTTGGTATTTGTGGGCACTAAGGATGGAGACTGTGGGCATAAATGATGTGTACATGTTTAGTTTATCCAGAAAATGCTGGCATGGAAATAAATTTTACAAAATTTATGGGTTTCTTATAACGTAATTTTAAGAGATGTTATCTTGCCATTTTTATTTGTCTTTCCAGTTTAATGTAGGAATATCTGCGATTTAAAATATCAAATTTTGTTATACATATGTATGTACGTAATTTGCCTTTAGTTATAAAAATTTTCGATCGATTTCTGTCATCCAAATAGCAGACCGGACTATCTGTCTGTAATTTCAGTCACCTAACTATCTGCCTGAATTAAAATAAATCTCATTATTACCCACCAGTGCCTGGATTCAGTAAATTCAGAAAATTTAACAACTTGGCTTATTAAAAATTAAAATCACAAGCTCAAATTTGTTTAGTTTTTCTTTAAAATGTTTAAATTTGTTTTGGTTTTAAATGTAAGTGGGCGACAAGTCGAACGTCGTCGATATCGTGGGACAAGCGCTAATATTTCCTTGTGATTTTCTGTTATTTTGACGTTTTGTATGCAGAGATGCCAGATAACATACAATTAAATGGCGAGTAAACGCTACGGCAAACGAATAAATATATCGATAAATATTATGATTTTCGGTTCGCAAAATGTTACTGAATTCAGCTACAGTAGTCCCTCAGATTCTGAAAAAAATTTTGTACGTGTAACTCCGATAAGTATAAACGTAAAGGGCGAAGTGTAAAAATATGGTAACGATTACATAGTTGCATTCAAAAATAGTTTCACTAGAGTTTCATAGACACTTTTTTTTGTAGAAAGTTAACGGTTAACAAATACAAGGAAATGAAAATTGTTTTTTTACCCCTACTCAGCGTTGCCAAATGTGCAGACTTATCTGTAATTCGCTTCTTTTTTGAACTCTTTAGCAGTCTTCCTATTTAGGAAATTTATTATTCGACATATTGTCATAAGTTTATTTAAATTGATATTTATTCAGGAGACTTCAACTATAGCAAACATTTGTAAGCGTGGCAACCCCAAGCATTTTATTTGCAAATAGTGCGTTAAGTCTGGTACTCTGTTCAAAATTTCACGCGAAATGTTGTTTGTTTGTTTTTGTTAACAAAATTCCATCAGTGTTGCCTACTTCAAACCAATAAATACGAAAATTGTTTCCGAAAAAGTAAAATGGGCATCACTTGTTACGTATCAAATTTTTCACGCGAAATAATCAATATTGCTGAATATTTTTCACAACTTCGAACAGAGTACCGGGCTTTAATCGTGAATAGTTTTATTTGCAAATAAGCCCTGCGTATAAACGTTGTAATATATAATATTTAATATTTAACGTTAAATATTATTCACACAAACCAGTAAATTGTGAAAAATAAAGAAAGAAAGAAGAATAAAGTAAACACAACCGAATAGGGCAACTTTGAGCCGATTTGGCGATTACATGTTCTTGTGTGAACATGCCTCGGCTTAAATCGACTGTATTAGTAATAAATATTTTATTGAAATGACTTCAATAGTTCGTGACCTATTAAATTATTTGCAAAGTAAGAGATTTCTAAAACGTAAAAAATAAAGGAGCAAAAGAGCTGTGATAGTGTGTTTCATGAAAAAAAAATCAATATATTTAATTTTAATCCTAATACAGCAAACTACTCTCATTAAGTCACGTAAGTTTGCTCAAAATTAGCATTTTAGTATAAATTGCAATTTAATACTATTGCCAGTCAATTGCCATTTGATGCTTAGCTTCAGAGAACACTTAGGAATCTGTCAATATGTCGTCAATAGTTAACAACATCACGTTACACGGACGTGAGGCTGCTTAGACTTTTATGATGAGGATAATCGTGCAAACTTTTGCATAATAAAAGCTTTAACAAATTAAGGTGTATTTTTCATATAACTAACAATCAACTTGTATAGAAAGTAGTTAAAAATAAAAATAGTGAAACAGTCAACTTTTTTCTATGAGAAAAGTGTGCTGTGACACTGTCAATTTTTCTAAGAGAAAAGTGTGCTGTGACACACTGAACTTTTTTCTATGAGAAAAGTGTGCTGTAACACTGTCAATTTTTCTAAGAGAAAAGTGTGCTGTGACACATTGAACTTTTTTCTATGAGAAAAGTGTGCTGTAACACTGTCAATTTTTCTAAGAGAAAAGTGTGCTGTGACACATTGAACTTTTTTCTATGAGAAAAGTGTGCTGTGACACAGTCAACTTTTCTATGAGAAAAGTGTGCTGTGACACAGTCTACTTTTTTCTATGAGAAAAGTGTGCTGTGACACAGTCAACTTTTTTCTATGAGAAAAGTGTGCTGTGACACAGTCAACTTTTTTCTATGAGAAAAGTGTGCTGTGACACAGTCAACTTTTTTCTATGAGAAAAGTGTGCTGTGACACAGTCAACTTTTTTCTATGAGAAAAGTGTGCTGTGACACAGTCAACTTTTTTCTATGAGAAAAGTGTGCTGTGACACAGTCAACTTTTTTCTATGAGAAAAGTGTGCTGTGACACAGTCAACTTTTTTCTATGAGAAAAGTGTGCTGTGACTCAGTCAACTTGTCTAAGAGAAAAGTGTGCTGTGACACAGTCAACTTTTCTATGAATTTTCTGTGATGACAATTTTTTTATATTTTATACACAAAATTGTATGCACGTTTATTGAAATTATGTATTTTTATTTTTTAATCAATAAATTTTAATTTTTTTTTATAGTGTAGAAATTAACAACATTATTTTAACTATTGTAAAATATATTGACACACCAACAACAACGTGTTATGAATTAATTATTCTTAAGTGATAATGATGATGTAATAAGAATTATTTAAACATTTACACTAACCTGTATTTGTTAATTTTATTTAATAAAAAAAAATTTTACTTGAGATAGATATTGAGATTTTATAATAGAGCAACACTTAGAGAAAATTTAACAATATTTTTCACAAATTGGAAATTTTTTTATTTAAATATTTTTGTTACAAAAATTTTATTTTCGTAGAATTTATTTTCAATATTTTAAAAATATACTTTAAGTACTCGTATTTGCACAAAAGTTTATTTAAGAAAAATTACTTAAATAATTTAATACTTTTAACTTTCTATTACACAAATTCATCTAGCAAATTAATTAGTTAGTTCAGTAATTTTTCAATACATGTACAAATTTATGTATTTATATATTTAATAAAAAAAATACTTTTTTATCAGAATAAATATTCTTTAAAAAAAACTTTTCTTATGCAAACCACAAAGTTATCAATATTTTTTTTTTGTTTGTAAATTTTTACGCAAACCATTTCATTTATTTATTTAAAAATTTCTTTTTATTTTTCATTTCCGGCTTTTCCGCTTGATAATCGTTTGAAATGTGCAACTTGTTTGTTGCACGCACTACGAATGGCAACTGTTTGGCGCCCAATATTTGAAACACGTTAGAGGACTAAGCAGACAAGTCTCGGCAATAACTGTGAGTAACAAACATAATGATAATTACAAAAAGAGACGTGAATTCACAGCAAACATTTAGCATTCATATCGAATTTACAAAGTTCTCAAATTAGAAATGTTTAATAAGAATAACTTGATAATTATTTGAGTAAAGGGAAAGCCTTTTGCTATACAGTGCACTCGCGATAATGTGAACTAACTATTGTTTTCGAATATTCAAAATAGACGAACAAAATTGTGTAACTCATCCCGTCTGATTTAGAATAGGGCAGTTGAAGTTCTAAAGGCGTCTGGAGTTTTTTTGCCTTTCCAATCACTAAAATATTCAGCCTAAGTGTACTTGAAGCATTTGGTCATTTGCAAGTTCAACTACACTGGCTTTCTTGCTGATATTAAAATACTAAATGAAAATTATGTAAAACGATGATTCCCGAAACTAAAATAACAATGCAATAAAATTATTTTATAGGATGATGTCAAATTCGCCGCAAATATTTCAAAACATTTCCATTTAGTTCCCACTGTTTTCCTTGCTAGCTGCGTACGATTAAAATAATGTATTGTTTGTGCTCATGTGCTCTCGTGGTTTCACTCACTTCAAAGAACGAAACAAAACAAAATCAAACATTTTGTTTCTTTTATTTTCGTACTGTGCTTTTAATTATAAAGATATCAACAGAAAAATAAATTTATAACTGTAATATTGTCGATTATTATTGTTACGAAAATCACGTCCTAGCTGCTGTGTCGTGCCGTAAATAGCATAGCTCTAAAAATTTGTGATTTTCAGTCTGGAAAATTTTTATGAAAATCACTCAAAAAAATTACTGCTTTTTATATTACTTTTTTTTACTCAAGTTATGGAAAACATGGAAAATTTCTTTGCTCAAACTTTGATTTTATACTGAGAAGGAAAAATAAAGGCATACCAGCAATATAATTCTTTCTCTCCCAAAATCGAAACTTGAGCAAGGAAACTTTTTGTGAGTGAATTAATTCTTTTCCCGATTCCTAAAAAAAATTTAAAAAGAAATTTTAGCTTTTTCAAAAGAAATTTTAAGTTTAATCCCCGTTTGTGTAAGACGTTTGAGTTAAAAATTTTGGCGTTTCTGTAATAGATTAAAGAAAAGTTGTACAAGTTGTTTCCTTTAATCTATTACAAAAACGCCAAGATTTCTAACTCAAACGTCTTACACAAACAGGGGATAAGAAATCATAAAAATAATATTTCATTCCAAAATTTAATCTTTAATTGAAATAAATTTGCCATTTATGACCGAAAAATAATTAAGAATTAAGTTTGAAATAATATTTCACACTATGATTGACCGTATGTTTGTTGGGTTGCAGTGCATGTCCGTGTGGGTGTGTATCTATTGGGTGAGCATATTTGCCGACGTAAACAAATATAACGGAAAAATGTACTCAGAGAAGCTGGTAACTGTAAAGAACAACAACACAACCAGGGCTGCCAGAAATTTTGCGAAGAAAATCATCATTTGTCGGAAATAAAATCATATTTTGAAGAAAAAAATCATCACAAGCCCCAATTTGTTCCAATAAAAAAAGTAACAATTGACATATGTACAGTGGACAAAAAAACTATTCGCCATATACCAACTTTATTTTGTTTTCATCAATAAAAAACTACTTACTATCTTATTTTAAAAAAAGAGCTTAGAAAGCATTTTCAAATTAAATTCAATAAAAAAATGAGATCATTAAAGTAACTAATATAAAAGTTGCATTAAATAGAAAATTAGTTAAGAAATTCAAACAAAAAAAAAAAGGTCCAATACTTTTTTTTCTAATATTCTTATCACATAAAGTATGTACAGTTTTAGAGGCAAATTGCTTTTCCTTTTGAGTATATTCCGGACAGATTTTTCGTTACTTCCTTAAGATGATTTTTTTTATATTTTTGCTTGTAAAGTGACGTTTTCTTATTCTTTTTTTTTTTTTCAAATGACTACAGAGGAGGGGGAGTTGTGCTCTCACCCCCTTACCAACCTGTTTCCATGTAGACGAATATTTTCGCTGGGACAAAAATGTTTTCTTTATATGTATAATATTTATAAACATTGTAGAACAACAAAGAAAATTGTACATACATAGCAGTGATGGGGAATTTGGTACGATCGTAATCTTTTTGCTACTATTTGACATGAAAAAGTACCGTAGTATTCCCCTAACATATTTGATACCATCACGGTCAACTTAGAAATGCAGTCAGAAGACGCGCGTTGTTCAAGAATTAAATTTATTTTTTGACAAATGGCACGAAACTTGATTATTAAAGATATTTTAGAAAAGTGTAACCTTTAACACTTATATAAAGTTAAACCAAAACCATATTTCACTCAATGATATTTTCTGTGGCACAGCAGTTGATCTATATATCTGTGGCAATATGGAATAGTAGCTTAAGTATACTTAAGAAAATTAGGCCTATTTGTGCTGTATTATGGTCCAGTTGAAATTTTCAAGGGTTAAAATGTTACATATGGAAAGAAAGAATCACAAGAAAGTAGAATCATGCGTTAGAGCCTTCTTATCTCTTAGTGAAAGCTTAAAAACTTCCGAAATGCACTGCTTTGCTTAAGTCGACTTAAGCTATTATTCCATATTGCCACAGATATATAAACACAAATCATATTGAAACAACTGGTTTAAATCAGTTTAAAGAAACCTGCAAGTTTTATATTAAATTCTGTCAAGTTCTAATTGCAAAAGTGGACTTTGACAATGAAATATTAGTTTAGTAAGTTTTGCCCTGAAAATGTTTTATCTGGTAAAACCAACAGCATTTTACCACTTTCAATTAAAATGTTTCCCAGCGAAAAGCAAAATTTTTAAAATATTAACTACCAATATAGAGCATTATTGAGCTGATATGAAAAAACTGAAAATACGAGTATATGCATTTTCTGGTCTCAAGTGGCTAAAACTAAAAATTCATTAGATGAATACATATTTCCTGATACATCGCGAGTAAATACGAGTACCTCACTCCTCTGTAATGTCAAAAGGATTTTCTCTTACCAAAATCTTATGCAATCAGAACAATGGAACAGGCTTATTGTTACAACTAGAGATGGGCACGTGTCGAATTTTCCCAACATGACACGACACGAACATAAATACCAAGACGCTCAACACGTACGAAACAATCACGCGAAATATTTTTACAACACGATACTGCTGCACAACACAAAATCGGATCATTGTCACAAATAGTTAGTATTGGGTCGTGCGTGTTCGTGTCACTATCAGAACACGAGACGCGCCCATCTCTAGTTCCAGCAGTATAGATCAAGTCTTATTCAGGCTAAAGATTTATTGAAGTCTAAAAGCTTTTCTAGTTATAACTTTAACATTTGTGCATATGTATATTCTTTTTTTATATCTTTGTAAATGAATTTTATATAATTTTTAAAATTTAAATAAAAAATAAATTTTGGTACTCTAGGGATCAAAAAAGTACTCAAATTATATATTTTTGATACCGAAATGCAAATCTTATTTCCCATCACTGATACATATGTATTGAAAGTAAAAATAATAATTTGCAAAATTAAAAATCATCATTCGAGAAAAAAAATCTTAAAATCATATTTTGGTCCAAAAATCATCAAAATTATGATAAAATCATCATTCTGGCAGCACTGAACACAACTACTGGAAAATTGCCGGCAAATTAAGAGAGCAAGCAAATCCCCAAAAACAAAATTCATTCATAAATTTTTTTTTAATTAAATAGAATAAATTGAGCGAGAAGTTATTTCTTCCTGTTTGAGAAAAAGAAACAAAAGTTATTATATTTTTTACACGAGTATGAATTAAACGAAATTGTTCGGATGAGAAATTTTTACATTAAGCTTTTTGCAACTTCTTATTGTATTATCCATGACCAGTTAAGAACAGAAAGGACTGTGATTATAGAAAGAGATTTTAGGTATCTACATTTCTTTTTCCACACATAATGTCCATGATGAGATTTAGATTTCTTTAGAAAAACAACCATTAAATAAATTATTAAACTGCATATTTATATTTTGTATTATAAATTGTGCAAATAAATTTCCATAAAATTTTTGACAGTTTATTTACGAGAGTGTAAAAATGCGAGACTTTGGAATATTTTCATGAGCATCCTTCCTTTGCTTAAATGCGAACAAAACAAAATTGTCAAAAGGGAGGGGGGGAAATAAAACGAAAAACAAACTTAAAAGGGGCTTCATTTTCTTTTCGAATGTGTGAGTATTTACTTGATTGGTTTTTTCATGATTAGCTTAGTACATCCGTCATTTTTGAAGATAACAACATACATACATATACATATGTATATGTACTAGTAATAAAGTCAAACCATTTCTTATATACATTTATGGGATTTACTCTCAAGAGTTTTTCTTTTTTCTTTTTGTTTATAAACAGGCAATAACAAAAGATTAATCTCCGGAACAAGTTATCCCGATGTGGTGCGCCATCATATTCGAAATGAATTTAGAAACTGATTTCTCCAAAATGTTGTCCCATTTGAATTGTAGCTACGAGTATGTTCGCAGTGTTAAGAATGATTGCTTATTAATTAAGGCCAAACATAATACAATTTTCTATTTCTGCGTTAACGATATGTTTCGCATCTTTCAGCTCTTTGTTGAGACAAAAAACCATTTCCCAGAATTATAAAATAAGAAGTCGTTTTGAGGAAAAAACACGGCACTAGGGTTAACACGGTGCTCTACTTAAGGCAAAATTGTGCTTAAGTCGTCCTGCTTTAAAACGATACACAAATGTGTATGGAGTCGAAATATGAAGAAGTATTTCACAAGAGACACACTTCTCAGAATTCTTAAATGCGACTCATCTTAAAGTAGCGTTCAAGAAATTTTAAGAAATTGTTCCTGCAAATACTCAAAATAAATTTTAAACTCAAGTTTAATTATATTTTGCCTTTTCCCAAATTTAGCGTGATGTTCAAGGCATTTTTGCAGATAGTTAAAAATATGTACTAAAAGCAGACGTAAAGGAACACTTTAGTTTAATGTTTTTTAATTATTTTAATTTCATATTAATTAAGGTAGGCACTTCAATTTAATCGAGACTACATACATATACATTAGGGCGGTTCGATTTGTATGGAGGCAAAAAAATTTCTCAAATTACAAGGAAAATCGTATTCTAAGGATCAAAATAAGAAACTTTGCCTCTAAAATGTATTTTGATGTCCCGACTTTTGATCCGAAAGGTCAAATTTTAAAAAATCTCACTTTGACCCATTTAGAGTTCCTCAATCGAGTCAAAATGTATGACCGACGCCCACTAATTTTGGAGGGCCGACCCACCTATGCCAGTGGCACAACCCCCGGAACCACCCATTGTGATTTTTTGAAATATTTGTATTGGGAACCCCCAGGGGTGGTTCCAGGGGGTGTGCCACTGGCATAGGTGGGTCGGCCCTCCAAAATTAGTGACTCGATTGAGGAATTCTAAATAGGTCAAAGTGAGATTTTTAAAAATTTGACCCTTCAAGAAAATTTGACCCTACGGATCAAAAGTCGGGACATCAAAATACATTTTAGAGGTATGGTTCCTTCCTCAAAGTTTCTTATTTTGATCCCTAGAATACAATTTTCCTTGTAATTTGTGCGATTTTTAAATCGACCCGCCCTAATATACATTCATAAATATTCTAAATTTGAAGGAAGAACGTGACGTTCACGACAAATCGAAGCAACTATATTTTGGAAATAAAGACAGAACAAAATTTAAGAAATAGTTACAGCAATTTAAAAACAGTTATGGCTCCATTATTGATGGCAAACGAACTTTAGTTGCGTTGCCAGCTGCCCAAATGTTATAAAGGGTAGCAACTGGCAACTAACAGCTGATAATGTCAGTTGCCAAATTGCAATTGTATTGGCAAACACAAATTTGTTGTTTCTTTGCAGTTTCTAAAGCAAAAATTAAAACAATTGAAAAATTTAAATTAAATAAAATACGTTTTAAAACTAAAAAATAAATTGTTAATGAAAATATATTCCAGTCAATAAAATTTACGCACAGTAGAGGCGGTAATTCTAAAGGATTTGAAAAATAGCCTGATTGCCGTCTAATAGGTATACTTCCGTCTCTTCATCGAAAAATACTTCCACTTCTTTAAAAAGTGTTTTTTAGTGTTTTGGAAATGCATAATCTTCTTTAAAACTTCTACTTATAAAAATTAATTTGTTTATCTAATTTTCGACCTTTCTTTATACGTTCAATGAAACTATGTATTTTATTAAGCTTTAGATAAATTTATATATTTTTAGTTATAAAATTTTGTGCAAGTTGAAAAAATGCGTGCACAATAAAATCATTTGTTCTTATATAAATTAAAACTTTATATGTTTATTTTTATTAAAAAAATATTTTTTTGGGAGCTTATGCTCCTTTATTTTCTGAATGTTGAATTAACACTAACTTAAACTAAAACTGCATTATATTTTTATTATAATTTAATTTATCGTTGCACCACATCACCTGATGTTTTTCCTGGAATTGCAAAAAGTATGTTGCATCGTAGACATGGTGTCAGCAAATTCCTTGTTGTTTGTGGGAAGATTTTGTGCGCGTGTACTTTGTCAGCAGTAGCGGAGTTTAAATGGGAAATGTGTTAACTACTCCCCCCCTAAAAGTTCAAACGTCCTCGTTTGATGTCTTTGGTTTGTAGAATAATTGATTTAATCCTTCAATCGCTGAATCTGTTAGGTTAGATAGTTTTCCTTTTTTTAGTTTCCAAATACTTTTTGAGATTACCATTATAATGATTACTGTTACGAGGGTGAGTATGAGATTTATAGAATATTTTATTTTATTTCCCTTTTCTATTGTATCTATGTGATAAGTGTTATTCGTGTTTAATTGATGTAACATTTGCAAAGATAGAATTTCTTCGATTGTATTGGATGTTGACAGGGGTTGCAGGATTGCTGGTAGTGGTTTACTTGTTGTTTTCAGCGCATTGTAGAACTTTTTCCCTTGAATTTCGATAGTTGCATTACTGAAGTGTATTAGGAATGTCCCATTCAATGTAGTTGTTTCGTTTTGAAAAATGACTTCGCCATCGAATTTATTCAAAAATAAAATACCAGGTGATATTTCCTCTATATTTGGGATGTGCTGATTATTGATTTCGGTGCAGTGTGGTGTGCGACTTTTCAAGAGATTATTTATGCAGGTATCGTTACTTAAATCTACTATTTCATTTCTAGAACAAATTTCTAAATAGTTATAATTCTTACATTTGTCTTTAATTCCATACATTTCTTCTTCACAAATTAATATTTCATTAAAATTTATTTTATTAATTCTTTCATTTTGTTTTACTGCTCTAACTTCGATTGCTTTACATACATTACTATTGACAGTCGGTAAGCTTATTATATAAATTATTATTTTTCCATCAGTTGCAATTTTAATTTCGGAAAATTCGAATGCTTCGTCTAAATTTATAAAGGGTATGTTTTCTTTATTAACAATATTTTTAGCTATATCAATCTCTTCGTTAGACAAGATATAAGAATTTATTATATTAGCTTTTGCCCAATGTATTGCGTATGCAATATTTACAATTTCTTCTTTAATGATTTCTAATTTAAATTTTAATTTCAAAAATAAATCTATTTCAGTAAATTCATTGCTTTCCATTCTTTTTGCAATATTATTAGTAATATTAGTAATTTCTTTGATCTTTTCTATAGTTAGTTTATTGATCAACACTTGATTATTATTATTTTCCAAAACATTATTCAATTTATTTAGAACAATTTCATGGTCATGGTGGTCAGGATTACCTGCTATCCACTTCCATGCACTGCCTATAAAGTCTAAGGACCTTTTCAGTCTCTTCACTTGCAAGTTATTTAGATGTGTTTTTATTTGTGATATTAGCAATGATATGAAAGGGTAATGAGGATTTCGTCCGATTGTAGATGCGTGTATTGTTCTCTCAATATTTTCTATTATGTCTAAGTACTTTGTGATGTCTATTTCATGAATTATCTTGAAATATCCTGTTTGCACTCTAGCTGTGCCTTTTTCTATGGTTATCAGTTGTGCATTTGAGTAATCCAAAATCTGAATGTCCGCGTAGCACAATGAGGTAGTCAATCTGTGTATAAAAAGAAATTTTATATTGTATTTATTTAGTTACGTATTCTACTTTTATGTATAACTTGTCCCTTTTCCGTCAGAACAGTGCTATTTCTATTCTCTTTAACTACTTCTTTTGTATATGGTTTCGAAAGTTTAGTGCCTAATCTTTTGTTCTGTTTGACAAAAATTATTTGTCCTGGCAAATAGGATTTTAGTTCTTGTCTGTTTTTATTGTGGAATTGAATGTCTTTTTGCTGTTTTTTTGCTAACTTTTCTAGATTGTCGCGTCTTGTCCTTTCTATATCGTCTGGTGTGAAACTAACCTGTCGTCCAAAAAATAGGTCTACTGGTTTCTTTTTTGTTACCGAATGGATACTATGATTGTACTCGGAAACTGCTCTTTCCAACAGTTCCTCGAAATCTCTATGTCCTCTATTTTCTCTAATACATCTCATTATTTCTATGATGGTTGAATGAAACCTTTCTACTTGTCCGTTAGCCTGTCCTTTATATGGCGGTGTCGTATAGACTTCTATTCTTAGTTCGTCTTCCATCATAAATTTAATTGCAGCTGAGTTTAGTGATGGTTCATTATCTATTATTATGCACTTGGGTACGCCAAAACTAAATATTATTTCCCTAAGTGGCTTCCTAACATCCTCAATTGATCTGCTTTTTAATATCTTTGTCTGGGCATATTTTGTGAATTTATCAAGAGCCGTTAATACTACCTTTCCTTCTGTCAGGAATAAGTCTATGTGAACAGTATGGCCGGGGTATGTTGGTAGTGGTGTTTCTCCTAGTTTAGGCTTATTGGGGTGTCGATCATATTTACTTTCCTTGCACGTCGCACATTTTGCTATAATATTTTTTATTTTGCTGAGCATACCTGGAAAAAAGTTTTCTTCCAAGATTTGTGATTTATTTTCTATTGCATTTCTATGAGCACGTAAATGAGTTTCTAATATTAAATTTTCTTGATCCTGTTCATTAGTAATGTCCTTAACAACCTTTTGAGTATAGCGAGTTTTGTAGTTACTGAAATGTTGAGGATAAAAATTTTGAATAATACCCATTATTCTTTCTTCTGTATGAATTCCGTTAATTACGGATGGATTAAGATATCGTTTAAGATGCGATAAGAGGATTTGCTCATTGTATAGTGGTTCTGTGATTATGTGTCTATGAACTGTGGGAAAAACTATTTTAAATTGATATGATGAAGTTTCGGACTGCTTGAAGAATATTTGATTCTTAAATACATTAATTGGTATTTCGGCACAAGGTATTAACTCATGTGGTGAACTCTCTGTGCTGTGAGCTGTGGATGTAAGTGAATTTATTTGAGGGGGTATTCTTGATAATGCATCAGCTACTACATTAGAATATCCTGGTTTATATTTCAACTCGTAGTTGTACTCCTCCAGAATTGATTTCCATCTTTTCATTTTGGAGTTGGTATTTTTAGAACTTAAAGCATATGTAAGGGGTTGATGATCGGTATATATTTTTACTTTTCTCGAACCGTATAAATAATTTCTAAGGGAATTTAGTGACCATATAATTGCCAACATTTCTTTTTCATTTACGGCGTAATTCTCCTCGGTCTTGCTGAGGGTTCTGGAAATGAATGTTATTGGCCTATTGTTTTGTGAAAGTACCGCACCGATTGCGTAATCAGAAGCATCGGTGGTAAGCTCAAAATCTTTTTCAAAATTTGGGTGCGAAAGTATGATATCTCTTGACATCAAAATAGTTTTTATTTTATTAAAAGAATCCAGCGTCTCTTTATTCATAGTAATCAATTTATTTCGCGATGCGTGTTTCGAAATGTTGCCACATTCACCTCTCAACAACGCAGTAAGTGGTTTGGCGATTTTTGCGTAGTCCTTAATGAACCTACGATAATACCCTGCCATTCCGAGGAATGACCGAAGATCCTTCAAATTTCTAGGAGGAGGCATTCTTGAAATAGCTTCTACTTTTTTTGTATTTGTTTTTATTCCTTCCGCACTGACAACGTATCCCAAAAATTCTACCTCTTCTTTCAGAAACGCACATTTGTCCATTTGTATCTTCATATTGGCGTTCTCTAGAGTCTTGAACACTACTTCTAAATTGTGTAGATGCTCTTCCTCGTTTTTCCCGAATATTATTACGTCGTCGATGTATACGTAACATCTTTTGCCTATATGCTGACGAAGAATGTCATCTAAGGCTCGCTGAAATGTTGACGGCGCATTCTTGAGTCCGAATGGCAGACGCAAAAATTCATATTTTCCATTATTCACTGAGAATGCGGTTTTCTCCACGTCCGACTCGCGGAGGGGTATCTGATGAAATCCGCTTTTCAAATCTATGACTGTGAATAGCTTATTCTCACCGAGATTTGAAAGTACCTCGTTTATTTCGGGAATCGGATATCGATCTGGTATGGTGACCGAATTAAGTTTTCGATAATCTATTACCATACGATACTTTTTTTCACCAGAACTGTCAGCCTTTTTATTGACTATCCAGACAGGTGAATTGTACGGTGATTTTGATTTCCTAATTATTCCATTGGCAAGGAGTTCTTCGACTTGACGTTCGACTTCTCCTTTTAATGCCATTGGGTATGGGTAAGGCTTCGAATAAACTGGGGTATCCGTGGTGGTACGGATTTCGCCCTTCACTAAGGTTGTGAATGTTAGCCTTTCATCAGGATCTGAGAATAAATTGGGACATTTTTTTACAATATTATACAGCTTTATTTGCTGTTCTTGGGTCAAGTCGGGTTGATTTAAATCAACCATGTTTACTTCCTGGGATATTTTTTGTTTCAGAGGAATTTTTATTCCTGGAGATATTGTCATAAAGCTTTTATCGGTATGGATAGTTGCCCTTAATTCTTTTAATGTGTCGTTGCCTATTATTCCATGAAATGAAGAAAGTGTAGGTAGGATGTAAAATTTTAATTTTTTAATCTGTGGTCCAAAAATGCTTATAAACGTATGGTGAGTTATTTCTATGTCACCTGCAACGGAGGATACCTTAAACAGTTTTTCATTTTTAATTGGATTCATAATACGGGTTGATTGGATATAGTTTTTATTTGAGCCTGTATCAATAAGAAAATCTACCTTGTCTCCGCATTTAGTCATGTATTCGAAACATGGAAGCGAAGACGTTGCTATTCTAAAAAATTAACATTATCGTAAACTTGTGGGGCGTCACTGTCTGGCAAAACATTATTTTCCAAATAACCTTCGTGTTCGGAAAATATATTGTTAGGGTCTACATTGGATTGTGTAGGATTTTCACTTTCCTCATCGAAATGTTCATATCGTGGTTCGTCCGGATAAACTGTTTCTAGGTGAAAGTTACGTTGTATTTTGTTTGGAGGATGAGTATTTTGACTATTAGGAGGACGTTTATTACTGTAGTTCATTGGTGGTTCGGTTCGATAGTTATTGTGCCTGAATTGACTTGAACTATCTATTTCCATTGGCACTGGTTTTGGAGAAGAGCTTGTATTGAAATTTTGTCCGAATGGTCGGTAGTTGTTAAATCTGTTGTCTATGTTGTTATTGAATCTACTATAATTAGGTTGGTTATTACTGAATTTATTGTAATTTGCTTGATTATTGCCGAATCTATTGTAATTAGGCTGCATTATTCGATTTGGTGGAAAAATATTGGGGCGGTTGTATGATTGATTGTATTGTTGGTTAGCACCATGGAATCGATGAGGTGCAGGTGGCATGTAAGCCAATTCGTGATAAAAGTGGGATCCCTTAAAATTTGTTCCTTGCCGTGAAGGCTTATGTAGTGTTGCGTTTACATTATGCCTATTTATGCCCTGGGCGTAATTAAGCCTAAATGTCATATTTTCTAGTTTCTGGCACAAGTGTAGCGCCTGTGGTAATGTAGCCGGTTCGCGGATGCTCAACAAACGCGGCAAATCGCCATTTAGTCCGCGAATAAAAGTGTCTAGAGCCTTTTCTCTATAGGAGTTAGTCATGGCACGAATCGACTCCTCGCTAATGTCTAGGCAGGCCACCTTGTCCAAAATGAGAGACAGATGTTGGTATACCGCCTGATAGAAAGTGGCTATGTCTCGATGTTTTTGAGTCAAGCTAGTCATTCGGTACTCAAGAGTACCAATATCTCGCTTGTCTGAATAGTGTAGCATAAGGCATTTTTTTATTTGTGCCCAATCTAATGGCGTTCGATATGATTCCAATGCGGTGTCGGCTTCCCCGACAATTTTATGTCTTATTGTGTGAAGTATAGCAAAATACTTCGGTGTGCCTCTGAAATTCGCATATGCTTCTAATATCCTATCTACTGTCTTGCGCCATGAGTTAAATTCCCCAGAACGTCCGGAAAATTCCCTAAGGCATTTTACCATGTCTGGTATGCGGTCTAATTCATTTGCGTTTGTAGCGTCAACTATTACTTGGTTGTCATGGGTGTCCTGTCCGGTTCTATTATTCATCTGATTCAAAACTTGTTGAACTATTTCGTTAATAATTTCTGTGTTAATTAAAGTGGATGGTTGGGTGGTCGGTACTGGTATTTGTCTAGAAGTGGTCGGCTGTACGTTTTGGTTCTCCCCTATTCTCATCTGATTTAACTGTTTAATGATCTCCTGTTCTTCCTTTTCCATTTCGAAAAGAAAAAAAATGTATTCTGGTTTTCCTATTGTTTTGATACTTTTGTTATATATTTTTTATTATTATGATTGCTATTGGAGGGCCTCGTAAGGATCGCAATAGCTGTTTATTTATTTATTTATTTGTTAGTGGTTTATATTTTTGATATTGCAAAAAAATATAGAATATTTTTTTTAAATTTCAGTTATCAATTTAATGCTTTGATATATTCTTTTCCCTTTTAATTTAATTTATATTTTAAATTTATCAATTTTACTTCATATATTAAATAGATTCTTTTATCTCTTACAATATTAAGATTTAAATAAATTCTTTAACTCTCTTTTTTTGTTTTTTTTTTAATTCTATACTTCAAAAAAATCTTTCTATCTTTAATTTTGTTTAACTTTTTTTTCACATTAATTACGTTAATTTAAAACTTTTTCCTTTTTTCACATTAAATAAAAATTACTTACAAAAAAACGATGAAACTTAAATTAAACATTTCCAACGTTGAGGTTATGGTTTGTTGAACGTATCCAGTTTCTCCTTTTCCTGCTCGTACTCGGGACTTTCCTCGTCTCTGTTTCCAAACCCCTTGTCGTTAAGCCGCTTGCTCCAAAAATTAGTGTTCACTTTTCGAATTTGTGTTCACTTTTATAATTTGTGTTCACTTTTATAATTTGTGTTCACTTTTCCCTTACTTTTTTATTTTCAGGGATTTACTGTTTTTGGTACACGCGAATCTTACTTTTTTGTTTTCAGATTGTTAACTTAACGGCACGTTGGTCCCTGCTCGGGCGCCAATTAAAACTTTATATGTTTATTTTTATTAAAAAAATATTTTTTTGGGAGCTTATGCTCCTTTATTTTCTGAATGTTGAATTAACACTAACTTAAACTAAAACTGCATTATATTTTTATTATAATTTAATTTATCGTTGCACCACATCACCTGATGTTTTTCCTGGAATTGCAAAAAGTATGTTGCATCGTAGACATGGTGTCAGCAAATTCCTTGTTGTTTGTGGGAAGATTTTGTGCGCGTGTACTTTGTCAGCAGTAGCGGAGTTTAAATGGGAAATGTGTTAACTTATATCAACCAAAAATCGTGTAAAAAGGACCGTGTAAAAAAGGGTTCGGTGTATGTAAAGTTTTGGTTTGTTTGGTGCTAGTTTTTTTAATACACAAAGGAGCAAATATTTATTTTATTACTCCTAATAGCATGCTAGAAAAGTCTAATTGAAAATTAAAATTCTAATTTAACCGCTTTATTGTGTTATCGAAATGCAACGCTGTCCACTTAAAAACTACTGAACACGTCTTTCAGAAACTTGACGTACAGATGTCGCCATATACAGTGTGTTGAAAAGTCAGCTGTAAAAATTAGACGTTTTCGCAACATCCGCTTTTCTGTCTTTTTGGCTTGAAAACGGTCCAACAAACAAAGGGCAAAATGGTATGTGTGCAAAGAAAATCCGAAATATTACAAAACATCCTATAACAAATATTAAAATCTTAAGCAACTACTAAAGCCCTCAGTGCATAATGTTGAAAAAATACAAGTTTCCGTAAAAATTAAGCGCAAAACAATTTGTTTAATGGTGAAGTGTTTGTAATGTTTTGTTATGCCTTGAACAAAAACTTGGAATTTTAAGTAATTTATTGATCAATTCTCCATTTTAGTCGCTCGTTATTCCAGAAAAGTTCCAACACATTCTGCGTATCATGAATACCAACATTGATGGTAAACGCAAAGTTGGTATTGCCATGACAGCCATCAAAGGTGTAGGTCGCCGCTACTCCAACATTGTTTTGAAGAAGGCCGATATTGATTTGACCAAACGTGCTGGTGAATGCACTGAAGAAGAAGTAAGTTAATAATGTCCACCAGATGGATTGAGGAGTTCTAATTGTTTGTTTCATTTTTAGGTAGAGAAAATTGTCACCATCATCTCCAACCCCTTGCATTACAAAGTACCCAACTGGTTCTTGAACAGACAAAAGGATGTTATTGATGGTAAATACAATCAATTGACATCTTCCAATTTGGATTCGAAATTGCGTGACGATTTGGAACGTTTGAAGAAAATCCGTTCCCACCGTGGTCTTCGTCACTACTGGGGTCTCCGTGTACGCGGTCAACACACCAAGACAACCGGTCGTCGTGGTCGCACTGTCGGTGTATCTAAGAAGAAGTAGATATTTTGCTTTTTCTCAGCGATGTTTTTAATTTTGTAATCTGAGGAACTACAAGATATATGAAATTTAAAATACATGAAAAAAAACAAGATAAAATTGTGGCATGAGTTATTTTGAGAAAAAATTGGATAATTGCAAAGTGCATGAAAAAGCATTATGTGGATATTGGAAAATACCATAAGATGCCAAAGGTAAATATTTTTCAAACCTACCTATTTCAGTTTTTAAACCAACTTAATTTAGTCGCTTCTATCGGTCAATATTCAATTCAATTCTGGTTTGGTCGTCTGAGTCAAACCAACTTTCACGCAATAAAATTTTTTCGTGTTGGCTTTTATTGTGATTGGCGTATTTCGACTTGACTACGATGTTTAGGTCATAGATTAAAAGAAAACGTCTCGCGGTGTTCTTTATGTGTAGTGTCCACAATACAAGCAAGCGACTTGTCTAGAAAAAATATATGAAAAGCACTCAAATTTTTTAGATTCCTATGCAAATTTTCTACACAAGTCGCTTGCTTGCATTGTGGAAACTACACATTAATCTATTAAAAAAAACTTCGAATTTCCGAATATATTCATCTGTATACACCTACACATGCGAGAGAAATAAAAAAGTGTGAATGTATTTCGAATTTTGGAAGACAGCGATTTTGTTTCCAGCTGTTAAGTTTACTTTAAATAGTGAGAAAACTGTCGGTTTAAGAACCCCTGATTTTATAATTATACAACTGCTGCATAATTTTTTTAATTTCAATTTTATAATAAAAATTTTGCGAAACTATTAATATTTCTGATTAAAATCAAAAGAAAACATTTAATTTAATTTATTAACCATTAGTATTTCTTTAAAGATTTGTTTGGGCTAAATTCATCAGTTCACTTCAGTATACTCTTGCGATTTGAACTCGCCAAGAGTCTTGTGATTTCGGTTTGCAGAACACCTCGTTTGCGATTTCAAGTCACAGTCACAAATATGCGATTTGCGAGTGTCAGAACATGCCCGATAACTAAGTGTTACAATTTTTTAAAAGTTGACTACCTATTAATTATCTTAAAAACTTTAGTGATAGTTTAACATGATCTAAAGTCTTCCAATAGCATCACGCATCAGTTGCCGATCAGTGATGCATTTTCGAGTGTGACGTAATGCTTTATTATATCATAGATACTCATCTCATACAAATTTCGTTTCATAATAAAAATGCTCTATACGTTTTAGTAAATTTCTATAAAGTTTTTTGTGTATTTTTTTTTTGCACAAAAATTTGCATTTTTTATTTATTTATGATCAATGATCAAACTTAAATTTAAAAATAATAATAATAATCATAATTTTAGTGTAATAAGTACATCAATAAATCCCTTTTAATATTTATAATTAAATACATATACATATGTATGTACATTTAAAGCATTTTTCAGTTTGATGACTATTTTTCTTTAAAACAACTACATTTAAATACAATGGAAGACTTTAACTTAACGTACATATCATCGATTGATAATTTAATTATCGTATGTGGATTTTGATAGTTTCGAGTAAATTGAGTTTTAAGTTTGAAAATTGTATCAGCAAGTGCCACATACGACAAACTCAACACTCCATATCTCGAAAACCGTATGAGGTATCGAAAAACTGATTACGCCAAATGGAAGATCAGGTCGGAAACCCCAAGGAATCGATATTAACTCAAAACCGCAAAAAATCCACATACGACATTTAAATTATCAACCGACGATATGTATGCATGTGTACATATATGTACGTATATTTTTAAGAATGAGGTATGTTTATTATTTTGTGTTATTAACATTTTTAAATAGTTGTGTTTTTTTTAATGAATTATCAGTTTTCACATTCAGGGCAATTATGAATAAAATTCCGCGTAATTTTTCCCAGGGAACAATTCCAACTAATAGCAAATAATAGGGAAAACAAAAAATTCTAATTGGAAAAGGGAGAAATTTTAAGCGGAATTTTATTCATGATTGCCCTCATTTATTTTTTACGATTTTTTATATCTACTTATTTGTCACCATCTATCAAAAAATTTGCGAAGCACGAAAATTAATTAATCTTTTTCTTCATAATCACACATCGCTCAATTACTCAAATAACGTCTTAACACAAAATAAACTGTGGTTTTACAGAAAATGAGTTTAACGATTTCAATTTATGTACGATTACATTAAATTCGAAGATCTACAAAACTATTCTTATTCTCTTTCAACAAGCTCCACAACATTAAATGAGCAAGAAAATAAAATAAAAATATCAATAGTTTTCTTAAGATTTAATATTTTTAATTAAAATTATTTCGAAACATTCTAAATTTTTCCCGAAATCAAAATTATAAGCTAGATTTGTGCAAAAATTAAAAAAATAGTTAATTTATGTCATGTTTTAATATTTCTTAATATTTTAATCAGAAATAATTTCTTAATCAGGCTTGAGTTCAGTAATTTCAATTCTTATGAATGAAATATTTTTATTAATTAATGTGAGTATCTAAAGAAGAGAAGAAAAATTAAACTAGACACTATTAGCTGGGGGAAATACCGATATTTTTCTGTGCAGCCACGCACTTCATCAGCACCCATGTCTATCTACTGGGGTAGAGATTATTATTAACATCAGCTATTAAACTTAAATTTCTATGAAATGGAATATGAGAATTGATTGTGTATACAATCATTGATTTGCCTTTGGCAAACACATTTGTAAGTATCACTATTCATTTTCTGTTTTTCCATTTTCTATTTAGGTTAGCACGAAGTTATATCACTCTACCTATGTATGTTTAACTATTCTTACTTATCTTTTACGATCATCACATTAATTATTTTTACTTATTCGATGCACCATCGGTACATACATATAAGTATTATTGTAGTGGCTTTATGTTACTTTGTTTGTTTGTTTGTTTGTTTATTTGGGGTTACTCCGTGCCCCCTTGTTATAACAAGGGATGGGAGATTTACTTGGCCGAACTCAAAGGTTATATCGCCATCAAAATTTCTGTGCTTAGGAGCCTCCTCCGAGAAAATTCCAAACGACATATACCGTCGCATACGAAGCTGGAACTCCCAAATTCCTCTCCTTAATTGTTTAAACTGAGTTTTTGTTTGGTTCTTCAACCACGTTTCAATGTTTATTTTGTTCAAAAAATGAGTTTTTGTTTGGTTCTCCAACCAATTTTCAATATATTTTCTTTATAATTATTTTTGCATGTGGTTAATGGAAACCAACGGGATACCGTTAACCGACGCCAACCACTAATCACATGCGGTGAGACGCAAAACTCTCGAAGGCCAATAAACAACAGTGGCCTGGTTGCATTTAAGAAATAATTGCCAACGACGCGTGATGTTGACTCGCCCAGAGCTGCTTTACGACTGTTTATGTTACTTTGTTTTTGCTTTCTACAGTTGACTTAGCTTTCCAGCATTCTGAAGCAGTTCTGGCCAAGTGAACAGTGATCGCCAAGTGAACATATTTTTGTCACGTGCCCATGATGAATTAAATGAGACATTATTAGATTTAATTGAACTATAGTGAATTTTAATCAAAAATAATTTCTTAATCAGGCTTGAGTTCAGTAATTTCAATTCTTATGAATGAAATATTTTTATTAATTAATGTGAGTATCTAAAGAAGAGAAGAAAAAAAAAAAATAATTAATGTGATGATCGTAAAAGATAAGTAAGAATAGTTAAACATACATAGGTAGAGTGATATAACTTCGTGCTAACCTAAATAGAAAATGGAAAAACAGAAAATGAATAGTGATACTTACAAATGTGTTTGCCAAAGGCAAATCAATAATTGTATACACAATCAATTCTCATATTCCATTTCATAGAAATTTAAGTTTAATAGCTGATGTTAATAATAATCTCTACCCCAGTAGATAGACATGGGTGCTGATGAAGTGCGTGGCTGCACAGAAAAATATCGGTATTTCCCCCAGCTAATAGTGTCTAGTTTAATTTTTCTTCTCTTCTTTAGATACTCACATTAATTAATAAAAATATTTCATTCATAAGAATTGAAATTACTGAACTCAAGCCTGATTAAGAAATTATTTCTGATTAAAATTCACTATAGTTCAATTAAATCTAATAATGTCTCATTTCTTAATATTTTTTTTCCAAAATACATAAAATTTTTGCAAGTAAAAAAAATATTAAAAAATATTTGTTTAAGTAAATGAGTAAATTCTTAAGTAACATTATTTTTTAAACTAAAGCTATAATTTTAACCAAAGAAAGAAGGAAGGTGGCTAAAAACTTAGTTGTATGTAGCGCCTGTTCAAAACTTATAAAAACCCATTGACATACGAAAATTGTATTGATTTTTTTTTTTTTTTGTCTAAAATTAAAAATCTAACAATTATAGTTTTCAAGAACTAAACTAATTTAAAATACGGTTTGGCAATTACTTAATTTCTCCAATTCTTCTGTGACAGCAGCTTGTTGCCGTAATTTTCGCGACAATATGGGCACAAATAAGTCATAGTCGATTAGTTTGCGAGCCGCATCCAAATATATTTGTGAATTATCAGCCCAACCCAAACGCTCCAACAGCCAACTGAAGTAGTAACCAAAAATAAGTGTAATACTGAAACCTATAACAGAGTACCACATGTAGGACAGACGATACAGCCAAAAGTAGTGTTGCCCCTCTATTGGGCTTCGTTCAGTGGTGGTGGTGGTTATTGTGGCATTTCCCAACTCTTCAATAACTTTCAGAGATTCTATTACTAATGTTGAATTATTTGTGCTACAGCCATCTTTGGACAAAGACAGAGATGGTGATGGGGCCTTAGGTCCTCCGAAACCAATCCAAAATGCAAAACTAAGTCCTAGTAAAAGTCCAAGCATTACACCTCTTTGGTTGGCTCTTGTCGTAGAAACGCCCAATGTAAAGATTGCCAGTAATGGACCTCCCACAACACCGAAAATAGTAAGTGAGGATTGCAATACTCCCCCCATTGAACTGGCGAGAAAGGCCAATGCTATACATACAAGACCATACAGGCTGGCCATAATTTTTGTAGGCAAAATAGAGTTAGCATCCGTCATAGATTTTTTGAAAATTTTCTTATATAAAGGCTTCAAATAATCTTCCAGTGTAACAGTGGAAAGAGAGCTTACAGACGAAGAGACAGTTGAGAGACTGGCAGAAAATATGCCAGACACAAAAAGCCCACATAAGCCGGAATACTGACCTAAAATGATATCAAATGAAAACAAAGATTTCAACTTTTTTTTTTACTTATTTTTTAAAGGTACATTTTAAAAGAGAATCTTCCCACAAAACGTACCTTTTATAAAATGTATCTCATATATTATAAAGTATTTCTTATCAAATGTACCTTTTGTAAACATAAATCTTTTTCAAGAAAGTAAATTTTATAAAAAGTACTTTATACATGAAATGCACTCGTACCTTTTGAAAACATAAATCTTTTACAAGAAAGTACATTTTATAAAACGCAGACCTTTTACATAAGAAATACTTTATTGGACAACGAAAATCTGAGCTCACTCACCCATTGTATCTATGGCAAATAACGGCATTAGTTGATCCCTTGTCTTGATGCGTCCATTTAGAACAGGATCACAATCACGATAGTAGTAAAATATGGCCAAACCCGAAAAAAGTGTGCTAAAACTCAAGCAACTCAATATGGGAAGAGTCCACCACAATGACGCTTGAGCACCTTTCAAGTTCTTTACACTCAGCAAACGTTGCACCTGAGTTTGATTTACGCCATACAATGAAAGATACGTAACCATGCCACCAATAATTAAACTCCACCATGTGTGGCGCTCAGTAGGATCCAAAGTTACAGTGGTAACATCTAGACGTCCAGTTTCTTGGGCTGCCTGCCAAATGGGCTTAAAACCACCAGCTTTGATGCCAGACACAATTATGACCGCGTAAATGGCAGCAAACATAAGTAAAGATTGAAATACATCGGTGATAAGAACAGCTTTTAAACCACCCAATGTAGAATAAAATGTGCACACCAAACCAATAGCAAAAATGGCTTTACCATGACTTATTCCCGTTACAGCTTCCAGCGCCAGAGCGGGTGCATACAGCACTATGCCCATATATAGAGTCATTTGCACCGTAAAACATATTGAAGCCATTAAACGCATACTGTGGCCAAAACGTCTTTCCAAATACTCGTATACGCTGGTGGTACGCATACGATAGAAAACTGGCAGAAATCCATATACAGCAAATGGTGTACTTAAAATGTAGGCAATGTTGATAACACTGAACATCATGCCAAACTGATAACTTTCCTTAGAGACCCCCAACAGGGAGATGGCCGACATAAAACTGGCCATTAAGCTAACTGATACCGTAAACGTAGACATACTTTGATCAGCCATTAAATATTCACTGGTGGTCTTCTGTTTGCCGCCCGACAGACGATAGTAAATTCCTATAGCGGCTGAAATAGCCAGAATGGTTATTAAAACCGTATAATCCCAGACATCAAATTTCGTCATAATTATGCTGCTTTTATATATGTATAGGTGTATGTATGTATATGTTAATATGTAATAAAATAGTTGCCCAACAGCGAGGTAGATTCAGGTATTCTGTGAGAGGACACTTCTACTTGCTCCCAGCAGGTACGCTTACTTTTCGCAATTACTTAAACAGGAACACGTTACATTGGTGCTAATTTTACTTTCTTATTATTCAGTTGAAATTCTGTAATTTATGTTAAATAGATATATTGTTTTTTGAATTTTTTTCATATTTTTTTTCTTAATGTTCAATAAAAGTAAAAATATGAATTTTTTTCTCAAAAATCATAAAAAAAGTTAAATTAAATAGTGACTTTATAAACGGGTTTAAGCGTGTTAAAGAAATGAAACAATATCCAGCCAACACGGCAAAGTAATATGCTTTTAGGACTGGTATACTCAAAACTTCGCACACGAGAATTGATTTATCTTAATAGTTCTCAATTTAATTTAAATATACATACATACATATGTATATATAGTAATTTGTAATTAAAATTAAGAATTAGTAAGAGCACAACCCACTTTCCTATCAAAAAAAAATAATTATTAACTAATATACATATCGTTACCTTAAATGCAAACGGAAGTAACTACACAAAAATTCGAAATCGAGTTTTTGATTGATTATGGTTCATTTTATCAAACTACATGTTCACGCAAATATTTAGACCTCTGCGATCAAAAATTACGACTTTATTAAAGGAATTCAAACGCACGTAGTTACGAATGCATCTATTTTTTATTGCAAGGAACGTACATAACTAACATAAAATCTTAAATATATATAAAAAGGAAATAAATGGTTAACAACATATACACAAGTATCCATACTACAAGTAAATTTAGAAGAACATTTTCAAGAATACTTTATTATTATTGATTTTGTAACGTTTTTTGTTTCTCCTGTAAAATATATAAAAGTGTAGTTACGTCCGTTTGCATTGAAGGTGACGATATGTACATAATGCAAAATTATTTTTATATTGTGTCAATGAATTTTTTTAAATTTGCAAAACTCAAATATGCAGGTGCGCCTTGAATATGAATAGTCATAAACACCGAACTTACAAGTGATATATAATTATTTAATTGCTTATTTTGCGAAAAGTAAACCAAAGAAAAGTAGAAAAAGTCTACCTAACAAAATACATTTAATACAACAAAAAAATAAAATAATAAATAATAATAAAAAACAAAAAACAAAAAATTCATAGTAGCATGCATTTTTTCATCAATAAGAGTATAGTAACCCTGCAGGAGATCGAACTAGTGTCCAACTAGTATTTTACTAGTACATTAATCACCACCACTAGTTCCTATCTGTAAGGTTTCCTATACCATCTTAATGCTCAAATTAGCATTGATTGTGTTTAGAAAACTACTAGCACCATTGGTATTAGTTTAGGACTAGTTTACTACCAGTTCTTTTGTAAAGAAAAATTTTATGAAATTGGTGGTTTTATTCCTTTGTTACCCAGTGACAACTGCTAGTTAAACTTCGTTCTTATTTATCAAAATTCAAAAATATAAAAGTTTAATTGTAATTATTAATTTATAATTATTTTTAGATGAATCTAAAATTTTAATAATTATATGATACCAATTTATATACAGTGCAAGGGGCTGTTAGACAGTCAAAATTTATTTTGCAATGGGGTGCCTTGGAACTATTTCGTATACTACTACTCATCAGCACTATGTAGTAATTTCACACAATAACTTTCACCCTTTTTTCACTACTTCTTGCTATTCTAGTAATTATACCAGTAGCATTTAGACAATTATCGCCTACTCTCCTGCAGATAATCAATTAATAATAAATTACATATGTAATTATGTACATACATACATACATATGTATATAAAAATTTCAATTACAACTAATTTTTATGTTTTAGCACGAGTGTCTGTATGTATTTACATATCGTTCGTCTCAAGTAGAAAGGCCCTAACTCAAATAATTGTAACTTTACAGGAGAAGGTAAAAACACAATAGAAACTGTAATATTCAATATGTAACTTTTTTTATACAACTACTACACCATTTTTCATTTAAATTGAGAATATTCGAAATAAAATTGTGATTTTCTATTTGAAATTGAGAAAATTTCAAATGAAAATGAGAATTTCACTTTGAAATTGAGAAATTTCCAAATGTAAATGAGATTTTCAATTTAAAATTGAGAAAATTCCAAATGAAATTGAGAATTTCTATTTAGTGGACTTAACTCATTTTTCAAAATGATGTCAGTTAGGTCAGTTAGTTAAAACAGCGACGATTTGTGTGAAATGTATTCGAATCACTGAAAAACTGAATTTCGTAAAAAATACGAGTTAGGGCCTTTCTAAATACATACATACTTGAGACCATCGATATGTATATGCATACATTTGTACATACACAAGTACATATGTATGATATTTATAAATTATATACTATCAGCAAAAAATATTTTTACATATTAACGATATAACAACGAGCAACAAACGGACTGTTGACCACAGACACATGGTTTCAGTTAATTGATACAACCGTTTAGAAATGAAAACATTCGATGCACGCGCCGTAATTTAGTGAAAGCACTTTAAACACACTTTAAAAGATTCCAACACAATAATACTCAAATCACTTTAAAATTAAATCAATTCTATGCCATTTAATGTTCGGTTATAGTTCATTAATTTTTTTATTGGAGAAGCAATTTAATTTACTTTTTGGTTCTTTTTATGCGGCAAGTTGTTTTAGTTATTTTCTGTTTATTTTTCATTTCATACAATACACTGATGATGATATTTCATATAACTTTAACACATTTCATTCATTTAAAATCAATAATTGAATAGTGGAAAACAATTATTAGTAATTTAGTATGAACGGAACTGATGATTTGCTTATCAATCATTTCATCAGCGTCTTTTCATTTACGTAGTATTTGCATATGTACACATCATTTTCTTTTTCGATATTGTTGGTAAATATTTGTTTACGCAAAATCTTGCAGCCTTCCAAGGTTTTAATGACGTTATGTATGCAACATATTCGGTCTGTGGTAGGCAAGTTGTTATCGCCTCAATCTTTAATCACACAACGTCAATATAGAAATAATAATTTGCTAAATACGAGTAATACTGTCAGGCAAATAAATTTAAATTAATTTGTTTTTTTTACCATTAAAAAACGGCAGACCATCGCACTGACCAAATGCCCGTCGAATGTTTATGGAAATTATAAAGCTTTTCGTCAATTAATTAAAAATTTTAAATGTCTGGAAAATGAGAGCTTAGTACACACAGTTGCTTTATGATAGTAGTATTTATTATTATGTAGTGATGATAACTCTGAGTTTTTGCTATACAATGACGATTTCAAGGTGTATCTAACTAGGTGGCAGCGTTACTTCAGCTGATAATTTTTTGCTCTGTGTGCTTTGTAGCTGAAGAATGTCAAAAACTTCGATTTTGTTTTGGTTTTAGTACAATTATTTTTATGCTTTTGACATTCTTCGGTTTTTTACATAGCTATGGTTGCCGTATTTTTGTATAAAAAATCCTTACGCAGTCACCTGTATAATTACACCATGGACAATTTTGTGTGTACCAAAATATTTTTCCACTTAACGTCTTGAAAAATCCAAGAACATTTATTAGAATTTAAAAGACCAGCATATTGTATTATACTTGAAATTTTGTTAAACATTTTAAAAGATACATTCAAATAATATTTATTATTAAGCACTAAAACAAATCGGGTTTGCAGGACCTACCCCACCAAGAGGTTAATGTGCTTAAAAAATCACTAGAGAATTTTGAGAAATTTTTTCAAAAAGTCCTTTGAAAATTTATGTAATACCTGGTACAGACTCCCAATTTTTCTTGCAGCAACTTTTTAGTTTTTAGTGAGAAAGAGCGAATTTCAGAATAGCCGCAACAAATACTACAAGTCTGGATCGGGACTAAGTAAACAAGTTATGAGAAAATGTTCGCAAAATTGTACTACTATAGTTGCTGCCGGCCTTTTGTCTTTTAACAAACTTATGTTCAAAACATTACATAATGCGTGACTTACACCATGATTTCTCCACTGCCGTCTTTTTAATTATATTTTGTGTTGCTAGCCTCCTGAGTCATAAATATTTGGGCTGAAAAGTTTGTGTAGCTGTTGAGCAGTATTGCGATTCACTCACTAATTTTTAACGATAATTGCATCGTTAAAATAATTATAACTCAAATTTATCGAAATTGCTATTCAGTAACATTTTAAACAATATTCGCTGTAGGTTAACGTCAGCTGTGTCAATAATTTATGTGCTGTTAATTTTATCGACAAAAATCAACAAAAAATATCAGCTGCGTACTATCGTTATTGCAAGCGACAAAATGTATAGACAAAAATTTGGGTTGTCTGATCGTTAAAAGTTACTGAATCGCACTACAGGGCTGTCAGATATGGCGATTTCTCACCAAAAGTGGCGATTTGTTTGGCGTCTAAGGGCCAAAACCACGATGTCGACAACGTTCGGCTTGTCGCACAGTTACATTCAAAACAAAAACAAATTTTAATATTTTGTTGTTGTTTCGAATGTAAGTGTGCGACAAGCCAAACGTTGCCGATATCGTGGGTCAGGCCCTAAATTTTTGGTTTGGCGAAATGGCGATTTTTCTGACCATAAATAAATTTGTTGGTGATTTTTCTGGCGATAAATAAATTTGTTGACGATTATTATGGATATTTTTTTTAACAAAATTTATCTTCCAAATTTTTCTAATTCAGGAAAATTAGTTTATTGAAGGAGGAGTTTCAAAAATAGATCCTACCAAAACTCGTTAACAAGAAATTAAAACAATTTGATTTTGATGACTTTTCTTATATTAATTAAAGTCATCAATGTGTTTTTAGAATTTGGATGAGAAAAATTTACAAGAAATAATTTTTGGCAATTTTATTTCTAGTTTTGGCGATTTTCTGATAAATTTTATAAAAAAAAGATTATCAGGGCTATCATGAATGAAATTCCACGTGAAATTTCTCCCTTTTCCAATTAGAATTTTTTGTTCTCCCTATTATTTCCTATTAGTTGGAATTTTTCCCTGGGAAAAATTTCACGTAGAATTTTATTCATGATAGCCTTGTATATAAACAAAAATCAGGGCAATTATGAATAAAACTCGCAGGGAAATTTCTCCCTTTTCCAATTAGAATTTTTTGTTTTCCCTATCACTTGCCATTAGTTGGAATTGTTCCCTGGGAAAAATTTCCCTGGGAGTTTTATTCATAATTGCCCTGAATATTTAAAAAAAATAAAATTATCATCAAATATATACTAAGAAAAACTACATAAGAGTGATTTTTGGAGACTTCCAGATTTCTGAAATCAATTTGGCGAAATAGGTCTGAAAAAATCTTAAAACCCTGGAGTTAAGCACTTTCCTCAGTGTACTTTTTCCTTAAATCGATATTAAAGTTATACCAACTGAACACATCGATTTATTTATCGATTGCAAGTGGAAAGAACAGCTGTTTTTTTTTTTGCATTAGCAAAATCAGTTATAAAAGGTTTTATTTTACCACAAAAGAGGAGAAAGAGTTGTTTGATAAAAATTATATTAATAAGAAACTAATAGAAAATTCTAATATATTTTGTAATAAATAAAGAAGGAACTGAATTTCAAAATATGGCGTATACCATAGTTGAGTATTATGGCAAACAAAATGGAAGCAAATGTGGTTACTGTAAAGGCACTCAGTCCAGCGTTAGCCATGGTAAGTTTTGATATTAGAACAAAGTGTGAATTATTTAAATGACCAATTAACTTTATTAACTATGAAACAAGAAAACGTATTACCCAGGTACTATAGCTTGTAAGTAAATATGTAGTTATAGTTATTGCTTTAGTTCTGATGTACTTACGCATCATACATGTACCTATAGGTATGTATGATTATATGACTACAAACGTATTAAGTTGCGAAATGACCAAGGTAATCAAAGACCTTGGCATTAAAACGAAAATGATAGACTTTCCGGCTACATAAATCTGGTGAAAGACGAAGTTATATTTATGTACATACACACTTATTTATGTTCATATTACGAATATTTTGGCTCAAAATGAACAGCTTAGGTATTTTTATTGTATTTTTTTTTAAATAAATATGCCTTTGTACCTATTAAGTTTAGGTGAAATGGATATAATTGAGTTATAACAACAGGAATCTTTTTGTAATTCAATTCATAAGAATTTAGAAACAAATACAGTTCGAAAAATAATAATTAACTAACAGGAATCTTTTGCTTATGAAGAATATTCTTCTATCAAAAGTAATAATTGCCAATTCAAATGTATAAAAAAGAAGGTAATTAATTATAAAAAAAACTTGTTTGTGATTCCTATTTTTTTTTAATTTTTGCATTTTTAACTTATTCTGTTTTAAAAGGGGGAAGTGATAAAGAATTTTAAAAGCTTTGGAAGAAATATATGTATATACATACATACATACATATAGGTACTTAGATCTTTGTTTCAAATACGTAAATCATTTCTATATAAAGAATCCCTCATATAATTGAATGGAATTTAACGTTACCAATTGTAAACGAATATTTTTCTGACGAATAAATTTTTAATATCGATGGATCTGGTCCATGATGTAAGAATGGAAGGAATATTCACTCCATCGGGAATAAAATGTGTTCCTTTTCCCTAAAATTGTAATCCTATTTTGAAATCATTGTTGTTTCAGTGTACTATTTTCAAATTTAGATCACTATATTTTGTTCAAGGAAATATTTCACATCAATAAAATGTGCGCCTATTATTTACGATAAGGATGTTTTGTCGGATTTTGAAGTGTTAAGAGCTTTTTAGAGTCCTATTTTTTAAATCATCATAAAACTGTTGTTATTTGTATGGCATTATAACTATGTACATAGCTATAATGAATGAGTAAAATTTAAATTTAATCATTGAGCATTTAATTATAATCATAAAAAAAATTCTTTAGGAATGCATGCCTATACTATGTTTCCGCAAGACTACCAAGACCTTATTGATCGAGGTTGGCGTCGTAGTGGCCATTATTGCTACAAACAGGAAAACAACACGACCTGCTGTCCTTGTTACACCATCAAGTGAGTCTAGAAATTCTTTGCATTTCCTTTTGTAATCTATAAAGTCTTTCAGATGCGATGCTTTGGAATTCAAATTGTCTAAATCACATAAAAAAATACTAAAGCGCATGAATCGCTTTCTACGTGATGGAAAACGTGATAAAAATGAGAAAGTTCAAGATTCGCATTCGAATGCCAATGACAATTCTAAAAATGTAGATAATGAAGATGTGTATGATGATGTTGGTGGCGGGGGTGTAAGGGAGGAGGTAAAAGGGCCGAATGTGCCTCTTAAAAACATAAATCTAGAGGAATTTGCTAAATCCCATGAAGAAAAATCCCATGATAATGAGGAAAAAGCAGAAAGCAGCAAAAGCCAGCCTACAATAATAAATAAGAAACCAAGTTCAAACGAGCAAACTCCTAGTGGCAGCAAAAATTGTAATAAAATTAATTGCTTTTGTAAATATACACTTTATTTCACTTTAGCATATATTTGCAGCATTGGAAGCTATAAATCCTCCTTGCAAGAAGTCAAAACAAATGCGTTTGGAACGTAAATTGGCCAAGCAAGCCGCCAAAGGCTTACCCACGGAATTGCCACCAAAAACACCCAGAAATCCAGAAAAATCTTTGCATGATTTAATCAACGATACCCGACCGGATGATAAACACAAATTAAAGGTAAATACGTTCATTAAAATTTAAAATTATATATAAAAACCTGCAAATTATTGGTTGTTTAAGATGCACGAGTAGTTAGTGAAACCGAAAAAATAACAAAAAACAAAAACATATTTTGCATTGTATTTTTAGCTTTTCACTTTTTACAGATTGTATTAGTACCTTCCAATAAAGACATTTACACTGATACGGCATTTGCTTTATATCGTAAATATCAATTAATTGTACACAATGATAATCCCGAACGTCTACAACCTAAAAATTTGCAACGTTTCTGTTACAATTCTCCCCTTAAGGTAATTTATTTAAATTAATTTCATTGTTTATATTTGCATATCTTTTATAGTTGGAAGTAATTCATGTAGAAAGTGAAGAATTTCATAAAACGCTGCCGAAGACATATGCTCTTTACAAGAAATATCAAACAATTATACACAATGATCCGCCGAGCGGTGCAGAAAGTTATTTGGATTTTTTACAACGTTCACCATTGCAGGTGGAAATCATAATATATACAATACGTACATAAATAATATTATATTTGCGAACGAAAAGGGCGAACTGGAGTCTAATCGTCGCTTTCGATAACGAGCTGATTCGATCACGTTTTTTCAGTTTGAGATCATGGCATTCGATATCGAACCATATTATTACATTGTTCTATAGCTAATGCCATAATCTCAAACTGAAAAAACATTAATCGAATCAGCTCGTTATCGAAAGCGACGATTAGACCCCTGCTTTTGAAAAAGCTTTCGGAAATAGAAATTTAGTAAATGATCAATTGGAGTTTTGACAGACAGACCGGACAAAGATAATCGGTTAAGTAACGTAGTATCCAACTCATTGTGAAAGATACTGCGCTAATCGTTTGCCAGAAATCCCCCTTTTTAAATTAATTCAGCTTTATTTATTTATTACTCGTATATAAATGCCCAGTTTTTCAATTATTTCTTCTTGATTTTAAATTTAATGTGTGCCTTAATATTCTAGCTTTCCAAGCCAACTAATGGCCCACCTTCTGGTTATGGTTCGTTTCATCAGCAATATTGGCTAGATGATAAATTAATAGCTGTTGCTGTTATTGATATATTGCCGAATTGCGTCAGCTCTGTGTATTTCTTTTATGATCCTGATTACAATTTTCTCTCTTTGGGTACTTACAGTTCTTTAAGGTAAATAAATGCTTTGTTGTTAATCTTAATTTCTGAAGGCTTGTTAATTATTCTGCCTATAAATTTATTTTTGTTACAGAGAAATCGAATTAGTTCAAAAACTTGCCAATATTGTTCCCTCCTTAAAGTATTATTATATGGGGTTTTATATACATTCCTGTCCCAAAATGCGCTACAAAGGTAAATTGTTTCCCTCATATTTATTGTGTCCGGAGGCTTATACTTGGCATTTGTTAACTGATGGTAAGTGCGTTTATTTTTAAATATTTGTATTCACATTTCTTTGTATTAACTTTTTGATTTAATGAACTTTTTTTTCTAGAAATACGTGAGAAACTGGATGTATGTAAATATCAACGTTTTAATAACGATTTGATTGCCAAAGATGCAAATGAGTTTAAGGACAGTGACTTAGATTCATTATTATTGTTAGTTAATGCAAAAACGTATGTAAAATATCGTCAGTACAAAGCGGTAAGTGAATCACTGTTAAAAAAAAAAAATCATGATTAACAAAAATTTGAAATTATTGCTTTAATTTCTGAGTTTGCAAAAAACCGTTTCTGCCGAACGTCATTATTCTGGCAAGTTCGCCATAATAATTTGAATTTAAAAAAAAATAAAATTTCATGAAATCGCAATTTTCAAATTTATATTCCGTAATCAATCATTTATATTCCGTAATCGAAGGAAGATTCAAAATTTTTGAATCGCATTCCTTTTAATTATAGATAGTAAGTTTTAATATGAGGTCTGAAAAGCTTAAATTAAATGAGTGAACTTAAAGTGGGGGTATATTGTCCCTTATAACTAGATTCAATCTCGGAATAAAATATTGGACTCCATTTTTATTTTCTTAAAATTGAATTCCAAATAAAATTTCGAATTAATTTCGATATTTTTTACATAAAAAATTATAAAAAATTTTCTATCCACATATTTGAAAACTCGAAAATAAATTCAAATTTATTATTCAGATGTTGTTTAATATTTAATAATAAAATTCAATGCTATGATTTTCCTTGAAAAATTTATATTTTTTGCATATAACAATTCTTATTATTTGTAAATAAGATAGTACATAGTTGAATTATGCTGACAAAAATGCTTTTGATTTCAATTTAATGCTATTAAATAAATTTATAAATTCATTTGCTTTCTTTACAGTCTGCTGGCAATGATGATCGCGAATCAATAGTTGAATACGGCAAGCTTGTGGGCAAAACTTTGGCCCATCGTATACTGTACTTGAAATTCTGAAATGAAAATTTTTGAATATTCTAAGTGGGCCCGTTTTGAGTGGAATTGTATTAGATTTTTTTTTTGCTTCTAAAGCTTAAACATTTTATCCCCATTTTGTTTCGTTAAATTAATTATTTCGTGCTATAAATATGTAAAAAAAATAATAATTAAAAGTGAAATAAAATTTGAACTGCTGTAGTTAATTAAACTAATAAATAGTCAAAACTTAAGAACTCATTTTTTAAAAGAAAGCTTTAAAGCTTGTGTTATATTTCAAAATGAAATCGGAAGTTTTTTTTTATTTTTTTACTTTTTTTTCATATTTATAACTAATACCTTCGCTCTATACCACTCTAACTCACTTATTTCTTCATCTCCCCTACATCCCATCATTTTCTGGAAAACTCAAAAGGCACCATAATATTTGCAGTGAGCCGAACTCTTCTTCTTTAAACGACGACCAGTAAACCTAACCCAACAACCCAGTTCAATATTAAAATAATTTTCGCTTATTTGAAGTTGAGTTGTCAGGATCTTTGGTATGAAAGAAATATAAGATTTGGATTCTGATTATTAAAAAATGTTCATGCCATTTTAGTATAATAATTAAATCTAAATAAAGAAACTAACAGCCTGTCTCGCCATGATGTCAAAGAAACCAATTAATTCAACAATTAATATGGGAAATAATAAAATATGAAAATACCTTTTCGTTTTAAAATTTAAGTGCCTGTGAAAAGAAAAGTTTTCGTTTGGGTATTTTTTATATTAAAAACAAAAACGATTTGAGTTCGTTTTGTTGTTGTTTCAATATAAATTCTCAAATGACAATTTTTATTTTATTTTCCAGAACAGACAGTAAAGTTTCGAACGAACATTTTCTTCGGACATCGTGGTAGCGGCTGATAAACCTGGGAACAAATTACGCCATTCGATATCGAACAAATTTTCATAAAATTTTAATTTTGTTCGTTCGTATGGGGTTTTCGGTCGATATGTAATGCCGTAATTTGCCTCAATAAATAAAAAAATATTGTTTTCTTTAAAAAGTTAATAATATATTTTTTTTTCGTTTAAAATTCTGTACAGATAAGTCAAGTGAAAAAATAATCTTTGGACAATTTGGCATGTTTCCTTACAAATGCAAATGGAGTGAATTAATTTACTGCTGGCCTAACAAAACTTATCGAAAATATTTTGAAGAATTCAGGACAAGCAAGCACAACATTTTCTTGGCTGATGTTTTATATACATACATACATACTTACATACATATATGGAACTAAAAAGGTATGTAATTAAAAAAAAACTTACTATAAATTCTTAAAAGTTAGAGGAGAAACATTTTGACTTAGTAGCAAAAAAAAAAAAACGCAAAATTAATTTAAAAAAAATATTTCTTTCTGTATAACGTTTTTTATTATTAAAATACATATATTTTTTAATTACCAGTTTTTTCATAAGTTTGAGTTTTTCGAAGAGGGTTCAGTTGAATAATTTTTGCTCAAAATGTGAATCTTTTACATATCATATTTTCTCTTTTTTCAAAAACCATATGTTTTAAAATAGTTTTATTTATTTTTTATTTGGAATGCTACGCTATGAATTTATTTGATAAAAAACTTATGGCGTTTTCTTTTCTGGAAAAAATGTAAAATTTTTAAACTTGAAAAAAAAAATACAATTTAGCTTTCGTTTAAAGAAAAAATTTAAGCTCGCAAGACATGGTACAATAGTTTCTAATAAAATGCATATTTCAGAAAATTATTTTATTGCGAACTTTCATTGAAAAGTGTAATAAGTGTAACATTTTTTTTTCAGAAAAGAAAATGCCATTAATCTTGCATAAAATGGATTCTTTTTGGGGGGTATGTAGAGTTTTCTGTGCCACTGTACATACTTCATTATTCTTATTTAAAAACAAATAACATATGCTCTGGGCCTTGTTGTTATTAGATTAGTTAACAAAAACCAAAAAAACCTTTAAAGTTGATATAAATTTCAAACACTACCCGCACTAGTTGTTAACATATGAATATGCACGTAGTGATGGTTCCCACTGTGCATTGTAAAATTATAATTTTTTTGCACATTAGTGTAAATTATTTTTATCTTTACAATGCCTAATTTAGCATAGTAAAACGAAATAAAGCAGGGCAGAAGCAATATTCTACAGTTGAGAATATTTTTGTTGCTACTTTTTTAAGGTTGTTGTTAAATTATTATTAATATTTTTTTCGTTATCTTACTCAACTCTACAATGGGAAATTAAAACACGTGGCTGTGTGTTGAAAGAGATTTAAAATCTTAAAAATAGATTATTAACAACATCATTAAAACTATTTATTAAACAGAAAAGTTGAAATAACGTATGTATACCTATGTACATACATACATACATATCGTTGGTCACAAGTAGAAAGGCTGTAACTCAAATAACTGTAACTTTACAGGAGAAGGTAAAAACATTATAATAAACAGTACAAGTGCTTGTAGAACTGGGGGTCTACTCTGTAATTCGAAACGAAAGAAAATGCTTTCGAATTTGTATGCTTATAACATGTAAATTCGAAAGCATTTTCTTTCGTTTCGAATTACAGAGTAGATCCCCCTGATTTGTAAAACTGCTTTGAAAATCGTTATTTTTTACAGTAGTGCAATAAATTTTTGTATTGTATTTGTATTTTTGTGAAATTTATTGGAATCACTGAAAAACACAATTTCGTGAAAATACGAGTTAGAGCCTTTCTACTTGTGACCATCGATATGTATGCATGTACATACTTACATAAATATACATGAATAAATATTTAAGTAATTTATAATAGCACATATAATTAAATAAATAAACATTTTGCTATCACCAAAAAAATAAAAATAAAGACAATCCCCCTTATTCAGTAAAACACTAAAAATTGTGCCCTTTTCTACATACTGTCCAAAACAACTGACTGCTATTGATAGGCTCATGCTATTTTCTAGACTTTAGGGCATACGAATAGGCTGTCAATAGCATAGAATTGCTCTAGAGAGCAAGTTCACTAGCGCCGACTTTTTCGTATTGCATTCACCTGCACCTACACGAAATCTAGCAGATTACAATTGAAATCTTTATCAAAATCTATACCGTGTGCACCAAAAGTTTTTATTTTTTACATTTATCAAGATTTTGTATTCAAAATAAAAACTGAAGTTTTTCCGAAACTACAAAAAACAGCTTCAATATAGCTAATTCACACACCGTCTTAGTTTGTAGTAGAATTTTGATAAAAAAAAAAAACATTGCTGCATCACTAATCGGGCATTTACACCTGCACGAAATCTATCAGATTTCAGTTAAAATCTTTAGGAATATCTATACCAAGTTTTCTTTTTACATTTATCACGATTTCTTATCCAAAACAAAACCCATTGAACAAAAGTTTTTCTAAACCACAACCAAACAACTGCAATGTAGCTAATTTACACACCTTTTTAGGTACACAAAATGACTTTTTAGTACAGATTTGAAAAAAAAAAAACATAATTGTACCACAAAGCTCTACTAGATTTTAAGTAGATTTCGACAAAATTTAGTAACTAAGAAGATTTTATTTTGTATGGGAAATCTACTCGAAGTCTAATAGATTTTTCTCGAAATCTCGTATGCACTAGATGTTTCTCAGATGTAAACACACTATAAATACAAAATTGGGTTCGAAAAATTTCCTGAAAGTACATTTTTCAGTAAAACAAATCCGAGAAATGTCTTACTATCCTTTGAAAAACTGAATAAACACATAAATCTTAACTCTGGCAACGGTGAGTGAGAATTGTTGGCTTAAACCGTCTGTCTGTCCGCACTGAGCTGAAAAGACAATCAAACGTAGAAGCTTGTGTCAAAAATATGTAAAATAAATATTGAATGAATAAATAAATATTGATTGATTTTTGTCATAATTGAACAAAAGAAATAAGTCATATGGTCAGAAATTGTGATACGTATTTTGATCACATTTATTAATTTATTTCGAATCAGTTATGCTCTTTCTTCTAACAAGTCATGCGTCAAATAAATAAATAAATAATAATAATATTTATAGTAAAATAATCAAATTGAACTTGGTAAAACGTTTAGTAGTAAAACAATATATGTACATATCGCACACTAAATCATAAAGAGTCACAACTCGAAACAATTTCAGATGCTGAGTAGTTGAAAACAACTGTTGATACTGTGCAAATGACACAAGTATGTGACATAAAAACAAGCATAACGGTATTTTATATTCTTCAAGAATAAAATTCGCCTGAATTTGGCGAATACGAATACGGATACGAATATCTAAAAATAGCCGAATATTCGACAATTCGAACACGACTACGAATATTCGTGCATCACTAGTCCATACATATATGTAAATATACATATATGTAATATACATATATGTATGTATATACATATGTATATGTATATACACACACATACATACATACTATGTATATGTGTGTATATGTATGTATGTATGCATACCCAGCGGTAAAACCCAGAAGACCTTCTTGGTGCAGGCCTTATTAAAGGACTCTTTCGCATAAAATATACGATACACATTCCACACTCCCTTCTATGAGAAGGGAGAAGAGAAGGTGCAACATTTTTTTTTACCAAAGCTAAAGCACAATCCATTAATTTGAAGGCCTTTCAGAATCTCTGGCGAAAGAAGCGAGAACAGAAGGACTGCTCGGCAATGGCAATGCGTGCAAAAAAGATATGAGTATGGAATGGAGCGAGCAGGCCTTCTACATCCGAAAGAAGGCGTACAGAGTAGAAGTGGAAAACTATCGATAGTGTTACTATCGAAAGTTTTCGATAGTTTGAAAAACTTTATCGATATATCGTTTCAAGACTATCGAAAGCTAGAAAAACCATCGATATATCGACGATACTATCGTGATAGTATCGAAGTTGTATGGTTCTCGTTGATTTGATTAAAAGCGTTGAAATTGATTTTGAAAAAAAAAACTGAAGGGCACTTAGAAAAAGTGATGAAAATTAGGAAATTGATGGACTGGCAAAGAGTGGTTATGGTTATGGTTTCCATGGCTGCCTGCTATCCACAAGCCATCAACTAGAATCACTAGATTTCGTTTTTAAAGATACCACATTACTCGTGTGAATCCTAATCTATGAAACAGGTCTGGATAATAATAATAAATCCAGTGAGGAGCAGTTTCTGGAAAATATGGAATATTTTGAAGATTAAATTATACATAATTCACGCATAGATGGTATTGTTCAAAATGAATTTTTCAAGAAGGAAACTGTTAAATTTTTCCTTTAATTGTTGCAAAAATAAAAAAAAGTGGAAATATTATTTTAAATCAGCTACGTCCAAGCCATATGCACCAGTGATGCCAACTTTTTTGGCTCTAAAACAGAGCTTTTTATGTGTGTTTGTTGTTCTTTTTGCAGTTCGAGTCATCATCATCACACACACTTTGTCCGAAGTAGCTGACGAAACAGCCAAACACACAACATCACACATACTTTGTACGAAGTATATGTGTGTCACCAAAACGTCGACTGCGCAAGCCCATGGGTTTGCAAATGAAATTTTGAGTGGCTATGCTGTAAAAGCACATTAAAATTTAAAAAAGCACAAAAAAGCATCATTTTGATATCTAAAAAGCGTAAAAAGCACTAACGTACAAAACGATTGAACATTCAAACGAGTGATGTTTAATAATGTTTAATACTTTCTAAGCTATTCTCTATTTCGGCAATAGTATCATCTTTAATGAAATATATCAGACGAAAAAGGTATTTTAAGATATACATACATAAATTTCTTAAAAGCACTACACTAAGTAAAAGCACTATCCTTAGTTTGGCACTAGCGCTCAAAATTTGGCGTTTTTAGTCTTCAAAATAGTGCCAAAAGCACCAAGTGGCCGATATGCACAATGTGCAAACTTTTATAAAGAGCTTTTTGTGCTTTCACACCGACGAGAGCACAACAACCAACCAGATCTCGGCGACAACAATGCTTGTTCTTATTTTGCAAAGAAACAAGAACAAATTTAAAAGCTTTCAAAGCTGTTTACCTCAAATGCAAATATCACAGTATGTGTGTTTGGACGTAGCTGTTTTAAATACATAGTTGTACTATGTGACGTCTCCAAATCTTTGTTTCTTCCAGTTTTATACGCAGGCTCTTCTTATAAGAATTTTTAATTTCGTTAAATTTCTATTACTATAAAAATAGGCTTTAAATCAACTTAATTTATTGACGAAAATGTGTATCGATTTAATTAATTTTTCATTAATTAATTAATTCATTTTCTTTTTTTTTAATTTTCTGTCATTTTTATCATCGTTCGTTAAACCGAGAAATCACTGTATATACATACATATGTATATATTGATTTCTTTTTTAACAGGGAATTTTATAAAATCAAATCGAGCAATAAAAAAAAAAATAAAATTAGCATCAATTTATTAATTGACAAAAATTGTTTATTTTTTGTAATAAAAAAAAAATGGTTTCACAGTTTAAAAATTGTATTTTTTTTTCTTTTGTTAATAAATTTCATTGGGGTTTTTTGTACCATGCTCAGATGACTTTATTTCGTAAATTTTTGTGTTAATTATTTTTGTTTTAAATTTACCGAAAGTTTCTAGGAAACAAAGTTAAGAGTCATCTTCTACTAACTCCAACCTGGGAGGGGGTGACACAGTGAATTTGCACTTCATAGACATGTGTAGCCAAAATGAGTTCAGTAATTCAAACCACAGCTAAAGAAATTTTGCTTTTGCATTTTTTTGTTTTGCCCATTGCCTAGTTTTATATAAAAGAGAAGATATGTACTAAAAAAAATTACAGTTAATAACATCTCACTTTAAACTCTGTGATTAAGAGTAACAGTTACTCTCTTTATTTATTCTACATCCGTGAGTTGGCAACTTTGCTTAAACAGTTTCTATTGCAACGGCATTCGAAGAAAAAGAACAAGCAGAATTATGTTGTTGCCATCTTATACATACATACATATATAATTAGTTTTGTTTTGCTTTTGTGGTTTAGCATGCCATTCATTTAAAACGAAATCTTTAATCACTGTTAGTAAATATAACTCATATTTTTATTTATGCAAGTACGAGTAAATTTTTGCTAGCGTTTACCTCCAAGTCATGGCTAAATTCTCGTGTACTGTATTTGAGAGCTCGTACGTATAGTGTTGTTTGTTGTTTTTATTTTTTATTTTAGCTTTCAGTAGATTTTGGCCATTAGTTAATAACTTAAATGATTTTCATGCTGTTAACTCCAATCGCTGTTGGGCATTTAACGTGCGTGGTCGATTTGAAATTTTAGCGTAGTGTTAAAAAAATTATTACAAAAAATTATATTTTTATACATATGAAAATAATAATTGAAGTTATAATATTAAAGTTATTTTTAAATAACCGAGTGTTTCAAACAGAAAAATTTAAAATAACAAAGCGAAAATAATACTTTACTGCAGCAGTGATCTTTTATAGCATTAAAAGGTAAAATTTGTTTGAAAAAAAGAAAAAATATTTTTTTTTTCAATAAATATGTATAAAATAAGTGAGGGCGTATAAGTGATTTTGTATCCTTTATGCTTCAGTTAAATATTGAACATACGCCACCTAAAATATTGCTTTCAAATTTACTTCATATTATGTTGTTATGCCAAGAAACAAATATTTAAATTTAAAAGTTTAGCACAAAATAAATTAATGAATTTTTAATATTTAATGTCATTGCATTAATTATCCAATCTCCTTGCAAATTTGCCAAGCCAATTCTGTTTTTTTTTGTGTGCCAACAAGCCAAATGAATAAATGAGTTTTGTGTTTAAGCGTTTAAAAAAATAGTTTCTGTTGAAAAAAAAACAAAACAAAAAAGCAAAATAAAATTTAATAGTTTGTCCTTAGAAATTTAATTAATAGTGCGTTTACATTTTAGCAAAATCTAGTACTTACGAGATTTCAGTCAAAATCTATGATGCAAATTTGTTCAAATTTGTACTAAAAAGTTAGCCTGTGTACTTAAGTAGGTGTGTGAATTTGCTATATTACAGTTGTTTGGTTGTAGTTTAGGAACATTTTCAGTTAATGGGCTTTGTTTTGGATAAGAAATCGTGATAAATGTTAAAAAACTTAATGTATAGATTTTCACAAAGATTTCAACTGAAATCTCCCAAGTGTAAATGCCCTATTTATATATTTTTTTTTATTTATATGAGGTTTATAATAATGTGTTTACATGCGAGCAAAATCTAGTACCTTTGGGCAAAATATAGTAGATTTCTTATGCAAAACAAAATCTACTTCGTCATTAGATTTGGTCAAAATCTACTTAAAATCTAGTATACCTTTGTGATACAACTATGATTTTTTTCAAATCTGTACTAAAAAGGTGTGTGAATTAACTACATCGCAGTTTCTAAACTTTTCAGTTAGTTAATTAGGTTTTGTCTTGGATAAAATTCTTGATGAATGAAAAAGAAAACTTGGTGTAAACGGTATAGATTTTCACAAAGATTTTAATTAAAATCTGCTAGATTTTGTGCAAGTGTTAAATGCAGTTTTTCATGCAAAATTTGTTTTATAAACCAAAACTATTTTTTATGAATTATGCAGTCAGTGCCTAGTTATCTGTGCATCTGTCTCCCAATAATAAAATTAAGTCTCAAACAAATGTCGAAGTTTAAAAAATAACTTTACAAAAATTAGTTGATATTTATTTTGCACGGGAAATGTAGTGTGCAAAATTTCGTTGTATACATTATGCTATTTCATATGCTGTTAGTTGAAGTGTGCTATAAATTTCCGCTGCACTGTAAACATGTTCAATAGGTGTCTTTTGCTTTATTTTAAAAACAATTACAATTATAAGAATTTGAAATAAAAAACCAGATTTTGATTACTTTTAAATTAAATAAATATACATATAAATGTGATTGAATTCAGAAAAATTAAAATTTTTGAAATTGGAACGTAATTGCGGCGTGTATATGTAAATTTAAATTACCAGCATATTACCCACTACTCTTGATATTAAACTAAAAACAGGAAGTTGTTGATATAAAATTAAGTTTTTTCCAAAATTTAATTAAAAGAATCCAAAAATACATATATTTAAAAAAAATTTTTTTATTTAACAAAAATCTGTAACTATTGTTTTACAGCTGAATAAATATGTATGTGCTATTTCTAAATAAATTTTTGTTAAAATTTATTGTCGCAATATTTTTGATAAAAGCTCATTTTCCAAAAAAAAAAAAGAAAGAAATATATGTACATACATTTATAAATATCCAGTAAAGTGCGGCTTTGACTCTTAAGGTGAATTCACCCATTGTTTCGGAAGAAAATTTTTGTCTGGAGAAAATTTTTTTACTGAGAGTTTTTTTGCAAGACGATTCATCCATTTCGAACATTTTGTCTGGAAAATCAAAGCTACCATATGAAATACGTGTGTAAACGATGAGTTTTAATTTTGCAAGTGGCAGCACAGCGGCAAATGATTACAATTTGTTGTGTCACACACATCTTTTTAATTGTTTACTGCAATGGATTCCTTCAACTCCATAAATATGGATATATTTTTCTTAATTTTTCTTTATTTCTATTGTAATAAATACAAGTATACTCTCTGCCTGGCTCACGATGTCGCTAAGAAATTTTCGTTCGCTTATTTATTTTGAAAACAAAAACAAAATAAGAAAACTTGTTTTTGTTTTCAATATAAATAAGCGAACGAAAATTTCTTGTCGACATCGTGAGCCAGGCCGTCTGTGCTTTTATTATTTATATGACATGATGTGGCAGCTCAGTTCAACTTTGGCTAAAAAAATTAAAATAGTTGGCAGCTCAGTTCGATTTTGTCCGGACAAAAATTAAAATTAAACCAATTCAAGTAGAAAATGTTCCGAACAAAATTTTTTCTCTTCTTCTCTCTCTCTCAAAAAGAGAAATGTCAAACTTCATATAAAAAAAATTTTGTCCGGACAAAAATTTTGTTCCGAAACAATGGGTGAATCCAGCTTTATACGAAGAGTTCCCGTGCGGACATTAATTTCACAAATACATATGTAGCTTTAAAAAAAAATTAGTATATAGCACTTTTTTAATTTTTTGTTTCTTTTAGGATTTTTTAGTTGTAGCGCTTTTTTCGATTCCGGCGATTTTATCAAGTTTCGCCCATTTTCGTTTTTTTTTTGCAAAATTTTAACTACAGAAATAGCTTTGAAAAAAATTTTAAATATGTAATTGTAATTTTTTAACGAAAAAATCGCCAAGCATTAAAGTCGTATTGAAAAACAAATCTCCTAAAGCGAAAAAATCGCTCGACGAAAAAAAATCGCAAAACAAAAAAGTTTCCCAAAAAAAAAGTTTAAAAAGTTGCCAAAACCTCCAAAACTTAAAAAAAAGTAAAAAAAAATTTTTTTGAAGATGTAAATGTATTTTTTAACGAAAAATTAAAAATTACGAATAAAAAAAATCACCTAAAATTAAAAATCTCGAAAAAAATGATAAACAAAAAAATTTTAAAAAATCTAAAAAAACGCAGTGATTTAAAAAGTTGCCAAAACCTCCAAAACTTAAAAATTGCCAAAAATGAAACAAATCGCGAAGCCCAAAAAAAAGATTTTACTTTTTCTTGAGTTTTAGGTAGGGGTTTTTCCTCGTTTCGCATTTTTTTAAAGATCTGAGCTTTTTTAATTTTTTTCGTTTAGCGATTTTTTTCATCGAGAGATTTTTTTATGTTAGGCGATTGTTTTCTGTACACGGTTTTTTAATATTAGGCGATTTTTTCAATTCTTAATCTTAGAAATAGCTTCGAAATAAAATTTAAATAATTGTACTTTCAAAACACGGAAAAGCCGAATTGGAAAAAACCACATAAAATTTAAAATTCTCTCGACAAAAAAATCGCAAAACAAAAAAATTTCCCAAAAAAACGCAGATTTAAAAAAGTTGCCAAAACTTAAGAAATGGTAAAATGAAACAAATCGCCAAGACCAAAAAAAAAGGATTTTACTATTTCTTAAGTTTTGGAGGTTTTTCCGCTTTTAGCAATTTTTTAAAGCTCTGCGCTTTATGAACACATATTTTTCGTTTTGCAATTTTTTTGTCGAAGAATTTTTTTAATTAGTGGGATTATTAGTGCGTTTAAAAAATTTTAAACTTGAATTTTTTTAATTTTTGGCGATTTTTTTCTATTTTTAATTTCAGAAATAGCTTTGAAAAAAATATTTAAACAATTGTACTTTTTTAACGAAAAAAATTGCCAAAACGCAAAAAAACCAAATTGAGAAAAATCACTTAAAATGAAAAAATTGCTCGACGAAAAAAAATCGCTAAACGAAAAAGATATTTGCAAGAAAAGCACGAAAAAAGCTCAGAGATTTAAAAAATTGCTTAAACCGAAAAAAACCTCAAAAAATTTGAAATAGTAAAGTGAAACAAATCGCCAAGACGAAAGAAAGATTTTACTTTTACTTAAATTTTAGAGGTTTTCCCGCTTTTGGCAATTTTTAAAGCTCTGCGATTTTTTTCGTTTTTTTTTATAAATTTTTTTTCGTTTTTTTAATTTTTGGCAATTTTTTTCAAATTCTTAATTTCAGAAATAACTTTGAAAAAAATTTTAAATAATAAATAAAAATCACACGACGAAAAAAAGTCGCTAAACGAAAAAAAAAATTTACAAAAAAAAAACTAGAAAAAACGCAGAGATTTAAAAAATGAGGGTGGCGTTGGCTGAAGTAGTTAGCACGTTGACTACAAAACCGAAGGTCCTGGGTTCAATCCCTGTATCGAACAGTCATTAAAAAAAATAACAACACCACGCATTTTTCTGACGTGCATTAGTGTTCCTTTGTATCAGTTGTTGTAGGAAAGTTCAAGTGATGAAGGCATAGTCACTGGTCACTGAACTATACCGACTTCAGGACATACTAATCCTAATGTAACATCAGAGCGCCCTCCTTCGTTGTGTAGCAGAATCATCGGCGAAGTAAAAATAATCAATGAAATGGCTACAAAACACAGCTTCAAAAATTAATACGCCTCACTTAACATCAGAGGCGCTACAACACTGCATTATTAAAAACGTGAAAAAATGCAGAGTTGTAAAAGAATGAAGCTTTCCTCTATCTCTCCCTTCACCACCTGTCTTCTCTACCACTATCCCTTTCCTAAAGAAGGTAACACCTAGTAATAGTAGTAGGCATTAATTGCCTGAGTGTTACTTCTTTTTCCAAAAAAAAAAAAAATTGCCAAAACCGAAAAAACCTCCAAAAATTAAGAAATATGTATTAAAATGAAACACAAAACGTCAAGACCAAAAAAAAAAGATTTTACTACTTCTTAAGTTTTAAAGTCTAGCGATTTTTTCATATAGGCAATGATTTTAGTACGGCGCACAGTGAGACAGCCCTATAGTAACCGCGGCAAAAAATGGATTTTGGCGTGTCGTCCAATTTGGATGAAATTTTCACAGTATATTAACAGATATATGAGTAATAATTCCCTGAAATTGCAGCCTCATAACTTCATTACTTTTTGGTCTAGAGCAAGTCAAAGTTGAGGTATGCCAACGCGCTTGAAATATGTTAGTATAATATGTAATATTCAAAAGCTTATTAATAAAAAAATACATAATAAATATAACTTTAAAGTATTTTGTTAATTAATTTAGTTGTTGTAGAATGAGTAGATGAAAGAAGAAATTAAAAAAAAAAACACAAACAAAAAATTTCTTAACAACAGAATTGTGGTGTAAAAATTTAACATTTTGCATTTTCATTGGACTAGAAAATATAGAGCAGCCCCTCGCCCTAGGTGCAGACTTATATCAAATGAAAGATTGAAGTCTCAGCTTTCATTTGAAGTAAAGGACATATAGCAAAAATTTGCAAAAGTAGTTTAAACATACAAAATACTACAAAAAATACGCAACGCGCACATTCTGTCGCTATATGTATGTTAGCATGTTTACTTTACTTTTATTTTTTTTTATTATTAATTATTTTTTTGTTGTTTATTATTATTAAAAAATTATTGACAGAATGAAAAAAAATTGTTCTTTTTTATTTCATTTCAATGGTGTAATAGTGGGAGTGTTATTGTAATTTTTGCATGCAACATTACAGTAAATAACAAATTTGAAGGTTGATTTTTTTTTTTTTTTTTTTAACTGGAATTGTCTCAAAAATAACCTGTGCAAAATTTCAAAGCTCTACAATGACTCCTTGTATTTAATGCCGGTGTTGTCTCACTGTGCGGCGTTTTGACGATTTTTTCGTTCTTGCGGTTTTACTTTCATGATGCATTACTTGAGTAGATAATTAATATTGATTCATGTTATAGTTTGAAAAAAATTTCAAATGACTAATTATTACGGTTGATTAGATACAGCTTAATTTCTAAATTACATTACCCGATGGAATACCCTTTACTTTTAATTGTTGTTTAAATTTTATTATCTATTGTAGATTGCATATTAATATACTAAGTGTGAAAATTTCGAGTGTATACTTTAATTAAATCCGGAGATATAAGGTTACCGGATTTTCTTCTTTTTAACCTTTTATGGATTTGAATTGCCAAAAATCCCTTCTCACTTACAATATCTCACGTCTTTCAAGTTTTAGTCGTTTGATCACGTTACTCGTTTTATATACATGCAGACATATCGTTAGCTTGATATAGAAAAGCCCTAACTTATTATTTATTTTAAATCGAATTTTTTTTTCATATTTCGATAGAAAGTGAGGCAAGTCAAGTTTTATAAAAACTGTGATAACAGAATCAATAGCTTAAACTTGTTAACAATTTGGAAATTGCCACACATTCAAAATGAAAAGAAACAAATTAGTCTCAGAAAAATTAAAATTATAATTAGCACAAAAAAGTCTTGCTAAAACTTTTATATTTTCCACACAAAAACATTATAAAAATATAATAGAAAATTACTGGCAGAACTAATGCAAACTGGAGAATTTTAAACACGTGCTCAGTCAGATGTTGCTCCAAATTATTATTCAAGTCATGAATTTTTTTGTCTTGTTACAAATTGATATTTTTTTTCATTAGTGATATTAGGTTGCTAACTAACAATAGTACAATAATCATGCTCATATTTTTTTCTAATTATTTGTGAAAATTATTTATACATTTATTAAATTAAAAATTTTAAATTTTCATTTTAATGCTAGAGAGATTTTGTATTAAATTTAATATTTAAATTTATTTATGTACATATGTAATTATAAATTGTTAACAACTACATACATATTTAAAACAAAAACAATATGTATTTTTTTTTTTTTTTTTGAAATTTATGCTCATTAATGTACTTTATATACTCGTAAATATATTATTAGAAAACTTTGTCTTTATACTTGTGCATAAAGGCATTTGCGAGTATGACGCAGCTATTAAGTTATTGCGTTAAAGCAATTGTATCATGTGGGGCATATAAGTTACATTTTTAGAAATTTATTTATTGTTATAATTAATTTACAGTTGCTTTCACACATAAGTGTTAAATATTTAAGATAGGTATCATATGTTTTTACTCTAAAGAAAAAAATATGTTTTGTTTTTCAATGATTTAAAATAATTAGCAAATGTTTGAAAAAAAAGCAAAAAACTTGTATGGAATGACTAGCTTAAGCTACACTGTACAGCAAAATGAAACTTTTTGGTTTTCAAAATTAATAAGGTTCTAACGACAAGGTCTGGCAGAGCAGACCAGTGCTGATATTATTTAAATAGGGTTTGCAGGTCGTTGTGGTGAAACGGAATCGAAAAGCCTGTGACTATTACAGCTTAGGTATGGCATGTGCTTAGGAAAAATAGTTGCATGTAACATTTTAACCCTCGTAACTATTCTTGTTACTTTCGAAAAAAGAGAAGCCAAAATTAACTTTAAAAAAGTAATATCAAGGGCAAAAATGATCTACAAAAATATTTGCCATTCGCCACTGTCAGTGTTTGAATACACTAAAGCTCGAAATTAAACTTAACGTGCGTTTACATTTGAGCAAAATCTAGTACTTACGAGATTTCGGGCCAAATCTAGTAGATTTCCCATTTAAAACAAAATCTACCTCGTCACTACACTTTTTCGTACTTTCGAGATTTCGAGCTAAATCAAGCTGCTTTTTTTTCCAGATTTCCCATACAAAACGAAATCTAATTGTTCAGCAGATTTGTAGGAAATCTAATAATAGTTCATTTACACTATCTCGAAGTCTAGTACTTTCGAGATTTCGAGCTAAATCAAGCTGTTTTTTTTTCAGATTTCCCATACAAAACGAAATCGAATTTTTCAGTAGATTTGTAGGAAATCTAATAAAAATCTAATGTTTTTATTTATTCTTTACTACCCTGTACAACAAAAGGTGAGTGAATTAGCTACGGTCTGGTTAAGAAAGTGTGTGAATTGGCTACAATATTGTTTGGTTTTAGTTTTGGACACAAATCAGTTGATGGGTTTTGTTTTGGATAAAAAAATTTTGATAAGTGTCAAAAAAAGCTGGTGTAAACGGTACAGATTTTTATGAAGAATTTAATCAAAATATACTAGATTTTGTGCTGACGTAAATGCCCTACAATGGAACTTAGTAATGCAACTATGGTATTTTTTTTTTCTTTCCAAATTTGTACTAAAAAGTCAGCCTGTGTACATGAAAAGGTGTGTGAATTGACTACATTGCAGTTGTTTGGTTGTAGTTTTTGAACATTTTCAGTTAATGGGATTGGTTTTAGATAAAACATCTTGATAAATGTAAAAAAATTGGGTGTAAAGATTTTGATTGAAATCAGCTAGATTTTGTGCAGGTGTAATGCCATATTAAACACCAGAAAGTAGTTGCCACTTAAGGGTTAATTTCTTGCTTATTCAAATATTTGATATTTCACCTATGGGATGTGCTCGGAAATTCTGTGTTATACCATAAATGTTTCCTAACAGATATTTTCCAAAACTTTAAATGCGTTTAAGGGTTAATTTCTTCATTATTCAAACTTGCATTTTAGCTATGTATAGGATGTGGTAGGCAATTTGATGTGACATCGTAGGATATACTCTAAGGGGCACATTTTTTGGACCGTTTGGGTCTTTTCGGTCCCTTAAAAAAAAGAAGAAGAATGTCTTACGACACCTGGTTATAGCTATGCTGCTTAGCTATATAAAACAAACTTGAATGTGTTAAATAACAATACAATACAATTATATTATATGATGATTTCTGATTCGTAGCAAATATTTCAAAACGTTTCCATTTCTTTCACATTATTTTCTTTTCCAGCGGCGTGCCGCGGCGTACTATCAAGTTAATGTATTGTTTGTGGCCGGTGGCGGCTCTTAGCCAGCTTACAACCGATTGGCTGTGTTCTCTGGTTTGTGCTCATGTGCAAAAACAATACAAAAACAATCTTTGAGCAATCCTTCTCATTGTTTTTGTTTCACTCACTTCCAAAGAACAAAACAAAATCAAACAATTTGTTTCGTTTATTTTCGTACTCTGCTTTTAAGTACAAAGAAATGAAAACAAAAACAAATTTATAACTGTAATAGTGTCGATTATTTTTGTTACGAAAATCTCGTCCTAACTCCTGCAATCGTGCAATAAATAGCATAGCTATAAAAAAGTACATATGATGGGTTAATATGTTCTAGAAAAAGATTTGTCATAAAATTCTACTATCAGTCTCAGAATATAATAAACCTCGAAATTTAACTTAAACACCAGATCTTTGCCAAAACTTGAAACGCGTTAAGGGTTAATTTGTTAGTTATGTAAACTTTCATTTTTCCCATGGGATGTATTCGGCAATTTTATTTAATATCATATGAGGAACATTTGTGTAACATATATTAACCCTCTAATTCTTCTACCGTATGGGTCTTTTATGTACCTATTAAAAAAAAAGGTTGGGGGGGGGGGGAACAAAGTATTTTGAAGTGGATATATGGCGAGTTAAAATGTTCTAGAATAAAATTGAAGTATGTATATATAAGTTGATGAAAATAATGTAATCAAAACTTGAAAGACGTTTAAGGATTAATTTTGTACTTATGCAAACTTGCAGTTTAGGTTTAGGCAATTTATAAGTAAAATATAACCAGGAAAAATTTTGTGAACTATTTTAACACTCTACCTTTTCACCTTAAGGGTATTTGTTGTACCTTACACAAAAAGGGATGTAATAAGAATCCTTAAACAGGGATAAGTATACCAATATATTCTAAAGGAAATTGTACAATTAAGGGCCTGTTTGCCAATGTCGACAACGTTCGACTTGTCGCACACTTGCATTTGAAACAAAAACAAAATTTTAAAGTTTAACAAAGAAAGTTAAATAAATGCAATAAAAGTATAGTTAAAATTTTAAATTTTTTAAGGTAAAAATTTAACTGTATGAGCTATAAGGTGCCTAGACCGTTCAGATTGTATTGATATGTGCACAAAAGTTGTCCAGCTTAACCCTAGCTAGCTACAACTTTGCCAAATATTGTTAGCAAATAATTAGGAGTTCCTGTTAGCTATTCTGAAAAAAGTGAAAACAAAATTTTTTTTCTTTACTTTTGCAAAAAAAGTGCACGAATAAAATGTTATAAACATTTTTTTTTGGTTGACTCTTAGCTACATTATTGGCCATACGTAGTTAAACGCTATCACCAAGTCTGAATCAGCTGTTGGCCAAAAACTGATGGCACTGTTTTTCGAAATCTTTGGAGGCCTGTAACAAAAAAATTGGTCAACAAAATCGCCAAACTGACTATAGGGTTTTACTACCCTTTGGTAGTGCTATCGAACCTATGCTGTCCAGTACGTGTGTTTTTTCACTGTTGCACAGTGTAATTAAAGGTCTAGACTTAAGGCTTCCTCAAGGAAATTGAGAAAACCACAAATGTTTGAATATGTTTCGAATTCAATGAATTATTTATATATGAACTATTTGGACCTTGCAATTTCTTCTAACGCCGATTTTTCGTTGCAACTATCAAATAAAAAAAAAAGATTTTTTTTAAATAATTTTTTGTTTCTTGTCAACACGCCATGATGAATAAAGCTATTGTTGCGAACTTACAAAATTTTATTGTACATTTTGATCAACAGACTAAGGAAATGTTGACATCGATCGCACAAGTCTAACATTCATTCAATCATCTAATAGATATTTTGTGTGTTATTTTTGACATGTTTTTTTTTTCAATAAAATTTTCTACAACATTTTAAAGTCATTAGACAAGGTGTAGTTTTATTATTTTCAAATGACAAATCACTCAATTGGAAATTAATGTCAAATATAAAGGCTTATTCAAAAGTATATATGTATGTATGTATGTATGTATAAACATATTTAAGAGTTAAGTTAGTTATTTTTAAGTACTCGTACGTTTTTAATACTAATTAACAAGCATACGAGGGCGGTTCGGAACTTCTTAGCCTATCAATGAAAGAGAATAGTTAGTTTTTCAAAAATATTTTTATTTTTCAATATAATCTCCTGAAACTTCAATACACCTAGTCCAACGCTTTTCTAGCAATTCTATCCCTTGATTAAAATAGTTTTCCTCAAGGTCTTCAAAAATAGTAATTGCATCTTCATTTGAGGTAAAACGCTTGCCAGCAAGGAATTTTTTTAGATTTGGGAACAGGTAAAAGTCACTGGGAGCCAAATCAGGAGAATAAGGTGGGTGGGTGGTCAAGCAACTCGTACTTTAATTCGTTGATTTTAGCCATTGTTAAAACACTCTTGTGCGCTGGTGCGTTGTCTTGATGAAAAATTATTTTTTGTGTTGTAAGCCAGGACGTTTTTCTCGAATTTGTACATTTAATTGATCCAAAAGGTTGCAATAGTACTCTGAATTTATTGTTTTACCCTTTTGCAGATAGTCAATCAATAAAATACCTTTGAAGTCCCAAAAAACCGTTGCCATAACCTTACCAGCCGATTGAATTGATTTTGCCTTCTTTGGGGCACTTCCTCCAGCTTCAGTCCATTGTTTGGATTGTTCTTTTGTCTCTGGAGTATAGTGGTGGATCCATGTCTCATCAACAGTTATGAAACGACGCTTAAAATCCATTTTATTTCGCTTAAAACGATCCAAACAAGCTTGAGAAATGTTCATTCTTATGCGTTTTTGGTCGACTGTTAACAAATGCGGCACCCATCTTGCAGAAAGCTTTTTCATCTGTAGTTCTTCATGCAAAATTAAATGGACTCGATCATTTGAGATGCCCATGATATTAGCTATTTCACGCACTTTTATTCGTCGATCATTTAATACCATATCATGCACTTTGGCTACAATTTCTGTTGTTGTTGCTGTTTTTGGACGTCCACTACGTGGTTCATCTTCAATGCTTGTACGACCACGTTTAAATTCAGCAACCCAATTTTTTACTGTTGCATATGAAGGAGCACTTTCACCTAACACATTCACCATATCATTATGAATTTCTTGTCCCGATAAACCTTTTTTATGTAAATATTTAATGACACCACGCATTTCTAATTTTTCCATTGTTAAAAAATCGCGGATGCGTCTTTTGTGAACACCTGTTTCTATATGAAGGAGTTGCCAGATCGAAACAAAATTTAACATGTGTTCATAGCAGAGATGGAAGTTTCCAAAACACTTAACTTTTTTCTGTTTATACCGCGCTTTTTGTGCTAGGCTAAGAAGTTTCCGAACCGCCCTCGTATTTGGTAGTTACTCGTGTACTTACATGTATGTACGTACATTCATACTGCATACTTGCTGTGGAACGTGAAAGCGAATACAAGTCAATTAATTGAATATACTAAATACAAACGTATGGGCCCACAAGCAAAAGTAATTTGTCATTAATTAGAACAAAGTTAGAACGGGAAAGGAAGTGCTTTTAAAGCTAAGCTTCAGAATATTATTTTTAATGTTTTTTTTCTCAGTCATATTTATTGAATGTTATGTAATTTAATGAAAGGGAAATTTAAAATTTTGTTTCTGCTTTGCCAGCCAAATACTAGATATGTATGTACGAGTAATATAAAATGTATTAAAAATTATGCATTAGTAATAGGTACATACTTTGTATTTTATTTTTATTTTTGCCCTATCCTTACCACTGTGCTTAACAGTGAACTTAGTGAACGGACAGTATGTGTGTTTTTTTAAGCTACAAATTGAATCCAATTATGCTGGTCACGTGAGACGACAGTATATAACAAATACTTGAGAGTTGGAGTACATTTTGGCTTTGAGTGCTTCATTTAAATTTAAAACGGTGCTGGTAGTTTGACCAAATTTGCTAAAACAAAAACTTATTATATGTCTGTTGCCAACTTGACTTAGTTTTGTTTTCGCTTTAGCGAAAAAAAATATAATGAACTTGCACAGAAACAATGAAATTAACTGAATAATTAATTATGCACAAGTTTTTCCTATTATTTTCTTAAGAAGTTGTTTAACCATTTACATTTGAGCAAAATCTAGTAGATTTGTCATACAAAATAAACTCTACTCTCGGTCACTGGATATTATTTCGAAATCTACTTACTTAAAAGGCTAGAGTTTGTAAATATGTACAAACGAATTTTTTTCGTTTTGAAATTTTTGTGGAAAAAATATTTTTTAAAACGAATTTTCGTTATTTTTCATAAAAATTTTAAATATTAAGAAACGAAATTTTTTACAACTTCTGCCTGTAAATCTAGGGGATCTTAGTGATACAACTGTGTTTTTTTTTCAAAATTGTAGTAAAAAAGTAAACTTCTGTGCCTAAAAAGGTGTGTGAATTAACTGAATTGCAGTTGTTTGGTTGTAGTCTAGGAAAAAGTTCAATCAATGGTTGTTGTTTTGGATACCAAATCTTGATAAATGTCAAAAAATTTGCTGTAAACTGTATAGACTTTGATAAAAATTTCAATTGAAATCTACTAGATTTCGTGCAGGTGTAAGTGTCTTATTCGTAAGTAGAAATAATACCGGCATTGAATTTTTTTTGGAAACAATAATATAACTAAAGATTTCCCTTATAGGGCATTTACATTGTCTCGTAATCTAGTGCTTTTTACTACGTTCCCCATACAAAACGAAATCTAATTTGTTAGTAGATTTGTTGGGATTCTACACAAAATCTAATGTTTTTATTTATTTTTTATTAAAAGGTGGGTGAATTAGGTAAGGCCTACAAAAGTTTCTATTAAAGGTGTGTGAATGAGCTAAGTGTGCACTTTTTGGGTTACAAATTTTAGACAAATGATTTTGTCTTGAATACGAAATCTTGCAAATTTTCAAAAAAGCTTAGTGCACACGATATAGATTTCTATAAAGATTTCAAATCAAATCTGCTAGATTTCGAGCTAAATCTTGCTACTTGTTACTAGATTTCCCATACAAAACGAAATCTAACTTATCAGTAGATTTCTAGGAAATCTATTTAAAATCTAATATTTTTATTTTATTTTTACTACCCTGTACAACATATTCTATATATAAATATATATATATATATATATATATGTATATATACTAACGCATGATCTCTGGAACTATAAGAGCTGTGGAGCTGAAATTTTCAACGCAGTTGGCTGTAGTTTTGCTTTTACCCCAACAAGTGACCACATGGTGGAATAATTTTGAGTTTAAAATAAAATATAAAATAAAATAAAATAAATTGTTGAGGGTACGACAACGTTTGCCGGGCTCAGCCTGTATTTATATAAAAGACGCTTGAATTAGCTACGCTATGCTTAAAAAGGTGTGTGAATTGGCTATATTCCAGTCGTTTGGTTGCAGTTTTTGAAAGTTTTTCAGTTAATGGGTTTTGTTTTGGATAAAAAAGTCTTGATAAATTTCAAAAAAAAAGGAACTTGGTGTAAACTGTATAGATTTTCACAAAATTTTTTATTAAAATCTGTTAGATTTTGTGCAGGTGTAAATGCTGCCCTATTATTTACATGCCAAGAAAATTCGCTTCGCTTTAGAACAGAATATTGCTCCAATTGTTGAACGCAAGGCCGAATTGACTTAATGAGTGGGCACTCTGCGACGTGTTTGCGCATACGCGGAAAAGTTTTCCCACTAATTCGAAAATATCATCATTCTTGTCAAGTGATTTTAAGTTCTATTATTTATTATTGGATTATTTTCGAATAAAATATCTGCTTTAAAAAAAATATTTTATACATTTTTTCAACTATTGATATCTATAAACTCCGAAGTTCTAAAGCTCAGATCTATAAATAATTATTATAATTTTTTTTTTAATATGCGGTGTACCTTGGAAATTTTGCACATACGGAACTTGAGAGCCTCAAAAATATATTTTACTGCTTTAGTTTTAATTATTTTAAGCCTATTGCTTAATATTAATAGCTTAAACGATTTATTTCTTTTATTTACATGTTCAGCTCTAAATCTGAATATATTTTAATTTGCATAACATTTCTTTTCTTTTTATTTTCGCTGTCTCTAACTTGTTAATAGCATTTCAAAAGCAAATAATAAATGTCAAAAAACGTGATTATTTTGATTAACTACTTAATTATTTCATATATTTTAAATTATTTTTGATTGGTTTTAATGTCTATACAAGGGATGGCAAAGTTGATACAATTGTACTTATTTTGGTACCAAATTTATATTTTTAAATACGATTATTTCAAAAAGCAATAAACAGTGCGGAGGGAGAGTGGTGCCGTTGGAATGATCGGTTGTGCAGATTTGTTAGTCACGATGTCGCAGTGGTCGAGTGAGCATCTCGCGTTCGCTGTGGAGATAGTTTTTAAGAGAAATGATTTTTACGTACATAATTGCTCGTCGAAAATTTTGTTCAAAGTTCGGTATTCGGCGAATACGTGATAGACAGAGTGTAAATTTAATTCGTTCGTGGGTGCAGAAATTACGCTAAACTGCTTCGGCTATGAATGTTCCAGTCGATCTTCACGGACTCCCGAAAATTTTGAACTGGTTGAAAGCAGTTTACGTGAAAATTCGCGACTTTCAATACGGAAAAGAGCAGCCTCACTGGGAATTCCAAGAGCAATATTCATGAAATTTTGTAAAAGGATCTGAAGTTCCATCCTTTTAAAATTCAAATCGTTCAAGAACTGAAAGAAAGTGACTGATTTACGCAGGAATTTTTGTGAAACGATGTTAGAGCGTTTTCGCACTGTAAATCCCATTTTTTTTGGAGCGACGAGGCTCATTTTCACTTAAACGGCCACGTCAACAAGCAAAACTGCCTTTACTGGTCTCCAAGAACCCGCAACCCTCGATTGAAACATCAAAAACCAGGGTAACTGTTTGGTGTGCCTTATCCACGCATGAGATAATTGTACCATTTTTTTTTTGAAAATTCTCGAGGCCAGGCGACGAATGTCAAAGGTGAAAATTATCGACGCATGATTACGGAATTCTTTTTGCCAAACCTGCGAGCTCATCCATCGTACTCTTCACACACGTGGTTTCAACAGGATGGGATGAATGCACACACAGCCAGAGCTTCGAGGGAAATTTCCCTTAAAAACTGATCAGTCGCTATGGGGACATCCCATGGCCACCGAGGTTACCCGATCTAACTACCATGGGTTTTTTCTGAGGCTACCTCAAAGAGAGGGTTTTAAAGGACAATCTCCGATCTCTTTAAGGCCTTAAAGGAAAATATTCGTCGAGAAATTAGCTCAATTGAACCAAGTTTACTGCAGCGTGTGGCGCAGAACACAAGGCTGCGTTTTGAACAGTGTGTTCAACTCGACGGAAGACATCTGGACGAAATACTCTTTAAAAAATAAAGTACGCATTTCCATTCTATGCTCTTAATAAAACTTTGTATATATATAAAATATAAATCTGCTACCAGACCAATGACTAATTTAGAACATGTAAATAATCTCCCCACTTTCACACCCCATTTCTATTTCAAACGATTGCATATGAACAATGAAACTAATATTCTTTCCACTTGAAAACAGTCTTGTGAAAGCAAAACGCTGCAAGGAAATCAAAAAAATGTGAACTCGTTCATTTCCAAACCATTTTTCTTCTAAATTCGGATGCTATAGCACATGCTATTTTATTTTAAATTCCAACCTAAACAGCTGTTAAAGCATATGCTTTAATATCTCAACTTACCAGCAAATTTGCGAAAACTATTCGGTAGCCAGAATAAAGTCAATTATTTTAATAAAAACAAATAAAAGTATGTAATTTGAAATAAAAAACCTTTCCGTACAATTGAGGTCAAAAAAGTACAATTTTTGAAAGTTGTTGGTACAATTTTAAAATTCCCGATGCCGTCCCTGGTTTATACTCGTACGTAAGGTAAATGTAGTTCAGTATGTTTGCGAAAATATACATACATATGTATGTATGTATGTGTATGCGTATATGAATGTATATGTGTATGTATAAATGTGTTTGATTTGTACGTAAATATGTATGTTTTCTTCCGCTTTAAAGTGTCCTTTGCACGCAAAATTTCTGTTTGAAATAAACGGCTTACACGCTTTTGTATTATTGTGGTTTTTTTTAAATTTATTGCAAAATTAAAAATATTGTCAACAGCAAAGTTATAAAAATATTTGTACGCGATCATCGTATTATATAATTTCTACATAAAAGTGCATTTTGAATATTAATATGTATGTGCGAGTAGCTTGTTTTAATGTAGAATTTTTGTTTGTATTAACGAAGTTTTTTATAGCATTAGCTTATTAAATTACGAGGGCGGTTCGGAAACTTCTTAGCCTATCAATGAAAGAGAATAATTAATTTTTTAAATATATTTTTATTTTTCAATATAATCTCCTGAAACTTCAATACACTTAGTCCAACGCTTTTCTAGCAATTCTATCCCTTGATTAAAATAGTTTTCCTCAAGGTCTTCAAAATAGTGGTTTACAACTGTAATTGCATCTTCATTTGAGGTAAAACGCTTGCCAGCAAGGAATTTTTTTAGATTTGGGAACAGGTAAAAGTCACTGGGAGCCAAATCAGGAGAATAAGGTGGGTGGGTGGTCAAGCAACTCGTACTTTAATTCGTTGATTTTAGCCATTGTTAAAACACTCTTGTGCGCTGGTGCGTTGTCTTGATGAAAAATTATTTTTTTGTGTTGTAAGCCAGGACGTTTTTCTCGAATTTGTACATTTAATTGATCCAAAAGGTTGCAATAGTACTCTGAATTTATTGTTTTACCCTTTTGCAGATAGTCAATCAATAAAATACCTTTGAAGTCCCAAAAAAACGTTGCCATAACCTTACCAGCCGATTGAATTGTTTTTGCCGTCTTTGGGGCACTTCCTACAGCTTCAGTCCATTGTTTGGATTGCTCTTTTGTCTCTGGAGTATAGTGGTGGATCCATGTCTCATCAACAGTTATGAAACGACGCTTAAAATCCATTTTATTTCCCTTAAAACGATCCAAACAAGCTTGAGAAATGTTCATTCTTATGCGTTTTTGGTCGACTGTTAACAAATGCGGCACCCATCTTGCAGAAAGCTTTTTCATCTGTAGTTCTTCATGCAAAATTAAATGGACTCGATCATTTGAGATGCCCATGATATTAGCTATTTCACGCACTTTTATTCGTCGATCATTTAATACCATATCATGCACTTTGGCTACAATTTCTGTTGTTGTTGCTGTTTTTGGACGTCCACTACGTGGTTCATCTTCAATGCTTGTACGACCACGTTTAAATTCAGCAACCCAATTTTTTACTGTTGCATATGAAGGAGCACTTTCACCTAACACATTCACCATATCATTATGAATTTCTTGTCCCGATAAACCTTTTTTATGTAAATATTTAATGACACCACGCATTTCTAATTTTTCCATTGTTAAAAAATCGCGGATGAGTCTTTTGTGAACACCTGTTTCTATATTAAGGAGTTGCCAGATCGAAACAAAATTTAACATGTGTTCATAGCAGAGATGGAAGTTTACAAAACACTTAACTTTTTTCTGTTTATATCGCGCTTTTTGTGCTAGGCTAAGAAGTTTCCGAACCGCCCTCGTATTGTCTTCTCAGAATATGCTAAAAATTACTTTTCAATAATGAGAATTGGCCAAGTATAATCTGCAGTATATTTGGCGTAAATAAATAGAATAAAACTCTAAATAATATGATTTTATGTAAGCAATCCTTTTGCAGCATAATCGTTTTATGTAGCGCTGTAATATTTATTCCTTACAGCCACTTGGATTGTTTTTAATAGAAAAAAAAATTATATGTTATAAATCTAAAAACATTTTAATTATTTTCGCCGCTTAAAATAATCCACAAGTTGATTAAATATAAAAAAAAATAATAAAAGAAAGAAACAAGTTTTAGCTTAAAGAAAGTGTCATTCCAAAAAGATATTTAAGATGCGCTCGTTTAAGAAAAAATTATAATAAATTAAAATAAATAAAGCTAAAAAAACACATTATTGCTACTTAAAACAATTTATTGTTTAAGCGAAGATTAAACAAAAGAAACAAATAATATACTTGAGTATCAATGCAATTAATGAATTTGACTTGAAATTATTATTATTATTTTTTTTGGCATGCTTTGTCAAATGCAAAAGCAAGAAAATAACAGAGTTTTAAACTTAAACGCAATGAGTTGAAGTTTAATTATTGAATAAGAATTTAAATACAGTGCAAACTCGTTTAACGGCCAACAGCAAAGGAAACTATGAAGTTTCTTTTTAATCTTAAGAGATAGTTTTCAATTAATTCTATCTAATCTTTGTCTCGGGTCTTAGAGTTGTTGTTTATATGATTTTGTTTGCCAGTGTAAGTGACCAAAGAAAGTGGATTAATCTTAGATTAATATGGGCAACATAAAAAAAAAATTCATCACTGTATTGCATCTGGTGCGCATGTGTGATTGGTTTCCTCAGCTGATTCGGATGCTTAATTGTAGTGCAGACAAAGAAAATCATTTGATTACAATTTTGAATAACTAATAACAAATTTATTTTTTGAATGAAATGAAAGCAAATAAATTCAGTAAAGTGCGACTTTGACTCGCGCACGAAGAGTTCCGTACATTCGGTTTTGGGCATTTTTTTAATGTGGCTTTTTTGAATTTTTTTTTTTCAGTTTAAACGATTTTTTCGCTTTTTTCTTGTTTTGGCGATTTTTTCTGTTCTTGAGCTTTTTTTCATTTTGGCGATTTTTTTCTGTTTTTGGGTTTTTTTCATTATGTCGATTTTTTTTCATTTTGGCGTGTTTTTATATATATTCTACCCCGGTAAATGCTACGCCCCTTTCAGAAATAGTGATTCGTCCGACAAATGGCGCAATTTTTAGTTTTTTTTTTGTGTTTTTGCACCGTAACTCAAGAACTACTGAACCGATTTTGACCAAACTTCATATACATGCTCTATAGGGCGTGAGTAGTGTTTCTGTGTAGTTTGAAGTTCGTCCGACAGATGGCGCCATATTTAGTATTTTTTTGTGATTTTGCACCGTAACTCAAGAACTACTGCACCGATTTTTACCAAAATTTATATACATGCTCCATGGGGCGTGAGGAGTGTTTCTGTGTAGTTTGAAGTTCGTCCGACAGATGGCCCAATATTTAATTTTTTTGTGTTTTTGCACCGTAACTCAAGAACTACTGCACCGATTTCGACCAAACTTTAAATACATGCTCTATGGGGCGTGAGGAGCGTTTCTGTGTAGTTTGAAGTTCGTCCGACAGATGGCGCCATATTTAGTTTTTTTTTGTGATTTTGCACCGTAACTCAAGAACTACTGCACCGATTTCGACTAAACTTTATATACATGCTCTATGGGGCGTGAGGAGTGTTTCTGTGTAGTTTGAAGTTCGTCCGACAGATGGCCCAATATTTAGTTTTTTTTTTGTGTTTTTGCACCGTAATTCAAGAACTACTGCACCGATTTAGTGTGTTCAACTCGACGGAAGACATCTGGACGAAATACTCTTTAAAAAATAAAGTACGCATTTCCATTCTATGCTCTTAATAAAACTTTGTATATATATAAAATATAAATCTGCTACCAGACCAATGACTAATTTAGAACATGTAAATAATCTCCCCACTTTCACACCCCATTTCTATTTCAAACGATTGCATATGAACAATGAAACTAATATTCTTTCCACTTGAAAACAGTCTTGTGAAAGCAAAACGCTGCAAGGAAATCAAAAAAATGTGAACTCGTTCATTTCCAAACCATTTTTCTTCTAAATTCGGATGCTATAGCACATGCTATTTTATTTTAAATTCCAACCTAAACAGCTGTTAAAGCATATGCTTTAATATCTCAACTTACCAGCAAATTTGCGAAAACTATTCGGTAGCCAGAATAAAGTCAATTATTTTAATAAAAACAAATAAAAGTATGTAATTTGAAATAAAAAACCTTTCCGTACAATTGAGGTCAAAAAAGTACAATTTTTGAAAGTTGTTGGTACAATTTTAAAATTCCCGATGCCGTCCCTGGTTTATACTCGTACGTAAGGTAAATGTAGTTCAGTATGTTTGCGAAAATATACATACATATGTATGTATGTATGTGTATGCGTATATGAATGTATATGTGTATGTATAAATGTGTTTGATTTGTACGTAAATATGTATGTTTTCTTCCGCTTTAAAGTGTCCTTTGCACGCAAAATTTCTGTTTGAAATAAACGGCTTACACGCTTTTGTATTATTGTGGTTTTTTTTAAATTTATTGCAAAATTAAAAATATTGTCAACAGCAAAGTTATAAAAATATTTGTACGCGATCATCGTATTATATAATTTCTACATAAAAGTGCATTTTGAATATTAATATGTATGTGCGAGTAGCTTGTTTTAATGTAGAATTTTTGTTTGTATTAACGAAGTTTTTTATAGCATTAGCTTATTAAATTACGAGGGCGGTTCGGAAACTTCTTAGCCTATCAATGAAAGAGAATAATTAATTTTTTAAATATATTTTTATTTTTCAATATAATCTCCTGAAACTTCAATACACTTAGTCCAACGCTTTTCTAGCAATTCTATCCCTTGATTAAAATAGTTTTCCTCAAGGTCTTCAAAATAGTGGTTTACAACTGTAATTGCATCTTCATTTGAGGTAAAACGCTTGCCAGCAAGGAATTTTTTTAGATTTGGGAACAGGTAAAAGTCACTGGGAGCCAAATCAGGAGAATAAGGTGGGTGGGTGGTCAAGCAACTCGTACTTTAATTCGTTGATTTTAGCCATTGTTAAAACACTCTTGTGCGCTGGTGCGTTGTCTTGATGAAAAATTATTTTTTTGTGTTGTAAGCCAGGACGTTTTTCTCGAATTTGTACATTTAATTGATCCAAAAGGTTGCAATAGTACTCTGAATTTATTGTTTTACCCTTTTGCAGATAGTCAATCAATAAAATACCTTTGAAGTCCCAAAAAAACGTTGCCATAACCTTACCAGCCGATTGAATTGTTTTTGCCGTCTTTGGGGCACTTCCTACAGCTTCAGTCCATTGTTTGGATTGCTCTTTTGTCTCTGGAGTATAGTGGTGGATCCATGTCTCATCAACAGTTATGAAACGACGCTTAAAATCCATTTTATTTCCCTTAAAACGATCCAAACAAGCTTGAGAAATGTTCATTCTTATGCGTTTTTGGTCGACTGTTAACAAATGCGGCACCCATCTTGCAGAAAGCTTTTTCATCTGTAGTTCTTCATGCAAAATTAAATGGACTCGATCATTTGAGATGCCCATGATATTAGCTATTTCACGCACTTTTATTCGTCGATCATTTAATACCATATCATGCACTTTGGCTACAATTTCTGTTGTTGTTGCTGTTTTTGGACGTCCACTACGTGGTTCATCTTCAATGCTTGTACGACCACGTTTAAATTCAGCAACCCAATTTTTTACTGTTGCATATGAAGGAGCACTTTCACCTAACACATTCACCATATCATTATGAATTTCTTGTCCCGATAAACCTTTTTTATGTAAATATTTAATGACACCACGCATTTCTAATTTTTCCATTGTTAAAAAATCGCGGATGAGTCTTTTGTGAACACCTGTTTCTATATTAAGGAGTTGCCAGATCGAAACAAAATTTAACATGTGTTCATAGCAGAGATGGAAGTTTACAAAACACTTAACTTTTTTCTGTTTATATCGCGCTTTTTGTGCTAGGCTAAGAAGTTTCCGAACCGCCCTCGTATTGTCTTCTCAGAATATGCTAAAAATTACTTTTCAATAATGAGAATTGGCCAAGTATAATCTGCAGTATATTTGGCGTAAATAAATAGAATAAAACTCTAAATAATATGATTTTATGTAAGCAATCCTTTTGCAGCATAATCGTTTTATGTAGCGCTGTAATATTTATTCCTTACAGCCACTTGGATTGTTTTTAATAGAAAAAAAAATTATATGTTATAAATCTAAAAACATTTTAATTATTTTCGCCGCTTAAAATAATCCACAAGTTGATTAAATATAAAAAAAAATAATAAAAGAAAGAAACAAGTTTTAGCTTAAAGAAAGTGTCATTCCAAAAAGATATTTAAGATGCGCTCGTTTAAGAAAAAATTATAATAAATTAAAATAAATAAAGCTAAAAAAACACATTATTGCTACTTAAAACAATTTATTGTTTAAGCGAAGATTAAACAAAAGAAACAAATAATATACTTGAGTATCAATGCAATTAATGAATTTGACTTGAAATTATTATTATTATTTTTTTTGGCATGCTTTGTCAAATGCAAAAGCAAGAAAATAACAGAGTTTTAAACTTAAACGCAATGAGTTGAAGTTTAATTATTGAATAAGAATTTAAATACAGTGCAAACTCGTTTAACGGCCAACAGCAAAGGAAACTATGAAGTTTCTTTTTAATCTTAAGAGATAGTTTTCAATTAATTCTATCTAATCTTTGTCTCGGGTCTTAGAGTTGTTGTTTATATGATTTTGTTTGCCAGTGTAAGTGACCAAAGAAAGTGGATTAATCTTAGATTAATATGGGCAACATAAAAAAAAAATTCATCACTGTATTGCATCTGGTGCGCATGTGTGATTGGTTTCCTCAGCTGATTCGGATGCTTAATTGTAGTGCAGACAAAGAAAATCATTTGATTACAATTTTGAATAACTAATAACAAATTTATTTTTTGAATGAAATGAAAGCAAATAAATTCAGTAAAGTGCGACTTTGACTCGCGCACGAAGAGTTCCGTACATTCGGTTTTGGGCATTTTTTTAATGTGGCTTTTTTGAATTTTTTTTTTTCAGTTTAAACGATTTTTTCGCTTTTTTCTTGTTTTGGCGATTTTTTCTGTTCTTGAGCTTTTTTTCATTTTGGCGATTTTTTTCTGTTTTTGGGTTTTTTTCATTATGTCGATTTTTTTTCATTTTGGCGTGTTTTTATATATATTCTACCCCGGTAAATGCTACGCCCCTTTCAGAAATAGTGATTCGTCCGACAAATGGCGCAATTTTTAGTTTTTTTTTTGTGTTTTTGCACCGTAACTCAAGAACTACTGAACCGATTTTGACCAAACTTCATATACATGCTCTATAGGGCGTGAGTAGTGTTTCTGTGTAGTTTGAAGTTCGTCCGACAGATGGCGCCATATTTAGTATTTTTTTGTGATTTTGCACCGTAACTCAAGAACTACTGCACCGATTTTTACCAAAATTTATATACATGCTCCATGGGGCGTGAGGAGTGTTTCTGTGTAGTTTGAAGTTCGTCCGACAGATGGCCCAATATTTAATTTTTTTGTGTTTTTGCACCGTAACTCAAGAACTACTGCACCGATTTCGACCAAACTTTAAATACATGCTCTATGGGGCGTGAGGAGCGTTTCTGTGTAGTTTGAAGTTCGTCCGACAGATGGCGCCATATTTAGTTTTTTTTTGTGATTTTGCACCGTAACTCAAGAACTACTGCACCGATTTCGACTAAACTTTATATACATGCTCTATGGGGCGTGAGGAGTGTTTCTGTGTAGTTTGAAGTTCGTCCGACAGATGGCCCAATATTTAGTTTTTTTTTTGTGTTTTTGCACCGTAATTCAAGAACTACTGCACCGATTTAGACCAAACTTTATATACATGCTCTATGGGGCGTGAGGAGTGTTTCTGTGTAGTTTGAAGTTCGTCCGGCAGATGGCGCAATATTTAGTTTATTCGTGGGCAAAATTCAATTTTCATATTGTACCACCAATGCCATATATGTACAACACTAATGTGTGCTTAGGGCCAGCAACGCGGGGTCAGCTAGTAAAAATATATATTTCTTGTGTGGCATAAAATTAACACAGTTATTTTTTTTTTGTTTGTTTTTTATTTTAAGCATTTCTTTTGTTATGTTTGTTGATTTCAATGCTGGAACTTCACAAAATTTCTTTGAAATAATCTGCCATGACAAGTTGTTGAATGTACAAGTTTTTGTTTTATTTTTATTTTTTTTTTTATTTTTGCCAACTAGCAAAAATTAATATTTGTTGATTTTGTTTTGAGTAGATACAAACATATGTATGTACTTGAATATTTCTCTATTAATTAAAGAAAAAAAAAATACGAAGAAGTTATAAAAAAAAATTCTGAACAAAACCAAAATATTTATATTTATTAATTAACTGACTTAAATTAATCAGGTGTTATTTGTTCAAATGTTGTGATAAAAATAAGATTCAGGAATTATCTACAAAAATGCGATGTTTTCACTACTTATTAATAGCTAAAATTTCATAACAATCGGTTGGATATTTTCGGAGAGGGACTGACCCCTCATGGTTCTAGTCTTAATTTTAAAAATATATAAAGTGTGTATATTTTTTTAACAAACACAAACTACAAAGCTGCTTTGGCTTGTTTGCAAAAACACTCGCGAGTCTCCGGCTGAAATCGAACCTACGACCTTTGGACTACTAGACTAGCATGCTGCCTATTAGCTAAAAGGAAACATATTGTCGCTTCTGCCTTGAAGCGTCCGTATTTGTACTTTAGCCATTAAAAAAAATTAAAACAAAATTTTCATATTTCATAAATCTACACATAAACGGTCTTCTTTCACCTTCCATTCCACATTCACAAAAAAAATATTCGTTCAAATGTCGCTGAATTATGTATATTTCTATAAGTGCACAAAAATAACTTATATTTCTGCATCTTTTTTAGGGTTCCGTACACCAAAGGTGAAAAGGAACCCGATTGTTTTCGCTACGCTGTCCGTCTGTTCGTCACAGGGTATTTTCTCGAGAATCGTAAGAGCTACGGACCTGAAATTTGGACGCAGTGTGTAGACCTTTGGCCGCTACAACAAAAAATACATGAGCGTTGGAAATTAAATGGCGTTCCAAAACGAGCAATGAAAAATATTAAAATCCCATGTAATATACATACAATTGTATGTATTTACACTTGAAATTTGTAAGGTTAGTGTATTTTTACACAGACTACAAAAATTAACACTAATATTTCAAACAATTTAAATTAAAGGGTGTTCCATCAGTTAATGCAATTTTGAGTATGTAATTTTGACAACTTGCTGCTGTATCTTGGAAACCGTAAGAGCTAAACTCTTGAAATTTTTAAAAACGGTAAAACAAAAAAATCCCAAGATTATAAAATCGCCAAACCAAAAAAAATCGCTAAAAACAAAAAAAAAATCGCCAAAACGAAAAAATTGCCAAATTAAACAAAATTTCCAAATCGAAATTAAATCGCGAAAAATTGCCAAAATGAAAAAAAATCGCCAAAATGAAAAAAACCCCAAAAACTGAAAAAATCGCCAAGACGAGAAAAAAGAGACAAAAATAAATCATTTCAGCTGAAAAAACGTCAAAAATGCAAAAAACACTGTTAAAAATGCTCAAAGCCCAACGAACGGAACCCTTCGTGCGCGAGTCAAAGTCGCACTTTACTGAATTTATTTTAATATGTATGTTATTAATGTCGCCCAAAATTTTTTCTTAAATATACTACTCCTTCATTGATTTAAAACATTTAAGATATATATTGGATCTTTCCATTCCTTTATTGTTTTTTTTTTCAACTAAAAGTGTACGAATGTTGCGTCCGTTGCCTGGGAATTGCCGATATGTATGTATTTATATATGTGTAATATAGATATAACAGCCTTATTATTGGCGCCCTATGCTACAGTGGGAGTTAGAGTAATATATATAACAGCCTTATGTATAAGAAAAAACTGGCATGAAGTTAGCATAAGTGGCAACATTGAAAATGATCTTTAAGTTTGGACTTAGTAGTGGGTTCAAACAACGTAATGCGCCCATTTTTAATGTCAAATTGTATGGAGCTACTTGTTAACACTTAATTCAATATCGTCACTTATGCTAACTTCATGCCAATTTTTTCTTAGACATAAGGCCGTAAGTATCAAGATAGTTAAAAAGCCTTTGAATATTTTAAATTTGCAATAAATAGTGATAAATATACCACATGTACACCCAGAGAAAAAACAGCTTAAAATCTATAAAAACCACATTGAATTAATAAGAAATATTAACGAAAGTCTATGTAGTCATGTTGAAATTTCTTATTTCAATATGGAAAAATATTAATTTACAGTATTAATTTATTAATTTTATTTATTTTTAAGTATCTCAATATACATTTTCTATTAAATTGAAAATTATTGAATTAATATTACGTGTTCTTATTTTTAAGTTGCTGATTTTGCCTGAGTGTATGTACATATATTCGTATGTAGATGTTAAGCCATGAACCTTAATTTTTATTTTTTATTTTTATGATAAAAATAAGTACTTATGTAGTTTCTTTGCTAAATTTTTGCCTTCAATAAAAATGTGTAACTACATATTTTAAATAGGAAAATATAATAATCTTAATTAGGGTGTGTTCATATTAAGATTAGAACAAAAGTAAATATTATACAGTACCATGTAAATAAAATTATTTCTTTTATTTGCACATTTAATAGATTCCAGGCTACCAGACCTGACAATTTATCGACATATGGGCAATTTTGCATGCTAATCGGCCCTGTTCTGTAAACCGAATCGATTTGAAATCGCACAATTTTAGAAATATTTTTTTCAGATTTTTTTAATTTTTTTGTGATATCGAATATCATACATATCTGAAAGAAAATTATGGTGTATGATTTTAAACACGTCTGCAGGACCATTATTTATTTTTTGAAAACGAGTAATTTACTCCGATTCGCTTTACAGAACAGGGCCGTATATCAGTGTTGCCGGAATCCAAATTCAATCATTCTATATTAAATTTTACACATATTCTGGCCCTTCACACAATAAATACGAAATTCAAGCGAGAGATAGTCCACCCACTCTTACAGCAAAAATTAAAGCTGTGGCTTTCGGAACTCGAATCAATAAATAATTCGTGTATTCTATTTCAATTGATTATTTTTTTCAGTGTTTGAAAAACTGCCAGCAAAACAGCAAAAGCACTAAAAAATCTGCTTTTGCTGTGCTGCGAAAAGTTTATTTATTTATTTAAACTTTTGTTGCCGTGCTGTGCTGTGCTGCACAAATGTCTGCAGTTAAGTCACAGCACAGCTATACTGCACGCAGGGTGACCGATGACATTTTTCAAAAACTGGCACCAAAAGGGGATTTATCAAAAAAGGGGCAAAATTAAAAAATAAAAACGAGAAAACTACTTTAAACTTTTTATTTTTAATGTATTTTTATATAATTCACTCTAAAAAAAACGGAGAAAAAAAGTGGCAAGGCAGTCGAAAAAGTGGCAATTTGCCACTTTAGTCGATCAAACGGTCACTCTGACTGCACGTTGGCTGATGACTGTTCTGTTGCTTTAACTTCGAAATTTCAAAGAGTTCAGAAAGCACATTTTCAATAGTTCGTGGTACTTTTTATGCTATAACTGCGAAAGATATGAATCATGGTTTGCTTGTTGTTGTTGTACTTAATGGTTTAAGAAGTTTAGAAGCGACAGCAAAACCAACAGTCGAATTTTGTTTGCTGTTGCTGTTCCAAACTGCTGAACAAATAGAAAATTTTTGGCGATAACATAAAATACAAAAATTTCGGCGCATTACATTTTTAAGTTTGAAAATAGCATTCGACCTCATAGATTTTTAGCGATTGAGATTTAGCTTTAGCGAGTTACGGAATAATGGGGTTTGGTATTAATTCGCCTTGGTCAAGCACCTTCCTCTACCCATTTTTATTTGATTTTGTTTGTAATTGATAAAAAATATATTAAGTAAAATTAAGTAAAAATAGAAAAGTATGTAGATGTAATGGTACATTTTCCATAAACAAAATTGTTCGCAGAAAATGAGAAGTACTGATAATCAAGACAAACTTGTTCAATGTCTCCACTCGGAGACCCATTGTGATAATAATAATATCAATATGCATACACATAAAAAATCTCACAAACACGTGGTTTTTATAAATAACAAAAATTATTTTAATATTCAGTTCAATTTGATATTTATACAAATTCTGCAGAAAATTTCAATATCAACAAACTTTTCTGATAAAAAAAAAAAAAAACAATTAAATTATTACTACTAACCTCATGCTAAATTATGTATAAAAGTTTAATTTAAATAATTACCTGATGGATTGCGAAAGATCCGAAGTAGAGGAATAAGAATTGCAAAAAAAAAAACAAAATTATAATAATAATGATGTGAGTGAGTTGGGCAAACTTCAAGATGCAGCAATAAAAGAAAAATTTACATATAAAAGCAAATGCCAACAAATAATTCATAAAGTTTGTATACATTTTTGTGGTTTACAATTCGCACGATAGTTTGTTTTATAAAAACTAATAAAGAATATCATAAAAAATAAATCAAAATATTTAAAGGGGGAAGTATATCTTCAAAGAATACTTTCCGCTTTAATCAATTAAGTTATTTTTTTGCGTTAATCAAATTAATGAAAATAATTGCTTATACCTGCCTATGGACGCAAGTGGCAGACATTGAAAACAAATTTGTACTCGAATCACTTAAAAAATTGAGCATTTTCCATATAAATTTTGCAGACAAGTTGTATTAAGGAAACTACAGAATTAACACTATTGTGAATAACAAGAGAAATTTTTCTTCCATGAAATGTATATATATGTATATTCTCCCGTGAAATTATTTTCTCGCTGTCAGTTCTCAGTGAATGTAAATAAATTGAGTAAAGTGCGACTGTGACTCGCACACGAAGGGTTCCGTACGGACACCACATATGGACAATTCCACAGAATGTCACATACCATGACACGTGCGTTGACCAATCTATTAATATTGCACTGCAGAGAAAATTTAAATTTTTCTTTATTTATTTATGCACTTTTGAGGAGCGTAAGTAGTTCTCTACCTCTGGTAAAATTTAAGGAAAAATCTAACCATCGCATTGATCTAAAATGCAAACTTAGGGCCTGTTTCTCTAAATGCAAACGATAGATTCCATCGAACATTTATATTAAAAACAAAAACCAGAAACTGAAATTTGTTTTTGTTTCCAATACATATTAATATTCGATCGAATCTATCGTTCGCATTTAGAGAAACAGGGTGTTAATTGATTGGTCAACGTACGTGACATTTTGTGGAAGTGCCCATATGTATACAGTCTACAAGAATTAACACTAAAATTGAAAAAAAAATTAAATTAAAGGGTGTTCCATCAGTTAATGCAATTTTGACTATGTAATTTTGACAACTTGCTGTATCTTGGAAACCGTAAGGGCCAAACTATTGAAATTTTCAAAAACGGTAAAACAAAAATTTCCAAAATTATAAAATCGCCAAACCGGAAAAAAATCGCCAAAAACAAAAAAAAAATCGCCAAAACGAAAAAAGCGCCAAATTAAAAAAAATTCTGAATCGAAAATAAATCGCGAAAAACCGGAAAAATTATTTCAGCTGAAAAAACGTCAAAGTCGCACTTAACTGAATTTATTATATTTTATACGGTAAATAAAAAATCTCTAAAAGTTTTAAAATACTTTCATTATAATTAAATGTAAAATAAGTATGTATATTGAAAATTTAAAATATGTCTACCAAATACCATTTAAACACAAAATTAGATCAGTAAATAAATACTGAGCAATCACTAATTTATTCACATTTTTATGTATGTACATATCGTTACCTTAATATAGAGAGGCCCTAACTCATAATTTTTTTAAAACGAGATTTTTGCATTTTTCGATACCTTGGATGTTCTTTTATCGAAATAAACAAAAAACTCGATTTCAAAAAAATAGCCTTTATTTAATAACGTAACGATATAAATATGTATATAGTTATGCATACATACATATACCTACTTATGAATTGTTTATAATTTGTTGAAAACTAACAACTTGCTGTTTACACCGCCCAGACATTCGACTTGAGTAGAAAATTTATATGAAAAGCACTCAAAAATGGTAAAGGTATATGCATACATACATATTTACATATGTACTTAGATACGTGTACAGGTTTGTCAGTCCGTGTATACCCTGTAGGAAAAGTCACTGGTGAATCACTATTGACTGTGTCGCCACTACTACTGACTAATTATACCCCACTCAATGCTTTTTGCAATAGACATTTAACATGTATGTACGTGTCATTAAAAAACAACTACTGACATTGGAACTAGTGATTACATAGTTCCTTAGGGACCATATGAAGACATTGGAAACCGATGGTCACTAGTGCATTTTATTAATTCTAGTATACACTTTTGATAATGAAATTCCATATTTTGTACGCATTTTGGTATTTTATTAATCAAATATATAAAAAATGGAACTTATGCATAAAAACATACAATAACAGGAGCTAATTCATTCATTCGTTCAGCGTATTGCCAGCAAGTAGGGATTTTGTTTGTCATTTCTATTAAATACGTATATGTAAATCAAAAATTTTATGTTTCGCTGAATTAGGAAAGTCAAACACTTACGTATGGATCTGAAAGTGTGACAAATCTTTAACTGATGGCACAAAATCTTCCATTGGGTCAAACAAAAATTTCCATAATTGGCACCTTTCACTTAAAATCATTTAATTTTAATTTTTTTTTTTTGCATATTCTTTTTGTGTAATTTTTCTAATTGTTGTTCAATACGTTTAAATTAATCGTTTAATTTGATTTCTTAAACTAATTTTGATAAACACTTAAATTTTGCTTGACGTCACTTTTATTTTCAACAAACCAATAAAACATTAAGAAGAAGCATATTTGTGTGTATTTGAAAAAATGTATTCTTCGCATTAAAAACAATATAAATAGACGCTCCGTTGACAATGTCACCAAAATAGTCGACAAAAGTGTTGGCTTGGGGACACAACCCCACGTTTCCTTCAGGGTAATTTCTACAATATTCATGTGTGACCCAATGAAAGTATATGGTGGGTCCTCTCAGTGTGTCCGCCTGTCTATATATGAAATCGATTTTCCGAATTCCCCGGAAAAGCTTGGACTGCTGTGCCAGAATTAGTCTTAATAGATTAGTATTGAAAATCACCTGGAAAATATAAAATTTTTTTTGTCATATGAAACTAACTAAAACTATTTTGTGTTTTATTTTTGGGAATTGCTACAATTTAAGTTTAACGTTTGTTTATTAACGCACTAATAATACCAAATTATTATTTTACTTAATTAGTAAAATAACTTTTTTATTAAAAATACTATTTTGATTGGAGTTTTGATGGGAATTGTTACAATTTAAGTTTAACATTTGTAAAAGCACTAATAATACCAAATTATTATTTTACTTATTCAGTAAAATATTTTTTTTAAATATGTACATTGAAATTGATTATTGAGGGGTTTAGCTGGATTATATGCGCATTTCACTATTGCTAATTCAGATCATTTGCCCTTAAATTTCTTAGAACAACTAGAGTTATTATGTTAAACTTTAATTTAAACAAATGAGAAGCTCAACAAATAACAAAGTTGAAAACAAGAACGCAATAATCATCATGTTTTTTATTTTCTTACTTTACTATTATGGATGTGCGAAGTTTCATATAAATCCAATCAGTAGTTTAGAAGTTCCAGATTTATTACCATTTATTTTGCAAAAGTCCCCACTGTGCATTGCTACATTGGCTGACTTTTTTCACCTCGAATTGTATTTGTAAAAAGTATGTAAAGAAAATAAATGTAAAAGAACAACAACAGCTCTTCAAGAACAGAGTGTTGCCACACAAGTATTTTTGATCGGGTGCAGTCTAGTTAATAATAAGTGTTTTGCTGGGAATTGTTACAATCTAAGATTATTAACATTTGTTATTTTGTTTTTCTTTATTTTGTAAACATACTTTACTCAAGAGTTTTCTTACATTCGTTAAATTTGTATATAAAAATCTATTTGGTGCTGCACTGCCGAATTTCCATATAAATTTCCTAGACGAGTCGACGAGTCTATGTGCGAACCGGCACATAAGAAAGAATAAAGTTTCAGATTTTCCCTGATGCGTAAAGTTTACAATATAATATTTTTTTAAATCGCTTAAATATGTATGTATATTTAATGATTCCGCAATTTAATTTGATGACAGTTGTTTTTTATTTGCAAATACATAAGTTTTGTATCTATATTTTAATATTTAATTAGATAATAATTAATTAAACATGATTAACAAAAAAGGTAGAATCGTGCACGAATCACTAGAATATTTTTTTTCTAATCTAATCTAACAAATTTTAATTGATTCAATTATTGTATTATATAGATTCAATTATCCAATAATATTTTTTTTAATAAACAAATAAACGTAATTATTTATAAAAAAAAAAATAATCATTTTGAGCAACACTGCAGTAATAGAAACTTTTTAATTTTGGCTTTTATAAATTTAATGAATTATATAAATACATAATTTTTTACATTAATTTTTTTAACTAATTTTTTAAAAACCATACAAATAATTAGAAAAAATTTATACACTACATTAAACTTCGTGCTAACTTTATTTAAACTTTTTTGTTAAACATTAGGCTGAAAATAATTTGTGAACATAATTGATTTTGATTTGATTTACTTAGATCCTAAAATTTTTTTGTGATTTACTGAACAAAATTCTAATTGAAATTCCATTTCTAAGATTCCAGGGTACATGGGAGGTAGTCATAACCTTGCAGCGATTATAATAAAATTTAGCAGAGTGCCTTGTTGTATCAGCTAAAAAATAATTACCAGCTCTTGCTGATCATAATTGCAGCTGAAACTAAATTTTTAAAAATTAAGGATATACAGGAGATAGGCATGCATATCTTTGCTCGAATTGCATAAAATTTAACAGATATGCTAACTGCCTTATTTTAAAAATAATAAATTTGTTTTTCTACTTTCTAACGCGTAATTATGGACTTTAAAAATTAAAGATATATGGGAGGCAGGCATGTCCTTAATCCAAATGAAATAAAATTTTGTAAATAATTAATCATTTTCATTGCTTTATAATCATAATTGTAGATGAAATTCGATTTTTCAAATTAAGGACATATGAGAGTTAGCAATGTCCTTGCCTCGATTAGTCAGAATTTTTTTTTTAGCGAGCTTAAGCATGTATTTTTTCACATATTTAGACAATTTCGCTTAATTTTTTACGTTATTGTAGTTGAATTAGAATTTTTAAAGTAAAGTATATATGTATGTATGTGAGGTATAAGTAAAGGTCCTTAATTTGTAGAATTCAATCCAGTCTCCTCTAACTGTCTTATTTTATGTACAACTAAAAACTTTAAAGCCATAATGTTAATTGAAACTTCATTCTTAAATCTGAGGATATATGAGAGTTGGACAACATATCATTGCCGCGATTAACATGAAATCTGTGAAATCTGTGGGAGACATTCTGGCACAATTTATTTATTTAACATCGTTCTTGTTGGTAATTAATTGGTTTATGCCTATGTTGCTCAATTCGGCTGCATATAAAAATTTAACTGCAGCTAACTATAAACTTCCCCGGTTGTTTACGATTTACAAATTATCAAAGCGATAATGACAATATAAATATGACTATCAGAATTTTTATAAAGTCTGGTTATCGTGAAATTCACAAAATATTATTTTCTATAAAAAAATATATCGAAACCAATACTGATAAAAAATAATATCAGGCAATATTAAGATTTAGGGCCACTTTTTGAATTCAAGATTAGAGATTAAATTAACTTTAATCTCGATTATGTGGTTTTGTTTACTAGTTTAAGCTTCCAATCGAGGTGGTTTAATTTTATATTAATACTACACTTTTAAAACAATTAAAAAACACATAAATAAATACATACATCTTATATTATTTCCCTATTTCCTTTAACACGCACAATATTTTACTTGTAAGAAATAAAATTTGACAGTTTCTTCTTCTTCTCAAACAAAAAATGAAATTGTGTTGATAACATTGTGACTTTGGCATAGAAAATGTTGCCACTTTTTTGTTCATCGGTATGGTAATAGTATTAAATACAAAAAGAAGTTTAAACTAGCACTGAAAAAAAAACATAAAATTAATTTTCGGTTTAGCTAATTAGACAAAGAATCTAAATTTCATCTCGAAACCAAAAATTTGCCCTTAGGGCTAATAAATCAGTCAAAGTTTAAACGCTGGTTTAGTTAAACAAAACTCAAATTTATACGTAGTTTAAATTCAATAGGAGTAAAGCTTAAATTAGACGTGACATAGCCATAACGCCATAGCCATAACCAAACCAAAATTCAATTGGTTTCTATGGTGAGAGTTATGGCGAGTCTCTCTCACTCTCTCTCTCGCCATAGAAATCAATTGAATTTCGGTTTGGTTATGGCTATGGCGTTATGGCTATGTCACGTCTAATTTAAGCTTAAATCAGTGAACCATACCTTATGCATAGTTTAAAAATAATATTGTGGCAGCACTAAAATAAATGTCAAAAAACAGCTGTTTTGCAGCAGGCTATCAATTCTTTGCACAATCAAAACGGCAAAAAAGTTGAAAATTTTTAATTAAAGGTCGCCAAATTTTACTGAGAAAGGAATTATATATGTATGTATATGCATGGCTAAATAGAATAGTATAAAATAATAAAGAGTGTAAGAAAACAGGTCGAACAGGGTATGAAGAAAAAGTAGAGGCTTGGAAGAAAGTTGAGTGCTTTTTTAATGCAAAACATATGGTCTGTAAGTAACAAAACCATATGGCCTGCATTTGGTAGTTTAAACGCCCAATTTTATGCGTTTACAGATGGTTTAAATACTGTATTGATTTATAGCTTTGCTAGTTTAAACACATTTTAAACCAAAAATAGAGATTAACTTGCACTGATTTATTAGCCCTTAGAGTTATTCATAGATTAAATTTATGAAATTGCCATATAGAATGGTCAAATAAGTTTATTGTTTATTGCTAATGAATTGTTTAAACCGACTTTCTCATACAAAATTAGTACTTGAAACCAACATTAACAATCGTTTATGACTAAAGGTGTACATATCGTTAGCTTAGTATAGAAAGGCCTTAATTCATTATTTTTTTTTTAAATCGAATATTTTGTATATTTCTATGGAATATGTATGTATTGAAAAATGCAAAAATCTCGTTTTCCAAAAAAATTAAGATAAGTAATTAAAAATAGTTTGAAACTGAATTTTCAAGATATCTTTCAGTTCCAAACAAAAAATTAAAAAATATAATAATAAAAAAATTATAAAAACAATTGAATACTAGTGTTATTAAAATAAAAAATAATTAATTTTGCAATACAAAAAGTTCAAGTGTACTTAACATAATTTTTTCCTTTTGCAGATCTATTGCCTGAATGATCATACCAAAGCCGTTGCTATGATTGTTACAATCAAATAAAAAGTGTTCACCATTCCTGAAACCAACGATTCCTTAACAAAATACCTCCTCATTGCATTAACAACATACCTCAGCCAAAAATTATTTTAAAATCCACCTCAACAAAATGGCATTTATAAATGTATCGCTATGTAAGTATATAATAGCAATAAATATTAAAAAATAACTCGAGACATTATTTACTTCCATTCTCACAAAAAAATTTCAACATTAAATTTTGCCCATAGAAATTAATTTTTCTTTTCATGCGCTTAATTGCAAAAATCAATATTTAGAATATTTAAACTCGTAAATAGACGTTTTGTGAATATTAAATTTAGAATTCGTAATTAATTTTTAGTTGGAGGACTTCTGAAGTACATACTTATGTATGCATGTACAAAGTCTTAATATCATTATGTGATGTGATATTTATTTTAAATTATCAAAAAAAAAAAAAATATATATATACATATGTATATATGTATGTATGTATGTATATGTATATACATAGTATAAATAAACCAAAACAAAAAAAGAAAAAATTTTTAAACTAATTAAGCTTGTAGTTATGTATTTTCCTTAAGATACAGCTTCTGAATTATTTTTTTTTTGTCAATCAAGGTGATACAAAATTTTGTTTAAATATTTTTAAAATAACAAAAGTATACTGAAAAACGACTGCCTGAATTTAAGTTAACAATAAAGTATACTTTAAGGGCCATTATTATAACTTAAAGTTTGTAAAGAAAAGTTGTTCATTATTACAAATTTAATTTAACTTATCCTAACTGGGATAAACTTGCCATTAATTTATCGCTCCTAACTTTAAGTTTTAATAACAAGGCCCTTAGAATTATAAATCTACTTATGTGACACATATTTATTATTTTATTTGAAGCAATAACTAATTCATAAAATATTTCATTCTATAAAAACAATGAAAAAATATTCGGAAACAAAACCTTTAATCCATTCGACCACCACAAAAAAAATGATTAGACTTTAAAGCATTTAACATTTGCTTTCGTACTTAGATAATTAGGTTAACGAAATACTTGCTTTTTTGTATGGAGGGAAAAAATATGTGAAATTCATTTGCTGGTGGTTAAGCATTGTCTATATGCATTTCATTGTTGCTTTAACAAATCGTCAGTATTTTGTTAACCCAATTATCTAAGTACGAAAGCAAATGTTAAATGCTTTAAAATCTAATGTCTTCTGTGCGGTCGAATGGAGTTAAACAATAATTTAAAAAATGCATAAGAAAATATTGTTTACTACATAATATAGCATTTAAAAGATTAAATAGTATATTTTTATTTGCATTAAACAGAAAGCAAAATAAATAAAGTAAATACAAATTTAAGCAAAATCCCAACAACATTGACTACACAAATAGAGAAATATTTGCTGTTCTATTTTTTTTATTGTGTGATTACTTTTAATAAAATAATAGAATTATGACAATATGTCGGATAATAAATTTCTTGGGAGGTAAAAAATATTTACTGACCGAAAAATTTACTGACTGGCTCACGATGTCGACAGGAAATTTTCTTTCGCTTATTTATATTGATAACAAAAACAAACTTTCTTATTTTGTTTTTGTTTTTAATATAAATAAGCGAAATAAAATTTCTTGTCCACATCGTGAGCCAGGCCATTATTGTCGAACTCTCAATTTATACGAACTCGAAAGAATACATAATAACACTTTTGAACATGAGCCTGATAAAGAAATTATCCCTTCATTAAAAAATCTACTTTTGTCAAAAGTACACTCTAGGTCTGCTATAGACAAACAAAAGTATAATTTAAACCTAAAAATTAGATGAAATTCCTTTTAACTTAAGAGGAACAAAGATAAACCGGATAAAAAGTACTAGTTTACGCAAAAAAAAAAAAACGCTTTCTGGCATAAATATTGATTTTATTATGAGAAAGAAAAATACAGGTACATAAACGATATACATATGTATGTGACAGCGCATAGAGAAAGGGACCTAAGGGTAAAAAAGTAAATTTTCACTTTTTTTTTTTTTTTTGATGTGGACAACATCTGAGCATCGAATGAGACCGATCCCATGCCCCAAAAGTGTTCCCTCCCAGAGATAACGGTAAAATTTATTTATTTTCATTTATTTATTTATTTTTTCCTTATGAACAGTTTAAAAAAATAGAAAAATCATTTTAATCGACGGTTCTTGCGAATTGGTTCCTTAGAACTTGACGGTACCGGTCCTTTATTTTTTTCTGCTGCCAGATGTGCGAGAATAATTAAATCTTGAGATTCCTTATCTAAATTCATGAAAGATGTACGAAAATCCACAGCCATCTTCTTAGGGATCACTTCATTGCATTGATTTGAACAACACGGAGGTATTTTTGAACCATACAGTCGAGCAAATACCTTTTCTTCGCGTAAATCAAGATCAGATTTATCAAGGTACATATTATCGGTATCATCTTCAGAGTCACTATCCGATAATTCTGAGAAGTGATCGTCATCAGTAAATCTACTTCTTCGAATTCGTCCACCATTTCATCCTAAAACAGTCAGTAAGAATGTTATTAGTTTTAAATTATTTTCGCGAATAACATAATAAGGTTATGTGAAAAAATTTTCGTACTAATTCACGATTTAAAAGAATTATAAATGAGTATTTAATATAATTCACAATTGATAATTTCAGAAAATAAACCTGGATTCGAAAAAACGCGAGCAAAATTGATATCAAACTCATGGAAACAGCGCGCTATGTAGAAAACAAGAGGTAGGGACGACCTACGCGCGTTTTCAAGGTTGACCAACACGTTCCTGACGTCATGAGATGTGTCGCTTTCAAATGAGACCAATACCAACACGCTCAGTGATGGTACACCAAAGATACACGTATTTAAATCTTTAAAATGGCTCTCCTGAACAAAACCGGTTTTTACCCTTAGGTCCCTTTCTATTTTGCGCGTCACATATGTATAATCAACCCAATCGTAAAAATTTGTCCCCTCAAATATTGCCACAAAATTCCAATCGTGAATAATTTTTCCTCAGAAATGTTTTCCCTTTTTCAATTCCCTCTATCATGGATAATATTATTCTCAGGGATTTTTCACTTTTCCCTAAATTTTTTTTTCACTTTAATTTTGCAGACGAACGAAATTAATACATAGCACAGTTTCAAGGTATGAACCTTTTTGTTTTGAATGCAGCGAATTTTATGGCGAATTCCAGAATAATTAAAAACTCCATTTTACACTTAAAAACATTTTTTTTTCAAGCCCAAAATATATATTTCTTTGTTATGGCACTTAAATTTGTTCAATTTTTAAGCTTTACATTCACTGGGAATGATAGCGTGGAAAAATTTCACCTGAGATTCACAATAGTATTTTCCCTTCAACGGGAACAAAAATTCCAATTGTTATTCACAATAGGGGTAAATGATTTCTTAAACAAAATCATAATGTATGCAAGAAAACTTTTGGTGTGTAAACCAGGACAAAAATTATGAAAAGAGTAGCAACACAAAAGGGAATTAAAGTAAAAAGCAGTAGAAAAATTCAAATCAGCTGTTCGTTTCTCTTTTTCTATTAGCCGTTTTTGTTTCTTTGAAATTTTTTTAAACTAAAATACATTCTGATTATTCTGATTGCTGTTGTTTTTTTTTTTTTTTTTTTGTTATTTTGAGTTTGTTAACTTCAATGTTCAGTTTCTATAAAAAAAATTCAATACCAATTAAACTATTTCTATATGTAGTTATAATTTCTTCATAATATAATCATTATTATTTCCTTTTAAAGTAATCAGTAAGTGAAATCGCTTTCATATTATCTACACTAAACATGCAAGCAACAATTTCAACAATTTTCAAACCTCTCACAGTGAAATTAAATTCTAATCATTTGTCAAGCATCTTTATAACTATATTTAATAATTTTTAAAATTATTATTTTTTATTTTTTTGCAATTATAGGAAATATTTACAGAAAATTCTATAAATATTTTCTTAATTTATGGTTGAAATGACAATATTTACTTTATGATTAATTTGACAATGGCGCCTCAACATTGTGCTTTTAAAATTAATATTTTTTGTTATTGAGAAAGTTTTGCTGAAAGCCATAAAATTCAAAAAAGAAAAAAAGTTAATAAATTTTATTGCAAAATTGTTTGTCAAATTTTAATAAGAATTTATTTCGTAAAAAATAAGTAATAGTAATAATAATGGAAAATAAGTAATATATGTATGTCCCCGTTTAGACTATCTATGCATTTATTTTAGAAAGATTGTATTTAATTTTATTTTTTATATTTTATATATTTTTCAGTCAGTATACCGAAACGTGTCAATGTAGCTGTCATGCTGTTCATGGCCTGTCTCATGAGTTACATGATGCGTGTTAATTTGTCTTTAAATATAATAGCCATGGTTGAAAATACGGATGCAAATTCAACGGAATTATTACCAGATGTAAGTGCATTTGTTTTATATTAACTGGAAAATTTTATCTTTTAATGTGTTATTTTTTTTTTTTTTTTGCTTATCATGCATGGGCCATAATTTTTAAATGTTTATGTTGACGACATACACATTCGAAATTAATTGCCTGATAAGATTTTGTTTTATTTTATTACACGTAATTTTTCTTCGAAAGACAACAAAATTTCATTAAAAATGCTTTTCGATTTACTTCGAAAGGTGTTTGTGTTAAAAAAACAGATTATATAACATTAAGCACTTTAAAATTATAATGTGATTATATGAAAAATGGGCGGTATTTTTGGGTGTGACAAAAAAGTAATATATTAAAATAATTTATTTTCCTTTTTTTTAAAAAAAGCAACTGCAACAACTGTGCACTCAAAATAGTACACAAATATATTTTTGCTTTATATTCTTTTATTATTAAATTAATTAAACTTTGACAGATTATTGTGAATTATTCACCCCTATCGTGAAAATTTTTTCCCTCATAAATATTTCCACTTTTCACCAAATTGCAATCGTGACTAATATTCCCCTTATCGTGAATAATATTTTCCACGTGAATTTTTTCACTTTTCCCTTGGTTTTTTTTTCACTTTATTTTTGCAGGCGAACTGAATTAATACATGAAATAATTTCGATATTTTCCTTCGAATTATATATTAAAAATTATAAATATTTATTTTTAGGACTAGATTAGTAAGTAACCTTTACGATTGTTAACAATAATTGGCTGCAACACCTTTTTTCATTGAGTATGAATCTTTTTGGTTCACACACAGTAAATTGCATGGCAGTGCACCGCTGTGGTATACTAAATAATTTTTTTCCACTGCATCTAGAATATTTAGAAACACAACTTTTAAGTTGAAAAAAATTAATTTGGGACCTAAAATTTGTGTATATATGATTATTAAACTTAAATTTGTCTTAAATTTTAAGCTTTACAAATCTTCTTCCCTTTTTTACATTCACTGGGATTGATAGCGTGAAAAAAGTTCACGGGAGATTCACGATACCATTTTTCCCTTTGAGTGGAATAAAAATTTCACGTGAACAAAAATACCACTTGTTATTCCCGATAGGGGTGATTATGTTTACAAAATACTTGTAAAGTATTTGGAGAAATGTCTGGCAATATTGTTAAGAGAGTGAAAATCAAGACAGAATAAAATTGATAGAACAAGATCGAGCAGCTCGATCATGAACAAAAAATGCGTTCGAATTTTTTTTTTTTCCTTTTCTCCTTTTTTATCCAATGCGGGAATAAAAAAAACTCCCCAGGGAAAAATAGCTAACTATTATGAATGCAGTTGAACTTGCTTTTTTGACTAAAAATCTTTCTCCTATAAAACAGGATGAACTTTACTTAAAAATATAATTATTAATCCATTAAAACAAAGTTTATATGTATATGTAAATAAATTTTTTTTTGTGCTTGCAAAAAGTGGGAGAAAACAAAATGCCACCGTTATGCGGTGATGCCACTTATTGATTTTTTTCGTTCCCAATGAATTCATGATTGTAGGAATTTTTTCTCGAGGAAATTATCTTCCCTAGGAAATACATTCCGAGGGAATAGTTATGATTGGGCTGAATAAGTTTTAACCCAGTAACACATTCATTCCTGAAAATCCCCACAGAAAATAGTTATTTTATTTAAAGTTTTAGCATTTCTTGAGATGGATCAAGTATGTCGCAACAAACTAAAAAAAAATATTCGTTCCGCATGCTTATTTCACTCATTTCGACTTCTAGTCCTAGATTACTTTGGCAAAAAGTGGCAACCTTATAAAACATGTGTTTTGAGTTTCAAGGCGCCTTGCAGTGCAGTATTTTTTTGGAGCCAATTTAACCGTAATGTAATTCAATACTTTGATTTGAAAGATCTCAGTCCAACCAATACTAAAGACGAGCTAGACTATAAAGTATTGGGTGGCAGCGTTTAAATTGCAATTTGAGGTGTCCACGCAAGAAAATCCCTAAAAGTTGGTTTACTTTTTACTTTTGTAAGTCGATATTCGCACGATCCCAATATTATTACTAAGTTGATTAGTTTATCGGGGAGAGAGACGATGATACTGAGCGTCATGTACTGTCAATTACATGATTACATTAATGTTAAAAACGCACACTTGCTACCATGCATAAAAAATATATGGTCAACAATAATACTTGCGTTGTGAGAACGTCGATGAAAGTTCAAAGTATAATATTCTACTATATTCTACAGTCTCTTCTGCACTTTGTGTCAAAAAACTTGAGTGAGCTCTTATTAGTTCCTGAGATATAGAAAATAACTTGAAATTATTTGCAAAATTTTGTATACGATTTTTTTTGAAAACACACAAAATGCAGAAGAGACTGTCAGGATTAATATATATTTTTTTTAGAATTTTAAAAATTTAATTTTTTGAGATATAGTTCCGCAAAGTTTAAATCATGTGACAGTGACCTTTGACCTTTTAGAAAAACAGTTAAACTAAATGCAGTTTTAAAGCTATTCTCAATACCTATTAAATGGGACCAATTTCGACCCTGTATCTTAAAAACTTTTGAAGATATGAGCAATAATGGCATATATGTATGTGTTTTTAATGAATTCCCTACTTTTCGAAGCGCCATATTTCGGGAACCACAAATATTTTAGTATTATAGAACATTCGTGCAAATTTTTTTACAATTCTAAGAGGGTTAGATAAAAAATTGCGGTTTTTTTTCGTTGATTTAAAATGGAATTACCCATATGATAGAATATTCTACCTGATGTAGAGATTTTTTAATTTTAAGTACCCGGCAAACTCTTCGATTTTTGCCGATTTTTTTAGTTTTGGCCCTATTTTTGTTTCTGGTGTTTTTTCTTTTTTGGCGTTTTTTTAGTTTTGGCGTTTTTTTAGCTTATGCGTTTTTTTCGTTTTTGGCGACTTTTTTTAGTTCTGGTGCTTTTTTGTTGTTTTGACGACTTTTTCGGTTTTTAGTAATTTTTTTATTTTGGGATTTTTTAGTTTAAGCGTTTTTTTTAAATTGAAGAGTTTGCCTCTTGCGGTTTGTAGGATACAGCAAGTTGTCAAAATTACATAGTCGAAATTACATTAACTGATACCCTTTAGTTTTGATTTTTTTTTTATAAATTCCCATGTTAATTGGTGTAGTCTACATAAAAATACCCTAAATTTAAAAATTTCAAGTCTCTATATATAATTTTCTGAATATTAAATTAGGATTTGCATTTGATGGGCAGCCAGGGTAGGTCTGAACTTGAACCCTGAAAAAACAGATCTCGTACTTTTTACCAGAAGGAAAGTTACGGAATGGAGAACACCAAAATTGGACGGTATATCACTCTCGCCCAAAACACAGACAAAGTACCTGGGAGTAATTTTGGATAGTAAACTGACGTGGAAACCCAATATAGAGGATAGAGTCAAAAAGGCCACCACTGCTCTGTACGCATGTAAAAAGATGCTGGGAAAGACATGGGGACTTTCGCCTAATCTTACATATTGGACCTACACAGCGGTAGCTAGACCAATTCTACTCTATGGAATACTTGTATGGTGGAGGGCGGCTGAGACGAAAGCATACCTAAAAAAGTTAGAAAACACCCAGAGACTGGCAGAACTCTGCATCACTGGAGCTCTGAAAAGTACACCTACTGCAGCCTTAGATATTATGTTGGACCTTAAACCAATAAAACTAACCGCTTTGAACGCGGCATGCAAGTCCGTAATCCGACTGAGAATAACAGGACAGATGTCGTACAAACCATTTGGTCACGGTAAATTGCTGGAAAACATGGAGTGTAACTCGGACTACATCATTCCAGAAATTAACTTTCTTGAAAAACCACAGATCACCATAAGGGAAGAAGGCTATCTCGAAGGTCTTAACTATAGGGGGCATAGTTTCAATTTATTCACTGGTGGTTCAAAGATGTAGGAAGGGGTAGGAGCTGCGGTTTACTGCCCAGAGCTCGGTATAGAGGAATCTTATAAACTTCCTGATTACTGTAGCATATTCCAGGCGGAAATCTATGCAGCAAAAATGGCTGCAGAATTAGCTTTCACCCCTCAAACCATGAATGCGCGTGTGAATATATATATAGACAGTCAAGCAGCAATTAAGGCTATTTCAGCAGACTGTAACTACTCCTCGGTTGTGCTCATGTGTAGGAATGCCCTAAATAGGCTATGTGCTGACAGACAAGTACATGTTTTTTGGGTACGAGGACACATGGGGATTGAGGGAAACGAAATGGCAGATACACTGGCCAAAAGGGGAATCCAATTACCTGTGGAAGAAATGGTATATGTTAGGAAACCAATTCAACACTTGAAAGGGATCTTAGACTCTAAGATGAAGGAAGAAGCGGAGGAAAGTTGGCGTGCGACGAAAACTTGTAAAACTTCTAAAATCATGTGGAGTTCCTATGATCCTAAATCGACTAAATTCCTTTTATCACTAACCAGAAGAAACTGTAGACTTCTAGTGGGGATATTAATTGGACACTGTTGGACTGCTTCATATGCCGTCAAAATAGGACAAATACTTGACGGCACCTGCACTTGTATCGGGAATAGAAATGTGTAGGCTGCTAAGGTTTGCTAAATCTGTGTGGGAGTCATTCGATACAGGCACCGCGAACTAGGCCGCCATACTTGCAGATTTCTTGTCATTTTTTGGGTATCGCTAAGGATCAATCTTGGTCTATGCGAGGTCCTTTGACCACCCAGACTAACCTAACCTAACCTAAGGATTTGCATATGTTTCATTGGTCGCTTTAGAACATCCTTTAATTTTTAACTGCCATATACATATGTATTTGTTGTTGTAGCGGCCAAAATTTTACATATTCTGTGAAAAATCCAGATCCGTAGCTCTAAAAAGTGATAAGCTTAGTTAGCAGCACAACTTGTGTAGTGTGAATTGGGCCTAAGCGTCATAAGCGGCGTTTGAACCACTCAGCTGGTTTTAATACTTGGGCCAATTTCACCAACTTATTTAAATATCAATTCATATTTAAATGTCATTTTCCATTAAAAAATTAATGAAAATAGATATTTAAATATGAATTGATATTTAAATAAGGTTGGTGAAATTGGACCTTAGTGATGCCAAGTCTTATTTTATTTTCAATGTCATCGATGCTGTGTAAGAAGCAGGGCATGAGTGCAGCAGTGCGTATAATGTATGAAATGCGTAGAATGCGCTGACGCGAGCGACAATGCGTCGTATAATCCATTTTTTTTGTTATTCAGAAAATGTTTCCCATTTCACTGTAACTTATAAAATTATTTTAAATATTATATAAAAAAAAATTATTTAAATTATATCTATCCCCCTCACTCCATTACTCCATTTCTATAGTACGGCCCCCGTTACAATTGGAGTCAAAAGGATCAGGCGATGCTTTTGGGTGCCTATTTTTATGGCTACATGATCACATCATTACCGGGCGGCATGTTAGCTGAAAACTTAGGCGGTAAACCTGTAGCTGGGTACAGCTGTCTCGTTGCTGGCATTTTGACAGCTTTGACACCATTAGCGGCTGCTTGGGACAAATGGGCGGTCTGGGTTTTACGATTTGCTATAGGATTTTTTACGGTAAGTTATTCGCTTAAATTCTGTATTATCATAAAAATTCTAAAATATTTGTGTTCACTTTCCAGGGCGTTGTATATCCTTGTTGTCACAGCTTGATATCCAGATGGTCTCCACCTGAAGAAAAGGGTAAATTTGTGGCCGCTTTAATGGGTGGCACTTTTGGTACCATGATTACCTGGCCCATATGTGGTCTTATAATCGAAAATATGGGCTGGAATTGGTCCTTCTATGTGGTGGGCATGTTTGTTCTTATAGTTTGTGCTGCCTGGTTCATTGTTGTGGCTGAAAGTCCTGCCTCACACACAACCATTAGCATTAAGGAACGCGAGTTAATTGAAAAGAGTTTGGGTGATACTATTTCTACTAAAAAGGTAAGAGAACTCAATTTTTTTCTCATCAAAAACTATGACATTTAAATAATTTTTTTTAATTTTTAGCGCTGGCCTCCTTACAAGGCACTGATACTGTCCTTACCATTCTGGTCTTTGATGCTACTGCATTATGGCAGCATGTGGGGCTTGTTCTTCCTAATCACGGCTACACCCAAATTCTTAAGCGAAGTGTTGGGTTTCAATTTATCCTCAGCGGGCTTTCTTTCCTCTTTGCCTCATATGGCTCGTCTGCTGTGTGCCTTTGGTTTTGGTTCCGTAGCCGATGTAATAAGAAGCAGAAATTGGTTGACTGTAACTAAAATGAGAAAAGTGTTTTGTTTGCCATGTAAATATATATAAAAAAATTAATTTTCTTTTATTATTAGTTTATTTAACCAAAACTTTGTTTTTCAGCCCATGTTATACCCGGCATATTGTTGATAATCTTAGCCTTCTACGGCAAAGATCCTTATGTTTGTGTGGCCATTATGACAATATCATTGGGTTTTAATGGTGCCGCCACCGCTTCTAATTTGCAAAACTCTCAAGACTTGGCTCCCAACTATGCGGGCACATTGTATGGCATAATCAATTGTGTGGGCACTACACCCGGCATATTTTCCCCCATGATAGTGGCCGCTTTTACCAAAGAAAATGTAATAACTGCTAAGCAATTATTTTATAAAGATTTTTTTAAATTATAATTTTCTCTTCTTTTTTCAAATTCTCAGAACACTCTCGAACAGTGGCACTATATTTTCATTATTGGAGCCTTTGTTTATATTGTACCTGCTCTTATCTATTGGATATTTGGTTCGGGAAAAATTCAAAAATGGAATGAACTTGATAACAGCGCCTCGAGGGAAGAAATTATCAATACAAAATTATAAAAGATAAGCTATTTAATTCATTAATTTTCTTTAAAGAAATTTATTTGTGTTAGAGTTGAAGTATTTTTTTAATTTTTCCTCTCAACCTTAATTTAATCAACCAATTTAAAGAGTATTTTTTTATTGCAAATTCAAGTGCTGTGCATAGTCATTATAAATATACATTTACACATAAACCTATAATATTTTCGTTAATTTCGTTAAAAGTTTCGTCGCATACAGAAACTCTTATAAAATATATTTTGTAATTTATTGTTGAAAAATTTTAACACTTAGACCATAAATAAGCAACTTTATGGTGCTCTCTTTTCTAAGTGGAATTACTCATACATAAATTCAAAATTTAAATTATTCTTTTAAGTGTTAATTTTCGTTGTCTTATTAGTTAATATATTAGGTTAAGTAAATATAAATCATTTGTATTATTTAGTATATTGATATTGTTTAAAATATGAAATCATAAAATACGTTTTAGTAAATAAGTAATAAAATAGGAAAATTTTTTTAAAAACACTATACCGCACAATAGAAGCGCCATAAAATAAGCAAAAAGTGAGCAAATTAAACAATCCCCCTTATCGTGGTTGGTGTATTTCGATTCTTACTACGACGTTTTTGTAATAGATTACAGAACACGGCAACATTTTCTCTTTAATCTAGGACGAAACTGTCGTAGTCGAAGTCGAAATACGCCAACCACGATAAGGCCCAATATCTTTAATATTTAATATTAAGAAAATAAGGAATGACGTGGTTGGTATCCTGTTGGTACAACAATAGCCAGAAGTTTTTGATTGTTTTCCATCAAAGCAAAAATTCAAGTTGTTCCTTATAAAATTTGCCTCTTAACTAAATTGTAGTCTGTTATTGCGGCTTCAGTTTTTTTCCCTGTTTATTTTAATGGTGTCAAAATTAAATAATTTTACGCGAATTTCATGAAAAGTGTTAATTAATTGTAAATAAAAGTATGTGATGTTATATGCATACATATGTATGCACATATGTACACACATATCGTTACCTTAATATAGAAAGGCCCTAACTCATTTTTTTTAAATCCAGATTTTAGCATTTTTCATTACATTAGCAGTCTATTCATAAAAACTGTTTTAGGTTTGTTACAGGTTTATTTATATTTACATCAAATAAGCGCTTAATAAACCTAAAATATTTTCTAGTAGATGTTCTTCTACCGAAATATAGAAAAAAAAACTTGATTCCAAAAAAAAATAAGTTAGGGCCTTTCTATGTTAAGGAAACGATATGTATGTATGCACATGTTTTGGATTTAACTCCCAAAATATCAAAAAAGTTTGAACTCATATCTATTAATACAACAAATTTAAAATTTTTTAGCAATTTGTAAATATTTTGCTAAGTAGTGATAATTCAAAATGTAACTGAACTGGTGTTCATGCCATTTTTGAAAGTGGATATAATATTGTTTCTAATCTACATACATATATACATATGTACATGTACATACACACACACATATGTAGATTAAGAAAATTTTTGAAAAAAAAATGATTTTTTGTTAATAAAACGCCAATACAATCATATTGAAGCGCGAAAAAAATTAAATCCAATATAATTAGGTTGAGGTTCAATAAACAAATAGTGCCATTCTTACGAGCACATAGCAATCTGTAAAATATTTTAATAACCATTAAAAATGTTGACACTAAATTTTTGAAACCATTACTTGAACTATTCCAACATTAAATTTAATTTAATTAAAATTAAAATGTTAATGTTACGCCTGACTTACACTACGACCACACGAGCAATTTGTTGTATCTTAACACTAGCAATAACGCCGACATAGTAATAACGTCAAGTAGAGGCGGTGACGTACGTACATATGTACATATATTCAAATATATGTACATATGTATTTGTTTTTCATGCATATAAATACTTAAATTATCAATAATTAGATAATTTTCTAATTGTATGTAAATTGAACTTTTATTTGTTTTATGTAGTTAAAATATTTTGTTTTTACTTTTCTGTTGAAAAAAAAATAATATTAATTATATCATTCTGACAGCATGTGTTAAGAGATTATTGCTCAGCAATGTATTTTAACATTTGTTGCTGAATATATATTTGAACACATATTCATACGGTCCACACGTAAATATCTTGTGTCAGCAATTGAGTTCGACAGTTGCCACGGCAATAATTACCAAGATTATTGCTCGTGTGGACGGCTAGTTAGAACTTTCTTGTTCCTTATTAATTTTTTTTTTTCGATATAAACTACCAAAGAAAAACTTATATTTACAAAAAAAAAAGTTAAAAACCAAAAAAGTTGTTAATTATTTTGAAAACATTTTCCTTAGTTCCAATTCACACTACACAAGTCTTATTGCTAAGCATATCACTTTTTCTTCTTTAAACTTTCATCGGCGCTCACACAATGCAAGTCTTAATTTTGAGCTCATAGTTTTTTGTATGCATGTGTGCTTTTTGTAATATTAGGAATGAGAAAGCAAAGCGCATTGACATGAAGCTGAGTACTCGTTTCTTTTCCCATCGTCTCTCTCTTACAAATTAATCAGCTTAGCAGGAATACTTGCATAGTGTGAACGGGAACTTACATAAAAGAAATTAAAAATTTATATTATATATAAATAATATAAATCTAAATTAAGCAAACAAACAACAAAAAACAACATTTGTATCAAGCCAACAAAATATACGGTACGTAAATATACATATATACATAAATACATACATACATATGTGTCCTTAATTATGAAAGTGGTCTAAGTCAGTAGATTACATTTGAACAAACCAGAAAATATTTTTAAATTATGCAACATTTTAATTTAGAGTTTTACTATTGTTGGTTAATATAAAATGTGTTTAATATTTATTAAATATCTATTTATTGAAGTTTTTTAAGAATCATTTAATATTTCGAATTAAAAATGCATATGACTTAAACCACTTTCATAATTAAGGACATATGCAATTTCCCAAACAATAACACTATGCATGTTGTTATTGTTGCTGCAAAAAAATGTTTATGTACTCACATTCTGCATTTCTCTCTTTTGTGTTGGAATGCAGTTTCAACTCTTGTAACTGTTTACCTTTTATTCTTTCAGTTTCTAAACATTTTTGCGGTGCGCGGACGTCTTTGGTAAATTCTCGTGAAATAATTATTAAATTTGTGTATTAAAAATTCTGGAAACTTAGTTATTTATTAAATAAATGTTATTTACTTCTCGTCCGTTTAGTAAACTAAAAATATTTATGCATATAACTCGACTTCTTGCTGGTAAAACGGTGATCAAATTCTGTTTCTATAAGCAGAGCTGTTGGCAGCGCTGTCTGTGTTACTTTCTTGTTTATGTTTTTTGACGCGCCGTTATAGTGCAATATGTTAAAAGAGAATGAAGTAATAGTGAAGAACAGCGATGTTAATTATTTATAACTCTAACGTGATATTCCCCTTCACAAAACGCGCTAAGTTACAGCATAGTAAACTACATATTTATAGTACAGGGTGTTTTTTTTAGAGGTATAGAACTTCGAATTGAAATAAAACACAAGAAAATCGTTTTAATGTCCATCAATTTGGCTTTATTGGTAGGATAATTTTATGCCATTAATGTTTAAATATGATTTCGGGCATGTGTCCGCCGCAGCTGGCTCGAATAAAGCCAATTCTACAGGTCCAATTTTCAACCACTTTTTCGAGCATATGGGGCCGTATGTTGGCAATAACGCCACGAATGTTGGCTTCCAAGTCCCCTAACGTTTCTGGTTTGTTGGCGTAGACGAGCGACTTCACATATCCCCAAAGAAAATAATCCAATGGTGTCAAATCACACGATCTTGGTGGCCAATTGACAGGTCCATTCCGCGAAATTATGCGCTCATCGAATGTTTCCTTCAATAAATCGATTGTGACGTGCGCTGTGTGGCATGTAGCGCCGTCTTGTTGGAACCACAACTCATCCACATTCATGCCATCCAATTCGGGAACAAAATAGTCGGTTATCAGCTCCAATTGCTGTGCACGGTGGCGAATCGAATCATTCGGGTCCTCTTCAACACTTTGCTCTACAGCGGCAATTGTTTCTTCGGTGCGCACTGTTCGACGTCTCTGCGGATGCGTATTATCACATAGAGTAAACGTAGTGCGAAAACGATCCATGGTTAACCGAATTAATTGCTCTGATGGACGATTATGTCGACCATAAAATGGACGGAGCTTGCGGTAAACTTCGCGAACTGAACCATTATTTTCGAAATAAATTTGCACGATTTGCAAGCGTTGTTCTTTTGTCAACCTGTGCATGATGAAATGGCAAACCAAACTAAATATTAATCACTTGACAGCTGACAAAATGGCCGCCAGTTAAAAAAGTGATGCCAACTTAAAGTTCTATACCTCAATAAAAAACACCCATTACAATTAGCTTCACTTAAATTAAACGCATTGGCTTACTAAGCGAAATTTCACATGATTTCTGAAATTTTATAGAATTAATCAACACACCTGTTTCGCGGGAATCCCCTCGCCATTTTTACTGTTAAATACCATTAAAATTTTTTTACTTTTTATAATTTACATAAATTTTGGAAATCAATTTTCCAAGCATCACTAATATACTCCACACTGAACAAAAAATGGTAGGTAAATAGCGCAAAATGGCATGTAGATTTGAAGAAAAGTAGGTCATTATACAACTAACAAATTTTCCCGTTTATTTAACACACAATTTTTAGTAAAATTCAAAATTGTAGTAAAATAGTCAATTTGAAGAAAATTACTCTATTTGAAAGTGCACTTTGCTTTTTAGCTTCTGTGACATCCAAACATACAAATTCATTTTAAAATAAAAAACAACTAAAAATTTCATAATCTTATAATACAGTGACTTGTGCTACTTTCAAAACAAACGGCTCGTATGAAAAATCGTAATGTTAATTAATGAAAAAAGTCTACACATTGTACATATTTATAATCTTCAAATGTGCAAAGTTTTGTTATAATATAAAGCTTTTCATTCCGACACGTGCTTATTAAGGAAACCAACCCAGTTATATAAAAACAACAAAACATTCCTATTTCCCAAACATCAAATCTCTTTATTTCCATACGTAAATTTCTCCCAACTTCTCTCTCTCATCTCAATTTTGTTTCTCTTTATCTATGCTTCCTTGTCCTCTTCTTTTTAGTTTCTTGAAAATTTTGTGGTGCGTGAACGTCTTTTGCAAATGCTCTGAAAAATTAATTAAATGCATTGTTAAAAGTGTTAGAAAATTAATTATTGCGGTAAATAAATGTTATTTAGTGTATACTTTCTTCACAAATTAAAGTATTTTTGCATAAAATGTGTTTTTTCATTGTTAAAAACGTGATGAAATTATATTTGCACAAGCAGAACTGCAGGCAGCGCTGTTGCTGTTGCTGTTGTTTTCCTTCTTTTGTTCTTTCGCGCGCCGTTATATTGTGATGTATTTGTAGGTATGTTAAAAAGAAAAGAAATAAGAAGAAGCATCACGAAGCAAAAGCTTTAATATAAGTAATCATAGAAAATAGTGAAGTAAGTAATAAATAAATCGTTCCTTTATGTGCAACAAATCAATGGAAAAGAAAATAAGTTTTTATTTTTATGAGCGAAAATATAAAAGATGGTAATTTATCCACAAAATATGGCCTTTTAGTGTATATTATGAAAGTGTGTAAAAGTTTTGTTACAACATAAAATTGAAATTTACATGAAAATTTTAACTTCGAATGCACTGACCGTGTGTACATGGTGGGATAGCTATGAGGTGAGTACTTTGGTTGTTACAAAAATACGTATGAATAATCTTCTCTAGACGTATGTATCGTCACCTTAAATGCAAACGGCCGTAACTACACAAAAATTCGAAGTGGATTTTTTTGATTGATTATGGTTAATTTTATCAAACTACATGTTCAAGCAAATATTTAGACCTCTGCGATCAAAAATGACGACTTTATTAAAGAAATTCAAACGGACGTAATTACGAATGCATCTATTTTTTTTTTATTCAAAAGAAAGTAACTAACATAAAAGCTTAAATATATATAAAAAGGAAGTAAATGGTTAAAAACATATACATAAATAAGTATCCATACTACAAGTAAATATCGAAGAAAATTTTCAAGAATACTTTATTGATTTTGTAACGTTTTGTGTTTCTCCTATAAAAAATATAAAATTGTAGTTACGTCCGTTTGTATTTAAGGTGACGGTATGTACGTCCAATACATAACTAATTTTTAACTTCTTGTTATTTTGCAAATCGATATGTACATCGAAATTCTTTATATAAAATCAAATTAGCAAATATATTGCAATTTCTAATATGTATTTATTTGGTGGAGATAAAAATTTAGTGCACGTAGGTAATCGTGGAGACTGTGTACAGCACTGTTAATTAGGCATTAATAATTTGGACCTTTTTATACTGTGTACAGCATTGTCAATTAGGCGTTAATAATTTGGACCTTTTTATACAACTGTGTTTGTCGGCGAATAAAGTAAAGACAACAACGATTTAAAAAGGAAAAAAAACGAGAAAAGTATAAGGTTAGCTTCTAAAAATTTTTGCAGTGCGCGAACTTCTTTTTTGAATTCTCTGAAATCATTATTAAATTTGTGTGATCAAAATTCTAGAAAATTGGTTATTTATTTCATGTCCATTTAGTAAATTAAAAATATTTGTGCATATAGCTCGATTTCTTGCTGTTAAAACAGTAATAAAATTGTTTCCTTAAGAAGAGCTGATGGCAGCGCTGCAGCGCTCCGTTATAATGCAATATGTTAGAAGAGATTGAAATAACAGTCAATATAGCGTTCAAAATATGTACATACATACATATGTATACATATGTATGTACAACGAAAAAGAAAATAAGTTAATTTATACGAGTACCTATGGGTTCAAATTCAAAGCAAATAAAAAATATAGCAGCCTTATTTATAAAACTTATTAAGGCTTTATAAAGGAGTTTTAAAACAAATTTTCATAAAAAAATTTCTTAAAAAGGCCTTATGAAGCCTTAATAATTTTTATAAATAAGGCTGTATGTATTTAAGATGGCAATTAGTTACAAAATATTGCCTTTTATATAAAATTGTGCATACATTATTGTGTTTTAATATACCTACTACATATTAACATATTTGTGTTCAAATAAAATTAATTAATGGAGTCATAAGTGAAAATATGCATATATGTAAGTATGTATGTACATATCGTCGTTGCTAAAGATATCTTAATTGGTTCAGAAGTTATCAAACGAAGACTGTACATATTTATCAAAAAATATTTAAAAAACAGTTATGTGCTAAAATAAAAAAAATTATTTTATTAGAAATGCTCTTGAGGCTGAACAACAAAATGAGTTATGTGTAGTTTTTGAGGCAAGTCCGCTATACCTACCAAATCTACAATTATTTGAGATTAATTTTACGAAATACTTATACATATGTATATAGGTATATATGTATATACATATGTATGTATATATATATATATATGTATATATATATATATTTATATATATATATATGTACATATATATATATATATATATATATATATATATATATATATATATATATATACAGAGAAAAACCTGCCTCATAGAATCAATAAGATTTTCTCTATGAAACGTTTTTAGGCTAAGGGGTATCCCAGCAGAAAGAAGCGAAGAGATTCCTTATTGTTTTTATGAGGTAAATCTTATTAATTTTATCAAGAAGAAAACCACATAACATCAAGACGAAATCTTATTCACGACTTTTTTTACTCAATTTCCGTTATCTTTGGCACCAAAAAAACAATCCATAGAGAAAAACTTCTTTATTCTATTAGGTTTTCTTATAAATTGTAAACTATAGGGATTTCTAATTGATTTTATTAGGTTGCCTTATTAATTTGTTTAAAAACGTTCTATTCTTGATTTTATTAGGCTATCTTATTGATTTTTTCAATAAGGTTTTCTTCTTGATTTTAGTAGGTTCCTATATGATTATGTGTAAAACATCTTATTGATTTTTTTAATAAGGAAATCTTCTTGATTTTATGAGGTATCTTGTTATTTTTTTTTTTTTTTTCTATAAATAGACATAGAGACAATTTTTTTCATTATCTTTTCAATTTTTGTATAAGAATGTTTGCACAATAATTTCAATGGTTATTCAGGCTGCTTGTTAGCATATTGGTTAGAGTCCATGTCTATCAGGTAGAAGTTTGCTGGTTCAGTACTTGGTGAGTAAGTTAGTTAAGAATATAACATAATCTGTATGTACATATGTATGTATGTATGTATAAATAAATAACATCTACAACATGCTACATACATACATACATATGTATGTACATATGTATATGGTATAGAACTTAAATTAAAATACATATGTAAGTACAGAGAATAAAGACGCAATTTTTTTTAATTTTTTATTGAAAAAAATCAATAAGATAACCTCATAAAAACTACAAGATTTCATCTTGATTTTTTCAAAAAGGTTTTCTCTATGAAATTAATAAGATTTCCTTATTGAAAAAAACCATAGAGATTTCTTATTAATATTGTTCTATTTTATGAGGTATTCAGTAGGCACTGTTTTCTCTGTGTACTATATATACTTAATGTGTTTCAATACAGCCTTGCAGTATGCAAAAATATTGAAAGTTTTCAAAATAAAACAGTTTTTTTGCTCTCTTAAACTTAGTAAAAAACACATAGCTGATTTTGTCGGAGCATCGACGATATGTAGTTTATGTTTTGGTTAATGAATAAGAATAGCTTATTTTTTTATTAATAAATTTAAAAAGAAAAAGTATGATAATTTACTTATACATATAAGATATATGTATATTTAAAAAGTGGCATATGGAAATTCATTGAGATGCAATAACATAAAGTTAGACGAATGTATAAAGTTGCTGGTTATGGAAAACATAAGTACATAAATCCATAGAAAATTATAAGATAAGTCCGTTCGCTTGAATATGTACGTATGTAGATATGTATGCACATAAACATAATTTTGTAGTTTATTGAGTAGAATTTCAAAAGTACACACAAAAACTGTACTATTTTATATAAAAACAGCAAATCAAAGCAGTCTTGAACATTATCAAGATATTCTGCCTTATCGTGGTTGGCGTATTTCAAATACGATTACGTCTGTTTGGTAATAGATTAAAGAAAAACTGTTGACGTCTTCTTTAATCTATTACCAAACAGTCGTAGTCGTATTTGAAATACGCCAACCACGATAAGGCAGATTATTTGTTGCTATTTCAGACAGTGTTGTTGAAGAAAATATTGCCCCTATCGAACAACATATGGGCATTTCTCCGAGAAATTCCACTTTTTTGTCGCGTGCGAAATCAAGCAATTAACCTTATATTTCTGAACAACGTGACTCGATTTTTCTTAAAAATTTACCCAACGTAGTGCTGCTGAAGACCTACACAAATATATCAATAAGTAAAAAAAAGTTTCGGTTTCTTTGAAAAACAAGCATATTTGCTTGGTGTCACAAAAAGTTGACATTACTGTGGAAATGCCCATTTTTGTTTTTGAGAAAAAAAAATAATTTATTCCAATGACCCTATAATCGTATTTGTTTTTTAATTAACTGCTAATAATTTCATTAACCATTCTAAATCCCTAACAAATATCAATGAGTAAATATTAAAACAAATTTCGTTTTTGCGAAGTTCAAGTTGAGTGTGCCATTCTAAAACAGGAAACCCAGTTGTAATAAGAACAAAAAAATCTTTATTTTCCAAACATCATTAAATCTCTTTATTTCCACAGGTAAATCTCTTTAATATTCTACTCACGTTCTCCCTACTGCTCTTTCTCGTACTGCAATTCATTTTTAGTCCCCTTTATCACTGTTTCCTTTTCCTCTTCTTTTTAGTTTCTTGAAATTTTTGTGGTGCGCGAACGTCTTTTGCAAATGCTTTGAAAATTTAATCAAATGCATGGTTAAAAGTGTTAAAAAATTAGGTATTGCAATAAATAAATGTTATTTAGTTTATATATTATTCGCAAAACAAATTGTTTTTGCATAAAATGTGTTTTTTCATTGTTAAAAACGTGTTGAAATTATATTTGTACAAGCAGAACTGCTGGCAGCGCTGTTGCTGTTGTTTTCCTTCTTTTGTTCTTTTGCGCGCCGGAACATTGTGGTGTATTTGTAGGTATGTTAAAAAGAAAATAAATAAGAAGAAGCACCAAGAACCAAAAGCTTAAATATTAGGAAGCATAGAAAAAGAGTGAATAAAATTAATATTTATGTATATAATCAATCGGTCGTTTATGTGCAATAAATCAATGAAAAAGAAAATAAGTTTATTTGTATGAGTGAAAACATAAAAGGTGGGAAATATCCACAAAGTATGGCCGTTTAGTTAATATGAAAGTGTGTAACAGTTTTGTTACAACATAAAGTTAAATTTACATAAAAATGTTAACATGGAATGCAATGAGCGTATGTACAATGTACATGCCGATATTACTATGAGGTGAGCTCTTTGGTTGTTACATAAATATAAATCTATATAGAAGTAGTATGTCGGATTCAGATAATTCATTTCTTATTATTATTTTGCAAATCTACACATCAAAAATTCCACGAAAAATATTGCAATATCTAATATTTAGGTGAGAATAAAATAGCTTAAATGCACGAATTTTTTCGTGCAGATGGCCTGTTACGCAGCATTGCCAATTGGGCGTTAATTCTGTTAGTACTTTTTTATACAACTGCGAGTGTCGGCGAATAAAGTAAACACAACAAAACTTGTAAGAGTAAGAAAAAAACAAGAAAAGTATTGGGCTGTAAAATAGAAAAAGTGTTTATTACAAAAGCAATTAGTAAAAATGGTACGTGTGGCCTTACAAATATCTGCAAATTTAGAAAATGTCGAAGAACTTAAAACATGCCATCCCGGCTATCCATTTTTTATTAAAATTACCTGCACAAATTGTGGTGAAACGTCTGACAAGTGGCATGATATAACCGAGTCGGAGCGAACGCAACATGATACACGTAATCCGGATGGATTTAATTTCTATATGAAGTGTAAAATGTGTAGCCGGGAGAACTCCATAGATATTGTGGAGAAATCGAATGGTAATCTTTTGCATTCGGTGTTTAAGAGGATTTTTCTTAAAAGATTTGCATATTTTTAGCCACTTACACGCAGGAAGATAGTGGCAAATTTAAGACAATTGTGGTATTCGATTGTCGCGGCGCTGAGCCGGTAGATTTTTCACCACGCAGCGGCTGGATAGTTCATTCGGTAGATAGTGGTCAAAAGTTTGATGATGTTGACCTTTCGGAAGACGATTGGGTGGATTATGATGAAAAGAATAAGAACTCTGTGGGAGTTTATGAGTTTGCTTCAAAATTTATTAAATTGAAAAAGTAAAAGCATTGATATTAATTAACTGCAGACACTAATACGATAAATTATGATATTGCATTTCGAAATAATTTCTTTCTTTCTTTCTGAATTAATAAAATTGTAAATGAGAGCAAAACTAATTTTGAATTATAATCGTTGAGAGTTTTCTAAATTTAAGGCTGTTGCTTTCGAATGATTTTCCTAATCAATAAAAAATAATGATTATTCAATGATTGCAAAATGATTTATGACCCAATTATGCTATTTCGAAGAATTTTCCTTTATATAAGAAAGATTGTAGCGCCAAATTTGCTAAAGCTGCAGTTTTCTCGTGATGCAGCAAATAAAATTAGTTTTTTTTTTTGTATAACCATGATTTGTTAAATCATTTATTTCTTTTGTTTTAGTTACTCTGCAACCACTGGCGGCTAAAGTAAAGTTTGTATTAGGCAGCATCTCAATAAGTATGCAGGAATGTAGAATAAAATTTTGTTCTAAAGCAAAACATTTTAGGAAAATTTATAGCTATTTTGCATTATTTTGGAATATCCGCTTTATTACAACGATTTCCTACACAATTTTGTAACCAGTTTTTATAAAGATGTGCTCGCATTGCTGTTTTCCTGAAAAATTAAAAAAATCGTCGGTTGATAATTTAAATGTCGTATCTGAATTTTTTGCGGTTTTGAGTTAAGATCGATTCCTTAGGGTTTCCCACCTGATCTTTCATTTGGCGTAATCAGTTTTTCGATACCACATACGGTTTTCGAGATATGGAGTGTTGAGTTTGTCGTATGTGGCACTTGCTGATACAATTTTCAAACTTAAAACTCAATTTACTCGAAACTATCAAAATCCACATACGACAATTAAATTATCAATCGACGATATGTAGGTATATCCCAGCAAAAAACTTTGCTAACTAGAATGAAGAAAATGTTTTGTTTGAGAATTTAAAAAAATATAGGGTAAACCATACAAATCTACCTTCAGGAAAAGTTCAGGAGGCAAATCACGGCATTCGATACGACTCTTAATTTAAAAATATTTCAATAAGAGTTTATATGGAAATATTTTGAAATTACGAGTCGTATCGAATGCCATGATTTGGCCCCACTTACATATTTTATTTTAACTGAAAGCTTGCAAATGACTAGGGGAACAAATAATTGGGATTAAACTCCTGGGGAGATCTTATTCGGAATATTTTATAATAAGATAAATAAGTACCAATCATTACTTTGCAAGCCATTAAAAAAAGTACTACTCATTACAAAGTCTCGACAAGTAGTTGCTGGGATGTCATCGCTCGCTTAAACGAAAAACCATATGACTACAGTAGAGAAAAAAAACTTTAAATTGTTAATAGTACTTATTTTGTGTTTTGATTTTTGTTTGTAATTGCTCAGTTATTTAAAACGAAGTTTAAAATTTATAAAATATTTTTTTGTTTTTCATTGGAGCAAAGATTAGTAAAAAAAAATTAAATAAAAATAATTTTTGTTTGCCGAAACCCGGGATTGAACCGGGGACCTTTAGATCTTCAGTCTAACGCTCTCCCAACTGAGCTATTTCGGCTTATATCAGCAAGTGCTCTATGACCAATTTAAAGATAATAAAGAATCCGTAGTGATAACAAAATAATTATGAACTCGATTGTAAATGACAAAAGCTTAAAATACAATTAAAACTTACTAGCAAGTCCGCTATTATTAGTTTGTTTTTGAAAATCACCATGATTCTCAGAACATGCCCGTATGTATAGTTTTCGGAACTAATATGTACATATTTTTCATTAAATGATTATTGGCGGAATTACTAAAAAGAATACGAAAACTAAATATATAATCTGAGCACATGATTTTAAGGACACATCTATAATTCGGTCATAAATTGTTTTCATTCATTCCAAACACATTTGGAGTTTTATCAATTTCGCATTATAGTGGACATCCAATAGTACGAATTATATAATTTCAGGCCTTTTCGTAATGTTGGAAAATTCGTACTATTGGACCAAAACAATAAGTGTTAAGAAGCTGCGACTAATGTTTTCTTATAGTGCAAATGATTGACTTAGATAAAGCATACTTGCTACAAATTTCAATGATTTACAAAGATTTTCCGCTTTCACAGTCCACTATAATTTTTAACCTATTTTCTAACGATATTTGTTTCTTTTTGTCTTCTCTTCTTGCTATCACTATTAAATTTCATAGCAACTAAAACATTTTTATTTAGTTGCTAAATACAAATGTGATAGTTGGTCACAAGAAAAACAAGAAAAAACTCGAAAAAAATGTAAATAATATTCTTAAAAAAAAATTTTGTCGTTTTTATTATCGAGTAGTAAAAAAAAACTTTGTATTCGTACTACAGAACTGCCAATGCAAAAAAATTGGCTTTCGTGCTATTGGAAATTCGTGTAAACGAAAGTGTGTACTATTGAACATCCACTGTATTTAATTTATATTTGCTACTTAAACTATTTAAAATTGTATTGGACATTGTAGAACAATGAAAAATATTTTAGAAATTGGTATCTACTTCTATTTAAATATAACACATACAGGGCTGTGTACTGTAAATCTCGCGTTTTGAAATCGCCTAATTTCTAGGAACGAGCTTTTTAATTGGTTTTAGATGTTTAAGATATTTTATACGAACTTAACTTCGAATGCACTAAATCGTCCTATTAACAGAATACTCGAAAAATTCAAGGCGCATCACAGAATGGGAAAAGAGTTTATATATTCAAAAAATACAAAAATTAACATCTGTTCAGGATTTAAGGTGCCCGGATTAGAATTATCGAGATAGTACGGTGAATTATATATACATAAGTACCGGGTATGGCATTGAGAATTTTAAAATTGTACCAATAACTTTCAAAAATTGCATATGGCTACACCTGTTTAAGTTGAAATTTAAAATATACAAATTAATAGCATATGCTCTAGGATACGAATTCAGAAGAAAATGATCTGGAAATGGACGGGTTCACTTTTTTTTTATTTCCTCGCTATTTTCAAGTGAGAAGAATATGAGTTTTATCGTTCAAAATTGAAAATTGAGATATGAAATCGTTTGAAAATAAATTGCGGAGTGAAACTGGAGAGACCCCTTAAATGTACTAAATTACCCCCTGTTTGTGTAAAGCGTTTGAGTTAGAAATCTTGGAGTTTTTGTAATAGATTAAAGGAAACTTGTACAACTTTTCTTTAATCTATTACAGAAACGCCAAGATTTTTAACTCAAACGTCTTACACAAACAGGGGGTTTGTCCTTGGTGTACTATTGTACTTTCAGAGTTTGAATAGTACCAAAAAAAGTACAATTGTACCAATTTTGCTAACCCTTATACATACGTATGTATGTATACAAAGTTCTTTTTAGCAAGAATAATTGAAGGTTAGCCGCGAATAACGTTTTAAGTGGCAAAATAATAATTTTTCAGGAGAGCCAAAAAACGTATTTTAAAGCAAGATTGGTTTTTTCGTTTAAATTTTTTTAGCTTATCGAAAATAATGATAACTAGCATTAACATTTCTTTTTGTATCTCTGCTACATTTATCAATTATTTTCGACAATTTCGTTTGCATGATTTTATTAGTTACTTACAAAGTTTTCCACCGACTGATTGGATTGTAATTGTATTTTGACGGCGATAAGATGCATAATTTTGGATGGTTTGATGTTTGAACAACGCAAGAGAGTTATGTTAATGTTAATCTGTGAAAAAACTGGTTTTTTAAAAAATGTCTTTTACAACGTTATTCGCGGCTGTGCTTCAATTGTCGATTATGAATGGATATCAAACATCAATTAGGTTTCCAGTTGCTGAAAGTTGTGTCATGGTGCTAATTTTTGTTTTGAAATTTGTATGAAAAAAATATTTTTTGAAACGAATTTTGGTTCTTGTCATACAAAATTGAAACGTTTTGAAAAGAAATTTTCTACAAAATTAGCTTACAAGTCTTCTATGTAGAAAAATTATGAAATAGTTTTCAAATTCATTCTAATCTAGAATAATTTAAATTTTCACCGCTGTATGCAGAAAAAAATAGTTTTTTATGATTACCAAAGGTTTACAAAACAATATTTTTTATGGAAATTTGTTTGTTAAACGTTTTGTAAAACAATAAAATATTTTTCTGAACAAGACCTTTAAAATACAAAATGAAACAACTTTAGCTTAAATGGTTTATTAGATTCTTTTTTTGCTTCAAAAGAAAATTTTGATTTTATTATTGTCTTTTGTTTCTTTTTTTCGTAAAAAAAAATTAAATATTTTTTTCTTAAATTTTTTCGTTTTATGACTGTTTTAATCATATAAAATTTATAAATATAAAAATAATCGTAAGATTTATTTTTACGTTAATAATTAATGCAAATATTCAATTTAACTACATCACATTTACAGAAAACTAAAACATTTTTATTATTTTCAATAATTAATAATTAATTCTGATTTATAATAATGAATTCTACATGGTAGGCAGACAAAAAGTTACATATCGTTACCGTGATATAGAAGGGCCCCAAATAATAATTTTTTTGAAAACGAGATTTTCACATTTTTCATTTCTAACGAAATATACAAAATATTCTAGTTGAAAAAAATAAGGCCTTTCTATATTAAGGTAACGATATGCATGTATGTATGTATATTTTCTTAGAAAAAAAGAAAAAAACACTTTTCAACAAAATAGTTTACAAATCGTAAAATTAATAATAAAATAATTATTGTCGCTTCTTTCATTAATAATTTTTTTTTGTTGTTTGTAACAATGAGGTAATTTTTATTTAAAAGCTTTTACCCAGTACAATGAAACCTTACGGCTCATTCTCTAAACATCCAGCCCTATCTGGAACGCAGAAATTCCTTGGAACTAAGCACTATTATTTATTTAGGAACTACACACGTTCGCTGATGCTAGACCAACATTTTTAAGTTTACATAGAAATTGCGAAACTATTTGCTTATAAGCGGGCTTTGAAATTTAAGATAGAAAAGATAAATTTTTTGACTGGGTTCTTTCTTTTTTTTTGGAAATAATATAAATAGTTTATATTATTTTATAAATTATGCAGCCATTTCGTGCTATAACTATTTATTTAATTCTTTGTTTTATAATTAATAAATAACTTAAATAGAGCTGTTTTAAATATTTAGTAAAATTAAAATTTATAAATAATTACTTTTGCGTTTTCCTTTTAATTGATTCCTGATAAAATGTGTCTTTTTTTCATCATACTTTTGTTAAGCATTCGTTCTCATATCTTTTTTCTGTCAGTGTTTAACTTATATACTAAAAAAATTTAACTTAGCCTTTTTCTTTTTATTATTGTGAAAAATTAGTTTAAAATTTAACTTAAATTAATATACTATTGGGTGGTTGTAATGGCGGCGGGGCGTAATCCTGTTACTGTTGTTGTTGTTGTTAGACTAGTTTGATGTTGTGACTCTAAAGTGTTGGAGTCTTTTTCATCAGTATCGGGATTGTCCCAAGGTTGACGTTGACCAGAGGCAAAGAAATTATAGAAGGTGGCAGCAGCAATATAAATAAAAGCTGCAATAAAGAATACCTTTTGCCATTGTGCAATTGTGGGCTGCAATCAACAAAAAAAAAAATAAAAGAAGTGGTTTAGCTATTTTTCTTTAGTTTAATAATTAAAGCGGTCGTCTATTACTCGTAACTTTCATTACCTGATTATGTATCAAATTGCCAGCAGCAATAGGTGCCAAGAGACCGGCTAAATTGGCAGAACAATTTGTAATTGCCATTAAGAAGCCGGCGAAACGGGGAGTCAAATCCAAATGATTGATTTTGAAACCAGAGTAAATACCGCCATTGAGACCAACGCCAATAGTGAGAATAGCCAAAGTTAAAACTCTATCACATCCAGTATAGGAGGCAGCTATTAAAGCAATACCAGGACCATATTGACCTAAAAATATTAAGTAAAGAGAAATTGTTTTTGATTACAGAAGGTTTTGCAAAGCAAACATAAAAATTGTCTATGAAAAATCAAAAACTACTGTAAATCGAAGAATTAAAATATCAAAGTCGAAAATTCTTTGAATTTTTCTTTTAACTTCACAGAGATATTCGAATATGAAAATAGATTTTATGCGATTAATTAAAATAAATAAAATTATAACCTTTTTTTTTCTACTTTAAAACCGAAAATTTGCATCAAAGTTTGCGAAAGTTACAATCACCAGTATTGCGTATGTCGAATCGAATATTCGTCTACGAGAATTTTGTCATAGAATAAAGAAAACTTGTAAAAGCTTTGTTTAATCAAATACAAAATTCTCATGGACGAATATTCGACTCGACATACGCAATATGGGTGAATATATAAAAACGGAATTAATTCAAAATATTAAAAGAATATATTTTTTATTCGCAATTGGTATGAAAAATAAAATATCTTAAGAGAAAATGTAATGAATATGCTCGAGAATTACATCCAATTGAAGGGGCAAATTGCGACACACGATATAGAACGTAATTAGAAAATATTTCAATAGAGTTTATATGGAAATATTTTAAAATTTCGATGGCTATAGAAAGCTGTAATTTGGACCCTGTAATTTGCACAATTTTGAAATGTATCGAAAAATTAGGAGTCAACTCCGAATTTCCAATTGCATTTTAGGAAAGCATTTTAACCCAAAATGTAATAAAATTTATGGGTTGAATGCTTTTCCTAAATGCAATTGGAAATTCGGAATTGACTCCGAATTTTTCGATACATTTCAAAATTGTGCATTTTCATGATTTTTCTTAAATACAAATTCGCACTTAACATATTACAAAATGCGGCAATAAGAAAATGTTATTGTCGATACACACATATCGTTTCCTTAATATAGGAAGGGCCTAAATCTTTATTTTTTTAAAATCGAGTTTTTTGTATATTTCGATAGAAGAACATCTAATGTATCGAAAAATGCAAAAATTTCGATATCAAAAAAATAATGTGTTAGGGCCTTTCTGTATTAAGGTAACGATATGCATGCATGTCACCATTTTTAAATGATATGTATGTGTATGCATTTAAAAAAATATTTTAAACGCGAATGCTAAAATGTAATGAATTTTACCGAATCATATTTAAATATTTGGTTAAACTTACTATGAAATTTGGTAAAACAAAAATTTTGTGGCTTATATTCGTTAGCTTTTATAGAAATAGTACAGTTTTGGGTAAGTCCGAAAATTCGGACTTGAAAGAAAAAAAATTTGACTCCAATTTAAATTGAAAATTTTTGTGAATCTGTTCGAGAATATATTAATTTTACAAATGCGATATATAGCCATAACAGTCAAAAAAGCTTAACCGACACATTTTTTGTACATCGTATTTTTTTTTTGACGAAAGTCGATTATTTTCTATCCATCGCAAATGATAGATTTTGTAAAAAAAATCAAGTTCGAAAATTATGTCGCTTAAGATTTTTTTGGCGTTTATGGTACGATATGTTATTTTTATAAACTTACCAATTGAGTTCATGACTTTTCTTGTTGTAGTATGATTAAAGCGATTTGAAGAGATCATCCAATCGGCCACCACCGAAATACTCATTGAGAATATCCACATGGCCAAATAGGGCAAAGATGATAATAGACCATTCGATTTCAAAGAGAATCTTAAAACTTGTTTCATATACGTGGGCAATTCGGTCATCAAGGTTTCATAACCGTAATTATGACCCATGTGAGCGAACAAGATGGCATAGAAAGGCATGGATTTTAAAATTGCTTTGAAAGGTATGGCAGGAGTCTGAAATAAAAAAGAAACTGTATAAGAATGTTTTTCATACATAAAAAAAATATATCGAAAATTTACCTTAATATCGTTAGTGCCCCAAAGAGAGTGATTAATATATTTCTTTTCACGCTCATCGATTTTGGGATGTGATGAGGGATCCTCATAGACCCAAATCAAGAAAGCTATAGACCATACAGTACCAACAGCACCGAATACATAAAAAATTGAGGGCCAGCCTCCATCAAAACCGTATTCAGCCAATAAACCGGACAAGGGCATAGAAATAATTGTGCCAAATTGTGCACCTGCATATACCGCAGCACCCATGCGTGATCTTTCGTTGGGCGGTATCCATTTGGCCAGCAAAGCATGCGTACAGGGCACAATGGGGCCTTCACCAAGACCTTGAATAAAACGTACCACACACAAACCCCAGACACCGCCTTCGCGTGCTGCGACTGGCACCAAGAAAGCAAACACGGAATTGATTAACATACCCCAACCGAGGAAGTTAAGGGAACCATATTTCTTGGCCAACATGCCGAAAGGTATCTGAGTAAAAATTGAGAAATGAGGGAAAATAGTATTTAGCATAAACTTATTTATGTGAGAATTAAAGAATTGCTTAACATACTTGTGTGATAACATAGCCGTAGAAGAATGATGATAGAATGTAACCTTGTAGAGCAGAGTCCCACTTAAATTCACCATCTTGTCCATGATCCTGAAAGGCAAACAAATAGTGGTTTTTAAAATCAAACTACAAACGACAAACTCCATTTAGAAGTTAAATGGAACAAAATTAGAAATAATTTTAATGACACGGATGTAATTATACAAAAAAAAAAAAGAAACTTACCACTTGTGTATAATTGGTATCAGGACACTCATCATCCACTGCAGTTTCTTCATTGCCCGCTGCAATGTAGGTATGATTGACCATGGCCACAATGGCCACCGACATGTTGGTACGCATCACATAGGCATTGGCCATGCCCAAGAAGAGCATAAATGTAACAAAGTAACGGGTTTGGAAGAGACCTAAATAGTACAAGAGCAAATCGAAAAAATAAATTTCATAATTCAAACACGTCATTAGGAAATTTAGAAAACAAAACAAAACAAAAAATTTTAGAAATCGCTTGAATTTTTTTTTTTTAATATGCTTACACCCACCAAACCAAATGCTCCGAATTCGTAACGAAATTGTAACGATTTTTTTGTATGAAATGGTTGATACGACTTTGCAACGATATGAAGTTACGAACTCGTAACGACATGTTGGTAAAAAATGACAACGATATGTCGGTACTAGTTTGCAACGACATGCAACGACGGGTTCTTTTTGTTTATACAGCAGAGTACCGCTTCACCGTTATGTTGCTGCCTTTGTCGAAATAATTAGCATATGTGACTTTCTCCGAGAAAAGGGACCTAGTGTGTGAAAATGAAGTTTTGAGAAAAACGCATTTCATCTTATTCTATACCCTTTTGGGTACCAGAATCCACTCTTAAGTCCAAACCCGTTTTTGACACACTAAGTTCCTTTTTACTTATTCAAATTTTTCTAATTGTTTATTATTTATTACTATTTATTTTATTTATTAAATTTACTTAAAACAAAACCGTTAAATCAAAGTTTTAATGATTTTAAAATTTTTTTTTGAAGTCTGAGTTTAGAAAAACTATCGAAATATCTTGGCACGACAAGTCTGACTTCGAAACATTTGGTTTGGTGGTACATTCATATATATGTATGTATGTATACATATTTGTATGTGTGTATGTATGACTTTGGTGACGTGATTTAGTCCATTATTGCCTAACTACATATTTTACGATTTCACAATTCAATTCAAAATTTTTAAATTATTTCTCTTGAACCACTCAGCGCAGATGTTGCGCAACAACTTTTTTTTATCACAAATGTTGAACCACGTGATTAGAAAAGTAAATATTTTTTTTACAAAAATGTATCATAATTATTATTAAATTATTTTCCTAAGCACATGGAAACGAAACATATTTTTATGTTTTAGGTCTAGCATAAAAGCTTATCTCTGTTGTCTAGCCACTTGTTTTAACAGTCATACAACTGACTGACGTATTCTATTCGCATTGAAAGTACATGGTCATAGGCGTAGAAAGGTCATTTAGGGGAAGGGGGTGCATTGAACCCTCCAAAGAATTTCTGATGCACCACCCAAGAATTATTAAAAATTGCATGTAATTATTTATTTTATTATTCCTCATGAAAATCACAAGTCATAAGGCCTCCCATAGAAAAAATTTATAGCTACGCCACTGTACATACATATGTATGTACATGGCTGATATAATAAGCCCAAATGGTTGGAATTAAATTGTCTTGGAGAGCATCTATGCATGAATATTGCAAAAAAAATTATTTACGAAAATTTTTTATATCTATTATGAGTTTTTGGAGGAATATACTCCTACATTAAACTCTTTAAAATGAATATGTATGTATGTATGTATTTTAAGTATTTCGCTGAACCGGGCTTAGCGTTTAAACATGTCATATTTATAGCTAATAAATCAGTGAATGTTTAAATATAGTTTGAGTTAATTTTCATAAAATTTTAAAATGTGTTTAAATACACTTTCATTTTTTCAGTGGTTAATTAAAGTTATTATCAAATTAAGTTGAAAGTACGGTAGCACTACAATATTATGGAAAGCTTTCCAAAAAACAGCTGTTCAATATAAACAAGAAAGTTGATTTTTCAATTTGCAGAAAAGTGAAATAGTAGCAAAAAACTCATTTTATGATACAAAAAGAGCATCAGAATGCATTTTTATATTTATATATTTCATGATATGAAAATATTTGTTACATTTGTTGTACATTTGGGAACATTAAACGAAATTCATTTTAATACGACCACATGATGTTCATGTACGTACCTTCAAAAAACACACACATGCACAAAACATATGGTGTGTTTGTAAAATTTAAACAACGCTTAAATCTACAGTGTTGGCTGTTTAAGTTTGATTTAATTGTGCAGTGAGAAACAAATTTTTGTGTTTAAATAAGATTTAAAAATAAAATACAAATAATCATTGACTGATTTATTAGCCCTTATTGCAATTAGCCATAATTATCTTGATACCTGCTAAAATATTAAATATTCTGTGAAAATTTCTTAATTAAGTGCTAAATTTTAATGAACACAAAAACATGAAAAATTATATCACAAAAAACATCAATTAAATTTAAACTAATGACTGCACGTGCTTTAGAAATATGTATGGCCAGAGGTTTTTTTGGTTCTTTGAAATGTTTTTTTCCTTCTCGATAACAAAATACATACTTAGGCCGGGTTTACATCTGTGTGCCAAATGCCACACAAGCGTAAAAAAGCGTAACCACTAATTACTAATGAAAAACTGTTTGAAACAGACATGTATTTATTAAGTTAAATAGTTTCATACATAACTAATAGACAATTTTATAGAATCCAACATGATTGGAAACTGTTTAAATCAATAAATACATGTCTGAATCAAACAGTTTTTCATTAGTAATTAGTTGGTTGCGCTTTTTTGGGCAAATGACACACAAGAAATGCCACATGTAAACTCAGCCTTACATATATACATACGTACTTATGTACATATCGTTACCTTAATGTAGAAAGTCCCTAACTCATTATTTTTTTGAAATTGAAATTTTTAAATTTTTCGATACATTAGATATTCTTCTATCGAAATATAAAAAAATCTCAATTTCAAAAAAAAAAAAAAATGAGTCAGGGCCTTTCTATATTAAGGTAACGATATATTCATCGCTATCAAATTAGCTTAATGAAGCTACGGAAATGATCATAAATCACTTTTATTAAAACAATAATTTTTATGTGCGGGAATACCCGGTAATTTGATATGGTTTTGCAAAATATGTAGCTAAGTAAATATAAACGTAGATAACTAAAGAATGGGTAACACATTTTGAACGAAGTCGTCGCTTTTTTACAATCACAATAGTATAAAAGCTTCATTTTTAAATTTAAGAAATATGCATTTAGTTTAAAATGTTAAAAAATTTTTGCATTGCCAAACGAAATCTTAGGCTTAAAATGATTTTCCTATCCAGCTTGGAGTTGCCAAATTTAATTTATAAAATCTTTATTTTTCCTATAAGCTTAAATAATTTTGTGTGTCAACCCTGTTTCCAAGGATGATTTCCACAAATTTTCCAAATCGCATTGCCAACCTTAAAGGAACATTAAATTTTTTTTTTTAATTTACGTTGCATGTTTATTAATATTACATAATTTATTTTAAAAATTTAAGCTTATTTTCAAGGTTTTGAAAACGAATTGCCAACTTAGTTTTAAAAGAATTCCTCATAATAAATTTACTCCTTGATTTTTTCGAAAAATTTTCAGAAATCTTCATTAAGAAACTAAACTTCATTTTTAAATTCGCATTGCCAACCCTAAGAAAATACTAGTTTGAAAATTTCTTTTTCAAGCTAAAATCTAAAAAGTATAATTCAGAAAACTTAAAAAAAGAAAACATTTTATAACATTGAGTTGCCAACTTGAGCTGCATTTTTTTAAATTGTTTCTAAATGTAAGCAAACATTGTTTCTTAAAGTAAGTTTGAAATGGTATTTAATGCAGCAGAGCCACTTCTTGGCAAACTTGCCTTGCCAAATATGTAGTTTATTTTTAGAGCAGAGAGTTGCCAACTTGAGCTCTAACCTTTTATAAAATGCTTCTTAAAATAAAAAAAAACATTATTTCTAAAAATAATTAGTAAGTTTTTAGGCATGTCCTGTTAGAAAATTGGCAAACTGGCGTTGCCAAATAGTATATCAAAAGTCCTTATTGTACTTTAGCAGAAATTTTTATTATCTTAAAGGATTTTGTTAATACGTAATTATTTAAATTTTCGGTTTTATAAAAATTTGCGTTGTCAGTTGATGTTCTGATATGATGATATGATTTTCTTTTACTTTTTTTCTTTATGAACACCCTACGATTTTTATGTAATAATTGGTATTGTTCGGTTTGTTAAGCAGCTTAAGTATATATATTTTTTTCATTTTAATATGATAACGTCATCCAAAAGAAGCAGATATACAATTTTCATAATGTCGCATTATTTTATTATAAACAATTAGTCAACCTGATGATACCGCTTTTCCGTACGAGCACATTAAAAATTACATTATGTCATGAGAAACCCAGTAAACAAATTTTATGTAACAACTAATTTTTAATTTTTTTCTAGCATTATATAATGGAAAAAAATATTGTCTACTTCCGATATATTTAATATAGTTCAGAGTTATCTCTCTCAAGGCTTTTTAAATAAATTTAATTTCAATGCCATTTTTTTTAATTAGAAATAAATTTGCACACGTGATAAATGCAATAATTTGCTGATTTATTAAATTTCTTATCTTACCTTGAGACAACAAAACCTCTTCAAGTGAATGTCGATATTTTATAGAATTTAATTTCAAAATATAAATTGATTTGGTTAATATGTTATAGGAAAATTGAGGAAAATATAAATTTATAAATATGATTAATGAATATGTATGAGGAACATTTGCAACACAATCAAAAATCATTTTAATTATTTTGCTTATCAACTAAAATTTTATTTTTGAAATCATGTTGATACGTTTTAAAAAAAAATAAACAATAAGAAAAATTTGCTGACAAAAAATACAATTAGATCTCATGACAAAAAATGAAATATAAGAAATGTCGCAAACCAGAGAAAAATGTAATTTAAATAACAATTTCCGTTTGCATATAAAAAAAGATATTGTATTACTATTTGTCAGTTTATAGAAGACAACTAAAAATTTTCGTCTGCCTATTTATATTGAAAACAAAAACAAAACACTCAAATTAGTTGTTGATTTCAAACAGACGAGAATTTTCAATTGTCTTCTATAAACTGGCAGTTAGTTGTCATACAATTAAGTAAATATGTCTGCACGTATTATTATTGATTTCACAGTGTGTTATAGGAGTCGTATATCAATAGTAAGTATGTAGTTGTATAAAGTTATGTTGGTGGGCTTTTAAAGCGAAAAATTCAAATTATACATTTACATATTCATTATTGTCACCGACTTCGAATAACTAACGCCATAGGCTACACATATAAAAATGATTTATTTATTAACTGAATCTAAATTAGTTTTTAACTTTCTACATACTCGTAGTGCTTATTTTTGAAGTGGGTTAAATATTTTTCAAATTTAATTTTTAACTTTTTAGTATCAATTTGAAATTTTCGGGGGGTAGTCACTCCCATTTTTTTTAATATTGGTGACCCCGCCCACTTTTCTAAATGCAAGTCGCGTAACTTGAGGAACTTACGGTGTGTGCCAAATTTTGTAAGAATCAGTCAAGTAGAAGCACGTTAGAAAAATTAAAGGGTGTTTTGTTTAGAGTGTCACAACTTTGAGTTGGCATCACTGCTTTATTTGAACACCCTATTAACAGCTGATAGTTGCTTTTTGTTCAGTTTTATTTGAAATTTCATTACACCAGAGCAAACGCGTGCAAATTGTTGAAATTTTTAATCAAAATAATTGTTCTGTTCGTCAAACTCATCGTGCATTCCATTTTCCCATGAAGCCCATTTCTGGTTGAATGGGTATGTAAATAAGCAGAATTGTCGGATTTGGAGTAAGGAGAATGCACAAGCTTTTGTCGAAACACCATTACATCCACAGAAAATTACTGTTTGGTGCGATTTATGGACGGGCGGAGTCATTGGCCCATATGTCTTCAAAAACGATGATGGTCAGAATGTTACTGCCAATGGTGAACGGTATAGGAACGTGGCATTAATCTTGCTGATGTGTGGTTCCAAGAGGACGGAGCCACATGCTACACAGCGGGCGCTACAATTGATTTACTCAAGGAAACTTTTGATGAAAAAATAATTTCACGTAATGGCCCAATTAATTGGCCACCCTGATGGTATGATTTAACCCCATTGGATTATTTTCTTTGGGATTAATTTAAGTCCATTGAACACCTGGAAATCAACATTCGAAGAGCTATCGGCGAAATACGAGTATGGCCGCAAACGTTGCGAAAAGTTGTTGATAATTGGTGTTCCAGATTGCGCCTTTAAATTATATTTAAACACTAGCACACTGGGGTGCTTCACTACCCCTCCCCTCCCCTCAAAAAAATAAATATATATGTATATATGGCATTGGTGGTGCAATATGAAAATTGGATTTTACCACGCCCCTCCGCCCCCAGACCGAAAATCAAAAATCAGACTTCACAGTGCCACCTGAATATTCTAAAGATTACCTGAAAATTTCATCAAAATCGGCCCAGCCGTTTTGGAGTCCATACGTTACATACATATATACATATGTGACGCGCAAAATAGAAAGGGACCTAAGGGTAAAAACCGGTTTTGTTCAGGAGAGCCATTTTAAAGATTTAAATACGTGTATCTTTGGTGTACCGTCACTGAGCGTGTTGGTATTGGTCTCATTTGAAAGCGACACATCTCATGACGTCAGGAACGTGTTGGTCAACCTTGAAAACGCGCGTAAGTCTTCCCTACCTCTTGTTTTGTGTAGTTGGTTTTTACTGTTTTCTACCTAGTGCGCTGTTTCCATGAGTTTGATATCAATTTTGCTCGCGTTTTTTCGAATCCAGGTTTATTTTCTGAAATTATTAATTGTGAATTATAATAAATACTCATTTATAATTCTTTTAAATCGTGAATATCACTCTATTAGTACGAAAATTTTTTCTCATAACCTTAGAATCGTCGACTTCAATTTCATAAAACGCGCATATCTCTCGTAGGAAACACTTTTGGGGCATGGGATCGATCTCATTCGATGCTCAGATGTTGTCCACATCAAAAAAAAAAGAAAAAAGTGAAAAGAGAAAGTGAAAACTGATTTTTTACCCTTAGGTCCCTTTCTCTATGCGCTGTCACATATATAGATTAATTTCATAAAATTTTCTTTCCAATAAATCCTTGTTCCTTGTTTTATTCAGATAGGCATTTCCACAGAAATGCCATCTTTTTGTCGCGTGCGACATCAGACTGATATGCTTGTTTTTTTTTTTTGAGGAAACGAAAGTTTTTTTAACCTTTTTATATATTTGTGTAATCCATTAGCAGCTCTATATTAGGTTAAGGTTTAAGAGAAATCGAGTGACCTTTTACTGAAATAAAAGCTTAATTGTTAGCTGTCGCACGCGACAAAACAGTGAACTTTCCTGTGGAAATGGAAATATATGTATATATATTTGATAATAAATTTGTTTTTAGATAACAGTTTTTTTTAATATAAATTTTTATAAAATGATTGTATAAAAATTTGGCAGAAAATCAAGAAAGGTAGAAATGAAATCGCCAAAAATTATTTCTTGTGAATTTTTCTCATTCAAAATTTGAAAACGTATTAATGAGAAAAATCATCAGAATCAAGTTTTTTTTAAATTCTTGCAGGCGAGTTTTGGTAGGATTTATTTTTGAAACTATGTACTCCTTCAACAAATTAATTTTCCTGAATTACAAAAATTTTAAATTTTGTTAAAAAAAAATAAACATAAAAATCGTCAATAATTTTATTTATCGGCAGAAAAATCGCCATGTCTATAAATCAAAAACTTAGAGGCCAAATAAGTTGAAAAATCACAACGTTTAGCGAGAAATCGCCATATCTGACAACCCTGGTTATAAGAGTAAAGTTAACAAAGCCCCGCTTCCAGTGTTGGTATCTCTACGAAGAGCAAACGCACATTAAGCTGTTGCGAAAAGGGTAAAAAGCGCAAAAAAAATACGAAAAAGAGGGTAAAAAAGCATCAAAACTTTTTTTTAATTTTAATACACTAAGCCACTTAAAAAAAGTAGAGTTTGGAGTGTAAAACATCATAATATAATTTCAAGTTTTTGCCTCAAAATATTTGATATATGAAATATATATATGAAATTAAACATGAAACAAGTCTCGCATATTTCCCCAATTGCACAGATGACAATTTTAAGAGTTCTCATGAAAATCCTTATTAATTTTTCAAGATGTTAGTAGTTATATGATCGATGTTAGTTATTTGATAAGTGAAGCTTAGGCTTAGATTAAGATACATATGTGTGCTACTGAAAAATATTTTAAACATACAAAAGCATTAAAAAAAGCATCACTTTTTTCCGTAAGTAACTTAAAAGTTTTTGTTTTTGCGATATTCACACTTATTCCAGTTGCCAATATTGACAGCACGTCAATACGATACCAAAAAATAGGGACTTGGCTACCCGTTGTCTAAAACAACTGACAACCTCATGCTGTCAATCGTTCTAGGATGATTAAATATTTGTGTAAACTTTAACAAATGCTTATTGCGTACTACTATCAATAAATTATTATGCAGAGAATTATGTGGTACTTTCCAGTTACTTCCGTTTTCTATTTTGCAAGAAGAATTTTAATTTTTTATCCCAATTATGAAAAGTTTTCTAAATTGTTTTTAACATACTTTCCGTTATTGTCATTAAAAACAATTTAAGAAGGCTCAGTCAAAAGATGCTGCTATTAACTCTTAAAAGTACATTAGGTTTGTAAATTAAAAATATTTTTATTTTACAAAAAAGCACCAAAAGCACTGTGAGAAATTGTTAAAAAGCACTGTAAATACCCGCTTTTAAAAAAAGGGTACTGAACAAAATTTCGCGTTTATGAAGAGGCAAAAAGCACCAAAAAATACCCGAAACGCACCAAAATACCATCACTGCCCGCTTCACACATGGCAATTTAAGTTGAGCAACTTTTTAGTTCTTCATTATGTTCTCCTATTTCTGCCATAAGCTCAAATCTTGCTGAGCTAAAATTGCCAAGTGTGAACCCAGTATTAGCAAACAAAATTTCAAACTGTATTTAAGTTCCTTTTTTTAATTTATTTTTAGTTTTTCATCTATTATTTTTGTTCATAAGTTATCTCGATCTTTGTTTATTTGTCATCTAAAGTCAATTGACATTGAAACGTTTCATTAAATTGTGATTTAATTACATACTTATTTTTCTTACTGGAGTTATTTATAAAAATACATAGTTACAAAACAGCAATAAAAACAATTGTATGTACTACATTGTGCATATTACATTGTATACATTGGAAATTGTCAACCAATTGTAGTAGGAAATCCAAAAAAAAAAAAAAATGGAAAACGTGTTGCTATAAGGCAGTTTTACATAATTTACTAAAGTATTTTCTTTGCAAGTGCTGACGTTCGTTTGTATAAAATTTTCCCCTATAATCAATATTGATAATATTTTGCATTTTGTTTTTTACTAATAATTAAAGTTGAGTAATTTAGATGATCTAACTGTTCAATTTAATTTTTTTAATAAAAACTGCAGATCAAAGGCCAGTTAATAATAAATTGACGTAAGAAAAAGATTACGTGTGAAAAAGTTAGTCACTGTTTTGTGAGGCAAAAGAAAACAATACTAAAAATTAATAGAAATGGAAATACTTATAACCTGTTTCCAAAAGTCAGGCAGGCGATTCGCCTAGAAAATGTTTATGAAAATCACTCAATCAAATGAGTGCTTTTCATATAAATTTTCTGCTCAAATCGACAGTGCGGGTTGTAAAAACGGGGGTTATTACCCTGTTTCCAAAAGCCAGTCAGGCGACTCGCCTAGAAAATTTTTTCTAAACATCACTTAAAAATATTTTTTTAATGATTTTAATATGAATTTTCAACTCAAGTCAGCCGTCCGGGTTGTAGAAACAGGGGGTGAACTTTATTCTATCTAATTTTACATTGTTAATATTGAGTTTAATATCATAAAATAGTTCGGAATCGACTGCAGTAGTAGTCTTATACATATGTACCATGTTTCCACAAGTCAAGCAGGCGACACGTCTAGAAAATTGGCATGAAAATCACTCAAAGAACTGACCTGTTTTCACAACACGGACGGTCGACTTTAGTAGAAAATCTATATGAAAATCACTCAGTTTTTTGAGTAGTTCTTATAAAAATGTGGTAGACGAGTCGCCTGCCTGACTTGTGGAGACAGGGTATGAATTCCTTACATATAAATTTTCTACTCAAGTCGAATGTCTCGGTAGTGGAAACAGTGAGTTACTGTTTTCTATAAACTGACAGTTCAGTTATTTAATTTTCTTTACATTCTTTCAAGTTTGTCGTTGCCAATCAAAAGCATTAAAAGATTTCTGAGCTTTCCAAAATAATGTTTAATGCTTGCAAATTACATTTGCCAACATTTCGATATTTATCCATCAAATATTTAATAAAAAACGAAAATGTTTAAAAAATTTTTGAATTTCATATTGCCAATATTTAACACGAAATCATGTCATGAAAAAAATTTAACTTGGCGTTTCTGTAATAGATTAAAGAAAAGTTGTACAAGTTTCCTTTAATCTATTACAAAAACGCCAAGATTTCTAACTCAAACGTCTTACACAAACAGGGGATTAATTAAAACAACCATTTAGTTATTTACAACATATCGCTTACTATATATATATTTTTTTTAATATACATACATATAATTATATTCGAGCTTCTGTAAATCATTAAAAAAACTTTTTCCAAGCCTGCTTGCTGTAAGAATTCAAAATTTTCATTTGTAGCTGCAAAATTATCAGGTTCGAAAAATTTTCGAAATTTCGAACATAAATTCGAAAATTCGCATTTAAGTGAAATACAAAATTTTGAGATCTACTGTTGAAAACATCTAAAGGAAACTAGCTGCAGAACCATCAAGTTCGAAACATGTTCGAAATTTCGAACATAAATTCGAAAATTCACATTTAAGTTAAATACAAAATTTTGAGGTCTACTGTTAAAAATCTTCTCTTTTTATGCAAATATTTCAAAATGTTAAAGGCTTTATCATGCTCGAAAGTTGTAATATATGTACATATGTACATATCGAGCCTTATTTTCAGTTTTATCGTAAGAGAAAAAAAATTAAAGTGTTCAGGAGAAGGTTTTTTTAAATATTCAAATATGTTTTTGTACGTAAACTGTCGATAAAATTGCACAGCCTGTATGTTAAAAGTTATCAACAATTTTGGCATTTTGATAATTCTAAACTATGGATAGGCTCATAAAATTTTAATTTCAAAAAAAAAGTCTATTTTCGATAACATAATGAGGCTCGATATGTAGTTAAAAAAACAAATAATAAACACTAAAAGGCAAATTTTGTAAATAGAAACGTTTTTTTCGTTTTGAAATTTGTATTGAAAAAATATTTTTTGAAACAAATTTTCGTTATTTTTCATACAAATTCGAAACGTTAAGAAACGAAATTTTTTACAAAATCAGCCTATAAATTTGTTTGATGGTGAATTTTTAAATTAGAATAAAATATCTTTTATAAAGTATAAACAATCTATCGAAATAATTACATAGTGAATATTGACACCGAAAGCAAATAAACATATGAAACGGAGTTATACGAAGTGTTTGTCGTACCTATAAAATTTTTAAAATTTTATTCTCTACAAAAACTAAAATTTGTAAAAGTTTTATTAAATCTAAAAAAAAAACTACAGAGCATGACTGCTTGCGAAATAAACTGTAAGAATTTCGTTAAAAGGCAATTGCATAAAAACTGAGATGTTGCCAATTTGTTATATTTCTTCTTTTAATTTTAATAGCTCGCAAAAATTTAACAAATAGGTAGTCTTTATTATTAAATGCTTATTTCAAAATGAGATCACTTTAAATTCGCTTTTATAAAAAGAGAAGTACATACATACATACATATGTATTTCAAATATTTACATACATACATATGTTCGTATGTAAGTGTAGCTACCATTTTTTTTATTCTTTTATACGATTTGGTGAGCCGCCTATTGCACAATAAAAGAGTGCGTTAAATTATATTCAAAAATATAGCACGTGAAAAATGTATACATAGTTCTTTAAATAAAATTATTCTAAAAAATAAACTTCAATCACCTTTTGGTCGATTTTCTTCGAAAATTTCATTAAAGCTATTTTGATCCCATACAAGGACATGACCGTTACGTCCCCGATTGATTTGTTGACGTGCAGCAGGCATTTTTGTTGAATATGTTTTTTTTTAATAAATTATGAGAAATTAAACTTAAATTTAAAACACCTAATGCAATAGGTATATTTTAAGGTTTTAATAATTTTTGGTTATAACAAATTTTAGCACTTTTCCTTCTTTATTTCGGGAGTGAGTTAAAAAGTATTAAATACACTTTTTACGCACACGTTTAAACCATTTCATGTTCTACCGCAAAATTTTAAAAAAATTCAACATTTTTTTCTTTATTTTTCTTAAAATTTAATTTATTTTTTCTTTAAATGCTGCGTATTTTTTTGTTTATTTGTTGCTGCTTGACTTTTAGTTTGACTCGCTTTGGCCGCTTTCAAACATTTGCCACGTTCGCCGTAAATGATTTTAAATCAACTGATTTCAATATTTTTTTTTAGGTATTTCTAAAATGCTTAAGTTTTCAAAAAAAGAAATGTGCTTTATTTTTCTTTAAAATTCTTTTGCTTTTGTGCTTATTGTAGGTATGTTTTGTTGTTTTTATTTAGTTGCTTGTTCTTTATACCGATGCCATGCAGTCGTTGTCGTTTCCTCTCACTTCCTTTGCTCAACGTTCCAGACTTCGTTGCGATTGAGTAAATATTACGGAAATAGTTTTTTGTTGTTGTTGGTGTTGTTTTGTTATTTTCGCTCGATTGCAATTTTTAAGAATTTTATATTTAACGAAATTCTATTAACGTAATTTATTTTGACAAAAGTTGAAATAAGTTAATTTATTATTTTCTTTCCACTATTTGGCGCGCGTTCTGTAGGCCAACTGACACTTGTCTGTTGATTACGCCAAACTTTTAATCGTCTGGTTGCCTCTTTGTTGTTGTGTATGTGGTTCTTTGACGATCTGTTTCATTTTGTTAATGGGAGAGTGTACATATATAATAATGTATGTGTGTTTTTGTGTGTGTGTGAGTTTGTTGTTGGAATAGTGTTTTTTCGGGGGGACATGTGCGGGCCCCGATTTCTTTGGTGTTTGTTGTTGTATTTTTGCAAAAGCTTTTTTGTCTTTTTTTTCTCAAAGTGTGTTATTTGATTGCTTTCGGGTGTAATGTGGAGGGAAGTCATTTTACTGTATTAGTATTGCTGTTAGTATTTTTGTGTGTGAATCAGTGTTGCCGGAAACGAAATTCAATTTTACACAGACGAACTTTCAAAATTATCCAAAATGTTATAAATTACCCAAAACAAATTTTGTGTTTTATAACAATGTAATGCTTTTTATATGTATATAAAAAAAAATACGAGTATATATCGAGTGATTTTTTTACTATTTGTTTTTTCAGTGTGCATTTTTTCAGTGCAAAAAAGATTCGTAACTTGTGGCAATTCCAAAAATGCTCAATAAGGTTTGACATTTCACCATGAATACACTAACAAACGAACAACACTTTAAAATCATTAAATTTTATTATCAAAATTCGTGCTGTGTGAGAAATGTGTTTCGTTAATTATGTCCATTTTATGGTCGTCATAATCGATCGACCTTTTAAAGTTGTTTTGATTAAATTTCGCACAATCTGAGCGACAATATCCATCGTTTTGTTTTCAATAAAGCCGTGTTGACGACAATCTGACGTTTTGTCTTCAATAAGACTTTGTTGAGGACAATCTGAGCGAGATTGTCGCCCATCTCGTCTTGTGTGACCTCGGTGCCATTTGTATGAAAATTTCGTCGACGATTTGTATGGGGCTGTCTTCAATATGTCTGCTACGACTTACCATTGTCTTGTACCCGTCGTCAAAGATGTCTTAAGGACGTGGCCAACTGGGTTATATCGGGCAGTGTCAATAAAGATAGCGATATGTCAACAACGAAACTTTTTCTTTTCGGTAATTCAGGTAATGCAGCGCTATAAGAGAGTGGTTGATAAAAAATAACGTGAACATGAATCACTCAAGCATTTTCAGCAACTTTTTTTATCTGATTTGTTTTTCCGGCCTCCTGTTAACAAATGAAAAAATTTTCATGCAACTAATTTTGTGCAAAAATGCTTAGTGTAAATTGGGTATTTTTAATTCCAATATTTAATTTTCAACATATTTTTGGTTGGTTTTATACCTTCATATGCAAAAAATATTCACACAATGGTACCACACGATAACTTATTCTTCATGTAAGTTTTTGTTAGTTTTAATTTGCTGGAAAATTTTTGTACTGAACAGCTCGAAAATCAAATAAAGAGATCATCGCCAAGACAAGTATAGCCAAACAAAAACATAAAAATATTATAAAAATGTTTGGTAGTAAATTTACGGAGTAAATTTTTTTTTAAATGAAATGAAGATCCTTAATTAAATAAATGTGTATAAATAATGTTCAGGCGAAATTACACAAAAAAATTGTATGGTCCCAAAATAGTTCAAGAAAATATTTTATGTCCCATTTTTGGATAATTACACAGAAATCGGCAACGCTGGTGTGAATTCTTTCCCGTTTACGTTCGTTCTTAAACAAATTGTTTTTTTTTTTTGGAATGAAGAAGGGCGGGAGGGAGAGGGGGGGAGGTAAAAATGTTTTCGGTTTTTAATGTACTTAAGGTAGTTAAAATATAAAAATGACTCCGCATTAAAATGTTAATTAATATTATAGGTGTGCTTGAAAACTTTAATGAAACTAAAAATAAGTGTACATACATACATATATATGTAGGTATTTATTTACATACCTATGTATGATATGATTGTACATACACACAAATGTACATACATTGTACATACATGTGGATACAAATTATATATATAGTACATACCTACATATATTGTTATTATACAAAATTTTCGTAAAAATTATATTATACATACATACCACATAAGTATATTGCTTTTAAAATAAAAAACGTAATTTCGGACTAGTACCAAGGATACATTTGCATTACTGAAACATTAGTTTTCGGAAAAGAAATACAATCAAGCGGGAAAGCATGGTTTGCACGTGCACAATGTTACAACATTTATGTAGGTACATACATACATACCTATTTATTTACAGTGAAGTTCGGTTATAACTAACACCAGTAACTCCTATAACGAACTTCTACAGTCTCAATAGCTTTGCATATTAATAGTATTTCATAGAAATGAAGTACCTTTCACACAAAAATAGAAGTATGTATTAATGCTTTTGAGCAAAATTCATTCCTGAAAAATGTAGGTAGGTACTGAAGATTTTTTATAGCTGTGCTATTTACCTCGCGATACAGGGGTTAGGAAATAATTTTCGTAACAAAAATAATCGACACTATTACAGTTATAAATTTATTTTTGTTTTATTTCTTTGTACTTAAAAGTATAGTACGAAAATAAACCAAACAAATTGTTTGATTTTGTTTTGTTTCGTTCTTTGAAGTGAGTGAAACAAAAACAAAACAAGAACAATGAGAACGATTGTTCAATTTGTTTTTGCTTTGTTTTTGCATATGAGCACAAACCAGAGAACAGCGCCGATCGGTTGTAAGCCGGCTAACACCTTCACCAGCCACAAAAAATACATTAATTTAATCGCACGCCGCTAGAAAAGAAAATAATGGGAAATAAATGGAAACGTTTTGAAATATTTGCAGAGAATTTGACATCATCATATACATAATATAATTTTATTGCATTGTTATTTCACACATGAAAGTTGTTTTAAATAACTAAGTAGCAAAGCTATAACCGGATGTCCTAAGACAACTCTCTTCTTTTTTTTTGTCTCGGGATGTTGATACTGGCAATATGTTAATGAAAATTAATCGACTTTGCTATCCAGTAATATATTTTAACGATATTCGCTGTCTGTTGAAGTGAAAAAAATTTAAATTAGAAGCTCAAATTTGTTTAGTTTTTTTATGATTTTTTGTGGTTCTCTATTATTGAAAAATAATAAAAGTAACTAAGCAAAAAATAATAATAACAGCTGATTTCAACCGACTGCGAATATCGTCACAATATCTGTGGTCACAAGCGATATTAGCGATAATATAAAATCATATATTCGAGAAAAACCATCTAAGATGTTTATGAAAATAATTTTTTTTTTGTACAATTTGGCGATTTTTACAAATTTAATTGGACTTTTATTAAGACTTAGCTCAATATTGGTTTGTTTATATCTTCAGAATAAATTTTATACGAGTCATGGAAAGTCAATACAAAGTTTGGTTTGTAGAACTAAAATTGCCGCGTGTGAACCGGGTCTTATAAAGCTCAACTCAAGGAAGGCGTAAACTACAATTTTGTCAAATCGGAAAGTTGTTGTTTTAATTAATTCAAACATGTGGTGACTTTTAAGCCGCAAACTTATTATTTTTTTTTTTTGTACGTTGGATGTTTGAATAATATCATGCATACATAAATACATAAACAAAAAGATCATTGGTTAGCGAATGTGGCTGTGCTTAAATTTCTATTCAAAGTCACGAGATCTTGTTTGAATTTTTGGTCTGTACATTCATAATAAATGTGTATAATATTATTTTTAGAAAACTCTGAAACGAAACTCCGTTCGTTCACTTAGGTTAGTTGTTTCTTTTTTAGTGAATTTAAAATTTTATTTTTGTGTTAAACAAAATTTTAATTAACATAAATGCGGTAAAAAGCTTGTTTCATTAAATCATTTTTTTCTCTCTTTAAAATTTTGGATGTTTATTGAACATACAAACATTTCGCAAATGAGGTGATTTCTATTTTAGTTATTTTTTTAAATAATTAAATAGGCACTTACATACATATATAAGAAAACAATTTATCTGAGTGACAAAAACGATTTTGAAATCTTTGCATCACAAGCTAAATTTGATTTACATAGTACGTTCACAAATCATGACTCTTAAAAAAAAAGTCAAGAGGTTCTTGGTTCTTTGAAAAATTGTCTCTTGGCGCCATTTTTAAATCAGCTGATAAAACTTGATGTTAATTCTTTGATGGCACACGTAACATGATTTCTGAAAATATTTTTTTTTTCGTACAATCACGCTGTTATATTTTTATCATTCATTCAATTTTTGAATTGGCACAGATACATTTTTCTTTCTACAGCACAGATACAATTTTCTTTCTACATATTTGATTAAATGACTCAGTTTCATTCATCGTTTTTTTTTTTGTGTGGTTAATATACGACCTAATGCTCCATCGGGTTATAGAATTAAGAAGTACTTACATTCATGCGCAAGTTTAAATTCAAAATTTTCATCATAAACTTTGAGTAGAATTTTCCTAAAAATAATCATTAGGAAATAGGTATTTACTATTTTGTTTAGTAAAAAATCAAATTAGATAAAAAAACTTGCCAAGAATGCAACAATTTTCTTCAAAAATTCAGAAGTGTAAATTCGTTAATACACATCCTACAATTTTCAATAAATATTTATTTTTTTAATCAATTATATTTAATGATTTATGTATGTACATATGTATGTAAATTTTTTAAGAAAAAACATATTTTAACCTTAAATTGTCAGACTCAATCATGCGTCATGTCAATAAATTATATTTCCCTAAAAATATATACCTATGTAGGTATATAAAAACGGAAATAATGTTTTAAGTTTTATTTATTTACATTTGTACCTAAGTATGGATGTACATACATACATATACCTACTTATGCATACAAATTTTATTTTAAATGAAAATTTCTTCTTGTTTTAAAATAAATCAACATCTAAATAAAAATAATTGCTCATCGAGTAAAATAAAAAATTGACATAGATAAATATTTACATATCGTTGCCTTAATGTATAAAAATGTCCAAACGTATAATTTTTTGAAATCTAGTTTTTGTATATTTAGATAGAATAACATCTAATGTATTGAAAAATGCAAAAATCTCGTTTTCCAAAAATAATGAGTTAGGACCTTTTTATATTAAGGTAACGATATGTACTATATAAAAATTCTAAACTAAATCATAAAGCAATATACACATGTATGCATGAATTATACAAAAAAATTTAACCATACACCCAGAGAAAAAACAGCTTAAAATCTATAAAAACCATATTGGATTAATAAGAAACATTAACGAAAGTCTAGTCGTGTTGAAATTTCTTATTTCAATATAGAAAAATATTAATTTACAGTATTAATTTATTAATTTTATTAATGTTTAAGTATCTCTATTATATTGAAAATTATTGAATTAATGTGACGCGTTCTTATTTTTAAGTTGCTGTTTTCCCTGAGTGTAGGTACGTAAAATTTATTCAATTTACGTCACATACATACATATGTATGTATGTATGTATATAAAAATATATGTACAGTGTCTACAAACAGAAATTTGACGTTTGGAGTGTTCCCAGAAAATATAAAAAAAATCTATGTCTCGTATTTCGAAAAAAGTACCCCTATTGTTACATTCTGCAGCAATAGCAAGCTGCGACTAAAAACCTTTACTTTTCCTATATTTGCTGTTTGTTACATTAATGCAAGTAAACCTTATGTTGGCAAAAATTTCAACCATTATAACAAGTTTTCTCGAGGAAAATAACACTTTTTGGATGACTATGAGCACAAAAAACTGCCCCATCATCCACTCACTTTCGACTTGACGTTGACATTCTAAATAATTGTTTCTATAAAACTTGGTTAGGCTAGGAACCTAGTTTCTCTCAATACCTATACATAGGTACATATGTATGTATGTATGTGGAATATTTCCAATATAGAATATTTGTATTCTGATTTGACTTACTGAGTGGCACAATTAGTGTTCGAGTGCTTCAACATATTCCTGGCCAGCTCTATGTGGTAAATTTATGTATGTATTATCAAGAACACCCATGTGAGCCAGGTAATTCTTTAACTCTGTATGCCCGGTTATTATAATAACATATATGTTTGCCAATCTTTCAAGTGTTGTTCTTTTTAATTTTAGAATCCATTTTGTATTTTTCCTATTTGGGTTTCCTCAGAGAATTCCGGTGTATGCACACACATACACGCATACATAAAAATTACAGCATTCGATATCGCACACATTTTTATACAATCTTAATTGTTTTTGTATGGAAATTCCGAACGATACCTATCGAATGCTGTAATTAGCCCCCCAAGGTTAAAAAGGTACAGTTTGAGCCTTTAAAACTCTTAAAATCGTAGTAAAAATAACAATAGTACGAGTACAATATGTATGTATGTATGTATGTATGTACATATAAAAAATAAAATAGTGCTGCCAACTTTTTATGGATTTCTCACCACACTGTTACTTTGGCGCCCAATTTGTATGTGCCTGTGTTATTAATGCTGGCTTAAATAATTGGACTGAGTAATCAGTTTAATTTTATCATTATTCAAAGTCAAAAGTTCGTTTTGCTTTGGATCAAAGTAGAAAAGCTGTATCCGTCACGAAAATCAATTGATAAAAACAAATGCAAAACTGTTGCTTTTTAATAGAATACCAGACATGCATCCATACATATATACATACATCCATATTTACATTCATACATACATGCATATATACATACATGCATACATACATATGTATGTATGTATATGCTGAGTATATTTTTTGCCAAATCATATAATTTCTTGCTATCATCATTAATGGATTATATAGGTATTCATTGCTTTGATATGATTGTGTATGTGAGACATACTAACACACCAACTCGTGGCTGAGTGTACATAAATTTGTACGAATGAATGCTCACGTGTAAATCGGCTGATAGCAAAAGCAAAAAATAACAACTCGTATAAAACACCAGCAACACCCAAACACATGCAGTCAAAAAGTAAAGTGAAATTAAAATAAACAACAAATACCTACATACATACATACATATGTAGGTATGTAAGCATGTACATATGTGTGTGGGTTTGGGGAAGAGAGTGAGAGCAGTCCCCAACAGTGATGGGAAAGTTGGTACGATCGTATTTTTTTTGATACTATTAGACATGAAAAAGTACCATAATACTCCCCCAACATATTTGATACTCTCACAGTTAACTTACAACAAATGCATTTATTTTTGGCAGGAATTAAATTTCTTTTTCACAAAACTTAGTTCGCAAAGATATTTTAGAAAACTGTAATCTTAATTGTGAAAGATATAAACGAAAACCATATTTCACTCAATGATATTGGCAAAGAAGTTGATCTACATATACATATATACAACTCATGTTTTAAATCAGTTTAAATAAAATTTTAAAAAGTTCTAGGGGCAAAAGTGTACTTTGGTTTAGTAAGTTTTCCACAAAAATTTTTTTTTACCAGCTAAACCCAACAGATTTGCATCACTTTTAATTAAAATGTTTCCCATAGCTAATATGGAAGAACCGAAACCATTAACAACAGAAAATATATGCAGCTTCTGATCTACAGTGCAGAGTGGGGACTTTTGCAAAATAAATGGCAATAAATCTGGAACTTCTGGCTTAAACCAGAAGGCTGTCAAGAAATGTGTTATTAAGCCTGAGTCGAAGCTTCAGAAAAAATTAAATGGACTATATATACATCGTTAATTTTTCGTTACAAAAATATAATGGACTATACAACGTGCAATCAGCAGTTTAGAAGTTCCAAATTTATTACAATTCATTTTGCCAAAGTTCCCACTGTGCAGTGGCTAAAACTAAAACCACATTAGATGAAAACATGTTTCCCGATATATCGAGAGTAGTTTACGAAATTATGTCCATACCTAACTCCTCTGCAAATGTCGAAAGATTTTCTCTTACCAAAATCTCATGAAAATAAAACAAAGGAACATGCTTTATGTTCCAACAGTATCAAGTTTTATCCAGTTCAAAGATTTATTGAAGTCTAAAAACTTTAATATCTGCACCTAAATATCGTTACCTTAATATAGAAAGGCCAAAAGTCATTAATTTTTTTAATCGAGATTTTCGAATTTTTTCGATACATTAGATGTTCCATCGAAATCTATAAAAAATAATGAGTTAGGGCCTTTCTTAAGGTAACTAACTATATGTACATATCGATGTCTTAATATAAGAAAGGCGGATCTCGAATTTTTGTATTTTATAAGAAGCAAAAACTGAAGAAAAACTAACGCATGCACATGCAGAAATATTTTTTTAAGTTGCCATAAGTCCTTGATTTTGAACTCTAACGTACTAAGGTCTTCAAGGAGGATGCACTTATACGTTGTTTCCCAGAAAACGTTAAAAACGTGATTTCGAAAAAAATTTAGATACTCCTTTTTCATTTCCTTGTAAATGTATTTTATATAATTTTTTGTTAATTAAATTTGAATAAAATATAATAATAATTTTTGGTACTCTCGACATCAAAAAAGTACTTAAAAAAATTTTATTTGGTACCGAAATGCAAATCTCATTTCCCATCACTGGTCCCCAACTTAATAAGATAGAGAATATGGGGAAGTATAAAGATGCCAGTAAAAACAAATACAAGACTCCTACTTTTTTTAAACAAATAGTCCAAGATTCCTCAGCAATGCTTCAGCGAATAATTTTCGGTAATGTATTTTTCTTCCAAGGGGATATTTGATTTAATTTGAAACGATTTTTCGTCATCCCACGTCAAATTTGGCTAAGAGCCATGTTCAATACAATACTGAAGATCTCTAATAGCCGAAACCGGTATGCCATTCAACCAAATTTCACGTGGGATAATGGGAAATCGTTCCTAATTACAACATTTTTCATATTTTCGATATGATTCTTTTTATCGCTTCATAATTGCACCATAGTCATAATCGTATCACAAAATGATGAGCTTTTGGAGTTAACAATGAAGAAGAATTCTTTACATCGGATTTTATCTTTTATAAATTTAATACAAATATGAGTTGTACAATCAAGATTGCTTATTTTTATTCTTACAAATTCCCTTGAGGGAATTTAATCTTTTTCGTGTTTTTAACTGTCCTACTGGAGGATTCGGATACTTTTTGCTGCTTGTGCTAAGTTTTGGGATTTGTTGTGTTCCGAGATATGTATGTATGTAGTAAACTTGTTATGGCCAGCATTTTCGAGGAGCATTTCACACGTGGCCTCTCCCTTATTTAGGGTGTTTTTTTAGAATAGAGCCAAAAAGTATCGCTCTGTGGGAGAGTTAGAGGGTTAATCAGGGCAATTATGAATAAAATTCCGTGAGAAATTTTTCCCGGGGAACAATTCCAACTAATGGCAAGTGATAGGGAAAACTAAAAATTATAATTGGAAAAGGGAGAAATTTCCCTCGGAATTTTATTCATAATTGCCCTGACTGATATATTTTTATCATAACAAAAGTCAAACTTTATATTGAAAAATAAATTTTTTTATGTTAGCTCTTTTCTCTATAACTAATTTAACATTTGTCAATAAAAATATATCAGGCGTAGGGTAATATAATCTGCATAACCTACATCTCAGATGTGAAGAACATATAGAGGGCAATTATGTAAAAAATTCCGCGAGGAATGTTTCCAGGGAACAATTCCAACTAATAGCAAGTAATAGGGAAAACAAAAAATTCTAATTGGAAAAGGGAGAAATTTCTCACGGAATTTTTTACATAATTGCCCTGATAGTTTCATATAGTGATATACCGCACCAGCAAGCCAAGGGAGGGAAAATTTAACCCCTAAATAAAACAGAATTATAATATTATCTGCAGAGAGCTAACGTGTTATAAAATCAACTTGGTATTAGATTTTTTTTACTTTTTATTAAAAGCAACGTAATTAATATTTATTTATTGATATGCACATTAATAATTCTAAACTGTGTGATTTTACTTTTCGTGTAAGTTAAGGATTTGGGTCATTGCTTGTAAAAATATTTTGCATTAATTGAGACCAAAAGCGTTCTTTAATTCTTGTGTTTTTAGCTGCGAAATTATTCCTGGGAACTCATTTCCAATACACCTTGAGGTATTTGCCTATCTGAAAGTCGATATGAAATGATGACTATACAAGATCCTGCGTTTTACTTATAAAAAGCCACTGAATTGATTTTTACAATGCGATAACTCTTGGGGAATATTTTAGGCCTGTGAATTGTTCACAGAATGTACGGATTTCTTCTTATTTGTGTTAATTAATTTAATTTTAATTTGCTTGAAACCTTAAAGCCTTATTCAGAAAAAAATAATTTAGGTTTTACAAAAAGTTTAACTAATAAATGTCCATACAAAATTTGTTTTGTAAACCTTTCGTAAACCAAAATTATTTTTTCTGAATACAGCAGTAAGAGTTTTCCAAAACCAAATATTAAAAATACTGCAAGTACAACAAGTAAAATTCTCGTCTTTCTATTATTATTGAAAACAAAAACAAATTTGAGTGCTTTGTTTTATTTCCAATAGAAATAGGCAGATGAGAATTTTTGCTTGGCTCCTATAAACTGGCAGTTATTTTTAAATCTTTATAACGTCGTTTCTGTAACGAATGAGAGAACTTCTTGAGTCGAAAAATACTTTGTTAGCTTGTGATACACTGGATGAGAAAGGAGAAAACTCTATTTGTTGTTTTATTTTTTAAGTTTATTTAAGTTTTTTTTTATAAAAAATAATATACAATACAATTATTTAATTGTTCTCTAAGCGAAAACTTCTCCTATGTTACAGAAACGAGATATAATTATTATATATAATTATTGTTAGTAGGTATACATATCTATTTGCTTAATTTCACAACATTTGCAAGTGCATTGCATAACAATAAATCAGTTAATTATTTGTATTCATATCAATATAAAATGACTTGCAAAATGATATGCCAACGTCACTGTGACATATTCAAAATCCCATTATTTTACTTCTTTCCTTATCTGGCATCTCTACAAGTACTTTTAATTAGCTGTTGGAGTATATACGAGTATGCATGCCAGGGATAGCAAAGTTGGTACTATTCAAAATCTGAAAGTACAATAGTACAATTTCAATCCCCATTTCTTTTTAAACGGTTGCATATGGGTATTTCTCCGAGAAATTCCACTCTTTTGTCGCGTGCGACAGCAAGCAATTATCCTTGCATTTCTGAGCAACACGGGTCGATTTTTCTTAAAATTTTACCTCACGTCGAGCTGCTAACGACCTACACAAATATATAAGGATGTTAAAAAAAATTTAGTTTCCTTTGAAAAATCAAACATATTGGCTTGGCGTCGCACGCTACGAAAAGTTGACATTCCTGTAGAAATGCCCATATGTAAATTTTCACTTTTGAACAATGAAACTTATATTCTTCTCACTTGAAAACAGTCTTGTGAAAGCAAAACGCAGCGAGAAAACAAAAAAAAAAGGGAAACTCATCCATTTTCAAATAATTTTCCTTTTAAATTCGGATACTAGAGCAGCTGTAACCATATGCTTTAACATCCCAACTTACAAGCAAATTTTTAAAAACGATTCGGTAGCCAGAACAGAGTCAATTGTTTTAATAAAATCAAATAAAAATATCTAATTTGAACTAAAAAAATTGTTGAGTACAAATAAGGTAAAAAATGTACAATTTTTGAAAGTTGTTGGTACATTTTTAAAATTCTCAATGCCTTCCCTGATGCATGCATATGTGTGTGCACACTGTACATATGTACATACGTAACCGCTCCTAAAACCCCTAATCACACCTTGGCCCCTCCGCGGTAAATGTTGATTAATCATATAACAAAAGAATTTATTTTGAGTCTGGTCTACTCGTAACAACAATTGTTTGATTTTCATTTATTTCATGTGAAATTACGACAGTTTTCCTACTCGTATATTCACTTCATACTGGCGTTATGAAATTAAATTAAACTACATACATACACACATACTGCACTCACGTTTAATACTCTGCTCCATCTTTCCCTCACACATCTGCCCAGTCATTGTGCTTTTTATCAGCTAGTCACTATAGTTTTGAATCTAAAATTAAAACTCGTGACAAAGACATGGACTTTTTATGAAGTAGCGTCAAATACTTACATACTTGTTCTGAGGTGTATGAACAGGGCCGATAATGATTGCTTCAAAGAAACGTGTTCGTTGAACACGCCAGGTCTACTCATTCCTGGCTAAGTGGAAAATACAGAACTTAATTGAAACAACAAATAAAACTAATAATAAAATATGTACCTATCTGCAAAATCCACCTCAAATTGTATTAAATTAATTAATATATGTATGTACATTTCGCTCATTTACTGCAATAGTGTCACAACTCAAGAAAAACAGTTGTGCAGAAAACGCGTTTTAAGTTTTCAATTTTGCATACAACTCAATGAAGACATGAACAAATATTCTTCTCTCAGGAGGTGATGGTACAAGCTATTTATATAAAATTTTTACACAAGATAGAATACGAAATGCCGCATCATCCTGCATTATTAACTCAAAAACTCATTTTTTGAGTTATGATACTATTGAAGTAAATGAGCGATATGTACATCTGTACATACATACAAATGTATTTACATACTTACACATGTAATAAATATGTAATAACTATAATGAGGATTAATTCTGAATTATTAATTCAATAATCGAACTTTTTGAGTTATGATGTTGTTCAGGTAAATGAGACATACTACATATAAACGTACAACATACATATGTTAATAGGTGGTGTTCTATAATTCAACGATTACAGTATTTTTTATTTACGAAAATTAACTATTTTGTGCTTATTTACTTGCACAACGACATAAGTAAAAAAATGCGATATTAAGGGCCGGCCTGTTTGTCTAAAAACGAACGAACGTTTCTATCGAATATTAGTATTGGAAACAATAACAAAAATTAAAATTTTTAAAAACCCCCGAATATATCTAGAAAAGATGTGATATCTTAAAACATAGCTAAGAACCTTCTCGATCAAGCCACCTTTCAAACAGAAAAAACTAAATCAAAATCGGTTCAGCCGTTTTTATAAAATTAACTTTCGTTCAGTTACTACAACAAGGTCACAACTCCAAAAATTGGCTTTTTTATTAAATAATGCAGAATTAATCCTCACATCTTTACTCATATTGTGTAAAATTTTCGTATAAAAATATTCTTCCCTTAAGTTGTGCGTAAATTGAAAACCTTAAACTTGTTTTCTGTAAAACTGTTATTTTTTAGTTGAAATACATATTGGTAGGATAAGGTTCAAGTTTAATTATTCATGAGCTAACAATCGAATGTAGGCGAAAATAAATAAAAATATTTTTCTAATTTTATTACAAAAAATATGTCGCGGACGTAAGTTCAATGGACTTTAAGATTTTGCCTAAAATGAGAAATTATGGTGTACATTGAAGAATGATAAAATTGGTTATGGTGAAGTTCGGCTACAACGAACTTATTAACCATACTAAATAATTTTTTTTCCAGATATTAAAGTGAGCAATTTGAATTTGTTCGTTTACTTGTAAATGGGTTTCCCAGGTAGCATTTTGTATCATAATCCAATCGTTTCCGAATCAGCTTGACGGGAAAAATAACCGTATATGAGCTAATTTTTCGATCATAAATGATACTCCCGTTGTGAGAAAATGGTACCCTACAGATGAAGCATACCAAAGAATCAGTTATGATACGATTTGCTGATTATTTTTGAGCAATTTTCATATTACATCATTTAAATCACCTTTTTGCGGTTTGCATGATGTTCCGCTATTTTCAAGAAATCATTATTTGATCATATAGATGAATCATAAGTGAATCTTCTTTCAATCGCCCAAGTGATAAATCACTTTTTAATCATCAAAAGCGATCTGTAGAGAATCATATAAGATATTTCTGCCAAAAATGATCACCCAAATGCTAGCTGGGTTTTAAGACATAAACTAAATATTGCATTTTATGCTAAAAAATGTAAATCATTCTACATTTTTAACTAATTAATATTAATGTGAGCTAAACGTCTGATAAAAACTAGAGATTTTTTCTTTCGTTTTTATTACTAAAAATTGTTATTTAAATTTTAAAATTCGAAGTTTGCTATAAGCGTAAGAATTTTTGTGAGTAATTATTTCCAAACTCTTAGTTTTCGTTATACCCGAACTCCACTATATTATATAATAGCAATTAGCAGAGAAACCGGTTATCTAAAACACTTATTTTTTAACAGAATTTTAATTAATCTTATTGAGTCACAGTAATCTTGCCTTTAATCGATCACAAATTTGTGACACTAAGCGACGCTTAAAAAAACGTTAATATTATTATTTTTTAGTTTGCACATACATATTTATGTACATACTACATATGTATGTAGGAATATAATTCAAAATAGAAATTCGAACTTTAATTCATTGATATTGGCTATCGCAATAGTGGATGTGTAAACTGGTACATTGTCTTGATGAAACAACAATTTCTTTTTCGTCAAATGCGTCTTATTTTCCTTAATTTCATCAATAAGTTAGTCGTTGTTTCTTTTTTGTAAGGTAATCAGTAAAACTTATCCCACGCGCATCCCAAAAAACAAAATTGCGATATATGTATATAAATTATTTAATTTAAATACATTTTAGCATAATGTAATCAGTCAATCCTGAAAGAAAGTTAGTGTAAGAGTTTAATAGTCGAAAACCCTTCAAAATTATGTTCAAGCTAAAATAAATCTTCGAAACTTAAAATTTTTTTTTTATTTTTCTTATAAATTCTTCAACGAAGAAACGCATATAAATTTTGACGTTGCTTTGCCTTTTAAAATTTTCGAAACTTGTATAAAAAACATAACCAATAAAATTGTTTGCATATTAATTTAAATTTGATGAGATGTTTTATAATATTAGGACATTATTTAGTGTGTGTATGAATGTGGGAAAAATTACTTACTGATTAAATATGCATTGGAATTTAAAATTGCTGAAAAGTAAAAAAACTTAAAAGCTAAAACAGTAAAATAACAATAAATATTTTTTAAAAGAAAAAGTGATTTTTTAAAACAATAGCACTGCTCAACAGTTCAAAAAACAGTAAAACCGTTTAGTCTGCATATTTGGCAACGCAACAGCACAAGACTGAGTGCAGACAACAAAAAAAAAAAACAGAGTTTTTCAAAGCCACATACACATTTTAAAATATTTAATAACATGAATGAGAACTTAATAAATGATTCATTTAAAAATGAGTCAACAATTTTTACGTTTTATTGGCATTCATGCAGGTCTCTAATACAGACACTTATACTTTCATGCTCTATGTTAAGATAAGCCAACTGTTATATTTTTCTTGCCTGTGTACATAACATAAAATTTACTCTGTTAAATAGTTTAACAGTTGAGGTGTTCATGTTAATAAATCATTCACTCATTAAAGTTACTGTTATTGATAAATAAATAAAACAAATAAAGAAATCAGTTAACGCATAAAGTGAAGCATGACTTTAGGCTGCATGATAAAACTAATATGTATGTATGTATATAAAATGAATGAATGTGCCTTGAATACCAAACAAATTAATGGTTTTAAATTTAATTTTAAAATGTAGAATCAGGGGGTCGATTCTGTTTCTGTGAAATCGTGAAAATGAAAAATAAAATAGCACTTCATTGAAAATGCGATTCTGATTTTAGTTTTTATGAGAACTACCTGTCGAGTGAAGTGAATATGATAAATTTTTTATCACTTCATTTTTATCATAAATTCAGAATCGACCCCCACCCAGCTCGTTATCGAAAGCGACGATTAAGCTAGATTTACACGATTGAAATTTTCTTCAAAATTGCTCTTCAAAATGCTTTAAACTCGTGTAAACAGCAAAATTGTTAAGAAATTGCCTTGAACTCGTGTAAACAGCAAAATTGTTAAGAAATTTTGCTGTTTACACGAGTTCAAGGCATTTTGAAGAGCAATTTTGAAGAAAATTTCAATTTCAATTTTCGCTGTTTACACGAGTTTAAAGCATTTTGAAGAAAATTTTAATCGTGTAAATCTAGCTTTAGACCCCAGAAAATTTTGATAACGTCAAGGAAACATAATTTAAATGATTTTTTTTCTAATGAAAGATTTTTATTGTATGCATGATACATGAGAATGAATTATTTATTTAAAAAAATTTTAAATTGGAATACATTTGTTTCTTTGACACTGTGTTTGTTTGATTAGTTATGGTTATATGCATATTAAATACAAATCTATACAATTAAAATACAAATTAAAAGCATTTGTGTTTTCTTTGAAACATTTGCAACATTTTTATTAAAAATTTAGATTTTGTAATATTTCCATTGGCTCGATTGGCGTTTGTTAATTGTATAAATAAAAAAATTTTACACTTAAACTGCCAAAAATTAAATTCTGTTATACATATGTATGTACATATGTATGTATGTATGTACATATTGCCAATGAAAAAAAAATCAAATATGTATAGGTACGCTATTACACTTAATAATATGTATCATTCCCTTATTAAAAGTTAATTTAATTCCCACACTCGTTTTACGCCTGAGTTAACAATTACGTGTACATAATATGTTTAGAAAATAGATGAGAATTTCCGTTGAATTTGTTTTTAGTTTCTAACAATTATTGTTTGCGATTTTTTTTTTTTGCTAATAGACTTGATACAAATTAAATACTTGCTGGTTACATTTATAAAATTTGTGTCATGCATAATAAATATGTTTTTATGAATAGAAACAAAAATAATCTTAGGTTTTCTAGCATGAAATTGATTATGATAACACGATCAGACGTAATTTTTAATATATCGTGCCATAACCGCCGACAAAAAAATCAAGCGACATTATTTTCGAATTTAATTTTTTTTTTACCAAATTCGATAATTTGCGATCATAAATAGTCGATTTTCGTAAAAAAAAACGAGATCAAAAACATTTGTCGTCCCCCTTTTAGATACGCAAACTTTACTTTGCAAAGTCCTAATTCAGCTGTGTGAAAGACAGAGGGAGGAATACTATCTCTTTCTGTCTTTCTTCCAGCTGAATTAAGACTTTGCAAAGTAAACTTTCCGTGTGTAAAAGGGGTATCGGTTAAGCTTTTTTGGTGGTTATGGCTCGATATTACGTGAGCGTATTTGTATGAGATTATTTCCTTTTTCAAACATTTACAGTTTTATTTTCTCTCTGCCGGGTTAACTTGTGCATGCTTTTAGGCAAAGCAAAAAAAAAAATATATAAAACAGCGCCTAAAAGTACAAAAGCTGTGGTTGTCAAATATAATAAAAGAAAAACTGAAACCGATTGATTGCAAATAGTTAGGGAATTTAAATAATGGTAAGATTTAAACTAATGGAACAATTTTCACATATGTATGTATATCGTCACCTAAAATCCAAAAGGCCGTAACAACCAGAAAATTCAAAATGTACTTTTTGATTGATTATGATGTGATTCACGAAAATATATCTTTCCTTAAAATATTGATCACATATGTTCAAGAATACCGATTTTATTCGCCTAATAAGTAAATAGTCTTAAATTTATAAGATTTTTCGCTTCTCCTGTAAAAAAGTAAAAAGTGTACTTGCGGCCTTTTGGATTTTAGGTGACGATATGTATATATATATAATAATACACACATACATATGTACAAATGTATGTATCTTATTGGAAAATTGTGCAAAAAGTATTTTTGATTTATAAAAGGTTTATTTATAAAACTGATTTCCATACAAAATTCGTTTTATAGAGCCTTTATAAAACAAAATTATTTTTTTTAGGAATAAGGCAGTTAGAAAATAGTTTCTTAAAAAAAAATTTGTAGCAAACGAAATTGCTTTCATTCCATGATAAGCCAACTGTTTTGATTTTATATTAAAAAAAAACACAAACCAATCCAATTAGCACTTCAAAAATTTACTGGTTACGTAATTTTCCGCTTTAGCGATCACAACCGGTAGACCAGAATATGTTTTTAGAATTTTCTATGTGATTAATTTATTTTAAATTGAGTCGCATTATTAGCAGTTTACACTAAAAGTTTCATCAAATTACGTGCTAAGTCTGTGAAAATCACTTTATCGTTATTAGATTAAATAAAAAAAAAAGCTAAAGTTGCCATAAGATCATAACCCAGCGGCGAAAATGTCGATTACAGAAGCGATGATTCGATGCACACATGTAAGACAGTAATGCACACCACCTCATATACGTACCTAGTATACATTTTCAAATGCATTGCCGCATTTGTGGAGTGAATGCCTTTCACTTGCACACAAAGTAAGCGAGCAACGGAAGTGTTCATCCAATCAACATAACAGCTCAGTATTGCCTAACATAGATACATTGTAAGTTGGCAGTTCAAATACAATCTAGCTTACTTTCGTACACTTTGTAAGCTAGCATTCATTCAACACAAAGTATGACAAACATCTTTAAAGAGATGTATGTATGTGGTATGCAGCGTTCGCCGCTGGGAAATGTTAAATAAATTCGATTAAAAATTGTCTCTCTTATTGTATGAACGAACGTTCGTTCACTTTAGGGTTTCATATTAAAATGAAAAGAAGAAGAAGAAGAAGAAGAAGAAGAAAATCAATAGTTCGCGCACAAGTCCAACCGCACAAATCACAGGTATTTGAAAATTTTCAAATAATCGTCGGACACGTACAAATCAGACGTCCACACATCACGTGAGTGTGTGGGCAACAACAATTTTCACTGAGTAGAGAATCAAAACAATTAAAATTTCTACAATTAATGTCTCTTAACACAATGACAGCTGCTAATTAATTAATTAAAGAAAGTTATTTTATTACTTTCACAAATATGTACATACATATCTACTTACTTTCAGTAATTGTTTGCATTCTCAATTTTATTTAGAAAAATAATAAGAAAATAAATTTTCTATGTGTCATGTAATTTAAGTACTTCAGCAAATACAAGTGCTAATAAATACCCTAGAAAATATTTAAAAATATATTTACCAGCAATTCATACTATCTATCATTTAAGTGAAAGACAAACTAGAAAAAAAAACACACACACACACACACAAGTGTTGGAACAGATAGATATTCATTGTAATAAGTGATAACTGCTCAAATCCTATAAAATAAAAATTAATATATTTTCCCATTTGAGTATTTGTATAAAGGAGATATGGCCAACGGTAGAGCTTGTAAATAAAATTTATAACGCACGTACGATTGCCAAATTTATATTAAACTGTAATAAAATGTGTTTATGATTTTCCATATAAATTTATGGCACACATGATGCAAATTATATTAAGTTTCGTTAATAAACTTAATCAAAAACAAACAGAAAATTGTTGCTATGTTATATGTATTAAAAACAAAGCAGCTAGCTTATTGATAAAAATCATAAATTAAGATTTGCAATAAACTTAGTTTAAGCAATATATGGCACCAGCGTGACCGTTTGATCGACTAAAGTGGCAAATTGCCACTTTTTCGACTGCCTTGCCACTTTTTTCCCCCTTTTTTAGAGTGAATTATATAAAAATAAAAAGTTTAATGTAATTTTTTCGTTTTTTTTTAATTTCGCCCCTTTTTTTTGATAAACCCCCTTTTGGTGCCACTTTTTGAAAATTGTCATCGTTCACCCTGTATAGCACAGCCTTGTTCTCCTTAATTAAAAAAAAAGTTTGGCAACTCTTATTTGGCTCTCTTGTGCTTATAAGCAAACCAGCGATGGAAACTTTAGTGCTATTGTAATTTTTCCACTACTCTGCAAACAAAGCAAAATAATTTTTTATTAAACTGCAAAGAAAATTAATCAAAAATTATATTAAACATAATTTCGAAACTTATTCGATGCACTTATTTGAATTGACGTTAACATTTAATATGAAGTCTAGGTTCTTAGAATTGGATTTTGTGGGACTCCTGTTTCACGTTTATGTGCATAGAATGCGCTATCGTAGTGATCTGTGCTCAGTTAAAGTACTTACTCGGAAAGTTTTGGATCATTATGAACAGTTTGAAAATCAACTTTTCACTTTTTCTACTATTCACAATGAGACATTTTTATTCTTTCGAGAACTTTTGCTGACCAAGTGGTCAACTTCCTAATTCGAACCAAAAGGAAACCAAGGCCTATTTATCAGGTCAATGCAATCGTTTGTGTGTGTTTCTGACAACTTAAACACAAAGTTGTTTTTTGTATTGCTGTGTTTTTGTAGAGTTGCATAGACCTAATAAATAGGCCTGGAAGGAAACCAAGTAGAAAAGATTTCTTTTTGAAACCAATTAAAAAAATGAAAATTTCGGATCATCAGTCCAACTAAATCTCTTCACTTTCTACTATTCCTGATGAACTGTGCCGCCTGGGCATTCCTTGTATGAGGTTATTTCCTTTTTCAAACATTTACAGTTTTATTTTCTCTTTATCGGGTTAATTTGTGCATGTTTTTAGGGAACGAAAAAAGCAAACATGAAAAGGAACCCTATTGTTTTCGCTGCGATGTCCGTTTGTTCGTTACAGACGTTTTTTCTAGAGAACAGTAAGAGGCAAACTCTTAAAATGTTCAAAAACGCTAAAATTAAAAAAAATCCCAAAACCAAAAAAATCGAGAAAACGAAAAAATCGTTCAAAATAAAAAAAATCGCCAAGAACAGATAAAGATCGCCAAAAACCGAAAAAATCGCCAAAACTAAAAAAAAACCTAAAAACTCGAAAAACGCGCCAAAAACTAAGAAAAGCAAAGAAGACAAAAGAAAAAATTAACGGCCTGTCCCACGATGTCACCAGAAATCGTACGATCGACAACTTGTATTGCAAACAACAACAAATGTTCTAATGTTATTGTTGTTTGCAATACAAGTTGACGATCAAGCGATTTCTGGTGACATTGTGGGACAGGCCGTAAATAACAAATAATTCAGCAAAAAAAAACCGACTTCAATGCAAATATCTGATAGAACATTTTCGAAAAAAATTTATGGGATATACATAAAATTAAATTTTGAAGGGGCGTGACTCCGCCCATTTTTTCAAATGGAAGATTTTGTGTTTTTTCAGAGCTCAGGGTGTGTGTTAAGTCTTGTCAAAATCGGTATAGTAGAACCACTTAAAAAGAAACACTAAATTTTGAAGGGGCGTGACTCCGCCCATTTTTTCAAATGAAGATTGTGTCTATTTTTGTGCTCAAGGTGTGTGGTGAGTTCCGTAAAGATCGGTTGAGTAGAACCACGTGAAATATAATAATAGATTTTAATGGGCGTATACCAGCCCATTTATTCCACTTTAAAATAGTGTAATTGCAAGATCGAAATGTGTTTGCTAGGTTTCGCAGCAATCAAATAAGCAGAATATCATAAACATCAAATAAAAAAGTTGTGGGCGTGTCTCCGGCCACTTTTTTTTTGCAATGGGACCAATGGGAAGCTATACTATCTCAGATAAAAAAAAAGAATTTTTACAATCGGTCTAAAATGTACCGAGTTATGAAGTAACACCAAAAAAAAAAAAAATAGAGACGAATTGATAACGTACTCCTTTTTTTTGAAGTCGTTTAAAAAATAACAAATATTCTGAAGATGTTAACCGAAAGTTCCGTACACCAAAAGTGAAAAGGAACCCTATTGTTTTCGCTACGCTGTCCGTCTGTCCGTCTGTCTGTCTGTTTGTCTGTCCGTCACAGGCTATTTCCTCGAGAGCCGTAAGGGCTACGTACCTGAAATTTGGACATAGTATGTAGAACATCGGCCGCTACAATAACAAATACATGAGAGCTAAAAATTAAAGGGTGTTCCAAAACGAGCAACGAAAAATTTTAAAATCCCATGCAATATACATACAATTGTATGTATATGCACTTGAAATTTGTAAGGTTAGTGTATTTTTACACAGACTACAAACATTAACACTAAAATTTAAAAAAATTTAAATAAAAGGGTGTTCTATCAGTTAATGTAATTTTGACAACTTGCTGTATCTTGGAAACCGTATAAGCCAAACTCTTGAAATTTTCAAAAACGGTAAAACTAAAAAATCACAAAATTACTAAATCGCCAAAACGAAAAAAATCGCCAAAAAACCAAAAAAAAAAATCACCAAAACGAAAAAGGTACCAAATTAAAAAAAAAAAATTGTTAAACTAAAATAAATCGCCAAAATGAAAAAAAATCACCAAAATGAAAAAAACGCTAAAATAAAAAAAAAACGCCAAATTGGAAAAAATTGGCAAAATTAAAAAAAAAATCGCCAAACCGAAAAAAAATCTCCAAAAACATACAAAAATCGCCAAAACGAAAAAACCACAAAATTAAAAAAAATTCTAAAGACTAAAATAAATCGCCAAAACGAAAAAAGCACAAAATTAAAAAAAATTATAAGACTAAAATAAATCACGAAAAACCGGAAAAATCACAAAATCGAAAAAAAAATCGCCAAACTGAAAAAAATCCCCAAAATAAAAAAAATCGCCAAAATGGGAAAAAATCTCAAAATAAAAAAAAAACGCCAAAATGAAAAATAATCGCCAAAATGAAAAGAATCGCCATAATGAAAAAAACACCAAAATGGTAAAAATCGCCATAATAAAAAAAATTGCCAAAATAAAAAAAAATCGCCAAAATGAAAAAAAATTGCCAAAATGAAAAAAATCGCCGAAATGAAAAAAAACGCCAAAAACTAAAATAAACGCCAAAACGAGAAAAAAGCGAAAAAACAAATTATAAAGGTTTCTGCTGAAAAAACGCAAAAAAAAAACGCCATATTAAAAAAATGCTTAAAGCCCAACGTACGGAACTCTGCGTGCGCGAGTCAAAGTCGCACTTTACTGAATTTATTTTCTTTTAAATATTCTCTTGAGACATAATAAATAACACGCTAAAACAATTCACTATGAAATTGGTACTTTTTCAGCTGCAGTACAGTTTAATTTTAAAAATCTTTACAATCCACCACTGGTTTTAAAGCTTCACCATAAAAAAAAATAAATTTTTTTTATTACGTTTTCAAACACGTGCGGAAAACCTGACTTTGTCTACATTTAGGTCTATATACAATAATGTTGAACTTGCAACTAAATTTCCAATAAAAAAAGAAGACAAACAAAAAATACAACAAAGCATAGCTGACAAGTTAAACGAAACGATACGAAACAAGTTAGTGAAACATGTTACGGCGCCACATATTTGGCACAAAGACGTCGTCAGGTAGTTGTTGAAAATTTTTAAATTGTATTGGATGGAGTAAATATTGATTGGCAAACTTGTCTGACTGTAAACGTTTATAATGTTTCATAATGAGCTACACTGGCTAAAAATGTTGTTTAACGAAAAAATTTTAAGCTACTAATTAACAAAAATTTACAAAAAAAAATATAAAAAAAATGCTTCCTAGCAAAATTATTTTTATTTAATAAGGTGGATAAAGCAAGGTCAAACAAAATAGTTTTTTTAATAAAATAACTCATTTCTATAAATCGCATTTAAAAATTTGAAGGCTTTAGGAATTTAAGAATAAATGAAAAATTGAGTCAAACTTAGCTTTTGTAAGAATAACCGATAAATGATTTAATTTTTTTACCTTTTGTGTTTCAAAGTGTAGGGTATTTTTCAAGTTGTTTAAATAAACGAGTGCAACTTAAAAAGAAATTGCAGTTTTATAGGTGAAGATACACTTTTATTTTTTGCATGTTCAACTGTAGTTTGTTGGAATATTAATTAGTTTTGCCGGTAACTGGTTGTTTTTTTAATTTGCATAAATTCATAAAGTAGTTTTGTTTATTATTTTTAAAGAAAAAAAAATAAGATTTACATATAAAATTCCCAGGCAAAAAATCAATTAAATTTAAAATAAAATTTCAAATAATTAAAATTTAAAATAAAATCTCAAATAATTATAATTTAAAATGTATATTAAAGCATTTGTAGTGTAAAAGGTAGTGTATTGAGAATAGAATATACATACAAATATTTTAAATATTATTATAATGATTTTATTTAGTTTTTTTTTTTAATATACATACGAGGTAAATGCGTTGTACTTTTTCATCAATATGATTTTTAACAATTAACACTTTCGAACAAAGATCGCTTTTGTATAAATACTTTTTTTTGCTAGTTTTACAAATAAAAATTCAGGCAAATATTATTTTACTAAATGTTTGCTTAAAACATTAAGAAATTACAAATAATTAAAAAAAAATACACGATAAAAATATTTGTGGCATACGGTTAGTCGCTTTCATTGTGTTTCTTAACAAATCTCAAGAGACTTGAGATGAATAACAACAACAGTGGTCTAATCGTCGCTTTCGATAACGAGCTGATTCGATCACGTTTTTCAGTTTGAGATTATTTCATTCGCTATCGAACAACGTAATAATATGGTACGATATGGAATGTCATAATCTCAAACTGAAAAAACTTGATCGAATCAGCTCGTTATGTAGTTTGTAGTGTAGTTTTATTCCTCTTTCCCTTCTTTAGAAAATCACATTAATTTATAAAAATATTTCATTCAATAAGAACTGAAAACATTGAACTTAAGCCCGATTAAGAAATTATTCCTGATTAAAATATTTTAATTTAATTTCGTTATTGTTTTAATTTTGTTACAAAGCTTAAACTCCTAATGTTAAGCATAATTAAATTTTACAAAGAAAGAAGAAGAAGAAGAAAATATATACATACATATATAAGAATATTAAAAAGTTGTGGCCTGCGGTTTGTCGCTTTCATTGTGTTTTTTCTTGAAATGTAAAATGGATTAGATTCTTCCCAAATGTAGTACTCGTAATTTCATAATTTAATTTTTAGAAATATAACCGTGATTGTTTCTTAGGTCTGATCATGCACGCTCACTTGCGGCTAGTAAATTTTGCCACTCGTGCATGATCCACTCATGATCTACTCATGCGTGATCACTAATATTTACTTACACACGGAGTGAATGCTAACCTCTTTATTTTGTTTTATGCAAAAAATTTCAGTAAGAATTTGAGCAATTAAAAACTTGTGGCCTACCGTGTGTCGATTTCATTGTGTTTTTTGTTTTTGCTTGAAATATTAAATTAAAAGATTGTGGCCAAATGGAAAAGTAGTGATTTTAGTGATTTTCATATAAATTTTCTCGACGAGTCGTCTGCCTGCCTTTTTAATATTTTTATCGCCCTTTTTCCCAAAGTTAATATCTTAACTTGTTCATTAAAATATTAATTGTGTTTCTTAATTTTCTTAGCGATTTTCACAATCTAGTGCCCTAATTCAGTAAGAAGATTTAGGACGTATTTGTTTGAAAATGCTTCTGAGTTCTTGTCTTTGAATTCTTTAAACTATTTTCTTCAAAAAATGGTTGTTGTCCTTGATAATGATAAATATAAATATTTAATTAAAATATTATACAATAGTTTGAAAAATACATGAACAAAATATGTGCTGGATATAATGTTTGGAACAAAATCATAAAGCAAATACATGAACCTTCTAGCATAGACAATAAATAATAATCGTTTTAAAGAATCAAAACTGCTTCTTTTTTTCGTCCATAGACAAGACGACAATACAATCGTCGAACATCATTAGGGCATAAATCTAGAGATGAGACCGAAAGTGTTGTCGTATTTTGTTGAAGAATTTTTTTTACTCGCGTGAATTCATTTTCACAAAAATATAAAAAAAATATGTAGTGCTCACAGGTTTTTTCTTTTAATAAGGAGAAGTAACACTCAGGCAATGAATGCCACTACTATTCCTAGAAATAGAAATACTACTGTTCCTAGAAATAGAAATAGAAAATAGATAGTGATAGTGAAGACAGGTGGTGAAGGAAGAGATACACGAAAGCTTCGTTCTTTTGCAACTCTGCTTTTTGCACGTTTTTAATAATGCAACAGTGTTGCAGCAGCGCCTCTGGTGTTAAATGAGGCGTATTAAATTGTTTTTTTTTTTGAAGCTGTGCTTAGTAGCCATTTTATTGGTTATTTTACTTCGCCGATGATTCTGCTACACAATAAAAATCGAAAAATTCAATGGAAATTTTTTGCAATTTTAAAATGCTTGCCTTGCGAAAACTTAAACAAGGTTAAATAAAAGTGCGTTGCCTTTCTTACAAAAATTTACGAGCTATGAATGGCAGATGAATTTATGTATGTATATGAAGTGAAAATTTAAATTTTTATATACATACATACGTACATAATTATTTTTATATCGTTTGATTTTATAATTCAGACATAGATTTAATTATAATTCCGACAACTCTTAATTGTTTTTTTACTTGCTTACTTACTTTTGCACTAGCGTAGTTAGTTAAATAAAATTCGTACATTCTTCGCATAATAAATAGCTTCCGCTAATTTATAAAATCAACATTCTTTTTCGTAGAATACGAGTATCATTATATTTTTTGCGTTCACTCAAAATATAAAAAAGAAGGTTAATTTTCCCAGACTTACTTATGTATTCAATTTAAGTTACTTTATTTATTTTTTGTGGTTGACATCCTCACGTACGAAAGAAGAAAACACATTTTTGTCTGAATTTCAACTAGAAACACTTGTGAATTGTGTCATTATTATTATTATTATTATTATTATTTATTTTTATATGTTGTGAAGTGTAAATGACCTCATGCGACAGCGTCAACGAATAAAAATTTTAATTTTGCTTAATAGGCAGTAAAATCGCAAGTATGAGTAAAATAGAAAATAGTTTTGATACTAAATAACTCGTACATTGGGAAAATTGTCTAAGGAAGGTGTTCGAGTAAAAGCTGCCAGCAAAAGTTGGTGGTCCAGCAAAAGCTGGGTGCCCCTGTTGCTGAGTGGTAGCGGTGCTAGCCTCTCAGTCCAGAGGTCGTGGGTTCGATTACCGCCACCAAAGACCATGGGTAGACAAGCCAATAAAAAAAATTCCTCTTATTGAAGATGATTGTGGTTAATAATATGGTGCCATAACCGCCAAAAAAGCTTAGGCGAGATCATTTTCGCACGATCATTTGTGATCGTAAGTAATTGATTTTCGTAAAAAAAAACCCGGGGGCAAATCACGGCATTCGATACGACTCGTAATTCAAAAATATTTCCATATAAACTCCACTGAAATATTTTTAAATTACGAATCTTATCGAATGCCGTGATTTGCCCCCAGTTCAAAAAATGTGTCGGTTAAACTTTTTTGCCGATTATGGCTCGATATAATAATATGCATTGCTGGTGGTCATACGTATGTATGTTCTCTGTCGAGATAGCGGGCCGGGTTATATTTTTTTTCATACTACATATTTATGAAATTAATTAAACCTTGCAGCCAGTAAACAATTTAATTGAAACAATTAAAAACTTTAATTGATAATTATCAATCAGTTAAATTTTTAATTGAAACTATAAATTAAAAAATCAGATTTTTCCAAAAGCTGTGCACAAAAACTTCAAAGAAAAATTTTGCCAAATGGATTAGATAAATATTTTTTATATCATTTTAGAAATTAATTAGCTTATGCAGGAGTAAACAATTTAATTAAAGGCAATTAAAACTACTTGTATTAATTAGTGGCTAATGTTGTGTGCAGCGGTTGCTTGATGGATAGAGAAAACTAAACTGAATGAGACTTGCAATACATACTCTCAGTTAATTTAATAGCCTTTTTAGGAAACCTGTATAATAACGATCCTACTGTTATAACTGCTTGAAATAAATATAATATGCATTATACAAATGATATAATACGAAATAATACGATACGATAATCGTAAGTAACTACATGCTCGTATGTCATATTGTAACATAACAAATTTCATTCATTCCATTTTCGTTTTTAATAAAATGTGTGCTGAATTTATTATTAAGAGCTTGTGTAAATGCATTACTAATACAAATAAATTATAGTTTTATAAATAATTCTAGGAAATTTAAAGTAATTTATACAAATTAATCTGATTTCCTCAAAAAAAAAAAAAGAGAAAACTATTATTTTTTTTCGCACGCTTGTCATGTGAGAAACTAAGTGCAAGCGATTTTTTTCATTTAAAATAATTTCTTTTATAAATTTTTTAAATGGTTTGTGCTTAAATCGTCAAATAAGACATGTGAAGCTTTAATGTTATTTTGGCAAAAACAAATCTTTATTTTGCAAAATTGTTAAATTCCTAACAACAAGTCCTGATTTACACTAAGCAAGTCTTATTGCTAAGCTGATTAGTTTGTCGGCGAGAGAGAGAGATAGAGACGAGGGGAACATAAATTTTTCTTTTCCCCTCGTCTCTCTCCCCTAAAAAAACTAATCAGCTTAGCAATAAGACTTGCTGAGTGTAAATTAGGACTAAGTAAAAAGTATACAAGAATATACAGACTATTCCAATAAGAGTTTTCATTCAGAGTATTTTTAAGCGAAATCAGCGGATATATATTTATTTGTAAAGCGGAGGGTATGACACTAATAATAGAAAATAATATCAACCACTTTTGGCGGCCTATGCTCCAGTGGGAGTTAAAGGAACATATATATATATATATATATATAAATGGCCGCCACGACCATGCTTGCAGAACCATATTCTTTTCAAGAAATTTTCCATCACCAATTCGTAAATTTTGCGGCTGTAAACTCTCGATAACTTTACGAAATCCATAGTTTTTTTAAGAGAAGTAACACTCAGGCAATGAATGCCTACTACTATTACTAGGTGTTACCTTCTTTAGGCAAGGGATAGTGATAGAGAAGACAGGTGGTGAGGGAAGAGCTTTTTTTCAAGTTTACAATAATGCAGTATTGCAGCGCCCCTGGTGTCAATGAGGCGTATTAAATTTCGAAGCTGTGCTTGGTAGCCATTTTATTGGTTATTTTACTTCACCTATGATTCTGCTACACAATACCGACGAAGGAGGGCGCTCTGATGTTGCATTAGGATTAGTCACCGCTGAAGACGGTGTAGTTCAGTGACCAGTGTCTATGCCGTCATCACTTGAACTTTCTTCCAAAAATTTCAAATTCAAAATACAGTTCCAAGGTTTAAATTTTGATATAAAAATCTCTTTAAAAGTTAAAGTTATTATTCTTTATCTTTATTACATTTTTAACCCCCGACCAAAAAAAGGGGTGTTAAAAGTTTGTTGTGTGTCTGTCCGTGTCCACATACAGACCAAACGGCTCGACCGATTTTGATTTAGTTTTTTCTGTTTGATAGGTGACTTGATCGAGATGGTTCTTAGCTATGTTTGAAGAAAATCGGTCCAACCGCTTAGGAGATATAACATCTTTTCTAGATATATCGGGGGTTTTTAAAATTTTTAATTTTTGTTATTTATTACACTTTTGTGTTATTTTATGTTCATATATTATTGAATTGTTTAATTAAAAATATTTTTTTTCCAAATAAATCAAATTTATATTAGTTATTTTTAAGAACATATTTTTATGACTTTTTAGGGCATATTTTCAAGTTTTTATTGCATATTGCATGTGCATAAAACACTTTTTTTTTAAATGCATATTTCTGGTTTCCCCGATAATAACAACTTTGTGCATAATTTCTTGGTGAAATTGCTATAGGAATATATTGCATATTCCATATAAAAAAATTAACTTCTATTTTTAAAATTAAAATAACAATACCCAAGTACATAATACATACGACTTAAAATTTTATAAATTTTTCCGTTCTCTGAAAAATTTAAAAAGTTGGTGATTTGCCTGCAAAAAATTAAATGTTTTGTGACGTACTTCTTTAATATTAAAAATTATTAAAAAAAATTATATTTAATTATTAAAAATTAGTTTAACAAAAATCCAAATCAATTAATAACCATACAGAAGGATTTTCATTCGAACTATCACATTTGGCATCAATAACTCAAAACTGACAACAAATTTACTTAAGCAGTAAATCATAAAAAACACACATTGGTGTGGTCAAACCAATGATTTTATGGTCGTATTTATAAATTAATAAAAATTCCAATGTGTCATCTTTCGATAATAATAAAAAATACAATGAAAAAAAAACTTTCAAAAACCTTTTTGTACAAAAGCATCTCAACTAAAACAAACCACATAAATCCAACAATTTTGGCTTATTTACATACATGCGTATGTACATAATATTAAAAAACAAAAATAAGATGGCAAAGAAACAGAATGTATGAGACATAAAATTTATTTAAATATTCAATGCTTAAACAAATTCTTTTTTATTTTGAAGTAAAAAACGTGATAAATTCTGTATCACCGGCAGTTAAGTGAAGTAAAAAAAATATAAAAAACAAACAAAAATATAACAAATAAATTAATTCTAAAACGTATTTGATGTGAAGAAAAAAAAAACCTGAGAGAATTCTTTAAATAAAAAATAGTAACCAAAAATTTATAAAAGTAGTTACAAGAGATTTTTAGGAAATAAAAATAAGTGTATACATGTTCAATGATAGTTTAGCACATAATACTGGTTTCACACACGGCAATTTTAACTGGCCAACTTTTGCCAGCTAATGGAAGAGAGAGAGAGAGAGGGAAGATAATGAAGAAAGAAGGCGAAAACTATCATATTTTTCTCTCTCGCCAATGAACTAAAAAGTTGCTGAAGTAAAATTGCCGCGTGTGAACCGGCACTAAATTAATAACTATATCAATAATTTACTAAAGAAACGTCATAACTAAAAAAAACTAGTTTGGCAGAATACAGACAACTTAATGCAAAGAGAACATATTATTTTTCTCTCAATAGTTAAGTATTCAAGATATTTGTGTGAAATTTTTACACAATATGAAGAACTATGTACATATATGAGGATCACTCTGCATCATTTCTACTTATTACACTCTCTCTCTCTCTTTCTATCTCTCTTTCTTTCTTGTATAGAAAATGTTAACATTTATTTGCCTCTGCTGTAAAATTTACAGGTTTGCAACCCAAAGTTATGATATATTGGCATCTCTGTAACAGAATAATCTTCATTAACAAACGTTGCCAATAGGTTTTCTATAAAAAACAACATGTTTAATTTATTTAACAGTTTTTGTTTTACAGGCGATACGTTACAGAACAATTGGATTTGACTAATTCTGCCATAATTAAAAAAATTGAATTCTTGAGTTATGACGTTGTTTCAGTAAATGAGCGATATGCGATACAGATTTATGGCAGGATTAGTCAAATCGTATTGTTCTGTAACGTATCAGCTGTAAAACAAAAACTGTTAAATAAATTAAACATGTTGTTGTTTATAGAAAACCTATTGGCAACGTTTGTTAATGAAGATTATTCTGTTACAGAGATGCCAATACCAGGGCTGTCAGATATGGCGATTTCTCGCCAAACGTGGCGATTTTGCAACTTGTTTTTCGTATAAATTTTTGGTTTGGCGACATGGCGATTTTTCTGGCGATAAATAAATTTGTTGGCGATGTTGTGGCTATTTTTTAAAAAAAATTTAAATTAAAAATTTTTGTAATTTATGAAAATTAGTTTCTTGAACGAGTAGTTAAAAAAAAACAAATCCTACCAAAACTCGTCTGCAAGAAATTAAAACATCTTTATTTTGATGATTTTTCTTATATTAATTATTTTAATTAATTCAATTTGAGTTTGGATGAGAAAAATTTACAAAAAACCATTTTTGGCGACTTTATTTCTACTTTTGGCGATTTTCTGCTAAATTTCTATACGATTATTTTCTAAAAAATTATATTAAAAGTAGTTTTATGTAAAATCAAATTTAGTATCAAATATTTATCAAGAAAAACTACATAAAATTGTTTTTGGCGATTTTTAAAATCAATTTGGCGAAATAGGCCAGAAAAAATCTGACAATCCTGGCCAAAACATCATAACGTTAGGTTGCAAACCTGTAAATTTTACAGCAGAGGCAAATAAGTGTTAAGCAGTGTGCACACTTCTACCGATATTTGGTAGATTCTACCGAATATGTTTGTGAATTTAACGATCTACCAATTCTACCGAACAAGGCCTGAAATCTACCGAATATTGAACGAACATTTTGATTAACAATGATGCCACAAGATCAAGTTGAACACGCATACGGAAAATTTATCGCATGTATGTTCTAAAATTTGGAAAGAAAGAAGAGAATATGTATATGTAAATTGGATATTTTGCCACATAAATAGCAGTACGGCCGCACAGCGGTAATTTTCTGCCATGAAAATCATTAAAACAGAACATAGAATTGTGCCTTGGAGTTGAAATATTTATTCCTCCCAATGATTTAATAATTTTTGCACAAAATTTTAAATTCATAAATGGATCTTACATATAATCTTTGTAGTAGCAAATGTTTGTCAAATAAAAGTTATTTTAGTAGCTTTATAAAACCTATGTACAAAAACTGAATTCCTGTTATTTATGTATATGTATTATTTTATGTATGCATAGCATATCTATACAAAGGGTAAGGGCAAATAACTGGGGATGAGACTTTTTTATTGGAAATGCTTCATTGTTTATGGCAGTTTAATTTCCAATCACATGTGAAGTTTTAAATGCGCTTTTGGAACCTGTTTAGTTTGATACTCCTTGCACTTACTCTTTATATATAAGTACATATATTTTGTTATTTTTTATGTTTCTTTAAATAAAAAATATTTTCTACCGAATTTCATTCAAATCTTCCGATTTTTTTTGTCGATTCTACCGAATTAAAAAAAAATTAAGTGTGCACACTGGTGTTAAGATTTTCTATACAATAAAGAAAGAGAGATAGAGAGAGAGAGTGTAATAAGTATAAATGAGTAGAAAATGTTATTACAATACATGATACAATTATACTAGGTACATGCACGACTACAACAAAATTCCAACACCAAAAAACACATGTATTTTGTTGGTATAAACAAACGAAAAATTGTCGGAAACAAATGTCTTTTGTTTATAAAAATAGCAATTACAGGGTAACTAAAGTACAATTGCAGACGCGGCATTCCTGCATGATTATAGTTATTCAGTGTTGCCAATCTGTGTGTAGTTAAATAGTGTGTAATTTTTAATCACATGTGTAGGCCATGGAATTAAATTCTTGTATAATCTGTGTGTAATTCTACTTTTGGTTCCATTTTTATTTAGTTTTCTTTTAATTTTAACCTACACAAAAGATGTGTAGTGTAATTTTCTTGAATGTGTAATTGCAGACACAGCCTTGTGTAAATTCATTGGCAACACTATAAACATTTTATTCACACACATACACTAACATTTTTGCAGCTTGTAAACAAAGTTTGACATTTATCTGCAATGTATACAGTCACAGGCTGGGCTTGTGCATGTACCTGTTATAATTGTATCATGTTACAATATTAAAGATTTTTAAGGAAATGTGTGTGTGTGTGGAATTGCGTGTTACAGTTTTTTTTTTTTCAAGTTGGAATGAATTATGGTCGCTTTTATTTCATTACCATTTTGTTTTGACTCGTCTGAACTTGCCTTAAGCGGATATTTTCTTAAATAATAAAAATATACTCAAGTTCAAGAAGCAATAGTGTTATTTAATTACATATTTTAAAAGCCAATAGAACTAAAATATGTGTCAACATTTATTTTATGCCCAAATATCTTAAATAAAATTTTATGTAGAATAAATAGTTTCATTTAATGGCTTGTGTCTGCGCGCGTGGGCCTTGATGTGGCATTTATTTAATATTGCAGTTGAAAATACGTACACATGTATAAGCAATTTTTCACCGATCATTGATTTAAATATTTAGAACTAATAAAAAAAATTAATAAAATTTGCTAAAATTTTTTTAATTTCTATTTAAATTTTCGTTAATATAAAAAATTTAAAATAAAATTTTTCTATTTTCTCTTATAACAAACACTGTATTTAAACTGACGTCTACTAACATTATAAAAGTTTCATTAAAAAAAAATTGTTAAGTAAAAGTTCGTAAAATAAATAATTTGAAATGCTGTCATAATCGTCAAAATTACCAAAAAAAAATTTATTATAAATTGAGAAAGCTGCAAATTTTTTTTGTAGTAAAACCTTTTGCAATGAAATTTTTAGTTAAATTTGTGTCAAGACACACACACCCTTTATTAGCTACAATGAAGAAAAAAACATTTGATTTTAATAGGCACTTCAGGCGTAAATATAAATATTATGGAAAAACAAACTTTCTTAATTTAAAAATTTATAAACATACTATGTACATCTGTATTTATTTGTATATTACATTTGCATCTAGGCTGCCCAAAGAAGCACCAGAGTCCTGAGCAGCAATCGGCTTCTTATACAAATGAATACAGATACATTTCACTCGGTGGCCAGCTCTGATGTACATACATACATACATATGTATGTATATACATATATTTATTTTGTATCTTCATATTAGAAGCTAAGTTTAAAAATGTTTACTTTTCCTTTTCGAAATTAATTTCGAATTTTCGAATACATATTGTCCAAGATTAATAATTTTTGTTAGAGCTAATTGTTTTCTTCAAAAAAATATATTTTTTAGTTTTTTTCACTTTTCGAAACTAATTTCGAATTTTCGAATATTGTCCAAATACATATTGTCCAAGAGTAATAATTTTACTTAAGACTAATTGTTTTCTTAAAAAAAATCTGTTATATAGGTTTTTTTTTTAATTTTCGAAATTGATTTAGAATTTTCCATTATTCGAAAATTCCCAGACTAATGCTTCCACTTTTTATTTAGTTTAAAAAAATCGTTTTTTGTTAATTCTTAACTGCTTTCTTAAAAGAATATATTTTTTATGTTTTTTTTTATTTATCGAAATTAGTTTCGAATTTTCAAATATTGTGCTAGACTAATATCACCACTTTTTTTGTAGTTAAAAAGCCGTTTTTTTTTTTTGTTAAGGTTAATAGCTTTCTTCAAAAAATCTGTTATTTAGGTTTTTTAATTTTCGAAATTAGTTTTGAGTTTTCGAATATTGTCCCAGACTAATTCTGCCACTTTTTATTCAGTTAAAAAAATTCGTTTTTTTTGTTAAGGCTAATTGTTTTCTTCAAGGAATCTATTTTTAGGTTTTTTCAATTTTCGAAATTAGTTTCGAATTTTGGAATATAGTCCCAGACTAATGCTGCCACTTTTTATTTTGTTAAAAAGTCGGTTTTTTTGTTAAGGCTAAATGTGTTCTTCAAGGAATCTATTTTTTATGCTTTTTTATATGTATGTCGAAATTAATTTCGAGTTTTCGAATACTATTCAAGAGTAATATTTCCATTTTTTTTTTGTTAAATAGGGGTTCTGGTGAAAATAATCTATTCTACTGGATACTTTTTTTTAATTTTCGAAGTTAAGTTCGAATTTTCAACTTTTCTATTTTCAAAACTAGTACTAAACTTTTTTAGATTGATTGTAGCAAATCAGAATAATATACATACATACATGTGCACATGTTAATATGTTTTCCATTCACTCAATAATTTTTCGAAATTGTCTACTAAAACTTATATTTGAATTTTTTTTATCAGAAGTTTTTATCAATGTTACCATGTTTTAGCAAAAAATATATATTTTATTTTATTTTATTTTTAGTTTTCGAAGCCTATTTCGAATTTTTATTATGCAATACATACTAATGTTAAAATTTTTTTAACTATTCCAAATGAAATTACTCAGCCTTATTCTGAATAATATCTTGTCGGTTGTTTATACCCTAGTCATTGTTCACCCGTTTTAAAAAGTTATTTGCAAGCTTTCCGTTAAAATAAAGCAACTGGAAACAAAATAGCTGACTTCGAAAATTCGAATTTCTCCCTGAAATTTTAATTTTTAGTTCAATCTGCTTAGGATAGGTTAATTTTATTTTTAGAAAAACAAAACCTGAACTCCGTGTGAATTGTTTGTCGGGGATTATTTAGAATTGAGCTGATTGAATGTAAAAAATAATGCCCTAATTATGTAGGACGATTGTGTCGTCTTGTCTATGGACGAAAAAAACTCGCAGTTGTGATTCTTTAAAACAATTGTTATTTATTGTCTTTGCTAGAAGGTTCGTGTATTTGCTTTATGATTTTGTTGCAATCATTATATACAACAAATATTTTTTCATATATTTTTCAAACTATTGTATAATACTTTAATTTAATTTTTATGTTTTAAAAACATGGTAAAAATATTTTTATTTTTCATTATCAAAGACAACAACCATTTTTGAGGAAAATAATTTAGTGAATTCAAAAACAAGAACTCAAAAGTATTTTCAACACAAAATCTAGCATATTTTGATAAAAAATCTTTATGAAAATCTCTACCGTTTACACCAACTTTTTGTTTGAAATTTATCAAGATTTTTTTATTCAAAACAAAACCCATCCAAAACTACAACCAAACAATTTGCAAAGTATCCTATTCAAACACCTTTTTAAGCATATCGTAGTTAATTCAGTCATATTTTTTTTTATAAATATGTTGTACAGGATGGTAAAAAATAAATAAAAATATTAGATTTTGATTAGATTTCCTAAAAATCTAATGACAAAATAGATTTTTTTTTGTGCATGGGAAATCTAGTAAAATGGAATTATAGGGCATTTACATCAGCACAAAATCTAGCATTTTTTGATTAAAATCTTTATGAAAATCTATAAAGTTTACACCAGCTTCTTTTTGACATTTATCAAAAAATTTTTTTTTATCCAAAACAAAACCCATCAACTGAATTGTTTTCAAAACTACAACCAAACAACTGCATTGTAGCCAATTCACACACTTTTTTTTAACCAGACCGTAGCTAATTCACTCACCTTTTGTTGTGCAGGGTGGTAAAAAATAAATAAAAACATTAGATTTTTATTAGATTTCCTACAAATCTACTGAAAAATTAGATTTCGTTTTGTATGGGAAATTTGGAGAAAGCAGCTTGAATTTGCTCGAAATCTCGTAAGTAGTAGATTTCGAGACAGTGTAAATGCACTATTAGATCTCGTAAGTACTAGATTTCGAGATGTAACTGCCCTATTACTGTATTGGGGCATAAATTGTAGTTATAATTTTTAAAATTTTTGTTTGTTTGTTTTGTTATGTTTTCAAAACTTTCTTATTTTTAGTTGCTTTACTTAATATTATAAATTTTTACATACCTGGTGGTTTTTCGGAAAACTTTTCCTCACTGGCCATAATTTGTTCCTTCGAAGTCATTTTGTTTTTATTTAAAATTATTATTTCGTTTTATTTATTATAAAAAAGTGTTTAATACTGTTTATATTTTTTTTTAATAAAAAAAAATATTTTTTTGGCGAGGTAATTGAGCGTTGTTGTTTTTTTTTTGTACAAAAATAAAATTATAAAAAAAGATTATATGACAAAATTTTAATTTCAGCTAAAACTTGCAATAACTTTTTGTTGTTGTTGTTGTTGTGAAAACACCAAAAATGCACGTTTTATTGCGGCTTTCTTATGTAATTTTTTGTTATAACATTTTACTAAAATTTACTTGGTTTCTTCACTGATAGATATTGTTATATTAATTATTTTTTTCTTTGTTATACTATTTTGTTGAATTTTGCTTAGAACACGTTAAATTGTTTTGAGATTAAAGCAAGTATTAAGTATATTTTTTTTTATTTTTAAATTTTACGCGTTTGAGTTGTTTGCCATAAAACAGCTGAAAACGTTCTGATAAATCGAAGCAACCTGACTGCGATTTAAATAAAACTTTAATACAATCGAACCGCTGGCGGTTACAATAACACAGCGAAACAAAAATATATCAACCGAAATAAAGGTAAACAAATAAATAAATGAATAAAATAACGAGAGCAACAAGATATACAACACAGCAACACACACAGGCAGGCAGGCAGACAGGCGAATGATCTCTGGGTCTAGTTAACTCTCAATTTTTCACTGGAAACTTTTATCTTCAAGCTGATACCTATTTCTGCTTTCGTTTTTCTTTTAATAGTTGCTGTTGTTGTTGTTGTTGGGTTTGCTGTCGTTAATACAGATTTAATGGGTTTTAAAACTTAAACTGTTGTTGATGGCAAACACTTGTTGGAAGCTCTCCTTGCTGGTTGCCTGCCCCTTTAGATGATACAAGTATGATTTTACATGTGTACTACATATCGTGCCATAACCGCCAAAATAGCTTAAGCGACATAATTTTCGAACTTAATTTTTTTAACCAAAATCGATTATTTGCGATCGTAAATGGTCGAGTTTCGTCAAAAAAACGTAGTCCGAAAAATGTGTTGCTTAAGCTATTTTAGCGGTTATGGCTCGATATGTACATACATATCTGCATCTAATACAGCGTTAGTGTAAATTTCTTTTGTATATTAATCTGTAAATAAACAATAAACATAAATTAATTAAAATAATAAAAGAAAATCATAAATTTAAGGTAAATTGGAAGACACATTTTCAGGGGAATGACAAGCTCTTTTTTTTAGACGCCACACCCATTTTTTAAGATTTCTCATATACATACGTACATATGTACATATGTTCATTAGAGTGGTTCGAAACAAAAAAGTTGTGCCAGTCACCCCTAGGATTAAAGATAATGTAAAAACAAATCCAAAAATATTTTTTTTTGCCACGCCCCTTTTACTCTTTTGTTCACTGTGTCGGCATTTTTAAGTATTTTTAGCTCTGTAAGGGCTACATTTCTGTCTATAATAATTGTTTACTACCACGTCATATTCTGGTCTTGACTTTTAAAACTCGGTTTGTACTCACCCTAATGCTAAATAGTTTTGAACGAAACTCGTGACTTGAATATGACGTGGTAGTAAACAATTATTATAGACAGAAATGTAGTCCTTACAGACCCATGAACAACGGTATACAAAATGTTATGTTATCGGACTAAAAATGGCGACACAGTGAACAAAATACTAAAAGGGCGGTATTTGTAGGCGTGGCAAAAAATAAAAAAAACTATTTTTGGAATTGTTTTTACATCATCTTTAATCCTAGGAAGTGACTGGCACAATTTTATTTTTTTTATGGCAGGCGAACCACTCTAATGTACACACATACATACATATTACTTGTATTATAACTATCTTTGCTGGGGATTAATTAACTTCTTTTGTTATTATTGGAATTATAAATAAGAAAACAAAATAAAACCAAGCAGCCAGCATTTGTACTTAAATCAAGTCAAAGCGGGGGGTCAACATTATGTAAGATATGGAGTTTCTTAAACAAAAGTATGTAATACTTGATTGAAGTAGGGATCTTCAATAAAGAGCTAAGCATAAGCACGATCGATGAGCGTAGTAGATTTGATGTTTGACCAACTTCTGATAGCGAAGCAATTCACATATTGGCATTTCCACAGGAAATTCAACTTTTTTTTATTACCGTGAGACAGCAAACAAATATGTTTGGTTTTTCAAAGAATAGGAAACTTTTTTTACTTCTTCATATGTATATTTGTGTCGGCCGTCAGCAGCTCTATATTAGATAAAATTTTAGGAGAAATCTACTCACATTGTTCTGAAATACAAGCTTAATTGCTTGCTGTCGCACGTGACAAAAAGTGAACTTTGTCGTGGAAATGCCCATATGTATGTATATCGCACGCTCCATATGGTGCACTTCCCTAATATTTTTGGTATTTTCCATGTAGCCCTGCAACACAAAAGCTGAACAAATCTAAATCTAAATGTTGCGCGAGGCTCGAACCATTCACTGCTATAAATTCATTACATATCTTAAAGCCGGCTTCTTTAGCAACTGAGCTAGAACACCATGTACTAAAAAATTTTTAATTTAAATTACAAAAAAAAAAAATAGCCATAAGTCCTAATTTACACTCAGAAAGTCCTATTGCTAAAATGATTAGCTTTTTAGGGGAGAGAGAGAGAGAGAGTCGAGGGGAAAAGAAAAGTTTATGTTCCCCTCGTCTCTCTCTCTCTCTCCAAGACTTGCTTAGTGTAAATTGGGACTATCAGCAGAAAAATCGCCCTGTCGCCAAATCAAAAGTTTAAATGCCAAACGGGTTGAAAAATCGCCACATTTGACGCGTAAAACATATCAGGCATAATTTCTTAATCGAGCTCCAGTTCAGTGCGGGTACTCTCTAATTCGAAACGAAAGCAAATGCTGTCGAATTGTAATGTTAATAATATACAATTCCGAAAGCATTTTATTTCGTTTCGAAATACAGAGTAGAGCCCCAGTATTTTCAATTCTTATAAAACGAAATATTTTTTATTAATAAATCACCCTTATTCCAGTTGTCAACAGCGACTTCACCTTAACACAAAACCAAAAATAAAAATTGGGGCTTGTGTAGTACCAGTTGTCGAAAACAACTGATTTCTGTCGGCAGGTTTATGCTATTTTCTAGATCTTAGGGAACGGAAATAGATTGTCAGTAACAAAAAATTTTTCCCGAGAGCGATTAAACAAGCCCCAATTTTTTGGTATTGTGTTAAAGTGACGTCGATGTCGACAACTGGAATGTGAATGTGATTTTCTAAAGAAGGCAAGAATAGTTTAACTGGACTTTAGCTGGCGGAAATACTGGCATTTTTCTATGCCATCACGCACATCATCAGCACCCATGTCAATATCAGCTATTTGATTTGAATTTTTAATTAAACAAAATATAAGTAATGATTATGTTATGTATACAATTATTAATTTACCATTGGTAAATGCATTTGTAGGTATAACTATTAATTTTCGGGTTTTCCGGTTTTTCATTTTTATGTTCAGGTCAGCACAAAGTTATACCAATCTACCTGCCTCTAATTGTGTTTAAGGGGCAAATTTTTTACTTGGTAATTAAATTGTAATTATATTATATTTAAATACGTAATTGTTTTTTTTTTAGTGCATAATTAAATAATACTTAACTGTTCAACCTTGTGTATTTAAAATCTATTTAAATTTTACTAGCATAACATATGTTTTTGTGCTTGTGTGTGTTTCTTGATAACATGTACCTGAACATCATGTGTTTTTGTATTAAAAGAATTTCCTTTATTTATCATAAATGTGTATATGTATATGTATAACATATACACACACACACACACACACACAGTCGTTAAGCAGCTCTGGGCTGAAAAACACCTGTAGCGTCATCGTAATTATTTGTTAATTACGATGTGTGTGTTGTTTGGGCTTCAAGAGTTTTTCGTCTCGCTCGCACTGGTTGTCGTGTCTCATTTGCCACAGATAATTGTATAGTCTTGCAGTTCTTTTATGAAATTTCATTGACAGCCACTCTCACTGTTAATAACGTCAAGGTCATATGGTTGATTAAATCCAAATTATCGGAGTGATCTAAAGTTAAACTAATAGAACTATAAAGTCTTCTTTCATTTGCATTAAAAAAGAAAATTATGGCAATAACACCATCACAGACAGTTCTCTAGGACAATCGATTATTTTCCGAACTTTAAATAGTTCAGCTGAAAATACGAAACAAAATGAAATATTTACTGTGCGGGGAAGAAGTCGAAAATCTCCACACAGTAAAAACCCAGTAAAAAAAACTTGAAAGTCATTCCAAAGGAACTACATTTTCATTGCTTCCAAAAAATCGATATTTTTAATTTGCCCATAATTAGCAGAAAGCAAATGAGGCAGTTTATTTCAGTCATACAAAACCTTTTAATTCCTCTATACTTTAAGAAAATACTCACCATGATTTTTTAAAAATCAATTCTTTTAAAATTAAATTAAAAGTAATTTGCTTTACAGGAAAATACTGTTCCACGTTTAAACTGGTTTAAAAGGAAAGCAATTGTAAAAATGGGTAACTTTTTACCATCTTTTCTAGAGGAAAATATTATTATAGAACGCCAAACAGGATTTTTTTTAATCGCTTCCAATTCGGTGATTAAGCATCGAAAAAGAGAACTTCCTGCAATGCCAACCCTATGTAAAAATCATTAGAAATGATTCAAATTTACACTACTTCCGGATGGAAAACTCTACATTTTCATGACTTCTTTGGAGGGTCTTAAAAAACAAAAGTTTTTTTTAAATGTCACGCGTGAGAGTGCGTGAGTGAAAAAATATTTTTTTGTTTTGGCTTTAATATAAAAACAATAACAAAGAAAACAACTCTTTTAAACATATTTCGATAATTTTGTTTTACTATCACCTTATCAAGTAATGTGTGCGTGATTTCAAATCACGATTGAGTGTCGTAAAGGTTTTCATAATAAAAATTTATAGTTTCTGAAAATAAAAAAACATTTAATATAATATCGAAAGTGAGTATATAATTAATATTAGTCAAAATTTGTCACGCGTGAGGGAACGTGAGCGTGAGTGATAATAATTTTTTTTCTTCGTGAGATTAATTGATAAAAATTTTAAGAACGTTAATAGTATGTTTCCACCGGCATGATTTATACAAATCATTTATACAAATTTGCACAAATCATGTTAATTTCTACATGATTTACCATACATTTTCCATATGGATAAATCACCCCAAAGTGGTTGATTTATTTTAAATAATGTCGAAAATGCTATTTTTCGAATTCGATTTATGTATGCAACCCTGCGTTGCTTTTAAAATTACAAACTCCATCCCTGGGTCATCCATCAATAGTGATTGACAATTTCGAAAAAATGACATTAAGGAATATTTAATAAATTTTAAATGTCAACCACATGTGAATAAAATTCACATTACAGCTGCTGCTGTGCACCTTATAAGGCACGTGCATAAATTGAGTACGAAAATTCGAACAACAAATCACTCACAAGCTCAGTGGAAACACTTTGAAGTGATTTACTTAAGCCTACTTGATTTAAAGTCGGTGGAAACGTACTATAAGAGTGATGCTTTCGAAGTTTGCTTAAAGAAAATATTTCAAACTTTCCTGTCAATGTAATTAAATGATTAAACAGAATGCCGGCATTTTCCATTCAAATTGTCACAAAAAATCAGCCCCAGAAAGCAGTCATGAGATTTTATTTTGAGAGCGTTTTTCTTATGCTCTCACATATAAATACTCATTCTCTCAAAAATGGCTCCATACTTTCAATAAATTTCAAACATTTTGTAAACCAAAATACAAAGAAAAATAAGCAGAAAAGAAAAAAAAAACAAAAATTAGAGAACATTTGACGTTACTGCCGTAGATTTTATTATGGGCTTTTTTAATTTAACAGCGATTTTTCCTGCAGTTGCGGACTTATTCTGTTTGATCATTTATTATAACCATAAAATGGTTAAAATCTTATTTAATTTCCCAGCAAAAAATTACACATTACCATCAGAACTACTTGCCATATAATGACTTACTTTTCTGATTACCAAATTTCATTACTCGCTTACAAATCGCATTACCTAAAATTTAAAAATATTATGTACAAGTTGCTTAATGAGGAGAATAATTCTTTTAGACCAAATAGATTACGTGAACAAGTTGCCAAATAAAATAAGTAAGTACTTCTCAAGAATCGTTTATTTTAGTCTCACGCCTTCTTAAAATCATTAAGCTGGTAGTTCAGTAAGGAATAGCTTCCACCAAAAATGCTTAGTTCCAAACCCGATTACCTTTTTTGAAATTTTTTGCTGGGTTATTATATTTTAGATATATTAGAGCAAAAATAATTGAAAATTTTCGATACTAAGGTTTTTTTAGTTTTGGCGAAATAGAGAAAAATATCCCATAGTGCAAAGAGCTGAATACAAGAGCTCAAAATAAAAACATATTGTTACGGAAATGGCCGTCGGGTTAATATAAGTGTTACGCAAGAGTATTCGAACAGGGCCAATATAAAGAAACATCCAGAAGTATTTAAATAAATAACTAAACGTACACTCGTATTCACATACAAGCACTATAGCAAACAACTATATACCCTGCAGTCAGACTGGGGCCAAATGTCTCTATGTCAACACTAAATTTCTAGTAGTAGGTACATTGTCTACAATTTCTTTTCTATTCGTCAGTATAAAAGAAAGAGAGACAACAAATGTGGTCTATTTCTGGTGGCTTTTGAAACAACTTGTCAATATTCATATAATTGTATGTACGTAAGGTATAGAAATGTACCACTAAATGTCTGGTTGGTATGTCTCCATGTTCCCATAAGAACTATGTAGTCACTATCTAGTCAATTGTTTTAGTGTTACTAGTAGATTTTCAATGACAAGCACATGCTAAATGTCTATAGCTCAAAGTATTGTATGGGGATTAATTAGAGAGTAGTACTGGTGACAAAGTCAAAAGCGACTCAGTACATTTTCACCATCGACATTTCCTTCAGGGTACACATGCGTAGCACATACATACGTGATTAAACGTAAACAACCAACAACAACTACAAGCGTCAGCTTATTAAGAAGGTATACATAGCTACATACATGCATTCATACATACATGCCTGACAATTCCAACTAAAGGCAGAAATAAAAGTAAACAACCACTTAATGATGTATGCATATACACACGTATGTACATAGTTACCACATGAACTTAATTACGCGCTTTGTAAACAACATTGAAGATAATGATGATTCGGTCTAGACTTTGCATGAAAATTCTAGTGGTTGTTGTGCGAAGTATAAAAAGGGGTTGACGCATCCAACAGCAGTTCAGCCGCGATCAAAAGTTAGTTACGAACAAGTCAGTTGCGAAGAAGCTCAGTTGCGAAGGAGCTCAGTTGCGAATAAGTGCAGTTGCTAATAAGAAGTCTGTTGTTAATCAAGTGAGTTGACAATTAAGTTGTGCGCAGTCCGTGATTTGTGATACAACAGTGAGTTGATATTTGAGTCTGTGCTTTACAATACGTGAGTTGGAAATTGAAGAGACTATAGTACAGTCTATAGTGACAGTTAGAGTCTGTCGTGATTTGAGATTATTGTGGAGTCCCTTGAGTAAAGAGTAAGGGAGCAGTGGAAGCTGATAAACGTGTGTAAGTGAAGCCAGCGAGTCCTGATTAGTGTATCAACTGTGAGAGTCTGCCATAGAGTTGTTATTGGTGTATCAACTGTGAGTGACGGCAGAGTGAGTCTTGTGTGTGACGTGCAACAGAGAAAGCAGAATTGTGTCAACACTAGCGCAGCCGGTTGTCTGAGACGTGTATATACAACAGCGAAGAAGGCGTAGTGGTAACCAGTTGTGAATATTGAAGTAAACTTTGTGTTTGTATTTAAGCTCTTTAATTAGATTTAGATTAGTGATATTTATTAATTAATAAAGATTGTATCATTCTTAACCCTAATTAGTACACTGGGGTCTTTTATTTATTGCAAATCTGCGAATCTACGGAAAAGCGTTTTTAACAGAGAATAAAAACGTAACAATATGTATGCAATGTAATTTAGTGCCTTAATTTCGATTTTATCGCAAGCGACATGTCATCGAAAATATACTTTTTAAGTGAAATTAAAATTTTATGGGCCTACCCATAGTTTAGAATTATCAAAAGGCCAAAATTGTTGATAACTTTTAAGATACAGACTGTATAATTTTATCGTAAGCGATAGTTTACGTACAATATCTTACTTATTTGAATATTTTAAAATAACAAAAATTAAAAATTTTAAAAATACCCCCGATATATCTAGAAAAGATGTGATATCTTTTAAACGGGTGGACCGATTTTCTTCAAACATAGTTAAGAACCTGCTCGATCAAGTCAGATTTCAAACAGATCCAAATCAAAATCGGTCCAGCCGTTTGGGCTGTACGTGGACACGGACAGACACACAGATACACAGACACACACTACAAACTTATAACACCCCTTTTTTTGGTCGTGGGTTAATAACCTTCTCCTGAAAACTTAAATTTTTGTCACTTACGATAAAATCGAAAATAAGGCTCGATTTTTCAACCCTAAAAGAAAGGACATCTATAGAAGATATTTATGGTATAGTATATTAAATGCTTACCACGAAGGAAAAATGCAACCATTATAAGCCTGAGAATGTTCGTCCATACATTGCAGCGCTGGTAAAGCTGTAATTAAAATCCCTCGGCTAACTAAGTCCTGGTAAGGACTTACAATTTTGGTTGGTTGGTTGGTTTACGTGCCTGCCCGCCACATGCAGGCATTGAAGTAGAATCTAGATGATTCCCTTTTGAAAGGACCACTACCCTCATCGGTGTCAACCTATGTAGAAGCGTATCTAAGTATACTGATACGGTCATAGTTACTAGATCCAACCTGTAGCAGTGAGATATCTGATATGAAAGATCGTCTAGTACATGACTTCCTAAGAATTTGTGTCCCGAGAAATGCAAGCCTGGACACTCGCAAAGAAAGTGGAAGATTGTCTCTTCTTTGCTTTCTTCACGACAACTCCAATTTTTTTGTTGCAGAAACTTTTTTTACTGAAAAAGAGCGAGAGAGGAATACAAACTCAACATTCTCCCACATATTTAAAAATTGCTGCTACAAAAATTGCAAGTCTGTATCGGGACTAAGGCAGTTTCTCGCTATATTACAAGTATCAATATCTTCGAGGTAAATGCAACACTGATATGATGAGTTGTTGTTTTTTTAGTTTTGCCAACAACAATCAGAGATGCATTTTCGTCAAAGACCATTAATACACACTTGTGTTATAGTGTGAAACGGCCTTTGATAAATTACCTTGGAATTGAAGTATTTTTATTTAAGACATTATCTACGAAATTTATTTATTTTTATTATTTCAATTGTTATTACAATTATTATTTTTATGATTTCGAAGAGGTAGAGGAGGCGGCACTATTTTCGTCTTAGCTAAAGAGACTATTGTGTTTATCTTTTAGATTAGATTTGTATAAAAATAAATAACGAAATGACACAAAAGTGAAAAGCACAAATTTAATTGTAAAAACGTGCAATATGCGTGATGATCTCTGTACACTGTACAGTGAGACCAGCTCATTAAGACGAACTTGAAAATTTGAACTTAAATATTGTTGAATTCTGTACTTCGTTTTTATAACTTGTGAGAAGTTTTCGAATCGAGAAAAATTAAATAATTTATCAGCCTTATTTATAAAAATTATTAAGGCCTTACAAAGGAGTTTACAAAATTGATTTCCATACAAAATTTTACTTATTAAGCCTTTATAAAGCCTTAATAATTTTTATAAATAAGACCTTATATTGTTTGTCATATTTTGCACAGTTTTATTCATATAAAAATTTAAATAAACCTACAAAATATATTAAAAAAGTAGATTTTTTTTCTTAGTTGTCCTTTGTTTCACAAGTTATGCCGGCCATACACTACACAAGTTCAGTGCTCAAGTCTGGCACTGCTTAAACTAAGCCTGTGACACACACTATACAAGTAAACTGTGCATTCTTTATTTTAATTCGCCATAATGCTGGTGATTATTTGTATATTTCTAGGAACTCTGCTCAGAATATTTGTTCTGTGCTCATTTCTTGTTGTGAACTCTTAAAAAATCACGAAACAACAGAGCGTATGCAACAAACACTACACAAGTTCACTGTACAGTTTTCAAACTTGAGCAAATATCAAAAACATTTTGATATTTACTCAGTTCACTGCGTAAATAGCACAACCACTGCCAGACTTGTGCAGTGAACTTTTGTACTGTATGGCCGGCATTACAGAAACGATACACTAATACATACTCGTATTATTTATTAGAAAGTAATAGAGATCAGCTGGCAGGTGTTATTAAATCTCTGTCCGTTTCAGACGATGGTACTGCCATCGACGGTATTAAAGAAGTAACTCTGTTCGGCAAAATGATGCTACATATTGTAATAATTATCCTGTTTTCGCAGTCCAGACGCTTGACTTAAGTAGAAAATTTATATGAAAAGCACTAATTTTTTTTGTAGTGATTTCCATACAAATTCTCTAAACGAGTCCACAGCCTGTCTTATGGAAACAGGGGGTTGTTAATATCAGAAAATCCGCTTGGGTTCCACTGTAAATTTTTGTATTTCATTTGATACTATTATTTGTTTATTGCATTAGTGAATACTTTGATTCATAATAAAAAGTAAATATTGTCGGCTTTAATTTCAGCTAAATTAATGTCATTCGATTTGCTGGCCTTAGAAATAAGTCTATTAATCTTAATGAAATCAAAAGCACATGTGAAGATTTCTGTTTAGATATATTATTATTATTGTTATTATGTGTTAATAATTTTAGTGTCTGCTATTTGTTGCTTCTTATAAATTATTTATTTCGTTTCTAATAGTTTTTATGATTAGCCACTCGAAGACTGAATATTTAAAGTAATTATTAGTTTTATTATGAGTTGTTAGTGCAAAGATGATTAGGAGATTTTGCTTAACATAATTATGAGATATCAATTCAGCCCTTAATGAATTTGCTAACAAAAAAAAATATTTGTTATTTCTTAGGAAATATGTTGGCTAATAAAATTGTTTAAAATTTATTACTCAATGCAATCGTCGATTTTTCGCCAAAAGTTGGTAGTTTTTCAACTTGTTTGGCGTCTCAATTTTTGATTTGTCGACATGGCGATATTTTTTTGGCGATAAATAAATTTGTTGTCGATTTTTATGGCTATTTTTTTAAAAAAATTGAACTTCAAAATTTTTGTAATTCAGGAAAATTAGTACCAAAACTCCTCTCCAACAAATTAAAGCAATTTTTTTGGTTTTCATGATTTTTCTTATAGTAATTAATGTGTTCTGAATTTGAATGAGAAAAATTTACAAGAAATAATTTTTGGCGATTTTCTGCAAAATTTTTATACGATTATTTTATAAAAATTTATATTAGAAAAACTGTTATATAAAACAAATTTATTATCATAAATATCGAGCCATGACCGCCAAAAAAGTTTATGCGACACATGTATTTTGGACTTCTGTTTTTTACGAAAATCGATTATTTACTATCGCTAATGATCGAAAACTTACATTAAATTGATTTGGGCGACTTTTAAAATGAGTTTGGCGAAATAGGTCGGAAAAAACCTGACAGCCCTGGTCACATGGTATGAATTCGCCTTGAAAGTAGCTGCATTTGATAAAAAGTGTTACCAGTGCAATAAAATAAAATAAAAAGCCGACAAACTATTATCATTCTTTAGGTTTCTGTTATAATTTTTCATTTCGAATAAGCATTTAGGATCTTTAATGGTTTAAAGTTGAACACAATCGGGTTTTTTGATTTTTTAAAATTTTACTTGTTTTATTTCCCTTTCCGAATGAATCCTGTTCATGTTTGAATCAATTCGATTCAGCATAAAAATCTTAAAACGGTAGTGGGGAGAGAAGCAGCCTAGAGAAGTCGAATGAAGTTATTTTTAGTAGATTTCTATTAATTTTTACCACCATATTCTGCAACTCACTAAAGCTAAATATCTATCGCTAAAAATCTATAAAGTCGATTTATTGTAGTGTTTTATTTCATCTCCAAAAATGTTGAATTTTTTATTTCTTCAGCATTTTAGCGATCGTATTTAGCTTTAACCTTAGTGAGTTACAGAATATAGTGGCTGATCCATTTTTGTCGAACAGAAGCAAGCAATATGAAGAGAAGAAAATAGAAGAAAATTTATAGAAGTCAAAACAAGATCCACCACTAGCACTTTTGCATATGTCCGCGATTTTCACAAACTTTTTAACCACATTTTGCGACAAAGGTTCGTTTAGCCCGTTAATGCAGCACCGAATTTTATCTCTCAGAGCCGTCAGTTGTTTCTGGTTTGTTCACATAAGCCCGGTGGTTTTAAATGCATAAAAAGTTTTGAAATCTTGTTTTTATTTTACTAATTCGCACCAGAGAACAGCAATTAGTAGTGAAAAAGTGAGTAGAGTTGAATCATGACTTATAATTTCTTGTACTTGTGCGCACTCATACTTATTGCAATGTTGTCTATGAGTCATTTTCACTCGAAAGTTTGAAGTGCTCATCGAACTCATACGTAGAAACATTTATAACGTTTTTGATTTCGACTCTCCTTAACTCAATGCCTATGGACGATGCAAAAAAAAAAATGCTGAATCAATGTGAGTAATATAAGTATTTTACTGAAATTACAAATCAAACTAAGGTGATTTATGAGTGTAAATGTGGTATGACTATGATGTCCACGTCGCATTCATATTTATTTCAACCTATACTTATAAATCAATGTCATCGTGAGTATGCGTAAATCAGAGTAGTTGCGTTTAAATGATGTCTACTCAATTATATTTAAAATTTCATGAGTCAGTATGAATAGCGAAAAAACTATTCATCGCCGATCACTGATTCGCTCACAATTAATATGAAAAAAATGATTATTTCATCAATTTTAGCATTCCTTGAATTAATCGCTACAATCGAATCCAGTTTGAAACAGACAGCTTCACTTTGTACATAAGTATGTCTTGATAATACAATACCTTATTGTAATTTTCTCACATCTTGTTGATTTCCCTTGATAAATCTTTTTAATTTCGCATTAAATTATGTTTGTTCATTCTTCAAATCAATTACCGCGTTTTGTTAAACATCATCATACCACGACAATAGCGAAAAAAATGCTTAATTAAAAAAAAACTTGAATGAGATAATAAAACCTTAAACGTTATCTAATTGAAATATTCAATTGATAAAATTAAAAATGATCACTTTTATGAAAGCGAAAATAGCAGACAACTGCAACGCTGCTCTTTACGAAAAATCATACATGAAGAATTTGTATGAAACGCGGTAAATTCACACTAAAATATGTTCGTGATTTGATGAGCAGATAAACCAGTTTGGTGTTTCTGTTGATGGGTTAGGGGAGGCGGAGAGGGAGAGTAATAAATTGTGAGAAATAAAAATTAAATAGTACACACTAATAGTAAAGGGTGTTTTTTATAGACGTATGAAACTTTAAATTGGTAACACTTGTTTAACTGGCAGCCATTTTGTCGGCTGTCAAGTGACTTATGTTTATTATTTATGATTAGACTGACACCTGAACAACGCTTTCAAATTGTGCAAATTTATTTTGAACATCATGGTTCAGTTCGAAATACGTATCGCGCACTACGTCTATTTTACGACCAACATAATCGTCCATCAGACCAACTAATTCGATTAACTGTGGAACTTTTTCGCACCACGTTTACTCTAAATGACAATACGTATCGACAGAGATGTCGTAAGCGGCCGGCCCACTTGCAATAAAATTGTGCAATTTTTTGTATTGTACAATAATATCTCCAATAGCCCGATTCACAATCTTGTGCAAATGGTCTTGCAAAATGGCATAGTATATTGATACTCACCACTAAGAATTGTTAAGTGGTGAGTATCAATATAATACATCATTTTGCACATGCTACGATGCAAGACCATTTGCACAAGATTTTGAATTGGGCTAATATGTACAACAACATATGCAATAATATTGTATAATGGATGGTAAGGTGTGCACTGTACAGCAGAATTCATTGCTGCTGTAGAGCGTAGTGTAGAGGAAGAACCGAATTAGACTATCGGCCGCTATAGAGCCATGATTAGTGACTTCTTCGTTCATCAAATGAACAACCATGATGTGCAGCAGCTGTGGTTTCAACAAGACTGCGCAACATGTCACACAGCTCGTGCCACAATTGATTTATTGAAGGAAACGTTTGGTAACCGCATAGTTTCACGTTTCGGACCCGTGAATTGGCCTCTAAGATCATGTGATTTAACGCCGCTAGACTATGCCGCTAGTCTATGCCGCTAAGCCCGAAACGATTGACCACTTGGAGTACAGCATTCCCTGCGTTATTGCCAATATACGGCCACAAATGTTGGAAAATGTCGACGAAAATTGGACCTCCAAATTAGACTTTGTCCGAGCCAGCCGTGGCGATCATATGCCAGAAGTCATATTTAAAGAAAGTAAATTTCATATCAATTTAAAAAATTCATCGTTGTTTTGTTTTCATTTCAAAATTCTATACCTCTATAAAAAACCACCTATAAAAACGCTGCTTTTGCTGAAGGTACACTTAAATTAATAAACTGTTAAGGTCAGAGACAACAACAACATCTTTAAATAAATCTTAATTGAAAGTGTAGATACTGTGAGATGTTTCTAGGGAAAATAGCTAAACTTGTTAATTAAAAGGCAACTTGATTTAAATTTAAAAATTTATTTACACAAAGAGCAGCTTTCTGATTTCAACACCCTTCAGTGTGGCACTCTGTTGCTGGGCTAAAGTCAGGCGGTGGAAGATAACTAGCGGGAAGGGGAATAATTGACGTTGTGGTGGAAATAACGAGAATTGTATTAAGCGATAAAAAAATATTCCTTATTTAAAGATTAATAAACATGTATTTTTCATCATTTAATAAATATCATTTCATTCATGCATTCTTAAATAATAAAAAAAAACCGGCTACATTAACGAAAGAACAAAATTCACTGAAAATGGAAGTAGAAAATTGTTTTAGCTGCATATATATCGCTAGGAACTTTGAATGTCTTTAGGTATACAAAATATTTGATAGCTTGTGTTTTTTTTAATTTCCTTGAATAAATTTCAATGTGAACAATAAATAACCTTAAATTTGTAGAATAACCATAAAAACTCGAAACAATACTCGCACTAAAGCTGCACCCACCCACAGTGCTGTGTGCCATAAAGAAAAATATGTTTGAAGAAAAACAGTTTCTTATACGAGTATTGTAATGAAATTTGTATGGTTCCGTAGATAACAATGTAAATTCCAAAGACTATTAATAATCAGGTATAAGCAAGAACCCCCAAGTGACAGTTAAACTACCTGTCAAATTATTTGTGTGTGAGTGTGCATTTCAAGCGAGTATTTGTGTATGAGTGAATTTCACAGACTTTTTGACTTTTTTTTTACAAAAATCTTAGCGAGAAGAGGTACCCAGTTTTATATACCCAGTTAGCATTTTCAATCGTTGAAAAATCTTCCGTGATCGGAGAGGGCATTTATATTAATCGTACGCGATATTGTACTCCGATCGCTCTAGTTCAGTGCAACGCAAGAAACTTTGTCATGGTGGCGACACACAGTGTCGTGAGTTCATATAACGAGCGGCCAAAAATAGAGGGGGTTATGGTAAGGAAATGAAATTTGGAAAACACGCTTTAATTGGTAAAATATAATCACACATAAAATTTGGCCATTTAACTTTCAAGGATTCGTGTCCTTCCCATATATCCTGAAATAAAAAATTACCATAACAGAGAGAAAAATAATTGTAACTCAATGAAATTGTGTATAGACACTAATTTTAACATATTTAATGCTTCGTAAAAATTTCGGTCAATTCAGAGAAAGGATACGCATACCTCAAAAGTGTCCTTTTTCAAAAAAATTGTCTTCACTTATAGTGAGTTAAATGTTTAACTAGACGCAATATAGACAATAGACACCTACAATTTGGCCAGGACTAATGTCCTGGAAGTAAATAATATACTGAAAATATACAAATTATAACTTGAAAAATATTGTAAAAATTTATTTTAAGGGGTGGACAAGAATACAAAAAATTTGCAATCTAGTTACTTGTAGAAATATAATTTGAAAGTATGAAAAATATATTTTTATATGTATATTTGTTTTCTATAGACCACTTAAGTCCTACTTTTTTCATTCACAGATGTTTTTCTTTCCATAAGCAACGGCACATAGCATAGGAGTTACAAAATATAGACAAAATATATTGTAACCATATTATAACAATATTCCCCTTAGGTTTTATTGGAAGTTGTAGTGCAATATCTAAAAATAAATTTAATTAACCTGTTAAAGTTTGCATGTGTCCGTACCATATTTTCAAATAGTTGAATACTGGCTTAAAACCCTTGCATTTGAATCGCCAAAACTCTTTAAAAATTAACCTTTTTTAAAAAATTCCTTTTTATTTTACTTAATTAGAATATTGCACATGCAACAAAGTAATTTGTTCGTTTTAATTTAAAACTAATTTTTTTCATTTTTGGCCACCTTCGCAACAGTGTGCGACCCTTTAAATGACCTTAAAAATGCTTAAAACTGAAGGTGTTGGGAAAAATTCACCAAAAAAAAATGAAAGATTGTTGTTGTACTCGACAACAAATACCAGAAAAATATTAACACATCGCAGTTATTTTTACTTCATTTATTTTTGTCACACAGTGCAATCATTAAATTATAGTGTAGTGCTTTAGGGAAAAATTCCCCAAAACAGGGAATAAAAACAAAAACAAAAAAAAAATTTACACAAGGCTTTTTTGGCCTTCTTCATTATGCACCTGTGTACCGGATATTCGCTTTTTTTTGTCTCTCAAACTCGTATTAATTTTTGTTTAAACGTAAAATTGTTATATAAATTCTGGGAATTAAATAACAAAAAAATAAAAACTAATTATTTCTTGTTTTTGAATTATTTCTTTTTAAGGTGTGTACCTATTTAAAATAAAAAAAAAAATTAAATAGCTTTAAACTATGTTTTTTTTATTTATTTATTTGTGCTTGGTACTTTTTTTATTTGTATAAAAAATATGAGATCATTAGCAAAACAAAAAACCAAAAAAAAAAAAAAATAAAAATTTAAATTGCTCTTTTGTAAACAAATGCAGTACAGTTTTTATTATTATTATTATTTTGTTTTTTGACACTCCGTACGTCACTTTATTTGTCAAATATTTGGAAAATTTTAATAATACTCCAGAGAACTGGATGTTTTGATTCACTTTTGCTGTCCACTTACATTTGCAATGCTTTTGTTTTGTTTTTTAACATCAATATAATCTAATGATGTTGTTTGTAATGTTAACTCTCTAACAACTGACTGTCATTAACTAACACTTGTTTTTAACCGACTTCAAAAAAAGTTAGGAGGTTAACAATTCGTATCTATTTTCTTTTGTGGGTGGTTACTTCATAATTCGGTACATTTTAGACCGATTGTAAAAATTCTTTTTTTGTCTGAGAGGGTATAGCTTCCCATTGGTCCACTGTAAAAACAGTGGGCCCTAACACTCCTACATTTTTTTTTTAATTTTATGATATTCTACTTATTTGATTGCTGCGAAACCTATAAAATACAATTTGAAAGTTGAAAAAATAAAATTTATTATATTTCACGCAGTTCTACTTAACCGATTTTTGCAAGACCTACCACACACCTTGAGCTCTAAAATAGACACAATCCTTTATTTAAAAAAATATTTCACGTACTTCTTCTTATCTTCTTCTATCAGATCTTTGCATTGAAGTAGACTTGTGTCCAACAGTTTTTTTGAACTAGTTTGAGAGCGTTTGAATCAAAAGTTGTATCAAACCCATTTAATTTACATTGATGTTTTTGGCCGAACTTGTGTCCAACTGAACGAACTAGTTCAAAAAGAACTGTTGGACACAAGTCTACATTGAAGTCGGTTTTTTTTTGCAGAAAGAATTATTTAAGTACAGTTTGCAAAAGTAAATAAAAACTTCTTACTGTTGTTTGATTGTTTTGGGTAATACTCGTAATTAAATTACTCACAAAAGCACGTTGGACAGATGAAGTCTTCAGTTGATAAAACAGTGCGTATATGTCTTCATACATTTTGAAAGTAAATTTAAAGAACTTTTAAAAATTGTTTTAAGAAAATTTAACATAATGAATTATAAAAATAAGGTTTTTCAAGAAGTATTCAAAACAATCACACTGATTCATTGCTTTTTGTGAAGCATATAAATAAAGAGAACTTGCAAGCAATGGCATGTATTTATTAACAACAATCTTGTGAATATGAATCATGCATTAGCAACTTTAATTTTTTTAATGTTAAGTGCTAGATAAATATTCAATTTTCAAAAAGGCAAAACTATGCCGTTTGATTCGTAATCATGCAGATCTCTGGTACATACTTATTATCTGAATTTCGTTTAGTAATTTTTCTACCAAGTTGAACATATATGTATGTATGTATGTGTGTATGTATGTATTTATATAAATGTTTTTTTTGTAAGATGTTTTTGTGACATATTTTCTTCACGTCTGTATTATTATTAGATTATTTATATATTTTTCTATTTTTTATTTTTTAAGCCTACTACTATTACTAGGTGGTGTTGTTACCTTCTTTAGGAAAGGGATGTTGATAGAAAAGACAAGTGGTGAAGGAAGAGATAGAAGAAAGCTTCATTCTTTTTAAGCAAGCCACAGACCTTGCGACTGTTGGTACAACATGAGCAAGTTGTGTATAAGATTGTAAAGTGTGTGGGGTCGTCGTATGAAGTTGTGTATCGGTTGTACGAAAGATTAAAAAGATTTGATTTTTTGGCTAGTTGTATGGACAGGTTGTAAAATTTAGGAGTTTGTTGTACAACTTCATTTCATTTTATTCTTATTTTCGTTGTGGTCATATGAAAAACATCGCGCTCGAATTCAAATTTGCGTATAAAATGGAGAATTGAACAGAAAGAAGTGATTTTATATAATTGTATAAGAGTTTGCGCGGAAGAATTGCTTTTTTATATTCATCGGCACTTTTGACAAAAGGTCATTGAATACTTCGTTTGACACCCACGTGTAATTTTTATAGTCCATTGGCTCACTTTCTTTTATTATTTCCAAAAGTTTGTTATTAGAATACGTTTTTTTATATAAATCACTCCTTTAACCAAATTCTTTTTTTCTGTCCTTTTTTACGTTCTTCTTCTTATTTTGTCACAAAAAAAAAAACCGTCCATTACAATATGCGACATAACACCCGATGTATGTTTACTCCAAAAAAAAATTAAGAAATGAAGTTGTGCTCTAATGTTGTGCACGTTGTTGTAAAGTTTGTGGGCAAAACACACAACTTGTTAATCCAACGTGTTGTACCAACAGTCGCAAGGTGTATGGCTTGCATTACAACTCTACTTTTTTTGCACGTTTCTAATAATGCAGTGTGGCAGCGCCTCTGGTGTCAAAGAGGTGTATTTCATCAATAATACCAAAGCTGCGCGATCAAAAATAACGATTTTATTTATTCTACTACATTCCGAAAATTTGCGTTAAGCAGCTCAATATTTTCCATTTTAACATGTTTTTTCCTTCTTCTATAAAATTATGAAAATGTTAGTTAGGACGTTTTGCGTTTCGGATAACCATATACTGATACAATTTTCACATCCATTTAAAATACGAATTGATAATTATTATTTTTTTTTTGTATGTAAGTATTGGTGGTAATAAATTTGTTATAAAATCATTGGGCGATTTTGCTTTATTAAGTTATAGATTACAAAACGTAAACCATAAATATTGTTTGTACTTAATGCTAATAGTTAAAGCACATTTTATAATTTTAGTTTGAACGAAAGTTATAAATTTTCGCCTTAACACTTTGATAACGTATTTCATTTGCAATATTTTTTTTTAGGATTTGATAAAATAATGAAACGAGCTGTTTCAAAAGAAATTTAAAACAATTTTATATGAGCTTTTAATATTCAGTAGTTATCGCTATAATAAATATATTTATATGAAAGTTATATAATGTTGTCAACAAAGCCTCTCTCTACATAATTAGGTACAGATGTCTAAGTAAATTTAAATAGATATTTAACAATTTTTTCGCAAAGAAATTTCCTATAATAATGTCACCAAAATTACACTGTACAGCAAGATAAAACTTTTACAAAATTACAAGGTTTGTAACGAGACGAAACCAAAAGAAATTATAACTGCAACGTATTTTTAAAAGTTTATGTCAGGGTCTGTTTTAAAAGGAGATTTGAAAGCCCCCTGTTTTTCAAGTTCTTGTTATGAAACGGCATCGCAAATTCTGCATTGCCACAAGAACAGTGACAGTCAATTTACTAGTAATTTGACCGGCAGTGATGATGAATATATCCATCATTGAGTAAAAAAAAATTTACATCACATTTTTTATTTTGAACTTAATAATGGGACTAATTACGAGTATTGCGACTTCGACAGCGAAGATTTTGTACCAGACATTATAACATTTTTTCTTTAATCTGCTACAAAATCGTGCCAGTCGAAGTCGAAATACGACATTCGTGTTAAGGACCATTATTAAGTCAAAAATAAAAAAAATCCTATTTTGAAAATGTGTTAGACGGAAAACTTTGTATGTGTTCAGCAGAGAAAAAAAACGATCGGCTCATAGCCAGCTCAAGAGCCGCCGCCGACTTTCAGCGTAACTTCAAGCCGCCGCCGATGCTTGCGGCTGGCCTTGGCTCAAAATTGCAGCCGGCTAATTGTTTTTGTAGTGGCAAATTTTTACCAAATCTTACAAATTATGGATTTTTTTTTACAGAAATATGTTTAAAAATTTTATCAAAATCAAAACCAGCGGCTGTCAATGTCAGCCGGCGCAAGCCGGCTTATGAACCGCCGCCGACTATTTTTTACTAAGCCGGCGCCCTCGACTTTTTAAGGCGGCTTGTTTCTCTTCAGCCTTTTTTGTATAAAATAATATGGGAAACATTTTGTGGAGCATTTTAACCCTCTAACTCTCCACCTTATGGGTCTTTTTTGGCTCTCTTTTTTTGTCTTTTCGAAAAAGCACAAAAAAGTACCCGTAAATGGTGGCACCACGTGTCAAAATGTTCTACGAAAATGTTCATAATAAAACTTCTACAACAATTGTTAGAGTTAAGTCTTTGAATACCCTCTAAATCCTTAACTTAAAGCTTGAAAACAGAAATTAGTTAAATCTTGAAATGCCTTAAAGGGTTAATTTCATATTTATTTCAAGCCAAGCATGTTTCGGAAAGTTTTAAGTAAAATCCTATAAGAAACATTTCTGTGTGGAAGGTTTTAGCCCTCTAACTCTGCTCCGTTTGGTTTTCTTTTGTCCCTTTCCTAGAAACGGGAATGTAATGGGTTAAAATGTTACAAGAAACAAACTATTCGCCCCATTAAAGCTTAAATTAGACGTGACATAGCCATAACGCCATAGCCATAACCAAACCAAAATGCAATTGATTTCTATGGTGAGAGTGAGAGAGACTCGCCATAACTCTCACTCTCACCATAGAAATCAATTGCATTTTGGTTTGGTTATGGCTATGGCGTTATGGCTATGTCACGTCTAATTTAAGCTTAAATCATCAACGATGGGAGGTTAAAATTAAATGGTGCAACGTCATGAATGCCGTAATTAACCAGGTCTCGCTACATGTTGGGCAACAATGCCAGCATCCAGCTTGGTATGAAGAACCATAAACAGGTTTTCTCTTGCATAATATTAAATGTTGGTGTGCTGCAAGAATTACCTTTTTCAGTTTATTTTATTTTATTTTTTCTATTGACACAGCTGATGCTTGCAGCTCACTATTTTTAAATGCTGTTAATAACAAAATAGTTTTTTATTTAGCAGCTCTACCTACAGCCACTTTTCACCAGTTCTAAACTTAGCAGAAAGTTCATACAATTGCTTTTAAATGTCACGTTTGGAATACATTAATGAAACAACAAGTTTTCATATCATTTCAAAATACGGGGATTTTTTTTCCTTGGAAATCAACTTATTTTCTGAAACAAGAAGGGATTTTTTTTGCTTTAACACTATTATATATAAATTATTAAACAATGAGTTAGAATAATTAATATGTACTCGTGTTGTTGACATGATTTGTGACAAGCACTAGTTGGAATGTTAATTAAATAAGTTTTATAGTTGGTGCGATATCGAGTTTCTTAACACAAGTTGATTGCAAGAATTGGCAAATCAAGCGTTAAGAAAATTACCTTCTACTAAGGGCCTATTTCACCAACTTATTTAAATATCAATTCATATTTAAAAGTAATTTATCCATACAAAAATTAATGAAAATCGACACTTAAGCATGAATTGATATTTAAATAGAGTTGGTGAAATTGGCCCTAAAACTTATCAAAACAATCGATTAACTAATTTGATATGAATTTAAAAATGTTAATTAAAATTTTTTGCAAGAAAATTTTAGCTTTTTATGGTCTTATAAAAAAGTAGTAGTAGTAGTAATAGTAGTGGTAGCACTAAGCAGCCGATATCGTCATATTGTGACCAGGGGAAGTGTTATTAAACTTTATTGCTTTCCAAGAATTTCGCGCGATGTAAGAAGCACGGGCAGGTGAACATCACAAGGTAAATTGCTTCAACAGATTAATCACTAATTTCAGCAATCAAATATGCTTCTGCAAATAAATCAAAATACAGACAAACTTCCCTATGAACGAAAAAAATTTAATTTTTGTAAAGGGCAAATGATTGAAATTATGAATAAAATTTCCTGAGAAGTTTTTCCCGGGTCATAATTCCAACTAATGACAAGCAATAGGGAAAACAAAACATTCTAATTGGAAAAGGGAGAAATTTCTCGCGGAATTTTATTCATAATTTCCCTGATTATGAATAAAATACAGCAGGAAATTTCTCCCTTTTCCAATTAGAATTTTTTGTTTTCCCTATTGCTTGCTATTAGTTGGAATTGTTCCCTGGGAAAAATTTCTCGCTGAATTTTATTCATAATTGGCCTCAATAATATTGCGTACTTTATTGCTTTTATTATTGTCGCTTTGCTACATATTATTCAATAAGTTGCACAATATCAAAAAAAAAATATATTTATGGCGCAATTTTTTTTTACAAAATATGTAAAAGTGAATTAAACCTACACATTCATACATATGTATGTATGTATATCGTGCCATAACCGCCTAAAAAGCTTAAGCGACATAATTTTGGAACTTAATTTTTTTTTTTTTTGCAAAAATCGATTAATTATGATCGCAAACAATCGATTTTCGTGTTTATAATGGTTATAAGTAGATAAGATTTAAAAATTCATAAATACAACTTAATAATTCGATATCATTGCCATAAATCTCTGTAATGCCGCTTTTCTCATTTCCTTTCTGGCGAAGTACAATGACTATCAATAAATTATTATGTCATCGACCTAACTTTAAAATTTCAAGTTTCATTGAACTCACTTAAAACCACAAATCGATTTTGTTTAACAAAACCAGCCCGCCAAACAAGTCAGCGGTGTTTATTAACTGCTTGTTATTGAAGTTAGTTTTCTTAAAAAAAATATACATTCTACTCACTTGTGTTTTATAACGCTTTTGTTTTTTTTTTTTTTTTTTTGTTAATTTTACGGTGCTTTTGACGATTTTCATTTAATTTATTATTTAATTTCTTATAAAATCTTTAAAATCATAAAGTTTATTATTGTTTTTTTTTAATTATAAATAAAAATTTAGCAAAAATGTCACGTAACGGAATAATTCTCTACTATTGCTTTTGCAAAGCAAAAAACAAAAAAAAAACAAAAACAAAAACCGTTGTTATTAATACGAGCAAATACAGCTTTTTTGTTTGTTTATTAATTAAACTAAATTGAAAATATTCGTTGTACTAACTTTGTTAAAATTGTTTAATCATTAATTTGAGTTTGAAAAATAAACAATAGCAAACAACTCAAATGAAGAGCAACAAAAAATCGCGCAAATAAAACAATATTACAAACTACACACTCTCACGGACTGGCGACAGAACGACAACTGGTGAAACAATGAAGGAATTCACCTACAAAACTAATAACACATTTTATGTTTCTCGTTATTCACAGTCATTTAAAAAAAAAATACATACATACATACATGCATTAAAAAAACTTCGTTAAAAGTATGTACGAGTACATACAAATATCCCACAATAATTCCAATAATTGCAGCCAAAAAAACCGACAAATAAGAAGAAGAAAGTACAGAGAAAAATAAAATCAGCGAAACCCAGAGTTGCCATAATCACATTTTCATTTAATTTTTGTATTACACAATGGTGTAATTATACCGGTGACTGCATAAGGATTTGTTATACAAAAATATGGCAACCATAGCTGTGTAAAGAACCGAAGAATGTCAAAAGTACAAAAATAATTGTACCAAAACCAACAAAAAATCGAAGCTTTTGACATTCTTCAGCTACAAAGCACATAGAGCAACAAATTATCAGCTGATGTAGCGCTGCCACCTAGTTAGATACACCTTGGTATTACACCAAAATTTCTTAAAATGTTTCATAAATTATCGTTATTTGTAGGATTTCTTTGGATTTTTCTTTTTTATTATAATTTTTTTAAAGAGAAGAAGCATTCAGGCAATTAATATGCCTACCAACATACATACTTACATGTATGTATGTATGTATGTATGTATGTATGTATGTATGTACATATATATGTATGCATGTGCGGATTGCAGTTTGTGGAAAAGGGAAAATATTTTGAGGGAAAAACTGTTCACGATAGGGGTGATTATGTAATTTTTTTCTTCGAAATTGTCAATCACTATTGATGGATGATATAGGGATGGAAAACGCAAGGTTCGAAAAATAGTAATTTCGACATTATTTAAAATAAATCAAGAACTTTATAGTATGTTTATAGTATGTTTCCACCGACTTTAAATCAAGTAGGCTTAAGTAAATCACTTCAAAGTGTTTCCACTGAGCTTGTGAGTGATTTGTTGTTCGAATTTTCGTACTCAATTTATGCACATGTGGTTGACATTTAAAATTTATTAAATATTCCTTAATGTCATTTTTTCGAAATTGTCAATCACTATTGATGGATGACCCAGGGATGGAGTTTGTAATTTTAAAAGCAACGCAGGGTTGCATACATAAATCGAGTTCGAAAAATAGTATTTTCGACATTATTTAAAGTAAATCAACCACTTTGAGGTGATTTATCCATATGAGAAATGTATGGTAAATCATGTAGAGATTAACATGATTTGCATAAATCATCACGATTTGTATAAATCATGCCGGTGGAAACATACTATTAGAAATGCATAGTTGAGTAGTTCCGCTCCATTCAACAGTTGAATAATTTTCCATTTTTTCGCTGCCTATAGTCAACATGTTTTGCTCAGCCTGAACAGCTGATCGAATAGAGTTATGCCTTCGATATGCTTTGTTAGGTGGCAGGAGCAAATATTTGTTAAATTTAACATTACAAATGCGATAAAATAACGAAATAAAGATATAAAACTAAATCATAGCCATCAAGCCGTTTCTAAGACATAACTGTTGGGGTCAATATTTGCCAACAATTTCACAACTGTTGAGCTCAACAGCTACGTCTTATGAATGCTCTCAATATTTTATATTATTAAGACCAGCGTGACCGTTTGACCGACTAAAGTGGCCAATTGCCACCTTTTTGACTGCCTTGCCACTTTTTCCCCATTTTTTTTAGAGTGAATTATATAAAAATACATTAAAAATAAAAAGTTTAGTGCAGTTTTCTCGTTTTTTTTTTAATTTTGCCCCTTTGTTTTGATAAATCCCCTTTTGGTGCCACTTTTTGAAAAATATCATCGGTCACCCTGATTAAGACATGCACTGTTACCCTACGTCTACACCTGATATATTTTTATCATAACAAAAGTCAAACTTTATATTGAAAAATAATATTTTTTATGTTAGCTCATTTTTTTCTATGGAATTTTACATTTGTCATGATAAGAATATATCAGGTGTAGATGTAGGGTTATGATCTTGTCACATAGGCAATATTGCCTATGGCTGTCACACCCTTTATTTAAATTATTGAAAATATTTGCTCATAAAAATTTGTATAGTATGGCTTTATTGTTCCTTTTTTTTTCTTTTTCAAAATTTTACTAAATTTTATTTTTAAGAACTTCTTACTACTCTTTAGCAACTTTTAAGATAGTGTAAAAGAGAACGAGAGAATAAACCAAATTTATTTTAACTTCACTGCCTTCAAAATTTAAATTAAAATAATTAAATTTCATGAAAACTTTTAGCACTGAAATTTCACCGACTGTAATCAATGGGAAGAGAAAAATTTTATTTCATATCCATTATTGTTCAATCATTATGAAATCGTATACACTTCGAAGGACAGTTTCTGAAACTATTACACATGTATTTTATTTTATAACACTCTCAATTCTGGTTGATTTATAATCGGAAAGATATTACCTTAATAAATCATATACATACAAATTCATATCAAACTCGTATGTCACGTAAGAACTTTCCACACAAAAACTATTCGTACAATACAATCCAATTTGTTGAGTTATCGCGTGAACGGTGTGTTTATTCATTATACATTTTATCAGTTGCATTACATCAGTTAATCGCAAAGAACAATAATAATTAAAATAATGCTTGTACTTTATAAATTACGAGTAAGATAAGCTCTTCCTTCATAATACTCGTAGCAATATTAATAATGACTAAATAATACACTATAATATAAACTTATGGAACTTTTAAAATTAACAGACATGCCAGAGAATGCAAGTCTTATGACAGTTTTGTAATAACACATTTAAGGCTCAGTTACCCGACTGTAATGTAAAGTAACTGCAACAGTAGGAAACAGCTGATCGATATTGTTACGTGAAAAGTAATGAAAATAGTTGTAGAGATGTAATGTAACGTAACCTACTTTTCATATAAAAATATCGATCAGCTGTTTCCTATATGTTGCAGTTACTTTACATTACAGTCGGGTAACTGAGCCTTTACAGAGATGTAATGTAACGTGCTTTTCATATAAAAGTATCGATCAGCTGTTTCCTAGTACCTGAAGGTGAACTTTTGCCAACACACCTGCTATAAAGTAATGCAGACGGTATGTAGTTTGTTTGAAAAAGTAACTTGTGCTTAATACTCGTATAAGACATTACTAATTTTTATGCTGGGATGTTGCAACCAGTCAGCGTTGACTGAATTAGTTAGCACGTTGACTACAAAACCGGAGGTCCTAGGTTCGAGCCCGGTCTCCGACAGCCATTAAATAACAACACCACAGGTTTTTCTGATGTGCATTAGTGTCCCTTTGTATCTGTTGATGTAGGAAAGTTCAAGTGATGAAGGCATAGCGTCGGTTGGTTGTTGTTTTGCGGCACAGTATATTCAAAATACATTATGTCCGCAGCAAACTAATAACCAACCGACGATAGACACTGGTCACTCAACTACTACTGCTTCAGCGGATACTAATGCTAATGTAATATCAGGGTGCCCTCATTTGTCGGTATTGTGTAGCAGAATCATCGGCGAGGTAAACTAACCAATAGAATGGCTATTAAACACAGCTTCAAAAATTTAATGCACCTCGTTGACACCAGAGGCGCTGCAACACTGCATTATTAGAAACGTGCAAAAAAAAAACAGAGTTGTAAAATAATGAAGCTTTCCTCTATCTCTTCCTTCACCAGCTGTCTTCTCTATTACTATCCCTTGCCTAAAGAAGTTAACACCTAGTAATAGTAAAAGGCATTCATTGTCTCCGAGTTACTTATCTTAAAAAAAAAGAAAAGGTTAGATTTTGTTGTACAGTGTTATTTTCTCTTTACCAATTAAAATTTTGAAGAAATTCCACACGATGCACTCTAATTTGCATGCATTAATAAATTAATTATGAATAATTTTAATATAATTCATTTATTTGTTTTAAGAGCTTGTTGTTGTTGTTTTCTTCCATGCTTTACAGACAACTTGTATGGATTTAATTTTTTTTTTATATTAAATTTAAAACATTTTTTGAACCGAAAAAAATATTCCATTGAATTAAATATTAGAGGTATTCATTTCAGTTTTTTTGGTTGGAAAAATGTAATTTTTTTTACAACAAACACAGGGAAAAATCACCAAAAGTTGAGTTTATAAATTCAACTTTTGGTGGAATTGTTTTTCCTGTGTTTTTTGTAAAAAAAAAATACATTTTTCCATTTTTCCAACAGAAAAAAAAAACTGAAATGAATACCTTTATTCAGTCCAATCCTATATAAACAACCGAATCTCAAGTGTTTTTTAATGGTTTTATTGAAGTTGCTGCACTCAAAATTTTTAATTGGCGACATTTTAATTGTGACTTTCGATTGACGCATTATTAGATTGATTAGAGATTTTATTAATTATAGTTTACATGTTGACTATATTATCCATATAAATTAAAATTTAGTTCGTCACTAGATTTTGTTAAATTTTTTTCAAAATTTCCCCAAAATACAACCCTGCAGCAGTAAAACTTGGCAGCACAGCTACTTGGGCAGCAGTTAAATGTCAAACTTCATGTACAAAAATGATTTGTTGTTAATGTATTTTTCATTCAAAGTTTGACAATTAATTGTTATGCTGCATAAACATAAATGTACATAGGAAACTATATTTCTTTAACACATAACAAACATATATACATATTTTTTTAAATGCAAACGAATTGAGAAACTCCTCGACTGAATTTACATTATGATATTTTTCATGGAATTAATTGTTTGAAATTTTTTCATTTGATTTCGAGAAGCAAATCAGTGCCTGTTACTACGTTTATACGCGCAGTATTTGCAAATAAATTAAGTCGTTGTTTATACGGCATAGCAAAAGTACACAAACTTGGTAGCACTTCTATAGAAAACTTAATTATGTTGACAAAAAAATATTTATTTGCTAATATTACTTAAATCAGGAGTTGTTTTTGTGAGTTAGCTATTTGCAAATAAAAAATTAATTCGCCGCTTATGCGGAAAAATTCTCTATTTGCAATATTTTTATTTGCGAATAAGCCACCCGTAGAAACGTAGTATGTATCTGGAGTCAGTAACTTTTTGTTACGATAATCGTTTCGCTATAATAAATATAATGAAAAAATTATTGACTTTTGTTATTTAGTAACATATTTAATCACAAACTCAAAATCGTTTAGTTTTTTTATTCTTCCTTCTGCTTTCCGCTTATTTTGACATATTTTGTATAACGAGATGCCACATGATATAGAATTAAATAGTGAGTAAAATACAGCTGCACATAATCGTAAAAAAGAAATTACATTATCGTTACACCCAAACGAATAAATATAACGATTTTCGGTTCGCAAAAATGTGAATGTATGCATGCATGAATGCATCTTTAAAATAATTATAACGAACATTTATCGAATTTGCTATTCAGTAACATTTTTAACGATATTCGCTGTAGTTTAATGTCAGATGTGTCGTTATTTAAGCGACAATAATTTATGTGCTGTTAATTTTATCGACAAAAATCAACAGAAAATATCAGCTGCGTACTGTCGTTAAAAAGAAGTTACCGCATCAAGCAATCGTTATTGCAAGCGACAAAATGTATAGACAAAAATTATGATTGTCGGATCGTTAATAGTTTTTGCGATAATATGTATTTTAGCTTAATTTTAATCACCATTTAATTCAATAATGTGATATCGCTGCAGAGAAAATGTCAAATGAAAAATAAAGAAAAACTAAATGAATTTGAGCTGGTGATTTTACTTTTTTTTACTTCTACTAAAAGCGAATATCGTTAAAATATGATGCTGAATAGCAAAGTCGATAAATTTTCGTTGTATTTATTAAAGCGATACGATTATCGTAATAAAAGTTACTGAATACGGGTACACATTAATATTGCTTCCAAATCTGCTTCAGAGATTCATGCTACGCCATTTCCACTATGCCGCTCTCTTCTCTAGCCATAATCATTAGCAAAAGAGAAAAAGTTTCGTACAAAAAATTTCATGAAAGTTTTCATATTGAAATTGTAATACTTCATTTTTTAATCCTTTGAAAATAAGTTGCACGCAGTGAATAGAAATTTCTATTAAAAGTTTTGCATACCTTTTTGCAAAAAAAAAAAAAATATACATGATTGAAGTCTGCCTTAAGTCACAATTTTCATAACCTCTTTTTCACATTTAAAATTTAAATTAACACATCACGTTCCTTTTAGTCCGGTCACTTATTCAATATACTCATTACTATAAATTAACACAATACGAGTAATCACAATAAATAAACAAATATGTACATTTGTTTAAATAAAATGTTTATAAATCTCTTATTGTTTTTAATGTGTAATGTAAGTATTTTAATGATAAAATTGCAGAGCTGTGAATATTAAGTAAACCGTCATGTAAATACATGTCTCACGTCTAAAATATTTACAAAAATGGCATCATACTGTGAACAACTGGCAGATAGCGGGCAGAAAAAAAATTATAGTTGCAGATGCAAAATGTTAGCTGGCCATTTTACTAACACATGGTTATTTGACACATGAGTACCTATAGAGGGCGTCGAAACAACAAGTTATGGCAGATATAACTAAAATTGGCAAATGTGCCTTATTTAGCAGGAAGTTGTCTCGCTGATGATCCATAAAACATTGTCTAACCATTTGCTAATGAGCTGCTAGAGTGATGCTAATGACCTGCTAATCGTTTAACTAACTTGTAAACTGACAGTTGCTTAATGCCAGTTAAGGATAGGACTGAATGACTTTGCAAAGTCTTGAGTTTGTAGGAGAAAAGTGAACTTTGCGCGTAGCAAGGCGTCACTGCCTCGACAACTTTTTGCCGCCATTCAGTTCTGCCATCTGGCCACTCTGTTTTTACAATATCTTATTTAAATTTTGTGTTTGCTCATAAATATTAACTTTGTATGCTGATTGCGAATAATTTTTTTGTAAAAACAAGTTGTGCACTTTTTTTACAACACTTTATGATGATGCACTACATTCGCAAATGCAAATCGTCTTCATTGCAATGCAATGAAAGCAGGCACGTGAAAATCTTGAGTGAACAAATTTATTATAGTTTATGATTTAATTATTTAATTAGTTGAAATTAAGTATTACAATACATATGTATGCACTTCTAAAATGACTCAATATCCAAACAGATTTAAATACAGTTTGTCTATATTTTAATTATAAACCTTAAATAAATTAATTAATGTATGACTTTGGATTTGATAAATTATAATTTAAGTGATTTTTTATATTACAACATTTAACAGATTTTTGTATGCAATTTTGTCTTGTAATTAATTAATGAGATGCCTTCAAATAAGTTCAAAATTTATCCGCATTGGACACTGTCAATTAGACTTGGGTAGAGCTGGGTCCAACTCGTTTATTTTAAACACAAACCTGTGATCAAACCAAAACAGTCAATTTATTACTCTCCGCTTGGTAGAAATATGTGCAACAATAGCTTTTATCTCTTTCTTAGCAAATGCACAAACCGCAGATCTCCTCTTTCTCTCTAATGCATTAAAACTCTCAATGAAAATGATTAAAATGCTCTCTGCCACCGCAACGATTTTCTATACTTGCACTCATTCAATTCTAAAATTCATTTTATGGTGATAAAATCATAAATGTTCAGTTCCGGCTTCAAAATTGTTCTTGATTTGTCTATAATGACTATCAGACTCTTAATGTATTAAAATATGTTCTAAGGGTGTCTGACGAAACAAATTTTGAATGGCTCTTTGTCAGATCGAAGTGTCTGACAAAACAATTTTGTAGTTTATTTTTGACAGGTATTTTTGACTGACAAAAAACCATTCAAAAAAGGCTTAAAGCTTTCGTGACAATAATGCTAGTAACACAATTGGGACGAACGACGAATTTCGTCCACGTCGACGAATTCGTCGATAAGAGTTCGCTGCGTAAATTCGTCGTGTGAAGCACAACAACGACGAATTTACGCAGCGAATTCCTCTCTTATATTTGATAAAGTTGGTTGTTTTGTGCAGGGTTGTCAGATTTTTTCCGACCTATTTCGCCAAATTGACTTTAAAAATCGCCAAAAATCGAGAAAATTGATTTTATGTGGTTTTTCTTAATATATATTTGATAATAAATTTGTTTTTATATAACACTTTTTTTTTAAATAAATTTTTAAAAAATAATCGTATAAAAATTCAGCAGCAAATCGCCAAAAGCAGAAATAAAATCGCCAAAAAATTTTTGTATTTATTTTATTAAATTCAAAACGCATTAGCAATTAATTAATATAAGAAATTGCTTTAATCGGGTATGATCTGTATTCCACACCTTTTAATTTCACGTGGAATACAAGACAATCCCGAATATCTTGCAGACGAGTTTTGGTAGGATTTATTTTTGAAACTACTCCTTTAACAAACTAATTTTCCTGAATTACTAAAATTTTCAAATTCAATTTTGTTAAAAAATAGCCATTAAATCGCCAACAAATTTATTTATCGCCAGAAAAATCGCCATGTCGCCAAATCAAAAATTTAGTCGTCAAACAAGTTGAAAAATCGCCACGTTTGGCGAGAAATCACCGTATCTGTGAAATCACCGTCGTTCGTCGGCGTACAAATTAGAAATAAACCTATCTCAGAATTCGTCACGCACGACGAATTTCTTTGTACGGCGGTGTTGTGTTCATTTTCATATGAAAACACGTGTTTTATTTTTTATGACGAAAGTTCGCACCGAAAAATTCGTGGTTCGTCCCAGTTGTGTTCCTAGCAGTGTGACCAGATTTTAAAATAATATTAAGCTAAATCACGTTTGAAAAAAAGCTAAAATAAGCTAAAAAGTTACATTTTAGGCTAGAAAATAAAGCTAAAGTTTTTTCCACTTCTTTGATCACTTTTCAATAGTTTTTTATTGCCAAACTAACGTTAAATATTACACAAACATATTTTTTTATTATACATATAGAATATTTGTTTAATGAAATTATTTATTAATTATTATATTTTAGATTTAATGAAGAACAAAACTAAAACTTCCCCAAAATAATCTTAAAAAGTTTTTAAAAATGTAAAAACATTTATACTAAAATACGAAAGCTTTTTAAGTGAATTAATGCTATTTAAGGTAAAGCATGGATCACACTATCTGCACAATGTACCGAGTTTCGTCAGATCAGTGAAATAAAGGCATAAGTAAAGATTTTGCTCTAATTTATCGATTAAATGAAATACAAGGACATAATTGCGCCACACTGCATTGGTAATAAGCCCATATAGACTTATTCCAGAATTAATTGAGTAATAATGCCATTTTGGCTTATTACTTATGACTTTATTGAGGTGGCCCGACGAAAATCGGTACACAGTGTTATCCAGGCTTGAGGCTATTTCAGGTTTTTGTTTTAAGTTAATTGATGCCGCTGAATGAACGTTCAACTCAAGTCAAATAATTTTATACCCAAGAAACTCAAAAAGTGTTTTGGCCACTAATATGAATTTATTTTTTTCCATTGGAATTCTAACCATTCTGCCATTATCTACTATTTTTCTTCTTTCCATTTCTGTTATAAAATTGTCGTATAATTTACATTTTGTATTTTTTGTAAACTATTTTCCAATGCTAAGAAATTATAATTTTTATAAGTTGTTTATGTTTTTAATATATTTTTAGAGAACACGCAATTTAGACTAAAAAAGGCTAAAAAAGCTAAATGAGTTTTTAAAAAAAGCTAAAAAATAAGCTAAGAGCTAAATGAAAATTTTAAGGCTAAATCTGAAACAAATAAGCTAAATTTAGCTCAAAATAAGCTAATATGGTCACGCTGGTTCCTAGCATAAGAGTGTTAAACTAGAGCTGGCCACCGAGAGAAACACGAGAGAAATATAGTGGCGTATATGCATTCACTTGTATAAGAAGCCGATTGATGTTCGACACTCTGGTGCTACTTTGGGCAGCTCAGCATTAAAGTCATTCACCACAGCAGGCTACACGAACACACGACTACAAATCCCGCTAAGTGCATTTGTCGCCTTGTAGCACGATCATAAGCACCTGACGATCGGTACAGACTTAGCAACGTGTTTATGCAACCAGGCAGGTTGCATTGTCGGTCGTATAGTCTGTAGTCTTGTTTATGGTTGCATTCGAAGTTTCGAAAAAATCAAAATGTTTTGATGTTTATGGGTTGCATTGACGGTTGCATTGTAGGTTGTCTGTGTCTGTGTCAAAATATTCGAAAACGTGTTGCGTAAGCAAGTTGCAAAATCTGGGGGTCTGCTCTGTAATTCAAAACGAAAGAAAATGCTTTCGAATTTACATGTTATATGCATACAAATTCGAAAGCATTTTCTTTCGTTTCGAATTACAGAGTAGACCCCCTGTATCTACCATGATATTCAAATATAAATACATATGTCAGTGTTGCCAGCTTCAAATGTAAAATAAAACTACTCTTTTAAAATATACATATGTATGTATTTCTATTACATTAAATTATAAAAACCAATCAATTTATTTCTTTACATGAATGTTCTTTCTGTTCAATAATATATAATAATTGTAAGCTATTATTCATTTCACATTTTTTATTACATTGGCAACACTATATTTGCTCATTGTCGCCAATAAAAATACGTCCCAATATACATACTGTGATATTTGCATTTGAGTTATACAGCTGTGAAAGTTCTTACAATTTGTTGTTGTTGCTTAAGGCCGTTTCACACTATAATACAAGTATTAATACTTTTGTGGAAAATGCAACTCTGACATGTTGAGTTGTTATTGTCTTTTGAAATTTTTGAAAATAGAAATTAGATTAGGGATGCATTTTCGTCAAAAGTATTAATACTTGTATTATAGTGTGAAACGGCCTTTAGTAAAGTAAGCAGCAAGTATTGCTGCCGCCAAGATATAATATAATTGGCTGTTGTGCTCCCATGGATGTGAAAGCATAAAGCTTTTTTTTTTTTGGCAAAGCTCGCACGTTGTGCATATGGATTGGACGTATATAGCTGTACCTGGATTAAATAACTTTTTGCGAACCAATAATCGTAATATTTATCGATATGTTTATTTGTTTGCGTTAAGGATAATGAAATTACAACTTCTTTTTTACGATATTGTACATTTGTGTTTTACTCGACATTTACCCCCTGTTTCTCTAAATGCGAACGATAGAGTCGATCGAATATTAATATTGGAAACAAAAACAAATTTCAGTTTTTTGTTTTTGTTTTTATTATAAATGTTCGATCGAATCTGTCGTTCGCATTTAGAGAAACAGGCCCTTAATTTTATAGAATCACCTTTATCGGGTGGGAATAAAAGGCGAACATTTTGTTCACGTGAACAAAAAATAGTGAACAAAATTAGAGAATAGCATACTGACACAACAACAACGCACAAAGGGAACACATCTCAGGTGAACTTTTATTCCCGATAAGGGTGAATGTGGCATCCCTGCATACAAAATGGCAAAATAAGCGAAAAGCACAAAGAAAAATTAAAGAAAAAGTATGTAAATGAATTTGAGTTTGTTATTTTACTTTTTTTTACTTCAAACGACAGCGAATATCGTTAAAATGTGTAACTGAAAAGCAAAGTCGATAAATTTTCGTTATATTTATTATAACGATACAATTATCGTAATTAAACTTACCGAATACAGGTACTGGACTACATCCTCAAAATCAGCAGGGACAACAACCTGCCGCCCCTGTTGCCTTGCTGTCATCAAATTAATAATTTTCATATAAACATTTGTATTCTATATTTGACAGTATTGTGAAGTCGGTAGCTTGCTGTGGTGCATGTGTTTTGAATGCTTTAAGATTATCATCATTGCTATTCTAACTAATCAATCGACTTTCAGTTCTTTACTTTAGCGATTAGTAAATAAATAAACAACTTTATTATTGAAGCAATAAGATTATCTTTATAATACTTATCACTAATTAAAATTTCAATATTTGAAACGAAGGCGAGTTGGCATATCAAAGTGTGGGTTTTTTTTTTTGGCAGGTCAGAATTCTTTTGATGTTTTTTTTTATTAATTTGCATTTTATAATCCATTACGATGGAAAAATACTTTGGAAAAATATTTCATGCACTTCATTGCCCTTTGTTTTGTATTTTTTTTTAAATACAGAAATTGACTGTGCCACAGCACACTTTTCTTATAGAACTGTTGACTGTGTCACAGATTCGACCGAACTTGAAATATCCCTAATAAGATGTAATTTTTTTTACAAAAATTAAAAACGCTTCGAACTTGAATGAAATATTGCATTATCATCCCAGTAAAAAAAGACACTCCAAAAAAGTCATGAAAATGTAGAGTTTGCGATCTGGAAGTAGTGCAAATTTCGATCCGATCTAATGATTTTTACATGGGGTTGTCATTGCAAGAAGTTCTCTTTTTCGATGCCTGGTCACCGAATTGGAAGCTATTTTAAGAAAAATTTCCTTTTTTGTGTTCTATGATAATATTTTCATCTAGGAAAAATGGCTAATAGTTACCTATTTTAACAATTAGTTTCTTTTTATAGCAATTTAAACGCGAAACAGTATTTTCATGTAAATTTAAGCAAATAACTTTAAAATTTTAGACCAAAATTAGTTCATAAGTTTCTTCAAAAAAATCGATTTTTTTAAAATTCTGGTGAGTAATTTCTAAAACTAGAGAGGAATTACAAGGTTTTGTATGACTAAAATAAACTTCTACTTGGTTTTCTGCTAACTATTGGCAAATTAAAAATATCGATTTTTTGGAAGCAATGAAAATGTACTTCCTTTAGAATGACTTCCAATTTTTTTTACTGGGATGTTCCTTGTATATATGTATGTATGTATATTTTTTTTAATCTTCGAAGGTTAGATAAATAATAAACAAACGAATCTTTATTATATCATCCATTTGATTACAATTTCATTACCTCAAATAAAATGTATATCACCTCAAACGATTACAATTATACTCCTTGGCTTAGTGAAACAATAACAAGTTCATGGAATTTTCCCTTTCCTATGGAAAAAATAATCAAAATAAAAAAAATTAAACAACAACCTTCTTTGCAAAATGTTTATAAAATTCAAAACGTTATATTTTATAATTTAAACTTTAAAATAATAAAAAAAAAAAATTTAAGTATACTGTCTGCTTTGGTTTTTGTAATAAAACGCCATGGCACAGTGGGCGAGACATTGAAAAGTAGTGGTAAAAATAGGATTTCTATGCGAGAATTAGAATGAATATACATATACCGAATAATTAATTTGGTTTGAATGGTTTCTCAACTTGACAAATTATGCTAGCTGCATTTTTGCTCATAACTTTTGATAGAATAGTCCGATTACTATCAACATTTTACAGAATCTAAGTTAATAAACGAAGAATTCAGAAATGCTATTCCCACCATAATATGCTATGTCGACTTAGCATGTTTTGGAATGGGACCGTCGATATGTATGTATGTTGTATATAATTGTCTGTATATTACATTAGGAGTTCAACATTTTTCGTTGCTCGCTTTAGAACACCCTTTAATGTTTAACTGTCATATGTACATATGTATATTTTTTGTTGTATTCTGTGAAAAATTTCCAAATTGCATATTCACTTGGTATCGCGGCAGCCTGAACGTGCTATTGACACGAATTTATCACAAGATCTTATAAACATTTGACCAACATGTTTTCCATTAAACCCTTGAAATTAACTAACTAACTTTCTGTTTAACATTTAATGAAAACACTTGAGTTTTTTTTTTTTTTTTAATTAGACAGGAAATAAATTAATGTTAAAAGTCTTAGCAAAACAATGTTGTCTAAATGATTCCGATAAGACTATAGTTGTTAAAAAATTTTATAATTTTTTACTCTTAGCATTCCACAGGTGTTTGTACAGGGTGTTGCAATAAGACGTTTCATTTTGAAAAGCAATCCATTTTAACAAAGGTCATGACCCAAACTGTAACTACTTGACAAATGACAAGTAAAAATTACGCCATTCATAGAAATTGCACAGTATAGGCTTCAACAACACCTTGAAATTATTAAAATTCACCACAAAAAATGGTGAAAATTTCGCGGTTATAGATCGTAAAAATAAAGGATTTTAGAGTCATCGTAAAGCACCTTCTCGGCTAGCAATTATTAGACTGGTGGACAAAATTGAGCAATCCCATTTAAATTACATAGGTTTGATCATAGGTTTGCGTCTAAAATGAACGACTGAACGAGTAGGACCCAGCTCTAGAAGAATCGAACTTGTGCACGTCGTTCCAGAACAACTTAGAATGTTGATGTTGCAGCTGGTATAGTACAGTCGACTAGAGCTGGGTCCAACTCGTTCAGTCGTTCATTTTAGACACAAACCGATGATTACATCCATTTAAATTACATGGGTTTGATCATAGGTTTGTGTCTAAAATGAACGACTGAACGAGTTGGACCCAGCTCTACAGTCTACCCAGGCTTGCCCATTTCCTATCGATATATGGAGTTGAGCATTCCACAAACGACATTGCACCTTCTGGTGAATAAGGACTTAAGTCTTTTAAAGCTCAGTTAACACAAGAAATTATAGCTGGGTCCTTCCAACTCGTTCAGTCGTTCAGTTTAGACTCAAACCTATTATAAAACCCATGTAATTCAAACCCATTTAAATTACATGGTTTGTGTCTACAGCTAAAGAGTTGTACCCAGCTCTACAAGACATCCCGCCTACAAATTATCAAAATTGCTCTTTTGAGTGAAAAGTTTCCTGACTGGAGGATTTCTCGAAGAGGTGATCATAATTGGCCACCTATATTTTGTGATTTAGCACCTTTAGACTTTTTTCTTTGAAGCTACGTAAAATGCCAATAGCCCACAATCGATTTAAGATCTCAAAGATGAAATTCTTGAAGTCATCGAAGATGTACAGCCGCAAATGTGTGAATTGATGATGGGAAATTTCTTGAGAATAATATGGTCCTACAAGCGTAGCCGTGCCAGACATTTGACGAATATTGTTCCCTATTATTAATGGCATACCCTTTCTCTGTGCAATTAAATTAAATAAACATCCAGTGATTTCGCTTAAAAATTAAACCTCTTATTGGAACACCTTTTATAATATAAAAGTGTCTGCCTTCTAAAAAAAAATTAAAAGATATTTGAAAATTGTTTTATTATTTCTGGCCGCAAAGAAAACATCTCATAAATGACAAAATTTCACAATGTTTGTTAAAGGAAAAAATATGTGTCAACAACCTTAAAGTTAAACCTAAAAAAGGTAACAAGAAATTTTTGATAATAATATCATGGTGGGATGGCAAATAATGGAAAATAAAACAATTTAAATTAAATAAATATTTTTATTTGAAAGGAAACAGAACGTCTCGGTATAATTAATATGTAAATTGTAATTATGGCTTTAAAAATATCTGGGGAGTCTAGAATAAGTATTTAAAAAATATAAACATATCTAAAAAAAAAATGTGTTTTTTGGAGTTAATAACGCAGAACGAATCGTTATATCATATTTAACCTTGTATACAAATTTGATTGAAGGGGTTGTAAGCTAGACTATTTCAGTTTTGACACAAACCTATGATCAAAGCCATTTAAATTACATGGCTTTTATTTAGATTTCAATCGAACTCACTCAGTAGCTTGTTTTGACGCTAACCAAGGCTCAAACCCATATCATTTAAATGGGTTTAAGCATAGGTTTGTGTCAAAAACGAGCTACTGAATGAGTTCGATGCTTTCAGTCCGTTCGAACTCGTTTATTTAGTCGTTTAAGATCAAACCAATTTCATGAGTTCGAATGAGTTGAAACCAGCTCTAGGTTTGATCATCGGATTGTGTAAAATATTAACTAGTAACTAGACTTGGGTCGAAGTTATTTTTGACACAAACCCATGTAATTTTAATGGGTTTATTCATCGCTTGGTGTCGAAAATGGACTAGTTCGACTAGTAAATAGACTTGGGTCGAAGTTATTTTTGACACAAATCTTTGATCAAACCCATGTAATTTAAATGGGTTTATTCATCGGTTGGTGTCGAAAATGGACTAGTTCGAGCCAAGCCTATGCTAGGGCATGCAATTTATTTTGTATTCATTGTCATTCATTTAGTTGATAGTTTTTGACGTAAACCTAAGATCAAAGCCATTTAAATTACACGTGGGTTTGATCAATGGTTTGTGTCTAAGGCGAGCTACTAAACGAGTTCCACTCAATCCTAGTATGTTGTTATTAGCAGCGATGCCAATTTAGCGCCTTTCGCGCTAGTTTTAGCGCGTTTTAACTATGCCAAACGCGCTTTTTTTCGTCTTAGCGCGTTTAATAAAAAAAGCGCTAAGTTGGCGCGTTTTGATTAAAGTCAACAATATCATTTCAGTTCAATATCTTTTTACTGTTTTTGTATAAATTTAACAATTTTCTAATATCCAAAATTTAAACTTTTTGTTTAAATTCGTTAATGATTCAGACGTTGCAAATAAAATTCCCTTGACTGTGGTTAGAGTTAAAAACGCATTTTAATATTGTAAATGGCAAATATTTTGAAATTTCACAGCTAAATATATTGTAAATGGCAAATATTTTGAGATTTCACGGCTAGAAATATGTACTCGTATTCGTGACCCAAAAAATTTATATAACTTATTAAGCATCTATTCTTTTTGTACTTCAAAAAGCATTTGAATCGCAGCACTATTCGACAATTTATATACAGAAGTTGTTACAAAATTTGACAAATAAAATTAAAATAAAAACTAAGAATTTCGAATACTTGGAAGGCCAGACTGGTTCTGTATTAAATGATTTTAGTTATTTAGGATATAATTTCGAAGAAGCAATATTGCATAATCTGAAAAGAGTTACTAAAAAAAATCATTGTACTCGTATTTACTAATACATACATCGACATTTATTAAAATTTAATTTAGCGCGTAGGAAAATAGCGCGTTTTGACTATAAATTGTTGATAATGCTGCAACTTAGCGCGTTCTAGCGCGATTTGAGAAGGGGTATAGCGCGTTTGGGTTATAAATAGTTGGCATCACTGGTTATTAGAGCTACGTCTAAATCGTTGAGTCATTCATTTAAACACAAATAGACTTGGGTCGAACTCGTTCACTAATTCATTTTTGCCACAAAACAATGATCAACCCCATTTAAATTACATTGGTTTGATCATAGGTTTGTAGCAAAAATGAACTAGTGAACGAGTTCGACCCAAGTCTAGACACAAATAGAGCTGGGTCCAACTCGTTCAGTCGTTCATTTTGGACACAAACCAATGATCAAACCCATTTAAATTACATGGGTTTGATCATAGGTTTATGTCTAAAATGAACGACTGAACGAGTTGGACCCAGCTCTAGACACAAACTTATGATCAAACCCATGCAAATTGAATGGGTTTGATCAAAGGTTTGTGCCAAAAATGAACGACTGAACGAGTTGAACCCAGCTCTAGTTCTTATAATTATTTTGCAACCATTATTTATTTTCAAAAACACTCAAAAAATTTGCTTCAGTTTTCATTTTATATTTTCAAAACCAATTTATCATGTATTGTTCAATCACGTGAACGTGCCTGACTATAAATGTGATCTATGTCTATGATCATGTGAAAAATAGAACGCTTATATTTTTTTATTAAATCTATATGTATAGCAATAAATAAATAAAGGCAAAAATTTTTAAAATTCCAGCAAAAAATCAGTTTCATTTGAAACTGATAACAAATCTTTAATAAAAAGATTGCAAGAAACACGATAATAAAAATAAAATATTAAACTTACAGTCAACAAGAAGAGCTAACAGCTGAAATATTTGATCAGCAAATGGAACCCATAACGAGACAGAACAATTGGTATAAATCAACTCGCTATCACGCGAAACTCTGCCGATGATGAACGTGATAGTGCCAGTTGTGCCCTCGTTCCACGTGTCTTATTATCTGCAGAGAAAAGTGAGCGTTAAAATTGTGACTAGAAAAAGAAACTAACAATTTACTATTTTATCTTCTATACTAACAATATCCAAGTATTTAAAAATAAATAGATTGCCTGTCAGTTTGTTATCGCAGATTTTAAAATCAAGATATACAAAGGCGAGGGCGATGATGGTGCAAAACTTTCCAGTTTGATATAAAAAAAGTTAAGCATGATAAAATAAACAGACAGGAGAACTACGTTCAGCTGCGCCGAATCTTAACACACTTTATTGATTCCTTGTAAGCTTTTCAAACTTTGAGTTTGTACGGGGATACATTTAAATTTAAATTACATAGGTTTGTGTCTTAAGTGAACTCTTTCACTAGTTAACCTTAGACACAAACCTATGATAAAATCCATTAAACTTGGATCGAACTCTTTCAGTAGCTCGTTTTTTTTTGACACAAACCTATGACCAAACGCCTTTGTATTATATTTGTGTTTGATCATTAGTTTGTATCAAAAACGAGGTACTGAAATAGATCGATCCAAGTCTAAAATTAATATAATTTAAATGGCTTTGATCATCGGTTTGTGTCAAAAATTAACTCGCTTAAATTACATGGTTTTGATCATAGGTTTGTGTCTAAAATGAACTCGCTCTCTAGTAGACTTGTATCGAACTCATTCAGCAGCTCATTTTTGACACAAACCAATCAACAAACCCATGTAATTTAAATGGGTTTGATCATAGGTTTGTGGCAAAAATGAGCTACTGCATGAGTTCGATGCAAGTCTACTCTGCAGTTAATTTTAGACACAAACCCTTGATCAAACCCATGTAATTTAAGCTAGACATGGATCGAGCTAGACTTGGGTCGAACTCGTTCACAAGTTCATTTTTGCCACAAACCTTTTATCAAACCCATGTAATTTAAATGGGTTTGATCATAGGTTTGTGGCAAAAATGAATTAGTGACCGAGTTCGACCCAAGTCTAGATCGAACTCATTCAGTAGAGCTGGGTCCAACTCGTTCAGTCGTTCATTTTAGACATAAACCTATGATCAAACCCATGTAATTTAAATGGGTTTGATCATCGGTTTGTGTCCAAAATGAACGACTGAACGAGTTGGACCCAGCTCTATCATTCACTAGCTCATGTTTTACTCAAACCAATGATCAAACCCATATAATTTAAATGAGTTTGATCATTGGTCTAACGTTGGCCTGAGGTAATAATACCTTCGCTATCGATGTTGGAGTAGGGTATAGACTTTTATGACATGCAACAAACAAGACTATAGACAAAAAACCAAAGCACGTTTGAAAAGTCAGGTATTCTTGTACACAAATTTAATTTTGATTTTTTAAATATTTTAGGTTCTGCAAATATCGCAAATTTGTTTTAGAGCAAAAATATAATACATATCTTTAATTCTGTATATTTGTTGTTAGTGCTGGCATTACTGATTGAAAAAGGCTAAAGGAATTAATGCAACATGTTGTAGCACCAAAACTGAGTACACAAATTAGCACTGGAAAACATTATTTAAATAGTTTATCTAACTAAAAGTGAACTATCGCTTCGAAAAAAGTCGTATCAAAACAAACTCATGCCAAGATTCTGTCTATTTGTGATTTTAAATGAAATGATTATTTTTAACTTTGATAAGAGTTAAGAAAAAAATGTGATAAATTTCTTAACAATAACAATAATAACAGAAAAATGTATGGCTGTTTGAAAAGGACTAATTTTTCGAGATCTCGCAACTGCTTGCAGACCCATGGTTGAGGAGATCTAATGTGCGATTCGAAGCGAAAGAAAATGTTTACACTTTAAAAAAATCTTAGTAGTAGTAGTAGTAGTAGTAGACCTACTTAAGCAGATTATCTTCAAATTCTTATAATCGAAAGCTATGGATAAAAATACGATTCTCAGGAATTATGTATACAGCTATAAATATTTTTGCATGAAATTCATTTGCTTAACAATAAGTCATAAAAGCTTAGAACCTTTAACGACTTCAAAATCATATAAAAGAATGAACACCTTTTTTGTCTGTTCAAGGGAGGGTAGTTTCAACGAGGAAAGATAATGAGTAAAAATAAAACTACAATTTGGTCGTACAATTTATTAGATATAAAAACTAAATTGTATCCATAAATATTTTCAAACAATTATAAACTTATTAGATAGCAATCGCCGTATTTAAGGATGGTTTTTTTTATTATTTTGTTATTTTATTTCTTTTAACAAACATCTATGATAGAATAAACCATGCGGGTTACTCTGTAATTCGAAACGAAAGCAAATGCTTTCGAATTGTAATACATATTAATAACGTACAAATTCGACAGCATTTTCTTTCGTTTCGAAATACATACAGAGTAGGCTGACCCCCAGCAGGTAGAGCACTTTATCCAAAATAAAAACCATTGACTGAAATATTTCCTAAATTAAAACCAAACAACAGCAATGTAGCTAGTTCACGCTCCTTTATAAGTACAGCGGCTTATATTTAGTACCATTATAAAGTATTTTCCATTATTGTAGAGTTGTAAAGCGAATTCATGGTGTCAATTCGCCTTGACGCACCCGATATAAATACCCTTTGACAGCGTGACCGTTTGACCGACTAAAGTGGCAAATTGCCACTTTTTCGATATATCGATTCCACTTTTCCACATGAGTTATATAAAAATACATTGAAAATAAAAAGTTTAGTGTAGTTTTCTCGTTTTTTTTTTTAATTTTGCCCCCTTTTGTTGATAAATCCCCTATTTGGTGCCACTTTTTGAAAAATAGCATCGGTCACCCTGCCCTTTGATATAAATATAATTTCATCCTGGCAACCATAGATTATACAGTTTTTTTTTTATCACAAAGTGAAAGTGTTGCACATGTGCTCTGCTATTTTTATTATAAAATTAAATTATAAAATTAAATTAAAATAATTATATTTTCTACTAAAAAAAAATACACAAAAGTTAAAAAATGTCTTTTATGTCGCATACACGTTACCAAGCCGTCGTGCGTGTCGGCAATTGGTTCGAAGATATTTGCCTCGAACAAGACAAGCTGCGTGTCTTCAGAGATTTACGGGATCGTGGGGAATTGTTGGTTGAAAAGACTCGCCGACTTTTTGATAACTTTCACAAAGGGATCGTATTGGAAGCACCCAAAGAGAATATACGTTTTGGTGCCATAGTCCAATTAATGCCCTACAATATGAAGATCTGCGAAAATCAAGTCTCGGATGTGCATGCTGCTCTCTCCGTCATCGTCAATGAACATGTGGTTCGTCATAGTCAAACAATCAATGATAAGTGTGAATTGACTATAGCGCCATCGGTGAAGCCATGTGTGCGTAATTCATTTCGTATAATTGGCAGCGATGAAAAGCCACGCACTGATGAATTGTTAAAGTATGGTCAGCGTTTTCGCTTGGAATGTGTTGACACCAGCGATGATCCTTTAATGTTGTACAGTGCCCAAAAGTCGGCAGACCTAACGACCATGGTTACAACGACCTTTAGTTCGAGAAAAAATGGCGAATTGAATTTAAAGCTAGGGCTGTGCTTGAAGAGGGTGAGTGACAGAGAAATATAATTTAAGTTTGAATTTCATAAGATACATACATCATCCGAGAACCATTAGGCCAAGAACTATAATAACTTAAACAAATTTAAATCTATATCTAGTTGAGCCTTTTTAACAGCGCACCAAACAAAATTGTGTTATAAGTTTGTAGTGGTGTTTGTCTGTGGATGTGTGTATCCAAGTCGTATCAAAAAGTATTTAATGCGCCTTGTGTGTGTGTACAAGTCCATGTGCAGCTGGACCGATTTTGACTTAGTTTTTACTGTTTGAAAGATGTCTTGATCGCGAATGTTCTTTGAAGGAAATCGGTCCAGCCGTTTAGAAGATATCAATCACATATTTTCTAGATGTGTTCTGTTAAATATGTGTGCCTTTGACGCCATCGCTCCCAACCGGCTAAACCGATTTTAATTTGGTTTTTTCTGTTTGAAAGATGTCTTGATCGAGAACGATCTTTGAAGGAAATCGGTTAAAGAAAATAACAATAAACGCAAAATTGGAGCTCATTTGTCTCAACTGTTAGCGCAGATTATCTTCCCAAAGTGCATCTTATGAGTTTTTTTCGGTACAAGTTTGATTAAAATCCAATTAGTTTTTTGGCATTTACTTAAGCTGAAGATTTCTCTGAGTGAAGTGCACTAACCTTCCCCACTAACCTTTCTCTGAGAGTTACTAAACTTATACCTAATTTACATTATGCATTTTTTTCATGAAATTTTACGAAACTTTTTCTATTTGCTAATAGCAATCATTGCTAAAGAAGAGTGTGATATATAAAAATTACTTGGCATGAATCTCTGAAACGTTCTTGAGAACTTTTTTGTATAGGATTTGCTTTTCCAGGCCTCTTTTTGGCATTTGGAAAACATTTCATGTAACAAATTTCATGAAAGAATACATAATGCAAAATAAGGTATTAGTCATTACTTAAAATTTACTTATTGGCAGTGTTAATATTATAATTTGCTTCTAATACCACATGCAGGCTTCTGGCACATTGTTGACTAAATTTATGGTTTTGAAACCATATTTTTCTACCTAATTCCATGCTTATTGAAAGCAAGCCACTTAGATAGCAGCTAATGCTTGAGGCCATAAAAGTGGTTTCAAAATACACAAACTCTCATGTAATCTTAACCGCACACACGCACACACACACATACAAACTTTGCACTTGTGCAATTAAAGTACATATTTTCATTCTATTCAAATCTGTCTGGAAAAATGCATTGATTGAATCCTTTCTCAGGATTATTTATCAGCACCTTAAATTTACTTAAGGGTAGATTTTGTATATGGGCATTTCCACAGAAAAGTCCACTTTTTGTCACGTTACGCCACCAAGCAATTAAGCTGGTATTTCGGAGCAATGCGGTTCGATTTTTTTCCATCTTTTACTAAATCGAACAGCATTGCTTCGAAATACAAGCTTAATTGCTTGGTGACGTAACGCGACAAAAAGTGGTATTTTCTGTGGAAATGCCCATATTCGAATGATTTTCTTCGTTTTGAAATTTGTATGAAACGAATTATCGTTATTTGTCATACAAATTTGAAAGGTTAAGAAACGAATTTTTTTCACAAAATCTACCTATTAGACTTAATATTAAATTTATTATAAAATAGCCTTTATTAGCCTGGCATTAAAAATAAAATGCGTTAAATTTTAAATTTGCATACAAAATTTACGGCCTGTCCAACAATGACGAATGAAAACGTTCGAACGATTACTTTTATTGAAAATAAAAACAAAATTTAATATTTTCGCGTTGTTTCCAATAAAAGTTATTCGCGGAATATTTTCTGTCGACATCGTGGGACAGGCCGCTATTGCTTATGTAGTATCTTTCTTCTTATTCTGTAACTCACTAGAGTTAAATCTGTATCGCTTAAAATTTCTTAAAGTCGGTTTATCGATCTTCGGCTGCAAATGCAATTGTCAAAAATTAATCAGAAATTTTCGTTTTTATGCCATTACCGAAAAAGTTTTAAGGTTGTGTTCGTTCAGTATTTTAGCAATCGAGTTTAAGTTTTGCTTTAGCGATTGCAGATTAAGAGGGCTTGGTTGACGCAGTTAAAAGAAATTACAATAATTTTATTTTGTCCTAATTTACACTCAGCAAGTCTTATTACTAAGCTGATTAGGTTTTTAGGAGAGAGAGACGAGGGGAAAAGAAACATTCTTGTTCCCCTCGTCTTTCTCTCCCAGAAACTAATCAGCTTAGCAATAAGACTTGCATGGTGTAAATTAGGACTTTATAGTAGATTTTATAAAGCTAAATACATATCGCTCATTTACTACAACAACAACATAACTAAACAAAATGGGCTTTTGTATTAAATAATGCTGAATTAATTCTCATATCGTTATTCATATTGTGTTTAAAATCATATCGTCGGCTTAGGGCCATTATTACAACTTAAAGTTAGTTAAAAGTAGGATTTTGCCTTTAACTTAGCGCTCCCTTTAGGTTAAGCTAAAATTGTACTGATGAAAATCTCTTTATACGTCCGATCAAATCCTGCTTTTAACTATCTTTATGTTGTAATAATGGCCCTTAGAGTGTAAACCTGCGAAATTAACTTTTTATAATATATCGTCGACTTAGAGCGTAAACCTGCTAACTCACTTCCAGCAAAATCTTACAGGAGATACAAAATACTGTTAACGGTTTCTATACAAAACTTAAGAAATTAGCCAACTAAATTAGGCGTCTCTTTCTCTTTCGAACGGCATTAAAATGTTATATGTTATAAAAAGTGGATTTAGCAGGTTTACACTATAATTACGAAAACATTGACATGTCGTGATTTGCAGAACAGGACCGATAGATGTTTTATTGTCTTCCATAAACTGGCAGTAAGTTAGATTTTGTAGGTTTTCAGTGGACAACTTTTGAGCTTACGAATCACACGAAGTTTTTGTGTGATTATTTTGCGGTTTAAAAAAATGTTTTCCTCTCAAGAGCCAATTGCTGGAAAACACTATGCGGCCTTTTCTTTATTTTATTTACTATTATAAGTAAAATCTATTTATAAGATTTGCAACAAATTTACAAGATTTATTTCATATTTTTATTTGTAGGACTGTGGTCCCGGCAAAGATATACCCTCCGCCTATACACATTGGTTTTGTCAACATGTAGATCCCAGTAAACGTTTCGAAACTGATGGCATTCCGTTACCGGTAATTAAAAAAAAAATTAATGTTGATGGTTCGATTATGGAGAGCTAACGAAGCAGCAGTTGCTGAAATGTGTTGTTGTGAAATGTTTAGTGTACTTTCGGGTAAACGGGAATTATCAGTTGCCGCATCAACTGTAGTGTGTTAAACATAATCGAGCTAAATGCATAAAAACATAAACATACATTATTTCATCATAAACTATTTTTGTTCATATAAAAAACAAGAGCAACAAACCTCTGATTATAACCCATGCCGCCACCAATCGTAATTTAGCAGCTGAAAATGTTGTGATACAAACTCTCTTTGGTCCGGTAAGTGAAACATTTTAATATTTAATTTAATTACATAAGTTATGTTTTCAATAACTACGAATTGGAAAAAAAATCAATTATTTGTTACATTTTATTTTCTTCACACTTATTGTCACAATGAAGAAATTGATTAAATCCACAAGGGGGGGGGTGTTATTTTGTAATCCGAATAAACGGAAATGAGTTAAAAGTTTAATGTTAATAACATAAAAATTCGAACAGTTGTTTTCGAATCGAATTTCAGCAGTTTTCATGTTTGATAAACCTTTTCATTAATCTAACAACGCAAGTTTGAAGTTTCATAAAAAGAATATTCCCTACAAGAATAGTATCACTCAATTGACCGGTCATTTGATCGGAAGTCATGCAGGATATTTTCATCAAAGTTTCAATCACATTATTAAGGGCAAAATGAAAAATGTGATGGAAACTTTTGTGTACGTGTGATGTTACATCTCACTCTAACGACTGTAAACATATAGTCGCACTGCTCACTCTACTTCGTTTTACTAATTAATGATAGCATAAATATTAGTCTGACTGATCATAATAGACTAATATACATATCCCCTACAATTGAGTAATCATACATATACTTTTTATATTATTTTATTTGCTTTTTTATTATATAAAAAATAACTTTAAAATACACAAGTAAAATAACATATTTCAAACAAAAAATAGAATTAAAAAAAAAAACACAAAATAACTTAAGCGATATCTGGCCCTCTTCACACCTTTTTATGTCAAACGCACCTTGCTTTTTACAAATATCTAACATTTTGAAGAGAAATATACATATTAATATACTATAGATGTTCCACTCTAACATATGTGCTAGAGTAGACCAACTATAATTAATAAATAAATCCATTATCACTTCCCATCAAATGACTAGTCAATTGACTGTCACTATTGAATTCAATGTAAAAGTGTTGCAAATGTGTTAGTGAAACAATTTTGTTTGTGTTAGTATCAGTCATTCATTTCTTGTAGGGTTATTTTTATGGTGTTTGTTTAGCAAATAAAAATTTGTTTTTTAGACGATCGTATAGTTAATTGTGTAGTTTCCACAATGCAAACAAGCGACTTGTCTAGAAAATTTGTATAGGAATCACTAAAAATATGTAGTGTTTTTCATATTGTTTTTCAGGTCGTTATCTTCTTTAGAAAAGAGACAGTGATAGAGATTACGGTGTGGTGAAGGAAGAGATAGATGATAACTATTATTTTACAGCTCTGCTTTTACTTTTTTTTTAAATATATTTTTTAAGGCATTTTTGCAGTCCTCTGATGTCAATAGAGATTAGATACTAGTAATAATTAATAACACAAATATTTAGCTATTATTTAACACAAAATTACCAAATAAAAATTGTCAAAACACTGTCTGATTTAATGACCTTCAAAATATGTAAAGACGGTCATTCAGGTAATTGAAAAAAGTACTCATGTATTGCCATATCATCAGCTCTGTCAGTTATAAACGCTTTTAGTTAATTTAATATTAACAAGTTACAGGTAATTTAGTATTCGGTTTGTCCTGCAGAATGATCCCTATTATTGCACACAGGTAGATAATAATGTGTACATATTGTAATAGTAAGGACTTTTGTAATGTATCTGTGTGGTTATTATTCAATTAAATTTATTAAATTGTCTCGTTATTCTCGTTCTTTAGTAGAGGAAATTTGGTAAATTTAAATTTTAGTAACTTCCAACTACTCAATGACTCATCGTTAGCTGAAATGCAAAAAGGCGTAACTAACAAAAAACTCAAAATTCAATTTGAATGCCATTAAACTAGATGTCTCGACAAGATTGTACAATTCTGTGACCAAAAATGACGCTTTTATTAACAAAACAAAAGGGCACTTAACTACAAGTTAGTTTAGTTTTTTGCTTCTGCTGTAAAATTCTATTTTTGTCAGTTACGCCTTATTTTGGTAGAGCACCTCCCTTCCTACGTCTTTTCTCATTTTAGCTAACGATATATATATATATATATATATATATATATATATATATATATATATATATATATATATATATATATATATATTTATTTATACACTTGTTGCTTGTTGAAAAAATAAAGTTGGTTTACTAAAGGTTTACAAAACAAACGGCCTGGCTCACGATGTCGACAAGAAATTTTCGTTCGCTTATTTATATTGAAAACAAAAACAAATTTTCTTATTTTGTTTTTGTTTTCAATATAAATAAGCGAACGTAAATTTTTTGTCGACATCGTGAGCCAGGCAGAAAGTTTGTTTGTTAAACGTTTTGTTAACCCTACGTCTACACCTGATATATTTTTATCATAACAAAAGTCAAACTTTATATTGAAAAATAATTTTTTTTATATTAGCTCTTTTTCCTATGTGGAATTTGACATTTGTCATAAATTATTTTTTTCTGAATAAGGCCTTTGTGACTCTCAGAACTCTTGACAATAATCAGCTTTGCATACCTGGAAGCTTAGACCTTTTATAATGGTTTTCCACAAAATTTATTGTGTATTCAAAATTTTTTTTTTCATTATTTCCCTCTTCACTAAGGGCGACACAACAACAAAAGAACAACACAACTTGGCTAATTTTTTCTTCATAACGAAACAAACTCAAATGCCGTAATTTCTTCTTGCAGGAGTTCTTGGCCTCTGTTCAAAACTATAAAGATATTTATAGACGTGAAATGTGGAAAAATATTTGGATGATTGGAAATGGGCATCAATTCAAATGAAAACGCTTTTTGTGCTGATTTGGTAAACCCTTCAAAATTTGCAGTCATTTTTGTAAATGAAAATTCAAAAAAAAAAAAAACATTTGCTCAAATCAAATTTTTTTTTGTCAATTGAAGTTTAAAACTCAGCATGGGGAAATTTTTGAAATTAAATTCACTTGTTGCCAATTTTATATGCCATGGCTTGAGACTGATAAAATAAAATTGCAAAAAATAATTGGGTGAGTTTACAATTTTATTAGCATTGAATTGTTAGGCACCCCACAGTAAGCGTTAGAAATTAGTTGCAAATTATTTGCTATAAAAGTGTTTGTTGAAAGGCTCTTAAACTCAGTTTTATAAATTCACTTTTGTGTTGCTACTAAGTACAAAAGTTATGTTGTTCTTAATAATTTTGATCGCTTTATTGGGCCATATATACTGTGCGCCGCGTATTATTGGTGGAAAATTTGCCACCGAGGGCCAATTTCCTCATCAGGTGTCAATACAACTTAAGGGAAGTCATCATTGTGGCGGTTCTATAATTTCGGAAAGTTTTGTAATAACTGCTGCTCACTGCACCATACGACAACATCCTGCTGCAATGAAAGTGATTGTGGGCACCACAGATTTAAAGGCTGGCAATGGACAAACTGTGAATGTCGCCCAACTCATTATACATCCGCGCTATAATCCCCAGACGCAGGACTATGATATGTCCCTAATTAAGCTCAGCCAACCCTTGAAATTGGGCTCGTCTACTGTTAATAAAATTGATTTGGCCGGTCCTAAAGATAATTTTGCCGCTGACACTATAGCGATCATAAGCGGTTTTGGTGCCATTAATAGTAATCTGCAGTTTCCCAACAAGTTGAAGTTCGCCAAAGTTCAGTTGTGGAGTCGAGACTATTGCAATGCTCAAAATATACCCGGCATTACGGATCGTATGATTTGTGCTGGTCATCCTAGTGGACAAGTGAGTGCATGCCAAGGTGACAGTGGTGGACCCTTGACAGTGGATAATAAATTGTTTGGTGTGGTGTCTTGGGGTTTTGGTTGCGGTGCACATGGTAAGCCCGCCATGTACACTTATGTGGGTGCCTTGCGTTCTTGGATTAAACAAAATGCTGGTGTGTAATTGCAGCGGTAGCATTAATTAGTGCAATGAAATTTGTGTTAATCACTTAGGAATTTTATTGGAAATATTTTTGTTATAAATAAATTGGTGTGGGAATATTTCTGGCATAATTTTATCTCCATTTTTATACCTCCAGGCAGGCCAATCAGGTACTCCAGTCAAGGGTATGATATTAACACTTTACGATACCTAAACACTAATAGGAAATGGGATCTACTCTGTAATTCGATTCGAAAGAAAATGCTTTCGAATTTACATGTTATAAATATACAAATTCTAAAGTAGACCCGTGAACCGAACTTGTAGCACCGCAGTGACTAAGTTGTAGTTCCATAATAAAAAAAAAAACACTTTGGTGATCATATTTCGTTAAATATCAATTTTTCGAAATGATTATAATCAATAAATGTTGATTGTATTGATTAGTTCTTTTGATTGGCAAAAAATCAACATTTCGAAAAAAAATCGTAAATTCCTTTTTTTTTCAAATCTGAAAGCACAATAAGCTCTTTTTAAAAGTTTGCACATTGTGCGTATGGCTTGGACGTATGTATCTAATCTAGAGACACATTTTCTGCTGTTGAAAATATTCACCCTTATTCCATTTGTCGACATCGACGTCACTTTAACACAATACCAAAAAATTGGGGCTTGTTTACTCGCTCTCGAGAACAATTTTGTGCTAATGACAACATATTTCCGTTCCCTTAATTCTAGAAAATGGCATTAGCCTGCCAACAGGAGTCAGTTGTTTTCGAGAACGGGTATACAAGCCCCAATTTTTTAGTATTGTGTTAAAGTGACTTCGATGTCGACAAATGGAATAAGGGTGATTATTTTCTTTATTGATTTCAGGATTTTTTTTTTGCATTTTGTCAAAATAAAGAAATCATATTATTTTATTGAAAAATACAAAAACCGTGTGATTTACGGAAACAAACTACTTATTAATAGCTCACTTGTTTGTGGATTTTTATTGTATTTTAATTTTTTGTCATTTGGTATAGTATTTTGCACATGCTACGGTGCAAGAACATTTGCACAAGATTCTGAATTGTGCTAATATTTTACTCCAAATGGTCTTGCATCGTAGCATTTGCAACATGGTGTAGTATATTGATACTCACCATTTAACAAGTCTTAGTGGTGAGTATAAATATACTATACCATTTTGCACATGCTGCGATGCAAGACCATTTGCACAGGATTGTGAATTGAGCTAATGATTTAGCTTTTTTTTAATTTTTTTGAAATCACCGCGATATGACATGTGATTTGCAGCCGATATTTAATTCGCTTAACAAACCAATTATTTCTGAAGTAGCAAACGTGAAAAATTAAAAAAGAAATAATAGGGCCGAAAACTACTCATTTTGGCTTAAAAATACCAAACTGGCAACGTTGCATATACATAAGTTCATTCGCACACTCAGGCGAATTAATGTGAATTCGCCTTGCACAAATTGTTGGATTGCCAATGGTTTACGAAAATGTTAAACACTGTTATACTTTTATTGTGGACACAAACCAAAACCATTCACAATAATGCAAAATAGAGGTTATTAGTTAAATGAAATGGTGAATTTTTTGTTTTTGGAAATGAATGCAAAAGTTCTTGTCTCCAACTGTTCACAAAAGATTAACGGCCGTATTAAAAATTAATATGCTTTTGCCACATTTATATCAATATTATGGGCCTAATTTATAAAACGCAACGCCAAGCTTTGATAAATGCACATGAAAAAAAGTTAAATTGCCAAAACAAAACATAAAAAAATAATAGGCGTTTCATAAACATTATTTAATTATTCCATTTAAAGCAAAAATATTGACTATTTTATAATTGCAAAGACCAATATTGCCGCCAACTTGCCTTGTGGCATTTTTTCATCAAAACATAAGTAAAACTATTACTGAGGGTTAAGCATTCTCCACTAAATTTGTTGAAAATGTGATGGGTCCGATTGTCAAACATCCAGTGCTGTAAGGAGGAGAAAATTATGTATATAATGAAGATTTGTTGTTAAATTGTTATTGTGGTAATACATATATATACATATGTAATATGATTCAAGCCAAGTTATTGGTTCTGTTTTTTATACAATTTATTCATACACATTTAAATAGATACATATAAAAAAAAAACATTACTTATTTGCTGCTTGTGCAGTTCGATATGCGCAATGCAGCTAAAGGTACGGTCAAAAAACATTTGCCCAAAAAAGCGTAACCAGCAAATACTAATGAGAAATCTTTTGCTTCAAACACGTCTTTGTTAAGTTAATTAGTTTCGTATTTAACAAATAGGCAAAGTTAAAGAATACAATGTTATTGGAAACTATTGAACGTAATAAATACGCGTCTGAATCAAAAGATTTCTCATTAGTATTTGCTAGTTACGCTTTTTTGGGCAAATGTTTGTCAAGTGTGACCGTACCTTAAGTCGCTGCAATATCTCGTTGTATACAATAGGTATCATTAAGTTGTAATATTCATTTTTTCAACCATCATTCAATTCTTTTTAACTATCACCCGAATTATAAATATTCACCGGTATATAATTATTACGGAATTAATAATTTTCTAAAAATACAATCCACCTATCCTATACAGATTGAGCTTACAATTAAAATTTAAAGGAGAACTTCGAATTTTCGAAGTCACCTTTTTTGTTTCTATTTTAATTGGAAGCTTGAAATTACTTTTAAAAATGGCGGAATAATGAATAGGGAATAAACTTCCGGGGAGATGTTATTCAGAATAAGGCTGTATATCGTTACCTTAATATAGAAAGACCCTAACTCACTATTATTTGGAAATCGAGTTTTTATGTATATTTCGATAGAAGAACATCAAATGTATCGAAAAATGCAAAAATTTCGATGTCAAAAATTAATGAGTTAGGGCCTTTCTATATTAAGTTAACAATATGTTTTTTTTTATAATAAACATATGCATTTACCTGATTTTCATTGTCTTTAATACACGCTGTTAGAACAGGCTGTCTAATATTTAGGCTTAGGCAGGTTTCGTCTTTACGAATTTCACCAAAATCTCCAATCATCCAAAACTTGAAAAAAATTACATATAAAAATTAAGTATGTTTTGCTAATCTTCAGACAAAAAAAAATAAATTTCTTAAAAGCAATTTTTCTAATATAAAATGGAAATGTATAATTATTCCTTTATTCGCGATATAAATAAAAAATTACCTGATTTTCACCATGATTATGACATTTCATAATATTTACATTTCCTGCTCTATCCTTTGCATCGAGGCATAAATTTGTATGTTTTTGAACTATCTATAGAAATAAAGAAAAAGAGTGCAATAAATAGTACAAATATATCCATGGTATATAAATTCGAATCAATTTTAATTTACTTACCGCACCAAAAGCAACTGGTACAAATTTTTCGGGAATAACATTTTCCAAGTACCATTTGAAGGTTTTGCAACCAAGTTTTTTGCTAAAAGGCAGAATAAAATTTTGTAAATTTTGTTAAATACTATTATCATTGCAAAAATGTTAAATTTTACTATGTTCGAAAATTCGAAGTTTCCATTTTTTTAACATTAAATAATTTTTAAAGTCGTCTACATGTTTTTACATCATTGAAGCGATTTCGAATTTTCGAACTTTTGAACAATATACATACATATGTTAATTTTAAAGCTTAAATTTTGTAAATGCTGCTTTCACTGTAAAAATTGCCAAATATATAAATTTTATTATATTCGAAAATTCGAAGTTTACCTAAATGTCGGGTAATAAATTAATATTAATTTTATAATGCTTAAATATTGTAAATGTCGTTTTCATCGTAAAAATTGCCAACTAGTTAAATTTTATTATATTTGAAAATTCGAAGTTTACCTAAATGTCGGTTATTAAACTAAATATTAAAAAATATCAAAATAATTAGGATGACTGTGTTCGAAAACTTAAATTTAAGTGAACCGACTTCAACAATAAGCACTAAGAGGTTAATAATAATGGAGTTTACCCCAACAATAGCCACTAAGAGGTTAAGAATAATGGAGTAGATTCTAAGATATGTTATAGCTAAATAGTTGCTTAGAACGCTCTTCGGTGCCTCATTTCGTTTCACATTATCTCTCACTTCAATTACTGGGAACTTGAGCATTTTTATTTTGATGGCATATAGGACCACAATATCATCATATTCGGAGATCTTTATTATTGAGTGTTATGTTTTTTTGACTTTCTATATTTTGCTGATGCCAATACAGAGATTGCTCTGTAGTAATGAGAGAGTTCTGTCTTCATGTCCTTAAGAGATATCAATGAAAGGGTCCGGTTCGTAGGAAAACCCCCCGATCTCTTCTGCTTAAAAAAGTTCACATTCAATTTTCTATTTACTTGCCTCCTTCTTTGCATTTATTGCAAATGCTCAAGAGATTTTTGTCGGACTTCATTCACATGCTTCCGCAACTTACCGCAATAGCTTACGATCGGTCAGATCGCTTTGAGCAGCCGATTTGTTGAATGCCCGTCCCAGACTTGCATAAAATATTTTAGCATAATCATCCAACCAAACTTCAGCCAAACGCACTAAGTTATTTATTATCACTTGATCTGCTGAAGGATACTATTAAACATTTAATATATTAATACTATTGGTTTCGGTGCTATAAACTTCTTAGGGACTTACATCATGCGGTGACTCATCTCTAAATACATGACCCACACGGGAGCAATAAACCACCTCCAAGCGGCCACCACACATCCATGTTTTAAAAGATAACTCAAGATTTTCAGCACCCCAATATTCGAAGCCCAAGTCATACGTTTCTATATACTCGAAAAATTTGCGATCTATTGAAAATAAGCCTCCCGCAATGGTAGGAGTAGGAAGCGGTAACATGTCATGCTTTGTGCAAAGAATTTGAATTAATTTAATAATTTTTAACATTCACGGATTTTTAATTAGAGTTGGATCGAATTTGTTCAATGGGTCATAGCTTTGTGTCTAAAATGATCGGCTGAACGATAGAGCTGGGTCCAATTCGTTCAATAGTTAATTTTAGACACGAACCTATGATCGCACCCATGTAATTTAAATGGATTTCATCATCGGTTTGTGTAAAAAATGAACGGCCGAAGGAGTTGGACCTAGCTCTACTGAACGAGTTCGACGAAAGCGGAGTCCAACTCGTTCAGTCGTTCATTTTAGACACTAAACTTGGGTCGAACTCGTTCACTAGTTAATTTTTGCCACAAACCAATGATCAAACCCATGTACTTTTAACGGGTTTGATCATTGGAGTGTGTCAAAAATGCACGATTGAAAGATTTCAATCCAAGTCTAAAACCCATGGCTTTGATTATAGGTTTGTGTTTGAAATGAACGACTAAACCAGTTGCACCCAGCTCTACCAAAGTTTATATTTATTTTAATTACTTCATGATGTCTCTTTTCTCTCTCGTTTGACTGGAGCCATGTGAATTCTAAATTCCAGTTAAAACCTCCAACAACGTTTTCATTTCGTAGAGAAGGCGCTAAGTACTCAAAAGTTGTCATATCAATGATATCAATAGCAGGCGTAACAATGGTTGAGGGACTACGAGCAATACGGTCGAGCAATGGTTCCAGCCAACCTAAAAGCGGAAAGAGGTCTTTAGATCTTTCTTTTATACAAATTTATTTTACTAAATTTACCTTCCATACATTCACAATGTGAGTCCAAATAAGTTAATACTGGAGCTGCAGAATACTCCATACCCATTAATCTGGCCCTGGCTATACCTTGTCTGGTGGAGGCCCGCACTATTTTTACTTTAGAAAAAGTGGAAAAATAAATATTGAGAGGCTCTTTAAGGTACGCTTAAGAGAGAAAGAATAAGTTTTAACAAATAATTAAATCTAAATATTTCTCCAATCAACTTCAACTCACATTCACTCGAACAATCATCCACCAAAATAATTTGTCCTATTAAGTGATCAGGTGAACGATTAATTACAGAATGCACTGTACGCAGTAACGTTGACCAGGCTTCATTGTAAAAACATATAATAACATCTGTAACTGGCAAATGGTTCAGAAAACGTCCCGGTTGCCTGCACCTAAATAGAGAATGATATATATCGTGACCTTAATATAGAAAGGCCCTAAACCCATTATTTTTTGGAATTCAAGTTTTTTGTATATTTCGGATAGAAGAACATCTATGTAGTGTATCGAAAAATGCAAAAATCTCGATTTAAAAAAATAATGAGTCAAGACCTTTCTCTATATTAAGCTGAACGATATGTATTTGCAACAATTATTTATTTCTTAATAATTGGTTACCATTCATCTTGAGCATTCGGCAAAGATCTATTTAGGGGTATTAAGTCTGAAACAAATTTATTAAATTTATATTTCTGCCATCCCATATTTATCAAATGCTGGAACTTTTTGGGTAATTTAGGGGGTAAGTATACGGCTGCTCCCATTTCACCGGGACTCCTGGATACAACTGGCAAAACAATAGCTGGGATTGTATAGAAAATTAATTCAATATTCCATAAAAGTAACACATAACAAAGAAATGGAAGGGGAAGACATATTTTGTTTTAATTTTCATTGTGAAAATTGCCAAAGAGTTAAAATTTATTCCAATTCAAAAATTCGAACATAACAAACGTGTTAAAAAAATTGATCTTGTGATCCGCATGTCGTGTAATAAATTAAATAGTTTCTAAAAATTGCAAAATTATAAAGTGTGTTATGTTCGAAAATTCGAACTTAAGCTTGAACATACATATCTGTATTTGCAAAACTAAGCAAGATATCATTTCTAGTAACTAGATTTCATATATTTAATATTGATTTTAATGCAAAATATTTAAATATATAAAATTTATTATGTTCGAATTTTTGAACTTTACTTGTTTTTGGTAGAATTTACGACCAATATGTTATGTAAAAAGCCAAAGTTATCATAAATAGCCAACTGTTTCCAGCTTTAAAATTTTGTAAAATGTTATTTTCATTGCAAAAATTGTCAGATTGTTAAATTTTATTATGTTCGAATTTTACATTTTCTTAGTAAAAAATAATTTTAAATAAGTATATTTCAATAATTGGACAACCATAAAAATGACAAGTTTAAGACATATTTTATTATGTTCGAAAACTCGAACTTTACTTTTTCTAGTAAGTTTTTTGATCTTTACAATTAGACAATTAGAAATAAAATACTTTTTCGGGTACCTCCCATAAATAGCCAATTTCTTCCAGTTTTCAAACTATTCTGAATTTTTAAAAATTAATTTTATATCTTAATATTGTAAGCATTTATTTTCATTGCGAACATTGTGAAATAGCTAAATTCTATTATGTTCGAAAATTCGAAATTTACATTTTCTTAGTAAAAAAAAATGATTTTATTATATAAATATCATGTTAAATATGTTTAAATAATTGTATAATTCTAAAGTTAAGTGCATTTGAAAATTTCGAATTTAATTTTGAAAGTCTTTAAATTCCTAAAATGGAATGAGATACCATTTTTAAGGCCTAAATTTCATAAAATTTTACTTTTGTTTTAAAGTATTGAATTTCAGACAAATTTTATTATGTTCGAAAATTCGAACATTACTTTTCCTAGTAGGTTTTGTGATCGGTATATTACACAATTAAGAAATAAAATAATTTTTTAATGCTTCTTTTCTAAACTTTTAAGCGTTTACGAATTTTCGAACTTAGCAAATCTATTAATTTTCTTAACTTAAATTGTGTTGAATAATATTTTTATTGCAAAAACTGCCATAAGGTTGAATTTTAATGTGTTCGAAAACTCGAACTTTAGTTTTTCATAGCATAGAGCTTAAATTTTGTGAAGTAATTAAGGGATTTAAGCGGTGATTATCAAGGTCATAGTATCATAAAGTTTTACAATTTTTTTTTAAAGAAAAAAAAAACAATTTTATTCGTGCCATAACCGTCAAAAAAGCTTAAGCGACATAATTATCGAATTTGATTTTTTTACCAAAATCGATTATTTGCTACCGTAAACAATATATTTTCGTCAAAAAAAGCGAGGTCCAAAAATGTGCCATTTAAGCTTTTTTTTTGGCGGTTATGGCTCGATATCAAAATAATTTAAAACATTATGACAATATGATCTTTTTATGACTAACGTTTGAATACCCTAAATGTTTTACTTCTAAAAATAATTAAATTGAATTATCTTCGAAAATTCGAACTTTAGTACATGTTTAAAAAAAAAACTGTTTGTTCGAAAATTCGAATTTAATTTTTAGCTTTCGAAAATTGTCTACCCACTCCATTCATGAATTTCAAAATTTGTTCAAATCTCACATTATTACATTTTTTTTCAAATCTTTCGAAAATTAAATAAATAAATATTATTATAAACCTAAAAAATACTAAAAAAAAGAAGAGAGCTGTTTTAGGACACTCGGTTAAAGCTATGCTGCTTAGCTACATAAAACATACTTAATGTGTTAACTAACAATGCAATAAAATTATATTATATGATGATGCCAAATTCTCCCGCAAATATTTCAAAACGTTTAAATTTATTTCCCACTATTTTCTTTTCTAGTGGCGTACGATTAAATTAATGTATTGTTTGTGGCCGGTGGCGGCTTTTAGCCGGCTTACAGCTGATCGGCTGTGTTCTCTGGTTTGTGCTCATGTGTAAAAATAATACAAAACCCAACTGAGCAATCCTTCTCATTGTTTTTGTTTCAATCACTTCAAAGAACGAAACAAAACAAAGTCAAACAATTTGTTTAGTATATTTTCGTACTCTGGTTTTAAGTATAAAGAAATCAAAACAAAAATAAATTTTTAACTGTAATAGTGTCGATTATTTTTGTTACGAAAATCACGTTTTAACTCCTGTATCGCGCAATAAATAGCATAGCTATAAAAATTCACATCTTACCTTCCATTTCGTTGAAATCCAGATTTCCGGCCTTATATAATTTATTGTGCCGAAAACTCAAATAGGCCAAGAGCAAAATCATTGTTATTATAAATATAAATTGAAAAACATTTAAAATATGAGAACGGCAAAACCTAAATTTCATTTTAGGTTAAAATTGTTTTAATTTTGAATAGTTTCTGCTAAATTTTTATTTGCGTTGGCTGCACTTTATTTTTAAATTTATTTGCTAGAAGCTTTTAAAATATATTTTGTTTGTTTATTTTTTTCAGTGTAGTTGGAATTATTTGTGTTAAAATGGCCATTAAGTTTATATTTCAAGTCGAGAGTGGCTTTAGATTTTCTTCTTTCTCTTTTACTCTCTATCGTTCTCTCTCACACCAGTTGTCTAAATCTTAGTAGTATATTTTTAATATTGTTTTCTTCATAAAATTTATTTTATTTATCGTAATCACATTCAATAATTTTTTGTAAAATCTTATACTTTTAACTTAATTTTTTTTTCACAAAAAGCTTTGTTGTCTAAAGATTTTCAAATAGTACTGATGATTGGTGTTCAAGCGTCATATTTCCATGTTCTCATATGTACTTTGAAGGGGAAAAATTTAAATTTTCATGCATATTTGCATTGCAAGGTAATAAAATTAATGACATTTATGGTAAATTAAGATATGAGACAACATTGTTATATATTTTTTTTAAGCAAATAGTCGAATGCTTGCTTAAATAAGATTTATTAGGAAAAATAAAAATGGGTCTGTATTAGAATTGTTTTAAGGTGAAAGTCAATAATTTAATTTTTACCTTGCAAATGTGACTTATGCTATATTTTTAATTTAATGTATCAGTTTTATTTTTGTAATTTTGTTTTATGTTTTTTATACTATAATAGCATTAAACTTATAGGCTACTTAAAATCTGATTTTAATGTATAACGATTCAACATCAGCCCTATATTGAATGACAGTCCCCGAGAGTTTTTTTGTTCTATCTCTTGCTCCCCTATTTTAAAAAATTATTTGCAAACTTTCACAAAAAACTAAACAACTGGATGCAAAATATTTTAGTTAATTATAATTATTATTCTTCGAACTTCATTTGTTTCTATATTTATAATTTGATCAGGCTAAAGTTCATATCGCTTTGTAAGCCAAATTAAATGTGATAATTATTAATGAACATATAACACCAAAGGTAATTGTAAATATTTTGACAAACATGTAGTAGAACGGAACAACTAGCTGTTTTTGAAGGTAACTACACCTTCATCATCAGCTTTCTCTTTATATTTGGTCCTCTGTGTGTGGTGTCAGTTGATGTAAATTTCTGCTTTATATACTCAGCCATTATTGCAAATGGAATATGTGAATTGTTTTGATACATCGTATGCAATTTGTTAAAGCTTTTTTTTTGGTAATGAAAGCTCAATATTACCATCTCTAAATTTACAACAGTCTTGCCATTGTCGCTTGTTCTTTACTAATAATAAAGTAATTAAATAGTTGACTTCAAAAATTCGTAATTCTCTCTCAATTTTTATATCTCTCTGAATCCCTTTAGAATGGTAAGATTTTATTCGGGAGGAATATTCAGAATTGGGCTGTAGGAATATTTTATCCCAGGGAAAACTTACATCCATTCATAAATAGTTCCATTTCCCGGAAAATATTAAGAATTGTTCTGATTCTGGAAAAAATGCGAATATCAATACAAAGTTTCTATACTTTTCGAATGTGTAATTTATACATTAGGTCTGTTCGGAAATGCATCACTGCGCTGCAAATGGAAATGTAAATGTCCTGAAGTATTTCGCTGAAGTAGATAACGCACAAATAAATGTCAAATATGAGGTACAAATATGGCCATGACTAAAAAAGATTATCAGCTAACTTGCATTTTACATTTTAAATTGATGCTTGCTCGTATGATGCAAAGCAGTGATGCATTTCCAAACAAGCGCATTGTAATCATGTGCATCAACTTTGAAACTGATACGCTGATTACTTGTTTGCGGCATTCTTAATACTTGTCTACGACTTTTTGAAAGCCTAATGCAATGTCAATGTTTTGTACTGCGGCGTTATGAAACACTAAACTTTGTTCGCTGACAAAGCAACCTACGTTAAATTTCTATGATTTTTTAATGAAAGCTTTTCTTTCGAAGTAGTGGTTGTATTAGAAATTATGACATTACCTCTTTAATATTTGTTTAAAAAATCAAATAAATTTAAAGTTTTCTTTCAATAAAATCAAAAATAGATGTATTTATTTTATAATTTCCGCTTATTCAAGAAACATCAGAATTTTTTGGAATTATAGTTTTCCAAACTCCATTTTTGTCTTAAACTGTTACGATCACACATTTTCATCAGCACCTTATTCCGTTTTATGTTAATCGCCATACATTTGCCGGAATAATTGTGACGTATTTGTTTGGTGTCGCTGTCAAAAGTCCATAACTGAAATAAAAACAAATTAAAAAAAATTTATGTATAAAACTCCACATTTGAAATATTTAGTGAAACTATTTAACATTTTTCCAATTTGAACAAATTTTTTCTGACATCTCTTCAGTTAGACTGGATATTTTCTTCCTCTTTTCCAATAAATTCTATAACTGAATTAAACTAAAGATATTAGTTATATAGCACAATTACCTGATTTCCCTGCCAACCATGGCAAGGTAAGATTATAACTCCTTGTCCTGGATAATCGATACAATTCCCATCTCTGCGTATTTCTCCAGTTTTAGTGAAAATCCAGTACTAAGAAATAAGGTAGTAAAACAGGCACAATCATAAAGAAAAATACAAATACGAAAAAAATGCCATGAAAGAAACGGCTCCAAACCGAAAATGAAAAATGACCCAAAAACATTTTTTCTTTTAATTATTATTGTTTGAACTTCATTTATAGTTTGATCAGGCTAAAGTTCGTATCGCTTTTTAAGCCAAATTACATGTGATAGTTATTAGTGAACAAATAACACCAAAGTTAATTGTAAATATTCTGACAAACACGCTGTAGAACGGAACAACTAGGTGTTTTCGAAGGCCACTCAGCTCAATTATAAAATAATACAAATAGGAAAAGATTCCATGAAAAACTGGCTCCAAATCGAAAATGAATATTTGTTAAAAAAAGTTTTTTATTTAAAGCGAGAACAAACTGATTTTGGGGTAAATTTTGCTGCTTTTTGGGACATTTTTGGTATGTTAGTTTGGGACCATTGTCCCTGTATTTTGGGGTAAGTTTTAATATTTCATTCAAGAATAAAAAATTACCCCTAATATTAAAAATGCTCTAAAAGAAGGATTTTTCTTTTGCAAATTAATAAATAAATAATAAGAAATGGCCGAAAAAACTATATTTTTGCTGTCATACAAACCTGATTTTCACTTCGTTTTCTGCAGGGAGACAAGTCCACTTCCTTATTCCAATCTTTGGCACGAGTTGGTGAACTCAAACAGGTGCTAGTGCCAGTGCCAGCGCCAGCGGCAGCACCCAAGTTTCTGATCTGTTAAAAATAAAATAAAACCCCTTATTGTGAATAGCGTCGTCGACGTCACATAAAGACTACAGTAAAAATTGTCACTTGTCTACACTTTGTCAACAACAATTGATTACTATTAACATGCTGCATTAATTTACAAAGTCTTAGAGATTAGTAAGAGATTGCCAATAAGAGCCAATTGTTGCCGATGAAGAGAGGACAAGCGACAATATTTACTGTCGTCTTGATGTGACCTCGACGACGCCATTCACAATAAGAGAGAATATGTAAAATAAGTTGTTTTTAAGTTAATTTTTGCCGATTTTCTTCAGCATGAAAGATTTTACTATTGTAAGATAAGGTCAATAGAGTTGTTAACTACAGCTTGCTAAACACCAAGTAAAGTTTTGATCACTATCCCCGATAAATGTATTTAATTAATGCATTAACAAATAAATATATAAATTTACAGTAGAACATTTTACCTTGCCATAGGCAACAGGATCATCTGGCACGTACATTTCGGGATAGACATTCTCCAAATACCATTTGAAACTCTTGCAACCCAAACGTTCGCTAAACATGCGAAGAAATAAAATAAAAATATATAAAGATATATAAAGCTTAAAAAAATTGCTTAATTGTGAAAAAAGATATACTTTTCTAACGTTCTTCTAAAAGAATAGTTAATTAAGCTGCCGTGAGTCAGGGTCAGAGTCAGTTGAGTTGCGTAAACAGTCAGTCAGAGCGTAAGTTTTATGTATAAATAGTAAAGTTAACATCGTGGTATCCAGAACTGAACTAATTTTACATTGTGTGACAATATCGATCAGCTGTTCCCTGCCGTTGCAATTATATTCCATTACAGTCGGCTAACTGAGTCTTGAAGAGCTTCAAAGAGAAAGCATATGAGAAGTCGCTGGTCAAAATAAAATAAATGCCCTCTCACGACTGCTTTCTGCAGCGAGTTTTTTTTAATTCAAATTGTGCCTCATCAAGGTACATTTCTGTTTCACCATTGAATATGGGAAGTGAAGCTTACCGCAATTTTTTACGTTCCGTAACATCACCATAATTTGCTTTATTGTTATCAATACCCATAATGTGATAATAATATTTGGCATAATCATCCATCCAAACCTCAGCCAAACGTAGGGAATTCCTTTCGCGTGCAGTTAAGTCGTTGCCCTGAGGCTACAAAATAAAAAAAAAATTAATTATCCCAAAAATGAAAGGGAGGAGCCAGAAATTTAAGTTTTGAAATTTTTAAAATTATTCTTACTCTACAATAGTTTACCTTGTTTACATTCATCCGAAATACATGACCCACATGCGAACAGGGCACAATCTCTAATGTACCGCCACACATCCAGATCTTAAATGATAATTCTAGATTTTCCCCGCCCCAAATCTCAAAGTCAGGATCGTAAAAACCCAGCCATTCAAAGAATTTCCGATCTATTGAAAATAAGCCACCCGCCATGGTGGGCGAATGAAGAGGTTCGATGGGAGACTATAATAAATGAAAGACAAAAAAATAATAATTTGTTAAAAATTTCAAAATAAATTTTAGATCTAAAAATAAAAAAAAATTACCAAAACAAATACCCTACTTAAGTTCTCTCGATAGTGTAAAAAAATAGGTGCTCCCATATCGGTACTTACAATCTACACGAACTTTGCGCAAGCAAATATATTGAACTGCTTAAATAAATAGCTCCTTACCTTATGGCGACTCTTTTCCCTTGCTGGCACCTTATCCCAAAGGAATACCAACTTCCAGTCAAAACCTCCAATACAAATTTCGGATAAATAATTATATTTGAATGTTGTTTTATCGATAACATCGATAACAGGACATACAACGGTGGTGGAGTTTCTTGCAATACGATCCAATAGCGGTTCCAGCCAACCTATTGTGTCAAATAGAAAAATGTATTGCATAATTATCTCAAAAGTTTAACATACATAAAGGCCATGACTGACTGACTATCCTACACAATCGCACGACTTACGAAAAAATACAACCCTGATCAGATGCATTGTTATTGTCTTTTCAACATTTTCATAAGTTCAATACCAGGGTTGTATTTCTCAAAAGTAAATAATTTCAAAGCAGAGGATGGAAATCGATATTAAAAACGAATTGGTTTTAAAATATCAAAAAAGTTGTGATACAATCCTTCAAAGATGGGTGAGAAGATTCATAAAGTAAATTTAACTAGCGAGTCCATTTTGCAGGGAGTGAAGGACTTCATAATATAGAAAGACCCTTAAAATAATTATTTTTTGAAATCGAGTTTTTTGTATATTCCGATAGAAGAACATCTAATGTGGCGAAAAACGCAAAAATTTCGATTTCGCCTTTCTATATTAAGGTAACTATATGTACATATACACATGTATGTATATGTATATTTATTCCCGTCATTCCAAAGTGGAACATAGGGCCATAACGCCATACGCCTGTTTGGAGGTTAGAATTGGCACCCCCAATACCAGACTCGGATGCGCCAGCCCAACCAGCCACCCAACCTGGTTATTGAAACCATAAGCAATAATATTATTATAATAGTAATAGTGATGGTAAAATTGAGGATTATTTCACAGGCGAAATTTAGGAATGTCGGGATTAAGGCCATACTAAATAGTTTATGAAAAATGTGTTGCAAAACATAAATAAATTCAGTAAAGTGAGACAGACTTTGACACGCAAACACGAAGGGTTGGTTCCGTACGGCGCTTGTTTCTTTTTGGCGATTTTTTTTACATACGCGCTTTTTAGCTTTGGCGTTCTTATCCGTTTGGGCGATTTTTTCATTTTTTTGCGATTTTTTCATTGTTTATTTTTGGCGATTTTTCGTTTGTTTTTTTTTTTTCTACAATGCATATTTTTAATTTTAGCGTTTTTTTTTAGTTTTGGTCCTTTTTTCGTCCCTGCGATTTTTTTCGGTTTTTGGCATTTTTTTTTTTAGTTTTTTACGACTTTTTTACGTTTGGCATTTTTTTTTTGCATTTCAGCGATATATATTATTTTTGGTGATACTTTTCATTTTGGCGATTTTTCGTTTGGGTTTTTTCGCTTTTTGGCGCTTTTTTTTCATTTTGGCGATTTTTCGTTTTTAACTTTTTTCTGTTTTTGGCGTTTTTTTAGTTTTGTAGTTTTTTTGTTCTGGCGGTTTATTTTTCGTTTTCGCGATTTTTTTCGGTTTTTGACGATTTCATCGTTTTGACATTAGAAATTTTAATTATAAAAAAAAATTGGAACTTTAAAATTTTTAACTAAAAAATAAACAACTTCATTTTTTCATTAATGTCGTCCATTTGTAAGCAGCTAGAAAACTCACCTTCGATGCATTCGCAATGCGCATCTAAATATGTTAGTATCGGCGCCGTGGCATAACGTGCTCCGATTAGTCTGGCGCGTATTAAACCTTCACGTTTTGTTGTACGTACAATTTTAACCTTCGTATAGCTAGAAAAATACTCTGCCAACTGTATTTTTGTATGAGCTAAAAAAAAAGACGAAATAAAAAAATTAAATATCGCCCATCTAAGGCTTGGTGGTTACTCACTGTCCTACATAATCATTCGACTTCTGAAAAAATGCAACTTTAATCTAATGGAGCTTATGAATATGTTCAAGAGACAATAACATCCCATTAGATCGGGGTTGCATTTTCTCAAAAGTCGTATGACTGTGTAGGATAGTGGTACCAACGAACGAAGACCAACTAAGCTTTGCGAGTACACCAAAGCCTATACTCACTCTCATTATTTTGTCTCTTCTCTTCGACAATCTTAAAGGCTCAGTTACCCGACTTTAGTGTAAAGTAACTGCAACATAGGAAACAGCTGATCGATATTTTTATATGAAAAGTAGGTTACATTACATTACATCTCTATAATCATTTTCATTTCTTTTCACATAATATCGATCAGCTGTTTCCTACTACTGCTTTTAATTTACATTACAGTCGAGTAAGTGAGCTTTAAGACTTTGCAAAGTAAACTTTACGCGTGCGAAAGCTATCTTATTGCATCATGATGATAATTCCGATAATTTCATTTTGTAGAAAATAAATTTAAAGTTTTAAATTTATGTGAACAAAAATTTATTCTCGCGAAAGCTGAGTGGACTTGTAAAATTTCCATTGGAATACTTACGCATATCGGAGAAATCATCTACCAGTATTACATTGACAATCAAGTGTTGTGGCGATCGATCCAAAACGGAATGCACCGTACGCAATAGTACGGACCACGCTTCGTTGCGGAAACAAATAATTATGTCAGTCGTTGGCAGATCTTCCCGATAAAGTCCCGGCTTCTTACATCTGTATCAAAATAAAAAATACAAAACTCTTTAAGAAATAACATTTTAAAAATTTTAATTACAAGAACTGTGATTTATTACACTCAACAAAAAAAAAAAACAAAATCGACTTGATTCGAACTTGGTTCAGTCTGTGATTTCAGACACAAACTGATGATCAAACCCATTTAAATTGCATTAAACTTGGGTCGAACTCATTCAGATCGTTTTTGACATAAATCTATGATCAAGCCCATTTAAATTATATGAGTTTGTGTCAAGCTAATGATTATTAAAAAAAAATGTCTGATATTACATTCACTTGTTAATTTGTGCCTTCGTAAAGGTGAGAATGAATTATTTTGACAGTTATAGTGAAGATTGGTGTCAAAAATTATCACTGAAAAAAGTGCAGTGAACTGTGAACACTGAAATTGGTGAGCACTTCAAAACTCATCGTTCCGAGATCCGGCACCACTACAGTATTGTTTAACAATATAATAAAAATAAAAATAAAAATTAAAATTGAGGGGCAGCTTCTGCATTTTTCACAGCCCTCTTGGAATGCTCTGGAGACAGGCGTTTTTGAATGGCATGTCATTGTAATAGTTACTTAAAAGAATATTTTCTTCTATAAGAATTGAAAGCACTGAACTTGAGTCTGATTAAGAAATTATTTCTGATTCAAAAAAATAAAAAAAATGGCAGCCTTTGAAGAACAATTTTTCATATCTTTTCCATCTACAATTATGTATATAACAGCCATAGATTTCTCTCTCACTCTCTCTCTCTCGGTCTCTCTCTCTCTCTCTCTCTCTCTCTGGTTCTTTCCTACTTACAAAGCATTTCTTAGATCTGGCACAGTTCGCTGTACGGAAATCATATCAGAAGCATATTGATTAAAGTTATTCTTTAACCAGCCATCGCGTACGGCTTTTTCCATTTCGGCAGTCATATTTGTGGGTAAAATAACAGGTTTACCCCATTCTCCGGGTGCATCTTTGAGTATAGAGGGCATAGCCAAATCTTCTTTTCCTGAAATAAAAACTTTTCGCTACTAATTAATTAAATTTATAAAAAAAAAGTCAAGCAGACATGAAATAAAAAATTGTCGCGAAATTAATGTATGTATAACAAACGAAGGTGTCAGCATAAAACAACTACCGATACATTCAAAATGAGTGAGAGGAAACGTCCGATTGTTCGAGAACCGTGTCATCGGTTGACAAGACTTATGCCGAGTACAAATTATGACATCTGGTAACATCGCAGTAGTGCGTACTAGTGACAAAGTTTGACATTTCCGATATTTTTCATTGCTTTCCATATAAAACACATAATGTGAACGGCGTTGTAGACATTTTAAAAACGATACCACAAAATGGCAACACAAAGAATGGCAGATGTGTAGACTTGGGTTGGACTCGTTCGTTTAAATTACATGGGTTTGATCATTGGTTTGTGGCTAAAATGAACTAGTGAACGAGTTCGACCCAAGTCTACAGATGTGTACTCAGCATAAGCAACTAGACTTGTATCGAATTCTTTCAATTGCTCATTTTAGACACAAACGTATGATCAATAGAGCTGGGTCCAACTCGTTCAGTCGTTCATTTAAGACACAAACCTATGATCAAACCCATGTAATTTAAATGGGTTTGATCATAGGTTTGTGTCTGAAACGAGCTACTGAAAGAGTTCGATACAAGTCCGTTATCAATAGAGCTGGGTCCAACTCGTTCATTCGTTAATTTTTACTACAACCTATGATCAAACTCATTTCAATTACATGGGTTTGATCATAGGTTTGTGGCAAAAATGAACGAATGAACGAGTTGGACCCAGCTCTAGTTAGAAACACCTAAAGGTTGTTGTACACAATGGCAATAGTGTTTACCATCTAGTTCATCCTTGAACCGTTTATGTGGTAAATAAAGGTAACTAATAGACTTGGGTCGAAGTCGTTCACTAGTTCATTTTTGCCATAAACCAATGATCAAACCCATTTAAATTACATGGGTTTGATCATTGGTTTGTGGCAAAAATAAACTAGTGAACGAGTTCGACCCAAGTCTAGTAACTAAACACTAGAGCTGGGTCGAACTCGTTCAGTAGTTCATTTTTGCCACAAACCAATGATCAAACCCATTTAAATTACATGGGTTTGATCATTGGTTTGTGGCAAAAATGAACTAGTGAACGAGTTGGACCCAGCTATATACTAAACACTAGACTTGAGTCCAACATAGACTTGGGTCGAACTCGTTCACTAGTTCATTTTTGCCACAAACCAATGATCAAACCCATGTAATTTAAATGGGTTTGATCATTGGTTTGTGGCAAAAATGAACTAGTGAACGAGTTCGACCCAAGTCTAGTCCAACAGTTCTTTTTGAACTAGTTTGAGAGCGTTTGAATCAAAAGTTTTTTCAAACTCATTCAATTTACATTGATGTTTTTGATCGAACTTGTGTCCAACTGAACGAACTAGTTCAAAAAGAACTGTTGGACACAAGTCTACTAAACACGAAGGTTTTTTTGATATTAGTTTAGACTTACTCCTACTGCCGCAAAAGCAGAAAAATGTATTTCTGCCTCTGACGTTGCCTCTGTGGTATTTTTACGTTTTGGGTGTTGCCATAGTGGTGTTTAGGTAAATTCTGGGATTTCAGAGATTTTTAGGGGAAAAAATATTGTCTGTATTTACAGAAAAATACTTTTTACATCATCTCTGTTTCATCAATATGGTGGACAATAAAATACTAAAAAATTGTACTATAAAACATTGCTTGACCTATTTTGTTGTAAAGCTAAGTAAAACCAGAGATTTTTAAACTAAACAGTTTCTTATATCCTCTTACTTACCATCATCCGCCACATGTTCAGTTTGATCATTTCTATTCCCTTCTGATTTTTCATGACTTAATATTGATTCATTTTCGGATGCCACATCTCGAAATTGTTTTAATTTGAAATTTGCGAATTGATGGTTGGTAAAACTGTTTACAATATTCCATTTATTGCTCAAATTTTCGTATTGCAAGTCATCGAGATGGTTAAAAATCCCAGCTACAAATAACCAAATTATTGTCAAAGCTGCAATAATTTTTGCTATTGAAGTGGAATTTCGACGCCATTTAAAACTCATGTTTTGTTTGAGGTTTTAACAGAGAATCCTTTTGTGTGCTGGATGACACTTTTATAATAAAGTTTCTAGAATTTTATTTCTGATTCACCAGTATTTTTTTAAAGCTTGAAATAATTCTGTGGCAATAAGGAAAAAAGTGCTTAAGTCATATGTTACTGTTTCGCAGCAAGCTTTAAGCTTTCAAGTCGATTTTCAGAAATTTGTTTTTTTGCAGTTAAATTGGCAAAATTCGGTATGCATTAATTTTTTTTAGAAAAACTTCTTTCAAAAGATTATAAATAACATTGTGCTAAAAAAGTTGAGAAAAAAAATATTCAGGGATTCTAATGTACCAATTCTGTTTTGTTGGAGTCCATGGATGACGAAAATACCGTTGGTTTTTTTAGGTCACTTCATAAACTGATTTTATAACGGTAAATGTAGTGAAAAACGGGGTTTCTTAGCTTTTCAGTTTTAAACAGTTGTAACTTCTTTGTTTCCCAACGGATTTCTTTTAACTTTTCGTTGGTTAAAAGGCTCGAATATTATCTTTCAATAAAGATATATTTTTTGTAAATCGACTAAGAAATGGCCAAGTTACAGTCGTTGAAGTGTACAAAAAACCAATTAAAAAAGTATTCTTTTGTTTTCTTCAGGCTATAAGTTGCTTATGAGTTACAAAAGAATACTTTTTAATGGATTTTTTGTACACTTCAACGACTGTAACTTAGCCATTTCTTAGTCGATTTACAAAAAATATATCTTTATTGAAAGATAATATTCGATTCTTTTCACCAACGAAAAGTTAAAAGAAATCCGTTGGGAAACAAAGAAGTTACAACTGTTTAAAACTGATGGCACACCTCATTAACTCAAAATCGGCTTATCTCGACTCAAACACTTTTTCCTTTTTGCCACAGGATTTGCCATTTATCGTTTAGTGTGCGAGAATTCACAGAAAAATACACAGATGTAAAATCAATTGTTTTTTATTTTGTCCCTTTGTTTATGATTCGCTTTGTAAAATAAATAACATGTGATAATTTTGTTAAGAAACAAATTGCACTAAAGACAAATTGTAAACTAGTAGAACGGAACAATATGCTGTTGTCGCCACGCCTTCATCAGCAGCGTTCTTGTGTTTGGTCCACTGTGCGTGGTGTCAATTGGTGTAAACTTCAGCTCTATATAAATCGCTCATTTACTGAAAGAACATCATAATTATGCAGAATTAATTCTCATATCGTTATTCATATTGTGTAAAAATTTCATACAAATTTCATGCCATAACCGCCAAAATAGCTTAAGCGACATTATTTTCGAACCTCATTTTTGACCAAAATCTAATATTTACGATCGTAAAAAATTGAGAAAAAAAAGTCCAAAAAATGTATCGCTTAAGAAGCTATTTTAGCGCTTATGGCTCGATATGTTGTTTACTCAACTCTGTGACAGAAAAATAAAATATTCTTTCTCCTTTAAGTTAGGTGCCAATTAAAAACTTTAAACTCGTTTTCTGGCCAACTAGTTTTTTTTAGTTATGACGTTGTTTGAGTAAATGAGCGACATATTTTTCATTGCAAATAAAATATGTGAATTGTTTTTATTCATCGTTCTCCAATTTTTGGAAAGCTTTGTATGTAAAAGCCATATGCACAATGTGCAAACTTTTACAAAAGAGCTTTTGTGCTTTCACACCTACGAGAGCACAACAGCCAATCAGATTCAGACAAGAATAAATTTAAGAGCTTTCAAGGTTGTTTACCTCAAATTCAAACATCAGAGTATGTGTGTTATTGCTTTTGCTTTAATCAACTCGACTTTACTTTAATTCAGCTACGTCCAAACAAACATACATTGTTATTTGCATTTGAGGTAAACAGCTTTGAAAGCTCTTAAATTTATTCTTGTCTTAATCTGATTGGCTGTTGTGCTTTCGTAGGCTTAAAAGGTCTTAAATTTATTTGTTGTTTCTTTACAAAATAAGAGCAAGCATTGTTGGCTGCTGTGTTGTTGTTGTTGTTGTTGTTGTTGTGGATGTTGTACTCTCGTCGGTGTGAAAGCACAAAAGCTTTTTTGTAAAGGTTTACACATTGCGCATATGGCTTGGACTTAGCTGCTTTAATTGTATTTGTTATAATTATTTTCAAACGTTTTTCACAACTTTTTTCTACTTAGGTAAAACTAATAGTGGATTTTATTAGTTTATGCTTAATGGTTGTTTTAGTGGTTTCAGCTATTTCACTTGACTATTTATTAATCTTTTAATTTTTAATTTAAAAATTAAATATTTTCGCTTTTCCCCTTTTGTGTAGGATATTTTTAAATAAAAAATAATTATTATAATGAATTTTTTTTTTAAACAAGTACAAGTATTTGCATTTTATTTAATATTCATTTAATATTCTTTTACAAATAAATAACACTTTTCGTTTAAACGTTTTCTTGACTAATGAATTCATTTAATTGAAAATTATTTAATTGTGGGTCTAATGGAACTGTTCAAATAGGCTTAGTTAGAAGAACAAATAAAAAATAATAATTGTACGTATATAAAGAACAATTTCTTTTTAATGAACTTAATAATAGGCGTCAATTTCTAAACTGAAGTCTGTAGGTTCTATTTTTTTTGGGTATTACAACGAGGCTGTTATGGAAGCTTAGTCGGCTTTGCATTTTGATCTGCATGAGATATTTATTGGTTCAGTGTAAATAAATTAGCTGTTTTATAAACATATTTGGCTTTTTGTTTAAAATTTGTATGACAACTTTTTTCAGTTCATTATTTATTATTCTGCTGGAAAATTTTGTACATAAGAAAACACAAACACCTTCATATTTTGTTCAAAAATCATTTTTATTTCTGGTTTCAATGCTTAAATAATTAATGTCTTATAAATACTTTTCTTCTTCATGGTTTAATATTTTTTAATGCGATTTTTATGATTTTTTTTATTAGTTACTAACAAGATTAACTATTTTTTTTTATGAGATAAAGAACAATAAAAAAATGCTTTTGCTAATGAATTCAACACTTTAACCTTAAGACTTATAAGTTAAACCAATATGACGAATTGTTTTTCATCTACTAGTCTATTGCAAAATTTTTATGAGAATGAAATAGTTTTATCAGAGGAAAGTTCTGAAGAGATTCTTTAAGGTCTAAATTCATAGCCTATAGTTAACTAACGCCCGTGGCTTAACTAACGAATTTTCTTATCAATTCCATTGGTTCAACCACCTTTATTAGTTAACTAGAGACTGTGATTTTGAGCCTAAGTGGAGTAAATATATGTACATTCATCTGTCACTCCTGAAGGTATGCACAAGTTTACTATTTATTTAAATAAACTTCGAAATATTCGGCCCTGTTCTGTAAGCCGATCGATTTGAAACCGCACGATTTTATAAAACTAACTAAGACCATAGAAATTTTTTTAAGATTTCTTTAAAATCTTTTATTATATAGATTCCCAAATATCATATCTGAAAGAAAATTATCGTATATAATTTTAAACACGTCTGCAGAGTCATTATTAATTTTTTGAAAACGAAAAATTTACTCGGATTCGGCTCACAGAACAGGGCCAATTGATTTTAGCATTCGATACAAAATTTATTTCAATATGAAAATCTTTAATGATTTTCGTCTCTGAAATAAGTTTAATATGTTTTAGATTTCAGTCTCGTACAAATTTGTTGTATTTTGGGCCTTATCCAAAAAAATATTTTTGATTTATAAGAGTTTTCCACACAAAATTTGTTTTATAAACCCTTAATAAAACTTTTTTTATGAATTAGACAGTTGGTAAGTTTTATTTTATATATTATTGTTACATAAAAAAAACTTCCTTAAAGTAGGCAACAATTTTTATATTTGCCTAAGCCTTCATTTATACGCTTTCTGGCGTATTCATAAAAATAAATTTTGGCTTACGAAGTTTAGACCTCGTTCATAAAAATATATTTGATTTACAATAGATTTCCATACAAAATTTCTTTTATAAAACCTTTATAAACTTTCTTTTATGAATAAAGCTGTTAATAAGTTTTTTTCAGTTGTATATATAAAAAACTCCCTTAAAGTAGGCAACAATTTTTGTATTTGCTTTAGCCTTCATTCTTTCTGACGTATGCATAAACAAATTTTATATAAAAAATTTCTTTGTTTTAAACGTTTTGTAAACCAAAACTATTTTTTTTTGTGAATAGAGCCTTTTTTGAGTTTTAGTTTTTATTTTGTTATATAAAATTTTATATACATTTCTTTAACTATATTTTTATTGTATAATATTTTTATAATTTTAATTGGTTTTTATTTTTGTGCGTTAGTGCCATTTGTGTGTAAATGATATGCCGATAAAAATGATAGTAATAATAATTTTTGCAATAAACAAATAAAAAAAAATTATTATAAGAACACAAATAAAAATGTTGCAAATATGTACGTTGAAGCATTAAATATGCCACATTTTTATTTAACATATTTTTAGGCTGTTTTTGCTTTGTGTAAATTTTACCGAGTATATTTTTGTGTGTTTATAATAGTTTATTTTATTTTATATTTTATACACTTTGTTTAAGCAGATAAAATAGTTTCCATACACTTTACATATATGTATGTATATATGTACATACATACATATCGCTCATTTACTTCAATAGTGTCACAACTCGAAAATACTAATTTTGCAGAAAACGCACTTAAAGTTTTTTGTTTACATACAACTCATTGAAGAAATGACAAAATATTCTTCTCTCACCAGGTGGTAGTAAAAGCTATTTGTATGAAATTTTTACACAAGCTAAAATACAAAATGCCAAATTATTTTTTTTTGAGTTATGACACTATTGAAGCAAATGAGAGATATAACAGAGGTCAGTCAATGGAAGTGGAATAATTTTAATTTCGTTATAAAGAACTAAATATTTCTGACTTTTCTCACGTACGAACGAATATTTTTAATTGTATTCTAAACTTTGTGACAAAATATACGGTCTTATTTATAAAAATTATTCAAAGCAAATTGTCATACCAAAAATTTTTTATTAACCCTTTATAAAGCCTTAATAGTTTTTATAAATAAGGCCGATAAATTATAACAAAATATTTGTTTAAAAAATGCAATAAAAATCTTTAATTTACATACCAAAATTAATTTTTGAAAATGCCATTCAAATTACCTATTTTATTTGATTTTATACATATTTTATTTAACTTTGGATTTTTTTTTGCTTAAGCAACGTCTATATGCATTTCGTACAACTCGTCAGTAGACTTCAATCCAAAAAAAAAAATAATACGGAAAATTCCAAATAAAATAAATGGCCTGTCCCACGGTGTCACCAGAAATCGTTCGATCGAATGTTTATATTGAAAACAACAACAAATTTTCTAATGTTATTGTTGTTTACAATACAAGTTGTCGATGGAACGATTTCTGGTGACATCGTGGGACAGGCCGAAAGACTTTATGTCAAATAAATATGCTTCGCTAGTTCTTGTATAAAAATAAATATTTTGTTCTTCTTTTTGCTTTTTAATACTTTTATTGTTGAACAATGCGGCAGCTAATTGTAAAAAGGTGGTGGAAAATAAAATAGATGCAAAATAAAAAAAGATGCTGGTAAAGATTTTTGTTTGCGGCTTTTAAACTTATTCTGTTTGTATATTGTAATTCTCAATAACTTATTAACGAGTCTCAGATACTATAAATATACGAAGTTTTTTTTAGCTACTTTTAAAAATTTTTTGCGTTGAAGTCTATTGGAGAGTTTCATGAGCAGCAATGAAATTCATATCGACGTTTCTTAACCAAAAAAAAAAAAAAAAAAACAAGCAAAAATTTTAAATAAAATAAAGACTATGTCAAGTAAATATATTTACTTCAAAATTTCGTATAAATTTTTTTATTATTCTCTGCTTCAATTTTTTTTTATATTTAGTGTACGAGTATATAATTATTTTTAATTAGGGAAGTTCTTATTTACAATAGATACACACATAGTTTATATCGTACAAAAAAGGCACATATTTCTATATATTTATTATAAAAGTTATTATACTAAAGACATAGGCGCGTAGTCATAGTCAAAACAAAGTACACTTTAAGAAATGGTAATACTGGTTTTAACTTCTTAAAGTGTACTTTGTTTTGACTATGACTACGGGCCATACTCTTTTTTTTTTGCTGAACATTAACTCTAAAGTTGTTTATTTAACAGTTTACTATTCAAACTGTGTTTGGCATATTTAAGTTATGCATATGGGCATTTCCACAGTAATTTTGCGTAATTGTGTCACGTTTCGTCATCAAGCAATCAAGCTTGTAATTTATAGCCATGCTGTTCGATTTGTTCCTATCTTTTACTAAGCCAATATTCAATAAATTATATAAAACATATTTTTTTTCTTTGAAAAAAAAAAACAAACGTAGACTTTTCTGTGGAAATGACCATATACATACATATGTATTTACGCGAGCCTTTAAGTGTGCTAAGTTTTCTACCCTTCAATGTTGTGGTATAATAATACATTAAAACACATTCACGACAGCAGGCTAACGACCACAACCTGCCAAAAATAGCATACATGTGTTTATATGAAAATTATTAATTTCACGACAACACGGTTGTAGCTGTCATCAAATATTTATATACATATATTTCTATTTTTGTAAACGACAACGAGCAAATATATTGCTGCCAACAAAAAAAATTACATTGTGCAATGAATGGTGGACGATAACATATAATAAATTTATTAATTTTTATACACGGAAATAAAAGTGGCCAATACTACAAAATGTGTCGGTGTCATTGTGGACTCTCAAGTTGCGTTTTAAAATAAATATTCTAGAGAGGATGAAGAAAGCAACAGTTGCACTTTATCTCTGCAAGAAATCCATTGGAGAAATTTTGCGGTCTCACCCCAAAAGTCATTTACTGGATCTACGAGGGCGGTTCGGAAACTTCTTAGCCTATCAATGAAAGAGAATAGTTAGTTTTTCAAAAATATTTTTATTTTTCAATATAATCTCCTGAAACGTCAATACACTTAGTCCAACGCTTTTCTAGCAATTCTATCCCTTGATTAAAATAGTTTTCCTCAAGGTCTTCAAAATAGTGGTTTACAACTGTAATTGCATCTTCATTTGAGGTAAAACGCTTGCCAGCAAGGAATTTTTTTAGATTTGGGAACAGGTAAAATTCACTAGGAGCCAAATCAGGCGAATAACGCTTAAAATCCATTTTATTTCGCTTAAAACGATCCAAACAAGCTTGAGAAATGTTCATTCTTATGCGTTTTTGGTCGACTGTTAACAAATGCGGCACCCATCTTGCAGAAAGCTTTTTCATCTGTAGTTCTTCATGCAAAATTAAATGGACTCGATCATTTGAGATGCCCATGATATTAGCTATTTCACGCACTTTTATTCGTCGATCATTTAATACCATATCATGCACTTTGGCTACAATTTCTGTTGTTGTTGCTGTTTTTGGACGTCCACTACGTGGTTCATCTTCAATGCTTGTACGACCACGTTTAAATTCAGCAACCCAATTTTTTACTGTTGCATATGAAGGAGCACTTTCACCTAACACATTCACCATATCATTATGAATTTCTTGTCCCGATAAACCTTTTTTATGTAAATATTTAATGACACCACGCATTTCTAATTTTTCCATTATTAAAAAATCGCGGATGCGTCTTTTGTGAACACCTGTTTCTATATGAAGGAGTTGCCAGATCGAAACAAAATTTAACATGTCTTCATAGCAGAGATGGAAGTTTCCAAAACACTTAACTTTTTTCTGTTTATACCGCGCTTTTTGTGCTAGGCTAAGAAGTTTCCGAACCGCCCTCGTATACGGCACTTATGCGCCCTCTTGGCTATCAAGAAGTGTAGTAGTCCGAGGGGTTGCAAGTTCGATTCCTGACACAGGTGGAGCGCAAACGGCGTCGGTGGCGGCAGAATTGGGGACCTCGATGATTTGAGATGGAGGATTGACCATATCTCACCTGCTCTGCAAGACCTGAAGGTCTACTGTGTACTCGTAATTATGAATAAACTAAAAGAATGCTTTCGAATTTGTATACTTATCAGTTCACGGGTTGTGTTTCTTAAAAAAAAGAAGAGAGTTATCTGTTATAGCTATGCTGCTTAGTTATATAAAACAAACTTAATGTGTTAAATAACAACGCAATAACATTATATTATATGATGATGTGAAATTTGCCGCAATTATTTAAAAACGTTTCCATTTATTTCCCATTATTTTCTTTTCCAGCGGAGTACGATTAAGTTAATGCATTGTTTGTGGCCGGCGGCTGCTGTTAGCCGGCTTACAGCCCCACCGCCTGTGTTCTCTTTTTTCTGCTCATGTGCATAAACAATACATAAACATATTGAGCAATTCTTCTCATTGTTATTGTTTCACTCACTTCAAAGAACGAAACAAAACAAAATCAAACAATTTGTTTCATTTATTTTCGTGCTCTAGTTTTAAGTACAAAGAAATCAAAACAAAAATAAATTTATAACTGTAATAGTGTCGATTATTTTTGCTACGAAAATCACGTCCTAGCTCCTGTGTCGTGAAATAAATAGCATAGCTATAAAAAAATTAAAACTCGGAAGCATGTTTTTTTCGTTTCGAATCACAAGAGTAGACCCCCTGGATGCCATCACGAGAAGTGTGGAGGAATAGTATTCCAGTTAGAGGAAGAAGTTTTAAATTTTTTACGGTACGCACGACTCCAAAACTGAAGTACGTGTGGGTTACGGAGCGTAGTCAGGAACGTTAAGTCTTAGTATTGCAAAGCGGCTTCCTAATCACTGCAGCAGTCTTTACCAGGCAAAGATGCTTGCTTCCAAAGCAGTGGCGATTCGGTTGAGTATGCAAGTCACTTCAACAAACCAAATTAACATTGATAGTCGAGACGCTTTCATGAGCTTAGAATCCCCGCTTCTGGGAACAACAATAGCCCTCGACTGCAGATGGTCTCTAAGTGAGATGGTAGAACATGTATCCCGGTGCATAAAGGCTTTCAGGGCTCATCACTTTGCAAAGTGAAGTGAGAGAACCTTACAGTTTTCACAGGATATGGAATTTTAGGTTTACCTTTGCTCTTGTGAAAACTCAGATTAAGGCGCAAGCCTGAGAAAGAAACCAGTAGAAGGTGGGCCAAAAGAAATAAACGGCAGCTATGGATTTCTTTGATTTCAAGAAATAGGAAAGAAATCTCGGTTTGAGTCTCCGTGTTGAAGGGACGTAAAAAGTTTTTACTAACAATGTTTATTTTTACAAAATTATTATATTTTTTTTTTCAAATGCACCTGCATGATGTCAAATTCCCAGCAAATTCTAATGAAAATAAAACCATAAAATGTTTTGAATAGTGATTTTGTGTATGTATTTGTTTGTTTGTTTTTTTTTTAACTATTTCCATATGCAACAATAACAAGAAAAGAAAAAAAAAAACTTTTATTGAAAGCGATTTGTAATCAGGATATGTCAGATTAAAGCATTCTTTCTTTTTTTCTTCTAAATATAAATATTGTTTTGTTTAAACATGTTACAATAGTTTTAAATAAAATTAAATGCATATTTTTAGGCGCTTAATTAAATGTTTCCTTTCAAAACCTCTTTTTATAAGCTTATTTTGTTAAAATTAATAATAATGGAATGCAAAATGTTAAAACATAAAAAAATTTTAAAGTTAAACTATTTTTGCCAATTTATTATTTCTTAATTCTTTTTTAATTAATAATTATTTTGCGCTTTAACTGATATGTGTAATGATTACTAAGTTAAACTGTTCAATGGAAGTTTTATAATAATTATATATTTTTGTTTATACAAAGTCTCTACTCTAAAAGTATAAAATTGTTTTTCAATTTGTTTTTGGCAAGATTTTGTGCTTTTAGTTAATTTTCTAAATTATTTTTTTTTGTTTTATCAAAACTAATTAAAATTTTCAGGGATTTTTTTCATTAACTTAATTTTTACAGGAATGCTTACAGGATATCACTAACCTCTTAAATCATACACTACTAATATTTTATTTTTTATATAATGATATAATATAATATAATTTTGTTGTATTTTTATAATTTTATAATTAAATATAATCTTTTTTCAATTGGTTTTTATAACTTTATAAAATATTATATACAATTATATATAGTTTTTAATTTCAAAAATATTTAACATAATCTTCCACATTTCGAATACATAAAACAAACTTTTTTTTATAACTTTTTATGGAAACTTGAAAAAATTCTTATCAAGGCTTTTGAAAACCTTTCCGAAGTTTTTCATTTGTTTATCAACAACTTAAGAAATAAGAAAGATATTGTGTTTCTCGAAATTAGCAATATTTTCCTAAGAACTTCAGTTATCGATAACTAAGATATATGTACAATAATTTTTTTTAGAGATTTCGTCGATGAATAAAAAATTTTTTGTGGATAAACACACTATTTTCCAAAGATTTGTAGTTATCGATTTCTAAAAAAATTCTAATGAAATGTTAGTGATCTATTAAAATGTTGTGGAACATTTTTAGTTATCGATGACAAATTTATCTCCTTAATAAACGCTACTTATCGATAACTAATTCAATTTCGACATAAAAAAATTCCCAATGAAATTTTAGTCGTCTATTACATGATATATTCTTAAGAAATTTTAGTTATCGATAACAAATAAATTTTCTTAAGGAATTCTGCTTATCGATACTTAAAATTTTTTAAATGATATTTTGCAATCTCATTGTAGTTATCAATAGTTAAATTTAAAATTTTAAAGAATATTGCAAATATCGGTAACTGAGGTATGGAAATTTTGTTTATCGATAACTAAAATAAATTTCTTAAGAACTTTTAGTTATTGATAAAAATACACTTTAGCTTAAATTTATTTAGCTATCCACTACTAAAATATATCTCTAAGAAATTTTAGTTATCGATATGATAATTTATGCTGATAAATTGTATTTATCGATTATAAAATAAAATTGTTTAATAAGAAATTTAGTTATCGTTAAAATTTTTAAAAAATTAAGAAAATTTAGTTACCAATAACAGCGATAACAAATTTTTAAAAAAATTAGTTATCGATAAAAATAAATTTTAGCTTAAATTTAAGCTTTCCATTACTAAAATATATCTTTAAGAAATTTTAGTTATCGATAACAACAAAAAATTCAACATAAATTTTATTTATCGGTTATAAAATAAATTTCTCAAGCAGTTTAGCTATCGATAAAAATATTTTTTCTCAAGAAATTTTGTTATCGATAACGAAAATAAATTTTTAGAAAAATTAATTAGCGATAAAAATCCATTTTAGCCTAAATTTTAGCTATACATCACTAAAATATGTATGTATATCTTTAGGAAATTGCAGTTATCGATAACAAAAAAATCAGCATAAATTTGTCTTATCGATTATAAAATTAATTTCTCAACTAATTTAGTTATCGATAAATTTTTTTTCTTAAGAAATTTAGTTACCGAAAACAAAAATAAATTAATAAATATTTGGTTATCGATAAAAATAATTTTTAGCTCAAGTTTTAGTTATGCATTAGTCCTGATTCAGGTCTGAGTCGTCAAGTCTTGAGTTTTTAGGAGAGAGAGGAAAAGAGAAAGGAAAGGGGTACCAGTCAAGTTTGCTTTTTCGTTTTGTTTTGTCATTCGTAATACTCTACTACAACGCAAATTGATGAGACTTGATGAAACAAACTTGACGGTGTGTATGAACGCAACTGCAGGTTCAAAAGAAAATTTAACAAAATCTGATCAGGTAACCTGATGTGTTTGAATCAGGACTTATAAATAAAATATATTTCTTAACAAACTTAGTTACTGATTTCAAATTTTTTTCTTAAGAAATTTAGTTACCGATAACAAAAATTAATTAAAAAAAATTTGGTTATCGATAAAAATTCATATTAGCTTAAATATTAGCTATCCAGTATTAAAATATATCTAATAAATTTAAGTTATCGATAACAAAAAAATTTAAATAATTTTAGTTATCGATTTTTAAACATTTTTTAAGAAATTGCATTTATCGATAACTAAAAATTTTTGAAATTGATTTTGGTAGTGGATAAAAAAATTTTAAAAATCTTTTAATTATCGACTACTAAAGATATTTTTAAGAATTTTCATTTATCAATAATAAAAAAATTTAAAATAAATTTTAGTTATCGATTTGGGAAATGTTCAAAAAAAATTTTAGTCGTTGCAAAAAAAAAAATCCAAAGAGTTTTAATTAAAATATGCTTTAAATACAAATACTTTGTTGAGAAAATGCTTAAAATTAAACGATCGCCCTGTTTCCACAACACGAACGATCGATCGACTTGAGTAGAAAATTGATATGAAAAGCATTAATTTTTTTTTAGTGATTTTCACACAAATTTTCCAGATGAGTCGCCTGCATGACTTGTGGAAACAAGTTATAATATCCCTCGAAAGTTTTTTTTAAAGAAAATTTCTTTTGAAAATAATATTGAATATTCCAAAATAGTTCAGTAATTTTAATTAAAGTATAAAATACGGAATTCAAGTCTTTTGTTATTTACAGGTTTTAAATTTTAATTATTACCATAAAATTAAAATACATAAATAAAACATAATTTGGCAAAAAAAAAATATTTATAATGAGGCAAAGTTGCATTCAATTTAATTATGTTACGAAACTTCGAGTTCGCTGAACGCAATCTTAACCAATTTCAAACGACTTTTTAAATATATAAATTCTATTTCTTTAATATTCTTATTTTTTTTTGTTACCTTAACAAAGATTTTTTGTTAAATTAACAAATTTAAGTTACATATAAAAAATTTAGTTTTTCTTATGTTTTGCCTTAATTTACAACAGTCATTCATTCACTTATTGTGTAATTTATTATAAACTTAATTTATATATGTTCTATTTTCTTCTTACGGCCCTTTTCACAATTTATAATTAAAAGTTAACAGGGACTTTAACGTCAAGTTTTGTATGAAGAACAAACTCAGTTAAAGTTCATGTTAACTCTGTGAAAAGGGGACGTGTTAGTATTGCACAATTTCTCATTTCAATGACGACAAACCAACGATCGATGTTGCAGCTAGTTTGCATAATTAATTGTTAACTATAGATGTATATATATTTTTTTACTATATCCAATTTTTGTAATGTGACAGGGAAGTTGGTATGAATTGGGTACCATTCCCAAAAAAATAACCTCACAATTTCGAGGGATCATAGTTTTCCAAACGCCATTGTTGCCTTAAACGGCTGCGATCACATTCCTCCATCAATACCTTATCACGTTTTTCATTTATCGCCAAACATTTGTCTGAAGAACCGTGACGTATTTGTTTGGTGTCATTGTTAAAAGTCCAGAACTGGAAAAGAAAATAATTAAATTTAATTTAGTAAATTACGAATATTGCCTTTGAGATATGAGTAGAATTAAGGAACAGTTTTTTTAATTTAACGCTACACTTCCAGTAATATTTCCTTTCCTTTCAAAAATGGCTTTTAAATCCTTATCTATAGTTGGCAGGATTTATTTATACTCATACACATAAAACTTATGCACAAATAAAACATGTGATTATCATTGGAAACCATTATTATGTTTCACAACAATTTTAAGCCTTTTTAAACACTTTTGTATTAATACTGCACTTATCTGCCTGTTAAAGAGCTGCACTAACCCAACAACTTAAGGGCGTATTTGCAAAATGTATGTGTCGTGTTCTTGCATATCGTTTAATATATAATTTTTTTCGTATTTTAAATTTATGCCTGTGTGTGTGTTTTGCACAAAGCAGCGCCTCTAGTGTTAAGTAGGGGCATTATTGTTTTAGATATGTAGCTATTCTTTAGTTATTTTTTTTTACTTTGCGATATGGTGGGTTCGATGGTGGGGACCTTCGCTTAAGCAGAGTCTCCGTGGTAGCACCATGGACTGTTTTGCTGAAAATAATAATCAAAGTTAGCAGACAGTGCTGAAAACGATTTTCTTCAAAGCATCAGCTAGAGTCTGCTTGAATGCCTGCTTGAAACGGGCAGCCACCTAAACCAACCAAAGCCATAAATTTAATAAAAGAAAAATTCAGAAACAATCTGAGGTGGTTAAACCAGTTCTATTGCTTAGTATAGCAACTGTAAGCCTCATATCACTAGCTCTAGCTTTAGCCATTAGTTAAACCTCTACACATACTTTTAAAACTTTTACGAATTCTCCGCTTGGGTACTTTGGTAAAAAGAGGGACAAGGTGCCCTTAAACGGGAATATTATGAGTAAAACTGTAATGGGGGTTTTCTATTCTTTAAATACGGGCAACATTTTTTATCCTTTCATGTTCATAAGAAAACGGAAATAAATTGGCAGGGAGTACTTAAGAATTTGAGGCCATCTTATTTTTTTTTTTATATTAAAACGTTGGCACTTTTCATTTAGAAAAGAACACTTAATAAAGCTTTTAGGTAAACAGGTGGAGATTCCTCTACACACACTTTAGATGGAAATTAAAAGTCATCATTCGAACATCATTCAGTCTAGGGCAGTAGTGGAGTCAACAGAAATATTTTAACCCGTATGGGACTTCTTTAGTCCCTTTTGAAAAAAAGAGGGAAAAAGTAGCCCTAAACGGGAAAATTACGAGTGAAAATTTTATGGGGATTCCGTACCACTTTGTGCCTTTTCAAAGAGAAAAAATAAATTTTATGTTTATTAGAAATCGAAAATTTACTTAGTTTTAATTTACACTCAGCAAGTCTTATTGCTAAGCTGATTAGGTTTTTAGGAGAGAGAGACGAGGCGAAAGGAAACGTTTCTGTTCCCCTCGACTCTCTCTCCCACAAACTAATCAGCTTAGCAATAAGACTTGCTTAGTGTAAATTAGGACTTAAGAATCTTGGTTTTCAATTGTTATTGGACCTAAGAGGGCCGAACTCTTGACTTTTATGTTCCACCAGCAACCTGCTAATCTGGTTTTTAATTATATTTTATTTATATTTTTCTCTATCTGCGGTCCTTTCCATCTTTTTACAAAAAGCTCAACCGCTTGCAATATTTAAGAAATTTATTATTCGACATATTGTCAGAAGTTTATTTTAATATATTTTTTTTGAGCCACCCTAATGGACATATAGCTCAACAAATTTTGAGGCAATGTGTTTTCTACTATTTTTTTTATACCTTACATACGAGTATCTACGTGTCTGCTATCGTTTTTAATGGCTTAGAAAATTACGTTTGCCGGTAGAGAGAAACAATTCTTGTTAAAAAAAATTTTGGTAGAAGAAATATGAAATTAATTTTTTTAATAAAATTTTTCTCATATAAAGAAGGAGTAGTGTAAGGAAAAAAAATATAAAAGAAAGGAAACTACATACGAGTTAAAAACATGAGTAGTTATAACGCAAACTTACCTGATTTCCTTTGGAACCATGGCAGGGATACAGCATAACATCGTGTCCTGCATAATCGAGACAAGCCTCATCTCTGCGTATTTCACCGGCTTTACTCAGCATCCAGTACTAAAAGATTTTTGTGTGCAACAGAAGTGAAAGGCAGCAAACCCGAATTAAACATGCAGACGTACATAAATGTACAACGACACAAAAAACAACAAGAAGACATTATTGTTGTGAATGTATCATGATGTTGTAGACAGGAAAATGTAATCATTTTGCCGCAGCATACACACAGGCGTAGGTAGAGTAGCATATTATGTTGCATAAATGTTTAAAATGTTGTAAGTTCATATGTATGAACGTTGAAAAAATAAATGCGTTTCGTAGAGCGTGGAGCGAAAATAAAATATATTAATGTTGATAAAGAAAAAAAAAGACAATTTTTAATTAAATCTTTTAGTTATAAAAAATGCCAGCAATTTATTTAATAAAAATATATTACGGTGTAGTCATTTGCTTATAAATTCTTTACTCTTATCTCTCGTTTTTTTTTATCGCAATTTAAGTATGTAATTACAGTGATATGTGGTTAAAAGAGAAATTTTAAAACTTTCTTTTGTTAATACTTTCTTTTTTTTATTATTGTAAGATTTAATTTTGAAAGCATCCTGAAAGCAGGCAATTGAAAACGAGTAATTAAGTAATTTGTTTTGATATGAACCCAGTAAATAAAATTGAAGAGATAAAGAGAGAGAGAGAGAGCAATTTTATTTCATTAAGGCCAGCGTTTTTTATGGCAAATTTTTGAAATTGTAGCTCGAATATGCAAAGTGATTGAGTGTAATAGTTTTATTAAAGTTTTTTTTTTTAGAAAATCCGGGGCAGGTCTTGTGACACTAATTGTTCGGTTTAACCGATTTTTCTGATATTTTGCACTTACATTGGACTTCAACACAATACGATACAATATGGTTATTAGAAAGGATATAACATTCGCCCTTATCGGGAATAAAGGTTCTATTGAAATGTGACTTCTTTCCTAAATTGTGATAGCCAATCTTTGTTTCCCATTTTTTGTTCATGAGAAATATTTCATGTGAACAAAATGTTCGCCTTTTATGCCCGACAAGGCTGATTGTATTTTCAAATAATTCTGCTTAATTTATTCTTGTGAAACTTTGCACACACAATAGGGGGTTTTCACTGTTATACAAGTGGGCATAGCCACGCCCTATACAAAGATTTACGGCCTGGCGTGGCTCACGATCTCAAGAGAAAACGTTCGAAAACAGCAATAAAATAAGAAAATTTCTTTTTGTATTCAATATAAGCAATCGATCGAAAGTTTTCTGACGACATCGTGGGGGACAGGTTGTTATTTTCCCCCTTATTGTGAATGGCGCCGTCGATGTCACATCAAGACGACAGCCAAAAATTGTCACTTGTCTACTCTTTGTCGACAACAATTGACTCCTATTAACATGCTCTATTAATTTAAAAAGCCTTAGGGATTAGTAAGAGATTGTCAATAAAATCCAATTATTGCCGATAAAGAAAAAAATTACAATATTTACTGTCGTCTTGATGTGACATCGACGACGCCATTCACAATAAGGGGTATTATTTTTTATATTACTTGCACAATCGGCAACCAAAACTGAAATGTTTACTGGGTTACAATTTATAAGCATATTATTAAAATAAAATGAAAAAAAAACATTGGCTTATTTTAAGGCTGCAGTTTTAAATTTAGCAATTAATTATTATTTTTTTCATTCTTTTTCACACCGCTAATACTTTCATAAAATAAAAGCTTCAACACTAATTAAAAGCTTAAAATAAATACATTATGTTCGATGTTCTTATTTTTTTTTAGATGAAAAAATTATGTTTTTTAGCCACAAACTCCGTGTAAAATTGCAAAAAAAATTTTTGTCGCTTTTTTTAATCAAAAACGAAAATTATCTAATGAAACAGCGTGCCGCATTTTCGCAATGTTTATCAGTTGAATACCAAACTAAAAGTATTATTAATGAAATGATATAGTAAAAATTAAGCGAATAAATGCTTTTTAGCTTGCCATGACTAAAAATAATGTTTTAATCAAATATGCAAAAATGTAGATTGAATATAAAAAATATTATATTAAATACTTAAAAAAAATATTGTATGGAAGAATAAGCAAAAAAAAAATTATAAATCTTAGAAAGAACCTGGTATTTCATATAAAAGGTTAAATGCAAGATAATTAATAATTATAGTTTTGCCGATTTCTTTTCCTTTTCTTCTACTTTCTAGTACTCGTAGACATATTTGAAAAGTGCCAAAATTTAGTTTGAAAATTAAGTCACTTTTGATTTCTTTGGTTTTCTGGCATTCAGTTTTACTAAAAGTTTTAAATCAGAGCAGATTTATAAAAGTTTATTTTAAATTTTGTGTAGACATAACCAAAAAAACTTTATACTTTTACTTTATATAACACTTTCTATTACATACCTGCGAAACAAATATCCTTTTTGTTATATTTTTTTTTTTAATTTTAAACTATACAAAAAAGTACTCAATATTGCAAATAAAACTGTAAAAGGATTTTATATGAGCATGCATACACAATTGCCTAAACATTAAAATTAATATCAAAACCGCCCAAAGGTATGCCAAATAATTTTTGTATTCCATGCATTTTCATTTTTCATACAAAGTATGCAAATGCTTCACTACAAAATAAAACAATTTTTAAGTTATTTATACACGGTTGTGGACGAACTTTAAATGTACTTCGATAAGTTAATAGCAATTAAAAATTATTTAAATTTGTTTGGAAAACATTTTATTAAAGTTTAGGCAGATGTTTATTTGATACTCGGGATATTTATTCATCATTCGCCACCGTATATGTATGTGTATATAAAATGGAATGGAAAATGTGTTTTGGCTGTTTGAAAAATTTTTTGTGTGTGTGTAAATAAAATAGCCCTGTATATACCCATGTGTAGCCGATTAATACTCGGAGTATTTTTATACTTATGCGCATGATTGTTCTGTATTCCACAATAAATTAAAAGGTGTGGAATACAGAACATCACCGATAGTTGTTGGTTGTTTAAAGCTATATGTATTCGGTTTAAAATCAATTTGCTTATGAGCGTGTTTTTAATTTTTAGCTGTGCGCATTCATAGTTGTTTTACGGCCAATACTCAAGGAGTTCTTAATACAATAATTTATCATTCTCTGGTGATAGCGTATGTGTCAGTTATGAAGAAAGTTGAATAGGAACCCGGAAGGGGTGTCTTTTCCTCAGAGATATCTTGAAACATATTTCCTATTTTTTCAGTGTATTATGTATTTTGAATTTATCTCTCTGTGCCTGTTGATTAAAAATTTTTTTGCCAAAAGGCCTAATTTTGGCACGCCATCCTAGTGCTGCAGATCTTTTTTGTCGCTCCTAAAAGCACACAAATTTTTTTTTAAGTATCTTGTATTTGAATGTTTTGAATATTGCAATTTCTCGTTTGTTTTCTCTTTCTAGGCATCTCATTTTTATTAAAGTTTTGTTACTTATTTCAATTTTGCAATGTAAAAATAAAAATCTTAAAAAATAATTTTATATATATAACATAAAAAAACCAAAGTCCCGAGGAAGTGCAGATGATGGCATAATTAAGCTTCTCTAAACAATAAAAAAAAAGTAAATCGTTTGCAATTGCAATGAAACAGTAAAAATTAGTTAGATGTTGGGCCTAATTACGAGTGTCTTATATATTTTAGAGAAAAAATGTTGCAATGTCCTTTATTCTATTACCAAATCATCGTAGTCGAGGCCGAAATACGGCCCATTAAAAATATTAAGAAAAATATTTAATGCATACTTTGAGGCGTAACAAATCATTACTTCCGTAATAAATTAAATTATTAATTAATTAATTAATTAATTATTAAATTAAGTTTTAATAAAATTGTGAAGGTAGGTAGTGTTTTTTATTATATTAAGAAAAATATTTTGTGCTTTTAGGCGAAATAAATAAACAATTTTCAAAACGGCGCCCTAAGACAGCTATTGTTTTTGTTTTAAAAGTCTTATTATTTTTATAAACATGATTGACTAGAAATAATCCTACAGCCTTATTTATAAAAACTATTAAGGCTTTATAAAGGCGTTTTAAGGAAAATTTTGTATGAAAATTTGTTTTAAAAACCCTTTATAAAGCCTTATTAAGTTTTATGAATAAGGCTGCTAGAATCTAGAAAATTTAAAATATATATATATATATATATATGTATATATATTTTTACACATTTGCAAGTGTAACATATGACTTGACAGGCGTATATGTCCTTTCTCTCGCTAACATATGAAAATGGTGTTAGAAATACCAATAGCTAAAAAGTGTGCATTTGCGAGTAAATATTTCATTTTGTGTATGAATTTATTTTCATTTCTAAAATTTTAAACTACTGATTTTTTTTAAATTTTATTTTATTAATTTATATACTGTTTAAACTACTGCAAAAATATTTCTTTGCTTACAACTGGAATGCATGCTTACCATTAGAAATAAATTGATTTTTATTGAATGGCATTGCATGCATACGTATTTATTATATTGAAATATTTGCAGTATTTTATGCGTTTTAATGCTTAAGTGAAGTTTTCTGTTGTATCAATTATATAAAAAAAAATCAAACTAATGAATATTCAATGCGCATCATGGAAAAAATCGTTGATAAAACACTAAATCGCATTAGAGCTGAATAAAATTAAATTACCAAAAAAAAAAAAAACTGTACAGAATAAAGAGAAGCAAAGCCAAAGGTATTTTGTACTATGCAGAAAAAAAATAACTAAAATTTTCAATGCTATGAAGTGTTTTAGAAAAATTTTGTACGGAAGTTAAAAAATTTATATCTTTCAAAAAAAAAAAAAAAAAAAAAATGCTGCCAAAAAGGCTTGGCATAACACTGGAAGGTGGCATTTTAGAAAAAAAAAAACATTTCAAACTAACTTGTATTATTGCCCCTGAAAGTATGCACAACATGTTTTTTTCTTTCTAATTTATTTCAAAACATGACTAAAGCCCGGTACGGAGTTCTTACGGAATTTCAGGTTTGTAAGCTTACTTTTATTTCTACATGGAAAAATAAAAGTGTAGCCTTTTGTGTAGAATTATTTTTGCATAAGCACAAATTCGTTTATTTTTGAATTTACAATGCACAACAACACTAGAAATTAATTACAATTTGATGAAAATTAGAAATGTCAAAAATTCCGTCACCAAACAATTGTTTGAACATTAACTTTTGTATCAGTTGACTGAAAAAAGTCTCCACTTATATTTATAAATCCCTAAGATAGGCAATAAATTTCAAAAATTGTGTGTAATTTTCTTTTGAAAGTCCGTACTAGCAAATGGAAATTTCCTTATGAAATTTACCAACCCGAATTTTCGTAATTTTTTTTACATGAGAGTTTGTATGAGAACCTGAAATTCCGTATGAACTCCGTACCAGGCTTAACTTTTAACATTTTCAAATGAAGTAAAAAAAAATAGAATTTGTATGTCTTTGTATGTATTTAAAACACTGCTTAAGTATTTTTTTAAATAAATTTTTCATTTAATGAAAGCAAGAAGCATTTCCTTGAAGTATGCTACATATTAAATTATAAACATATTCCATTGCTTTTCCATCAAAATTAATTTAGAAAATTTTTTCAAACTTACTTAAGGGCGGGTCAATAAGTCCGTGACTGTTTAAATTTTTCCCCTCTTAAGCCCGGTACGGAGTTCTTACGGAATTTCACGTTTGTTTGAAAGCAAGAAGCATTTCCTTGAAGTATGCTACATATTAAATTATAAACATATTCCATTGCTTTCCATCAAAATTAATTTAGAAAATTTTTTCAAACTTAAGGGCGGGTCAATAAGTCAATTTTTCGCCTCTTAAGCCCGGTACGGAGTTCTTACGGAATTTCACGTTTGTTTGAAAGCAAGAAGCATTTCCTCGAAGTATGCTACATATTAAATTATAAACATATTCCATTGCTTTTCCATCAAAATTAATTTAGAAAATTTTTTCAAACATATTTAAGGGCGGGTCAATAAGTCCGTGATTTTTTAAATTTTTCACCACTTAAAGCCCGTTACGGAGTTCTTACGGAATTTCACGTTTGTAAATTTACATTTAATTCTACACGGAAAAATAATCGTGCAGCCTTTTGTGTAGAATTATGTTTGCAAACGCTCAAATTGATTTATTTATGAATTTAAAATACACAAAAACACTAAAAATTAATTACAATTTGATGAAAATTAGAAATGTCAAAAATTCCGTCACCAAACAATTGTTTGAACATTAACTTTTGTATCAGTTGACTGAAAAAAGTCTCCACTTATATTTATAAATCCCTAAGATAGGCAATAAATTTCAAAAATTTTGTGTATTTTTCTTTTGAAGTCCGTACTAGCAAATGGAAATTCCTTTATGAAATTTACCAACCCGAATTTTCATAATTTTTTTTACATAGAGTTTGTATGAGAACCTGAAATTCCGTATGAACTCCGTACCAGGCTTTAACTGAGAGGAGTTATATATTCTTTTTAATTCCTATTCTTTGTTTTGCCGATTTTTCGCTATTTTTTTTTTTGTGGGCAATGTTTTCCGAAATAGCTTTCTTGGCTTTTGTTTTATTGATTATTTTTCCTTTTTGGCGGATTTGTTACATGTTTTTTGAAATAATTCATTTAAAAAGTCACGCACTTATTGACCCGTTCTTGTAACTATTATTGCCCCTGAAAGTATGCATAAGATGTTCTTTTTTTACAAATATATTTCAAAACAAGTATTTGACTGTAAATTTTTTATTATTTTAAATTAAAAAAATAGAATTTTTATGCCGTGCAAGCACTACCTTTAAACGCTGCTTAAGCAATTTTTTTTTATAAATAAATTTTTCATGTAATTAATGCACCAAACATGCCCAAAAATATGCTGCATATTTTAACATAAACATTACGTTCTATTGCCTTTCCACCAAAATTCCACCGAATTTGTTTTTGTTTCCAAAATAGCAACCAAAAACAACAGCAACAACAACAACAATCATGATTAAACCCATAATGCTACGAGTTGTTGTTTTTGGAAACCAAAAATTTAATTAAAATCAAACAGACTCACTCATACCACCAAGCATTTACTAGTAGATAAATAAAAAAAAAATAATAAGCATTTCAAGCATTTAGCTAATTATAAATTTAGTTTTTTTTGTTGAAAATGAGTGAACGAAGCAGCTACAAAATGATGTTAAAGAATTAAATGTGTTAAATCAAATTAATACCTGATTTCCACCCTGACCGTGACATTTATAAGGATCAACGGCGCCTTGCATGTCGTCCGGTTTGGCGGCCGAATCTAAACACATATCGGTGTCGATATTTGCAATCTGTAATTGTGTTGTTGGTTTTACACGAATTTTACACAAAATATTTTGTTAAATACATATAAAAATAAAATAAAAAACAAATAAAAAGAAAAAAGTAAGAAAAGAAATTCTTAATACATAAAATATATAGAAAACTAAAAGTAAAAAAAAAAAAAATAGGGAAACAATAAGACATTGAGCATGCCAGAGGCGGGAGTAGGAGTTAAGACCAAAATATATTGCTAAAATGCGGTAGCTGATGTGGTAGGGAACCCATAACCTTGGTTTTTATTACCATATATAATTCAATTATTCAAATATGCAAAACAATTTTGGTGTTTTGTTTTGTTTCTGTGAGTAAGAGTTGTTTTTAACGGAGCTTGTGGCGGTCGCTGGCTTTTTATATATTTTTGTTTTTTATTATAACAAACCTGATTTCCACCTTGTCTGTGACAGGGATACAAGCCCACCTTCTTTTTCAAATCTTTTTTGCGTGCCGGTGAATCCAAACATGTGCGACCGCCAGCACCCAAGTTTCTTATCTGTGTGTTTGTTTTTTTTTTTTTTTTTTTTTGGCATAAAATAAATATTTAAAACAAATTAGTTGTTGTTTGTTTTTAATTTTTTTTATTGTTAGAAAATTAGTTGTATAAATATTAAAAGCAGGATTCTCAACCAATTTTTGTTTATTTGTTTTGTCTTGGGTAAATTTTGATATTTTAGCGTGAAAGTATTTAGTAGAGTAGAGAGTGGGTGGGGGGAAAGTCAGTTGAGTTGAGGTTAGCATGAGCTTGTTAAAGCAATTTACTTTAATTCTTTTGCATAATTTAAATTTATATAATATAATATTTTATATTTTCCTTTTTGTGTATAGAAAAACTTACCTCGCCATAGGCTACAGATTCTCCTGGTATAAAAAGTTCAGGATAGATATTGTCTAAATACCATTTGAAACTATTGCAATGCAGGCGTTCACTAAAGAAAGGGAAAGGGAAGAAATAATACAATTATGAAAATATTTTGAAATCAAGAACTAGAAAACATTACGGGAGTTTAAAACAAATTCTTGTTATACTCTAGACAACTTAAAGTATGCAATGTTTTTTTTTGATACAGCTCAATAATAAATATTTTTGAAAGCTTATAGAGCATTTATGCCTACACAAAATTTATTAGTTTTGAATTAAAATCTTTATCAAAATCTATATTGTTTAGACCCAGTTTTTTTTAATTTTTTAAGGGATCTTATCTAATACAAAAAACATTGATTGAAATTTTTCCTAAGCTACAACCAATTAACTGCACTTTAGCTAATTCACACACCTTTTTAAGTACATCGTAGTAGACTTGCATTGAACTCATTCAGTAGCTCGTTTTCGACACCTATAAACCTATAATCAAACTCATTTAAATTACATGGGTTTGATTAAAGGTTTGTGACTAAAACCAGCTACTGAATGAGTTCGATACAAGTCTACCACGATGTACTTAAAAAGGTGTGTGAATTAGCTAAATTGCAGTTAATTCTTTGTAGCTTAGGAAAAATTTCAGTCATTGGTTTTTGTATTAGATAATAATCCCTTAAAATATGTAAAAAAAACTGGGTGTAAATAATATAGATTTTGATAAAGATTTTAATTAAAATCTAATAAGTTAAGCTCTATTAGATTTCAAGTACATTTCCACAAAATCTAGTGACAATGTAGATGTTGTTTTGTACGCAAAATTCACTTACAACTTATTTTCTTTTTTATTAATAAAATAAATGATATTAATAAAATAAATGATATTTATGTTAGTGTGTATTAATAATAATATTTGATTAACTTACCGCAATTTTTTACGTTCCACAACATCACCATAATCTCCTTTATCGTTACCAATGCGTTGATAATAATATTTGGAATAGTCATCTAACCAAACTTCTGCCAAACGTACAGAATTCTTTTTAAGTACATTAACGCCTGTACGCCACTACAAGCGATTGTCGAGAGCAGAAAGATTAAAGAAGACGAAGAAAAAAAAAGAAAAATACATGAAAACAAAAAAACGGCAGGAATTAAAAAAGCATAAATGAAGTCTCCAAACAAACGAGTCTGCAATGGAATACTTATTACAATTCCAAAAAAAGAAAAACTTGCCGTAGTGTGTACACTGCGAAACACTTAAATAAGGAATTTAGTTTTAGCACTTTTTAAAGATATACTATATTATACTAGATAGATAGATACAACTTATATTTCCACCACTTAAGAAAGGAAATGCAAGTTTTCGATCGAATGATTCCTGGTGACATCGTGGGAAAATCCCCAAAATCACTGGGGGTATATTGCGTAATTCGAAACGAAATAAAATGCTTTCGAATTTGTATCTTTATAACATGTAAATTTGACAGCATTTTCTTTCGTTTCGAATAACACAGTAGACACCCTGGTTTACAAGATATCCTGTTCTCTCTCAAAATTTTTAAAATTCATTTCCTTATTTAAGTGATTTGCAGTGTATGTAAATATGTATGCATGCATGACACGTGCCTACAAAGAGTATCTTTGAATTTTATAATGTTGTTCAAGTGCCTGAAATGCAGACATACCATACGTGTATAAATGTATGAGTGCGTCTCGAAATGGCGAAAATTAACCCAGTTACACATGCATACACATTTCAGGCACACACACACACACACACACATACACATACATGCACGACTGCATGCATAAATATTTAACTGTTTTTACAGTTTATAAAAGCCGAAAGTAGAAAAAAATTTGTGGCTTTAATTGAGTCACTAATTAAAAACAAAAAACTATACTTTTATGTCTCTTTTTTTTTACAAAAAAAAAAAAAAAAATAACGGCAATTCTTATTATTCCTAGAAAGTTTGTGTCGCAAAAGCAGAGCGGCCGGGTAGCGCCATGTAATTTCAAAAGGAATATACATATGTATGTATGAAAAACAAAATGAGAACAACAATTTTTAATGAAAAAATAACAAACACATCGGCCAACAATGTTAAAAACAACTAGTAAAAGCTTCGTTTATGGGGTTAACAGCTACCGGGTGTTCCTATAAGCCCAAACTATAATTACTTCACAGTTGACAAGTAAAACCTGCGCCGTTTATCCAAAATAGAACAGTATACACTTTAACAACGCTTTGAATTTATTAAGGGCCCGTTCCACGATGTCGACAGCTTTCGACTTGTTTTGATTTGTTTTTGTTTTGAATGGAAGTAAGTGCGCGTCAAGTCGAACGTTGTGGACATCGTGGGACAGACCCTTAAATTCAACACATACTCCGAAGTATCACAGCGAAATTTTCACCAGTTTTATAGTGAATTTTAGGGTCTGTCCCACGATGTCCACAACATTCGACTTGACGCGAAGTATGTGGGTCGTCGTCCAACAATTGTGAAACTAAAAGACAAATTTGAGCTGTTGGGACAAGTTAGGGATGTGAAAAATCGATCTAGTGCTTGTCAACAACGGATAATATTGTTGTTGTATGGTGGCGTTGACTGAAGTAGTTAGCACGTTGACTACTAAACTGAAGGTCTTGGGTTCGAGCCCGGTATTCGAAAGTCATTAAAACATTAATAATACCACGTATTTTTCTGATGTGCATGATTGTCCCTTTGTATCAGTTGTTGTAGGAAAGTTCAATAGATGAAGGCATAGATACTGGTAACTGAGCTACACCGGCTTCAGCGTATACGAGTGCTAATGTAACATCAGAAAGCGCTCCTTCGTCGGTATTGTGCAGCAGAATCATCGGCGAAGTAAAATAGCCAATAAAATAGCTACCAAGCACAGCTTAAACAATTTAATATGCCTCATTGACACCAGAGGCGCTGCAAATCTGCCTTATTAAAAACAACGTGCAAAACGCAGAGTTGTAAAAAAAATGAAGCTTTTCTATATCTCTTCCTTTACCACCTGTCTTCACTATCACTATCCCTTCCGTATCACTCTCTCATTATACTATTTCCAACGCACAAACGGATCGTTGTATTGCACCCAAGTGAGCTGGAATCTAAATTTCACCCTTCCTTAGCAGTAGCCTGCTAACCTAACCTAACCTATTAGTAGTAGTAGGTATTCAATGCTTGAGTATTACTTCTCTTAAAAAAATAGTATTGAGGAACGCCCAGGTACTTTGTACTTTGGAATTTGTTATTCAGGAAATAATTTTCTACGGCAGAAATTGAAATCGGTACTGTTCTGTAAATCGAATCGATTTCCAAAATTAATATTGATCGCACAGACGGCTTTAAAATCACATACGATAATTTTTAAATTTTTTTCAGATATGATATTTGAGAATCTATATAATAGAAAAATTTAAAAGATATGAAAAAAATATTTATGTGATATGAGTTAGTTTTCTAAAAGCGTGCAATTTCAAATCGGCTTGGTTTACAGTACAAGGCCTTGTGATATGATATGAAGAAGCGATTACAATTGGGCACCAAGATTTTGTAATTCAACACCTTTATACTTTTTTTTCTCTGCGACTAGGTTTAAGATAAGTGCTGTGATAATGGCCCACAATCGAGTCAAAACCTCTAAAAACGGAATTCGTGAAGTTATGAAAAATTTCATGAAAATATTAAAGTCCTGCAAAGAATACTTGTAGCGCCCCAAATGGGCTAATAATATTACTTTTCCATTATTAATGGCATACCCGTCCTCTTAAACATTAAATAAACATCCCATAATTTCGCTAAAAATGTTCGTTTATTTATTTATCTATCAAAACGGAACTCACAATCCCCAAAACTTTGAATCTCTAAAGTCCAATCAGGCTGTTATTATTTTCTCTGCGGGATTTCTCATTGTTGCGCTCAAGCTCTTATATTTGAAAATTCATTTTGCTTGAAAAAAAGAAGAGAGGTGTCCTAGGACACCCGGTTATAGCTATGCTGCTTAGCTATATAAAAAAAACTTAATTTGTTAAATAACAAGGCAATAAAATAATATTATGTGATGATGTCAAATTCACCGCAAGTATTTCAAAACGTTTCCATATATTTCCCGTTAGTTTCTTTTCTAATGTATTGTTTGTGGCCGTCGGCGGCTATTAGCCGGCTTACAGCCCATCGTCTGTGTTCTCTCGTTTGTGTTCAGTACAAAAACAAATTTAGCAATCCTTCTCATTGTTGTTGTTTTGTTTTTGTTTCACTCACTTCAAAGAACGAAACAAAACAAAATGAAAAAAATTTTTTCGTTTATTTTCGTACTCTGGTTTTAAGTACAAAGAAATCAAAACAAAAATAAATTTATAACTGTAATAGTGACGATTATTTTTGTTAAGAAAATCACGTCCTAGCTCCTGTGTCGTAAAATAAATAGCATAGCTATAAAAAAATATGTTATTCTGCACTCAGATCCACTGTGCCCATAATTATTGTATGCGCTTGCTACGCTGCAGTTTTGATAACAAGTGCACTCTCTTAAAGCCAAAAATTCGCAGGATCACTCAAGCTATGAAAGTGTTTTATCTAAAAGCCAATATCTCGCAGGATCCGTCAAGCTATTATGAAACTTCTTTTATTTCCTCTAGCAACTTCTCATTGTTGCACTTCAGCTTTTCTATTTGAAAACTAAATTTCTTCGAATAGTAAATCATTCTGTCCTCAGGCCCACTGTACTTCAACACAACCACACTTATGGCCGCTGTCCTTGTATACACTTGCCTGAATCTATACGCCCTAGTGTTTTTTTTTTAACATGCACATTAATTGTTAAAGCATGACCAGTGGTTGCGAGTTTTTCATGACCAGACTCTGTCTTTGTTGTTCTTTTTTTTACATTTTCCTGTTTTATATTTAAAACAAGCAAACAAGAAAGTAGCAACTTGAACAACAACATAAAATGACTTGTTTCTCTCTATTAAAGTGGACACAAGTGACATTTGTGTTCCAAATTAAGTGTGTACATGTGCGTGTGTGTTTGGAACAGTAAATACGCACTCGAAAAGTTTCAACTCCCCAAAGTATGCAATGGTTTGGAACATCAAAGTGTGCCTAGTTAACCACAACAATTCTTGTAGGCATAACTAAACATCAAGTGCTGGCAAATACTGATACGAATGTGCGAGTGTGTTTAAGGCTGCGTCCATGATTCTAGGCATTTGATAGTTTTATTACATTTTTTAAACTCAAGCTAAAAACTTTAAATATTAATTAAATTCAAAATCACTCTAGAGCGACCGTTATTTATTATTGCACAAAAAAATTACTTTTGTATAAAAATATATACATAATTATTTGATCATTTATGGAATGTTGAAAAATTTACATTATCTTTATAAAATTTTGAAATAATTAATTAATTTGAATTAAAAGTGGGATTGTTTAATATCACCTTAAACCAAACAATAGAAATATTTGCAGTAAATATACAACATATACATATGTGTATTGCCACATAATTTTTATAAAACCTTTTTTTCGAGAGCCAAATTAACTTTAATTAATATTATTAAAAGCTTTATATTCCATATTCTATCCTGCTGTTTACACTCTCCTTTTACTTAAAAATAAATCTTAATTTTTTGCCATAATAAAAATAAATGAAAGCTATTAAAATATTGCTGTATATTAAGTGACCTCCCACACACTGACCTTCCAAATTTAACATACACTTTACACTTTTTTTTCTAACAAAACTCAGCGCAAATTATTTAAGTTCTCTGGTGGCATCTATGGCGCGTTTTCGAAAAGAAAAAATTACTACCCAACGTAACCCCCACAAAATATCCACTGTGCCTTATAGCTTTTGTTATATGATACGCTTCTCCTCTCACACTCTCGCACTGGAGCAGGAGTATCATTTAAATTGTTTTATTTTGTTTTTGCTATGAAGTGTAGCAACATCATTGATTGTGCATGCAAAATAAAATAAAATAAAAATTTGCTGTATTGTGAAACAAAAGTGTACATGAAGCGGGAGACCACGACAAAAATTGTTCGGTCATATTAAATGGAATGAAGAACTTTTATTTACGAGGACATTTTTGTTGAGGTTAAATTGAATATAATGCTAAAAGCGAGTGTCGTCTGTGGAACAAGTTTTTTTTCGCAGAATTTCTATAAAATGAGCAAAGATACTTATTTTATAATTGAATGGTGACTTGATTTTGTTTTCACAAACAAAGCCAAAAAAGCTTAAGCGACATAATTTTCGAACTTAATATTTTTACCAAAATCTAATATATGCTATCGTAAATAATCGATTTTCGTACAAAAAACACGAGGTCCAAAAAATGTGTCAGATAAGCAAGCCCAAGATTTTTAAAATTTTTGAATTCAATTTACTTTTCGCCATTTTAGAGTGAATTTCTTTAAACATATTTTTCTTATAAAAGCCCCTTATGAAAGTACCTTTTATAAAAATCTATAAAAAGTACCTTTTATAAGAAGCACCTTCTATAAAAAGTACCTTTTATAAAAAGTACTTTATATAAAAAATACCTTTTATAAAAAGTACCTTTTACAAAAACTACCTTTTCTAAAAAGTACCTTTTATAAAAATTACCTCTTATAAAAAGTACCTTTCACAAACACACGCTACATAAAAAGTAAAATTTATAAAGATACACTTCATAAAAAGTACCATTTACGAAAAATCCCTTTTAAAAAATTACATTTTCTAAAAAGAATAGAAAAGTATTGTTTCAGAAGTACCTTTTATTAGAGACATCTTTCACAAAAAGTACTTCTTTTAAAAACTACCTTTATAAAAAAGTACTTTCTGTAGAGAGTACCTTTATAAAAAGTAGTTTTTGTAAAGAGTACCTTTATAGAAAAGTAGTTTTTGTAAAAAGTGTCTATATAAAGTACTTTTTTATAGAAAGCACCTTTGTAAAGAACTGCTTTTTTAAAAAGTACCTGCATAAAAAACTACTTTTTGTAAAAAGCACTTTCATAAAAAAAGGTTTTTTGTTGAAAGTGCCTTTAAAAAAAGCACCTTCTATCAAAAGATCTCTTAATAAAAAGCACATTAAAAAACTCCCTGATACACAATGTAACTTTTATAAAAAGTACCTTAAGCAAATTTAAAACTAATTTTCAAAAAGAACATTTTCCAAAAAGAATTAAAAAAAAGTATCATTTAAAAAGTACTTTTAAAAAAGTACCTTTTATTAAAAGCACCTTTAGAAAAAAGTACTTCTTGCTTAAAGAACCTTTTAAAAAAAGTGTCTTTTAAAGAAATTATAACATTTTTACGAAAAGCAACCCCCAAAAAGTCCCTGTTTTATAAAGTAACTTTCATGAAAAGTACCTTTTGCAGATTTTATATGAAAAAGTTTTTTTTTGTAACCTTTAATAAAAATTACCTCTTATAAAAAGTACCTTTCACAAGCACACGCTACATAAAAAGTAAAATTCATAAATTTACACTTCATACTTTTATATTAAAATTAAATATTATATTTTTTTAAATTAAAAGTCCTTTTTAAAATAGTAAAAAAGTACGTTTTATAAAAAATTATTTCTTAAAAAACACCTTTTGCAGAAAGTACCTTTTACAAAAAGTATCTTTTATAAAAAGTCTCTTTTATGAAAAGTTCCTCTTTTTCTGTTTAAGAAATTAAAATTTTTGTTTGTTTCGTTCGCATTAACTTACTTTGTAAGGAGATCTCTTTCGGAAAATATGGCCGACATGAGAACATGGCACAATCTCTAACGTACCGCCGCACATCCAAGTTTTAAATGACAATTCCAGATTTTCGCCACCCCAAATATCGAAACCAGAATCATAAGTGCCCAGCAATTCGAAGAATTCACGATCTATGGAAAACAAACCACCCGCCATGGTGGGTGAATAGACAGGTTCAGCGGAAGACTGTAATAAAAGGAAGAAGTAAAAGAAAAAGTGTTTAACTAGATTGTTATATTCAATTACAAAGCAAGAGTACAAGTATAAAAATAGAAAATTGTAGCTAGTGACTTTAAAAATAACAACCAGAGCTTTAAAAGTATTTGCTTTTAGGTTATACAGTTTCAGTTTTCTGCTGTTTTTATTTTTTTGTATATATTTTAGTTACTCGTACAATGTCACCTTAATTCCTATGAAAACTTGTATTGTTTTCTCTTAACGCTTAGAATCCTTTAGAAAACAAATAATTTTAACGAGAAGTAAACAAAATGTTTAACACTTTGAGAAAAAAAAGGAGACTTAGGAGTCTTGCGACACTTGGTTATAGCTATGCTGCTTAGCTATATAAAACAAACTTAATGTTTTAACTAACAATGCAATAAAATTATTTTATTCAAATATATTAAATATCAAATTCGCTGCAAATATTTCAAAACGTTTCCCTTTATGAGTATTTCCTATTATTTGCTTTTCTAGCGGCGCACGATTAAATTTATGTACCATATTGCTTGTGGCCGGTGGCGGCTGTTAGCCGGCTTACAGCCGATCGGCTGTGTTCTCTGATTTGTGCTCATGTGCAAAAACAATACAAAAACAAATTGACCAATCGTTCTCATTGTTGTTGTTTTGTTTATGTTTCACTTGCTTCAAAGAACGAAACAAAACAAAGTCGTACACATTTTTTCGTTTATTTTCCTACTCTGGTTTTAAGTACAAAGAAATCAAAACAAAAATAAATTTATAACTGTAATAATAGTGTCGATTATTTTTCTTACGAAAATCACGTCCTAACTCCTGTATCGCGGCATAAATAGCATAGCTATAAAAACATTTCGTATTTTTTCTTATTATTTTTCGTATGTGTAAAATTTTATATTTATTAATTTCATATTATTCGATACCAATTCTAGTTCGAATAAAAAACCGACAATATTAGATTTCATAAAAAAGTGGTTTTTTTATCGGTTTCATATTCAATTCCGCTAAGATTGGTTTCTATGACACCCCTAATTATTTTATTAATAAACTTTTTATTTGTTTGATTGATTCAGCAGGACTTTCATTTATAATAGTTAATAAATAAATAAATAAAATATATCGTAAAATATTGCAAAAAGAAGAGATAAGGCAAAGGCATTAAATTTTTTTTTGCTTTACAAAATTAAAAGCATACTTTTGGGCGTTGAACTTCATTGTAAATGTGAAGCATAATTATAATTATAATTATAATTAATGACGACGGTACGAAAAAAATATAGCACTTTTTTATACACTTGCAAAATAAGCAAGCAGAAGTAATAAATTTATTTTTAATATTTAATGTAAACTTATTGAAAATAACAAACTTGCTTGAATTAACTATTTATTTTTGCACCCGCCATTTTATTGCAATTTTATTGTCATAATTTTTTATATATTTCACATTCACAACAGATGATTTGTTTTCAAGTCCTTGAGGATTTTTCGTATGACAAATTGCAATTGTACCCTGGTGTACATGTTACTGCCTTCTCCCTCATACTACTTTTTATATGTATATTTATCCTGCGAGGCTGCGTTCAAGCCTAAAAATAATACAATTTTACTTAATTTTTTTCGTCCCTTTCAGCCTTTGTATATGATTTTGTAATAGTGTCGATTATTTTTGTTACTGTATCGGGCCATAAATAGCATAGCTATAAACAAAAGGTGAAAGTTTGTGTTAGCTTTCAGCTATACGAGTAGAAGGAACAGTATTTAATTTGCACATGTTAAAGAATTGTTGACGTAGCAATTTGGAGCAAACATATTTTTTTTAACGTTTTCTCTTTTCTAATGCTAAATTGAATGAATTCAACGAGAAAGTGCTGTAGCAAGCATATTTGCTAAATGCTGAAGGGTCTTTTTATCTAATGGATATTAAAGGATTAGATGTTAAATTATTAACAACATGCCAAGGGAAAAACTGAAAATTTCTATTTGTGTGTGTGTGAATGGGAGTGTTATAATATTTAACAGCTTTGAGAATTCCTTTTTTTTTTTGATGTGAATGTGAATTTTATTGGTCAATATAATAAAAAAGTGTGTAAAGTGTTTTTATCTAACATATAAAGACTAGTAAATTTGTCAACGTTGTCCATATGCAGCAGTATGATTAAATAAGTAAAAGTTATGCCCTAAAAACTCAATTAAGTATATTTTAAAATTTTATTTTGTGTGACTAAATAAAATGAATTTTATTTGCTAGTTTATTCACAGTAAAAATTATTTCTAGTAAATTTTTAACTAAATGAATTTAAATGGTGTTTTTCTGAGCATAGTTACAATTAAGTTTAACAATTGTTAACGCATGTGCACTAATAATCAGGCTTATTTATCATAAATAAATTTTCACATGGAAATTTCCGAACGTGTGAACAATTAGTATCAAAAAATACTTCGTACTATTGCGAAATATTTTCACAATTTATAAAGAAAATTATTCACAAAGATTTGTATGTTCAAAAAACTGGCAATATGTAAGTTATTAATTTCATTGGAATTGACAATACGAAATTAAAATCCATGCGAAGAAAAAATTTGATTCGGAAATTTTCACATGTGAAATTCATGATAAGGCTGAATACCAAATTTTACTTATTCAGTAAAAATTTTTTTTTATAAAAAAATACATTGAAATTTATTGTTGACGGCTTAGCTGGATGGATCCTATGCGCATTTCACTATTGCTAAGCATCATCTTGGAAACTCAACCCAAACATTTTCTAAGAACTACTAGAGATAGTCCCCCTTATTGTGAATGGCGTCGTCGATGTCACATTAAGACGACAGCAAAAATTGTCACTTGTCTACTCTTTGTCGTTAACAATTGACTACTATTAACATACTCTATTAATTTATAAATTACTAAGAGATCGTCAATAAGAGCCAATGGTTGCTGATAAGACTAGGCAAGTGACATTATTTACTGTCGCCTTGATGTGACGACGACGCCATATATTAAACTTTCATTGAAACAAATGAGAAGTTCAACTAATATCAAAGTTGAAACAAAAACTCAATAATCAACATGAGTTTTATATTCTCACTTTACCATTATTGGAATTATAAAACACTTTTTGTCTAAGAATTTTTTAAGAAATTTATGCTGTCTTGTTTTTAATTTAATCTTAAACATTTTCTAAATTTAAATTTTTAATATCAAGCGACATGTCCTTAATCCACTTTATTTTTGACTCATTAGTCTGAATGAATAATTTATATAAAAAATAAAAATAAATTTGACACTCAGCGAAAGTGATGTTAACTAAAATATATGTAACTCATGACCTTTTTAGATCTTTTTTGTTATTAAAAATTTTTTTTTTTTTTTTTTGCTTTAAAAAGACAAAAAGAAAAATATATGCAAGTGAGACAGCCCTTAGGAATTTTTAATATGAAATAAGTTTTTTTTCTTCTTTTTTCTTTTGTCCAAGTATAAATGGCGTTATTGTGAATATAAAAAGAAAGAAAGAAAAAAACAACAGCTTCTTCTCCATTTTGCATACTTTAATTTACGTTGTAGCTGCAGACCCAAAAGTATGCTATGATTTATGTTTTATACTAAAGTATTGACAAAGAGCTGGTAAGCAAAAGCAAATGAATTCAAAATGTGCATACCAAGAATGGTAAAGTTAGTACAATTGTACCAATTTTTTTTTTGCACAATTCAAACTTCAAAAGTTTGCTTTGCGACTGATATAAAAGATGGACACTACTTCTATTTATGTATGTGTGAAGTGTGGCAGTTAGAAAAGTGGCCAAATTCTTCTGTTGTAGCACAAATTGCACTTGAAGCTTATCTTTATATGTAACTAATAAGCAAAAGCGTTTTTTGTAATCCTTTTTACGTTTATATTGTTTTAAAGCTTTCTCAGCACAGATGAGCACAATTCATATTTAATTGAAATCGGTTCAGTATTTTGGGAGCGGGGTCGAACCTAGAACCTACCTGAATTACAAAAATTTTGAATTTCAATTTTGTAAAAAAATCGCCAACATATTTATTTATCGGTGGAAAAATCGCCATATCTGACAGCCCTGCAAGTATTTATGAATGAAAGCATCGGTAGCCGAAAATTCTTTTGTTGAGAAAAACGTGACAGAGAGGGAGAGCTAGAGAGAGAGTGTGCCCGGAACAAAACAGCTGACAACTTGTAGCAGCATTTTGTGGCGAATATTTTTTTTTAGGGTTAGAACCTTGATATCTCCATTTGAGGCTACTTTTTTTGTCACGTTTTTTGAAAGGGACTAAAAAGACCCATACGAAAAAGATCTGCAGGGCTGAAATATTCATACTTTTCTAACCCTTAGATACAACTCAGGCACAGGCGACTAGTCTAGAGAATTTGTATGAAAATCATTTAAATAAAATGAGTGCTTTTCATCTGTTGTGGAAACAATGGGCTACAATAGACTATGAAACATCTGAGTTGGTTTTTAGTTTAAATTCGAACTAACGTTTGTAAGGGATTACGTAACAAAAATATAAAATTTTTTTAACATTTATAATATTAGAATTATATAATTTTGTAGTTAACACATCATTCCAATTACTTAACCAACAGCCCTGTAAAAAGAGTTATACAAAAATCTTCACTATTTAACTCTATTTTAACTCGAAAGTTTTTATAATGTTATTTTATAACAAATAAGCAATCTTTGGCATTGAGTTAAGAAGAAAAATTAATTCCATATATTTATTACACAACAATCTCCTCTACAACATTCTGCTGGCTATGATTTTTTCCAGCAACCAATCAACCTTAACAAAATACATACCATTTTGTTCGTATAAAGAGAAATGGAAAGAAGAATTGTAATAAATGAAATAAATCCACTTTATTTCATATTTATTTCACCTACCAAACATACACTGGCAATAAATGGATTACACACACAAATACATTTATAAAGGCTCTAAGGAGCAAAAAAAAAAAAATAAAATAAAATTGTGCTATTTTTAGGCTTGAACGCAGCCTCGCAGGATAAATATACATATAAAAAGTAGTATGAGGGAGAAGGCAGTAACATAAACACCAGGGTACAATTGCAATTTGTCATACGAAAAATCCTCAAGGACTTGAAAACAAATCATATGTGAAATATATAAAAAATTATGGCAGTAAAATTGCAATCAAATGGGGCTTGCAAAAGTAAATATTTAATTCAAGCAAGTTTTTTTTTTCTCCAATAATTTTACATTAAATATTAAAAATAAATTTATTACTTTTGCCCGCTTATGATAAACGCAAGTGATAAAAATTTTTTTTATTAATTTATGCTATATTTTTTTTCTTACAGTCGTCATTAATTATAATTATAATTATGCTGCACATTTACAGTGAGTATTAACACCTAAAAGTATGCTTTTAAATTTGTAAAGCAAAAAAAATTTAATGCGTTTGCCTTATCTTTTCTTTTTGCAATAATTTACTATTTATTTTATTTATTTATTTATTATTATAAATGAAACTCTTGGTGAATCAATCAAACAAATAAAAAGCTTTTTAATAAAAGAATTAGGGGTGTCATAGAAACCAATCTTATCAGAATTGAATTTGAAACCGATAAAAAAAATACTTTGGTGTTGTGAAATCCAATATTTTCGGTTTTTTTTTCGAACTAGAATTGGTGTCGAATAATATGAAATTAATAAATATAAAATCTTACACATTATAGCTATGCTATTTATGGCGCGATGTAGAATGTAGGACGTGATTTTCGTAACAAAAATAATCGACACTCATTACAGCTAAAAATTTATTTTTGTTTGGATTTCTTTGTACTTAAAAGCAGAGTAGGAAAATAAACGAAACAATGAGAATGATTGATGAATTTGTTTTTGTATTGTTTTTGCACATGAGCACAAACCAGAGAACACAGCCGATCGGCAGTAAGCCGGCTAACAGCCAACACCGGCCACAAACAATATGTATATTAATTTATTATTTATATTAATAATGGGAAATAAATGGAAACGTTTTGCAGCAAATTTGACATAATCATATAGTCCCCCCTTTTGCGAATGGCGTCGTCGACATCACACCAAGACGACAGTAAATGTTGTTACTTGTATACTCTTTGTCAACAACAAGTAACTACTATTAACATGCTGCATTAATTTACAAAGCCTTACAAACTAGTAAGAGATTTTCAAGAAGAGCGAATTGTTGCCGATAAAGAGTAAACAAGTGATAATATTTAGTTTCGTCTTGATGTGACCTCGACGACACCATTCACAATAAGAGGAAATATAGTTTTGTTGGATTGTTATTTGACACACTAAGTTTGTTTTATATAGCTAAGCAGCATAGCTATAACCGGGTGTCCTAAGACACCTAGAAGAATATAAAGAAACCGACAAAATATATATAGAAAAGCTCATAAAACTGTGACCAATTTTTTTTTTTTTGCTAAAATGCATAACAATAAAAGAAAATTTAGAGGTTTGTGCGTCAACTGTACTTTTGTAGTGTTATTATCAACACTGGCCATTTACTTATAATTTCATACTTATTTGCAGCATACTTACAGGCTCCCAGAAATAAAAACACTTTTAATTAATTGAATCAGCAAAAAAAAAAAAAATCTAAAACTTTTGAGAATAAACTAAAATTAATTACTTGCAGTAAGTGAAGCATAATCAAGTAATTTCTTGCCTGTATTTATTTAAACTTATAAAGTTTTACAAAGTTTTGCTATTGAAATTGAAATATATTTTTTTTTTGCAAAAATAACCAAAAGTTGCTTTCAATAGTTTACTGCTCTACAGCATATTTTCATTAGAAAGAAAATTGTTTGCAAAACTAGTAGTTCAACAGCAATAATGAAGTTAATTTGTTAAAACTAAATAAAAATCTGTTATTCTAGTATATTTTAATTTTGATTGTTAGCAATTATTTTGAGTGTTTGCAAAGTCTCGATTGTTTGGTTATTATTAGTTTTGAAATTATGTAAATTAAATTTCAATTTAATGATGAAGACGAGGCACATTCACATTCACTTCACTGAACGCAAGGTTTGTATAGCAAAATAAAAACAAAAACTATTCTCATTAAGCTGAAAAAATAGTTCCACTTCGTTTTCTAACACCAAAAAAATATATTACAGTGGGCGTGTTTTCCTTCCCCCTTTTCCAAATGTGATATGTCGTTACCGCAGCAGCCCAATATGTGTAGCAAGTTTTGTTGGAATCGATAGGGCAGAAGTACATGAAATTTACTATGTGATTTGCATGGGCGTGGCCCTGCCCCCTTATTCTGTAATTCGCGCAAGCTAAATACGATCGCTAAAATACTGAACATATACAAAATTAACAATTCTTGGAGGATTACATTTTTTAAGACATTGCTTAGCAATTCACGTATGAAAATTTCATTCGCAGCTGAAAGTCGATAAATCGGATTTTATAGATCTTTAGCCTGAGTTTTATGGGCTTCTTTATTAATCAGTTTATTAATAATTTTTCTGGTTAAGCTGCTTACGTTTTTTCTATATTAATTTTATTTTACTTTTTTTCCCCAAGTAATTGGTTTAATTTTAGTTTAATAAATCAGAAATATAAAACACACAAGGTAATCAAATAACAAAAAATTTTAATGCATTTTAATTAGTTATTTAAATTATCTATTAAAAATTAATGCCATTAAAAACTTTCAGCTGCTCGAAATAATATTTCGTTGCCTTGCTTTACTGCGCTCAAAAATATGCTTTAAATTATCATGCTAAATGTTCAACTGAAAGTATGCTGCAATGATACACTAAAATTGTTATAAATAAGCAAAGACTCGAAAGAGAAACAAATAATTCTTCTGTGCCAGAGCTTTATAATATTTTTAAAATTCTAGTGCTCCTTTAAATATTTAATCAAACACATAAACATAAAACAAAGTTAAATAAATGGAAAAATTCTTTTGCTTCGAAATAAAGAAAGAAATAAAAAGAAACACAATCTACCAGAAATGAAGTTGAAAGCAAGAAAAGCAATATAAAGCGTGTGGCATGCAAAATATTTATGAATCTCGCACGTGCTTCCGGGAAACGAGTGAGTGATGTGGTTGGTTGCTACCTTAGCATTGTCTAACCAGGAAATAGTCGTATAAAGAAAAAGTTTTTTTTTCTGGCAACAAATGATAGTCTTAAAATTGTTCCTTCAATATTTTTCAAGTACACTTTCTTCTTAATTTAAATGGGGGAAAGAAAACCTTGGAGAATTGACATATTCCCCTGTTGAGAACATAAATTTTAACACACTCTGTTATAAGTTTAACTGCATAAATTTTATTCTACTCCATATTCTAAAAGACTTGGCAGCGCATTTTTTTTTTATCAAGTGAATGTTGACTTTGTAAAGAAAAAGCAAACGTGACCGTTAATAAAACAAGTGGAAATAAGCAGATATACTATTTCATAAATTTTTCATGACCATGATTTGAAAGCAAAAGATGAAAACGATTTAAAAGTCACAGCGAGTTTGATGTACTTGACTTGTATTGACTTACTGCTTTTTGTTTTTAAATAAAATTTAAAATCTTCAGGCATTGCAAAGATTTTAGAACTTAGAACATTTGTAACGATAAATTACTTTCACTATATGTATTTTAGGAGAGTTTTGTAAAATAATTCACATTTTATTTATATCATTTTTGGCGTAGGCGTGTTACCTCCTACATTTTTCAAATGCAAAGATGTAATTTAGCAGAATTCAAATATATATGAAAATTTTAGTAAGAATTAGTTGTTAAGGAGCACATGAAACAACCCCTCTATTGACACTGCCCTCTATTCAATTGTAAATTGTACTGACATCGGTGCATAAATTATGAAATCAATTAGACTACGAGAAGGTAATGAAATTTATATTATAAAACCAAATTAAGTCAAATACTCGGGGCCTAATTCGTAAAAAATATTTTGATTTTATAAAAGGTTTATTAATCAAATTTCCATATAAAATTTGCTTCATAAACCTCTTATTAAACAGAAATATTTTTGATGAATAAGGCAGTCAATGTCTGGAAGAAACAAAATTAGAAAAAAAAAATTTCTTCCAAATTTTATGTGTGCTTTCTTTATGTGAACCACTGTGCAGCGGGCAAACCGTTGCATTTTTCTGACACAAATGGAGTCTTTAGGGTCTATTGTAGATTATTTTCACTCCATATACAGTCAAATCCCGATAATTCTTAATCGCAAGGGACCGGCCATTTCTTACGAATTATAGGGGTTTTTGATTTAGCGGGGTTTCGATTTAACGGGGTTAAAATAAAATAAATACGAATTAACGGGGGTTTTACTAAAACTATAAAAAATGAACATAAAAAACAATTGTCAAAAATAAAATACAAAATAAATACATAAAGTAAAATAGCAAATTCATTTACTTAGCGTAAAATACGTGTAATTTTAATAGCAAACAAAAAGTAATAAAATAAAAATAAAACTGACAAATTCATTTCATCATTCTGTCCATGTTTTTGTTGTTTTTATTACGAATTATAAGTGAGAGTTAGCAAAAAATTACGATTTATAAGAGGTAAAGAAGATTTTATTTGAAAAAAAAAATTACGAATTAGCGAGGGGACCAAAATGTATAGAAATTTTACGAATTAAAGAGATTTTTTGAAGGGACCGACAGTTTATTACGAATTATCGGGAATTACGATTTATCGGGGTACGAATTATCGGGATTTGACTGTAATACAAACCTGTTAAGATAATAAATTCAATAAAGTGCGACTTTTACTCTCACACGAACGATTCCGTACGAACACTACATATCGTTACCTTAATATAGAAAGGATCTAACTCATTATTTTTTTTTAAATCGAGTTTTTTCCATTTTTCGTTACATTAGATGTTTCTCTACCGAAATATATAAAAAAATCTATTTAAAAAAAAAATAATGATATGGCCTTTCTATATTAAGGTAACGATATGTAATATTATACGAACTTTATACTATATAATCGGATATCTTATTTAATGTAAATTTTTTTTTTAATTTTAAGTACCCGGTAAACTTTTTTCCGGTTTTTGGCGATTTTTTTCAAGCTTTGGCGCTTTTTTCATTTAAAAGAATTTTATGAGGTTTTTGACGTTTATTTTTAGTTTTGGCGCTTTTTTTCGTTTTTCGTTTTTTTCTGGCGACTTTTTGGTTTTATCGATTTTTTTTTCGTTTTAAGCGATTTTTTCCGTTTTAGCGATTTTTTAGTTTCCGGCGATTTTTCGTTCTAGCGAGTTTTTTTTTTGGTTTTGGCGATATATTTGTTTATGGGATATTTTTACTTTCGGTGATTTTTTGTGCATTTAAGCGATTTATTCTATTATTGGTGATACTTTTCATTTAAGCGCTTTTTTTCATTTTGGCGATTTTTTTGCTTTTGAATTTTTTAGCTTTAGCTTTCGTGAATATTTCCAGAGTTTGCCTCTTACGGTTTTCAAGTTGTCAAAATTACATACTAAAAGTTAAATGAACTGCTAGAATACCCTATAATTTAATTTTTTTTTAAATTTCAGTGTTAATTCGTGTAGGCTGCATAAAAATACACTAACTTTGAAAATTTCAAGTGTCCTATATCTATATAAGATTAGGATTTCCACATTTTTTGTTGTCCGCTGTGGAACACCCTTTAATTTTTAACTATCATATACTATATTAGCGGCCAAAGTTTTACATATTCTGTGAAAATTTTAGTTCTGTAGTTCTTAGGGTTCTCCAGAAAATCGTAGCGAAAACAATAGAGAAAATAGGTGTTAAAGAAGTCTCCCCTTTTGCATAGAAAACCATGAAACCCTTGCATTTTAAGTATGAGTCCTTTTCCGGAAAAAAGTACATACATCATTTGCTTAACAATTTTAAACCTTCTTTTACAATAAAATTTAAAAAAAAATTACAACAAAATTTCCATAAAAATGTTGACTAAAGCACAATTGAAGTTCAAATTATTTTTAATTTGTTTTTTGCAAAGGGCGGTTATTCTTTAAATATATACAGAAACCTTTGTCAAAACTTTTACAAATATCTTGCAAATAATAAAGAAAAATAAAATAAAACTCAATTTATTAAATTTTGTGCAAAATAAAGGAAGGAAAAATATAAAACGTGCATCAAAGGAATACGAGTACATGTAATGATAGCAACTTGCCACAGTTTACACATGAAGTTGTATGTAAATTTAAGTTTCAGTTAATTTTTTTTAAAGCATAACTTGAGGCACTTCATAAAAGAACAAAGAAGAGCATACTTTTTAAATTAAATTAAAATTAATTTTCAGAAACAAATTAAAACCAATAAGAAAAATATTTTTATAAAAATTTTTTTAATTACATAACGTATAAAATTTTTAAATATATACATATCGTTACCTTAATATAGAAAGGCCCTGAGTGATTGATCTTTGCATTTTTCTATACATTAGATGTTCTTCTATCGTAGTACACAAAAAACTCGATTTCCAAAAAATACTAATAAGTTAGGGCCTTTCTATATTAAGGCTACGATATGCTCATTAAACTTTACACATAATTAAATTATTCCAATATTAATAAAATAATTATATTGCCAAAACTTAAATTTTTTATTCCATCACTAGTCTTCTTTCCTTTTAAATCACTTAAAAATTTTCCCCAATTTCTGCAGTTATATATTGACTTTTTTTTAGCAACAAGAAAATCAATTTTACTTTTCATATATTTATGAAGTTATACTTCAACTTCCACTTAGTTTAAAGAAAAACTTATAAACTCAAATATTACTTCAACTAGTTTTTTTTGTCAAATAATACTTAAACTACTTTCCAAAAGATAAATAATATTCAAAAGATTTCCGTACACACTTGATGATAACATTTTCTAGTGGCTGCTTCCAGAAATGTGCGAGAAAAAAATTTTATAATCATAATTTAGATTTACCCTCAGCCAAATGCAGGATAAAACAACTAAAGGTATAATAACGTTAGCAGCTACTCTTTAAAATGATAAAGGGGACAAATATTTTTTATAAGTAAAAATTTGCTTTGTTTTTGGCACCTGGTTGGTCTATACCAGGTGAAGAGGTTATAAATAAATTTAATATTCTAAATTACAAATTACACTGAAAAATGTTAGGCGCAAAATATGCCAACCAAAAAAATCGCCTTAACAAATTCTTTTAGTTGACGAGAAAATTCTCTACTCTACGTGTTACTATAAAATCTTATGAAATCGTATGCATTGCAATAATAATAATAATAATACTAACATCTAAAATTCTGTTTTCTTCTCTTTTCAGGTAAGTTTCAACATGCGAAAAAATGCTGAAAATCTGAAAAATAAGTTATGTAAGTTTTTATTTTTTGCTCGTTAAAAGATTGTTAAAACTTCAATTGGAAAAGTTAGTAAAATAATATTTTTTATAAATAAATTCAGTAAAGTGTGACTTTGACTCGCACACGAAGGGTTCCGTAAGGACAGTACATACATTCATACATATACATAATACTATACGAACTTTAGCCCATATAATCAAATATCTTACCGGATGTATAATTAAAAAGAATATTTAAGTACAAGGTAACCTTTCTTCCGTTTTTGGCGATTTTTTTTAGTTGTGGAGAGTTTTCCTAATTTTGGCGATTTTTTTTTCGCCTGTGGCAATATTTTTGGTTTTTGGAATTTTTTTAGTTATGACGATTTTTCGGATTTGGGCGATTTTTTAGCTTTGGAAGTTTCTTGGTTTTGGCGTTTTTTTTCGTTTTTTTTTTAAATTTTTTGGGGTTTGGCGTTTTTTATTTTTAGCGATATTTTCGGTTTTTGGTGATTTATATTAGTTTCAGCAATTTTTTAGTTTTAGTGATTTTTTTTTCGTTTTGTCGATTTTTTTCAGTTTTTGGCGATTTTTTCGTTCTGGTGATTTTTTATTTTGTGATATTTAGTTTTAGCGTTTTTTTAAATTTCACGATTTTGCCTCTTACGGTTTCCAAGACAGCAAAGTTGTCAAAATTTCATTAACTAAGAAAATACCCTGTAATTTTATTTTTAAATTTCAGCGTCAATTGTTGTAGTCTGTATAAAAATACTCTTATTTTGAAAATGTCAAGTGTCTATTTACAATTGTCTGTATATTACATTAGGATTTCAAAATGTTTCGTTGCTCACTTTGGAACACCCTTTAATTTTTAACTGTCATATACATACATATATTAGTGGCCAAAGTTTTACATATGTATTCTGTGAAAATATTAGGTCCGCAGCTCTTACGGTTCTCGAAAAAACAGCTCGTGATGGGCAGACGGGAATCGTAGCGAAAACAATAGGGGGGCTTTTGGCCTTCTCATCAAAAATGCTAATACAGAAAATGTATTTTTTATAAAATAAAGTTTTTAGAAAATAAATTATTTATAAAATAAATTTTGTATAAAATAAATTTTTTATAAAACAAATATTTTATAAATAAATTATTTATAAAATAAATTTTTTATAAAATAAATTTTTTACAAAACAAATTTTTTTGAAAATAATTTTTTTACAAAACAAATTTTTTTGAAAATTAATTTTTTATAAAATAATTTTTTATAAGATACATTTTTTATAAAATAGATTTTTTATAATATAAATTTTTTATAAAAACTGGTTGTTTTTATAAAAGGTATTTTATATAAAATGTACTTCTTACAAAAGGAACATTCTATAACATGTCCTATTTATTAAAGGTACTTGTTTTACAGGCACTTTTTGTGAAAGGTACTTTTGTAAAAAAGTACTTTTGTAAAATTTACGTCTTATAAAAAAAAGTTACTTTTCTTAAAAGGTATTTTTTATAATAGGTACTTTTTGTAAAATGCATTCTTATATCAAATGTGCCATTTAAAAAACAAAATACTTTTACTTTTTGCTAAAGGTGCCTTTATAAAAAGCACTTCTTACAAAGGGTACTTTCTACAAAATAAACTTTTTCTAAAAGATATTCGATACAAAAGAACGTTTTTTAAAAGGCACTTTCTATATACATACACGCGTACTATTTTCTGCGACAAATTTTTCCCGGGTAACAAGAGGTAATAGGCAAAACAAAAAAACTCTAATTGAAAAGGGAGAAATTTAACGCGGAATTTTATTCATAATTGTGCTGACTTTCTAAAAGGTACTTTTTATACTTTTTATACTCTAAAAGTACTTTTCTATTATCTTGCTTTTTTTTTTTTTTTGCTAGATTGAAAATTTATTGTGGTAATTTCTTTTTTGTTGCTGTTGCGAAATCCAATTGCTGGGTTTATTTATTTATTGATAGCCTCAATGACTTGTTGTTTATCTGTAGAGAAATTTTTTTCAGCATAATTTTCTGTTTACGATAATGAACAGCATTTAAAATATATTTTTGTTTAATTTGCAAGCAAACAAAAAAAGTTGAGTAGCAAATTATATATTTTTTTTTATAATTATAGATTTATTAAGGTGGTCCTTGTTTCTCTGCGAGTATGCTAAATCAAATGCAAACATATTTCAAATATTTCGGAAATTCTGTGTACATATTTACATGGTACATATGTGTGTATGTCTATATGTTATTCATGCACATATACATACATATGTATGTACATATACATGATGAGATTTGATGAACCAAATCTGAAGCCCCCTAATATCTTTAATTTTTGCGGCATATGACCACTTACGCCACTTGCTACGTCATTTAAACAAATTTCGTTGAATAAAGTGTTAAATTATTAAATATAATAAATGTGTGTGTGTGTATGTGTGTGTGTGTGTGTGTGTGTATGTGTGTCTGTTTGAATAGATGCCGTAAGAGAAAACCAAAACGTTGCGGTTGTTGTAAAATTTATAGGCAGAGAGCGTACTTGTGAATGAAACAGTGATGCCCATTTTATAGCTCAATTGAGCTGAAACACTAAAATAAAAAATCGCCAAAATATAAAAAATCGCCAAAACGAAAAAGGAGCCAAAACTAAAAAAAAACGCTAAAAGTAAAAACAAAACGAAAAAAAGCGCAAAAACTAAAAAATCGCTAAAAATAAAAAAATCGCTAAAAATAAAAAACGAAAAAAAACACTAAAACTTAAAAATCGTTAAAAATAAAAATAAAAAATCCCCAGAAACCGAAAAAACGCTAAAAGTAAAAAACAATGAAAAAAAATTGCCAAAACGAAAAAAAAGCGCCAAAACTAAAAAATCGCTAAAAATAAAAAAAATCGCCAGCAACCGAAGAAAATCGGCAAAACGAAAAGAGCGCTAAAACTAAAAAAAACATCAATACTAAGGCAAGTAATTTTTGAGCAGCAATGGTTTGACATGAGTTCAGTTTGTGGCGGTTTATTATTAACCCTTTAATGATCATTAAGGTTTAATTGGCATGAAAAAAAATAACTATTTACAAAAGGCTTTAAAAATTAAACTGTAACAGCAGCTGACCTAGAAACACACATGACGTATATTTGCTGTATTTGTTTTAGTGTAAACGAGTTAATGCGAAATAAATAAATGTCATTACTTGGGGAATAAACAAAAATATGGGTTGACGCTGTTTCAGGTATTTCCATAGTGAATAAATTATAAGTCCACAGTTTACTGACATTACAGCAGGGATAAATGTAAAAAATTTATAATCTGTAACGAACAAAACAAAAAAACTTTCAACTACATATTCCAAAATGTATTTAATATATAAAAAATTTATCCTACCTTTTGCCTTTACAGTGATTTTTTAAATTTTTTTTGCTTTAATTTAATTTAATTTTTTTATTTTCTTTTTATTTAAATTTGCCAACGAATATATTTTGTTTTTTTTCTTGTTTAAAATTCACTACATAGAACTGTTTCCGAAAAATCAATTTATTTCTTGTTTGCTTTTTGCAACTTCAGTTGTTCGCTTGTTCATTTGTTCGTTGCTCATTGTTAAAATAAATATGTATCTTTCTTCAAACTCATTTAATAGCATGGCAGTTTGACTCTATTGTTTTACTGTAGAATTATTTGTTTTTTTTTTCTTTTGTTTTTCAGCAAATTTTATTGAAATATACAATTGCTGCAAATTTGTTGCTTTAGTGAAATATATTTGCATAGAAATACAGTGGTATGCGGCTTTAACGAACGATACGAGTATAATGTTAAGCCGATTAGTTAAATTTTCATTAAAAGAAACTTTCAATATTTTAAAAGTTTTTGTAAACAAAAACTTTACAAATTCATCGCATATGGATGTTATTTTTATAAAAAAAAAATATATAAAAATAACTTAATATAGAAACGCCCTAACTTTTTATTTATTTTAAAATGGGTCTTATGCATATTTTGATAGATTAGAAGCTCATTGATCGAAGCATGCACAATATCTCGATGTGGAAAAAATAATGAGTTAGGGCGTTTCTATATTAAGGTAGCGATTTTAACATTTTTGTAACGGAAAACAAATTTTTTATAAAGCACATTTTCATATTGTTTTTATTCGCAATCCTTATGGCAAAAAAAATTGTTTTTAATAAATTATTTATTATATTTTATTTCAATTTTAACTATCTCGGTGTAATGTAACGATTTTGGTCGGCTCTCTGTAATAAAGTCATAGATAGGAAATCACAATGGCCTTACTCAACTGTCAATTTTGGGAAGTCCCTATTAGTAGACACTGTATTTTCCCCCAGTGTATTCTTAAGTTCAGTGTCATGTTTGGAGAGGGGGTGGGGGGGGGGGAAATTGCAGATAAAACAAAAATACTAGTTTGTTGACAATAATAAATTGTTTAAAAAGCAAATAAGAAATATCCACAAATAAAATCGGAATATCAAATAACCCATCACAATGTGACAGCAAATTAATGAAAGTTACTTTAAATGCTACGAATTTCAATATTAAAGAAGTATTTATATACATACATACATATGTACAAACATCAAACTATTTATTTAAATGCATGTTCATATGTAAATAGATAAGGAAATATTAATGATATTAAAAAAAAAAATAAACCAAACACTTAAGCTCATTTACACTTAAGTCCTAATTTACACTAAGGAAGTCTTATTGCTAAGCTGATTAGTTTGTGCGAGAGAGAGAGAGAGAGAGAGAGAGAGACGAGGGGAACAGAAACGTTTCTTTACTTAGTCCTAATTTACACTATGCAAGTCTTATTGCTAAGCTGATTAGTTTTTTAGGAGAGAGAGAGAGAGAGAGAGAGACGAGGGGAACAGAAACGTTTCTTTTCCCCTCGTCTCTCTCTCTCTCTCTCTCCTAAAAAACTAATCAGCTTAGCAATAAGACTTGCATAGTGTAAATTAGGACTAAGTAATATTAAGAAATGTTTGATTATATTGAATTTTTAAACAAGTATTACTGCCTGGCTCACGATGTCGACAAGAAATTTTCGTTCGCTTATTTATATTGAAAACAAAAACAAATTTTCTTATTTTGTTTTTGTTTTCAATATAAATAAGCGAACGTAAATTTCTTGTCGACATCGTGAGCCAGGCAGTTAAACATTATTTCACAGTTTGTGGTAATTCCTCTAAGAAATTCTAGATTTTTTTTTCTTCAAAATTTTGTTACTTTACTTCGCCCATATTTGCTGGGATAATAAGAACAACAGCAAAATATTAAAAAAAACTTTACGAACTGGTCATCAATATTCAATATTCATGTGAAAATATACATACAGCAACAACAAAAAGTATCGTATAATGAAATCTCAAATATTGAAACTTTTCTTGAATAGATTAGAGATACAAATGTGTAAATATGTATATATAGTTATATATTTAGGCTTGTCTGTCTGGCTTAACATTTCCTTTCTCTTATCTTTTGAGTTGGCATCGAAGCAAATATTCTTCAGTTCAGCGGCACACAAAAAAAAAATTAAATAAATATGAAGTAGAGCAAAAACTATTAAAAATCATAAGTACTCTTAATATTCTTCCATGATTCGAACTCGGATACTGGCAATCAAGTAAATAAAATAGTGAATTCATAAAAAGTACTTAAAAGGTACTTTAAAGGTACCTTCCGAAAATATGCATTTTGAAAAAGTACTGCTTCAAAATAAATATTTGTAAATTTAAAAAAAAGTACATTTGAAAGAATTAACCTATTGAAAAAAATTCCCTTAAAAATGCTTACAGCCTTGTTTATAAAACTTATTAAGGCTTTATAAAGTGTTTTTAAAAACAAATTTTCTAACAAAATTGTTATTAAAAAGCCTTTATAAGCCTTAATAATTTTTATAAATAAGGCTATTAAAAATATTTTTTTAAAACAAAGTACATTTTATAAAAAAACTTTTTGAAGTAAACACTTGTTAAAAAAGTATCTCTTGGAAAAAGTACCTTTTAAAAAAAGTATTTTTTGATAAAAGTACCTTTTGAAAAAAGTACTTTTCGAAAAATTATCTTTTGAAAAAAGTACATTTGTAAAAAAAGTACATTGAAAACAAAGTTTGCCCTTTTTACAAGTGTACTTTTTAAAACAAGTACCTTTTCAAGAAAGCACATTTTGAAGAAAGTACCTTTTAAAGAAAGCACCTTTTGAAAAAAGTAAGTTTTTAACAAATTACCTTTTAAAAATGTACTTTTTAAAAAAGTACCTTTTAAATGAGTTCTTTTAAAAAAAGTACCTTTTAAAGAAAGTATCTTTTGAAAAAAAGTTGTTAAAAAAAAAGTATATTTTGAAGAAAGCATCTTTTGAAAAAAGGTACTTGAAGAAAGTATTTTTTTGAAAAAAGTACTTTTTGAAAAAAGAATCTTTTGAAAAAAGTATTTTTTGAAAAAAGCTCCTTTTGGAAAAAATTACTTTTTGAAAAAAGTACATTTTGAAAAAGAGTACCTTTTGAAGAAAATATCTCTTGAAAAAAAAGTACCTTTTGACGAAAATATCTTAAAAAAAAGTACATTTTGAAGAAAGTCTCGTTTAGAAAAAGTACCTTTTGACGAAAATATCTTTAACAAAAAGTACATTTTGAAGAAAGTATCTTTTAAAAAAAATACCTTTCGAGGAAAGCAAATCTTTAAGAAAAAAGTATCTTTTAGAAAAAAGCATCTTTTAGAAAAAAGTACCTTTTGAAGAAAGTATCTTTTGCAAAAAGTACCTTTGATAGAAGTACATACTCATTTCTTAAAAAATATCTTTATAAAAGTATGTACTTTAAAAAAGTAGATTTTGAAACAGTTAATTTTAGAAGCAGAAAAAACATCTCATAAAACAATTAGTATTTAAAAGAAGTAACTTTTTAAAAAATCCCCTTTTTAAGAGGTACATTTTATAAAAATTGACTTGCAAAAATGTAATTGAGAACTTTCCCTTTAAAAAATTAGTTTTCGGAAAGTATCCCCTGAAAAAATACCTTTTGAAAAAAGTAATTTTTAGAAAAAGTTTTCTTTTAAAAATATACATATTTTTTAGAAAAAGTATATTTTAAGAAAGATACATTTTGAAAGAAAAATTATTGAAAAATTATCTTAAAAACAGTCCATTTTAAAAATCATATTTAAAATTCGAAAAAAAAAAATTTTTAGAAAAAAGTCAGTTATGTTAAGATACTCTTTGAACGTTGTGAAAAAAAAGTATTGAAAAATTACATTTAATAAAAGTACTTTTTTTTTATAATAAAAAGTAAAAAAGTACTTTTTGAAAAAGTAAAACGTACTTTTATAACGAAAAATTAAAAAGTATATTGTTACAGAAGTACCTTTGAAAGAAATAGTTTTTGAAAAAAGTATATTTCAAGGAAAAGTACTTTTTGAAAAAAGTATATTTTAAGGAAACGTATCTTTTGAGAAAAGTACCTTTGGAATAAAGCACCTTTAGAAAAAAGTACCTATGGAATAAAGTACCTTTGGAATAAAGTACCTTTGAAAAAGTTTTCATTTTGAAAAGGTACCTTTTGAAAATATCAACTTTCGCAACTTTTACTTTTGGAAAAAGTAAAACGTACTTTTATAATAAAAAATAAAAAAGTACTTTTTGAAAAACTAAAACGTACTTTTATAATGAAAAATAAAAAAGTATATTGTTACAAAAGTGCATTTGAAAGAAATAGTTTTTGAAAAAAGTATATTTCAAGGAAAAAAAGTATATTTTAAGGAAACCTATCTTTTGAAAAAAGTATCTTTGGAATAAAGTATCTTTTTGGAAAAAGTACCTTTGGAATAAAGTACCTTTGGGAAAAGTCTACATTTTGAAAAAGTATATTTTAAAAATAAAGAAAAGAAAGAAAAAAGTACATTTAGACAAAGTACATTTCGAAAAAAGTACCTTTCGAAAAAAAGAGATTTGCTTAAAAAAAAGTACCTTTTGAAAGCAGTACCTTTCTTTAAATAGTTTTTTTTTTGTTGTTAAAATAATAAAAAAGTTTTTGCAAAGTTGCTTTTGAAAACGCATTTTGGAAATTACTGACTTAATTGAAATTATATTTAGTAAACTTTCATAAAAAAAAAATTTTTAAAAAACCAAGTTCCGTTAATAATGTACTTTTCAAAGAATTTGTTTTATGAACTTTTAAAATATATTTTTTGTAAATGTGTTAAAAAAATATCTTTAAAGGTCGGCAGGCTATCCCTTTGGTCAAATTTCCCACATCCAATACAATTTTTAAGTCTATAAAAATCATTAAATACCTAAAATTGATTTGACAAAGACGAGTCTTTTTTCCGAAATTTCTCGTCAACGATATCTTAACTCGATTTTAGTCAAATTCAGAACTATCTACGTATCTTTTTGAGATTAATAACTAATTAGTCTTTGAACTTTTAATAGTTTGTGAAATCTTTTTATAAACCAGTTTTATAAAAAAATTTATTTTCGAAAACTTTCGAAATCTGGCGACTGAATCGTTTCACTATCTTAAGCTCAAAATTGTTTTCCGATCTGTTGACCCGTTCTTATCATATGAGATGTTTACATACACACACATACACACGAACATGCACATACACATACACACAGGCATCCTTAATGCCATCAATGCGAAAATAGCAAGAATAGAGTTTAAGACCTCAACATTTTTATGAAAACTCGATTTTCGATTTTTTTTTTAAACCAGTAACTGCCTATAGTGAGAAGTTAAAAAGCATTTATACTTTTTCAGTTTACTTTTCAAAGCTTTTCTTGAAAACATTGTTGGAAAAATAAATATCTCAAAAAATTATTTAAAATATTTCCAATTTATTTTGCTCTCCACTGTCTGTTGCAAATTGTTTGTATATTTTGGAAGAATAACAAACACTTTGAAGTCCGCATTTGATTTCATTTGCGAAGCGGCCTTCAATCTATGTTAAAGTATCTCTTTCGCTCTTTCTCTGTCTCTCTCTCTCTCTCTCTCATATGATTATTATCGTCATTAGCATCAGTGATGCCAACTTTTTTTTGGCTCCAAAAGCACATCAATATTTAAAATAAGCACTAAAAATGGTAATTTTGAAATCTAATAAAAACCTAAAAAGCACTAACGTGAAAAACGAGTGAAGTTTCAAACTAGTGAAGTTTAATAATGTTTAATATTTTCTAAGTTATTCTATATTTCGTCAATAGTATCATCTTTAATGAAATATATGAGACGCAAAAGGTATGATTTACACTGAAAAAATAAATACACCAAGTTTTTATTGAAGTAATTTTATGAAATTAGAGAAATTTCTTAAAAGCACTACTTAATGTTTTTTCTTAGTTTGGCACTAAGTCCTAATTTACACTCAGCAAGTGTTATTGCTAAGCTGATTAGTTTTTTAGGAAAGAGAGACGAGGGGAAAAGAAACTTTTGTGTTCCCCTCGTCTCTCACTCTCATACAAACAAATCAACTTAGCAATAAGACTTGCTTAGTGTAAATTAGGACTAACGCTCAAAGTTTGGCGTTTTGAATCTTCAAAAAGCACTAAAAACTGTGCCAAAAGCACCAAGTTGGCATCGCTGATTAGCATGGCCAATGGCTTCGCTCAAGTCTGGTTTATTGATTTAATTTTATTCATAACTTAAAAATCATTACAAACTATTCAGTCTTAAATAAATCCGCGGACATTGAACATCGCTTGCTAAGGAGCTGCTGGTTAAGAAATAATATATTTAAAAGTTTTGTTTCATTTATTAAACGCTTTCAAAGCAGATAGCGAAAATGCAAATTTCTATTGTGTTTTCATTAATTTGCTGCTTAGTGGCTGGTGCCTGGGCCAACACAGGCGCCTCAGCCCCTGGTAAACCTGGTGTGCCAGAAAAGCATTTGATTTGCTATTATGATTCCTCCAGTTTTATCAAAGAAGGTGAGTTTGAAGAGTATCTATGAAAATAAAAAAAAAACACTTTGTTATCCAGTGGGAGGAAGGAAGGGGGCATGTATGTGGTTGTTCTCGATAGATATTGAGGTTTTCTAGTGTGGTTTTTTCTTTCTTTTTTTTCTTCTTTGCAACTTAATCGTATTACGCAATAAGAATAGAAAAATCATTTTAATTTGAGACAAAATTGTGTAAATTAATGTTAATTATTCTTGATTACTATTGTAGGCAAAGCGAAAAAAAATTTAAAGTAATGAATATTTAAAATGACATACTTTTACATATAAAATAAAAGTTGGAGATTTTTTTTAATAGAATTCACTATTATTTTTTTTATTTATTATTTATTAATTAATTTTTGTTAACAACTATTTTAAATTTCCACATTAAAGTATTAAATAAAAAATATAAATATTGAAAAGGTTTCTTAGAATAATTTTTATTAATTAATCATTTCAAATAAAATAAATAGTGCATAAATAATAAGCCATGAGTAGAATGTGTTGATAATCCATTGAAACTGATAACCTTTCGTTTTTATATAATTTTCGCTGTTCGAGACGTTTAGGCAGAGCCAACGAAATCGAAATTATATAGTTATAAAATTAGACAAATACTACAATTTCAAATAATTTGCCAACACAAACAACAATGCCCGAAATTTACATTCTCGGCTTCAATTGTCATCTGGAAAATATTTAATTGAGAGAAAAAAAATATTACTGGGAGATGTTTGGCGATTTTTTATCAAAGCTAAATTCTGTTAAAACTTCCGCCTTAAAGTTATTTACATATGACATGACTGTGTCTCATCTTGTGCAATAAATTTTCGAAGGCTAATTTTATTCTTATTATTTTCTGAGTATTTTTGTTGTTGCAATAATTAGTAATCGTTGTTAATTTATTTTAAATTCTTTTAAAATTATTTTAATTTTTAAAAGCTCGCACTTGCTTGAAGCACCAATCGAATGGGCAAGCACAAATGAGGAATTAAGCCAGGGGAATCTTCAGGTATAATTTCACAAATTCAAAAGTTCGAGCAATAGCTGTAAAAATTTTGAAAGGACATGTTCAGGCATGTTCTAGCACTGGCATAATTTTCAAATCGTCAAACTTGTTTCTCTAAATCAGGCAACAATAATGAAGAAAATTCCGCGAGAAATTTCTCCCTTTTCCAATTAGAATTTTTGTTTGTTGTCGCTATTACTTGCTAGTGTTAGAAATTGTTCCCTGGGAAAAATTTCACACGGAATTTTATTCATGATTTCTTCCCCATTGATTTGAGTCAGCTGTTTTTTGAAATCAAGGGAAAATTAACAAAACAATAGAACATTTTATAAATTTATTTTGTTTTTAATAAACGTTTTACCAAACTATTGCTATTTTTGATTAAAATCAAAAGAAAACATATTTAATTTTAGTTATTAATAATTTTAAGGTTTCTTTAAAGTTTGATTATAAATAAATAAATCAGTTCAGTTCAGTTCAGTATACGCTTGCGATTTGAACTCGCCCAACTTCTTGGAATTGTGAACTCTGCAACATTTATCATGCTCTGGCAATTCGCATCGCGGCAAATGTTAAGCGAAATGCGATTCTCAGAACCTGCCCCCGATAATTTATTGGGTGGCATTAATATAGAAAGGCCCTAACTCATATTTTGTTTGAAATCGAGTTTCTTTGTATATTTCGATATAAGAACATCGGGAAAAATAAAAAATCTCGATTTAAAAAAAAAATAGGAGTTAGGGCCTTTATATATTAAGATAACGATATGTATATTTGTGGTCAAGAGTATAAAAATATGCATACATAACACTATGCATGAGTGCAATAAAAACACGGACTTGACAGTGGCTATTTTGGTGACAAATATTTTTTATGGACCCCCAAAGATTTCGAAAATGTTTGACCAATAGCTAATTCAAACTTGGCCGTAGCTCTTAACTGTGTATGGCAATAATGTAGCTAAGACTGAGCCGAACAAGTCTTGTTAGGATTTTATGCCAAAAAAAATATTTCTTCGTCCATTTTTTTTATAAAGAGAAAGAAAAAAATTGGAAGTTATTCTGAAAAAAGTGTAAAAAATTTCCAAACTAAGTATAGGTTTTTTTATATCCTTGCTAGTAGAATCGTAGCTATACATACATACATTGTTTTTTAGAGTAATACAAAATCATTTTGTGATTGAAAGCAAAAAAATAAAATAAATAAAAAAATAAGAAATTTCTTGAAAATGCTAACCGAAGGTTAACGAAATATCGAAATAACATAAACAAAAAAAATACATAAAGAGCCAAAACTTATTAAAAACATAGTTGAATTGTACAGTGTTATATCTGTGGCAAAAAAGGAAAAAGTGCTTAAGTCGAGATAAGCTGATTTTGAGTTAATGGTATTTCCGTAATCTGCATGTTTCAAAGTACCCCTGAGCAAAATCTCAATTAATTTGTGCGATTTATTAAGAAGTTATAGCAAAATTACTTGCGGCTTAACTTTTTTATACTTCTAATCTCATTTGGAATAATAGCTTAATTTAGGTTATACTTTAGTATATATCAATTTAAATGTATTATTTACAGAGTGTAGAACGATATATGCTTAAAAAAAATTAAGGTTAACAGAGCATTGCCCAATTCAACTGTAAAAGAAATAAATTTCGGAAAATCGGCTTGAACGCTTAAAAGTGCTCTCCTGCAAAACAGTAAAATATGACTTGAGCACTTATTGTTGCCACAGTGTATAATCAGTTTGCTCTTTCTCTTTAAATTCAAAATTCTAATTTACTCCATTTTTACTGGAAGAAAGCGGGTGTGTTTGTAAATGCATCACTGCTTTGCATCATAAGTGCAAACTTTTATTTAAAATGCAATACAAGTTCGCCTGATAATCTGTTTTAGTAGTAATCATGTTTGTACACCATATTTGGCATTTATTTGTGAGTTATTTACTTCAGTGAACCAGTTTAGAATATTTAAATTTTCATTTGCAGCTCAAAGATGCATTTACGAACATTTTTAGTAGTAGTTAAATTCTATTTTTATTATTTCTGCCTTTATAGCAACAATCTAACTTTAGGGATAGAAATTTATTTTTGCGTAAACATTAAAAATTTTTTTATGAAAACTTGTAAAGGATTTACCAAAGATTAAAATAACATCAAAGAGCTTTAGAAAAGAATAAAAAAAAAATAGTTTTAAAAATTAAACATCAAAAGGTTTTTGCTTGCCACATACATACATACGCCCCTCCCTACAAGGCACAGGTAATATTTCTCTTTTTTTAACTAAGCAAAAAAAAAAAAATAACATTCCATAATTTTCAGGTTTGGCCAAATTGATTGTGGACGACTTGGAACCCGCTTTCCAATTCTGCACTTACATCGTTTACGGTTATGCGGGCATTGAGCGTGACTCCTTTAAGGCTTTGAGTATGAATCAAAATTTGGACTTGGATTTGGGTAAAGGTTTGTATCGTACTGTCACCCGTCTAAAGCGTAAATATCCCAATGTCAAGATTTTGTTGAGTGTGGGCGGTGACAAGGATATTGAGACTAGTGAAGATGCCAAGGACTTGCCCAATAAATATTTGGAATTATTGGAAAACCCTACTGGGCGTATGCGTTTCATTAGCACCGTCTATGCCTTGGTGAAGACTTATGGCTTCGATGGCTTGGATATTGCTTGGCAATTCCCCAAGAACAAGCCCAAGAAAGTGCACAGTGGTTTGGGTAGTTTTTGGAAGGGCATCAAAAAAACATTCAGTGGCGATTATGTTGTGGATGCCAACTCCGAAATGCACAAGGAACAGTTTACGGCCTTAATGCGCGATTTGAAAAATGAATTGAGGCCGGATAACTTTTTATTGTCCGCCACTGTATTGCCCAATGTGAATTCCTCATGTGAGTGCAGAAATTTAAATGTGTTTTTTATATATGTATGTAAGTAAAATAATTGTTTCTGCTATATCTATCTAATCTAGTGTTCTACGATATCCCTGCTATAATAAATTATGTTGACTTTGTTAACTTGGCTGCTTTTGATTTCTACACTCCCGAGCGTAATCCCGAATTGGCTGACATAACCGCTCCCTTGTATCCCATGGTTGAACGTAATCCCGACTTTAGTGCCGACTCCCAGGTACAATTTTGGTTGCGCCAGGGTTGTCCATCCACTAAAATTAATTTGGGCATCAGCACTTACAGTCGTCCTTGGAAATTGACTGAAGATTCGGGAGATACCGGTGTACCGCCAGTACCCAAGGTGGAGAACGATGCCCCTCTGGGTGTCAATACCCAAACTAAAGGCTTGTATAGCTGGCAAGAAACCTGCTCCATGTTGCCAAATGCCAATAATATGTATGCCAAGGGAGCTGATGCGCCTCTGCGTAAGGTCTTGGATCCCTCGAGACGCAGTGGCGTTTATGCCTTTAGAGCTGCTGATAAAAAGGGTAAAAATGGTGTTTGGATTTCGTATGAAGATCCCGATACGGCCGCCGATAAAGCTGCTTATGCCAAAAATTATAACTTGGGCGGCGTGGCTTTGTATGATTTGTCTTACGATGATTTCCGTGGTCTTTGCACTGGTGACAAATATCCCATTTTACGTGCCATCAAATATCGTTTGGTCAATTGAAATCGTTTATTCATGAAGTGAAAATAAGTGTAAATTTAAATTTTTATGTAACTAATTGCGATAATTGAGAAAAATATATTTTTTATTTTAATTTTTAACTAAGACGAAATTTGCACATGAAATTTAAAAAATTTCGCTCAATGAAGAGCGAGTTATACAAAATTAAAATCTTTGATTGGGCTGAATTTATTACCAAATTTATTGTGAAATTAGTTGCCGAGAATTTTTTATTTGTTAATACGATTTCTGGAGAATCACATCAGATGAAAAAAAGTTGCTAAAATGGTTAAGAAATTCATGCTACGCCATTTTTTCTCTAACGCTCCTTCCCCTAGGAGCAAGAGCAAGGCTTGAAAGTTTAAAACCTGTGATGGCTGTCATTATTAATTCATTAATTATATTATCTTCTATATATCCTCGCCTGAAATCCAAAAGGCCGTAAGTAGACTTTTTAGTTTTTAACAGGAGAAGCAAAAACCTTATACATTTAAGACTATTTATTTGTTATCTTTGAACATATGCGAGTCGTATTTTAGCGAATTTGGTTAATATTTTGGTCAATCACATCATAATCAATCAAAAAGTCTTTTTGAATTTTTTTATAGTAACGGCCTTTTGGATTTTAAGTGACGATATATAGAACGGGATGTATTTTTTTTTTGGTTAGTTGTTTTTACCTTATAGGAGACCAGTGGTGCGATTCACTAACTTTTGTTTAACGATAATCGCATCGTTAAAACAATTATAACGAAAATTTATCGAATTTAAAATTTAGTAACATTTTTAACGATATTCGCTGTAGGCTAATATCAGCTGTGTCGCTATTTAAGCGACAATAATTTATGTGCTGTTAATTTTATCGACAAAAATCAACACAAAATATCAGCTGAGTACTATCGTTAAAAAGAACTTACAGAATCACACAGTCGTTCTTGCAAGCGATAAAAACTATAGACAAAAATTACGATTGTCGGATTGTTAAAAGTTACTGAATCGCGCCACAGTGGTGCCATTCAGTAACTTTTAACGATCCGACAATCGTAAGTTTTGTCTATACATTTTTTCGCTTGCAATAAAGTTTCTGTGATTCTGTAACTTATTTTTAACGATAATAGTAAGCAGCAGATATTTTCTGTTGATTTTTGTCGATAAAATTAACAGCACATAAATTATTGTCGCTTAAATAATGACACAGCCCGTACAGCGAATATCGTTAAAAATGTTACCGAAAAGCAAATTCGATAAATTTTAGTTATAATTATTTTAACGATGCGATGATGCGTTAAAAAAGTTAGTGAATCACATAACTGGCCTCTGGACCGAACTTTTTGAAATTTTTACAACGATTAACTGGGACTCTGGAATGAATTATGGACTACTTTTTTTCAACCACGCCCACTTTTACGCCCATGTTTTTAAATTATGTAACTTCATCCACATAGTCTTTAACAGATTTTATAATATAAACGGGCATAAAAATTCGCCATTTATGGACCAATTTTCAAAATTCTTTTTGCATATGAAAATGTCCACTAAATTTTTTTTAGAAATTAAAAAGGGGGAAGGTAGAGTGTCGCAAATTGCCCGCCCGACTAATTGATTATCAAACAACTGCGTCATTTGTCAATCAATTTTCAAAATGATTTTGCATATGGAAGAGGTTTACTAAACTTTTTTTAAATGTGTGATGAGGGAGGGGGGCGAAATGTCCGCACCAAAAAAATTTATTATCAAATTACTTTGCCGTTTGTAGACACAATTTCCAAAATAATTTTTTAATATGGAAAAGGTACACAAATTTTTTTTTAAGTTTTGGGGGGAAGCGAAGTGCCCGCCCTAAAAATGGATTTTCAAATATTTTTGTCATTTGCAGACCAATTTTCTAAATTCATTTTGCTTATAGAAAAGGTTCACTAAAATTTTATTTTTAGAAATTGGGCCCTCCCAAAAAATGCAAAATGCCCGCCCCAAAAATTTATTATCAAATAGTTTTGTCATTTGTGGACCCATTTTCAAAATTCAGCTAAGTGCCCGCCTTTAAGAAGTGAACATCAAATAACTTCGCCATATGTGAGCAAATTTAAAAAATTCTTATTTTGTGTGGAAGAGGTCCACATTTTTTTTTTAAATTGGAATGGGGGCAAATGTAGCAAATCGCCCGCCCCAATAATTGATTATCAAATAGCTATTGTTTTGTTATTCGTCTACCAATTTTCACAATACTTTTCGCATGTGAACCAGCTCCACAAATTTTTTTTTCATTGGGGGAGGGGCGGGGAACAAAGTGCCCGCCCCGAAAATTGATTATCAAATAGTTTTGTAATTTGTGAACTAATTTAAAATTTGTTTTGCTTATGGAAAATTATGTGTTTTTTTTTAATGGGGAGGAAGTAGCAAAGCGCACCGAGTTTAGTTAGTTAGTTATATATTATCATATTTTACTTAACCGACATAATTCTTGGACCTCGTTTTTTTTTTTTTGACAAAAACCATTATTTACGACAGCAAGTAATAGATTTTGGTCAAAAAATGAAGTTCGCAAATTATGCCGCTTAAGCTTTTTGTCGGTTAGGGCACGATATATAACGTTTTGGGATTCTGGGAGTCGATTATGAAAATTTTCGCCGTATGTATGTGTGAATGTGCGTGTGTAAGTATGTATGTGTATATGACCATTTCCACGAGAAAGTTTACTTTTTTGTCCCGTGCGACAGCAAGCAATTAACATTGTATTTCAGAACAATGTCAGTTGATTTTTCTTAAAATTTTACCTAATGTAGAGCTGCTGACGCCCTACACAAATATATAAACAAGTAAAAAAAGTTTCGTTTTCTTTAAAAAAACAAGCATGTTTATCTGGTGTCGCACGCTACAAAAAGTTGACATTCCTGTGGAAATGCCTACATATATGCATTCGAAAGATGTTGAGCTCACTTAGATGTCCCAAGATAGTGAATTGATTCGGTTCAGCGAAATTTGAAAATTTACGAAAATAAAATGTTAACAAAGCTCTTTTTTCATTACTAAGCCCATCAGATTAAACGTTTTCTGACGACATCGTGCTACCGCTCGTATAACATTATAGTCCTTTGTTAGCTGCACCTGTTTAAGGTATTTTTTATCTGTTTCTATTCCCTTAAAGCTTGCAAGTTAAATATTAAATTTTACATTTAAGCTGATTGGAATTCCAACCACATTTTATCAACGTATAGAGACAAGAGCATGAAAACAATAATGTAAGTTAAACAAAAACATAATTACGAACAAACAGAGACAGACAGCAATACACTCTTGTTGTAAAGAGCGGAAATGAACGGAAATTCTAACAAAGCTAGTTTCTGTTTTATTTTTAATACCTTCCTCCCGCCCCGCCCCCCTTTAAACGTTTCGATTTAACGCACCCAAAGGACAGGGATAATAACAAGAAACAAAATTTATAAAAAAAAATACCAAGGCAGCAGCTACAAGGAAGAATATTAATCACAACTGGTATTTAATAACAATGTACGAGGAAAATTACACTCACACACATGGTCGTCGTCGACAGGGCGCTGAAGCAAGAGCGGAAATGTAAAAATTAAAAAAGGAAAAGAGCTGAAATAATTAGGGGAAACAAATTCTATGAAATTCTATTATTCCTGTAAATTCAAGGCTTGCCTTATTGCCTTTCATACGAATACGTTTGGAAAACAAAAAGTTTATTGTGTGTGAAATTGAAAAAAAAGGAACAATTTGAAAAGTGGTGGCGGACGGGCGCCTAAACATAAACAGTGAAAAAGGCCTTGAGCCTTAATATTGTTGTCTTAGAGTGTAAACATGCAAAACGCAATATTTTTATCACATATAGTGCCATAAGCGTCAAAAAAGCTTAAGCGACATTATTTTCAATCTTCATTTTTTTTACCAAAAGCGATTATATACGATCGTAAGCTTTTTTAGTGGTTATGGTCTGGTATGACAATTTAGTGCCATTCGAAAAAGAAAAGGAAGCCTCATCTATTGGGTAAAATATTAATTTTCTTTTCAAACTCTATAGTATTTTGTCTCTCGTGTGAAATTTGCAGGTTTACACTGTAAAAAAAGGATACTAGTATTGTCTCGCTCCTGTAAAATTTGCTTGAAGTGAGCTAGCAGATTTAAACTTAAAGCCGACGATTTGTTTTTAAACCTTTTTATCTTATTTTTCAAAGTCATAAAACTTATGACCATTTCTTGGTTAAAAGTAAACATTAAACTACTAACACGATTTTTCTTTCAGTGTAATCGCTCTAATAAAAAAATGCTCTTAAGCACTTTAGATAAATATTTACAAATGTTTTACAAAATTCAAATGTCTCTTATTAACTTTAATAAAGCAGAAACACTTCCGTAGAGTCTGCCCGGAATTGGAGAATGAAAATCTCCAAAAAGCCCTGCCATTCTACTCAGTAATTCAAAAAGAAAATAAATGCTTTCGAATTGTAGTGTTAATAAAATACAAATTCAAAAGCTTTTTCTTTTGTTTCGGAATACGGAATAGAATCCCTGTTTAAGAAAACAAAGTTTTCAAAATCTCTCTTTTAAAAATAGGGGTTTTTGTAAGAAACTTTCAATTAAGTCATATTCTTTTAAGGAGTAATTTTCAGGTTTTGTTTTTTTTTTGAATACAACCAACAATTTGCCGTTGGATGGTTGCTAATTAAGGGAGTTACTATGTTCCGCAAAAATACTGGCCGTAATATTTTCCACAAAGTAGCTGGACATGCCCTACCCATCAGATGTGAAGAACACATAGTTTCATATACCGTTATGATGCACGAACAGGCCGAAGGGTGGGGAAAAGTGGGGAAATTTAACCCTATTCAAATAAAATTCCGATGTGTGCTCTAAAAACGCCGACTCACGTTTATTTTTATTCTATACCGGAATTAGTTTTTAGAAAAAGTTCGAAATAGTTGTACAGTGTCCCTGAATACACCTAAGCTGGAAGTTTACATTAAACACTAAAAATAAGTTTAGCACTAGAAGTAAGAGTAAAATTAATGGCAGCTTGCATTTAAGTTATTTCCACCGCCGTTTAAGGGTACTTGCCCCCTAAAGGTTAAATCAGGAGTTTGATGTGAATTCGCAGCTTTTGTAGAACGTTTCAACCCGTGAAATCCCTGGGGGTATACTCTATAATTCGAAACGAAAGAAACTGTTTTCGAATTTACATGTTATAAGCATACAAATTCGAAAGCATTTTCTTTCGTTTCGAATTACAGAGTAGACCCCCTGGACTCATATTTAATAAAAATGCAAAAAGCACCCGTATTAGGGCTAAAAAGTTCGGAACAGTATGAAACCTCTTTATCGAAAGTCAAACGTTTTATTAATCATATCAGAGAGTTGCACAAGTAGGCATTGGCGTAGCTATAAATTTTTTGTAGGGGGACATTGTGGCTAATGATTTTCATGAATAATAATAAAAATAAAAATTGCATGCATTTTTTAATAATTCTGGGGGAGGGGCAACAACAGTTCTTGGGGGGCAATGCACCCCCTAAGAATGGCCTTTCTACTTTCTATGCAAGTAAGGGTAAATGTCTTGCCAGGGATGATAACTCTTCTTGGCTAATGGGATAGTCCCGGTCTGCGTTTCTGTCCGCGATGTTGATGACGTTTTGCCTTGGCAGTAAATCCTATCACAATCGTCACAAATGTAAGTTCAAGGAGGACTTACTCACATTGCCGCAGTAGGAACAATTGCAATAGCCCCTGCTATACAGAGACATACTAGCCTCTGTAATTTCTTCATTTGATTTCTGGTCTAAGCCAGCCTAGGTCGTGATAGGTCTCACTATCACCGTGTATATTAATCTAAGAGTTTTGAGTGACAACCCCATGTCTTTCCTGGAACAAATCTGCATTAGTGCTTTCTTGCTTTGCGGCAGTCGTTTATACATGCTGTCTCTATTACGACGATGAGCGCTCGAGCAGCTCGCTATCTATCTACTTAGATATGGTTAGCCAGCGGAAAATTGTTTTGCTCCTGGTGAGGAGATTAATGGTAGTCTTTGCAGGGCTGATATTCAGCCCTACAGATAAGCACTATTGCTTCACCATCCTTACTCCGTTCTATATAATGCAGTCTTTTTGTAATATAAACATATTATAATTATTATTTTTATTACTGCTTTTAAAGCCAGTCTTAAGCCTTTATTCATAGCATTTAAAATCAAGTTAAAGTTTTTCTTTTCATTTAAAAAATTTATGGGTTTTTGTTAGGAAATATTCTGCTTAACTTTCAAACAGACCTTTAAGCCAAATCTTAAGCAATTATTCAAATATTTTAAACTAATGAAATATTTACTAATTAAAAAAAAATAATTAAGCTGGGCAACAACCAACCCTGCAGTTAAAAAAAAATGTGAAACCCAACATTTACAGCCTTATTTATAGAAGTTATTAAGCCTTTAGTTATAAAGGGTTTTCAAAACAGTTTTTCCTAAAATAAATTTCTTATTAAGCATTCATAAAGCTTTATTAATTTTTATAACTAAGACTGTTAGTATACATTTTTAAAATGAGGATTTGCTACTGATGCTGCTGAGTTTCCATTCGACATAATGGACGAAGCAGCATCGTTTATCATAGTCATTATAATATAGTTTTTTTTTTTACAAAATCACTGAAGTGTCTAACAGGAATTGTCTATTATGCTTAGAATTGTTTAATGTTAATGTTAATTTCAAAGGTACACTTTCAATGTAAATTATTTAGAAATAATTTTAAGCAGGAAAGGATTTTTTTTTCATAGAACAATAAGATAAAAGACTATGAATTAAGAACGTGACGACAGTTGCAGAGAAATGTTAAAGTTTGTTGCCCTTAACAAAAGTACACCTAGAAAATTTAATCAGGAAACAAAAAGTGTGTATAAATACTTAAGTAATGTTTAATAAAATTAAATGAGAAAATATAATAAATTTGTAGAAGTTTTCGAAATAGTAAACATGAATGTCATAAGTTTGGGCATAAGTTCCTCAAAATTTTATATTGGCGTTATTCGATGTTTGATACAAATGGTCTAGCATAAGTGCAAATGCAAAATATCGTAGCTTTTCTTTGAATTGTGTGTGTATTTTGTTGTTGGATTTTGAAGAAAAGCTACGATATTTTGCATTTACAACGACGCAACACAATTTGCATCAAACACTGAATACCGCCATTGTAAACCTAATTATTATTATTTGACAAATTTATCATACAAATATGTCAAATAAGGCCTTAATAAACCTAAAATATCTTTTGTGAATACGGCAGTAATTTGATTTAAAAAAAATATTTTCTGGTCCTGTTGACAATAAAAAAAAGAAAAACACCTCATATATTTATTACATTTATTCTTTTACTTCTTAACCTTAACACTTAAATATTTAAAAAGGCATTTAAAAATCCCAAATCTGCTCCATACATTGTAAACAGTGTTGCCAGTACCAAAAAAGTCTCTGGAGAAATCTCACGCGGAATTTTATTCATAACTGCCCTGATTGTGTAAAAATTTCATAATAATATCTCGTTTACTCAACTCTTGAAAGTAAAATAAGATTTTCTTTTCCCATTAAGTTGTATGTAAATTGCATACTTTAAACTCGTTTTCTGGCAAACTAGTTTTTTTTCGAGTTATGACGTTCTTTGAGTAAATGAGCGATATGTACATATAGACATATGTATGTATATATGCATGTATACATTTTATTGGGTCGCATTTGACTTAACTTACAAAAATATTTTACAGGAGAAGCAAAAAACAAAAATTATAAGAGAGGTTGGTTAGGACACCCGGTTATAGCTATGCTGCTTAATTATATAAAACAAATTTCATGTGCAATACAATTATACCATATGATGATGTCAAATTCTCTGCAAATATTTCAAAACGTTTTCATTTATTTCCCATTATTTTCTTTTCTACCGGAGTACGATTAAATTAATGTATTGTTTGTGGCCGGTGGCGGCTGTTAGTTGGCTTACAGCCAATCCGCTGTGTTCTATGGCTTATGCTCATGTGCAAAAACAAAACAAAAACAAATTGAGCAATCGTTCTCATTGTTTGTGTTGCACTCAATTCAAAAAACGAAACAAAACAAAATCAAACAATTTGTTTCGTTTATACTCGTACTCTCGTTTTAAATACACAGAAATCAAAACAAAAATAAATTTATAACTGCAATAGTGTCGATTATTTTTGTTACGAAAATCACGTCCTAAATCCTGTATCGCGCAATAAATAGCATAGCTATAAAAAAATCTGAAGAAACTTGTAGTTAAGGCCCCTTGCTTTTTTTTTAATAAAAGTTTAAGTTTTGATCGCAGAAGTGTAAAATATTGTCAAGAGACATCTACTTTAATAGCATTCATAATAATCAATCAAAAACTCAATTATGAATTTTTTGTTACCTACGCCCTTTGCATATATGTATATATGTATATTTGCGGTGAAGAGTATAAGAAATGCGTATATAATTATTATCTTCAAAAGTAACTAAAATAATAAAAAGAACAACTACACATGTACGCATTGAAAAAAAAGCAATTTGGCCTACTTCTGGCAAAACGGCAACGCTGACTGCAAGTAACCGTACAATTGTATGCGTGTGTGTATGTGTGTGCACAAATGTTTTACTAAAGTATAAAGTATTCATATAAAATTACTCCCCTAAGGTATGCTGTAGTATTTATGGCAAAATCTAAAGCTGCTAACAAATTACAATTTAACCTTTAAACTGCTAAAAAATAATTTTTAAGTTGGATAACTTAAATGAATTTTACTGCTAAAACTCTTAAAATAAAATGACAAAAAAAAAAACAGCAACAAATTTTATTAAATAAATTTTAATAAATAAACCAAGTTGTTGGTGTTGCATGAAAAATAGAAAAAATAATAAATTTCTTTAACAGTTTTTAATAATACTAAAACAATTATAAGCGAAACGAGTGGGAAGTTGGACTCGATGTGAGTGCGTGTGTGTGTGTGTATGTGTGTGTATGTGTGTGTATGTGTGTGTGTGCAAGAAAGAGCTGTAAAACTTTATTCTAAATGAACAATTTTCCAATATGTAATTCCTTTCGACAAGTTTGTGGGAAAAACTTTATGTGGAACAAAAACGTTTTAGCAGTTTAGAATTTATTGATTTTCCTTGAAATTTCACTTGATAAAAATGAAAATAATGAACAAAAAGTATTGTTAGAACAAAAGCTTTACAAATTCGTGAGGAAGGGCGAGTTATAAAATCAAAAGAAATTTTATTTTTATGTTTTCTTTATTTTTTTGTGTGCCAAAGAGTTGTATATGGGCCATTAATAACACAATTTGCTTTTTCTCTACTTGAAGCTTCTTTAGCTATTTCTCTTTTTCCACTTGCTCTACTTTTGGATTTTATATACTTATTGCTTTCAGCATTAATCTAAGTTTTCTAAGCTTTATTTTCCTCCATTTTACAAGGACATTGTGGGCATAATGATTTCTTTTATTTGTAAGGTGAAATGTTCTTAATAACATCAAGCCTTAATCCTGTTATGGAAATATGTTAAGCAGGAAGGTTAAGGAGGATACGTGACCATAAAAGAAGACACTAAGCCAAAAGGCAAATAATCTAAGTTAAAAGGGAGAGAGGAAAAAATTAAAAAAGGTCTTTTATAGCAGAATCAAACTTATGGAAATTTTGCTATTTTGTTTGTCTAACAGAGGTGCGCTAACTTTAGTCATTTAATATTAGGGGCTGGATTATGGTTGCATTGCCACAGTTGCTAAAGTTTTTACATAATATTAATATTAATTTAAGTTGCGTTGCCATTTGAGAGTGCAACTAAAGTGTGGTTGCCATTCATAGTTGAGCTATAACATTTTATTATTTAAGTTGCTCGCTGTTGCTTTAGAATTTGAAGGCTTTATTTATATAAAATTGTTAAAAGGCTTAATAAGAAATTTTTTTAATGAAAATCTGTTGCATAATCCCTTTATAAAGCCTTAATAATTTTTATAATTAGGGTAGTCAAATTTCACTGAAATCAAATTTAAAAAAAAATTTAATCTATTTTTGTCAAGAGTCAAGTCATTTGATCGAAATTTTTACACAATATGAATCACTATATCAGTTCTGCAAAATGAGGAGTATGCGAAATATCGAAATTAAAGAAAAAATTTTTTATATGAAAAACAAGACCTCTTCTAATAAAATATTAGAAGAAAAATATGGGAAAAATGTTGCTCTTCTTTTTAGAAAAGCGTTGTCATCCCTCCTTTTTTAAATATGCATTATTATTTTACAGCTTTGAAGGGCATAAGGTTGGACGTTTATACTTATATATTTCTTTAGGCTTAGTAATAATGTTTTTTGTGCAAATTTGCTAAAAAAAATAGTGTCTGGATTCGAAATAAAAAAAAACAAGTCTCATCATATCTCTTTTCTAATCCAGTCACGTTCAGTTTAATTTATATTAAACCATTTTTTCATTTTAAAAAGCCAAGACGTATAACATTTCGTAATGTATACATATGTATTAGGGCGGATCGATTTAAAAATCGCACAAATTACAAGGAAAATCGTATTCTAGGGATCAAAATAAGAAACTTTACCGAAGGAACCATACTTCTAAAATGTAATTTGATGTCCCGTTGATCCGAAAGGTCAAATTTTGAAAAATCTCACTTTGACCCATTTAGAGTTCCTCAATCGAGTCAAAACGACGTTTGAAATCGATTAAAGAATAGTTTAACAGATTTTCTTTAATCTATGACTAAATTGTCCGTAGTCGAAAGAGAACCATGATAAGTCCCAACAATGCAGACTTATTTAATTATAGACTTAACGTCAAATTAAATATATATTTATACTTGTATTTAGTATTTTTAATTTAATTTTATATGTTACCTTATGACGTTTCTTTTCTCTATCGGGCACTGCATGCCAATTGAATTGTAAATTCCAATCGAAACCGCCCACATTGACACCGCCCGAATCACGATAATGATATTCCAGTGTTGTATCATCGATCACATCTATAACGGGACACACAACGGTGGTAGAATTTCTAGCAATACGATCCAGCAAAGGCTCCAGCCAACCTATGTTGAGTAAAATAATATTTTAAAGGGCGTATTCATAAAAAATATTTTTGATTTTTTTTTAAATTTATAAAATTTATTTTAATTTTATTTAATATTTTAATGGTCGTATTCATAAAAAAATATTTTTGATTTTCTAAAATTTATTTTATAAAGCCTGCTTAATAAAATCAAATTTTTTTTATGAACAAGGGGCCATTCACATAATACGTAACGCTCCGGGCTAAGGATTTGTTACGGTTTAGAAAATTTATATTGAAAATTTTGCAAAAAGCGTTACAAAGGTAGTTGTTTTGGCGGGCCGTTGGGGGGGGGGAAGGAGGGTGGTTAATAAACATTCCGAAAATAACACTACATAATATGTGAATTGCCCCTAAACCAAATTTTCAATTAAAGTTTTGGAAAAAAAGAAATTATAACCTTTACTGATTTTACCCCCCAATTTTCAAAAATCGCGTAGAGAATATATTTGTAAAAAACTTTTTAATCCCTTATATCCCTGTTTAAGGGTATGAAAAAAATAAAAATATTTATACCAAGTGGGAGTTAAAGGGTTAAAATGTGATACTTTAATATGTCGTGCGATAACCTCTAAAAAAGCTTAAGCAACATAATCGATTATAGGTGATCGTAAATAATCGATTATCGTCAGAAAAACGAGTTTAAAAAAATATGTCGCTTAAGATTTTTTTGCGGTTATGGCTCGGATGTGAAAATATCATGCAAAATTAATTTAAAAATGAAAAAATTTAAGAAGAATCAGTAGCTATTAAGCTTAATATGCACAAATTTGCAAAGTCTTAAATTTTAATATTAAATTTCCTTGTAATTTGGCAAAATTAAAATTTAAAAATAAAACCCACAATCATCCTGCATTGAGTGTAAACATTTGTATATACAAAAAAAAAAAGAAAAACCTTTTAAATCTTCTCATTCATTATTTTAATTAAAAAGCTTGTTTGTTGTTGTCTGACTTCATTAAACTACAATTGACAAATTTATTTCCCAATCATAATTGAATTTAAGGCTTATGAAACTCGAATTCTCTGTCATAATGTGTCCTTTAAAGGATCTCTCAGGTGCTATTGCATAATAAATTGTATTGTATTATTTACGAGCCAGAGATACATAATAAACTTTCTTTTTCTTTTTTTAGTTTGTAAAAGTCAAAATTAAAATTTCCATTTTTGTTTGTTTTGTGTGTGATGTTTTGCTTAACAAGGCTCTATGTGGCATCATCAACCAAAAGGTCATAGCCCTGGACTGAAAAAAAAAATATTTTAAATAATTTATCTCCACTTACGCTTGAATGGTCAAGATTAAAACTTATATTTTTAAAAATGAAATTCATTTCTATTTGCCCAGCTGTCGTCTGTCTCTAGCAGTTTCATACAAAATAAAATTCAATTTATTTATTGTGTATAAAATTTTCTTTTTAAATATTTTGAAAATTATCACATATCAGCAGGTGATTTTTTTTTTGAGTTAAATATGAAGAACAAGTTTCATTGAATTTATGTTTATATATTATAAAAATAAAAATAATAAATGGTCACGCCAACAAAATTATTGTAGCGCTGCACTATAGGAAATTTTATCCATTTTGTGGTCAGAATTAATTACAGCCAAACGGCTGCACCGATTAAAATGATTATTTCGAATCAAATGTTGAAAAGCCTCCCTCTTAAACTTGTAAAAATTTTTATCACTTAATCCCACGAAAAAATTTTTTTTATCACTCACGCTCACGTACTCTCACGTGTGGCAGCTTTTAACTAAAATAAAGTAATACACTCATCTTCGACATTATATTCAATTTTCTTTAATTGTCAAAAACCATACATTTTTATTACACTCAATTAGAGTTTCTACGCGGGAAAAAAATCCCGGGAATACCCGGGAATTATTTTTTTGCAAGTCCCGGGAAATTTTCAACGGGAATTTTCGGGAATTTCATATATCGGTTTTTGGAATTGGCTTTTTTTACATTGCTGTTCGTTGTTTTATTACTTAAAAATACAACTCTGTAACGATGATAATATGTATAAGCATGGAAACAAATGTAATAAAGGCTTCCGAGGTGAATCCAATAACTTGAAGCGTTACGAAATATTTTCAACTTAAGAAGTCTTTATAGAAAATAGTATCTAGATTGGCAGATGTAGATGGAATTTCCATCCATGATATAACTCATATGATTTTTTTGTTGTGCTTTTTAAATATTGGTTGTTCATGAAATTAACGAATAAAGTTGTTTTGTTTTTAATTTGAATGTTCACAGAAAAAAGGATTCACCAATTAATGTTTCCAATTAAGAATTTAATTGATTCAATTACATTTTTAATTGCATTAATTAATTTAAGTGGAAAAACTTAATTAATATTATCAAATTGCTTATAGGTGAAAATTTAATTAATTTTTTAATTGATATTACAAATATTTTAATTGATATTACAAAATTATTCATATTACTTTTTTGTGTGGTGTATATTTTTTCATAAAATTATATTTTTTATTGGCGTCATTTAATTGAATTCATATGTTTTTGAAATTCCCGGGAATTCCCGGGAATAAAACATTTTACTTCTCGATTCCCGGGAATTGAAAAAGTCCGGGAAATTAGAAACCCTACACTCAATCCTTATTTGAAATCACTTGATAAAGTGACAGTAAATCAAAATTTTCGAAACATTTTTGAAAAAAGAGTGGGTTTATTTCTTATTAATTTTCTATTAAAGCAAAAAAAAAAAATATAATTTTTCACTTACGTTCACGCATTGTTACGCGTGACAATTTTCAGACACTTTTAATTTGGTTTAAGCATGCATTACAATTTTTTTTTGTTTTAAACGAACTATAATTTTTATTATGAAAACCTTTGCTACAATCAATCGATACGAGTATTTGAAAAATACACACGGTACTTGACAAAGTGACAGTAAATCAAAATGTTCGAAATATTTTTAAAATTGAGTTGTTTTTTTGCTATTATTTTTATATTAAAAAAAGGATCTTTTTTACTCACGCTCACGCATTGTCACGTGTGAAAATTTCTAAACAATTCCTTTTTAGGCATTTTAATTTGGTTTAAAGCATGCATTAATATTTTTTTTTTTGTTTTAAACGAATTAAAATTTTTATTATGAAAATCTTTGCTACACTCAATCGTTATTTGAAATCTCACGCAAACCACTTGATAAAGTGACTGTAAATCCAATCATTTCTAAACATTTTTAAAAAAGAGTGATTTTTTTCTTATTATTTTTTATTAAAGAAAAAAAAGGATTTTTTCACTCACGCACACGCACTGTAAATATATAACTGTTGTCTTTTTATATTATTAAAATGATTCCAAAGTATTTCAAAACAAATATTGAATTTTTAAGACCTCCAAACATTCAGTTTTAATCGACTTCAAAAGTGATATGAGACGGTGGGTTATTATGTGATTCGATTCGATTTAGAGGTGAGCGATCCCGCTGATTTTAAAACTATTTTCAACAAATCTATTTACTCCAACTAAAATTAGTTTAATCGATTATTAACGCCATGAAAACAACTCAAGGTTTCCCTGCTTACGTGTTATAACAAGAAAATAAAAATATCTTACCAGCATAATCAATGACAATTAAAACTTTTAACCCCATTTACCAACAACCCATAAGCACACGAAGCCATAAACTTTGTTTAAATAAGTTTGTTTAAACAAAAGCACTTCGTTCGTACTTTCAAAAAAAAATAAAAAATTTGTACAATTGAATCAACATCAGTCAATCTTAAAACAAAAATCATTCACATCACATTAAACTCACTGTGTTAAAGAATAAAAAAAAAATTAACTTTAAAAAAAGGGGGGGGGGAATGTAAACTGGAAAAAGCTGCAAATGCAGCAGATCCATAAAACTCACCTTCGGTGCATTCGCAATGTGAATCTAAATATGTTAATACTGGCGATGTGGCATGACGTGCACCGAGTAGTCTGGCGCGTATTAAACCTTCACGCTTTGGTGCACGTAAAATTTTAACCTTTGGATAGGCAGCAAAATAGTCTTCCAGTTGCTTTTGCGTATGAGCTGAAATGCAAAAAAATAAAATAAAATGAAATATCAATAATAATATAAAAAAAACACAAACAAATACTTGAAACTTTGTTTAAAGTATTGAATGAAAATTTAATGAAAGAAAAACAAAAACTATGCGCAGCTACAACATCGTGTAAACAATAATGTAAGTAACCCTGTTTTCTTTTTTTCTATTCCTTTGCATTCTTCTTTCATTTTGCCACAAAATATTTAATATGCCCGCCACGTGCAACAATCAATCACGTTTTAAGACAATACAAGAGCATAATCACACTATGGTTAGTTGTCTTGCCTGGCGTGGCCTGGTCTGTCTTAAAGTTGATGTCCTGCATAACAAACAAATGAACGAACGAACGCACGAACATGATTTGTAAGATGCGCGTACTTACAGCAACCCCCCCCCCCTTACAAGACATGAAATGAAACGAAACTAACGAATGTATGGCCTCACATGATAGCAAATGTGAACAGTTTTTACACCAAGTTTATATACTGTATGTAAGTACATATTTTTTTGTCCTTTCAATGCACAATGGGTTGAGAGTGTAAATGCATTGACGAGAGGAAACCATGAAGACTTTGAATTTTAATTAGAGGGAGAGTTATAAAATTTTTCATGAAATCTGACGAGCTACATATTAGCAGAATATTTTAACGCTCTAGCTTCTACGCATAAAGAACTTTTTTTTCCATTGCAAAAAGGTAATAAAATATTCTACAAGACACTGTATTATACAGTCAGAAATACACTCCATCTCCAAGTGTGCTCACGTTTATTTAAATAGGGTTATTAAAGGCGCTTATATAACAATATTTTCCGATAGTCAGGCAGCTCTTAATTTCCTCCTCTCATGGGTATTCCGTTCCAAGCTTGTTTTAGAGTGATTTCACTCACTGCAAAAGCTATCGATAGCACACAGATAAATTTCATATTACTATCTACGAACATAAGGTTAATTTAAAAATGTTCGGCAGTGATTTTGTTTCACGCAAATTTCATGTTAATTCAACATGACTTACACTAATCTTCAAAGCAAATTTTTTCCTTTTTTCATAACGGCGCTATGAAATAAAGCCCAAGGAAGAACTCGTAACACCCAAATAAGACCCAAATGAAATAAAACCCAAAAAAATTTAAATAAGGCCCAAAAGAAAATTTATAAAAAAAAAATACCCAATATAAATGAAGTAAAGCCCAATTAAAAATTCCTTAATTTCATTGGGCCTTATTTCATTTTCTTATTTGGGCCCTATTTCCTTTGGCCTTGTTTCACAGAGCCAAAAATGACTTTATTTCATTTTGATTTATCAGAAAAAGAAAAATCATTTTGATTCAAAGTTATTTCAAGTTGAAACAACATGAATTTGTTACCTAAAAATATAACACGAATAATCATGTTGCATCAAATATATTTCAAGTTGAAACAACATGAGTTTAATTAAATGTAGACATCGTATTTGCTAAATTATCTAACCTATATGAGATTTTGTATATTTGCATAGGCGTCACGAACATTTTGTGTGGTATGTTTAGTTGGCTTCATGGCCAAGATTTTAACATTGATTTGCATGGTGATTTTACATTGGAATTTATATTTCTCTGTGAAAGAATAAAGTGTGCGTTTACTAAAGCGGTCATTCGGGCAACCAGAAAACTGATGATGATGATGATAAGACCGTTTGTTGCTCAAATTGATGGAGTGTCACGTCTCTAATAAAAGGAAATGACATTATTTCGACAGCAAAATAAGTGTAGCTGACTTTTTCTGGTTTCTGCTTCTAGAAGGTTGTTTTTTTTATAAAACTGCTGAACAAATTTTTATCTATTTTTTTTCGACATTTTTCATATTCGTATGTTAAATTAAACAGTTTTTTTTTTTTTTAAATATTTTTTTGTGATTGAAAGAAAAAATTGCAAATTAAAAAATATTAAATAGGCTACCTGAAGAAGTTAAGCGAAGTTTAACAAAATATTGAGAATAAAATTATATATAAAAATATAGACCTAAAAAATATTTTAACTGCTGAACTAATTTTAGCAAAAGTACGCCATTAACCCTTGAACTACGTACGCATTTTGACTTATTTCTGGCGTTAGAGTTAAATTATGAGTTTTGCTTATAACAGGTCTTTTTTTTTTTGTCCTCTTTTTCAAAAGGGCACTAAAGAGCCCCTTACCGAGCATGCCTAGGGGTTGAAATGTTTTATATAAATTTATCTAGAAGATTTTTTTTTATAAAACTATGTTCAGTAGTCAAAATAAAATTAAAATTCTAAAATGTCTAATATTAACCCTTAAACAACGCATCCTCTTCTTGTTCTTAATACCGATTTATGAGTTAATTTTTTAACTTTGCTCACAGACTTATCATAGAATTTCAAGGTCAACATTTTTTAGAACAATTTATGCTCGCTATATGCTTCTTTAATGCTACTTATCCCGCTTCTTGGGAAGTAAGCAAAAACTCCCTTAAGCAGTAATGTTAGAGGGTTAAAATATTTAACAAAAGTTTTCTTTGTAGGATTTTATATACATAAAAGTGCTCATTGTATTCTATACGCAAATTTTCACTGTTGTAAGGGTTCTTATAACGATTCATCATACGAGTAACAATATTGAAAAGCCAGAGGAGGGGAGAGAAAGGTCGGCGTAGCTTGTCGAAATATAAGTCGCCGATTACACTTTCTTTTGTGGAATAACTCTTTTTAAACTTTATTTTTTTTTTAAAGAAGTAATAACACTCAGGCTATTACTAGGTGTTACCTTCTTTAGGAAAGGTATAGTGATGGAGAAGACAGGTGGTGAAGGATGAGTTAGAGTAAAGCTTCATTCTTTTACAACTCTGCTTTTTGCACGTTTTATTAAATAATGCACTGTTTTAGCGCCTCTGGTGTCAATGAGGTGTATTACATTTTTTTTAAACTGTTTTTAGTAGCCATTTTATTTATTATTTTACTTTGCCGATTGCTACACAAAATTACTTAAAACAACGCACAACCCATTGTGCACTATATTTTGCTAATATATCATATTTCGCTTATGTTAGCTGTTCTTTTGTTATTTTTATTATTATTTTTTTGTTTGTTCTTAAAAAAAATCTAGCAATCTTGTTGTACTTACGCATATCGGAGAAGTCATCTACCAATATCACTTTGCCGATTAAATGTTTTGGCGAACGATCAAACACGGAATGCACGGTACGCAATAGCACGGACCACGCCTCATTGTGGAAACAAATAATTACATCAGTTGTTGGTAGATCATCCAGATAACGTCCCGGCTCTTTACACCTGTGTAAAGGAGATATAAAAGAAAATCAACCAACATTCATTCATATTAACAAAAAACAAAAAAAAAGCATTTTTATGGTTTAAATTACATGACTTGAAGTCATTTTTCATTTAACAACATGGAAAGTTTGCTCCTCGGGCGCTTGTTGTGTTATAGAATTCTTACGCCAAAGAATGTTGCTGCCCATAACATTTAGAATCTATAAGTAAAGTGTTTCTTGGACATATGTCAACCTTGTTGTTGGTGGTTTTTTGTTGCTATTGGTGTTGTAGTTGTTTTTTTTTCGGTACATTTGTCGGTAAGTTAAAAACTATTATGAAACGTCATTTAAATAAATGAGTTTTAACTCCTTTCTACGCACATTTCCATTAATAAACAAGAAGGAAAAACAACGTGCTCACTTCAAGGTTGGTGGAAAGAATAGTTTTCGCGTTTAAATTTAAGGACAATGACTTATTTGGAGCCAGCTGATTGCTGTAGGCGTTGAAGTAAATCGATTAATTCAACTAGACAAAGACTGATAAACTAACTAACTGCCTTTTGCCGCTGACGGCGCTAAATCAAAAGAATTAATTTTAAAAACTAATAATTCTTGTCATAATTGACTTTTAAAGAAGATATAGAGGATTTTTTTGTTTATTATGAAATAGCGGAATTCAGGGTTGATATTAAATTTTGAGCAATTGTGTTGCAAGGTATGGCAACGTCATCTCTTGAAAGCATTGCCAGAGTGAACTGAAAAACAGAGATTACAGTATTTAAGGAACGTACGTCTTTTACGTCTGTGCACACGTGCGATTTTCTTTGCAATTGTAGGGATTGAGCTTTTCTGATATCCTTTGCCAAGTGAGGTTGAGGGAATAATGGCGTCCTCCAAACTTACTGACAGTTTTTTTTTTCTTTTTTTTTTTGTAAATTGAAATTGTACTAAAATTAACTTTCTAAAATAAAAATTAAAAATAATACGCATCTTTTGATAATATTAGTCCTTAGGTTAGCACTGAGGTGGAGGAAATAATGGCGTCTCAAAATTTACTGACAGGTTATTTTTTATATTTTTATTTTTTAACCCCCGACCAAAAAAGGGGGTTATACGTTTGTAGTGTGTGTCTGTGTAGCTGTGTATCTGTGTATCAGTTTGTCTGTCCGTGTCCACGTCAGTGACCTGCGCCGAGCAATTTTGTCGGTGGCGGCGGCTCATGAGAAATTCCTCGGCGGCGGCTGAAAATCGGCTGAAATTCGGCTGAGTCGGCTTCACTATCTTTACAATTGTGTCAAAGTAAATTCATATTAAAAGTGTGAATTTATTAGTGAAAAAACCAAAAACCATCACTTAAAATATAAAAAAAATCATCAATCGGCGGCTAATCTTAGCCGATTTTGAGCCGAGAAAAAATCGGCGGCGGCGGCTGATGCAAAGCCCTCGGCGGCTCGGCTCAGCCGGCTGTTAGCCGGTCGGCGCAGGTCTCTGGTCCACGTACAGCCCAAACGGCTGAACCGATTTTGATTTAATTTTTTCTGTTTGAAATGTGACTTGATCGAGCAGGTTCTTAACTATGTTTGAAGAAAATCGGTCCAGCCATTTAGAAGATATCACATCTTTTCTAGATATATCGGGGGTTTTTAAAATTTTTAATTTTTGTTATTTAATTTAAATTTTTTTTTTAATTGAAAATGCAATAAAATAAACTTTTTACAATAAAAATTAAAAATATCACGCATCTTTAATCAATAGTAGTGTGTACTGATAACCTAGCAATTCGGAAGCCGTGAGTTTAATTCCCACTGAAACACTGGTCTGTTTCATTACAACGGGCAAAGATCCTTGTTACTATTTATCCCCCGACAAAAAAAAGGAGTGTTATAAGTTTGTAGTGTGTGTCTGTGTATCTGTGTGTCTGTCCGTGTCCACGTACAGACCAAACGGCTAAACCGATTTTGATTTAGTTTTTTCTGTTTGAAAGGTGACTTGATCGAGAAGGTTCTTAGCTATGTTTTAAGAAAAACGGTCCAGCCGTTTAGAAGATATCATCACACCTTTTCTAGATATATCGGGAGTCTTTAAAATTTTTTATTTTTGTTATTTATAATTGTATTTGTAACATTTAATAATTAAAAAAAAAAATATTTTCAACTCAATTCCTTTCATCATGGCTAAAGGATTCTTAACATATTCCATAACGCTGCAGGGGGGATGGGGGGTTAAAGATTTCTTAAAGTGTAGAAAAGTTATACTGACAATTTTTTGTGTATAATTTTGTAGCGTTACTATAATATTTGAACAGTCACTAAGGCTGCCTAATCTAAATTCTACTTACCAAGCATCTCTGGGATCTGGCAGGGTTCGGTGTACAGAAATCATATCGGAAGCATATTGATTAAATGCATTCTTTTCCCAACCATCATCGACGGCCTTTTTCATTTCGGCGGTCATATTTTTGGGCAAAACAACCGGTTTGCCCATTTCGCCGGGAGCATCTTTGGGTGGCGAGGGAGCAGCCAAAACGCTTTTACCTAAAATGAAAATAAGAAAAATTCAAGCGTTATTTACTAAACAGTGTTGTCATTGCAGCGGGTTATTAATAATATACTTGTATACAATATTCCATGGCTATTAAACAATTGAAGGCAAAAAGTTTTAATTAAATTTTTGTTTCTCTAAAAATTGCACAAAATTTTATGCAATTTTTGTTTTTGTATTAGGAATTCGGTAAATCATATCAAACTGCCAGCTAGATAGCATTTGTTTATTGCAAAATTGCATAAAATACAAGTACGTTGTGACGTGATGAAAATTGAAATGTAGATTAAAAAAAAAGACTTTGTACATAAAACTTCTATAAAGCCAACCTAGCACAAATATTCAATTTCTCTATTCAATGCAGTTGAACAGGGGGAAAAGAACTTGAAAAAAAAATTTTTATTTTGGTGAAACTAAAAGTTCACTTTTTAGAAACTGAAAAAGAGAATATGCCATACATGCATATTTTATGAAGGTAATAAAAAGGACAGAGGCGTACATAGCATCATATATTTGTTCAAAAGCAAAATTATGCTTTTCATTTCAATGAAATTAATATATAATTTTTACTATGAAAATTAACTAACTATCTTTGATAATATTTTATACATTATCCTATCCCTGCAGAAAATTCGGTGACAATTGAACCAAGCGCACTCATCCTATGACTTGAGAAAATGAGAGTGTTAACGAAAGTAGTGAGTAGTGTATAGCGAAAAGAAGAGAGATATCGTGTAAATGGTTACATATTCACCTTTTTCTTGAATTGGGTCTCGTTCTAGTATTGTAGTAAACGGCACTGAACATGTTTGATGTGGCTGAGTCCAGGACCTATCAAACAGTATAAATAGTATCTTTTTTTCGTTGGATTTTCTCTACATTGGAAGCTGAAGCATTGCCCCTTAGCTAACGTGGCCAGATGTGGCAAAAAGCGGGATTTTGAAGAATATATCCTCAAAAAGCGGTATTTAAAAATAAATATGAAAAAGCAGTTTCGAACATAAGAAAATGTTAATATACATATATAAAAATCATAAACACGTTTATTTGTTAGGGGTGAACTCTTCAATGCCCCAACAGATTTTCGCCTTCCACCCCACATAATATTTGTAAAAGACCGGCGCGTGTTTTTATATATATTCTACCCCGGTAAATGCTACGCCCCTTTCAGAAATAGTGATTCGTCCGACAGATGGCGCAATTTTTAGTTTTTTTTGTGTTTTTGCACCGTAACTCAAGAACTATTGAACCGATTTTGACCAAACTTCATATACATGCTCTATGGGGCGTGAGGAGTATTTCTGTGTAGTTTGAAGTTCCTCCGACACTTGGCGCCATATTTAGTTTTTATTTGTGATTTTGCACCGTAACTCAAGAACTACTGCACCGATTTCGACCAAACTTTATATACATGCTCTATGGGGCGTAAGGAGCGTTTCTGTGTAGTTTGAAGTTCGTCCGAAAGATGGCGCCATATTTAGTTTTTATTTGTGATTTTGCACCGTAACTCAAGAACTACTGCACCGATTTCGACCAAACTTTATATACATGCTCTATGGGGCGTAAGGAGCGTTTCTGTGTAGTTTGAAGTTCGTCCGGCAAATGGCGCAATAGTTAGTTTATTCGTGGACAAAATCCAATTTTCATATTGTACCACCAATGCCATATACAACACTAATGTTTGCTTAGGGTCAGCAACGCGGACCGGGGTCAGCTAGTGTTAATATACATATATGTAGGTAGGGCAAATTTAAAGTAAGCCGCCGATCAAGGTGTATACTAAGGTATTCCACTTGTGAATGTTGAGGAACAACTCTCTCTCTCTCTATCTATCTATCTATCTCTCTCTATCTCTGTTCATAGGGTAAATGTTACCTGAACACACTTTTGTTCATTCACTTCCATAACTTCATCCATAGTTCAATAGGATACTATTACGAATATTATATATTATATGTACTACGAATATTTTTTTTGGTTGAGTATGTCTATATAAGAAACACTCCGCTGGGGCATAAATTATGTATTACGAATATTTTTTTTTGGTTGAGTATATACATACATATGTATATAAGAAAGACTTCGCTGGGACATCTGTTCACTGTGAAGGTTAAACAATGAATCAATATAAATAGACTGCCAAGTCACTGTGGAACAAGTCCCGTAACTATACTTATGTAGATAACCTAAGCTTAACTGGTACGTATTTATACTTTTGAAATATGAGTGCCCCTATGATCGGGTAGGTAGTGTGCAAGCCTGCCATGCCGTAGTTTGATAGTTTCAATATAAAATTTTGTTTTTACTGAAAAATAAAAATAATAGAAAAAGTTCAAGTTCAATCGTTGTTGTCGGAATGACATTTATATATAATTTATATTTTACACGGAATAGGTCCCTATAAGATAGTTAAGTGATAAGTCACAAAGTGCATACAAAGTATCAATTAACCCCATCCTAGGCTATCCCCATGGAAAAGTGACTGGTCCACTTCATAGGAAGTGTTAGAACTCGGACTGGTCTCTATCACTTGGGGATCGGTCACGTGGCTAGTCTTGTGTCAGTTCCATTTCCTGCAGGTATATAAAAATTTTGAAATAAGGAAATTTGGTACTTAAGTGTATGTATCTTAGTGTATTTGAAACATTTAATAACGTTTTTCACTGGCGAAAAAGAAAACGAGAATTATTTAGTTTTGATACATTTCAGTTTTAATATATATTTTTTAATGAAATTTTAAGCATACTTTTTTTTACTTAAAATTATAATGACTGGAGTACACAATTTTTCTCTAAAAAACTGTGTTAGAATTATATACAGTGGGTTTCGGTTATAACGAACACCGGTCAAAAGAATTTTTTTTTTTGCTATAACTAGACACTACTCCTATCCCAACAGTTTTGCCTTAATATATTATACAACTTCAGTTATAAAGGGAAAAATTACAATTAAACGAATGTTGAAAATTCTTCGCAACTCCAAAAAGTATGTAAATATTTTCGCTTTAAAAAATCAAGTGAAAAAAATTAGTTTGCTTTTTAATTTTATGCATGATTGCAATATTTTAGAAGTCAGCCAGCCAATAATTTTTCTACTTTTTAAAATGTGTCATAAAAATTAATCTCTAACTTAAACACGCCACGGCACTGACTTCCAATCACATAAAAAAAAGGTAAAAAGAAAACTAAACCATAAACTACCTGACTGACTGACTGAAATATGTCACTTTCATATTGTAGTTTCGCAATTCCCAAATGTCCAAATATTATGATGAAAATGATTTGTTGTTAAAAACTTCCACTTCCACTTCCACTCATGCAACATTCAAATTTGCAAGGCAACAAAAAAAAAACACAAAGTTTTATACCACGTCCACACTTCGTGTGGCAAGTTACGAGTAGCTAGAATTTTATTTCATATATGTGCACAGAAAAAAATGTTCTCTTATTAAAAAAATACCAATAATCAATTAAACTTTTATTCGAAATGATTAAGGAACTTATTCAGAAAAAAATAATTTTGGTTTACAAAACGTTTAACAAATAAATTTCCAGTGAAAGTTTAAATAAAAATTTAATTGAGTCAGTTCAACTTTTGATTAAAAATTTAATTAATTACAAAGTATAATTGAAATTTAATCGACTATAAGTTTAACTAAAAATTTTTTTGAGTCAATTAAACTTGTTTTGCGAATTTAATTGATTAAAAATTTTGTTAAAAAAAAATTTAATTAAGTAGTTAATCATTTGTTTAAAAATTTAATTAAATACAAAGCTTAATTAAAAAGTTATTTAAGTCAATTAAACTTTTGCTTTAAAATTTATTTGATTAAAAGTTTGATAAAAAAATTAAATGAGCTAATTAACCTTTTGTTTACGAATTTAATTGATTAAAAGTTTAATTAAAATTTTATTGAATTTTATTGAGTTAATTAAATTTTTTTTAAACTTAATTAAGTAGAAAGTGCAATTGAAGTAACTAAATTTTTAATTCATTATTTAAATTTTTTTTAAATTAAAGATGTTAATAGGTGAGTTTTTTTTCTGTGTACCGGTAAAAAAGTACTACAACTCTATGGTTTCCTCCATACTGATGCAATTTCTTTCATCAAACCGTATGTAGTTACGTATGATTTGAAGATGTCAGTCATAACTATGAAATAAGGGAAACAAAAAAGAAAGCTTAAAATTTTTGCCCGATTTTTTTTTAACCCATTGACTGCATTATTCTAGAGTGTGTTTTAGAGTGATGAATTTCTTTCAGCCTTTGCTGCTGGTTTTAATAAAAAAAAACAAAAAATGAAGCATATTTTCCATTGTTTGCAGGTTTTGTTCTTAAGTTGCAGGAACAAGTGCAACATACTTTTCTGCGATAGCGAAAATTTATGGCATAATTTATGGTTGATTGACATGAAGTGGCAAAAATAATGGTAATAATATTTGGAGTTTCTGAACTAGTTACTGAGTTGATTACCAAATTATATACGGTGTATATACGTACTCGTAGAAAAGTTAAAAGAGAGGTCATAAGCTCTTAGGAAAAAAAAGCAAAGGTTATTAGGTAAACACTTTCAGATATTAATAGTGTTTTCACACTGACTTGGTTTTAATAAAAGTTGGTTTTAATGTCAAAACCAACTGTTAAAACCTGGTTTTACCATACAAATTGTTTTTGTTAAATCCAACTTAAAACCATTTCTGAATTGGTTTTATTTTGGTTTTATGAAATGAAACCCTGTTTTCGCTGTGTTAAATTTAGTGCTGCCAAGTTAAAATGGCCGGCAGCAGCTGATAATGTTTATGCCAGTGAATAACAAGAGATGTCGCTTGAAAGATTTCCAACTTAAAAATGTATGCAGCAGCAACAATAAGTAAAAAATTATGGAAAAATAAGAGTTCTTTGGAAGGAAAACAACAAAAAAATTTTCATTGAACTCTGGAAAGTGAAAATAAACGATATGACATATCGATCCACCACTAAAAAAGTTGTATTTTGCGATTTATTTGTGCATTTTTTATATACAATAACTTTATTTCCAAGCACTTCTTCACTTTGTATTACTAGTTCCATAATTTTAAAATATTAATTTACAAAATATAAAATAATTTCCATTTTAGAGCGCATTGTAAAGTTTCTTAGTTTTTCATACAAACAAAACAGTTGTTGTACAGTTTGTCAAATAAGTTTTATAAAAAGCAGAAAAAAATACAACAACAAACACACGCATTTCTGCAGGAGATTTATTTTATTTTGAGCAAAGTTATTAGACAGTCTGTGAGTTAAAACCTGAATTTAACAAACTGGCAGTGTGAATGCAAAATCAGCTGTTTGTGGTTTTAACGTTAAAACCAGGTTTTAACTTGCAGTGTGAAAACACTATAAAAGAAGAAAATAAATTTCAATTTATTGTGAAGTGAAAATTTATTTGTATAAAACTCATGCATATGGTGGCCACTTGAACCAACGAATGGTCAACAAATTTGCGGGCATATAGTTGAGCCCATAATTGTAAAAGTCGTCTAAGTCATATATTTGTAGTTTATATATTTTTTTAAATTATTTATTTTAAGTTTAACGTTTATTAACGCACTAATAATCCCAAATTATTATTTTACTTAATTAGTATTTCAATGTATTTTTAATAAAAAAGTTATTTTACCAATTAAGTAAAATAAAATAATAATTTGGGATTATTTGTGCGTTAATAAACGTTAAACTTAAATTGTAGCAATTCCCAAAAATAAAACACTAATTATTTATTTTTAGGTTTTAACGTTTTTTACGTTTTAGGCCAGTTTTTCGGTTCTTGGCAATTTATTTTAGTTTTAGCATTTTTTTAGTTTTGGCAATTTTTTTGGACTTTTTTCCATTTTGAACGTTTTTTTTAGTTTTGGCGTAAACTTTCTTTTCCGGTTTATGGCGATTTTTTTAGTTTTGGTGATTTTTCTTATATTTTAGCAGCGTTTGAAAGTGCTTACATTTTTATAGCTATGCTATTTATGTCACGACACAGGAGCTAGGACATGATTTTCGTAACAAAAATAATCGACACTATTACAGTTATAAATTTATTTTTCTTTTGTTTTTTTTTTGTTCTTAAAACCAGAGTACGAAAATAAATGAAACAAATTGTTTGATTTTGCTTTTGAGTGAAACAGAAACAACACCAAAACAATGAGAACGATTGCTCAATTTGTTTTGGTATTGCTTTTGCACATGAGCACAATCCAGATAACACAGGCGATCGGCTGTAAGCCGGCTAAAAGCCGCCGCCGGCCACAAACAATATATTGGTGGTTATTCTGGAATACGCGTCGACTTGGTGAAATTTACATGTAGAACAAAAACAAAACTTCATAAATGTTAAAAATTTGTTTTTGTTTATCATACAAAATTTACCGTTTTTAAAAAAGAGAGCAACGCGTTTAAATTCTCACGTTTATTTCATTTTAGAATTGTATGGGAAACAAAAACAATTTTTGAAACTTTGTTTTTGCTTTAATGTAAAGTTTCACTTCTTCGACGCGTTTTCCCGAATAGCCACCATTAATTTAATGATACGCCGCTAGAAAAGAAAATAAGAGGAAAATATGGAAACGTTTTGAAATATTTGCGAATTTGACATCATCATATAATTTATTGCATTGTTATTTAACACATTAAGTTTGTTTTATATAGCCAAGCAGCATAGCTATAACCGGGTGTCGTAGGACAACCCTCTACTTTTTTTTATTTCATTTGCTTTGACTGTGCTGTGACTGTCACAGCAACAGCACACCAAATTCCACTGTTGGTGTTGCTGTCGCCTTGTTTTAGCTAGGTTGAAATTCTTAACCCATTAAGTACAACAGGAAAAACAAAAAAACGATGATTTCACAGTTGTAGCATAAAAAGTACCACGAATTTTTGAAACTATGCTTTGACTGAACTGTTTGAAATTTGCAAGTTAAAGCAACAGAACAGTCATCAGCAATGCGCAATGTAGCTGTGCTGTGACTTCATTGAAGGCATGTGCTCAGCAAAGCACATCAACAAAAGCTTACAAAAATAAATGAACTTTTCGCAGCAAGGCAAAAGCAGATTTTTTTTGTGCTGTTGCTGTTTTGCTGGCAGTTTTTCAAACACTGTTTTTTGGTTCTTGAATTTTTTTCGGTTTTTTCGTTTTTGGAGATTTTTTTTTTGGTTTTTGGCGACTTTTTCGGTTTTTGGCGATTTATTTTAGTCTAAGCTTTTTTAGGGCCTGTCCCACAATGTCGACAACATTCGACTTGTCGCACACTTACATTTGAAACAAAAACAAAATTTTAAAATTGATGGCCTGTTTCACAATAGCAAAAGAAAACTTTCGACTGAAAATGTATATTGAAAACAACAATAAAATATGAAAATTTGTTTTTTGTTTTCAGTATAAATTTTAAGCAGAAAGATTTCTTTCGTTATTGTGAAACAGGCCATTATTGTTTTGAATGTAAGTGTGCGAAAAGTCGAACGTTGTCGATATCGTGGAGCAGGCGCTTATTTTTGGCGATTTTTTTCGTTTATAAAATTTTTTTCTGTTGGCGATTTATTTTAGTTTAAGGAAATTGTTTTTTAGTTCTGGCGCTTTTTCTTAGTTTTTTGCTATTTTTTTTACACAGAGAAAAAATTGCCTCATAGAATCAAGAAGATTTTCTCTATGAAACGTTTTTAGTCTAAGGGGTATATCCCAGCAGAAAGAAGCGAAGATTTTTTCATAGAGATTCCTTATTGTTTTTATTTGGTTAATCTATTAATTTTATCAAGAAAAAAATCACATAAAATCAAGAAGAAATCTTATTATTCACAACTTTTTTTTACTCAATTTTCGTTATTTTTGGCACCAAAAAAAAAAAAACAATCCATAGAGAAAAAATTCTTGATTCTATTAGGTTTTCTTATAAATTGTAAACTATAGGGATTTCTTATTGATTTTATTAGGTTGCCTTATTGATTTTTTTAAAAAGGTTTTCTTCTTGATTTTATTAGGCTGTCTTATTGATTTTTTCAATAAGGGTTTCTTCTTGATTTTAGTAGGTTCCTATATGATTATGTGTAAAGCATCTTATTGATATTTTTAATAAGGAAATCTTCTTGATTTTATGAGGTGTCTTGTTATTTCATATCTATAAATAGACATACAGAAAATTTTTTTCGTGATCTTTTTCGTTTTTGTATAACCATGTTTGCACAATTATTTCAATAGTTATTCAGGCTGCTTGTTAGCATATCTCAGAAGTTTGCTGGTTCAATCAGAAGTTTGCTTGTTTAATACTTGTCTCCTCTCAATTAATAATATATATTTATGGTGAGTTAGTTAATTAAGAATACAATATAATATGTATGTATAAATAAATAACATCTACATACATATACTACATACATACATAAGTATATGGTATACAATTTAAATGAGCACAAAGAATAAAGACATAATTTTTTTTATGAGGTCGCCTCATAAAAACAAGAAGAAACCCTTATTGAAAAAATCAATAAGATAACCTAATAAAAACTAGAAGATTTCTTCTAGATTTTTTCAAAAAAATTTCCCTATGAAATTAATAAGATTTGCTTATTGAAAAAAAAACAATAGAGATTTCTTATTACTTTTGTTCTATTTTATGAGGTATTTAGTAGGCACTGTTTTCTCTGTGTAGTTTTTGGAATATTTTTCGATTTTTTCAATTTTCGGCGATTTTTTTTAGTTATGACTTTTTTCTGTTTTTGGCGGTTTAGTTTAGTTGTAGCGTTTTTTTAGTCCTGGCGCTTTTTTTTTGCTTTTGGCAATTTGTTTACCGGTTTTTGGCAATTTTTTCCGATTTTTGGAGATTTTTGGTGTTTTTTAGATATTTTTATTTTGAGATTTGTTTAGTTTCAGTGCTTATCTAGAATATCTTAAATGCAGTTCAGAAAAATACTAAAACTGCAATATTTTCTTTAGAATAAGTATCCTTGGCTTTCCACTTAAACTTTCGTAGAAAGTTTATGAATACGGCATAGATGTCAACCCTAATGTAGAACTTCTTCAATACAATATAGAAAAATATCAAAACTGCAATATTTATTTTCTTTTCAATCATTCCACTTAACGATAAATATTGCAAATATTAATCATGCCACAATTATGTGGCATAAATTACTTTATTCCGCAGCAATGTCAAGTTCAATATAAACCACTGAATTATTTCAAAACCAACAACAACATTTAACAAAAACAAATTTTAACATTGTCTTAATTAAGCAATTAAAATACATTATTTGTTTGTAAGAAAAAAAAAATTTTATTCGCATGTATTTGAGTACACATTCAAAGGAAAACCAAAATTAAGGAAAAGCTCACTCAAGCGGATAAAAATTGAATGAAAACGTACAAAAAAAAACAAATAAACGAATTGAGTAAATAAATAAATAAATACTTATTAACTGTGAGTGTAACCTACTTTAAACCACGAAGTTAAAGCATTGTTTGCAATGCAACCAACGTTTTAGGAATGCCAATGTCCAAACAAAAATTCAATGCTAAGCAAAATGTTAAACAAAAAAAAAAAATGATACGAGTATTTCTTAGTCGTTACCTAGCAACACAATGAAGCCAATGAATCCATGCTATCATGCCACGCCAGGCCCCACAATAGTGCACCATGCCGTCACATGCCCCAAAAAAAAAAAACCATGCCACTCAAAACATAATAAATCATACATGCATCTAAATAATGCAATTTTTGTTTGTTTCTCGGTTGTTGTTGTTTTTTTTTTTTTTTTTGAAAGCCCATCGACATTGGACAACTTGTAGATTTCATACCGTGCACTGGTATGAAAATATTTAGATCATTGGAAATTATAAAAAAAAGAAAAGTGCTGCTACTCAATCGACAATCGTACACGTATTAGCAACTATTATTGGTGAATGTTGCTGCTGCTGGTGCTGCTGTTGCTGTGAGCAGTTTGGTTTTGGAGGAGGGGGGAGTTCTTGAATTCATTTGCAATTTGTGGGGCAGAGCGGTTTCATTTCCCATTCTAATTCGCATATGCAATATGCTGCAAGTTTCATATACGTGCGGTTTTCAAATAGACATAAAAAAACACTTATGTATGATGTATGTATTCTCTATGAAAGCTGTGTTGCTTATGTAGGATACATAAACAAAATTCCAATTTTAACTACTACATACTAATAATATTATGTATGTATGTATGTATGTGTGTGCAAAAGAACAGGGTGCTGCAAAAGTTTATTGGTTTTTTTTGCGAGCTTTAATTTTCTGACATTAGGGTGGTAGGGATAGAGATCCAAAGGGTCAATACTGTAACAGTACATTTAAGGTCAATGGCGCTTTGTGGTCTCATCGATACAAAAACTTCGATATATCATACTTTAAGATCCGTCTTTAAATGTAAAATTTATAAAGAAAACTTTAATAAATTCAGTAAAGTGCGACTTTGACTCGCGCACGAAGGGTTCCGTACGTTTTTTGGCTATTTTTTTTGCGATTTTTTTCATTTTGGCGATTTTTTTTTCATTTTGGCAATTTTTTTAATTTTGGCGATTTTTTTAATTTTGGCGATTTTTTCATTTTGGCGATTTTTTTTCATTTTGACGATTTTTTAATTTTGGCGATTTTTCCGGTTTTCCGCGATTTATTTTCGATTTAGAAATTTTTTTTAATGTAGTGCTTTTTTTTTCGTTTTCGCGATTTTTTTTTTGATTTTGGCGATTTTTTTCGGTTTGGCGATTTTATAATTTTGAGATTTTTTTGTTTTACCGTTTTTGAAAATTTCAAGAAGTTTGCTCTTACGGTTTCCAAGATACAGCAAGTTATCAAAATTACATAGTCAAAATTACATTAACTGATGGTACACCCTCTATTTAAAATTTTTTAAATTTCAGTGTTAATTGTTGTAGTCTGTATAAAAATACACTAACTTTACAAATTTCAAGTGCATATACATACAATTGTATGTATATTACATGGGATTTTAACATTTTTCGTTGCTCGTTTTGGCACACCCTTTAATTTCCAACTCTCATGTATTTGTTGTTGTAGCGGCCAAGGGTCTGCACACTCTGTCCAAATTTCAGGTCCGTAGCTCTTACGGTTCTCGAGAAAATACCCTGTGACGGACAGACGGACGGACGGACAGACGGACAGCGTAGCGAAAACAATAGGGTTCCTTTTTCACCTTTGGTGTACGGAACCCTAAAAAAGCAACTCCTACGTTCAGCTTTTCCAATACAGAAATCTCTCGTTATGAGTTGAGCTTCTTTGATAAGAGAATATCTCGCTACTGCTCAAGCTTTTCTTACACGTAAGTCTTTTGCTGTTGCTCCTGCTTTTGGCTCAGGTTTTTTTTTATAATCAAATCTGTCCTTATGGCTTTTCTAATGTAAAAATCTTTGCCTATGGCTTAAGCTTTTCTTATACTCAAATATAGCGTTATAGCTCCAGCTTTCTTATACAAAAATTTCTCATTATATACTAAGATAGATGTTCTTATGCAAAATCTCTTTTTATAGCTTTAGCTGCTTTCATACAAAAATCTCTCTATGGCAGCTACGTCCAAGTCATATGCATAATGTGCAAACTTTTATAAAAAGCTTTTTGTGCTTTCACACCTACGAGAGTACAACATCCACAACAACAACACAACAGATAACAATTCTTGCTCTTACTTTGCAAAGAAACAAGAACAAATTTAAGAGCTTTTAAAGCTGTTTACCGCAAATGCAAATATCAGTGTATGTGTGTTTGGACGTAGCTCTTCTATGGCTAAAAATGTTTTTATACAAAAATTCTTGCTGTGGCTAAAGCTTTTTGTATGGCTCATGCTATTTTGATACGATTATATCTCGCAACGGCTCAAGGATTTTTCATACAAAAATCGTCGCTTTCTTTATATAGAAATCTGTCGCTTTTATTCAAATTTTTCTCAAACGAAAACTTCTCTCTATGACAGAAGGTTTTCTTGTACTTAAATCTGTCATTATGTCTCAAACTTTTCTTTTCCTACTCTGATACAAAAATCCTTCGCTATGACTTGAGTTTTTCTCATTAAAAAAATCTATAGAGCTTTAGCTTTTCTCATGTAAAAATCTTTCGTTATGGCTTACGCTTTTATTGCACTCAAATATTTCGTTATGGCTCAACCTTTCTTATATGAATTAAAAAGGAGACTGTGCTACGTTCGGAATTTTTTTTTTTCGAAATTGCCTTGCAATGATATTTCATCTTCGGAGGTGTACGAATAATTTTTCTGAGCTATACTTTATGAACTGATTGTACATATGTATGTTTATAAAGCCTTATTTTCGGTTTTATCGTAAGCTACATGTTATCGAAAATATACTTTTCATTAAAATTGTTATCGAAAATATACTTTTCATTAAAATTAAAATCTTATGGGCCTACCCATAGTTAAGAATTATCAAAATGCCAAAATTGTCGATAACTTTTAAGAGACTCGAGCTGCAAAATTTTATCGTAAACGACAATTTACGTACAAAGACATATTTGAATATTTCAAAAAAAAAAAAAAAACCTTTTGAAAAATTTTATTTTTGTCGCTTACGATTAAATCGAAAATAAGGCTGGATATGTCTACAATCAGTAGAAACTTAATTTTTTTTTCAAACACTTTTCCAACAATATAAACAGCTGTGCTATTGGTACGAATTTGTCACAGCTGACATTATCCCTTTTGCCAGTATTGCCAACCTGAAGTTGGTAACATGTCAATCGTCCAACCCTGTAAGTACAATTTGAAATTTTTTTCAAACACTTTTCCAACTGCAAGAATTTGTTGAAACCACATTTCCACGTATTAATATGAAATTTATTTTAGCGAGCACATATGATAAACTTAAATCCAAATATTTATGAGCAAAAAAAAAGCACATACATGATTTATGGATTTAGAAATATTTGTGTATATTTGTTTGATGCTTGGCTTGAATTTCTATGATGTTTTGCACATGTGTTGGCTGCTAAAGGTCAGCAATATATGAAAATTGTTCAGCACAAATGTTTGAGCTACGAGTGAAAAACCGCTTGCCACAATTTGACAATGAATGGAGATTATGTAATTAAAAATATTTAAAATATATTTAAATTATTTGTACCAACTTTTGGTAGATTTTATAAAAAAGTAAGGTTGAGGCTTTCTAAATAAATAGTGTTGTTTTTGAATAATAGCGTTTGCAATTAACTTTACATATCGTGACATAACCGCCAAAATAGCTTAAGCGACATAATTTTCGAATCTTATTTTTTGACCAGAATCGATTATTTGCGATCGTAAATAGTCGATTTTCGTCAGAAAACCGAAGTCCAAAAAATGTGTCGCTTAAGTTATTTTAGCAGTTATGGCTCGATATGAGCTTAGATTTGTCAAATGTGGTAACTCTAACAATGGCTAATGTTTTCTTGTATGATTTCTCTCTAGGAATAAAAATTTTCTTATATTACGGACTCGCTTTGAATCAAGCTTTTATTACACGAAAATCCCCCGCTGTGATTCAAGCTTTTCTTATACAGAAATCTCTGGCTTATGTATTAAGCTTTTTTGATATATCCTGCTAAGGCTTAAGTTTTTGTTATACAAAAATCTTTGGCTAAAACTTAACTCCAGCTTTTTTTTTAAACAAAAATTTCTCTATGACACAAGGTTTGATTATAAGAAAATCTGCCATTAGGGCTCATGGTTTTCTTAAAAACATAATCAATCCTTATGGAACAAGCTTTTCTTCTATGAAAATCTCTCTTTTTAGCTTAAGCGTTTCTCATGTAAAAATCTCTCGCTTAAGCTTTTCTTATACTCGAATATTTCTTCATGGCTCAAGCTTTCTTATACGAAATTTTCTCTTTATGTTCTAAGATTTTCTTATAAAAAAATCTCTCAGTATATTTCAAACTTTTTCCATACTAAAATATCTCTTTAAAGCTAATGCCGAGTATACACTATGGCACTTTGTAACATCGCAATAGTGTATACAACGTGGCAACGTTTGTCATTTCCAATGTTTTTCGTTGTGTGGCATTGCTTTGCATATAAAAAAATAATGGGAATGGCGTTGCACACATTTTGAAAATGGCAACACAAGAAATGCCAGATGTGTAGTACTCGGCATTAAGCTGTTCTCATACAAAAATCTCTCGCTATGACTAAACATTTTCTTATACAAAAATCTCTCGCTTTGGCTTACGCTTAGGAAAATCTCTCTCTATCCATGAAGTTTTTATGCAAAACTGTCGTTATGACGAGCTTTTTTTAAAGTTCCCTACACCAAAAGTGAAAAGAAATTCTATGTTTTTCGCTACCATGTCCGTCTATCTGTCTGTCTGTCACATGCTGTTTTCTTGAGAACTGTAAGAGCTGCGGACCTGTAGTTTTTACAGAATATTTAAAATTTTTACCGCTACAAATATAATAAATATATGACAGTTAAAAAAATTAGAGGGTGTTCTAAAGCGAGCAACGAAAAATTTTGACATTCTTATATAATATACAGACAATTATATATAGAAAGTTGAAATTTTCCAAGTTAATGTATTTTTATGCAGACTTCACGAATTAACACTGAAATTTAAAAAATCAAAATTAAAGGGTATTCTATCAGTTAATGTAATCTTTGCTACGTAATTTTTACAACTTGCTGTATCTTGAAAACCCTAAGAGGCAAAGTTTTGAAATTTGGAAGAACGCTAAAACTAAAAAATTCCCAAACTGAAAAAATGTCGAAACGAAAAATCGCCAAAATGAAAAAAGCTCTTGAATGAAAAAATATCACGAAAAATTAAATTAATCCCTAACATGCCAAATAATCTGCAAAACTAAAAATGTTGCCAAAAAACTAAAAAAATCGCAAAAACGAAAAAACGAAAAAACGAAAAAATCGCTCAAACTAAAAACATCCCTGAAATACAAAAAATCGCTAAAGCTAAAAATATCGCTAAAGCTAAAAATGTGTATTTAAAAAAATACGCCAAAATCCAAGGAAAATCCTTAAACGAAAAAATCGCGTTAAATTAAAAATATAGTCGATACTAAAAAAAATTTACAAAATTAAAAGTATGTATTTAAAAAAATTACCAAAATCCAAAAAAAATCCTAAAGCGAAAAAAATCGCCAAAAAGGAAAAAGCGCCAAAACTTAAAAAATTTCTAGAATTAAAAATATGTATTTAAAAAAATCACCAAAATCCGAAGAAAATCCTAAAGTGAAAAAAACGCCAAAAATGCAAGCGCCGATACTAAAAAAAATCGCCAAAAAGGAAAAAAGTGCCAGAACAAAAAATATGTATTGTATAAAAAAAAAATCGCCAAAAACAAAAAATCGTCAAAACTAAAAGAAGCGTCAATTCAAATTAAAAATAGCGTCGATACTAAACAAAATCGCCAGAATGAAAAAATCGCCAAAACAAAAAAATTTCTAAAATTAAAAATATGTATTTAAAAAAAATCACAAAATTCCGAAGAAATTCCTAAAACGAAAAAAAAAACACCAAAACTAAAAAAGCGCCGATACTATCTTTATGGCTTAAGTTACGGCTCATGTTTTGCTTATGCTTAAATATGATGCATCTATGGAACTATTTTCAATAGGAGAATTTTTGCTATTAATCAAATATGCATTTGTACAACTTACATACGAACATACATACATACATACCCAGCAAAAAATTACACATTACCATCAGAACTACTTGCCATATAATGACTTACTTTTCTGATTACCAAATTTCATTACTCGCTTACAAATCACATTACCTAAAATTTAAAAAAATTATGCAAAAGTTGCTAAATGAGGAGAATAATTTTTTTAGATTAAATAGATTACGTGAACAAGTTGCCAAATAAAAAAAGTAAGTACTTCTCAAGAATCGATTATTTTAGTATCACGCCTTGTTAAAATCATTAAGTTGGTAATCCAGTAAGGAATAGCTTCCACCAAAAATGCTTAATTCCAAACCCGATTACCTTTTTTTGAAATTTTTTGCTGGGTATGTATGCAAGCGAATCTCTTGCCCACTTTTTCATCCTTAATCAGCCGTTTTCATTTTCCAATGCGTAACTGATGCTGACTATCCCTTTATTTGAGTCAGTTTTTCGATGTAGCATCGTTAATTATTTCGTTTTGCGCTGTAATTTAAAATCGATTTTGATCACTGTCATTGCATACCAAAGTGAATAATTTAACATTCTTTTATAAAATAACTTTTTTTTTCTTGGATCATAGTGCTACACATTAGTGCTGATATTTTTGTCTTACGAGCTGAATAGTGTTCTACATTTATGTGCATATGTAGGTAAAGGTGTGTTGTTGTTGTTTTTTTTTTTTTTTTTTTTTTTTTTGGTTGCTTCTTTGGTTACGGGTCGGGTACACTCATTTAGTGGCGTTAAAATTGCGTGCGTTAAATGTGCGCACCGAACATTGTTCCGTAACACCGAAAGACATGTACAAGCCGCCGTCTGACGATGATGATGATGATGATGTTGCTTGTGGCTTCAACTTGGACCCGTATTTCTTATTTCGCTTAACAATTACTTGTTTTTTTTTTTTGTTTTTTGATCGTGAGTCAAACCATCCAAACAATGATTGATTAAAATGCTACAAAATAATGTGTAGCACTTGCATTGGACCGTGCAAGACACACCGCCGCTGATTGCACAACATGCATGTTTTTGAAACAACAACATAAAGCAAAAAAAAAAAGAACAAGAATCCCGAAACATTACAAGTAGAACAAACATTAAAACACCATCAAACAACCCTGGATACATCAATTGTCCATGAAAGCTCGTCGTAGCCTTTTTTCAAGTACTTAAATTTGAAAACGGTATGAGGAACGAATTTAAACCATGCAATTGACTTGACTGCCCACTAAACACAATAAAAGAAAACTAATGAATGGTGTTGGCGGTGGTAATAGTTGTTGCAGACTACGAACCCTAAGAAGAGTTATTTAAGTCAAAATGTTAAAAAAAAAATACAAAACAAGTGAACCAGCAGCTCGCTCATTTTTAGTAACTGGATGTTATACAGAAGTTCTCGTGCGTAGACAAATGTTTGTGGTAAAAAAAGACTAGTGTCGTATTGACGTGATGTGGTAATTACTAGACATCTGCATTAAATCATTTGTTTTTTTTTTTCAATTCAAAGTAAATTACAGCAATAAACATATGCACACTATTGCCAAAGTGCAAAGCAAAACAAATCAAATGAAAGCAACAAACAATCTCAAGGCAGTCAACTCGTATTTGGCTTGAAGAGAATCAAACGAAGTATGTCATGTTTTACACTTGGCAGTTTTTCTTGAAGCAGTTCTCTTGAATTCTCTATTAAAACTGCCCATTTGTTTACACTCAGACGGTTTCTTGTTCAATTTTCGTATTGTTTTAATGCAGCGAATGAAATAACAAAACAGAATTGAAGTAACTTTTCTGTACAGGCAAGTCAGTACCCCTCTTCTTTCTTCTTTCCTTTCTCTCCTATAAACTCAGACTTGCTTCAAGTAAAACTGCCGAGTGTAAAACATGAATATGTAATTGTAAATTAGCAAAATGTTTTAAATAAAACAAATCATTACTAAAATAAATAATAAAAAATTTTTTTTGCATTTTAAAGAAAACGAAAGCTTTTGTTTATGTTTATTTAAAGCATATAAAAGTATATCTGAACATAACGCCACTTCTTCCCTTAAAAAAAAATAAATTCAGTAAAGTGCGACTTTGACTCGCGCACGAAGGGTTCCGTACGTTGGGCTTTGAGCATTTTTTTTTAATACAGTGTTTGTTACGTTTTTTCAGCTGAAATAATTTTTTTTATTGTTTTTCGCTTATTTCTCGTTTTGGCGATTTTTTAAATTTTGGCGATTTTTTTTTAATTTTGGCGATTTATTTCATTTTGGTTATTTTTTTGCGATTTTTTTCATTTTGGCGATTTTTTTTTTCATTTTAGCAATTTTTTTTAATTTTGGCGATTTTTTTAATTTTGGCGATTTTTTCATTTTGGCGATTTTTTTTCATTTTGACGATTTTTTCATTTTGGCGATTTTTCCGGTTTTTTGCGATTTATTTTCGATTTAGAAATTTTTTTTAATTTGGTGCTTTTTTTCGTTTTGGCGATTTTTTTTTGATTTTGGCGATTTTTTTTTCGGTTTGGCGATTTTATAATTTTTAGATTTTTTTGTTTTACCGGTTTTGAAAATTTCAAGAAGTTTGCTCTTACGGTTTCCAAGATACAGCAAGTTATCAAAATTACATAGTCAAAATTACATTAACTGATGGTACACCCTTTAATTAAAATTTTTTAAATTTTAGTGTTAATTGTTTTAGTCTGTATAAAAATACACTAACTTTACAAATTGCAAGTGCATATACATACAATTGTATGTATATTACATGGGATTTTAACATTTTTCGTTGCTCGTTTTGGCACACCCTTTAATTTCCAACTCTCATGTATTTGTTGTTGTAGCGGCCAAGGGTCTACACACTCTGTCCAAATTTCAGGTCCGTAGCTCTTACGGTTCTCGAGAAAATACCCTGTGACGGACAGACGGACGGACGGACAGACGGACAGTGTAGCGAAAACAAGAGGGTTCCTTTTTCACCTTTGGTGTACGGAACCCTAAAAATTAAAAATAATATATTGGGCCTAATTACGAGTTTCGTATTTCGTGTTCGTCTACGGCGATTTTATACTAGATTAAAGAAAAACTTTTGCAATGTTCCTTAGTCTAGTACAAAATCGTCGTAGTCGATATACGACACGCCCATTGTCTTTCCCTGAGATACCCCACCACCGATTTACTTCTAAATTATAAAAAGATATAGACGTTCGTCATGATGTGTCACTGTCATTATTTAAATACAATACATATCGATGGTCTCAAGTAGAAAGGCCCTAACTCAAATAATTGTAACTTTACAGGAGAAGGTAAAACATAACAGAAACTGGAATATTCACAAAGAAATTTTTTTTTGGAAAACTGCTTGTAAAAGCGTTATTTTTTACACTATTGCAATATATTTTTGTGAGAAGATGTATTTGTGTGGAATGTATTGGAATCACTGAAAAACTAAATTTCGTAAAAACCCACCTAAATTTGGCGAATACGAATGTGAATACGAATGTCTAAAAATGGCCGTATATTCGGCCATTCGAATACGAGTACGAATATTCGTGCATCACTAGTATGTATGTATATTACATGGAATTTTTAAAGCTTTCGTTGCTTGTTTTAGAACACCCTTTAATTATTAACTGTCATATATTTGTTGTTGTAGCGGCCAAAGCTCTACATATTCTGTCAAAATTTCAGGGGTCTAATTATCGTTTTCGATAACGAGCTGCTTCGATCACGTTTTTCGGTTTGAGATTATGGTATGCGCTATCGAACAATGGTTCGATATCGAATGCCATAATTGCAAACTGAAAAAACGTAATCGATTAGACCCCAGGAAAAATGACGCATATAATTCTGGCTTCATCTGGATCTTAAACGGGCATAGGCCAAGATTTTTGCGTTAAATAGCTCTAATACACTTTCTTTGGTTTACAGTGGCGATTAGAGTTGTGTCCAACAGCTCAGTTTGAACTAGTATCGTTCCGTTGGACACAAGTCCGGTGAAAAACGTCAATGTAAATTAAATGGGTTTGAAGCAACTTTTGATTCGAACACGAGGTCAAAAATAGCTGTTGGACACAACTCTAGTGACGATATTCTCATGAGTACGCGCGCATTTATTGCACGTGTTGTTTTTATTGCAGCATTTAGAGAATATTAGAACTGGATCGAACTCATTCAGTAGCTCGTTTTTGATACAAGCCAATGATCAAACACTAGACTTGGGTCGAACTCGTTCACTAGTTCATTTTTGCCACAAACCAATAATCAAACCCATTTAAATTACATGTAATTTAAATGGGTTTGATCTTTGGTTTGTGGCAAAAATGAACTAGTGAACGAGTTCGACCCAAGTCTAGTTTGAATCAAAAGTTGTTTCAAACCCATTTAATTTACATTGATGTTTTTGATCGAACTTGTGTCCAACTGAACTAGACTTGGGTCGAACTCGTTCACAAGTTCATTTTTGCCACAAACCAATGATCAAACCCATGTAATTTAAATGGGTTTGATCATTGGTTTGTGACAAAAATGAACTAGTGGACGAGTTCGGCCCAAGTCTAAACTAAACGAACTAGTTTAAAAAGAACTGTTGGACACAAGTCTACTTGTGTCCAACAGTTCCTTTTGAACTAGTTTGAGAGCGTTCGAATCAAAAGATGTATCAAACCCATTTAATTTACATTTATGTTTTTGACCGGACTTGTGTCCAACGGAATGAACTAGTTCAGAACTGTTCGACACGAGTCTATATTAGACACAAACCCATGTAATTTAAATGTGTTTGGTCAAAGGTTTGTGATAGACTTGGGCCGAACTCGTTCACTAGTTCATTTTTGCCACAAACCAATGATCAAACCCATTTAAATTACATGGGTTTGATCATTGGTTTGTGGCAAAAATGAACTAGTGAACGAGTTCAATCCAAGTCTAGTTTGTGACTAGAACAGCCGACTGAACGAGTTCGATTGAGTTGGATCTAGCTCTAGTCCACACTTTGACGGACGGTATGCTCAGGTGAACTCCTACATATGTGCGCCTTAAAAATTACGGAGGTCGTCTATGACTGATTTTCGTAGTAAATCTGGAATGTCAAAAAGTTAGTGCATTTTGACAGTTAAAAAAACACCCTCTATATATATTTTTCTGAAAACTTTCGTTTTTCTTGCATAAAGCAATAAGGATGATTTTGATGTAAATTTTTGTTTCTTTTTTATTACAGATTTCCTTATACGAAGGCCTGATTTGAGAGAGAGCTAAAATGAAATTCTGGGGTAAGTCTGATTTGACAAATTAATATTAATAAAATCAAAGTTGAAACTCAAGTTAGGTAAATTGTAAGCAAATTTGCTTTCAAATAAATTAAAAAAAATTCATTTAAAAGAATCTGGGGGTATACTCTGTCATTCGAAACGAAAGAAAACGCTTTCGAATTTACATGTTATAAGCTTACAAATTCGAAAACATTTTCTTTCGTTTCGAATTACAGAGTAGACCCCTTGTTTTTTTTTTTTGCACCAAATACATGTTGTTGGCCTTAAGGCAAAAAGTTTTTTAGGTTATGAAATTTTATTGGCCAATTATGATTGAATTTCATTCAAATTGCTTTTAGTTTTACGAGCATACTCGTAACAATTGTCTATAATTTAATAAAGAAGAGAAGCTCGAAAAGTAGTGAATTAAAAAAAAAACAAAACACAAGCTCCATATTAAACTAGTGTATAATTTTATTTTGCTCACTGAATTATAGAAAATTTATTTCCCTATTGTGGCAGGTACGTCCAATAATGGCAGCAGAAAATTACACAAAAAATCCATTAAAACAGCAATTTATATAGTTGGCGTGCCCTGGCTTGGTCTTGACTGTATAGAGACAAAAATATGCAGAAACGCTTAGCGCGTAGCATCTGTATCTGTATCTGTTGTTAGTGCATCTTCTCAGCTTACGTACGTACGTAAATGCATCTGAAAAGGTCTTGTGTTGTAGTTGTTAATTTTAAACATTTTTTACAATTTATCGGCGATAATGATTTTACGGCTTATAGCCTCTAGATCATTAAACTGATTTCATAGTTAAACTTTAGTAGATTGATTTTTTTTTCAGTTGTTGCAATGTTTTTGCTTTTGTTTCTGTTTCTGTTTCGTCGTGGTGGCAGATACTTATGCAGCGTATTAAAATCATTTCTAGTACCACAATAAGTACAAGCATTGAAAAGGAATATCTTTGAGCAGCAGCAGCAGCAGCAGTAACATTTTTTTTTTGGTACAAGAATCGTTTGGTTTAACTGTCTGTCTGTCTAGATGTTGTGTTTTTGTTGCATGTTGTTGCAACTATACTTTTGAATAAACTATTTTGTATTGCATTTATAATGGCACAATGTAGTCGCATAAGCCGGGAAGACAGGGAGTACACCAACAGCAAGCAGTGCGTGTGTAAAACGTCCGATGTACATGAAACTCTACATGAAGTAGTTAAAGTTGTACACTCATCATTGGAATTTGGGCATACAACATATTCGCAGCTCAAACATTTAATTGTACGAGAGTGCACATACACTTCACATATGTTGTATGTTCACGGTTGAGGACAGCCCAGTCCAGTCCAGTCCAGTCCAGGCCAGGCCGGACAGCCAGGAGTAGGCATTAGTGGTTGTATGCACTATTTGTGCTGGCGGTGTAGGCTGTTCCGATATCTTGTTTTTTGATTCGTGTTGTTTGTAATTTTCTGCTTATCATGAGTAACAATTATTTTATGCCCTTTTTTTCTTGTATTTTTTATTTTTATTTTTTGTTTTTTCCTCTACTTGTTCGTTTTTTTTTCTTCCTTATAATTTTGCACTTTATCGGTAAAATATTTTCTCTCTTTTATATTGTTCTTAATACGAAATTTTGTATTAAGATAATAAAACACGGCAAATTTTTAAAAAATTTTCAATGTGCGTCTGAAGTAAAATACTGAGCAGAGCTGAAAACTTAAATTATTCAAGCCATGTCCGCGTGGGAAAACTTATTTGCAGCCTTGTATCGCGTTAATTGATACGATAGATAATAGATTTTTCAACTGATTACAGGTTTTCTGTTTATTTTTTAAAAGGACGTGTTCGTGCGGTTTCTTTTTGAATATCAAGCACGAAAAGCTAGATAAAACAAACAAAAAAAAAAAATACATAGAACCAATACAATTGCAGCGATAAAAAAGGCAATTTTGTAAACCAAACAACAAAAAATTTAACTGCCCACACAACGTGAGTTTGAACTTTGAGAACAAATTTTTTAAAGTTGTTGTTATTAATTTTCTCTACAGGATGAGCTGTCAGCAGGTTTATTGTTCGGAAAGATAACGGTTCAAGCAATCCAGCACAAAGCACAAGTTATAGAGAAAAACAATATTTATAAAAAAAAACAGACTGCACTGGTTCCTTAGCAATTTATATTTTTGTTGCCCGACAACAAAAAATTTTCTATATAAAAATTGTTGTTGCCCGACAACAAAAAATTTTCTATATAAAAATTGTTGTTGCCCGACAACAAAAAATTTTCTATATAAAAATTGTTGTTGCCCGACAACAAAAAATTTTCTATATAAAAATTGTTGTTGCCCGACAACAAAAAATTTTCTATATAAAAATTGTTGTTGCCCGACAACAAAAAATTTTCTATATAAAAATTGTTGTTGCCCGACAACAAAAAATTTTCTATATAAAAATTGTTGTTGCCCGACAACAAAAAATTTTCTATATAAAAATTGTTGTTGCCCGACAACAAAAAATTTTCTATATAAAAATTGTTGTTGCCCGACAACAAAAAATTTTCTATATAAAAATTGTTGTTGCCCGACAACAAAAAATTTTCTATATAAAAATTGTTGTTGCCCGACAACAAAAAATTTTCTATATAAAAATTGTTGTTGCCCGACAACAAAAAATTTTCTATATAAAAATTGTTGTTGCCCGACAACAAAAAATTTTCTATATAAAAATTGTTGTTGCCCGACAACAAAAAATTTTCTATATAAAAATTGTTGTTGCCCGACAACAAAAAATTTTCTATATAAAAATTGTTGTTGCCCGATAACAAAAAATTTTCTATATAAAAATTGTTGTTGCCCGACAACAAAAAATTTTCTATATAAAAATTGTTGTTGCCCGACAACAAAAAATTTTCTATATAAAAATTGTTGTTGCCCGACAACAAAAAATTTTCTATATAAAAATTGTTGTTGCCCGACAACAAAAAATTTTCTATGTAAAAATTGTTGTTGCCCGACAACAAAAAATTTTCTATATAAAAGTTGTTGTTGCCCGACAACAAAAAATTTTCTATATAAAAATTGTTGTTGCCCGACAACAAAAAATTTTCTATATAAAAATTGTTGTTGCCCGACAACAAAAATTTTTCTATATACAAATTGTTGTTGCCCGACAACAAAAATTTTTCTATATAAAAATTGTTGTTGCCCGACAACAAAAAATTTTCTATATAAAAATTGTTGTTGCCCGACAACAAAAAATTTTCTATATAAAAATTGTTGTTGCCCGACAACAAAAAATTTTCTATATAAAAATTGTTGTTGCCCGACAACAAAAAATTTTCTATATAAAAATTGTTGTTGCCCGACAACAAAAAATTTTCTATATAAAAATTGTTGTTGCCCGACAACAAAAAATTTTCTATATAAAAATTGTTGTTGCCCGACAACAAAAAATTTTCTATATAAAAATTGTTGTTGCCCGACAACAAAAAATTTTCTATATAAAAATTGTTGTTGCCCGACAACAAAAAATTTTCTATATAAAAATTGTTGTTGCCCGACAACAAAAAATTTTCTATTTAAAAATTTGTGCTGCCTGACAAAATAATATTTTCTATATAAAAATTTTCGTTGCCCGACAACAAAAAATTTTCTATATACAAATTTGGGGAATCTTTTTTATTTGTGAAAACTTTTGTTGCTGACAACAAAAAAATTTCTATATCTTTAATAAATTTTTTCTTTAGTGTAATATTTTCCTTTAGTTCTATTTAAAGTTGTATTGAATATAAATTTAATGTTAGTTTTTAATTTATAATTTATTTTGTTTCAACTTACCGTCATCGCCCGCCTGATTGTCTTGATCATGTCTGCTCTGTTTTCTGTGTGATACCGATTTTTCGTGATACCTTTTGCTATTGGGATGCACGATGACATTATTTAATATCGATTCATCACCTTCATTTATATCATTTGGCTGATTGTCTCCCCCATCAATGGCATTATTTGGACTGTCTGGCAAAGCAATGGGCACATCGGCGACCACCCTTTCATCATCGTCGCCTGCATTGTTGTTGCGTTCTAGCAACACATTGCTGGCGACACCAAATCCGCCACCTGCTTCGAAAACGCTGCCACCATCTCGTGCGTAGTTATTATTGATTTGATTGTTGTTGCCAGCACCGGCAAAACTTTTCAAACGTTGAGACATGGCATTCCATTTGTTGCTGGCATTTTCGCGCCGCGTATCATCCGTGTAGATGAAGAAGGCCACAAAAAACCAAATTGCTGTCAAAATGGCAATAATTTTCACTATCGAAGTAGAACGACGGCGCCATATGAACGCCATGTTTGTTGAGCGAGCGGCGAGTGTAGCAGGGATTACAAACTTTTTGTTTTTCTAATTTGTCCTTTCTTGCTGAATGAATTTTGCAAAAAAGTTGCTAGGAAGTTATTAATGTGTTTAAATCCTTTTTGTTACGAGCCTGAGCTAATTTGTGACATATCGTTGAATGTGTGCGTGTGCGTGTTTGTGTTCGAGTTAGTGCTGGTTTAATTACAATTGGCAGCTTTTATTATTTTATAAAGCTTTTTATTTTAACAACTTCAACAGGATAAAGGATATGTAAGGGCGTTGTATTTAAGCACTTTTAGCTGTGGGACTTTGGGAAGCTAATGGTTTCCTATTCGGTTTTATTTTGTTTGAAAACAATAATTTGTTGCTTTTGTAATGAAAAGTTTTTAAGGCAATTCCATTGTTATCGGGCTTATGCCTTTTACTATTCCCAGTCCTTAAAATATATTCTTTCTCGACTTGGCTTTTTAAGTATTTTATTTATTTTGGGAAGGCGTTATGTTGTTGCTTTTTGTGCGAAATTTATTTGCTTGTGCTTTATTGTTGTTTGCTTCCTTTTGTGTTTTTCTGCCTTTGGCTTGATTATGTATGTGTTCTTTTTCAAATCTACTGTTTATAGTTTTTGTGTTGTCCTTTAATATTTACGATTTTTTCCTCAGCATAATTTATGTTATGTTCAAAGTTTTGCTAAAACTTGTGTCTGTTGCTGTTTTATGTTGTTGTTTATATTGTTAAAGGATGTTTAAATTTTTTGTTGTTGTTTTTGTTATCCTTGTTGCTGCTGATAATTTGTATTCGTGTATACTATTGTGCCTGGACATTTGTGGGCTTCTTTTAGTTTTAAAACTTCTGATTATTTCTCTGGTATCAGCAGCCTTATTGTTAATTTTATTTGAGGCATTTAATTGTTTTCGGCCATCCTTTTTAATACTCTTGAGTCCTGCTTATGTAGAAAAAGTTTTAAGTCTCCAGCAGCATGCCATAAACTTGTTGAATCATTCTGTAAATAAATTAGAAAAGAGTAAATAAGTTTTTTTTATAGCTATGCTATTTATGGCGCGATACAGGAGTTAGGACGTGATATTCGTAACAAAAATAATCGACACTATTACACTTATGAATTTATTTTTATTTTGATTTCCTTGTACTTAAAAACAGAGTACGAAAATAAAGGAAATAAATTGCTTGATTTTGTTTTGTTTCGTTCTTTGAAGTGCGTGAAACCAAACCAAAAGAAAAACAAGGAGAACGATTGCTCAATTAGCTTTTGTGTTGTTTTATTGCATTGGTATTTAACACATTAAGCTTGTTTTATATAGCTAAGCAGCATAGCTATAACCGGGTGTCCTAAGACACCTCTCTTCGTTTTAACTCAGTGAATGGTGTAAATCTTTTTTTATATAGAATTACAAAAAAGACAAACAATTTACATCTTCGAATTAAAGTTAATTGGATGGAAAGTTAAAAATTAACAATTTTAATTTATCCTTTGCATCCGTTTACTATCAGATAGAAAAGACTTTCATGACAACTAAAATTTATCTGTTTAAGTAGTTTAAAACGAAATGTTTTTCTTTCCTTCTTTAATTTTTTTTTACTTCAACTTCCCCATCATTAGACAAGTTTTGCCGCCTTTTATGTAAGTGCTGGAAAGCAATTCTAAGTTGAATTAAAACATAAAAAGCCTTTACAACTACAAGCTTAAAATAATAAATGTATTTAAAAGTGTTTTAAATGGTTGTTTTCAAGTGCCTGCATTAAAAACGGCTTAAAACGAGCGTGCAGTAAAACCAGAAAGCTAATTAGAGAAAGAAATTAATTGTCAATCAATTTAAGCTGAACAACAAGCCAAACACAGCACACATCACTTGTCCATTTAAGTTCGCCATGTGCAGAAGAACTTGTTGCAACGAAAATGTGCAGGCCTGCTTAAAAGCTTTTTAATAGAGTCGTAAAAAATAGAGACTTTTTCAAAATCAAATTTATTACTCGAAAGGGACTTGTTGCTTCTATAAAGTATTAGAGGCTAATTTCTGGTAGCAAAAGACAGTGCACAGTGGAGCCGCACTGAAGTGAATGTGCTTGATATAGCCAGCTTTTTATTTGACATTTTAAATTGAAGAATAAAAAATTAAGATAATAAAATATTTATTAGAGTGACTTGTACTATTAAATTATAATAAAAAAAAATATTCAACTGAAAGATGACTTTTAGGCTTTTATAATTGTTTTCGAGCAATTCAAGTTCTAAGTCTCGCAAACAATTAAAAAAGCTTCAAAGTCATCTTTCAGTGGAATATGTTTTTTGAAATCGAATTGACATTAATGACAAATTTATAATGTTTTATTAGCTATGGAATCATCAACTTTGACTTGGACTTTTAAATTATAAATAAAAAAAATATGCAACTGAATGATGACTTTAAGCTTTTTTAATTGCAAACAATTGAAAAAGCTTCAAAGTCATCTTTCAGTGGAATATGTTTTTTTTTAAATCGGCACCGAATTGAAATCAATCGATTTCCATCCCAGCAATATTCATGTCTTTTGATGCAAACGTTCCATTTAAATATGTTTTACTCAGTGCAAAGAACAAAGAAAAAAACGAAAAGCAAACGTTTCCTTTTACTGATTTTCGTACCCTGCCTTTTTAACTGTCTGGCTGCAGTTAAACATTATATCTAAGGCTTTATTGCATTAGTTTTGATATCAAACACCATGGGATGTCGAATATTTGCATAAACTCAGAACAACATCCATATCGCTACTTTAATATAGAAAGGCCCTAACTCATTATTTTTTTGAAATCGAGATTTTTGCATTTTTCGTTGTATTAGATGTTCTTCTATCGAAATATGCAAAAAAAATATATCAAAAAAATAAGGTAACGATCGAATATTTACATAAACTTAGAACAAAATCAATATATCCTTACCTTAATGTGGAAAGGACCTAACTCATTTTTTATTTAAATCGAGAGTTTTGCATTTTTCGATATATTAGATGTTATTCTTCTTGAAAAAATAAAAATAAAAAATTATGAGTTAGGGCCTTCCTTGCAAATCAAAACTTTATTGTCGCAGAATTTGAAATCGTACTTGGCAGGTTATCAGAAATTTTTTTTTTGAGTGTATAGAAAATAAAAGCATTTCTTAGCATTAATCCAGCTACTGCTTCCCCCCGTTTTATATATTTTCATTGCAACGTAATAAAAAATAAAATAACCCTCTCAATTCATCAAAGCTTGACTGAACATCGTCATACTTCTCGTCTGGAACATCTGCAGCCACATCTAACAAGAAATGTAAGTTTCTGGCGTTGAGTTGGGTAAAATTAATGGTTTAATAGTTACTTAACTGCAACACACGTAATCTTACTACTAAACATATAAATAAATAAAAATGCCCTGTAGTTCCGATGCTAAAGCTATAATTTATCAAAATACTAAACTGCTTATATGCCAAATTTTTAAAACTATGAGACAACAATTTCATTTAGATTTTCGTTTTGCACTTAAATTATACATATTAGTAAACTTAAAGCTTATTACAGCCTTCCGAACTGCTGGGTATCTGCATATATTAAATATGTATGCATGCTAATGCAAAGATAGAAATAGAAATGCTGGAAATAATGCATTAATGGTCAACAAACTTAATTGCAGTCAAGTGCAAATCAACCAGTAATCAACGAACCATACAATCACCGTCATTTACTATTTAATGCTAGTATGTACTAATAAAATACAACTAAAGCTTTTTTTATAACATAGAAATACAGAATTAAAAAAAAATTCAAAAAAAAAAAATTCAAATAAATCAAATTTAAAAAGTACATATAAAGAGAATTAAGTATTTAACATGCAGACTTAGAACACAAGATATTAACTCTTAAAATATTCTAAGGCTTAAAAGCAATTGGAAAATTGCAAAACCAAGTGAATGCATAGACATACAATTATTGAAAACGATTATCGTGACGGCTTTTTTCAAGTTTCCAATGAAATTTTTAATTTCAGCTGCATTCGAACATTCAAAAAAAAAGTTCGATCATCCAACATAAAATGCTATAGTTCCATGCAAAAGCCAAAGTTTTAACACATGTCCGTAGCTTAGCATTCCATATTGAATTTTAGAATTTGTTTTAGAATTTTCGAACTTAATTTCGAATTTTCGAATTTGACTTCGAATTTTCGAAAATCGCTATTTAGGCTCAGAAACGAGCTTAATGTTTAGTTTTGCTATATTTTTTTAAGTTAAAACTATATTTCTTTGATAAAAAAATCATTATATCGTGCGCAGAAACGACAACAAACGCCATTAAGCTGCATTTGTTGACTGTACATTTTTCAATTAAGTACTTCTTGAAATATTTTTTTCGAAGTACATATTTCGATGTATTTTTATTAAAATTATTTATCATGTTTTTTTTTTAATAAATTGGACTTTGCATGTGTGTAAGAACAACAATCTAACCTCGCAGTAGCCTGAAAAATTAAAGTTTCTTGCAATTTTCTTTTTATTTCGAAAAAAAAAAAACAAACTGAAGAAAATCTATTATGTCATATATCTTAATGTAACTATAAAATGTTGAAAATTTGTGAAAATTACCACATATGTATGTACATGTACTTTTTTCGACATCGTTGAAAAGTTCCTTAAAATTTTTTAAAAATATTAAACAAAATTTCGAATTTCCGAATTCGATAGTACAAGTATCTTAAATGCACAACTATTGTCGACAATTTTTACAAAAATTCGATGTATATTTCATTGCATTTAAGGAAAAACATGTTTTGAGAGCTTTAGTGAATGTTCGAAATTTCGAACTTAATTTCGAATTTTCAAATATCCCTTTTCAGCCATACATTTAACAGCTGGCATGTATTTTGATATTAATTGAACATTTTTGGGTGCTTATAATGTTTTAGTAGCTATGAAATCAATTTCGAATGAAAGTTATGAGTTCTTTTATTCAAATTTAAAATAAATAATTAAATAAAGTATTTTTTGTAGTAGCGACTGGTTTCTTGTAGTTTTGTAGAATGCCAGGTTTTTAATTGAATTAAAAAAATTTAGAAAAACTTGAAGTATTTTTTAATGATAAATTTCGAATTTTAATATATAATAAAATTAAACACTTATTTTGACTATTTGAAAAAAAAAACTCAGTTTATATTCCATTAGGCATTAAAGAAATACAATTTTTATGAGCGAGAGTGAATGTTCGAAATTTCGAACTTAATTTCGAATTTTCGAATATTGTTTTTAAGCCATAAATTTTGAACAGCTGGCATGTAGTTTGGCACTAACGGCAAATTTTCGAATTTTTAAATGTTTTATTAGTTATGAAATCAATTTCGAATAAAAGCTTTGTGTTATTGGATGCAAATTTAAAGTAAATAACAAGTCTCTTCATGTGTTCTCTTTCGTAGCTTCTGGCTTTTTTTAGGGATACTCGTATAGTTCTACAAAGACTATAGAAAATCATCAGCTTTTCATTGAATTAAAAAATTTAGAAGAAGTTAAATTATTTAGTATGACCTAAGGACTCAATTTTACGAGTACAGAGATAATTTCAAATTGAATCCTTTAGTAGATGTTTATAAAATTTAAATTACCTTGAAAGGGTTAAAATACTTGTTTGGCTTAAATGAATGTCACGAAACTATGGTCTTGAGTTCTGCACACTGATTACTGTATTATGTTGTTCTTTCTTCTTGTTTATTTGTTTTATGCCTACTTTTCTAAAATTTTTCGTTATTAAATGTCAGTCTTCTACTTTGTTTTTTCTTTTCTTTTGCATTAAAAATAAAACATTATAATAAAAGTACAAGTATGTATCTCATAGAACGTGTATTTGTGAAATGTTAACTTGTGACATTTGAGTAGTGGTGATTCATTAACGAAATGGTGGTGCGGTGGTGGTGGTGGGGTAGAGATGGCCAGTGTGTGGTGTAGCGAATTTGTTTTTTTTAGCCAAGTCTAGGCCAGCCATACAAGCCGTTTCGATAGCATATTCTTTATGTGTTTTGTATACATACCACCGGATGGATGATGTGGTTTCATTCCATTTGAAATGTTAGTTTTTCTCATTTGTGTAATCTAAGAAACATGTTCAAGTGCATAACCACGTTTAGAGGGCCAAACTGATATCTTTAAGTACGCATACTCTAGAATGATGTTTGTTGGTTGGTTGCTTTATTTTTTTATTTTTTGTTCTGTACATTTTACATTTTCCAGCAGCCGCTGCTTTCGTATGTGATGAAGTGTACGATGCATAGTTTTACAACACAACACGCAATTCTAAAATTTTTAAAATCTTTTTGTTTAATCTGAGTTGCTTTCTTGCTTAAATTTAAGCATTATTACAAGCAGTTGAAAAATAAATATAAACTAGTTTGTGTTCCTGTTCATATTTACACTTATGTAGGTACGTTAAGCAACGTTAACTGCTGCGAATGTCTTTCAAGAGTGCAACCATCATGGTTTTAATCTAATGTTGAACCGTCATTCACATTTGCTTGCCACAGTCTTCTCTTTATAAAATTTGAATAGAGTGTCACGGTGTCAGATTATGGGGATTAAGTTTAAATGACAAGAAATTATTGTTATGCTTCTTCTCAAGTACAGCAATTAATAGGGTTAGAATGTTACAACGCTTATAATACGGCTAATTGAATGATTAAATTTGAGTATATGAGGCATATAAGAATATTAATATATATGAGAGAGAGTCTTTGAGTGAAACTGAGTTTAAAAGAGAAATTTTTAAGCAATGAAAAATAATTTAAATAACTTAAAAAATTCTAAAGTGTTAGCCTATTTTCCTCGCCCACTGTTAATTATAAGTTCAAGTATAATAATATTTACATGAATTTGTCTGCCTATTATATATTATTTTTCATATTTGTAAGACCCTTTATATGGCCGCACCAGCTGCAGCTTTTTCCAGAGTTGAGTTGTCATTTCCGTTTTTTTTTTTTTTTTTAAATTTTGTTGCTTGTCTCAACACTTGCTCATGTTTTAATTCTTTTTTTTTTCGTTTCAATTCAAAGATCTCTTGCAATTGTAATGCTGTTTGCAAAAGGTGTCCTTAAACTCATGCAAGATTTGAACTTGCCACCATTTTGCGATAAGTGATGCCAATCCCTCAAAAAATAAAAAAAAAACAAACTAAACAGTTTGACAGCTGCTAGATTCAAATAAATTGAAAATGGCACCTTAGATCCGTAGTCGGCAACCTATATCATTACATTTTATGTTTGCATGAGTTATACTCTCAGCACAAGCCGGTGTTGCCAGTGAAATTTCGTCTCATTGCCCGAATTTGAAATTTTCAATCTCCAAAGGAAAACCTTATTTTATTATATTGTTAGAAGAAACACTCAAGTTTTGTTTATAAAGAAAGGCATCTTTTGTTGTTGCTACGTCAATGTAATGGTGAGTAAAAATATTGTTTTTTTAGAAAATTTTCTTAAAATAATGATAATAATAATGCGTGTCACGTTTTTTCATGCATGACAACGCGCGTGACAAATCAAACCCTCTGGTTTGCCATAATAATTTCCTGAAAATAAGAAATTTACTAAATTCTCATCACACATATTTTCTTATTGTTGCAACAAATTGTTTTCTCTGGCAACGCTGATTCTTAAGAGTATGCGATACACTCAACTTGTTCTCTCGTTTGTACACATACATACGTAATAGAAAGAGTATATTAAAAGGCGCTGCGTCCTTAATTTGCCGAGCACGGCTTTAGATATATATGATTTTTTCTCTCACACAGTGTTCCGAATACTGTAAAAGTTTCATTTAACCTGAAATTAAAACAATTTCAATATTATTATTAATAATAATTCTGCAAAACAACCGAGTTCCATGCAAAGATCTGATCAAATATTTTCGAAAAAAATTAATGGGACCAAATGAAAGTAAACTTTCAAAAAAAATTTTATTTTGAAAATCTGTTGGTTAGGAAGAAGTAAGTGAAATATAAAATTAAATTTTAATGCAATTTAATTTTGTGTTTTCAGAGCTCAGGCTGTGTGTTAAGTTTTGTTAAAATCTGTAAAGTAGAACCACTTAAAATAAAATGTTAAATTTCATTTTAATGGGCGAGGCTCCGCCCATTATTTTTAAATGGTAGATTGTGTCTATTTTAGAGCTCAAGATGTGTGGTAAGTTTCGTAAAAATCGTTCAATTAGAACCATGTGAAATACAGTAATAAATTTTAATGGGCGCAGCCCCGCCCATTTTTTAAACTTTAAAATTGTGTAATTGCAAGAAAAAAAAGGATTTTGCTAAGTTTTGCAGCAATCAAATAAGTAGAATATCATAAAATCAAATTAAAAAATTTGTGGGGGTATCCCCGCCCACTTTTTACAGTGAGACCAACTGGAAGCTATACCCTCGCAGACGGTAAAGAATTTTTACAATCGGTCTAAAATGTACCAAGTTATGAAGTATCAAGGTTAAAAAAAATAAAATAAAATATAAAACACAGACTTCCTTTTTTTAAGTCGGTTAAAAAATACTCCCATGTTCGGGAAAACGCAGCTGAAATTCGCTCTGCGTCTGTTCTTTATTCTAGAAAGTGTATGTATTAAATTTATAAACTTCTGCTTGAATAGCAAAAGTTGTATGCAAAAATATCGACTTGGATTGCAAGGACGATTGGCGGTGGGCTGTGGGCGTGGCCAATGTTGATGAAACTCGACATGCGTCCTTGGCTTATTCTAGAAAGTGTAAGTACCAAATTTGAAGACTTCTGTTTGAATAGGAAAAATGTTATGTTAAAAAAATTAATTTAAATTGCATGGGCGGTGGGTGGGGCTAATATTGTTGGAACGCGATATGTGTCTTTGTCTTTATTCTACAAAGTGTAAGTTTCAATTTGAAGACTTCTGCTTGGATGGAAAAAAATTCTATGCCAAAAAATTGATTTGGCTTGCATAAGGGGCGAGCGGTGGGCGTGGCCAATTGTAGTGAAAGTCGAAAAACGTCTGTTATATTTTAGAAATTGTGTGTTTAAATTTGAAGACTTCTGCTTGCTTGGGTACGAAATATTTTAAGCGAAAAAATCGATTTGGATTGCATAAACGATTAGCGGTGCGCTGTGGGCGTGACCGATTTTGGTGAAACTAGAAAAGTATACAGGCAAAATTTGAACGCTTTCGCTTGGATAGGAAAAGTTGTATGCCAAAAAATCGATTTGGATTAGATGTTGGCTGTCGTCTGTCGGCTGGGGGCGTGGCCGATTTTTATGTTCGACATGTGTCGTTTTTATTTTAGAAAGTATACATGCCAAATTTTAAAACTTCCGCTTGGATAGAAAAATTTGTATACAAAAAAGTCTTTATGTATTGCATGGGCTGTGGGCGTGGCTGATTTTGATAATAGACATTATAATGCTTCTGGCCAGGCATTCCATGATCTAAGACCGCTGCTTATAATTTTTGTACAAAAATTCATGAAGTCTTCCCCACTGTGTGACATGTCAACCTATACAATATAAATATGTATTTATTATATTGAAATTTTTGGAAAAAATATTTATAAAATTTTAATTTATTGCCCAAGTGCTGCTTTATCTATAAAAAACTTATTTGCTACTTAATTTAAATCTTTCATGAGTTTTGGGACAACCTTTAGTAAAATGTTTCAGTTAATTATCACAAAATTACAAAATTTAGCGCAAAAATTTGGCCAAATATTGTTGATTTTTTTTTCATTGGTAGGCAGAAAATACAAAAAAAAAACAACAACTTGTAGATCAAGCAGAAAATTTAAAAAGTTGAATTAATAAAAAGTATATCAAGGACTTAAAAGCTTGTTTCATAATCGAAATCAATAAAAAAAACTGTGAACAAAATTAGTTGAATTGACAGAACCAAATAAAATTCCACATTTGAGTTCGCCATAAACAGATTTTCAATTACTTTCGTCATTTATGCGTTTGTGAAATTCCAACAATTCGAAAATGTATATTTAATGATTAAACGACTTTCCCAAAAGACACAGAGAAGCAATAAAAATTTGTTATCAACAAAAAAAAAAAAAGGAGTAAAACAAACGACTCTTCAGTTGCAATAGCAATTTTTAAAATGAAAATAAAAGGAATTTACTGCGTATATTGCTGTAGGTCATTACTTTATGTTTGCAACCATCATCATCAGTTTGAACTCATAAAATACATGAAAATATGCATAAAAAAAGAAAGAAATTTGTTTCCTTTTATTTCCGGTTGACTCCAATGAAGTTTTATATTTCAATAGCTTTTACTACTCCGTTACCAAACAAATATGTATGTGTTGTTTTTTTAACAAGAAAATTCATAACGTTTCAAACAGAAAGAATATGCAATATTTAGGGAGTCTAAATGTAAAAAAAAATAAAAAAAAAATTCTTTTCCTTAACAAAAATGTGCCAAATTTTCGAGGCAACAAAACAGAGGAAGAGTCCTTTTTTCGCACATTCATTCATTCGCTATTTTAGAGAGTGCCCTTAAAATTTCCTTTTTTTACGAACAAATTTCAACTTTGTTAAACGAAAAATGTGTCTACAAAAGGAAAAAAATATGCACTAAATACATGAAAATTGCTAAAACACCAACAGAAAATGTTAGAACAATAAAGATTTTGCTTCCCTTTCCATTAAAATTTTTTATTAGAAAGTCAAAGGAAAGTTGTTTTTCTTTTTGTGTCACAATAATTTCTACTTGCGATATTCTCTACTTTTGAATTTTCCACATTATAAAAAAATTTTTTTTTTGTTATAGAATTTTTTCAATTTCATACATTAGTTAGTTGAGATGCAAAATCACATAACTACACTTTTTTAAATTTTGTAAAAGAGAACAAAATTATTCAAGTTGGGTCACTTGTAAATTTTTTTATTTTAATTTTTAATTCGGCTGATTTGATTGATAAATGTTTGAAAACTTGCAACGTAATTTTTTAATTTTTTTTGTTAGTTAAGTGGTTTTGCATTTCAGCTGACCATATAACATACGAGTAGTTATATTTTATAAAATATTTTTCATTTCGATACTTGCTCCCATATAAAATTTTTGATAATTTTTTATGGCTGAATTTTTTCCATTGGCATTTTTTTTATCTTTTTTTTGAGTTTTCAGTATTTAATAAAATTTAAAGCTTATTTTGACTATTGAAGAAAAAATTTAGTTTATATTCTATTAGACATTAAAAAAATCCAATTTTTATGAATGAGAGTGAATGTTCGAAATTTCGAACATAATTTCGAATTTTCGAATATCGCTTTTCAGCTTTAAATTTCATTAGCAGGAGTGTATTTTGGCACTAACTGTAAGTTTTTGGATTTTATAATGTTTTATTAGCTATGAAATCAATTTCGAATAAAAGCTTTGCGTTCTTATATTCAAATTTAAAATAAATAAGTATTTTCTGTCGTAGCAACTCGTTTGGTACAGTTTAACGAAGCCTACAGAGAAACGTCGAAGTTTGATTAAATTGAAAAAAAAAATATAAAAATCTTGAAATTTTATATATGTAATGAGAAATTTCGAATATTAATTTTCAATAAAATTAAAGACTTATTTTGACTATTTTTAGAAAAATTCATTATATTATTGTTTAACATTAAAAAATCTAATTTATATGGGCGATAGCGAATGTTCGAAATTTCGAACTTAATTTCGAATTTTCGAAGATCGCTTTTCAGCTATAAATTTCATTAGCTGGCATGTATTTTTCCACTGTATTTTATAATGTTCACGTGAAGTGTTTTAATTATTTTTTAAAGTATATTTTCTCTATATATTTATATTGCAATACATAAAAATTGGCAAGAAATCTTTTGCATACAAAAAATTTATAACAGTTAAGAAACTTATTGTTTCGAGAAAAAAATTTAAAATATGAGCTAAAAAATTTATAACAGTTTAAGAAACTATTATACCAGAATTTCTAAAAAAAAATAGTATATTTTCCTTAAAATATTGCTCGTTCTGAAATAATATTCTCTGCATTTTTAGGGCAAAAAAAAATTTCAATATGACAGTTTGAATTTTTTTTAAATAATGCAGCTTATATTGCAATACATATATAAAAAATGTAAGGAAATCTTTCTTTTACCAAAATTATAAGTTTCGAAAATTTTATATAATAAGTTTTTAAGAAAAAAATTTCAAAGTATGAGCTGAAAAAATGTATAACAGTTAAAAAACTGTTATACCACACTTTTTGGATAATTATTTTCAAAAAGCGTCATTCCTTAAAAATTTTCTCGTTATTTTATTCAGAAGGAATATGTGGATGCAATTTGTTTAACTGTTATACTCGTACATTAAAACTCTTCATAAATCTTAAAAGTTTATGTCTTATGTTTTTAAAACCTGAAATAAATTTCTTTCAAACAATATTTATAACTGAAAAGTATTTTGTATAACAGTTAAGACACTGATAAAAAGTAAAGTTAGAAGATTATTTGATAAAATAAAGTAATAAAGTTAGAATATTTTCTAACATACTATCAAATATTTCGCTGAAAACTGTTATACGAGACATTATGTAAATATCATTTCAAATTATGTCTTAAACTAAAGAACATATTTGTTGTTTTATTTGGACAAACAATAACAGTTTCTTAAGTTCCAGTCTTTATTATAATAAAAAAAATATTTCTGTATAACAGTTTAGAAACTGTTACACAAAATACTTAAAATTATTAAAAAAAAATTTGTCTACAGTGTTTTTATAGTATATATTAATTATATAAAATATAGTTGTATAACAGTTAAAAACTCCTGGAATTGAAACTTCGTGATTAGTTTTTTAACGATTCATTTTTGTATTTATAATATGAAATAAACTGTAGTAAAGAACTTAATTAATTAAAAATTTTGAATAGAGATTTTAATTAATAATATTTAACAAAATTTCCCAAACAAGATGGCAGTATAACAGTATGTATTTGTTTAATAAAAAACATTTAGGGGTCTTTTTAAAGAGATTTTTTTAAATTCTGCATATATTTTTTATGACGGACTATAATTTCCGAAAATTTTTATAAAATTTCTTTTGTTGTATTGGAATTTAACAACAAATATTTGTTTCAACAATACTGTCGGAAAATTGTGATCTAATCCATATCCATAATTTTCCTATTGGGACAGTTTTTCACTGCCTGCTTTCTAAAGTGTTCATTCTATTAAATGTAGTTGTACTCAACAAAACTTTATATATTTTTTTATTTTATTTTTGCATATTAACACATACATACACACAGTATATACATATTTTATAACACTTGCCATAAGTTTGCACTGAAGAGCAAAACACAACAACTGCAAGGCTAGATTTTTCTTCTATAATAGTTTTAGCATTTTCTTTTATTCTACAATAATAATTGTTTGTATGCACGCAACGAGGGCTTGACCTTGAGGGTTTACAAAAGCCTGGCCACTTTTGCTTTTCACTGTCGTCCATCATGACTACGCATGCAGTTTGGCAGTGCCATAGTAGTAAATTGCAAAATTTTTGTGTTTAAAGTTATACAAATATTAATTCTTTTTATGGAAATTTTTGTTTTCACAATTTATTAAAAACTAAAAATCATTGTGTACTAAAATAATAATAAAGTGCATTAGAAGAACAATAGTCAGAATAATATAAACTCGGTAAGTATGAGTGAAACAAACATTTGCAGAATTTCAAACTTCACAAATTTAATTTATCATCAAACTTTCAAGGCCATTTTGTTCGGTATTTTTAAATCACTCTACTTAATTGCTTTTACTGTTCTACTTTTTTTTTGGTGTTGCAGTAATATACAATATAAAAGAACATTTCTATAAATGGCTGCATTAGCAACATTTTTGCGATAAGATAATAAAGTAATCAATAGACGAAGAAAAAGCAAATGTAGCATTTATTTCACAGTTAATTAATTAAGGAATAAAAAAAGAAATTAAATAAAAGAAACTGATTTAAGCAGAATTTGTAATCACCTTCATGTAAATAAAGTGTGAAAATTTTTTGTGAGCATACTTTTAGGGGGCAACGAGTAAATATGGCGGACTTCCTAAATATAATGCTTACAGCTTTGTATTAAAGTTTTCACACACTGTGCAATTGATTTATAAGACATACACTACGAACACTACGAATCACTTAAATAAGGAATTTAATTTGAGAAATTTTTAACAAATATTTTGTATGACGAAAAAGGTTTAATCTCGGTATGAAAAATGGATAGATAGTATCTAAAGTGGTATCTAAATTTTTAAACAAAAGTTTACCTGACTCTATTAAAATGTTGAAATTTAAATTGCAAGGGTATTTTGTTGTCTGTTCATATAAAAATTACAAACCCCACGAACAACTTAAACTATCCAGCTCTTTGCGCTCTTAGTGTAGGGTATTCAATAATCATGCCATAGATAAGGGAGTGTCATAAATACAACAATAAGAAAGCGTAATAATAAATAGATAAAACTGCTGTTAGAATTCACCAAAAAAGAAGAAAAAAAAATGGAAAATTTTATTACCCAAAACAGATTATTTTTCTTTATCTTCTTTTTGTTTATATAACTAAAAACAAATAATCGAAAAACCCACACAAACTCTGGTGGCAGGAAACACAAAAGGGTGTGTTATGTTACGTCCTTTAAAGGCAGTTTATTAACTTTGGCCACCTTAAGCGGGCGAAAATTCTAAGTTTCGCCTTTTGTGCTAAACTGCTTATTTTTCTTTTCTACTCAAAGCACTCCTTGACACACGAAATATAAGCTGTGAAAAAAAAATTGGAAAAAATCAATATGCCAACACCATCCTACCGCACATTGTCATACGTAGTCAGGTTTTTAGTTCTATTATTTTAATTTGGTTTGTAGTTTGAATTTTCATTTTAATTTGCTTCAGTTGCACAGTTCAACTACATTTTAACCTTGAACAGATGTGTCCTGGCAAGGATGTCTAACTATTTGTGGCATTGAAGGTTAAATTTTGCTTTGATTGCACCATTTTTCAATGAATATTAAAAATTTCTCTATTCGTAAAAGAAAAGCTTGAATGCAAGTAGAGTATTATAGCGGCCACAAATTATTATGTTTAGTAGTGGAAACTAACACTGAATGAATTTGAGAGAGAGAGAGAGAGAGAGAGAGAGTGCAATAATCAATAAATAATTTACATAATTTTTTTTTAAATTTAAAATTAGACATTTCTAACAATATTTTAACTTCATTTCAATGTTGAACGTCAGACAGCAGTGAAGATGTTAATCTAATCCTGTTGAATGGTTTAACTCCAGCTAAAGTTTAAATAACTTTTAAACTTTTAATTTAATCTATAGAGCTTTAAGGCTTGCAAAAAGTTTTTTAATAGAAATAACATGTTTCCACTATTATTTTTTTTTTTTTTTTTAATTCCAACAACAAGTGTTTTCTTTTAGATATTTTTTTTTTTGAAATTTCATCTAGTTTATATAATTTTGGGAAATAAAGAAACCACTTCACGTTTACCAATGAAAGTCATGACAATAATCATGGAAAGAAATGTGAAAACAACATTGTTGTCGTACGCTCTTTCATTCGTATATTTATAGTTATTTGTGTCCTGTCTTGAAAAGTTAAATTTCTTTTCCAATAAGGCCAAAGCAAAGACGTAAATAAATGCAGTAAAGTGCGAGTTTGACTCGCTCACGAACGGTTCCGTACGTTGGGCTTTGAGCATTTTTTTTAATAGTGTTTTTTACGTTTTTTCAGCTGAAATAATTTGTTTTTGATTATTTTTCGCTTTTTTTTTGGCGATTTTTTTTCATTTTGGAAATTTTTTAATTTTGGCGATTTTTTTTTAATTTTGGTGATTTCTTTATTCTGGCGATTTTTTTCCATTTTGGCGATTTTTTTATTTTGGTGATTTTTCCGGTTTTCCGCGATTTATTTTCGATTTAGAATTTTTTTTTAATTTGGTGCTTTTTTTCGTTTTGGCGATTTTTTTTTTGATATTGGCGATTTTTTTTCGTTTTGGCGATTTTATAATTTTTAGATTTTTTTGTTTTACCGGTTTTGAAAATTTCAAGAAGTTTGCTCTTACGGTTTCCAAGATACAGCAAGTTATCAAAATTACATAGTCAAAATTACATTAACTGATGGTACACCCTTTAATTAAAATTTTTTAAATTTTAGTGTTAATTGTTGTAGTCTGTATAAAAATACACTAACTTTACAAATTGCAAGTGCATATACATACAATTGTATGTATATTACATGGGATTTTAAAATTTTTCGTTGCTCGTTTTGGCACACCCTTTAATTTCCAACTCTCATGTATTTGTTGTTGTAGCGGCCAAGGGTCTACACACTGTGTCCAAATTTCAGGTCCGTAGCTCTTACGGTTCTCGAGAAAATACCCTGTGACGGACAGACGGACGGACGGACAGACGGCCAGACGGACAGACAGACGGACAGCGTAGCGAAAACAATAGGGTTCCATTTTCACCTTTGGTGTACGGAACCCTAAAAAGAAGAGAAAAACCATTTCACATTTTGAAACCCAAAAAAGGAAGTTATAAAGCAAATATTTGTGTGAAATATTTTTTTTAAAGCTAACAGAAAAGGATAAAAAGAGAGCAGTACAGAGAGAGACAGTGGTGGTAGGGGAATTTCCGCATTTTTGTATCGTACGATTTTGTAATTTATTTAAATTTTGAGTAAAAGTTTCTTAAAAATTTTCATAAGTAGACCGTGACTTCAAACAGCATGAAAGCTTAATAATTTTGCTTCTGCACCAACCACACCACCCTACTGCGCAGCAGTCTGTCCTTCACACACTTAAAATTACCAAATAAAAAAAAAATGGCAAACTTCAAGTTTCAAGTTTAAAATCTAAACAGGAAAAATGGAATCTTGCTGTTTTGATATCATATAGAGAGAATAAAAACTGTGTCATGTTCCTTTAGAAAGACAAAAAGGCGTTCAAACATGCAACAACCGTCACAACATAAAAAAAAAAAGAAAAGCATGAAACAGGAAAAGCAGCCTTCATTACTGACAACCACATGCAAAAGCAGCAGCAGTGACAGCTTCAACAGCATCCTCAATAGCAACAATGACAGCAAATCACTAAAAATGTATTAAAGAGAGATTTCAACTCACACAAAAAAAATTAATAAAAAATAAATAAATAAACAAGAAAACACGGCCTTAAAAAAAAGGTGAAGAAAAATGTAGTCTAAATTCATGGAAAACATGCGGATCTGATGAAGCTGCAGCGACTGACTGACAGTGAATACTGATACTGATGATTACAAATGATAGTTTATCACCGTCAGTCAATGTTTGAAGATTAAAAAAAAATAAATAAAAGAAAAGTGTTTGCCAGATAAGTGAACAAGTTTTTAATTAATTCAAGTGAAAAAAGAAACACTCACACAGACTCAAACAGAAAAACATCTGCAAAATTCGTAAAAGCTAAAACATTTCACCAACGTAGAGAAAATATTGACTGTTAATTGAAGTTTTGTTTAGTTTGTTTTTTTTTCTTGTTATCACTAACTTTCTGTAAAAATTGTTTGAATTTTTTTTTTGCCAAGATAAGATACGAGCAAATGTCAAGTTTAATATAACAGCAGGCTAAAATAAATAATTAGATTCATTGAATTCATTTATCAGGCCAACTAAGTTTTGTAAACTTAAATATATAAAAACGTGGAGGAGAGAGTAGAGCTGAGTCGAACTCGAACGCTGGAGTTCCATCATTCCAAGAACTCTTTTGAACTCAAATGAGTTCCTGAGCATACAAGTCCGCTCAAAAAAGTCTATGTAAATTAAATGGGTTTGAAAGTACTTTCAATTCGAGCGCCAACTAGCGAACTAGTTCAAAAAGAGCTGTTAGACACTAGACTTGGGTCGAACTCGTTCACTAGTTCATTTTTGCTAGACTTGTATCGAACTCTTTCAGTAGCTCGTTTTTGACACAAACCAATGATCAAACCCATGTAATTTAAATGGGTTTGATCATTGGTTTGTGGCAAAAATGAACTAGTGAACGAGTTCGACCCAAGTCTACTATCTAGTACTAGACTTGGGTCGAACTCGTTCACTAGTTCATTTTTGCCACAAACCAATGATCAAACCCATTTAAATTACATGGGTTTGATCATTGGTTTGTGGCAAAAATGAACTAGTGAACGAGTTCGACCCAAGTCTATCTAGTACTAAAAGAGTTCGATACAAGTCTGCATCCATATAATTTATGGAAAGAGTTCGAACCCAGTCTTGTTCACATTCGACTGGCATGCATGACAGATTTGAGCTGAATTCGTTCATTAGTTCATTGAAGAGACAAACTTGATTTAATATTTCTTAAAAAAAAAGGAAGAAAAATAATGCTAAAAAAACGATGCTGTGAAATGTTTAAATGTTTTTTTTTCCAAGCTGATAAAAGGCCATAGGAAAAAATATTCCCGGGCATAATTATTACAGGCAAACATATGTCTTAAAAAGTTCTCATCATGGGAACAGGGGAAAATATGTTTTTTGCATATAACTATCTGAAAAAGTTTTCAAAAAATATATGTAAAAGGTATATATCATATATCATGTCAAAAAGTTCTGAAATGTGTAAATATCTTCTATATAAGGGCTGTAAGAAAAAAATATGCAAGTGCAGATATCTGATATGCAAAAATATGCGCTAAAAACTGAAGCCAAAAATAATTTAAAATTCTGCAAATGGTTAATAATTTGTCCTCTGTTTTGTAATACACCGTAGCCAAAAATTATTAAAAATTCTGCCAAAAAAATTATGAATTGCATATTTGCATATATCTTATATGCAAAAAAATAATAATAATGCTGCAGAAATTCTATAGCAAGGGCTATAAAAAGTTCTGAAATGTGTAAATATCTGTTAAAAATCTATTTAATCCCCTGAAGAAAAAATATGCAAGTGCATATATCTGATATGCAAAAATATGCACCAACAAATTGCAGACAAAAGTCATTAAAAATTATGCAAGGGGTTGTACTAAACTGCCCCAACAAAAAAAATTTTCAATTGAATAAATAATTTCTTTTTAACGAGAAGTACAGTTAAATATTCAGTTGGATATTTCTGATCTCCTTGATCATTATCTACTTCTCGAAGTTCTTTTTCTTTGCTGCGTTGAGATTGTAAAATGCATATGGGCATTACTCCGAGAAATTCCACTTTTTTGTCGCGTGCGACAGCAAGCAATTAATCTTGTATTTCTGAACAACGTGATTCGATTTTTCTTAAAATTTTACCTAACGTAGAACTGCTGACGGCCTACACAAAAATATATAAAAAATAAAAAAAAGTTAAGTTTTCTTTGAAAAAACAAGCACATTTGCTTGGTGTCGCACGCTACAAAAAGTTGAAATTCCTATGGAAATGCCCATATGCATGTTCTGGTCTCGATTAATACAAATTTATTTAATATTTATTAAATCTCTACTACGTTTTAACCGTGGCTGCGCTCGCGTTGGTCTGTGGAAAAAATACATCATGGTTAAACAATCAAACCCGAAACGTAAATTACCCTAACCATCCCAAAAATATGTGTTTCGAAAAAAATCCGTACCAAATATAAAAAATCGGTTCCGAAACGTATAAAAAATTTCCTATATTTGACGCTGGTAATGCAGCTTTCCACTGGTGAAAACATTTTCAAAATCGGATTAGCGGTTTGGACGTGAAAGCATAGCAAACAAACAAATAATCTTACTTTCACCTTTATAATTTTAGTAAGGATTTATTGCAGTTTTTTTTTTAATTTATTCAATATTAGCATATGACATATCAACATTGAGACAATTAAAATTTCACAATAAAAAAATTCTAAGCTCATTATATGTACAGTTATGGCATTAAAATCGCTTGGGAAATGTAATGCAATTTCCAAAAAAAAAAAAAATATCCAAAAATAAATTACATTTAATCCCACTGTACTAAATATTACACAAGAAACATCGAAACATGAGGGTAGCGATAAAATATTTCCTAAAAACATTACTGCACCCGCATTAATAACAGCAGCAACAACAGCAACAACAACACCACCACCGACATCTTTATTATCACTATCAGCAAATGTCAACTGTTTAAACAACATCCTTGGCAACATCAACCAACAATCACAGACTTTGTAAATTGTATGTAATATAGCAAAGAAGAAATGTGGGTGGTTGCTTTGTTCCTCAGCACACAGTGTCGGTTTGTTGACACACACATTCTCAGCAAACATTTCCAGTAAGGCGGAACAGCTTTTCTTCTCAACAATAAGACAATATTTTGCCACTAAGAACTCTGCTTGCCGTAGTAGTGAAATATAAGAAAGAATAAGAAAATCAATATCTCTCATAATGTTTTCTTCGAGCTACCCAGGAAATATTTTCCTTAACCTTTTATCTGTCAAAAGGTATTTACAGATAAGCCCTCGTCCATGCCATGAAACAGTTGCAGCGAAAGTTTTTTCTAGTTTATGGATGAAAGTGGAAACATGAATGGGAAAGGGTACTTTGTCGTCTCATGTTGAAGCAGCTCTCGCTCGAATATCTCATTCTCGTGAGAAATATATGAAAAAATATATTAGGCTGCCAAACAAAAACTTCACTGTGTGGACAGCAGTGAATTTTCGCTGCAAGACTAAATTAAATATTAGCTAATTAAAAATTTCGTCCGAACATCCCCAAGCGACTAGGGCGAGTTGTTAACAGCCGTACATGACATCAAATCAAATGTTTGCAGGGATTTTAGTGCATACGTGTGTGTGTGCATGTGTGTGTGTATGTATGTGTGTGTGTGTGTGTGTTTTTAAATTGCAATCTATTTACCGAACATGTGTTCGTGCGAGTGTTTGAGTTTCATGATGTTGTTTGTTCTTGTTGCTGGTTATATTGTTTGAGTTGTTACTTCAGTGATAAGATTAGATAAGAAAAATTGAATTTCGCCGTAGTTGAAAGCAGCCAAATTGTTTATAATATCACAAAAAGAAATATTGTAAATTAGATTTGAAAAAGAAAAAAAAAACAATCCATTTAACGAAGAGGGAACGCAAACATTCTGGTCGACTCGAGAAATGATGTGTACCAGGGAGCTGCAACATCTTACTGACAAGAGCTAAAGATCGAGTACAAATCAGTTAATACTTTGACAATTTTGTGTACATGAGACTTGTTTAGAACTCGTTCAGTCGGTGTATAAATTAGACTTGGACCGAACTCGTTCACTAGCCCATTTTTGCCACAAACCGATAATCAAACCCATTTAAATTACATGGCTTGGATCATAGGTTTGTGTCCAAAATGAACTAGTGAACGAATTCGACCCAAGTTTATTCTAAATTGAGCGACTGAAATAGTTCGAACCAAATCTATTTCACATTCGACTATCATGCATGACAGACTTGGGGCGAACTCGTTCACTAGACTTTAGACTTGGGTCGAACTCGTTCACTAGCCCATTTTTGCCACAAACCGATAATCAAACCCATTTAAATTACATGGCTTGGATCATAGGTTTATGGCAAAAATGAACTAGTGAACGAGTTCGACCCAAGTCTATCGTTCACTAGTTTGTTTAAGACACAAACCATTGATCAAACCTATTAAACTTTTAAACTAGACTTGGCTGGCAAAGAACATTAATGTTTATGCTGTAATTTACATAAATAGATCTGATCTAGAATTGTATCAAGCTCTTTCAGCAGCTCGATTTAGACGGAAACCAATGATCAAACCCATTTAAATTTTATGGGTTTGATCATCGGTTTGTGTCAAAAATAAACTAGTGAACAAATACGCCCAAGTAGACTTGTGTCCAACAGTTCTTTTTGAACTAGTTCGTTCAGTTGGACACAAGTTCGATCAAACACATCAATGTAAATTAAATGGGTTTGAAACAACTTTTGATTCGAACGCTCTCAAACTAGTTATAAAAGAACTGTTGGATACATGTCTAATAAATAACACCTGCATGTATGCGTCGCAACATTTATGGCTGATTGGTTGGACATAGACTTGGGTCGAACTCATTCACTCAAGTCTAGTTGGACAGAAGTGTAGTTACAGTTATTTCTTGTTGTTGAACAAACAAAAATTTCGAGTAAATGATGGAGTATAGTAGACTTGGGTCTAACTCGTTCACTAGTTCATTTTTGCCACAAACCAATGATCAAACCCATTTAAATTACATGGGTTTGATCATTGGTTTGTGGCAAAAATGAACTAGTGAACGAGTTCGACCCAAGTCTAATTTACATTGATGTTTTCGACCGGACTTGTGTCCAACTGAACGAACGTGTTCAAAAAGAGCTGTTGGACAGAAGTCGAATGGAGTACATCTATCCGTTGCAGCTCTCTGATATAAACTTTTGTGTAAATATTAAATAATTGCTTTAGATAAAATGCTTAAATATTGAAGTTACTTGACTTCTTATGAACTCCTGTTGTTTTTTTTTTTTTCTTAAAGTTTCCTTCGTCTTATTTATCTTATCTGAAGAGTGTATAGATTTTTTTAAGCTGCTTTATTAGTATTCCCTAAGAATTTAAAATTCCGTCACCTTTGTTTGGTTGTATTAAAATTTATTACTTACTTCAAAATTTTGACAGCCAACTAACCTGCAAATGAAAAACAAATAAGTAATAATTAAAAATTTTTTAAATTAACTATATATGTAGATACATTTTACTTTCTAATATATAAAAAAAACTTATGTAATGAAAAAAACGTGTGCGATAGAAAAAACTTAAACACGTTTTAGAAGAAGAAAAAAAAACGACAGTAACATAATAACATTTTTTCTGATAAGCACGTAAAGGAAGTTGAGAAGTTATTAAACAAGCATAAAATTTAAAACGGAAATTATAAAATTTATCTTCTTAAAACAATGAGTTCCATGAATTTTAGTGTATTGTAGTGTATTGAAATTTTATTTGAAGGCTTTGGACCATCGAAAAAAATTTTATATGTATTCAGAAAATTTAACTACAGGGTGTTTTTTTTAGATGTATAGAACTTCGAATTGAAATAAAACACAAGAAAATCGTTTTAATGTCCATCAATTTGGCTTTATTGGAAGGATAATTTTATGCCATTAATGTTTAAATATGATTTCGGGCATGTGGCCGCCGCGGCTGGCTCGAATAAAGCCAATTCTACAGGTCGAGAGCATATGGGGCCGTATGTTGGCAATAACGCCACGAATGTTGGCTTCCAAGTCCCCTAACGTTTCTGGTTTGTTGGCGTAGACGAGCGACTTCACATATCCCCAAAGAAAATAATCCAATGGTGTCAAATCACACGATCTTGGTGGCCAATTGACAGGTCCATTCCGCGAAATTATGCGCTCATCGAATGTTTCCTTCAATAAATCGATTGTGACGTGCGCTGTGTGGCATGTAGCGCCGTCTTGTTGGAACCACAACTCATCCACATTCAAAATCTTCAAAATCTTCCATAAAATTGATGGACAAAGCTCCAATTGCTGTGCACGGTGGCGAATCGATTCATTCGGGTCCTTTTCAACACTTTGCTCTACAGCGGCAATTGTTTCTTCGGTGCGCACTGTTCGACATCTCTGCGGATGCGTATTATCACATAGAGTAAACGTAGTGCGAAAACGATCCATGGTTAACCGAATTAATTGCTCTGATGGACGATTATGTCGACCATAAAATGGACGGAGCTTGCGGTAAACTTCGCGAACTGAACCATTATTTTCGAAATAAATCTGCACGATTTACAAGCGTTGTTCTTTTGTCAACCTGTTCATGATGAAATGGCAAACCAAACTAAATATTAATCACTTGACAGCTGACAAAATGGCCGCCAGTTAAAAAAGTGATGCCAACTTAAAGTTCTATACCTCAATAAAAAACACCCTTTACATACTAACTATACTATTTTAAAAAAGTACCATTTAGCCTTTTAAAAAGTAACTTATAAGTTATAAATATTTACCTTAAAAAAAGGTACTTGTTGAAAAGTAAATTATTATTAAAAATACTTATTTTACAAGGTAGTTTTTATAGGTACTTTTTTAAAAAGGTACTTTTTTAAAAGTACTTTTAGATAAAGTTACTTATCTTTAAAGTAGTTTTCTTAAAAAGGTAATTTAAAAAAAATGTACTTTTTAAGAAAGGTACTTTTAAAAAAAGGTACTTTTTAAGAAAGGACTTATTGAAAAAGGTACTTTTTAAAAAAGGTAATTTTTATTTTTAAGTCCTTCTTTAATATGTATTTTTGTAAAAGGTACTTTTTTAAAAGGTAAAAATGTACTATTTTTGAGGGTACTATTTTTAACAAGGCACTATTTATAAACACCAGTTTTTTTATAACAAATTTTTTTCAAGGCGATTTTTTTTGTAAAATATAAGCGGCTTGACCCACGGTGTTGGCCTTCTTCTATTAAAAACAAAAACAAATTTTCTTATTGTATTGTTGTTTTCGATCGAAATTTTCTTGGCGACATCGTGGGGCAGCAGGCTGTAAATAAATAATTTGATAAAAATTTACCTTTTAAAATAAGTATTTAGGTACTTTTTGTTTTTCAAATGCTACAGCAACAAAAAAAATCTTGATAATATTCAAAGATTAACTACAAACTGTAACTTAATTTAAACGTAAAATGTACATATTTTTTTATTAAGACCAACCAGTCTTGTAACTTGAATATTTTGCAGACTTTTTCATTTACTTTATAAGGAGTTAGATTCTTATAAATTTTTTAAATTATTTAGTTAACGCTTTTAACGTCTAGTGGTTTAATCAATTCTATTGAAAACCTTCATATACCGGTTTATAAATGCGCTCACTTTAAAAAAGTTTTAGTTCTAGTTTTATTTTTTGTTTGTTTTGTTATTGTTGTAACTCTATCTAGATGAGGGTTTTTTTTTTGTCTAGCCCCCCTTTAATATATGAAAGTGTTGGTTGTTTCATTGAAATAAAATATATGTACATATAAAAAAAGCTCTGGTTTCCCGTTTGGCAGCAGCCAGTTTTCGTTTCATTTTTACCTGTAACCACAAACTTGCCTGAACGCATAAGTGTGTCAGCAAACTCTCAAAAAGTTATAAATAACATGGTGTTAATTAATTTCATTGGTATTTTATTGCAGTGTGTCTCTTTTAGTTTGTAGCTGATAGTTTAACGCTTTTTTGCATGTCAGCGGCGGGGCCACTCGTATTAGAGTTTGTTAAAGATAAAATGATGTGTGTGTTTTTCTTTTTAATTTAACCAAATATTGGAGTAATTGATTAATTTGCAGAAGAAGTTTAAAAGTTTTTATGTAGTTCAAAAAGAAAGCTCGTATATTACTTTTGAAAGGGAAACAGCATATATTAAGCTTTTTCAGAAAACTTTAGTTTTTTATACAATGGGGAGGGGGGGGGGAAGAGAGAGTCTTCTTAAATATACTCGTACATGTTTTAGACAAGTACCTTTATTTCAATAAAATGTGATTTCAAAAGCAACAAAAAAATTCTTCTGAAAAACTTTTCTTAAGATAGCAGAATTAGACGGCCTTTGTGCAAGATGTTTTTTAGAAAAGGTAGCTTATGAAATGTATTTTTAAAAATAGTAATTTTAGAAAATACTCTTAGAAAAGTACTTATTTCAAAATATGTAGCACTTTTGGATAAACAACTTTAAAAAAGTACTTTTGGAAAAGTACTTATTTAAAAATATTACATACTTTGGAAAGGGTACTTTAAAAAAAGTACTTTTGGAAAAGTACTTATTTAAAAATAGCAATTTTGGAAAAGTACTTATTTAAAAAAAGTACTTTTGGAAAAGTACTTATCTCAAAATAGTACCTTTGGAAAAGTACTTTTTAAAAATATTATTTCAAAATATGTAGTAGTTTTGGAGAAACAACTTAAAAAAAGTACTTTCCGAAAAGTACTTATTTAAAAAAAGGATTTTTGAAAAAGTACTTAAAAATATTAATTTTTTAAAAGTACTTATTTAAAAATACATAGTACTTTTGGAAAGAGTACTTTAAAAAAAGTACTCTTGGAAAAGTACTTATTTAAAAATAGTATTTTTAAAAAGTACTTATTTGAAAATAGTACTTTTCAAAAAAGTACTCTTTTAATAATAGAACTTTTTTAGAAGTAGTACTTTTTAGAAATACATACATATGAAATTGGTATTACATATATGTATTTTTTAAATTAAAATTTGTCTACAAACTTATAAGCTGCAATGGTATAAGATTTTACCTTAAAGCTTTACAAGAATTAAATTTAATAATTTAATAAAAAAAAACTATAACTCACACAGAGATATAAGCATCACCTTAATAATAAATCTAGTATTTCGCTACTTAAGAAAGAAGTAGAAGGCGATTTCTCAGAAATGTTTAAAACGTACTTTTTGCATAAAAGTACTTTTTAGAAATACTGCATCTTAGGCAAGGATTTAGAAAGTTAATACAAATTTTAAAATATTTTAAAGTTTTAAGGTTTTGGAAAGGATAATTTCCAAAAAAAAGTATTATTTAGAGCAGTACTTAAAAAGGTACTTATTTGAAATTTTCCAGTTCTTATAACAAATATCGAGGTATATTTATTTGAAATTCAGTTCTTAATGTATTTAAAATTTTCGCTTTTTACAAATGGGTTACATATATTAAACCCAGTACTTTTTGAAAGGTACTATGTATATATAAAAAATACTCTTTTATAAAAGTACTTTTTAGGTACTTTAAAAAAGTACTTTTTAAAGTAATACTTTTTGAAAGGTACCAGACGTAAACAATACTCTTTTACAAAAGTACTTTTAAGACACTTTTTACAAAAGTACTTTTTAGGTAGTTATATAAAAATAATTTTTGTGTACATATTTAAAAATATGCTTTTAATGTACATACTTTAAAAAATGTCATAGGTACTTCATAAAAGAACTATTTAAAAAGGTAGTTTTTAAAAAGTACTTTTTTTAACTCCTAAGTTCCTTTTTTAAAAGTACTTTTAAGTAGGTATTATACTCAAAAAGTACTTTTCTGATTTTTAAGTTATTTATCAAAAATTACTTATTAAATAGGTGTTATATTATAACCGGTACTTTTTAAAAGGTACTAATTTGAAAAGTTACTATTTTCAAAAAATTCCTTTTTATGTTATTTTTTTTCTAGGTACTTTATAAAACAACTGTTTGGAAAGGTACTTTTTAAAAAAGTACTTCTCAGAAAAAAGAATTAAGAACAAATATTTTGAAGTATAATTTATTTTTTTTTAATTTAATTTTAGTCAGGAAATTTCAGTTTGAAATTTTTTATGTGTACGTACTTTCCTTTATTTCCTCCGATTGTTACAAGTTAAAGCATTTTTTAAACCGGGTTTCTTATACATAATTTTTATGTAGCTTTAACAATCATTTATGAATATCGGCATCAGAATATAACTTTATAATTCATTTGCATTCTTTGCTAAATTCTCCAGTACAAAATGTGAGTGGGTTTTTTTTAATGACATCCGTTAGCTGCCATTCTAAATTATTGAAGCGAAAGTTATTGTAAAGCTGCCAACAGACACATTTACTTTTCAAAAAGTCATAAACTATTAAATTCGCATTTTTTTTGCTCTCACTGTCACTAGTTTATTAAATTTAAAAATTCTGTTAAATAAACTTAACCAGTAACAAAAAAATATTTATTTATGAAATAACTAAAAGCAAATTTCCAGTTAAATAAAACAAATTTTTTTTGCTAGCGCGCACAACCCAATACTATCAACTGCACTAAAAACCCAAAGTTGTGTTAAAAAAAACCACACTATAATTATGATAAAATTTTTTACCATAAATCATCAATAAAAATTCTTTTGAACAAAAAAAAATGTTCCAACTGGATTGTTAAATACATATGTTATGAATACTCAAAAACATTTATTTAAAAAACGAAAAAGTTATCCACTATTTATTTGTATCATTGTTTTGGTAAAAAAAAAATTTAGAGAATTTTGCAAAATAAAACTTCTAGTTGCTTGTTACTAATGAGGCAAATAAAATAAAATTTTTTCCTATATACATATTTCATATTTTTTTTATTTGAAAACTATACTTCTTTATATGCCCAAACAAACCGAAGTTAATGTTTTTTTTTTTAAGTTATGGCATAAAAAAGTTCATATTGAAATATGACAAAAGGGGCTTTACAAAAGGGGGACACATGTTAAATGACCCTAAAAAGGTAACTAACTGTCAGTTTATCGAAGGCAATCAAAAATTCTAGTCACTCAAATTTGTTTCTCTTTTCAATATAAATAGGCATGTTTGATTGCCTTCGATAAGCTGGGAGTAACGTTACTTTTGCCTTCAATTGGAATAAAGTGGAAACTTTGCATAAAGTGGCAACTTTGAAAAAAAATGGCAAGTTTGAAAAAGTGCAACTTTGAACGGAGTGGCAACTTTGAATGAAATAAAAATTTTCAACAAAATGTTAACCTTCAACGAAATTACAACTTTCAACAAAATAACAACTTTCAACTAAATGGCAACTTTGAACAAAGTGACAACTTTGAACAAAGTGGCATCTTTAAAAAGTGACAACCAGCGTGACCGTTTGACCGACTAAAGTGGCAAATTGCCACTTTTTTAATATATCTATTCCAATTTTCCACTTTGTCGACTTCCTTGCCACTTTTTTTCCTTCTTTTTCTAAGTTGAGTTATATAAAAATATATTAAAAATAAAAAGTTTAGTGTAGTTTTCTCGTTTTTTTTTAATTTTGCCCCTTTTTTTTATAAATCCCCTATTTGGTGCCACTTTTTAAAAAATGTCATCGGTCACCCTGGTGACAACTTTAAATAAAATAACAATTTTCAACAAAATAAAAGCTTTCAACAAAATGGCAACTCAGCATGAAAACAAAAAATCTCAATAATATTTTTCCTATCTCAAATACATAATTTAAATTATTTTTTAGCCATAATGCCAACAAAAAAAAAAAAAAAAATAATAATAATGCCAGAAGCACCGATTAATAATAAATTTAATTTGTTTGCTTTGATGCTCGCAAATGAATTAGTTTTAATTAAAATGCATTCCTTTACAAAAAGTAAAAAATTAATTTGCCGTTATTAATATTTAAAATTCAATTGCACTCATACCTTAACCAATAGTAATATGTAAACACATGCAAACACACACACACATACACACACAAAAACATACCCAGGTAACATTTTCAGTCGTAGGATAATCTTCCGCAGTCGTAGTGGGCGATTAAATTAATGGTCCGTTATTTCGTAGTCAGATCTTGCAAATTCAGTACAACGGAAGAATCTGTAAGATTAATCGTCTACGATACATCCAAAAAATATTGTCTAACTATTTGTTAACCAATGACAAATGGTGGTTTAACTAATGGTAAACAAAGTGCTATGAATGAAATATTATTGGTTAAACTATTGCTATTACTTAGTTAACTAATGACTGTGAATTTGCGCCTAAATGATACAAGTGCATACATACTTCAATAAATATGTACGAGGGCGGTTCGGAAACTTCTTAGCCTAGCACAAAAAGCGCGGTATAAACAGAAAAAAGTTAAGTGGTTTGGAAACTTCCATCTCTGCTATGAACACATGTTAAATTTTGTTTCGATCTTGCAACTCCTTCATATAGAAACAGGTGTTCACAAAAGACGCATCCGCGATTTTTTAACAATGGAAAAATTAGAAATGCGTGGTGTCATTAAATATTTACATAAAAAAGGTTTACCGGGACAAGAAATTCATAATGATATGGTGAATGTGTTAGGTGAAAGTGTTCCTTCATATGCAACAGTAAAAAATTTGGTTGCTGAATTTAAACGTGGTCGTACAAGCATTGAAGATGAACCACGTAGTGGACGTCCAAAAACAGCAACAACAACAGAAATTGTAGCCAAAGTGCATGATATGGTATTAAACGATCGACGAATAAAAGTGCGTGAAATAGCTAATATCATGGGCATCTCAAATGATCGAGTCCATTTAATTTTGCATGAAGAACTACAGATGAAAAAGCTTTCTGCAAGATGGGTGCCGCATTTGTTAACAGTCGACCAAAAACGCATAAGAATGAACATTTCCCAAGCTTTTTTTGGATCGTTTTAAGCGAAATAAAATGGATTTTAAGCGTCGTTTCATAACTGTTGATGAGACATGGATCCACCACTATACTCCAGAGATAAAAGAACAATCCAAACAATGGACTGAAGCTGGAGGAAGTGCCCCAAAGAAGGCAAAAACAATTTAATCGGTAAGGTTATGGCAACGGTTTTTTGGGACTTCAAAGGTATTTTATTGATTGACTATCTGCAAAAGGTTAAAACAATAAATTCAGAGTACTATTGCAACCTTTTGGATCAACTAAATGTACAAATTCGAGAAAAACGTCCTGGCTTACAACGCAAAAAAATTATTTTTCATCAAGACAACGCACCAGCGCACAAAAGTGTTTTAACAAAGGCTAAAATCAACGAATGAAAGTACGAGTTGGTTGACCACCCACCTTATTCTCCTGATTTGGCTCCCAGTGACTTTTACCTGTTCCCAAATCTAAAAAAATTCCTTGCTTTACCTCAAATGAAGATGCAATTACAGTTGTAAACCACTATTTTGAAGACCTTGAGGAAAACTATTTTAATCAAGGGATAGAATTGCTAGAAAAGCGTTGGACTAAGTGTATTCAAGTTTCAGGAGATTATATTGAAAAATAAAAATATTTTTGAAAAACTAACTATTCTCTTACATTGATAGGCTAAGAAGTTTCCGAACCGCCCTCGTACATATGTACATACATACATATACAACACACATTTTTTCTGCTAATGACTTAAAATCATTTCTCGCAAAATCAACTTTATTCCAATGAAAAATGCCCATAATGGGATTTTTTTTCTACTTATAAGTCATCGTGAAAGCCAACCCCACATCACACTTTACCATTTATCACACACACACACACATACACACACTCACAGTTATTCACCTAAACATGTTTGTATGTGTGTTTTTTTTTATTCATAACAGTACAATACTAATATTATTACATACATCAATATGGCGGCTCTCCTGCTCTTTTTGCTCTTGCTGCATGTTTTTGTTGTTATTATAACGGTTTATATTTGAGTTATTTTGATAGTTTTTATGTTAAATATAATTTTGGCCACCAGTTGTTATGTATGTAAATGTTTTTATCACTGCATTTTTTTTTCTTCATACATGTCTTTTGCCTTAAATCGGCATTAAAAACAGACTCACGTATGAGTACTTTGGCAGAAATGCAATTGAATTAATTATTTTTTTTATAAAAATAAATTGTAAATACATACATATGTACATGCATACATATGTAAGTAAATAAACATATGTATGTACATGCGTAATGTTTGTGCAGGTGTGGTACTATTAGCACAGTCGACTTTTCTATAAGAAAAGTGTGCTGTGACAAACGCGGTCGACGTTTGTGTAAGAAAAGTCTACTGTGACTGACACAATTGAGATTTCTATAAGAAAATTCTACTGTGAATGAAACAGTCGACTTTTCTATAAGAAAATTCTGCTGTGAACGACACAGTTGATTTTTCTATAACAAAACTGTGCTGTGAATGACAAAGTCGACTTTTATATAATAAAAGTGTGCTGTGATTGATGCACTCGAATTTTCTTTAAAAAAAGTGTGCGGTGACTGACGCAGTCGACTTTCCTATGAGAAAAGTATGCTGTGACTGTGAGCATTTTGTGAAATAAATGTTTAAATATGATTTCTGCCATTTGGCCGCCACGGCTGGCGCGTAGAAAGCGCAATCTGGAACACCAATTTTCAACAACTTTTTGCAGCATTTGCGGCCAGGTGTTCAATTGTTTGTGGTTTATCGGTGTAGACAAGTGACTTAACATATCCCCAAATAAAATAATTCAATGGTATTAAATCACACGATCTTGGTGGTCAATTAATTGGGTCATTACGTGAAATAAAATTTTCTTCAAAAGTTTCTGTGAATAAATCAATTGTATAGCCCGCTGTGTGACATGTGACTCCGTCCTGTTGGAACCACATATCAGCAAGATTATTCCTATAACGAGCATAGGACCGTAAAATTATTGCCACGTAATTGAGGTACGAAACAATTTCGAATCTTTTCCTATACGGTTCCGCATAAAGCGCACCAAACAGCAATTTTCTGTGGATGTAGTGGTGTTTCGACAAAAGCTTGTGGATTCTCCTCACTCCAAATGCGACAATTCTGCGTATTTACGTACCCATTCAACCAGAAATGGACTTCATCGGAAAATGGAAGAAATGCACTAATGAGTTTGACGAATAGAACAATTATTTTGATTAAAAATTTCAATAATTTGCACGCGTTGCTCAGGTTTAAGTCGATTTATAATGAAATTTCAAAACAAACTAAATAAAAAGTAACTGTCAGCTGTTAAATGGGGGCTCAAGTAAAGCAGTGATGCCAACTCAAAGTTGTGGCACTCTAAAAAAATACCCTTTATACTACACAACGACGTTTCTATAAGAGCTTTTAAGAGGTGGTTTTTTTGATGGTATGTTTTGAAGACACTTCTAAAACTTGATTTTCCCGACCCAGTTTTTCCTACGACTTTCCTTAGAAGTCCATATTTTTCCAAATAAGAAAACATTTCCCAAAAAACTATAATAAAAAAATTTAAATTGTTTATCTAATTTTTCGACCTTTTATATATGTTCAATAAAACTATTTCTTTAAGCTTTAGGTCAGTAAATTTTATATATTTTTAGTTTTGATCAATGTTTCGTTAACCTTTGGTTAAAACATTATTTCAGAGTTAATTTTATAAAATCGTGCTGTTTCAAATAGATCCGTTTTACAGAACACAGCACATAATTTTCCTCCCTTTATTTTTTTGAAAGTCCAAAGTTTTACTTGAGCTTTTTTATAGCGCATAAAAAATATGGAAATTTATTAAATCAATTTAAAGCGTTTAAATAGAATTTAATAAAAATCCTGTCTCTACCTTTTTTGGAGGTTTAAATTTCAATTTATATGAAAATCTCTGTGCCCAAAAATATTCCCAAACCTTAATACCATCAAATTATATAAATATTTTGCGTGTCTAATAACTGTATTTATTTAAAAAAAAAACGTTTAATAAATTTTGAATCTAAAATAAGTGGGAATACAAATAAAAAGTCTCATTTTAGTTTATTTTATAAATCAATTAAAATATGCAGACACTTTGTCTGCACCACATGATTTATGGATTATTGGCAAGTAACAGGTGATTATTATGTTTTCCATCCCTTTTAACCTTGCTTCTCTGATGCGGCGACTGACTCCTTTGCTCAGCCAAACCTGGCTCACATGGATGGATGTGCTATGTGTGCGCCTGCAGAATATTAAATAAATTTATCATACACTCTTACTGACACATTCCCAATTTTATTGATTTTATTTATTAAAACATTTTATATTAAACTCGATATGAATATGAAAATGTTTGTTCTAAATCCCTGCTTTAGTCGCTTTTATATAATGGAGATTTGTTGTTGTTGTTTGAATTTATGTTGATTTTGGCAGAGCGCACAAAAACAAAAAAGCGCCACAATATTTTATATATTTTGACAGTTGAATTAAATTGTAATTGAGCAAAGGCGTTTAGGTTAAAGGAACAAGGATTGAGCACATAAAGCTGTGCAAAGTATTAAGCGAGATATTTGAAGGTATCAATTCTTTATATCAGCATTGATGTGCAGCAAAGCGCGAAGAGAGAGAGAGAGAGAGAGAGAAAATCTGTTCTATGTGTCAAAGAACACTTCAGTTTTAAACTTTTTTTATAAAATTATGACTTGAGCATATTATAATCCATAAATTTGTTATTTATGATTTTTTCCCTGTCGTCTTGATGCGACGTAGACGACGCCATTCACAATAAGGGAAATGGAAAATATTGTAGTTCTCTATATTATTATATTATTGTCACACTGAACAAATTTTGTACAACGAACTTCAGAAACTCGTTTAAAATATTGCCTAAGCTGCTAATTTAAATTTTCTTTACTTTTCAGAATTCTTTTTCTACAGGTGCGAAAATACTTTTTTAATAGTTTTAATCTACTTTTAAATTAATTTTCACATTTTTCCTAAATTACAAAATTATTTTGTTTTAACTTAAATTTTTTTTAACCGCAAAAAAAAAACAAGTTTTAAGCACTAAAAGAAATAGATACAAAATTTCATATAACATTTTTCATGTCTTGCACAATTTTGTGTACTTTTTCATAAATTAAAACTGAAGATTCTTCTTGGAAAATGGCAAATGTAAGGAGTAAAAACCGCAAAACAAATAAAAAAGAAGCTTAAGTGCAGAAAATACCAGTTGTAATGGTTTTATTATATTTGTTACTTTTCTGACACGTAAAGAAAGTGACTTGTATAGTTGATTTACCAAAATGTTGGTAACAATAAAATATTCTCAGTGGAAGAGAGTGAGAGAGAGATAGTACATATAAAGATGAATATTGTTCCCATGATCTCTACAAATCTAACTGTTTTATAGGATCGTTAGCAAGTTTACTAGTTAATAAACTTTTTTCCAAAGATTGTACTTTAATGCATAGAAAAATTCTTGCAGATAAATCCAACCAATTTCAATTGTTAAATTTACAGTTAGTCACACTTATTCCAGTTGTCGACATCGAATTAACTTTAACAGAACAATCCCCAATTTTTTGTATTGTGTTAAAGTGACTTTGATGTCGTCAACTGGAATAAGGGTGAATGTTAATTGTTGTTGAAATTTAAATTAACCAAAATGTTCTGGTTAAATAAACCAATTTGCATTTGTTAATTTATTTCCACTGCAAATTATTTTTGCTGCTTAGATTAACAAATTAGTTTTGTAATTAAGTGCCCTCTGGGCCAGTAGCTGAGGGTTGCTGGTTCGACACCTGCCAGACACACAAGCCAAAATAGCTTCGCAATTTGTGTTTGGTTCCAGAATAAATTAGTATCACGCTGAAGTTGCATTTTAAACTTATTTTTTATTAAAAAAAATAAAGGCCTTTTTTGTAAAAATTATTACGGCCTTATAAAGGCTAAATTAAGATTTTTTTTTTACGAAAATCAGATTTATAAACCCTTTATGTAGCCTTAATAATATATTTGGAATATTTTATATTTTTTTCGTTCCTACATCAACCCAAAATTTTTTTAAATAAGCTAAAAAAAACTTTATATGTTTATAGTGGGACTCTTAACAAAATTTAACTAATGAACCAATTTTTTCTGGTTAAACTAACCAATTTGCATTTGTTAATTTATTTCAACTGCAAATTATTTTTGCTGCTTAGTTTAACAAATTAGTTAGATTGAGTACCCTGTTGGCCAGTACGCAGTGTATTAGTCTAGTAGCTGAGGGGTTGCTGGTTCGACACCTGCAGAGTAGCTTCGCCTTTTGTGTTTCATTTCAGAATAAATTAATATCATGCTGAAGTTGCATTTCAAACTTATTTTTTATTAGTTTTCTTTTCATATAAGAAATACCGAGGTATATTTGTTTGACATTTGGAATTTTTGTTGATTTTTTGGTTAAGCTTATATGCATTCCGTTGCTGCTTAAGGAACGCCCTCAGTAGTTTTCAACTCAAAAATTTTTGAAATAAGCTAAAAAAAACTTTATATGTTTATAGTGAGACTCTTAACAAAATTTAACTAATGAACCAATTTTTTCTGGTTAAACTAACCAATTTGCATTTGTTAATTTATTTCAACTGCAAATTAATTTTTCTGCTTAGTTTAACAAATTAATTAGATGGAGTGCCCTCTTGGCCAGTACGCAGTGTATTAGTCTAGTAGCTGAGGGGTTGCTGGTTCGACACCTGCAGACAAGCCAAAATAGCTTCACCATTTGTGTTTCATTTCAGAATAACTTAATAAGCCTTATTACGAGTGTCGTATTACGACTTCGACTACGACGGCTTCGTACTAGACTAAAGAACATTGCAACAGTTTTTCTTTAATCTAGTACAAAATCGTCGCAGTCGTAGTCGACACACTAATTAAGCCCAATATCACGCTGAAGTTGCATTTCAAACTTATTTTTTATTATTTTCATTTTTATATAATAAATACCGAAGTATATTTGTTTGACAGTTAGTCTTTAATGTATTTGGAATTTTTGTTAATTTTTTTTGGTTAAGAATTCATTGCTTATATGCATTCCGTTGCTGTTTAAGGAACGCCGTCAGTAGTTTTCAACCCAATCATTTTTGAAATAAGCTAAACAACTTTATATGTATTTATAATAAGACTCTTAAGAATTACCGCGAAAATGGTTAAGAAATGTTCCGATTAAATTTTCTTTTAACAAATTCACATTAGTTAGTTGAACTAATTTCATAGGTAACAATTCTATTTCATTGCATCCAACTGATGGTCTACCGCATCAAAAATATTTAATTTGCGATAGCTTTTAACCATTTCTAGAAAATTAAAAATAAAATAATTCAAAAATTTAGGCGAGTCAGTAGGGTATTTGGAATTCACATTAAAAGTATTTCTACAACTTGTTTTCATAAAACCAGCTTCATTCAAATGTTACTTGTATTTATGACTTTTATTTTATTTATTTATTTATTTGTTTTTGTTTTCTTTATTCATTGTTTATTTTTGGTATCTATATTATATTTGGTTTTAACCAAAGTTATTGTTGATCTTATGAAGATGAGTTGAACATCATGAGCAGAGAAAATATTATTTAAAAATAAATAAGTTGAAAAAGAATTGCAGCAAACGAAATTGTTGGTGGCTTGTTAAAGTTTAAACTGACGGTTTTCGGTTTGTAAGTGTTTGTGGCAGCAGCAAATACTGTATGTAATAAATTATATGAATATGGACAACAATATAATTTTATTTCTTTATTTTTTGCAGCTTCATGTTTGTTGAATTAGGGTGGTGTGCGGTTGTTAGAAGTGAAAGAAAATTGAAAGATAATTGAATTTTATGTAAAATTATATATTTTGGTTATAATTTATATACAAAAAAATATTTATTTAAACCTTTAATTGATTGAAAAAAAAAATCATATAAAAATTTAATTGTATCAATTAAACTTTTTAGTTAATAAAACTTTTAAACAAAAGTTTAATGGACTCCATTAAATTTTTAATAAAACTTTTTAATCAATTTAATTTTTATAATGTTGATCTCTGAGACTCACTTGACTTCGAGAAGCTGCTTTAAAATAAATGGTTACACTCTATATGATTCAAAGGACCCGAGAGGGAGAGCATGCGGTGGATCAGCAATTCTAATTAAGTCAAGACTCAAGCACTATATCCTTGAGAACGTTAGTGAAGAATATATGCAAGCTACGAATATTTTCGTAGAAAATTTTTGTGCGAATTTCGTGATATCTTCAATTTACTTACCTCCCAGATTTTCAGTTACCGAAGATCAGTATGAGAAGTTCTACAAATCGCATGGATCTTGTTTCGTGGCAGCTGGTGACTACAATGCAAAACATACGTACTGGGGCTCGCGTCTTGTTACACCTAGAGGTAGAGCGTTGTTTAATACAATTTAAAAAATGGGCTTAGATGTCATTTCGAGTGGGGAGCCTACTTATTGGCCTATTGACGTAAGAAAAATTCCAGATGTTATAGATTTTGGCGTCACGAAAAATATCCATAGGGACTTAATTCACGTAGAGGGCTCTCTAGATCTGTCCTCCGATCACTCTCCCACAATAGTTACAATTTTCAACCCACTAAGGACTGATTTAACTAACTCATATGCGAAAACGATTAACAGGGTCAACTGGCTAGGATTCAAAAAATATATTAGTAGTCACTGCGTAGAAAACATTCAGCTTAGATCACCTGATGATATTGAATTTAATATTGCCAATCTTAACGAATATATTAAACAGGCTGCTGAACATGCCACTACTTCCTATCCGCAGACTGGCTTTAATAGAATTTATTCTACGGACATTGAACGTCTTGTATGTGAAAAAAGGAGAGCTAGAAGAGAATGGCAACAACACCGATCACCCCTAAATAAAATCAGACTTAAAGAATGTACTAAACGACTCAAAGAGCTGCTATCGTCGGAAAAGACTGCATTACTGGAAAAGTATTTAGAAGGTCTTGATGTAACGTCAACATCTAATTACTCTTTATGGCGCGCTACTAGAAATCTTAAAAGACCCGTTGATCTCAAATCACCATTGCGTACTTCGACTGGAGGCTGGGCAAGAAGCGATAGTGAGAAAGGTAACTTATTTTCTGAGCATTTAAAATCTGTATTCACTCCCAATTCATGTACGGGTGCTGCCGGATTACCGAGTGTAGTATCTCTACCCACTCGTCCCTTAAGGTTTAAGATGCGTGAACTACAAAAAATAGTTGCTGAACTTGACCCGAAGAAAGCTCCAGGTATTGATGGCATTAGTAACAAGATGCTGATGAACTTGCCTCATATTGCAATAAGAATCTTGCTATTTATTTTTAATGCAATTTTACGAATGCAGTATTTTCCACATAACTGGAAACTTGCCAAGATTAAAATGATTCCAAAGCCAGGCAAAGATCTTACCAAGGCTGAGTCATATAGGCCTATAAGCTTACTATCAACAATTTCAAAGCTTTTCGAAAAGCTGCTCATGACTAAATTGTCCACAATTTAAGCTGATAGTGGGTGCATCCCGGACCATCAATTTGGCTTTAGAAGTCAGCATAGCACTATTGAGCAAACGCATAGATTGGTTCAAGTTGTAAGGAGGACATTTGAAGAAAAAAAGTATTGTTCTGCCCTTTTTATTGATGTTTCTCAGGCATTTGACAAAGTATGGCACGAAGGCCTAGTTTTAAAATTGAAGACATACCTACCAATAAACATACAAAAGCTTTTGCAAAGTTATATTGTTGATAGGAAATTTACCGTTGTGGAAGGAGACTTCGTGAGTGTACCCGAGTCTATATCTTCTGGTGTGCCACAGGGTAGTATTCTGGGGCCAGTCTTGTATCTAATATATACTTGTGATATGACTGTGAGCAATAACATACACACTTCTACATTTGCCGATGATACAGCCTGTTTGAGTATTCACAAAAACCCTGATGAGGCATCCCGCAATCTCCAAGCACACATTACCCAGCTTGAAATATGGTTGAATTTATGGAGAATTAAAGTAAATGAACAAAAGTGTGTTCATATAACGTTTACCCTAAGAAAAGATACCTGTTCCCCCATTCGAATCAATAATCAAAATATTCCTCAACATTCTCAAGTGAAATACCTTGGCATACACCTTGATCGAAGGCTTACATGGCAACATCATATTGACTCTAAGTTAACCCAAATGAAACTTAAATTAACTCAAATATATTGGTTAATTGGCAGAAATTCAACACTCAGCCTAGACTGCATACTTTTGATATACAAGTCGCTTTTGAAGCCAATATGGTGCTATGGAATTCAGCTATGGGGCACTGCTTCAGCTTCAAATATTGAGAAAATCCAACGAAGGCAAAACAAAATTTTACGTTTGATAACATCTGCTCCATAGTACATTAAAAATTCAAATATTCATTGTGATTTAAATATGCCACTAGTGAGTGAAGAAATTGAAAAATACGCAGGCAAATATTTAACAAAACTCGAGTCACATCCTAATCCACTTGCCCGTAATATTTTGAGCTTTACTGGACACATCCGCTTAAAAAAGAGGGACACAAGGGCTCTTATACTCAACACTCCAGATGGGACTGCTTAATACTTCTTTTTTTTCCTTTTTGATTATCACTACTTATGTATTAATTATAACTATCACTAAGTTTATGTCCGATACTGGTCGGGCCTAACAATTATATTTAGATTTAAGATTTGATTACTTATTGTTAGTTCATTTTTGAAGATACAATAAATAAATATATACATGACAAAAAAAAAAAAAAAATTTAATTTTTAAACAAAAGTTTAAAATTTACTTAATTTAATTTTTAATTAAACTTTTTAATTAATTGCAGTTTTAAACAAAAGTTTAATTCACTCTATTAAAGTTTTAATTAAAATTTTAATCGGACTTAATTTCAATATTTGAAGTATTTAGGGCTTAGGTCATAAAAAATATTTTGATTTTATAAAATGTTTATTAATCAAATTTCCATAGAAAATTTGTTTCATAAACCTCTTCTTAAACAGAAATATTTTTTATGAATAAGGCAGTTATTGTATAATGAAATATTTTTATTAATTATTGTGATTTTCTAAACAAGAGAAGAAAAGTTAAACTAAAATTTGACTTTAATCAACTTAATTTTTAAACAAAAGTGTAATTGAGTCAGGGCCAATTTCACCATTTATTTTGAAATATCAATTCATATTTAAAGGTTATTTTTCATATCAACTTTTTTTTCAACAACTTTTAAATACTCGTATGAATTGCTATTTAAATCATTGATGTCAGTTTCATGGCACAATTGTGCAAACTAAAATCACACACATTCTTATTCTCTTCCATTTAGTCGTCGATGAGACAGCGACGAGAACACATGCGTAGCGGGTATATTAATTTGTTTATAGATACAGTGAAAGAAAAGAAGTGGTATGCGAAAAATATTCTATGATCACCACTGCTTTTCGCGATATTTAATGTGTTTGATGTTGTAAAACGTTTAAGGAAAGAAATTAATATGTATTTAAAAGACATTTTGATTTTTTTTTGAGCATTTTCACTAAACTGCACTTTCTATTTAAACTTTAAAGACCAATAACTCGGGAAATATGGCCTGCAGCAAATTTTTTTTATTAAGTTTTTTTTCTTATTTTTCACATTACTATCTGATAAGTTATTTAAAAATTATTTTTTTGAGATTTTTCAGAGCTTCCTATGAAAAGTTCAAAGTCCGATAACTTGAAAAATATGGGTCGCCGCCAACTTTTATATTTAATTTTTTCATCTTATTTTTTAATTTACTATCACATAGGCTCCTTTTTATTTATTTTTAGCTACTTCAATAAACATCATTTATTCCAAATAATTATTTTTCCTGTGTACTTTCGAGAGCAACGAGACAACGTTTCTCACACATACAACTATAATTTTATTTTTGACATCACTGATTTAAATTGAATTAGAGAAATTGGCTACCAATTAAAATTGAGCGACCCTAATATTGCATTCCTTAACTGAAACAAAGAAGTGCTTTATGCAACAGCATCCGAAAGGTCTTAGGGGAGCAGTGTTTAGACTGATACCTTAGCAGCTGCTGTTAGTGCTGATTATACAATTGCAGATGTTATTGCTGTTGCTGTGGTTGGTTTTTTTTATTGATTTGCTATTTTTTTGTCCATAACATTTGAAATGTTTATTTTTATGAAGCAAAATAATTGCTTAATAAAAATGTATCTTCATGGAGTTGGTTTTTAACATTTTGATGCTGTATTTATATAGATATATTAGTTAAAATATCATGCAAAAAGGTTAAGCAAAAGTTGCACACAACATTCACAGATATTTTTTCACATTATTAAATAATTAAGAAATATTAAACTTTCAACAAGGTTGGAAACCGAAAAAAATAACGGTATCGGTATTGATACCGGTACAATTATTTTTTAAATTTCGGTATCGGTAGCGGTATCGGTATTTTTTTTATTTCGGTATCGGTATTACCGGTACATACCGTTATCGAATTTATAATACCGGTATACCGATATTACTGATAAATTTATTATTTCAAGCAGTGGACATTACAAAAAAATCTTTTTTTATTAAATTACTTCAAAAAGGGAGTATTTTTACATTAACATACATATGTACTCGTATAAAAGCATATAAACTTATTTGTTTCTATATACATGTGTATGTTTTTATACTATTATTAAAAAATAATTTATTAAAAAAGTGAAACAAGGAGACTGCAGTTCAAACTTTACATATATACGGCCCTATGTATAAGCAAAATTTGGCATGAAGTTAGCATAAGTGGCAAAATTGAACATGATCTTAAAAAATTTTGCCATGAAACTTCACATTAAAAATTATGCTAGGGAGTAGAGGTTAGGAATGCAACCATTTCTAATGTCTAATTGTATGGAGGAACTCGTTAATACCTAATTCAATTTCGTCACTTTTGCTAACTTCATGCCAATTTTTGCTTATACATAGTGCCGATAAAGTGTACATTTTGGTTAATTAAACAAAATAGTAAAAATAAAAGTTTTGTCTATACTTATATATTACACTGTGTGACAAATTTTGATGAAATCGAAATACCTGGGACGTGTTACTATATTTCTGCTAGGTATTGTCGAGTATAACAATACAAACTGTATTTAAAATTTTCCAGACACCTCCAAAATCTTGAGTTACGGGTAAAAACCGGCTTTTCGTCCCCGTAGACACTTATCAACCTCCAACTAAGTTAAATATCAACAGATTTTAAATTTATAAACGGATACGGAAAGAAGATACTAAGACCTTTAGATATATTTATTAGCGTATTCCATCAGGAACATAAGCTGTTTACGTAGAATCTCCATTCATTTCTGTCTGTTGCAATGTGTCTAAGTTCGTTGAAAGATTTCCCTGTCTCAAGGGAGATAGTGCGTCTCCAAGTAGTCTTTGGTCTTCCCCTCGATCGTACGCCTTGTGGGTTCCATTGTAGTGTTGCGTGGCATACTTCGTCATATGGTTTGCGCAGAGTGTGACCTAGCCAATTGTATTTTCTTCTTCTGATTTGTTTATTGATGTCTTCCTGCTCAGAAATTTGTAGTAGTTGTTCATTTGATATTATTCTTGGCCACCAGATTTTTAATATATTGCGCAGGCATCTGTTTGTGAAACTTTGCAGTCTACTTTTAATGGTTTGATTTACCAACCATGTTTCGGAGCCATATAGAAGTATCGACTTAATACAGGCGTTGTATATGTGTATCTTTGTTTTTGGTGAAAGGGCGTTAGATGACCATACTTTTCTCAGCTTATAGAACGCTGCCCTTGCTTTATGTATTCGCATATCTACGTCGTCAACTGCACCACCGTCGGGTGTGATGTTACTTCCAAGATAGCAGAAGCTATTAACTTGTTGAATTGGGTTGTTGTTCAGAGTGAATGTTGTTTGCTGGTTACTTTTAACTGCAATCCACTTTGTTTTTGCTGCGTTTATTCGTAAACCAAATTCTTCGGCTCTTAGGGACAGGTCATCAATCTTTCTCTGCATGTTGTCTTTCGTTGTGGAAAGTAGGACGATATCGTCAGCGTATTCTAAATCTTCGAGTTGCTGGTTTATTCTCCAGTTGATACCCATGTTTTGACCATTTGTATATGCAAGAATAACATCAAGGGTTGTGATAAAAAGGAGCGGGGAGAGAAGACATCCTTGTTTTACACCGCTTAATGTATTGAATGGTTGACTGCTTTTCCCGAGATGTAGTACACGCATCTTTGCATCGGTGTATTGGGCTTTTATTAGGTTAATTAGCTTCTGCGGAACGCCTTTACTTTCTAAAGCTCCCCATATTTTTCCTCTGTTTATCGCGTCAAAAGCCTTTTCAAAGTCGATAAACGTTAAGTATAGCGTTGTGTTATACTCGTTACATTGTTCTATTATGAGGCGTAGACTGTTTATTTGGTCTACACAAGAGCGGTTGGGGCGGAATCCGGCTTGTTCTTTTCTGAGGTGCACATCTAAAGGCTCGAGCATTCGGTTAAGTATTACCTTGTTAAATATCTTACATACAGAGGGTGTCAGTGCGATACCTCTCCAATTACTGCATGATTTTAAATCTCCCTTTTTAGGTATTTTAATTATAATACTTTCTTTCCATTCCTGGGGAAAGGTTTCAGTCGTCCATATTTTTTGGAATAGAGGCAGTAATATTTCAGCGATGGTAGTAGGCGCAGATTTGAAAAATTCGGCGGGTAGGTTATCAATGCCGGCAGCTCTTCCATTTTTTAGTCGTGTAATGGTTTTGATATTTCGTCGAGAGTGGGGGGATCTATGCAGATTGTTGTCAATGGGGGTGGAGTTCTGGAATCGATTGCATCATCAGTTGTGATTGCATCCACACTTTGTGAGGAGTTGTCTGCGTTACAGGGATGGTTTAGCGTTTCCTCAAAATATTCCTTCCATCTTATAAGTTGTTCATCGATAGAAGTTAGCATATTTCCATTTTTATCTTTTATAGGCATATTTGTGTTGGGTTTTTCACCGGAAAGTTTTCCGATCACGTTGAAAACGGTTGTTATGTTACCTTGACTTGCAGCGTTTTCAGCTTCATTGGCGAGGGTGTTGAAATAGTTTCTTTTGTCGTTCCTGGCTTGTCTCTTAACTTTCTTGATAAGGTTTGACAGTTTGGATTGCAGCTCGTTTTTGCGAGAGGGGTCTTTTTCTGATATCATCATTACTCTGGTTTTACGCCGTTCTTCCAATACGCTCCAAAAGTCAGCTGACAGCCATTCTTTATTTTTCTTTTTGGAAAAACCAACAATTTCGTTAGCGGAGTCGCTGATAATAGTCTTAATCCTCGTCCATTCGTCATCTAAGTTAGAGCTTAGTTGAGAGATTGGTGGAATACTTTGATGTTTTTCAGCAATGCAAGAAACCAATCTCCTATTATCGTCTTCGTCTTTCAGTTTGTTGACGTTGTAGGGTCGTCGGTTTAGTTGATTCGATACCGGGAGGTGCTTGTGTTTGCGAAGCGTTAATTTTAACTCGGCTATCAAGAGGTAGTGGTCGGAAGCTATATCAGCGCTACGCAGTACTCTGACGTCTTGTAATATTTTGAGCCATTTTCTTGTAATACAGAAATGATCGATTTGGCTCTGAATGGTATGTCGTGTGTCTCTCGATTGCCACGTTATTTTGTGTTGTAGTTTGTGTGGAAAGTAGGAGCCACCTATAGCAAGTTCGTGTGCCGCACATGTTTCCAAAAACAGAACACCGTTTTCGTTCCTATCGCCCGGGCTGTTTTTCCCCATAATTCGTTCAAAGTTTTCATTTTTATGCCCGATGCGCGCGTTAAAGTCACCCATTAATATAAGAATATAGTTCCTATCAACTTTATGTAAAACGTGATTTAGTTGATCGTAAAATTGTTCTTTAGTTTCCAGGGCATATACCTCGGTAGGCGCGTAACATTGAACAATTGTAATTTTGCCGATACTGCTGTTGAGCTGGGCTGTTATAATTCGATCGGAAATAGCTGACCAGTTTATTACGGCGTTTCGCAATCTATGACTTATAAATATTCCTACTCCGTGCGTATGAGCTTCACCTTCTTTACGACCAGAGAACAATATGCGGTCACCCTGAGAGCTTGTAAAGTCTCCGCTGCCGTTCCATCTCATTTCGCTAATACCTATAACGGATATATTCAGTCTTTTGCATTCTGCCGACAATTGGGCTAACTTTCCTGTTTGAAACAAAGTGTTTACATTCCATGTAGCAAATCGTATCCGGGGGCATGCGGGGTTCGTCATCAAGATATCTGTCTGTTTTGTGTTTCTTCTTCTTTGTGTTTGTGTTGTAATCCTGTGTTGATTCAGCCGCAATAGGGGATTAGCCTAATGTTGCCTAGTTTGGTGGTAGGGCTGCTACCTTGGGTGTAGTTGGGTAAGACGAATAAGAAGGCCACCAAACTGACCCCTTATCTCCCGTTGTTCTAACCATTTCCTGTTAGAGCATAGCTGTTGTAGTTTAAAGGTTATACCGCCTTTTATTCGGGCGCCAGAGCCTCATCTGTGAAAACAGGATCCGCCGCGTGAAGGCTGAGGTTGACATTTGCTCTAGAGAGGCTTTGGGTGTCGCGTCTAAAGCCTTGAATCCCTTAGAACCATATAGATATATCTTGTTTCAGTAAATTTCAAATATGTCTTTATTTTTTCACCAAATATGATTTTTTCGGTTTTTTTCGACACTTTTCTACTTTGGACACGTTCTTAGGCAATATTTTTGTACTGGATCTACATATATTGTTGATAACTTTGTTTATAAAACATAATTGAAAAAGAGTAATTCACAGGACTGTTTTAAATATTTTGTTAGAAGACTTTTTGTTAAAAACTACCTGTATGATGTATTTCGCTTCTATTTATACGCTTTCGGTGTATTTAAGCTTCCAGGACGATGAAAGTACAATTTAATAGATGTATATAAACACAGAGTACAAAATTGGTACAGCAGTGGTCGCCAAAATTTTTTCCTTCATTTCAAAAGTAATTTTCTTCACCTCAAGAGAGGAATCTTTAACTTCAAATATAAAAGTTTAGAAGTTTTTTCTCTACCAACCTTATATATTACGGTGAAAAGAAAGAGAGTTAATTGAAATATATTTTTGCAATTTTTGCACATATTACGGTTTACAGCTCAACTTAGTTGGATTGAAAATGAAACAACTTAACTTTTAAACAACTGTTTTTTTTTGTATTCTGAATAACAATTAATTTTAGTTGACTTCGAAACAATGCACGAAAAGGAAAGGTTCTTATCTATGCTATATGTTTTGAAACCATAATATCCATTACAAAACATTTTAAATATTTTTAGTTTTGGCCTTGGTATTTTTTCTTGAGATTCTATGTTTTATGAAAATGGCAATAATATTGGTTGACAAATGGGATTGGTTGGCGTCTGGAATAGTAAAGCAAAACCAACACATGGTGGAAAAAAACTCAACTATCATTTATTTTTTGGCCGGAATCGGTATACCGGTACGTACCGGTATAGACGTAAACGGTAGTCTGGATACCGGTATTTTCTAACCGAAATGGATTTCGGTATCGGTAACGATACCGGTATCTAATTTTAGCGGTATTTGAATCGGTATCGGTATTTTTATGATACCGTTTGCCAACCTTGACTTTCAATAAACATATGAAAATTTATATTTCATGAGTTATTATTTCTTCATACAGCAAATATCTAATTGCATCTTGCCATATAATTCTTTTGCTGTACATCTGCATAAATAATTCACTTTTTTACTCTCGCCTCGTTAACCTGAATCCACTACGACGACGCGCATGGAATGTGAAGAAAAACAAATTATTGTGGCAATAAAAACAAGACACTAATTTGTATGTAACCAACAAAAGAGAAAATAAAATCAATACAATCGAATGCACACATGAAAGCTTACAAAATACATATTTATATAAAAAAAAGAAAAGAAATCAAGAATTGAAATTCTTAACAAACATGTGTGAGATTTTAAATCAACAAAATATGATCAAGCCCCTTCTTCACACTCAAAATATGTGCATACAAATTCATTGTAAATACTTTTTATTAGAAAATGTGTAACCAAACAGCTCAAGGAAATAAAGCCCCACACTGTCACTCACTCACTCACTCACATACTTGCAGAGTTTCAAAAACGTACGTGAGTATGCGTGTGTGTGTGTGTGTTTGTGTGTATTTAGGCCCACATTAAAAACATCTTAAAAACCCAATCATGCATTGAAAGCAATAATAACAAAAAAAAAAAGAATTAAAGAAAAAAAAGCAACAAAATAACAGCATTCAGGCAACAATAACAATTACAAAGTAGAAGACGTCAGTCAACATTTACCAAGAAGGCGAACGACGGACTGGCACAACAGACGAACGAACGTGCACTTTGATATTTTACATTTTACATAAAGATACAAAGATGCACAATCAATGAGGACAGCCAGCACAGCATGATGCACATAGTGATGATAATTACCATCATGATGATGACGCATCTGTTTAGGTGCTAATGATGCCACACAGTAGGCAAAACTACATATCTTCGATAGATAATAAATTATCAATAACAGAAATCGAAGAAATCAAAGATTTTAAAAATTCCTATTCAAACTCAAGAAAACACCCAAAATCTCCCAGCTATAAAAAGCTTGCGTACAAAATCTGAATTGTATTAGATAGATAATAACTTATTAATAACAGTAATCAGATAAAATCTTTATTTTAAGAACTCCTATTTGCACTCAAGAAAACTCCCAAAATCTCCAGGCTATCAAAAGTTTGTGCACAAAATCTGAATTGCATTAGATAGATAATAAATAATCAATAACGGGAATCAAAGAAAATGTTTATTTCAAGAACTCCCATATACACTCAAAAAAATTCCCAAAATCTCCAAGCTATCAAAAGTTTATGTACAAAATCCCAATTGAGTTAAAAATATTTAAATTCATATTTAAATAACATAAAAGCTAAAATTTAGAAGCATTAAAGATCCATTCTACTATGTTAAAATAATATATTGCTAATCCCAGAACAACATGACCAATGTAAATTTATGCGAAGAAATATAGGAAAAAATTTCCAAAAACTTCCCCATATCCGTAGAAGTTATTGCGTTATAAGGAAAGACTAAATTTAAGTTTTAAACGACTTCCCCCCAGAATATTGCAACTTTTGACAGCGTACAGTTAGTTGTTCACATTCAAGTTTAATGTTCGTCGTCTCTTTCCCCGCTTAAGGCTAGGACTCACTATCCTACACAATAACAAAACTTTTGAAAAAATAAAAACGTGTTCGAATGAATTATTGTGGTCTTTTGAAAACGATCATAAACTCCATCATACAAGGTTTGTATTTTCCCCCTAATTTACTGAAGTCTGAGAAAAAGAAAAATATATATTAAAACAATCCCCCATATCCCGCTTTTTAAAAGCAAAATTTAATATTCCATGGTTCGATTAGGGCTGGCGCTGATATTTCTTATATTTTTAAACTTTGTTTTCATCATATTTTCAACAACATTTTAACAACCCTAGAAAGCTGTACCTATTTTCAGTTGCCTTGCCAGTTGCCACGGCAACTAAAGTTCGATTATCATCCATAATCGAACGGAGCCATCAGTTTAAAATATCTCTCATAGAAAATTTTATGAATTTCCCGGGAATTTGCAGCTTTTATTTTTGTTCTGTTAAAGTTTAGTTAATTTTTTTTTTGTTAAACATTTTATCTCGCATTAGCACAAATCTGACATAGCCATATTAAATACTTCAAATCTCCAAAATTCCATAAACTTATTAATAATAAAACGTCTTAAAAGTGCCATAAACTCGAAACAATTATAAAATTCCATTTTATTGTACTTACATTACTTCTAAGAAATTCCCATAAACTCAAGGAAAAATTCCCAACAATTTCCTGACTATAAAATTTTTTTGAACAGTAACTTTTAACACATTTAGGAAGATAAAATATGATTTAATCCAGTTTTATTTCAGAAGGATTGTTCCAAAAACAATTCCCATAAACTCAAGAAAAATCTCCAAAATCTATTGACCTTAAATCTTCAATAATAATAATCATAACTTTACTTAAATACTGTTAAAAAAGATATGAAGATAATATGATTAATATGATAATATGATTATGCTGGCTCCTAAAGAATTCCCATAATTTCAAAAATAAATTCCCAAAATGTCCGATTTAACAAACAAGAATCAACATAATCTCTTATAGCTGTTATTTGATTTATATGACTCCAAAAATAGAAAATTCCGAAAAACTAAAATAAAATTTCCAAACTTCGTTTTAATTTATTCGCATTGCTTTAAAAAAAAACTCTCATTAACTGTAGTAGAAATCTCCATAATTTCCCGACATAGCGTAATTTTCTTTACCAAAAGCTCTTAAATCATTTACATAGTTAAATTGTGATTAAATACAGCTTCATTTTACTGCCACTACTTTAAAAAACAAATTCCCATAAACTCATGAAAAATCTCTAAAATTTCCCACCTTACAGAGCTGTTCTCTTTTATTTGAGTTGCATGACTTCAAAAACTGAAAATTCCCATGAAATAAAAATAGATGAAATGAAAAGTGATTGATTTTCATTTCATTAGAGCTGCATAACTCCAAAAAACTAAAATAAAATATCCAAAATTTCCAAACCGTGGAAAAGATTTTCTTAATAGAAGCTCTTAAAACTATTATGAAGATAAAATATAACTAAATACCGCAATAATTTACTCACATTTTTCTTGAAAAATTCCCATAAACTGTAGAAAAAATATCCAAAATTTCCCGACTTAACGCAATTTTCTTTAGCAGAGCTATAAATTTTGACAAACCTGGGGGACCGCTGTTACCGCATTACTTCCAGATGGATCCCTCTTGGATCCTGAGATCGTCTTCTTCTATTTGCCTGCGTGCAGGCCCCCACTTTTGTTGTTGCGGTCATTTAAGCTGCAGCATCTAAGTCCGGTTTTTTCGTCTCAAGAATATAAAGTACTGCGAATATATTCTTAAGACGAAAAAACCGGACTTAGATGCTGCAGCTTAAATGACCGCAACAACAAAAGTGGGGGCCTGGACGCAGGCAAATAGAAGAAGATGATCTCAGGATCCAAGAGGGATCCATCTGGAAGTAATGCGGTAACAGCGGTCCCCAGGTGGGCAACACATCCCAAGAGAAACAAGGTGGGTTTTAGCCGGTATACGTAACATTACGGGAGTCCGGCATACGGTGTGGATGACGATCCGCGCATCATGCATAAAGCATTTCCCATCTTGCCCCAAAAAAAAAAAAATAAAAAAATAAATAAATTTTGACAAAGGCGTTTAGAAAATTGTTGTAATTTTTATTGTAATTGTATTCATCATATACAAAAGTCCTAGGAACATAAGTAAAAATCCCCAAAATCTCTCAACCTTACAAATACACATTTCAGTTAAGAGATAAAAAAAAAGAAGAAATTTCTATTCATTTATAACAATTCTGTGAATGCTATTTTTCTAATTTGAAGGCACTGTGTCTAGCAAATGCTGTTGATCATGACGTTGATTTCTGCCTGAATGTTGTTAGTTACTTTTTAGTTTTCCTTACAAGATTCTTAATCATTGTGTTAAATTCTATTGATGATTTTCTTTTAGTTTTTTTTGTTTTTGGCAAAATCCTCTTTCTCTATTCGTACATGTGGCTATGAGCAACAACATCATTATTATCGCAATATTGGCAGAAGCATATTAACAAAAGACGGCATTTTATTGACATCACAAACTCGACATCATGATTATTGAACTATTTTTAATAGTGTGCAGCAAGCACAAAGCATTAGAAATCCCAAAACACATGCATACGTAAAAGGCCAAGAGAAAATATTTTTTGTTTGATTTTTTTCTTTTGCTTTTACTTCAAAAAGAAAGCGAAACAACCGTCCAGCGGCGGCCAACTTAGTCAGACGTTTGGCTTTTAGACTTTTAAATGAAACCTGACTATTGCGAGGAGTCGTCATCAGTCAGCAGATTCCATTTGTAACAAATCGTGTGCTTTTTTTTAATAAATTTTATTGTTGGTGTGGTTGTTTGTTTGCTTTATTATTGCTGTATATTATTAAGTACCAACAACATCAGCAGCAGCAGCAGCACCAAGAATTATGGTTAGAATTTACAAGATGCACACAGGGAATGGAACAAATAACAAAATAAATGAATTCATAAATTGTAAGAGTGTGTGTATGGAATCAGGAAAAAGAACCTGTTTTGGTAATAATTTACGATCTTAGCGTAACATGAATTCAATGAACTCCAACCACTCCACTCCACTCCACACCACTCCACACCACTCACTGTCTTGGGTTAAGATTTCTTTCTTCCACATTGTTGTGGTTGTGGCAATACTACGAGTACTTTGTGTGTGCTTCCCTTTACGAAAAAGAAGGAGGCATACGTGGAACGTGTGACAAGTGTGTGTCTTAGAAAATATTGAAAATATTGAAAACAAACAAGGAAGTTTTAAGCCAAAATGTAAATAGGTATATCTCTGGTAAAATGAAAAAAAAAACGCTTAAGTCGAGATAGGGTGATTTAGAGTTATTGGCACTCCTGCAATCTTTATATTCTAAAGCACCTTTGGGCAAAGTCCCAACAATTTTGTGCGATTTTTCAGGAAGTTGTAGCGAAATGACTTGCTGCTTACCCCTTCGACTTTTAAGGCTCGGTTCTGTAAACCGAATCCGATTAAATTTCTCGTTTTCAAAAAATAAATAATGGCCGCATATTAAATTAATTTCAGATATGATATTTCAATGTCTAAAAAATAGAAAACTACAAAAAGGTCTGAAAAAAATCGCTATTAGTGGATTTAATTTTTCTAAATCGAGCTTTTTTCAATCGACTCGATTTACAGAGCAGGCGGGAAATAATTGCCCTGCAGAAATGTTTAAAATCAAGCACTATAATTTTTTTTCAGATATGATATTTGAGAGTCTATTATAGAAGTTACTTTTCGAAAATCTTGCGATTTCAAAACGATTCGGTTTACAGAACAGGGCCGATAATCTCTTACGAAATAAAAGGTTAATTTTATATTATACTTTGGTATATTTTAAATTTAATTTCTCAATTTAAATGCAAAAAAAAAATAAATTTCTCAAAATCGACTTGGAAGTTTAAAAAAGCTCTGCTGCAAAACATTTTATTATGACTTCTGCACTTCTTCCTTATATGTGATTATATATTTTTTAAAACCAATTTCTGAAATATTTATTTTTAGCAGAAATTTGATTTTCCCCGTACTTATGAAAGTTGAAGATAAAATCTGGCAACATTGATGTCTAACAGGTCTCTTTTCTTATCCCAAATTTGCGAACTTATTATGCGTGTAAAATTTCATGGAAATCCTTAAGATAGAAGTACTTGATATTCAAATTTAAATTTATAATGGGCGCGGCCCCGCCTACTTTTGCAAATTCTAGGTGGTGTCATATTAAGTTCTTAAGAGTGTGTTCCAATTTGTAAAGGAATCGGTTGGATAGAAGCACTTAAAATATTTGTTATTTAATTTCAGGGGCGTGGCTACGCCCACTTTTTAAAACACAAGTTGTGTGCAAATTTCATCAGACTCGATTGAAAGAATAAGCTAGCCTCCGCCCCTCTCTTTTTTAGGGTTCCGTACACCAAAGGTGAAATGGAACCTATTGTTTTCGCTACGCTGTCCGTCTGTCCGTCTGTCCATCACAGGGTATTTTCTCGAGAACCCTAAGAGCTACGGACCTGAAATTTGGACAGAGTGTGTAGACCCTTGGCCGCTACAACAACAAATATATGAGAGTTGGAAATTAAAGGGTGTGCCAAAACGAGCAACGAAAAATGTTAAAATCCCATCTAATATACATACAATTGTATGTATATGCACTTGAAATTTGTAAAGTTACTGTATTTTTATACAGACTACAACAATTAACACTGAAATTTAAAAAATTTTAATTAAAGGGTGTACCATCAGTTAATGTAATTTTGATAACTTGCTGTATTTTGGAAACCGTAAGAGCAAACTTCTTGAAATTTTCAAAAACGGTAAAACAAAAAAATCTCAAAGTTATAAAATCGCCAAACCGAAAAAAAATCGCCAAAATCCAAAAAAAAATCGCCAAATCGAAAAAAAGCACCAAATTAAAAAAAAAAATCTAAATCGAAAATAAATCGCAAAAAACCGAAAAAATCGATAAATGAAAAAATCGCCAAAATGAAAAAATCGCCAAAATGAAAATAATCGCCAAAATGAAAAAAAAACGCCAAAATTAAAAAAATCGCCAAAATGAAAAAAATCGCCAAAATGAAAAAAAAATCGCCAAAATTAACAAAAATCGCCAAAATTTAAAAAATCGCCAAAACGAGAAAAAAACGAACAATAATCAAAACAAAATTATTTCAGCTGAAAAAGCGTAAAAAACACTGTATTAGAAAAAATGCTCAAAGCCCAACGTACGGAACCCTTCGTGCGCGAGTCAAAGTCGCACTTTACTGAATTTATTTTTAACTAGATTTTGTCATTGTTTGTGCTTAAGTTTCTTGTGAATCGTTAAATTCAGTCATAGTTTTGCAATCAAATTCTCTCAACACTTATAACACATCCCTCGCTTATTTGACTGACTCGAACTATTTGAGTATCATTTCATTGTCATTGCATAAATATCTAAGTTGCATAAAAACATCTATAGCTTCTTTTTTTTTTGTAGCTGCACAATACAATGCAGCAACTGCTAAAGTTTTTCTATCCGCCTTCAGCCACACCCCCCCCCCCCCCCCGCCCGTCCCAACACCCCCCAACCAACTGCTCGTCTTCATGATTTCTTGTTCCTAAGTTGATTATATTTTCTAATGTTATTAGAGCTCAGAGGATGTTCACAAATAGACAACAATTCCCCAGGCTAAGTCAAGCATAACACGCTCGCTTCGGGGGAATTGGCAAGCGCAAAGAGTAACAACTAACAAAAAAAAATGCAAGAACAGGAAAATTTGCAATTTTTTTTTCTTTAGAAAGAAGAAATTCTTAGATGGCAAGAAGAGAGAAAGAAAAGAAAAAACAACTGACAATAATCCAAGAAAAATTGTGACAATAAATGGTTATAGATCTTAGATATTTTTACAGAGTATCCAGTAAAGCAGCCAAAAGAATGTGTATATATTTTGCTTAAAGTGTTAAAAACACATAAAGGCACAACCAAAAAGGGACGGGGAATTTTATGGCCACAAAAGAAGAAAAAAAAAACAAAAAAACACAAAATCTCTTAGAAATAAATCTCGTTTTGGTTTGGTACTCGTAGATGCTGAGGAGGAAGTAATTGAAGGTTCGAACTTTACATGGCAGCAACAACACATACAAGGTATAGAAAACATGACTGGAAATGCAACTAAAAGAGTATTTTTTTTTTAATTATATGTATATTATAAAGCTGGAAAGAAATATTTAATAAATGTTTTTGCATTATTTGCTTTAAATAACTTTTAAGGCAAATTGCCAGAGACAGAGCCAGAGCTATTTTTTCCCTTTTCAAGATATTTGCCAACTGATCACATCTTATAAATTTACTTTGGGGAATTTGGCATTTTTATTGTAAGTCTTGGGAATTGACAAGTGTAAAAAATTTTAGTAATCAAATCTTTATGTTAGTTTCATTCATGTGTATAAGAAATGGTTTAAAATAAAGTAAAGAAATTTTGGAAACTTTTTTTTTTTCAGGCAAAATGGGAGTCGCTTATAACAAATTAATAAGTTAGATTTTATTTATTTTTACTGCAAGAAACAAACCAGATTTAAAAAACACTTTCTAAGGCTTAAAATAAAAAAAACGAATTTTGGGGATTTCGGAATGTTGTTTTGGGAATTCCTAAAATCGGCTTCTACAATTTTAATCATCTTTATAACATTCTATTCCATTTGGAGTTTTAATTTTAATCTTAAAAAAACGTTTAAGATTAAAACTAAAAAGAGGAGTTTTGGGGACTTGGGAGTTGTTTTTGGGAATTCTTCGCTTTTACAATTTTAAGCATCCTTATGACATTCTCTACTATGTGGAATTTTATTTTAAAGCTTATTAAACTTATAAATATGTTACCTCAAATATCTTTGCGACGAAAAACAGCAAGTAAAACCATCAAACCAAATTATTAATTTGTGGAATTTAGTTGGGGAAAAAAACTTTAAAAAATTATAAATGAAACTTATAAAAAAAAATTGCACACAAGTAGCATAAACTTTTTCCTAAAACAAATCTACGAGATCTAGCAGGTTTAAAAGTTGCTGGGGAAGACTGGAAATTTTGGCCGTCTTAAAAACTTACTTCGGAATCATCAAATGAGAAAATTCAGCATTATTTTAAATATCTTTAATCGTTCTTACAGATTTAATTGACTATTCAGCAGTGAAAAGGAATAAAGTTGGGGAATTCGGGACTACATAACTGCCAGAAGCGAATGAAAAAAGTTTTAGGAGCGGTATTTTCTTTTTATACATTTCAATTACAAGAGTAAAAGAATAAATTTAAGAAATTGAACAAAATTATTTATTTGAGATTATTTATGGAGATTTTGCGCATTTTTGGAAATAATTTTCTGAATGTGAATATAAAGCATTTTCAATCAATTTTATTATTTTTATGTGTTTCATTAGTTTGATAATATAAATTTTATAAGCTTATTAATAGCTGCCTTAGCTAGTCTCTTTTGTAGCGGGGAAAGTTGAAGAATTCAAGAACAATTTCTAGAAACGGGTACAAAATTTTTGGGTACATAAATCTTTTATATTAAAGTTTTATTTAAACTTTTGTGCCTTTTATAAATACATAGCAATTTTATTTATTTATTTATTTATCGATATTTCACTGCAACTTTGTGTAGCTTCTTCCTGAAGGTTAAATAAAATTTGTATATAATATAAAAAAAATCGAGTAAATTATTATAATCAATTTATGGATTTTAATACTAAAACAGGACATTTATTTCTTTCAGCATTTTAAAAAGCTGAAAGCTGGGGTATTTTGAGAATTAATTTAGGAATAAGAAAAAATACTTTCAACTTAATTTCATATCGTTTTGATATTTATTATATTATAAATTTATTTAATTTTATTTAAAAACACATATTCAGTATGCTAGGGTAATTTTGGGTATTTTAAAAATTTATTTCGGAATAACAAAACTTAAATTTATTTTCCACTATTTATAATAATTTCTACATTATAAATTTTGACTTCTTTTCTTGTTTAAACATATTTGAAAGATTATGGTAATTTGGGGTATTTTGAAAATATAATTAGGAATAAAAATTAAATAGTTTTTTACTAAATTTTAAGTACTTAAAATCATTTGCATATGATAAATTTGGCATTTTTTTGTTATTTGAAGTATCTGGGCGACATGGGTAATTTTGGGTATTTTTAAAATTTTTTTTTGGGAGTTTAAAAATAACTAAGTTGCGTTACTTTAAAGTGCTTTTAAATATATTCTTATGTCTTATAAGCTTTTTAATTAATGTTTCAGTCCCTTAGATGGCGGAGACAATAAAGGAGAATAAGTAAAAAAGGAGTTTGAAATGTGATTCCGAATAAGCAAATAAAAAGTTTGTTATAATTTCAGAAAATTATAATAATTCGCCTGAAGTAAAATTTTAGTTTTTAAGTTATTAACAAATATCTGGACGGCAGTAGTAATTTTGGGTATTTTTAAAATTTTTTTGGGAATCTAAAAGTGAGCAAGTTGGGTTAATTTGAAGTGCTTTTAATTATATTGATAAGTTTAATTCACTTCTTAACTAATATTTGAGTCTCTTAAACTACGGGAACAATTTAAGAAGAATAAGTAGAAAAAATATTTTGAAAATTAAAATCGAAATAAGCAAATACAAAGTTTGAAACATTTTTAATAATTTTCATGAAACAATTTTGGATTCTTTGATTACTTCCAAATAAATGGACGGCAAAGGTAGTTTTGGGTATTTTAAAATTTTTTGGGAATTTGAAAATAAACCATTCCAGGTAGAGTTTAAATATATTTTTTTTAATTTTATTAGTTTATATACGCTCCTTAATTATTCCCCCTAATCGCGGTTGCCATATTTTGACTTCGGCTAGGATGCTCTTGTAATAGCTTAAAGAACATCTTAACATTTTTTCTTTAATCTAGGACCAAAATGTACTTGAAGTTGAAATACCTTAATCACGATAAGGCATAATATTTGTGTCTGTAAAAACGCTGGGGACAATAAACAGTGTTTTTTAAATATCTGGGCTGTAATGCTAATTAGTGTATTATTATTTTTTTTCAGGAGTTTGCATATGAGCAAGCCGGGTTAATTTTATATATTCCTATGAGATTTATACGCAATGCCAATTTTGGGTATTTTAAATTTTTTTTTGGGATTTTTAAAATAAGCAAGCCCGTTTAATCGTAATTATTTAATTTTAAATATTTTCACAAGGTTTATACGATTTTTAGTTTATAGGTATATTTGAGTCTCAGCCGGTGAGAACAATTAAAGGAGAATAAGCGTATTAACAGTTTTGGTTACCTGCAGGCTTTTTTAATAATTTTCATAACATAAATTTTGCGTGTTGGGTTTTTAGCAAATATCTGGGGGACAATGGTATTTTTTTTTAAAGAATTATAAGACAATTAACATTTTGGCTTACTTGCAGGTACTTTTAATCATTTTCATAAAATAAATTTGGCGGTTGGAGTTTTTCGCAAATATCTAGCGGGCACTGATAATTTTGGGTATTTTGAAAATGTTTTTAGGAATTTAAAAATAAGCCATACCGATTAATTTTAAGTAGTTTGAAATATTTTCATAAGTTTTATACGCTTTTTAATTAATAGTTTCACCCTCTTAGACAGTGGGGTAAATTTAGGAAGAATAAGCAAATTAACAGTTTGACTTGATTGCAGGCACTTTTAATCGATTTGATAAAATACATTTTGCATATTTGGGTTTTTTGCAATAACTGGGCGGAAACGGTAATTTTGGGTATTTTGAAAATTATTTTGGGAATTTAAAAATAAGCAAGCCCGTTTAATTTTTAAATATTTACAGCCGGTTCAATTGAAGGAGAATAAGCAAATAATCATTTTCACAAACTAAATTTTTCGTATTTGGGGTTTTTGCGAATACCTGAGCTGCAGTGGTAATTTTGGGTATTTTTAATTTTTTTTGGGAATTTAAAAATAAGAAAGCACGTTTAATTTTAAGTAGTTTTCATTAGATTTATTTTATTTTTTAATTAATATTTGAATGATGGGGACAATTCCAGGAGCTACCGAGTTTCATTCCTTATTTTATAATAATAACAGGTTGTTCTGCATAACATCTAGTTTTTCTTCTCCTGCGCTGGAGGGAAAAGGTCTCAAAATTTAAGAGAATTTAAACAAATATAAATTATATAAAATTTCTCAAAATTAATAATGAACATAACAAAACATGCACTCTTCTGATATTCCATTAATTTTGTATAATTTAACATTTTGTTATTTATATTTCCTCAAAAGCCAGACACCCAAAATAAATATATATATATATGTATTTTTCTTTTTCGTTATTTTTTCTACGTGTCTTAAATTAAAAATGCCTTCTGTTTGAGCCAAGAATTTCAATTGTTGTGTTGTAGGTTTCTTATTTTGGCATTTGCTATAAAAACGTTGACAAGATTTATTTGTAAACAAAATTTATTATAACGAAAAAAAAAACAGAATCGAAAAGACTCTGAAGAATTTCTAATTTTATTCTTGGCCATCGTCATTTGAAATATGGCCTTAAGACAATTTGCATTAATTTAAGCAGAGAAAGTTGTTTTTTATTTGACTGAAGGAAATCAAACGTTTTCGAGATGATTTTGTTGTCTTCTACTTTATGTTTCAGCTCTTACCTTTTACAAAAATAATTACAAATTATTTTTGTCATGTTATTTTTTTTTTTTGGTAGAAAAAAAGTCGAAAGTGTTTTCGAAATGATTAATACTCGTATGTTAATAGTGCTGATCATTTTTATAGGTACATACATGCAAAAACCTTTTTTGTTTGGTAAAACTTGTTTTTTTTAATTTTTTAAATAAAACTGTACTGAAAGTATTTAATTAAGTTTTATTGTCGAAATTTAATAAAGACCTATGGGAATAATTCCGCGAATGTCTTTAAGGAAGTCACTGACTTTATAAAGTTCTTATGAAATTAAAGAAGCATAATATTTATTGTTTAGCTTAAAATTTCTTTGAGATTTTTTTTTTTTGTATTTTTCCTCAAATTTCGATTAAATATTCTCATTGCAAGATAAACGTAATTACGTTAATCTTTTTGTTTTTTGTGTGTTTTTTTTTCGTTGTACATTGTTTCCTCGTTTTAATTTATGTTCATTTTCGTTTTTCTTCTTGAGCATATTAAAGTGTGTCCGTCCCTGCGTCGTCCGTCCATCTGTCTTCTTTTCCAAGTCGGTTAAAGTGGTTGTTGGGTTGGTTTTTGATGGTCAAGTGCCTGAACAGCAGCACAACAGCTTGCAACAGCCACAAGAGTATGAAGTACAAGCCAAGTTATGGTTTATTTTTTATACCAGTATGTATGTATGTATGTAAATTGAACTTTATTATTATTCCGGGGAAACTTCTTGAGAGTTTTTTTTTATTTTAGGGCAATTTGTAGTATGGTTGGTAATTCAATATGTGCTGTTTGCATTTCTTTTCTTATTTTGATTTAATTTTTTTCTAAGGGGGGAAAAGTACTCGTATCAAGTCAGCGAACCTTGACTCTGTGTTCAAAATGTAATTGGTGAAAAAGTTAAATTTGTTTTTTTTTAAAGTAAAATTTGAATGATGACGGCACGAAATTCAGTTTCTTCGTCATTATTATTATTATTAAATAAGCTAAAGAACATTTTGTATTTTGAAAGGTCAATGTTGTGATTTACATTTGGTTTGAGAAAACTATTGTTTTAATTCCAGCATTATTAGAGATAATTTCCGGTATAGAAAGTACATATATCATGAAGTTTACTTTTGATGGAGGTGGGGGAGCAGAAAACATGTTGAATGTCTAAAGTAACCAATAATAAGTATAAATACTGGTATTTGCAGAGTTGTGAGTGAATGATGCACACTTTATTAAGCAGTGTCGCACTGGAAACACGCTACAAAAATTAAATGTAATGATATGTTCTTTAAATTTTGCAAAAATTCAAAATTGGCTTAATGAAACAAATATTTGTATTGTGAGTGAATAATTTCCGTTCGAAGGATGTTTTCGTGCACTTTTGCAGGCACAGCTCCCAGCAAGTCGACAATAATGATCTTGGTAAACTCTTACCCCGAGTATTGTGGCACAGTTAGCTCGAAGGCCTTAGATTGGTATCGAGCGCTTTCAATAGCTCGTTTTAGACACAAACCGATGATCAAACCCATGTCAAATTTAAATTGGTGTGATCATAGGTTTGTGTCTTAAGCAAGCTACTGAAAGAGTTCGCTACAAGTCAAGTTTTAAATTGTTCGTTCTAGATTTGTATCGAATAGACTTGTATAGAACTCTTTCAGTAGCTCGTTTTTGACACAAACCAATTATCAAACCCATGTAATTTAAAATGGGTTTGATCATTGGTTTGTGTCAAAAACGAGCTACTGAAAGAGTTCGATACAAGTTTAGTATCGAACTCTTTCAGTAGCTCCTTTTGGACTAGACTTGGGTCGAACTCGTTCACTAGTTCATTTTTGCCACAAACCAATGATCAAACCCATGTAATTTAAATGGGTTTGATCATTGGTTTGTGGCAAAAATGAACTAGTGAACGAGTTCGACCCAAGTCTATTTTGGACACAAACCAATGATCAAACCCATTTAAATTACAGTTCGTTCGTTCGCTCGTTTTTGATACAAACCAATGATCAAACATATTTAAATAACATGGGTTTGATCTAGACTTGAGTCAAACTGATTCACTAGTTCTAGAGTTGTGTCCAACAGCTGTATTTGAACTAGTTTGCGTTCGATTCAAAAGTTTTTTCAAACCCATTTAATTTACATTGACGATTTTGGCTCAACTTGGGTCTAACAGCTCATTTTAGTTCAAAAGAGCTGTTGGACACAACTAGACTTGTGTCCAACAGTTCTTTTTGAACTAGTTCGTTCAGTTGGACACAAGTCAGGTCAAAACCATCAATGTAAATTAAATGGGTTTGAAACAACTTTTGATTCAAACGCTCTCAAACTAGTTCAAAAAGAACTGTTAGATACAAGACTAGACACAACTCTACTACAATTCTACTTTTTTACTAGTTTGAGAGCGTTTGAATCAAAAGTTGCTTCAAACCCATTTAACTTACATTGATGTTTTTGACCGGACTTGTGTCCAACTGAACGAACTAGTTCAACAAGAACTGTTGGACACAAGTAGACTTGTATCGAACTCTTTCAGTAGCTCGCTTTAGACACAAACCTATAATCAAACTCGTGTAGACTTGGGTCGAACTCGTTCACTAGATAATTTTTGCCACAAACCAATGATCAAACCCACGTAATTTAAATGGGTTTGATTATTGGTTTGTGTCCAAAATGAACTAGTGAACGAGTTCGACCCAAGTCTAATTCTTTTTCCGTTCAGTTCGAGCTAAATGTTGCATTTGGTTGGAATCGTACAGTCATCTCTATGTGTTCAATACATAAAACATTACATATGTAAATAAAAGGGGATTTGCAAAAAAGCAAAATATTTTTTTATATAATTATTTACATATGTGTATGTATATGTATATTTTTTATATACATTCATACATATGTTTTGTATGTATATTTGAAAAAAAAAAAAACTTGTTAGGCACGTTTTATTTAAAATTTCCTTCAACTCTAGTTTGCAAACGGTGTCATCAGTTATGTAATTTTTTTTCTAAGTATTCAAATATATTTATCAGTATTTAATTTTTAATTTTTTTAAGTTGGAGCAGAGTCATTTGGCAATCAATGTTTAACAAATAAAAGATTGCAAACTGAAGGTAAATCATACATATAAATATTTGTATATTTGTTTATTTCTCTAGATTACCTCAAAAGCCAGCAACAAGCGAAATCATTTCTTTAAGCATTTTTCAAAAACAAGGTCGAATTTATTTATCATCGAACATTTGAAACTTTTTTAACTTTAATATTAAAGCCCATAAGACTTTATAATCTATCTAATACTTATGTATGTAGAAACTAGTTAAAAAAAACAGTTGAGTGTCGCTATTTTGGGTACAAAAACCTCAAAGCGTTAATGAAAAGCTTAAGTGTTTCTAACTTTTTCATAATAATTTTAATCACATTAACTGGAAGTAGATGATCTTTAGCTATTAAGCATAAAAAAAGCTGTAATATAATAATTATATAACAACAACATAAAATCCAGTTCTTTAATTACTTTAGACATTAAGTAAAACGAAACAAAAAAAATTTATTGTTTAATAGTCATCTTTTTTTCTTCTAAATTGCATATTTTTTTTACTATATTCTTGCCAGAACACCACAACACCTCGTCCATTTAAACAACAATGCTAAAACAAGTCAACTAAATATAAAAACTTTAATATATACATACATATTATTATAAATTTGAGAGACAACAAGAAACTGGTTCAACCAATTTGATGTTCAGTTCTGGCACCGAAAAAAAAATAGCTCGGTAACTGAATTAAAGTTTTTTTTAAAGAAAACTAAAGCTAATGAGAAAAATTTTGGGCTATTTTTTAAAGCGATGATGTTGAAAAAATTCTATTAGGGTGTTCGCAAACAGTGTTTGCTGACGCAGACACTTTTCTGTGAAACACTTTGTCAGCTTTTTTTCGCTTTTGCTTACGAAACAAAATATAATGTTGTGCAAAAAAATTTTTTTTATAGCAAAAAATTAGATATATGCAACATGTATTTGCTTTCCGTTAGAATAATCGTTTTATACATATATGTAATTATGTTTGTTTCTTTGTTGTTTTTGGGCAAAAGATACATGTCTGCGTAAGATGGTTTTGTGCCAATGATACTTTTGTGCAAAATATGTGTTTGCTCAAAAGATATTTTAATACAAAAAAAAAAACCTTTGTGCAAAAGATATTTCTGTGCAAAGAAAATTTTTTATCACAGATACTTTTGTACAAAAGATATTTCTGTGCAAAGAGAACTTTTTGCCAAAGGTACTTTAGTGCAAAATATACTTTTGTGGAAAGGCAACTTTTTTGCAAAATATACTTTGGTGCAAAAAAATACTTTTGTGCAAAACGATACTTTTTTTGTACACAAGATACTTTGATTTAAAAGCGACTTTTGTGCCGAAGATACTTTTGTGCCTAAGATACTTTTTTGCAAAATATACTTTGGTTCAAAAGATACTTTTGTGCAAAAGATATTTTTGTCTAAAAGATACTTTTTTTGCAAAAGATACTTTCGTCCAAAAGATAATTTTTTTGCAAAAGTTACTTATGTATATCCAAAAGATACTTTTGTGCCAAAGATACTTTTATGCAAAAGATACTTTTGTGCCAAAGATACTTTTATGCATAAGATCCTTTTTTACAAAAGATAGTTTTGTTCAAAAGATACTTTTGTGCAAAATATACTTATGTCCAAAAGATACTTTTGTGCAAATGATCCTTTTTTGTGCAAAAGATGTTTATGTCCAAAATATACATACTTTTGTGCAAATAATACTTTTTTGTGCAAATGATACTTTTTTGTGCAAAAGATACTTTTTTGCCCAAAATATACTTTTGTGCAAATAATACTTTTTTTTGTGCAAATGATACTTTTTTGCGAAAAAGATACTTTTTTGGCAAAAAAAAACTTTTGTGCTAATAATACGTTTTTGCGCAAAAGATACTTTTTTGCAAAAGATAGTTTGGTTCAAAAGATACTTTTGTGCGAAATGTACTTTTTGTCCAAAAGATACTTTTATGTAAAATATACTTTGATGCCAAAGATACCTTGCGTGCGGAAGATACTTTTGTGCAAAATATATTATATAAAAGATACATTTCTGCAAAATATACTTTTGTGCAAAGTGCTACAGATATTTTTGAGCAAAATATATTTTTGGCCAAAAATTTCAATATAAATTAAATGGGTTCCGTTCCGTTGGACAAAAGTCCGGTGAAAAATAGAGTTGTGTCTAAGAGCTCTTTTGAACTAAAATGAGCTGTTGGGTACAAGTTCGGTCAAAAGCGTCAATGTAAATTTAATGGGTTTGAAACAACTTTTGCTTCGAACGCTCTCAAACTAGTTCAAAAAGAGCTGTTGGACACAACTCTAGTCAAACACATTAGACATTTAAATTACATGGGTTTGATCATTGGTTTGTGTCAAAAACGAGCTACTGAAAGAGTTCGATACAAGTCTAAAACACATCAGTCTAAACTAAATGGATTTGATCATAGGCTTGTGTCAAAAACGAGTTACTGAAAGAGTTTGACCCAAAAGTTGTTTCAAACCCATTTAATTTACATGTTGATGTTTTTGACTAGAGTTGTGTCCAACAGAACGAACTAGTTCAAAAAGAGATGCTGGCCACAACTATAGCTGTTATGTAAACCTGACATTTAACTCATTGCGTAGTAGACTTGGGTTGAACTCGTTCGCTAATTCATTTTTGCCACAAACCAATGATCAAACCCGTTCAACTTATATGTGTTTGATCATTGGTTTGTGTCAAGAACAAGCTACGGAAGAGTTCGATCCGTATCCACACCCAGTAATTTAAATGATTTTGATAATCGGTTTGACGCAAAAATTAACTAGTTCGAACGAGTTCGTCCTAAGTCAAACTGTTCGATATAGTTGTGTCCAACTCTTTTTTATCTAGTTTGAGAACGTTCGATTAAAAAGTTGTTTCAAACCCATTTCATTTACATTGACGCTTTTGACCGAATTTGGGTCCAACAGCTGATTTTAGTTCTAAAGAGCTGTTGGACACAACTCTACTGTTCGACCCAAATCTATCATTGCGATATAATATGTTTATGTTGAAAATAGTTAAAAATTATTAAAATAAATTATTTTCTGTAATCTGGGCTGCCCTAAGGCTTTTTTCTTTTTCATGTTTATGAATGTTTATGCATAAATTTTAAGCAAATTGATAAACAAAAGCAATATTTATTTAATTTTTTTAGCCTTAAGGCTTTTAAATAAATTTAAAAATTCTAGATAAAATTATGAAACGAAAAATGAAAATAGAAATAAAATCTCGTAGGATAGTTAAAGCATTAAAAGTGAGAAGAAACTACTTTAAAAGTATATACGTAAGAATTGAAAGCCGTCCGTCCGTAAGTAAGTGATTGAAACAATAACAGAGTTAATGAACGGATTGGTGAACAAGAAAGTGATTAATGACTTTTGGTTCACGGTTCATTTAAGTCGGGCACGCCTTTAAGAGGTTAATAGTCGTATTTTAAATTGGACTATGTTAGTTCGAAAAGCGACAAAGAGAGGGGGAGAGCGAGAGGGGCGGCGATATAGAGGGCTAGAACAAGGAGTTTTCTTTTTTAATTTGATTTAATTTTAGGAAGAAGATTTTTTTTTAAATAAATTTTTTTGTTTTGTTATTTCTTGGGAATATATGTATAATTAATGATGGAAGCAATATTTTTAACATAAAACTAAATTGTTCACCTTATGCATGCATTATTCTTTTTGGTCAGGAATAAATTACCAATTGTTTCATAACGTTTATTGTTTAGAAAATGAATAAATTTATTTAGTTTAGCTTTAGAAATCGGAAATTATGCCAACGTGTTAACGCATACATAATTCTTATATATTGATTATGATCATTTAAATTTTTGTAGTTTAATTAAAATTTGTTGTATCGACTTTGCGGGCAGTTTGGTAAAAGATCTTAAAATATTATTTAATAAAAAGAAAAAAATTTTTAACTAACTTACCTTTTAACTTAATCCATAAAATTCGCTATAGATCAACTTAAATAGTCTAGAAATTGTTGTTGAACAACTCAGCCATAAGATAAGACATTTCTAAAAATATTTCTAATCACTTGACACTGGAAAGAGATAAAAATAAAGTCCAAAGATTAAATAAACGCAATTTTAATTAAATTTTTTATCTTATTGCTAATGCTCTAATTATAAATTATGATGAATTTTTTATTAGCCAAAAGTTACTTAACACTAAGATCCTTAAATTAAATCAAAAATATACGGGTATCGTGCCATAACCGCCAAAGCTTAAGCAACATAATTTTCGAACTTAATTTTTTTAACCAAAATATATTATTTGCCATCGTAAATAGTAAATTTTCGTAAAAAAATCCAAGTCCAAAAATGTCTCGTTTAAGCTATTTTAGCGGTTATGGCTCGATATAAGTATTTCCTTAAATATATAAAAGGTGGTTTCAATTAGTACCTATACAATACCTCTTGAAGCCCCTATCACTCAAGTTCTTTAAACTCAACAGCCAGATACTCGCAAACTGTGAAGCACTGTACACTAATAACACAACTTGCTACAAAATGCATTTATTTATTACAATTTTCTTGCTTTAATAATTTGCTGATAATATTTTATTTTCTTTCTGGTTGCCTATTAAACAGAAGCTTCTTTCGTCTGCAGTGATAATTTTATTTATTTTATGTCCACATTTATGTATGTATATGTGTGGTGCTTCTTGTTGCTACAACCAATAGATAATAAGAAATAATTTATAAATTTGCCACACATACTTCTTATTAATTTGCTTCTTTTTTTTTTGACAGAGATATTAAATTTCTTTATCCAAATCAGTTAAACCAGAAGTGAACTTTTGTTTCGTTCTCTTTTCAACAATTCAATTCCATTTTATTTTTATATCATTTCTTTATTTTTATCGCAAAGTATTAAATTTCTATATGAGTATTTTGTAACAAAAATTAAAAAACAATAACACTTGTAGTCTCTGTGTATTTTTTTGTACTTTTGCGTGATTATTTAAGACTTGTAACTGAAAGCAAAAAAATATATATATTGAAAAAAACTGTAGATATCTACAGAATAAGCAAAAAAGCTTTTAGTTCCATACAAATTTCATGCTGTAGTTGTTTAAGGCATCCCAAAAAAGGGTTGTCGCAGCAAAATTCTCGAAAATGTAAGTCTACCAGTGACATTTTTTCATCAAACCGGTTTTAAGTTGATTTGAAAATGTTGTATTTTTGGGCAATTTCAAAAAGACTGTTTTAAGCAAAATAAAAAATTTTTGCTAAGAACCCGAGTTTTTTTAAGACCCGGGTTTTTGTTAAACCCGGTTTTTTTAAACCAGTTATTTTTGGTGGAAAAAATCAAGCATTAGAAAAAAATATATATTTTCAAAAGAACCTTACTATATATTATGTATATAGAAGAACCGGGTTTCTGTTAAACCCGGTTTTGTTTAGGACAAGTTATTAATTTTTTTTTGTGGAAAAAAAATCAAGCATAAGTAAAAAATATATTTTCCGGAAAATTTTACTATGTACATATCGAGGGCTTAATATAAAAAAACCAGGGGGCAAATTACGGCACTCGTTATCCGTAATTTGCCCCCAGAACTCGCATTTTCGATATTTTATAGGAGAAGCAAAAAAAAAAAAAATTAAGAAAAACTAAAACAGTTACACATGCAGCAATAATTTTTTAAGTTGGCATAAGTCCTTGATTTTGAACTATAACGTACTAAGATCTTCAAGGAAGATGCAATTATACGTTGCCTCCCATAAAACGTTCAAAACACGATTTCAAAAAAATAATTGAGATACGCCTTTTTTATATCAAGCCATCGATATGTATATGTAAGAACCGGTTTTCGGTTAAAACTGCTGTTCGCTAAAATCCGCGTTTTTTTAAAGCCATATATTGTATTTAGTGGAAAAAATCAAGCATAAGCAAAACATATATTTTTCCACAGGGCCATGAATATAAAAACCGGGTTTTGGTTAAGGCCTCGTTTTTTTAAGACCCGAGTTTGGTTTTTTTTAAAACCAGTTATTAATTTTAGTGGGAATAATCAATCATAAGCAAAAAATATATTTTCCCAAAAAACTATTTTATGCATACATACATATACATATAAAAACCGGGTTTCAGTTAAAATTGGGTAACACTTAAACCCGGGTTTTTTTTTAAACCAGGTATTGTTTTTAGTGGCAAAAATCAAGCATAAGCCTAAAATATATTTTTCAGAAAATCTTACTATATACTCCTACATACATATGTATATGTATGTACGTGTATATAAGAACCGGGTTTCGGCTAAACCCGTGGTTCTTTTTAGAACCAGTTTTTAATTTTACCGGAAATAATCAAGCACAAGCAAGAACTAAATTTTCCAGAGAACCTTTGCCTAAATATAAAAATCGGATTTCTTGTCATTTTACAGACTTGTTTTTTTAAGACCCGGGGTTTTTTTAGCACCAGTTATTATTTTTTTGGTGGAAAAAATCAAGCATAAGCAAAAAATATATTTTGCAAAATATTTTACTACATACATACATATATATGTACATATAAGAACCGGATTTCCGTTAAATACCGGGTTTCGCTAAAACCGTTTTTCGCTAAAACACGATTTTTTCTTAAACCAGGTATTATTTTCGGTGGAAAAATCAAGCATAAGCAAAAAATTTAGTTTCCAAAGAATTTTACTATACATGTGTATATAAATGTAAGAACCGGGTTTCGGTTAAACATTACATTACATTTCAGGCGACCTTAGCATAAATATAAAATCAGGTTTTGGCTAAAACCATGTCTTTTCTACAGCCTTGCCTTTTTAAGACCCGGGTTTGGTTAAACAAGGGATTTTTTAAACCAGTAATTATTTTTAGTGGGAAATTTCAAAAATATTATTTCCACAAAACTACTATATACATACATATAAACCGGATTTCTGTTAAAACCGGGTTTCACTTAAACCCGGGTTTTTTAAACCGGGTTATATTTTTAGTTAAAAAAAATTAGCATAAGCCGAAAATATAGTTTTCAGAGAACCTTATTATAGGCATACATATGTGTATATACATACATATATGCATATGTACTTATAAGAAACAGGTTGCGGTTAAACCCGGGTTTTATAAAACCAGTTACATATTATTTTTAATATAATATAATACATATATATTTACATACAAGAACTGGGTTTCACTTAAACCCGGTTTTTTTAAACCACTTAATATTTTTAGTGGCAAAAATCAAGCATAAGCAAAAAATACATTTTCCATAAAACCTTACCATACATACGCATTAGAAACGGTTTTCGCTTAAACCCGGGTTTTTTTTAGTGAAAAAAAATAAGCATAAGCAAAAAATTCTTTTTCCAGAGAACCTTAGCGTAAATATAAAAACCGGGTTTCGGGTTTAAGGCTTTGTCTTTTTTACAGCCAGACACTCTCCCTTGTTTTTGTAACCCTTTATAAGACCCTATTCATTCTACAAACATCTAAACTTTAAATCTATGCATACTTATATATATATATATATATATATATATATATATATATATATATATATTTATCGTTTCATTCCCTTACATATATTTCTATAAAGTGCTTTGGAAAACTAAACCGGGGGTCTAATCGTCGCTTTCGATAAGGAGCTGATTCGACCACGTTTTTTTTCAATTTGAGATTATGGCATTCGCTATCGAACAGTGCAATAGCATAAACTAAAAAAATGTGATTGAAGCAGTTCCTTATCGAAAGCGATGATTAGATCCCGGGATTTTCGTGTTCTATTTAAGACAAAGACCCGATATGCTTCGGAATTTGAGACCATTAAGGCCTCTATTAAAATTGATAACTGGTTATCAAATAGCAAGCAGAGTTATAATTCGTGGTATTAGTTAGGTATGTTGTATTTCTCAACGGTCAAACACTTTGGGTTTCCCTTTCATCTCTTATGGCCTGTTTCACAATAACGAAAAAAAATTTTCGACTGAGAATTTATATTGAAAACAACAATAAAATATTAAAATTTGGTTTTGTTTTCATTATAAATTTTCAGTCGAAAGTTTCGTTTCGTTATTGAGAAACAGGCCCTTAATACCCAGCAAAATTATATCCCCATTTTCTTGGATTCACAATTAGGGAATCTGTAAACTCTTGGCGATTATTGCATGAGCATATTTAACCGGAAGTTCTTTCATTTCATGTGTTTGAGCAAATGTTTGGTTTAATGCTCTTTATATAGTAAGTACATATATATTTTTTTTTTTACATATAAAACTACTCTGTAGTTGTTTTTCTATAAAATATCTTTTATTTCCTTTTTCTTCCTCCCTTTTGAAATGTGCCCTGCTTGTGGTTTTTTTTTTTTTTTTTGCTTTTTGGAATAATTGTCGTTTTGTTTTTATCTCTCCAACACTTAAGAACTTAAAAGTATTTAAATTGTTTTCATTTTATGATTTTTATGGAAATAAAAAATTATTTGTCGTATCTTTTAGTTTAATGCAAGGATTTTTTTTCTCTCTGTTTACAAGCACAACTACGAGTATTGCTTAAAAGTGTGATTAAATAAATTGTGGCATAAATATTGAATTTATGTGCAATTTAAATGTTTGCTTTATTATGCATAATAAATGTGTAATTAATAAAATAATTATTGTATATATTTTTGTTTTGTTATTGTTATCGCTATTGTTTATTTACATAGACACATACCCTGTCGGAAATTTGGCTAACTTTAAACCAGTGTCCCGCAAAATAAAATATGTTTGTATTTGTGAGAAAAATGAGAGTAAAATAAAGTTCCACTTGAAGAAAAGTTTTGTAATTTGAAGTACATGCTATGGTTATTAATTGTTTGAATATTTTTTTGTAAATAAGCAGTTTAATAAAAATTTAAGTAAAAAGTAAAAAATCTAATAATCCAATCAGTAGTGCAGTGTATAAATTAAATTTATTCGCATCGCTGCGAAAATTATTAAAATGCGTTTTTAAACTATCTTTCCTATTATTTTTCAATGTTTCATAGCATAAAATACATTGCATATTGCCAAAGGTATTTTTTAACACAAAATATTTCTTAGCTTCCATAATTATTTTTAGTTTTTTTTTGCTGTACAAATTTATTAAATTTGAACTTTAATTTCATTCCGTGTGCTCAAAAAAACTAAACAAAAAACCAGGAAAAAATTAATACATGCGTGCACAACTTAATTCGTCACTTACTCAGTGACGACTAAATGAAAGAGCATAAGCATGTATGTGATTTTCATCTGCACAATTGTGCTATGGCTTGCGGGTTACTGCTTTAAACTAACTTTAAGCTAACTATTCCGCAGCTAGTACTGACTGACACTTGGATTACTTTGCAATGTAATCAACTGACTATTTTAACATTGAGGTAGTCAAATGTCTCACTCTGCACTTTTTTCAGCTAACTTAAAGTTGACTTTTTAAAATCACATGGTAGTCAGTAAATTAAAAAAATTTTTCTGGGGTTCGAACGTGTAACATCACACGTTGTTTACTCAACGCGCTACCACTCGGCTAATCTGCCATCTCAAAATAACAACAGCAAAATGTTAATATAAAACTGAAACGAGTTTTAAAGTAGCTGAGAATAAATTTGTTGGCTCTCATCAAATTCGATTACGTACTCAACTTAAGAATTAATTTTGGGTTTGTTCTGGATGACTTTGCAGCTAGCTTTTAGTCAGTCTAAGAAAAGCTAACTATAAGTTAACTATTTTTGTAGTCAACCACACATTCTCCGACAGGGTATACATACACACATACACGTGCATGCCAGTTAGAGCTTAAAAATAATAATAATAATAAATTGTGCTGAGTGAATGATTTGCCTGATGGGTGGTGAATGGATGAGTGGATGGATGGATGGATGGGGTTACACAATATTTGCACAATTTGTAAGATGATGTTTTATTTAATTGAAGAATTATTTATTAGTTAATATTTCTGAGTTTGCAATTTATTTAATTTTTTTTATTACTTTTGTTTCATGCAAATTAACTGGGCTTCAAGTGACGCTTTTATAGTTTTTTTTTGTAAATTAATGGACTATTTGTTGTATCTCGTAATGATTTTTGTTAGTCAATTTGTCTTAAGAGTTTGTAATACGAATACCTATGAATACACATACAAAATTTCATTAAAATCGGTCAAGCCATTTCAGAGCAGTTCAATTACAAGCACCGTGTCACGAGAATTTTAAATATATACATATGTGACCTTCTCCGAAAAAAGGGACCTAGTGTGTCAAAATCGATAAAAATGAGAAAAACATTAAAATTTTATTTTTTAAATGCTTTTTTCTCAAAACTTCATTTTCAGACACTATGGCTCTTTTTTCGGAGAAGATCACATATATAAAATTCTCGTGTCACGGTGTTTGTAATTGAACTGCTCTAAAATGGCTTGACCGATTTTAATCAAATTTTGTATGTGTATTCGATAGTTCTGAGAATATGTCGTAGTCTATTTTTAATATCCCTCAGTGGGCTGTGCCACTCCCATACCAATTAAATATCTAATATCTTGAAAGCTATAGGAGTCAGAGTATTCAAATTTGGTATGTATTCTTTTAAGGAGCGAGGTGCGAAATAATTCAAAATATTTGTAGAATTTGAGCTAGGCATGGGGCACCACCACCCCCCCCCCCCCCTAACAAAAAAAATTAATAATAATCTTATATCTTGAAAGCTATAATAGCAATAGTCTTCAAATTAGGTTGTAGTCTTCTACGAAAGAGTTGCGAAGTTATTCAAGATATTTATAGAATAAGACCACGGGAAGGGGCATCCCCCATACAAACTAATTAATAATAATCCTTATATCTTGAAAGCTGTAATAGCCAGAGCCCTCAAATTTGGTATGTATTCTTTTAAGAGCGAGGTGCGAAGTAATTCAAAATATTGGTAGATTAGGACCAAGGGAAGGGGCACCCGCTATACAAAGTAATTAATAATAATATATTTTGAAAGCTATAATAGCAAGAGTCCTCAAATTTGGTATGGACTCGATTAAATCAATTGTAGCGCCCGCTGTGTGGCCTGAGGCTCCGTCCTGTCGGAACCACATACCAACAAGATTAATGGCACGTAATTGAGGTACGAACAAATTTCGAATCATGTTCCTATCAGAGAACACCAATGAGTAGTGGAAAAGAGAGTACAGTTGATACATGACCTATAATTTCCTGTACTTATGCGCACTCATACTTATTGCAATGTTGTCTATGAATCATATTCACTCGAAAGTTTGAAGTGCGCATCGAACTCATACTTAGCAACATTTATGATGTTGTTGATTTCGACTTCCCTTAATTTAATGCCTATGGACGATAGAGCTGGGTCCAACTCGTTCATTCGTTAATTTTTGCCACAAACCTATGATCAAACCCATGCAATTTAAATGAGTTTGATCATAGGTTTGTGCCTGAAATGAACGAAGGAACGAGTTGGACACAGCTCTAATGGACGATGCAAAATAAGTATGATTCACAATGCGAACTTCGCTTACGAACATTAAAGTTCTCATTATGAAGTTATGTGTTTCTCTGTTGCTTTTTTTTTTGCAGGAGTTGTAAAACAACCCTATTTACTACTATTGAATACTACTTGCAAACTGTTTAATGACTAAACTTTTAAACAAACATACATGCCTGAGTTGAGTGAGCTGAATCAATGTGAGTAGTATAAGTATTTTCCTGAAATTAGAAATCAAACTAAGCTGATTTGTGAGTGTGAGTGTGGTATGACTATGATGTCGACGTCGCATTCATATATATATATTTCAACCTGTACTTATAAATCAATTTCATCGTGAGTATTCGTAAGTCAGAGTAGTGTAGTTTAAATGTTGTCCACTCATTTATATTTAAAATTTCTTGAAAACTATTCATTGCCGATCACTGGTTGCTATACCGTTCACCATTGACAGTAACACTCCGACCATCATCGTTTTTTAACACATATGGGTCAACGACTCCGCCAGTCCATAAAGCGCACCAAACAATTTGCACGCGTTGCTCTGGTGTAAGTCGATTTATAATGATGTTTCAAAGGAAACTAAACAAAAAGCAACTATCAGCTGTTAAATGGCTGCTCAAATAAAGCAGTGATGCCAACTCAAAGTTGTGACACTCTAAAAAAAAAAGACTTTCATCGCATTTCATGAGAAAAAAAGTCTAACGACATTTGTCAAAAAATCTAACGTCATCCTCCACGAAGAAGAGTTAGAGTGTTGTTGACTTGTTTTAGAAAAACATTTTACATAAAAGTTCTGAAAGAAAACACAATTTACCTGGAATTTAAAGATACCATTCTCCATAACAATGATGGGCGTAAAAGGGGAACGAACTCCAATCAACCTGCTTTCATTACAAGTTTCTATGTAAACTTACAAAAACGTCTGGTCGGTCTGATCTGACAGAATCAGTGGTAAAAAACTTTTTTAGTTTTTAAGAAGTTAATTTTTATTGTATGGGGTATGTAATTGAAGCAGCTTATGAACATTAATTTCTTACATTTACAAACATTTATTTACATAAATTACAAGGTTAGACCAAACATTTCCTCATCGCTTTTTATTTTTCTTACTTTTAAGCTATAATTAATTTATTGAAAATTTATTGAAATAGCATTTAATTTTTTTTATTTTCTATAGTTCTTTTTTTTACCATTAACTATTAATTATTCACGTTTCAAATATTACATTCATATACAAATTAGTTATGGGATTTTATAATAAATGCTTCGACAAGCAGCACACAATAGTAAAATAATTATTAAATTTATGATGGGCTGGTTGTTGTAATGGAAATTATTTTGGATGAAATGAAAGAACATTTATTCATACTTAATGATAATTATATCCATTGTTCACGATTAGAAATATGTAGATAATTTTATGTATATTATTTATAACCAATAATTAATAACTTTTCTATGTATTTACTAAAATATACTAAATATAGAACGAAGGGAATAAATTTAGGTTTTGCTAGTTTTGTCTTTTTTTTTTGGTAGTTGTTATATGCTTTATAAACATTTGGGTTAAAATGTTAAATTAATAATAGAGTTGCTACAGTTAACAAAAAGAATAATGATGATATTATGAAAGTAATTCAAAATGTTTTAGCCAGCTGGAAAGACTTTAAGACTCACTTAACAAAGAAATTTAAGATTATAATTTCATACAAAAGACTATTACAATTTTTAAAAGCAATTCAGGCTTGAATTTGGCTTTAATAATATTTGAACTTTTTTATGAAAAGCCCTGATTAAGCAATTATTCCTGATTAAAACCAAAATGTTAATATTTTTTTTTAAATTTAATCGAAATCGGATAAAGATGTTTGTTGGGAAATTTTTTTATTGATAGTTTTTCTATAAACATTTTTTTAGCTTTTCTCAAAAAAAATTTTAGTTGAAATATGCCAATGATTTTCTTAAGTCGAAACGAAATGCCTAAAAAGGTTGTGCTTAACCAACAATAAACAAAATTTTTTCTAATTTTTTAAATGATCATGCATCAAATGATCGTACATTTATTTTCGTTAGCGCAAACTATAATCAGGAATTTTTTGCTTAACCAAAAACTAAGCAAAAATTCCTAATACATTAAAGACTGAATATCAAACAAATATAGTTCGGTATATCGTAGGCAAACTAAAATAACGAAATATTAAATAAGATCAACTATTCCTCGTCTCTTTTTCTTTCACATTTTCAAATTTAAAGCTGCCCATAGACTACACAATATTATTGATTGCTTTATTGTTATATTTACTTTGCCACACACTTTTCAATAACTTGCACAATATGAGTATTAAAAAATATATATAGAGTAGGAGAATGTTTAGAGTAGAGATGGGCGCGTGACGAAATTTTCTAACACAACACGAACACGAGTACCAAGACGCTCAACACGTACGAAACACGCACCCGAAAAATTTTGTCAACACGATGCTGCACAACACGCAAGAAATATTATTATATGAGTATTAAAAAATATATATAGAGCAGGAGAATGTTTAGAGTAGAGATGGGCGCGTGACGAATTTTTCTAATACGACACGAACATGAGTACCAAGACGCTCAACACGTCCGAAACACGCACAATTTTGTCAACACGATACTGCACAACACGCACGAATTATTATTGGTATATTATTTGAAAAATCATAAAATTTAATTGATCTATTTCAAGAGTCGCTTTTCAAAATATGTCACTAAGTTGGTACTGCCAGCTGATACTATCTGCCACCACAGCTAATGCTATCGGTTTACGTACAGAACTTTAAGCTTCAGAGGACCATACAATAGCAACAAATATGCTGGTGTTGTGTGTTTGACGATGCAAAATATTAAATTTTTTCTCTACTGGAAATTCATTCATACATATTTTACAACTAAAATCGTTTCAATTTTGCTCAACACGATAAGACCCGAACACGCACGAAATCTGATTTTTTGTCACAAGCACTTCGTGTTGGGTGGTGGATGTTCGTGTCACGAAAAAAATACGACACGCGCCTATCTCTGGTTTAGAGTGACATGAGTGCAACACACTACAAAATTTGTCTGTTTAGGCAATATAAAATCAAAAGACATTTGGGTTGATACAATATATTGTGCAATTTTATTGTACAAAATAAATTATTGCACAATAATATTGCAAATATTTTTTATTTTTTTATTTAATACAATTTAATGTTAAGTATATTTTTATAATACGCAAACATTTTTTGCAATTACTCGTTGAGTTACAATTAAATATGCAGCTGCTTGAAGAGCAAAACAAAAATAAATCCAGATAGAGCGCAATAATCTTTAAAGACAATTTGCGCCATTGTTTTCAATAACTTGCACAATATTCCAAAAATATAGAGCAGGAGAATGTTTAGAGTATCTAACGTGAGGGCTGAAAAATAATTATTGCACAATATTTTTTGCGCAATATAAATCAAAAGACATTTGATTTTATACAATATATAGAAAATGTTTTTTGCGCAATATAAATCAAAAGCCATTTGATTTTATACAGTATATTGTGCAATTTTATTGTAGAAAATAAATGTTTGCACAATAATGTTGCAAATGTAAATGTTTTTTTTTAACAAACACAAGCCACGAAGGACACCTTAAACAGTTAACTATTAATTAGCAATTAATAAGAGATTTGTGACTGTCCAAAATATCTCCAAATCATCTACTAATGATTTGGCTAAGCACCAATGAAATATATATATAGGCAATGCTTAAACACCAGCAAATAAATTTTAATTTAAATTAACTGTTTTAAAAGTAAATCAACTGAAGGAAGCATTCGAAGTTTGATCTTTGCTGCCTATCGAATATCACACTTCCTATGCTATGAGATGGGAATGCCATTGAATTTTTTCCAGGGCTCGGAATTTTCTAGCGAACAGAATTTTGTTTTCGTTCTTCTATTCTGTATTTTAGTTTAAAAATTTTTTTTTTAATTCATACAAAAACTAATTGTAAAATATTTTTATTGATTTTTTTAGGCGGAAACACTTTTGTACTTGCGTGTTATTAAACGATTTCATAATAGAGGAAATACTCAGCTAATGGCAGCAATATTGATGATCTTTTTAAGTGAAATTCACAATAGTTCAAGGAGCGTCATAATACCAAATAAAAAATTAGTTCAAACAGCTGTTTAGACACACAATCGAAGATCATTAACGCACTGTAAAGGGAAAATATGGATACGAACCCTAAAGGATTTTAACTTCAGCCAGCGTGAACGTGAATCATAAAAAGGCATTCTCGTGCATGAACAACTTTTACTCAGCAGCCGGCTTGATAATAAATATGTAAGTAGAAACTCTTGTTACGTTTCCAATAGGCACATATTTTCTGTTTCATATAAAAAATCATACATAAATTATAATTGGTAATTTTTACAAAAAAAATCGTCGATCAAATACCACCCATCGAATGGTTGGTTACAAAAAACACACTTTTCTAATTTCATTTCTTGACCAAAAGCGATCTTAAATAATCGATTTTGCTGAAAAAAATACCAGGTCCAAAAATGTGTCGGTTAAGCTTTTTTTTTTTTTTGTTGACTTTAGCTAGTGCTGGGATACTATCGATAGTACTATCGATAATATCGATAGTTTTCAAATATCGAAAATATCGATAGGAAAAAATATCGATATCGATAGTATTTAAAATGCAGTTTTGAAAACGTGAGATTTTATAAAAATTTTTTAACTGACATCGGCACAACTTTTGGGAAACCGTCACCTAAATTAACGTTCGTAGATACATTTATACATATTAAAATAAACATAAGACTAAAAAATTTCAATAAAGTGATAAAAAAACTACCTGTAACCTGATGAAAAATTAGTTATATTTTTCTTTCTCAGGTACTAACATTCAGTCGATAGTAATATCGATAGTATCGATAGTGAAATCTGAACTATCGATAGATATCGATAGCCGAAAATATCGATAGTATCCCAGCACTAACTTTAGCTCGATATGTATACATGTACATATTTCTACATTCTTTAATTATTTACATACTCCATATCTTTAATTTGCATTATTTTTTACCACAAAATATGAAATTATCGCTCCCATGCAGTTGGTATGATAACACGCCTGTCTAATCATTTTAAAATATTTAACATTGTTTTTAATGTAAATTTGTTAAGTAAACATTTTTGTTTACACATGTTTACTTGGCTAAACAAATGCACGTTTCCTCTTTGATAGCTTTTATCATTTACGGAATAACTATATGAAAATTGGTTTTGGTCACGTTTCTTAACAAAATTTTTCTCATTAAATTATGACCACTGTTAAGCTGTTTTTTTTTAACCCAAATCACCAAAAGGTAATGAGCTAAATTAAAGTATCATAATTAATGAGTTAAATTGTTGGGAAACATATGAATACTAATTCTACTTTGGGGTTTTAACCAATTCTTTTAATATGCCGTTGTCACTGGAATAACTTCGAAATGTCAATATGAGTACTTAGAAGACTTTGAATAAACAAAGCCTACTAAAAATCAAACGCCAGTTGACAACTGTTGAACTGGTAATTGAAGTCAAGCATTTTACTCACTGTTCTATCTCACACTTACTCTATTACGCGCTACAAACTTGTTTTCACAAACACATACAACATGCCTTTGGCAGGGGTTGCATAATAAGCACATATTCTATTCCTGCAATACGCCGAGAATAATTGATTTTGTATTTTTCACTATGCAGTGATTACATAACTTCTGCCAAGTAATGCAGATGGCATGTAGTTTGTGTGGTAAAGTAAGTTGTGCTGAATATAATGGCCCGTTCTACGATGTCGCCAACGTTCGACTTTGTGCGTTTGTGTAGTGTATGGGTGTGGTTGTGCTATTTACGCTCAGTGAACTGAGTAAATATCAAAACGATTTTGATATTTGGTCTAGTTTGAAAACTGTACAGTGAACGTGTGTAGTGTATGTTGCAAACGCTCAGTTGTTTCATGATTTTTTAAGAGTTCACAACAAGAAATGAGCGCAGAACAAATATTCTGGACAGAGTTCCTAGAATTATATAAATAATCACCAGTATTATGGCGAATTAAAATCAAAAATACATAGTTTACTTGTATAGTGTGTGTCACAAGCTTAGTTTACGCAGTCCCAGACTTGAGCACTGAACTTGTGTAGTGTATGGCCGGCATCAGTCAGGCTGTTAAGACTTTCGACTATTTTATATTATATTATCTTTTCCCATGTCCTACGGTTTTTGAAAAAAATTACCAAAATCCATATTATGTCTGGGTTAAGATATGGGCTTTTCGTGTTGTTGGAGGTATTAAGTGTTACAGTCCAACCTAAATTAGAGCGTCAAGCGCTGTGTTATCAGCAGGGTACGTATTTTCAGTACATTCAAATAAATTTTATACGTTCGAATGTACTGAAAATACGTACCCTGTTGCTAACGCTACGCTTGACGCTCTAATTTAACTAGGTTGGACTCTTATATCTAAATAAAGGAGGCATAGAGAAGGATCTCGGCATCAAATTTTTGGTCCGTTCTGCTTTAAAAAAACAAGTCCATTTTGTGAGAAAAAAATCAACACGACATTTTTTTTCTGGGGTTATAAATTTTAAAATTTATTTTCACGCACATAACTGGGAGACGTTTAAGCCCAAACTTCCTACAGGGTTCTACATACATATATATGTACGTATGTACTTATTTATGTATGAACATACATATATAGACATACATATTTGCTGCCAACTTCACGTAATTAAAATTTAATTTGTTGATAGTTAAATAAACACACACACACACACACGTATAGCAGAAACAAGTTGCTGGCGCAAACAAAATTTTATTTTTATTGATTTTTAACATTTTGATTCAAAAAAAAAAGAAAAAATAAAGAAACGAAAAGAGAGTGAAAAACTTATAAATCTGTAGCAATATGAAATAAGCGCTTAAGTTGACTTAAGTGTTTTTCGCAAGTTTGGAAGTTACCGCTAAAGCGGCTGTATGCTGTTGTAGTGTATGGGCCCCTTAAGAGATTGAAGACTCAGTTAGCCGACTGTAATGGAATGTAACTGCAACGGTATCAAACAGCTGATTCATATTATTATGGGAAAAGCAATAAAAATGATTATATAGATATAATGTAATGTAACCGGAATGTATGAATCTGTACATTACTTTTCACATAACAATATTGATCAGCTATTTCCTACCGTTACAGTTACATGCCATTACCGTTGGCTAAATGAACCTTAAAATACTATAATGATCGATTCTACTTTCGTGTAATGCTTTCTTTACATATAAAGCATTGCAACCTCTACAATTTTCTGCTGTGTTGTATTAGAGCACAATAAAGCTAAATATGCTTAAGTCGACTTAAGCGATTATTCCATATTGCCACAGAAATGTTTGATAATAAAGTTTTCAATCAAGTTACAATAACATAAAACCATAAAGAAACGCAGGTACAGTGACATTTACAAAAAGTTATTAAATTTATTTTCTTTTTTTTTTGACATTTTCATACAAAAAGTCAATGAACGTACAGACATACATATGTACAAACATACACACATACTTACGTATAGTGTATTAATACATAGTTACATACTTATATAAGCCAATAAAATTAAAAGCAAGTATGAAAAAACCAAAACTAATAAAGGAATCAATATATATAAAAGCAACCAAAAAAAAACACAAACATGCAAGAACAAAGATAAAAATTATATATGTACGAGAGAAGCGCAATGAGTCGTGCAAAAGTGAGTAGAATTGAATCATGATTTATAATTTCTTGTACTTATGAGCACTCATACTCATTGCAATGTTGTCTATGAATCATATTCACTCGAAAGTTTGAAGCGCGCTTCGAACTCATACTTAGCAATATTTATGACGTTGTTGATTTCGACTCTCCTTAACTCAATGCCTATGGACGATGCAAAATAAATATGACTCACAATGCGAACTTCGCACACGAACATTAAAGATCTCATTATGAGGTTATGTGTTTCCCTGTTGCTTTTCTTTGTTTTTTCTTTGTATACTACTTGCAAACTCTTTACTGACTACAACTTTAAATAAACATACATACATACATGCCTGAGTTGAGTGAGCTGAATCAATGTGAGTAGTATAAGCATTTTCCTGAAATTATAAATCAAACTGAGCTGATTTTTGAGTGTGGTATGACTATGATGTCTATGTCGCATTCATATTTATTTCAACCTGTACTTATAAATCAATGTCATGGTGAGTTTGCGTAAATCAGAGTAGTTGATTTTAAATGATGTCCGCTCAGTTATATTTAAAATTTTATGAGTCAGTATGAATTGCGAAAACATGATTCATTTCCAATCTCTGATATGTACAAATGTACTATACGTACATTTTATGTGTTATGTGTTATGTATAAATTTTTTATTTATTAAATCAACAACAACTCAAGCCAACATGGCTTTAAGAAGACACACAACCAGACATTTTAAACGACCTACAAAAAAGTTATTGTCAGCTAAAAATCCAAAACGGTACTTTAATAATCCACTTTGATTTATCCCAGCAAACACAAAGTTAAACGTTTCATTTTATTTAAATTCAAACACCGAAAAAACAAAGATTTAAAATCAAGCAGAAACAATTTCATTTTAAAATGAATCGTTTGTGAAATATATGTATGTACATGTATATGCTTTGCATTAACATTAAAACATACATACTTATTAAAAAAAATATTTAAAAAAAGCAGCATTTTTAAAATGAAAACCCAGAATTCTTCTCCCTTATTTTACTTGTCAACATCGCGTCACATTAATACAATACTTAAAAATTGGGATTTGTCTATTCACTCTCGAGAACAATTTTGTGCTAATGACAGCCTATTTCTGTTCACTAATAGTGTTTTCACACTGCAAGTTAAAACCTGGTTTTAACGTTAAAACCATAAACAGCTGATTTTGCATTCACACTGCGAGTTTGCTAAATTCAGGTTTTAACTCACAGACTGTCTAATAACTTTGCTCAAAATAAAATAAATCTCCTGCAGAAATGCGTGTGTTTGTTGTTGTATTTTTTTCTGCTTTTTATAACACTTATTTGACAAACTGTACAATTGTTTTTATTTGTATGAAAAACTAAGAATCTTTACAATGCGCTCTAAAATGGAAATTATTGTATATTTTGTAAGTTAATATTTTAAAATTATGGCACTAGTAATACAAAGTAAAGAAGTGCTTGGAAATCAAGTTATTGTATATAAAAAATTCACAAATAAATCACAAAATAAAACTTTTTTATCGGTGGATCGATATGTCATATCGTTTATTTTCACTTTCCAGAGGTCAATGAAAATATTTTGTTGTTTTCCTTCCAAAAAACTCATATTTTTCCTTAATTTTTTACTTATTGTTGCTGCTGCATCCATTTTTAAGTTGAAAATCTTGCAAGCGACATCTCTTGTTATTCACTGGCATAAACATTATCAGCTGCTACCGGTCATTTTAACTTGGCAGCACTGAATTTACCACAGCGAAAACAGAGTTTCATTTCATAAAACCAAAATAAAACCAATTCAGAAATGGTTTTAAGTTGGATTACACAAAAACAATTTGTATGGTAAAACCAGGTTTTAACAGTTGGTTTTAACATTAAAACCAACTTTTATTAAAACCAAGTCAGTGTGAAAACACTATAAGATCTAGTATGAGTATGTCAATAGCAGTCAGTTGTTTCTACAAAGGGTAGACCAGCCCTAATATTTTGGTATTGTATTGACGTGACGTCGATGTTGTTTTAAGAATGCATTTTTTGGTTAAGTGTACTTATATAATAGTATTTTCTGTTCCAATTATATAACAATAGTTTTTGCACTCGATACAGAGTCATGCTGTTCTTAACTGACATCATATACAGGATATTCTAATACGACATTTCATTTTGAATATCCCGCCATTTGAACAGTTGTCGTAACTCAACCAACCCTTAACAAAAATGGACGCCATTAATAAAAATGGATTTCTTCAACAACTCATTGGACTGTTGAAAATTCACTAAAAAGTATCGTGAAAATTTAGCGGTCACAGTTCACGGGTCATCGTGAAGCACCTTCTCGGCCAGTAGTTGTGAAATTGGTGTAAAAATTCGAGCTTTTGGTACAAGTTAGTGTTGTAAAGTATTGAGCTCGTGCACGTTGCTCAATAACAGTTAAGAAAATTGCTGTTGTAGCCCATAGTGTTGAGGAAAACCTAGGTTTATCCATTTCTGGTTGATCTTTCGAATTGTAAATTCTACACACGGTATTACACCGTATATTGCGTAAATATTTAGATCTTAAAATGCTTTAAGAATTCAGCTAGCAGAATAACTCACTTGCTGAGTTGTGTGAAAAGTGTCCTTACCCTTTGGTTCTTTGAAATGGCGATTACATATCGCCACCGAGATCTTGTGATTTATTACATTTAAATTTTTTTTTTGGGGCTACGTGAAGTATAAGGTATATACTAATGCCCCACAACAAAATATTGAATTCGTGAAGTTATTTAAGACATACAGCCGCATAATGTACTAATTGGTGCAAAAAATTTTTATGAAAAGTTTATCGTGCCGTAACCACCAAAACTGCTGAAGCGACATAATTTTCGAAATTAATTTCTTGACCAAAATCGAGTATTTGCAGTCGTAAAAATTGATTTTCGTAAAAAAAAACGAGGTCCAAAATATTTGCTGGTTATGCTTTTTTGGCGGTAATGGCAAGATATGCTCCTGCAAGGATTACAAAAAATTGAGGAACCTGATGCGTCGTACTGTGAAATTAATAAAAAAAGTACGTTACAATTATGCTGCAAAAATTTTTTGGTCGATAAATATAACAAATTTTAATACACATATGAAAATTTTCCTTGAGAACTTTAAACGGGCGTAAGAAAAGTCTTTTCGTAAATAAAAGATTAGGCGGGCGATTAGGTTTGGTAAAATTTATAACAAAAACATGTTACAATTTGTTAAGAGACATCTCTCTCTCTCTCTCTCTCTACATAACATGCAAGCGCTCTCTATTCAATATTCAATCCTTGTGTTTGCTGGGACACTGCAATGCAATCTTAAAAATACATACACCCACACACATTTACAGGTAGATATCCATGCATTTTTTTTTCGCGAAACTCGCTTGAAATTCTTGAGCAACTTGTATCAAATGTTAGTCGATTCATTTTGGAGGTTATCCTCCAGAGCGGGACAGAGGCACAAAATATTTTCTTCTTCTTTGTTATTATAACTGAGGCAGTATTTATTAATAGATAGATAATAGGTAGATAATTTTCTATATTATCTGAAATGATGTACGCTTAGAGTTATTAAAATGATTTCGTTTATTTAAAAGCTGATTTCATCCTCACACTCACAATCAGTATCTAGCAGTTTTATTCTGTGAACAACATCTTCCTCAGGGAGTTTATTCTCTACTCATTGTTCCCTCATTTTAAAATGTAATTTGCAAGCTTTAAGTTATAAATAATAACAAAAATTAAAAATTTTAAAAACCCCCGATATATCTAGAAAAGATGTGATATCTTATAAACGGCTGAACCGATTTTCTTTAAACATAGTTAAGAACCTTCTCGATCAAGTCACCTTTCAAACAGAAAAAACTAAATTGAAATCGGTCCAGTCGTTTGGGCTGTACGTGGACACGGACAGACACACAGACACACCTTTTTTGGTCGGGGGTTAAAAACAAAACAACTGGAAACTAAATAGCTAACTTTAAAAATTCGAAGTTCTATCTGAAATTTTAATTTTTAACTCAAACGATTTAGAATTTTAATTTTTAGAAACAAAAATTAATTCCGTGGAAATAGAATTAGAGTAGAATTTCTGGGAAATATTTAGAATTGGGCAATTCTTGGGCATATCTGGTAATGCAAAGCCTTTTATCGGTCAAACAAAATCCTGCCTTTAACTAACGGCAAGTTGTAATAATGGCCCTAAGTTTATTACGGAATGAAAGTATACTTTTACACGTACCAGTTGTGCTTAAAAAAATATCAGAAAATTTCTCAGATTATTTAAGTATCCAGTATCATTATCAGGGTTGTCAGTTTTTTCTTACCTACTTTGCCAAATTGATTTTAAAAATCGCCAAAAGTTGCAAACATCAATTTTATGAAGTTTTTCTTAATAAATATTGGATAATAAATTTGTTTTTATATCGCACCTTTTTTAAAATAAATTTTTATAAAATAATCGTATAAAAATTTAGCAGAAAATCGCCGAAAACCAGAAATAAATCGCCAAAAATTATTTCTTGTAAATTTTTCTCATCCAAATTCCAAACGAATTAATTACAATAATTAATATAATAAAAATTAATTAAAATTTAAAAAAAAAAAAATAGCTATAAAAATTGCCAACAAATTTGTTTATCGCTAGAAAAATCGCCATGTCGCCAAACCAAATATTTGGATGCCAAAACAAGTTGAAAAATCGCCTCGTTTTGGGGTGTATAGTATGGATACATACACACTTACTGCCTGGCTCACGATGTCGACAAGAGATTTTCGTTCGCTTATTTATATTGAAAACAAAAACCAATTTTGTTATTTTGTTTTTGTTTTCAATATAAATAAGCGAACGTAAATTTCTTGTCGACATCGTGAGCCAGGCAGTTAGTCCCATCGTTGAATTTTAAAGCCCTCTCTTCACCCTAATACAATTTCTTTGTTGTGCCCTTACACCATTTTCTGGGAAATGATTTCTGATTTTTTACAAAGTCAAGCGACTTTTGGGAAAGTGAAAATCTGATCTAAGTGAATTAGTTTTCAAATCTTTAGATCAGAACAGAATTTTCTAGAAAAGTCCTACGATTATGGGCCTTATCGTGGTTCACGTATGTATTTCGACTATGACTTTGTTGGTGCTAGATTAAAGAAAAAATGTTGCGTTGTTTTTTAGCCTATTACAAAAACGTCGTTCTTGAAGGCGATATCGGGGAATAATTGTGTTTGCAACAGCAATTACTTTTGATTCATACATACATACATATAATATTCCCAGCGAAATTTTCAGATTCACCTCAAGACCTTCCTTCAATAATTGTCTTCACTTATGCCACTGTAATTTCATTAATTAAGTTGACATTACTGTTTTAAATTTGATGAAATTTGCTCTCACTCTCTCTTCATGGGGGAAAGAAAAAAGAAAACACAACAAAAACTAAATCAATGTAATTAAAATCCAACAAAGAAAACCGGCTAAAACGACAAACAATAACAAAAATATGTAACAAACGGCAGCAGCAAGAACAACAACAACAACAACAACAACGTTTTAATGTTGTTAATAAAGAAAGAAAAAAACAAACACACACTGACAGCACAATTATTGCTGTTAAGGAAGTACACAAATATGTATGTATGTATTTATTTATGTATGGAAGTGTGTGGTTTAGACCAAGAATAATTTTTATTTGTTTTTGTTTTTTTTGGGACGGTGTTGCAAAGCAGGTGCATATAAAGCGCCTTTAACTGATAAATTGAGTAGAAAAAAAAGATTTTTTTATTCATGTTGTTTGTGTTGTTGGCATAAGTTGAATTTTACAAGTCGCATGCGTTAAACCAACATGATTGGTATGAAGTGAGATTTTCAAAAGGGTTTGTGTTATTTTCCTTGTATGCACATATTTTGACGTTTGTTGCACTTGTCATATATTATGTTTGTATGTACATACATATGTATGTATGTATTTATTGTTGTTGTGTGGCGATTTGGTTTTCTTGTTCTTTTTGTTTGCGGTAGTTTTAAATTGTTATGAACATTACTTGTCAGTTTTGACAGTTTGTCACACAAAAGTTTTAAGTATGCCAGTGAGTGTGTGTTTGTGTTTGGGTGCATTGTTTTGTTGTTGGGTTTGTTTTTTGTTTTTGTTTGTTTTTTTTTGTTGTCGTGCGTGCCAAAACATACTGATGCAGCAAAAACAAAAACACACTTACTTTGGTTGGTGTTATAAATAACACTTTAAAAAATTAGCGAATTACTTTTTTGCTTAGATAATAAATTTATTTATTTTTTGTTATAATTACTATGCATAATGTAATTTGGTTTTCAATTGTAAGTTTACCTTTTTTATTATTTCCACAGCAAAATTTGGCATAAAATTTATTTTCTTTTATAAAAAGCACAATATTCATGTATTTTCTATTGTATGATTTTTTTCTTTAAAATTTTGCTTAAATTGCTTTTACTTGAAACACTACTATAAAAACATTTTAATTAAATATTTTTTATATCACTGAAATTATTCTTTTAGTGAAATTTTTTTTTCGCTCGTTTCACCCTTTTTTACGCACCTGTTTCTTTTGTTATTGAACGTTTTCTAATTTTTGCAATTTCTTTACAACAACACAAATGCAGCGTAACAGCCACCTTAAGACGTAAATTGAACCAACGCGTATAACGGCGCAACGAAGACTGTTTTGGCTTTAACCTCTAATATCCATTTGGCTCTTTTTGATAGTTGCCAGTTAGTTGGTCGAACCTTTTCTTTGTTGCCTTTTGCATATTTTTTTTTGTACTATTGCAACATGTTCGATGTTGCTGTTGTTTAAGAAAAAATAATCTAAAAAGTTGTTTTTTGTTTATTTGGAGTATATGAAAAAATATGTATTTCAGTTCTCTATTAAATGTTGCTCAACATGTTGATAAATGTAAATAGCAACAAGTGTCGATGGGAAGTGGACTGCAGTTTGAAAAGCATTGGATATAAAATACAATTTATTATATGGATTAGAAAATGAAAATATATGAATGGTATTTAAATTTGCCTTAGTATTTTTACTTTGAATCAAATAGGAAATTTGTAAAAATACAAGTTGTCTCAGGGTTTCGAAAAATAATTTTCGTAAATATTACCATAGAAAATATAAAAAAAATACCCAAAGAAAAATTCTAACTTTTTCGCGAAAAGCTTCGAATTTATATATAGCTAAAGTATCATAAAATTTCAAGCTCACGAACTTTTTTCAAAACCCAGAATACATAAGTACATACATAAGTACATGTTCACGGAATTTCAAAAATTCGAACATATTGCGAAATTTCCAATTGTTGAGTTGAAAAGGAACTTAAATTATTTTTAAAAACTACATTAAAAAAGTGTTATGTACTTATATCTTTTAAAACATTTATATAATTTATTTACTTAATTTAATTTTCAAATATCGAAAATACAAATTTCGAACTTCGAAAGCCCGATTGCTGGAATATAATTAAAATAAACATTATTTTTAAAAAACAAATTGGTAAAAATATTACTCGATCTTTTAAAAGAGCTTAAATAAAGCTTTCTTTCCAATTCGTAATTTAATTTTCGAAATTCCGAAAAAACTACTTTATATATAAAAATTGCCGCGTTAGAGAAATAACTACCATACATTTTAAAATATTAAATTTCTTACGATTCAATTGTTTTATTTCGAGTTTTCGAAAAAAAATCCTATTAAAAATTTTGATTTTTTCAATTCAATTACAGAGAAAGGTAATTAAATATAAAAGCGTTAAATAAAAACAATAACTACCATTAAAAATTTAAATTTAATTTAAATTTAATTTTAAAATATTATAAATTTTCTGAGGATTCCAAAAAAAATTTTGTTATTCAGTGTTCGAAAAGCAGAAAAAGCGAATTTAAATTTTCGATTTCGTCAATTCAGTAACAGTAAAATAAAGAAGTTGGCAAAAAAATTACTTATAACATCTTTTACAATGGATTAAGTGTTCGTGCAAATCGAAATTTTGTTTTCGAAAGCTAGAAATTTTTCTTCGAAATTTTTCGATAATATAATATTTTTGAATTTAATAGATATTTATAACTTTTCCAAATATTATTATATCTCTTTGTAATTTTTAAGCTTCTTAATGACTCAAAATGATACAATGGAAATTTCGAAAATCAGAAATAATTTTCGAACTTTCAGAAAAAGTTTTTATTGCATTTATATGGAAATTTAAAAGTAGCTGTTTTGCCTTACACAATAGCTTTTATATTCGAATTTTAATTTTTTTTACATGTTTGATAAAACTATATGCTAATAAAAAACATTTAAGCATGTTCGAAAATTCGAATATATTAATTAAAAGCAACCAACTTTTAAATCATAGCTATTGTAAGTTGTAAAAAGGAATAAAAATGCTTAGAAACTTTAATTAAACTTTTTTTTAAATCGGCTTTCAAATTTGCAAACATTTTTTTAGATTTTTATACAAAAACCTTTAAAAAAATCTATTATGAATTTTTTTGATCAAATCATTAATTTTCTTATGAACGTTTCTGACAAAAATTTGAACAGTAAATTTTATTTTTGCCAATTGGAATTTTTCGAAGTTTGTAAAAACAAACCACTTATAAAGTCGAATTGTTTAAAAAAAATCCTCCCAAATATTAAATGAGATGAGCTTATTTTAAATATTTTTAATTTTTGAAATTTTAGAAGGGTTTATGTAGTTGCTTACATAATTCATATTTATTATATTTATTGCGACAAAAAATCCGAAATTTTTCTCGAATTCTTCTCTGAATTTAACATACCCACACTGCCTTCGAATATTTTCTTTAAAAAAACTGCAAGACAAAAGAATTTTTTCATTTATTTTTGTTATTTTTTCATGCATTAAAACAAAAATTGATTCACTGGCCGACAAAAATGTCATGTTCATACATGACTGACAACTGCTTGTTTGATATTATGCGAATTGTAATGATGACTCTGTTGTCAATGTCATTTAATATTTATGATATGCAACCAACATTGATTCAAATCGAATTCATATGAATGCATTAAAAAACTTCATAAATTGCTTATAACAAAGTTGTTAAGAAGACTTTTGGGCTATTGTATGCTAAATTCAAAAATACATATTTTTAAGCCGGAGTAAAAAATATTTATGAGTGTATCATCAAGGTTGTGTAAAACTTATGTGTGTGTGTGTGTGTGTGTGTGTGTGTGTAATTGAATATTAATGTTAACTTGAAAATTTAATTTTTCTTCTTTCTATTTCATTCTCACATTCGTTTATTGCAACTGTTTAATATCCTGGCACTATTATTTGCAAAATTGTAATTACTTTTTATTTGCCTGTCTAATCCTTACACATGTTGTTTGTCGGCTTCATATGCTGGGATTTTTCAATATCCTATCAGTAACAGAAATTTACAATTTAAAAGCAACTATAAGGCATCCAAAGACATTAAGGAAGTATCCTTCCATATTCTCCCCCCCCCCCTTTCCATCAATATTTTAGCTGGTTTATGAAATAAGGAAATGAACGAAATAGCCGAACCAACAATCCTCGAAACATTTGACGTTTTAATTATTATATTATATTTATTCCATAAAAAGTACTTTTTATAAAAACCATCTCTTAAAAAAAGTTCTTTTTAAGCAAAGTACATTCTATAAAAAGTAGCTTTCATAAAAAGTACTTTCTATAAAAAGTACATTTTATAAAAAGTACCTGCTGCAAAAACTACCTTCTGTGAGAAGTCTACAAAAAGTACCTTCTATAACTAGTACCCTGTATAAAAAGTACCTTTTATAAAAAGTACCTTCCATAAAAAGTACCTTAAATAAAAACATATTTTTTAAAAAGCACCTTTTGTAAAAAGTACCTTTTATAAATAGTACCTTTTTACAAAAAGTACCGTTTATAAGCAGTACATTTGATAAGAAATACCTTTTATAAAAATTATCTCTCATAAAAAGTTCTTTTATGAAAAGAACGTTTATAAATATAATTTAAAAGAAGTACATTTTATAAAAAAAACTTCCTTGGCAAAATTACCTTTTACAATAAGTACCTTTTAATGAACTTTTTACAAAACGTACCTTTTATGAAAGTACCGTATGTTAAAAGTACCTTTTATAAAAAGTATCTTTTGTTAAAAATACATTTTGTAAAAGTACCTTTTGCAAAATAAGTAATTTTTATAAACGTACCTTTGATAAAAATTACATTTTACAAATAGTACTTTGTATGAAATGTACTTCAATAAAAAATATCTTTTATTAAAATTACTTTTGACAAAAAGTAACTTGTATTAAAAGTACTTTAACAAAAATAGCATTTTTTCAAAGAAGATTTTACCTAAGCTACCTTTTATAGAAAGTACCATTCAAAAGAAGTACTATGAAAAAAGGTACCTGGTATAAGAAGTAGCTTTATAAGAGAATTACTTCAGAAAAATTAAAAGACCTTGAGTTTGACTCAATATATGTACATATATAGTAAAATATAATTTCCTTATAGAAAAAGTACTTTTTATGCAGGGTACTTCAATAATAACAAGTATCCTTTATTGTAAATATTCCTATCAAAAATTAAATTTTATAAAAAGTACTTTTAACAAAAAGTACCTTTTATCAAAACTAGTTTTTAAAAAAAATTCTTAACTAATTTAAGTAAATTCCCTAATATAAAACTTCCTGTTAGAACAATTTGAATATGTGTTCCTTTTATTGCTTTTCACACACACACACACACACATTTGCATATTTTTAAGTGCATTCGAACATATTAAAAAATAAGGACACAAGTACAATAATAAAAAAATAAAAATTGAAGCAATTCGACAGGATAAATTTGGCGCACAAATGTGAAAATATGGTTTAAGTTCTCCTTTGAATATTTTTGTGTAAAAAAATTTTTGCTCTGAAAATTCCAATTTTCTCACGCATGAATGAAAAAGACCATTTTTTGCCACTTTGTACAACTAAAAGTTTTTTTATCAATTACTTTTTATTGGTACACTACTGGTGATGGTGTGCAAAATACATTTGGATCATGGCTAGATGGCCAGCAAGTGAAAACTTATAAAAAGTAGCATGTGTTGGAAATATTTTTAGGGGAAAAAATGTCTCTACATTTGCTTATGGAGTTCGTTCGTATGTTTGCTTTTTTCCATATTCATTTCTTTTTCAGTTAGAAAATTCAATATCAGTTACTAAAGAGAATGGAAGAGAATGAATTGCAACTCTGGAGGTTTTTTTTTTGTTGCTCTTAGAGGTTGTAAACTCTCTTACTAGTTCCCAATTTTTACATACAAACTGTATATAAAATTAAGAACCGTTATTGAGAGGACTTCCTCTGTGCGGTGTTTGCTCTAAGCCAGAGAAAAGCAAAAGGCAGCCCGTGGGGACTTCCTTATGCTCTTTTTTACACTTATGAAAGAAAACAACTCAATCTGTCATAAGCATTCGACACAGCATGCATTTTGCTCTCTTTCATTTTACCGCTAATACATAACTCAGAGCTGGCCACAGAGAGGAACACGAGAGAAATGTATTGGCGTATGTGTATTCATTTGTATAAGAAGCAGATTGATGTTCGGCACTCTGTTGCTACTTTGGGCAGCTCAGCATAAATCAAGGCAGTCCAAACTGGCACTAGAGTGCCGAACATCAATCGGCTTCGTATACAAATGAGTACACATACGCGAATACATTTCTCTCGGTGTTCTCTCAGTGACCAGTCTTTGCATAAATAATATAAAGATGTATGTGTGTTCCTGACTTTTCTCTAAACTCAATTGCTTCTGAGTTGTTTTCTATGATGAGTGTTCTTATGACGATCGTATTGTGTAGCGAACTGCATGCGAATTAAACATTTATGCAGAAAGAGCAAGAAATTCGTCACTTCGAATAAATATGTATGTACATATCGTTAGTTTAATATAGAAATGCCTTAACTCATAATTTTTTTTAACGAGAATTTCGAATTTTTCGATGCATTAAATTTTCTCAAAAAAAATGAGTTAGGGCTTTTCTCTATTAAGGTAATATAGATGGTCAATATTTTATGTTTGTATTTAGCTTTTCCATTTGCGTGTCGAGTAAATAATTATATGGGAAAAAAATTCTAGCAACTTTGGGGGTCTCTGCCATTATGGTTGCACATCACTAAAGCAGCCAAAGTAACAGAAGCAAAAAGGAGAAGGAGTGGGTTGCAATGAAGTTACAAAGTTACATATACATATGTACATATGAATAATTGTATGCATATGATGAATGCTTTAGGGGGCCTTAAGACACACTTGACAATTTTTAGAAAATGAAACCATATTTGTTTCATGTGTATTTTTTCTTCTGGAGAAAGCAAATGACTTTGCAGTTTTACGTTTCATTTCATTTCTGTTTTTTTTTGTAATGGTCCATAGTAAGTGACAGAAAATGTCCTTCCAACATGTATGTGTAGAAAAACAAGAAAAAATATTAGCAAAAGAATGTTGAAATTGCTTCATTGAAGTGTGTGAGAAATTGAACTGTTAGAAAAGCATAGAATGCATAGAAATGCTTAGAATGTTTAAACACAAAACGTATTGTATTCGCCACATTCACACATTCTCTCACTAGTTCTCCATTAATATGTAAAACTGAAAGCTATTATTTTTATTTAATATTCATCACAATTAACTTCGCTGAAAAATTACTCCAGAAGACGACTTAACTTGAAGTTAAATGTGCCACGATTCTGCCTTACTGCCACTTCGACTTATTTATCTTCTTACTTATTTAAGTTATCCGTACAAAAACTACGAGCATTAAGACTCTTGTATTTGTCAACTCGTTTATACTCCTTGCTAAAGTTATCCTTTAAATTTAACACTCTTATCCTTTTTTTACCGCAGTCATTATTTAAAATTTCAATTTTAAACATAACATCCCTGTGTCTTTAAATTCATTCTTAGTTAAGGTAAATTGAAGCGAAGATAAAAATATGTAAAAGCATAAATAAAAGAAGTTTTTTTATAAACTCGTATATAAACTAGCCTGGGATATCAAATCGTGCAAAAATTGTGCATTCCTACAATAAATTAAACTTAACCTTTTAATAACTGCAAAATTTTACAAACCTGCGTACGTATGATGCACTGAAATATACCAGCAAGTTCGAAGGAAGATATTCAAAAGATACATGTTGGGCTTAACAACATACGCGTAAATTAATATTTGTATAAGAGTAACCCGGCAAAAAAACGAACTCGTGAATGAAAAGTTTTATTTAAAAAAAATATTAAGCAACACTGTACAACAAATTTAATCTTTTTAAATTCCCCCTTGTCTTGGTTTTCGTATTTCGATTTCAACCACGATGTTTTTGTAAATAGATTAAGGAACATCGCATGTTTATACTCAGATTATGGATATTTAGCTGGATAAAAAAATATGCTCATGATACTTGGGATACTTATTCATCAGTCGCCACCGTATGTATAAAAACATTTGTATATATAAAATGGAATGAAACATGTTGGGGTAGGGCAGTGTGAGGCTGTTGGAAAACATGCTTTATGTGTGTATGTAAATAAAATAGCCTTGTATATACGCATGTGTAGCAGATTAATACTGTGACTGTAGCTCATACAGTCTATAAATTTTAGTTATACGTATTCGGTTTAAAATTAAAGCGTGTGTCTGCATATGAGCGGGCATTTTTATTTTTACCTGAATGCATTCATACTTGTTTGATGGCCAATACTCAAAGAGTATTTAAAACAATACTTTTGTCATTTTCTGGTATATGCTTGAATTGATTTGAATATACTTGAGTGCAGCTTAACAAGTGCAGCTTAACTTGTGCAGTTTTTTATTACTTCATATTCATAATTGTATTTCTTGGGTCTAAACTACGCCGCTGTCAGTTATTATAGTTTAGTTTTTTTGTTTCAATTTCATGTTATAGATTTTCTCTAATCTGAATATTTTTTTTTGATTTTAATTTTTTGATCAGCAACATAGAAAGATATTATAATTAAAATATTTTTCTCTATCTTTCCAACTTTGCTTCATGTTTTTTTACATTGGAAGCTTCTGATGCATGTTCTGTCTCCGGGTTGTTATGTTCTTGTGTTTTACCAACACTTCGTTGAGGTATTTTAAAGCCATTGCGGGTTGCTTGCCACAAATTTTTCCAGCTTATTTATTTTTATTTTTTTTTTAAATATTTTTTTTTTTCGTTTTCCTGCTGTGGGTGATTTACTTGATAAATTTGTACATGAGTAACGAAGAATCGAAATTTATTACGTTTATTTATTTTTTTTACATGTTTTAAATGTGTTGAGTGTGGCATATGATTAAACGTGTTCCCGTGTGAAGCTAATCCCACAAGGAGCAGTGCAATAAAGGAATATTATAGGGTTTTTAAAGGAATTTCTTTTTTACAGGCTTTTTGCTAAAGAATGATTGAATTTCCAGTACACACAGAAGAAAAATATTTCTCCAATGAACAGCTTTAATTGCATAATTGCAAAAAGAAATATATAAAAAAAAGTTAATTAAAAAATTGAACTACGTCAACTAAACTTTTTGATTAATTTTTAAATCAAAGTTTATTTGTTTAAATAAAATTTTTAATTAAATATTTAATCAATTAAATTTTTAAATAAAATATTTCTTCCATCAACATTTTTAATTTAAAAAAAATCAATTAAAAATGTAATTGTGTCAATTAAATTATTTACTGAATCAAATTTTTAAACAAATGTTTTATTGGCTTAAAACTTTTAATTTAATTTTAATTTTTAAATAAAATTTTAAATTATGCACTTGAATTTTTTTAATTGATTTATTTTTTTTTATTTCAATTAAAAGTGTTGCTAAACTGTTTAGTTAATAAAATTTTTAAAGTCAGAATTCTAGTACGCGACTCTTCAGCATATTCTCAAGAGCAGCGGCGATGTTTTTGCAAGATCTTGCATTCGTCGACGAGCGGATGTTGGTTGATTTTCTATTGATCCAGTGGACTCAAACGAATGCGCCACACTGCAAATCATTGTGTAGTAACATGGGCGAAGCGCACCGGACTTTGTTTGAACAGAACACCCATTTTGTTAGAACAATTTTATCATATGCCTTTTCTGTTGAACACTCTGTCCGCCCATATTCATTTGACAGCCAATTCGACAGATATAGCTTCACCGCTGTGAACGCTGCATCAACTGTCAAAGTTTGATAGTCTGTATTGGAAGACCCTTCATCTAAAACCCGTCAATAAAACATAATCGCCGTAACAAAAGAATTTAAACAAAAAAAAAAAACCAAACTTACACTTACATTGTAAAAGCAATTTGGAGTAGAAAATAAAAAATATTCTTGAAACCTGTGAAGTTAACAAAACAATGATGCAGATGATAAGAAAAAAAAACCACAATCGAGTACGAGTACATCAAAATTCTCAGTTTGTTTAAATAATGGCAGCAATTCTACTTAATATGCAGCCAGTCAGCACTTGCATATTTTGGATACGTTTCAATGCGTTTTCTTTTCATATATTATTTATTCACAATTAAAGTTTTATTTGCACGCGCATGCGTACGTGCCTTACAGAACCAACGCGTCGTGTCTTATTCTTTTTTTATAGTTTAAAGAGCAAAAAATAAAAAATAAAACATGTAACTAAACGTATGAATAAAAAACAAGATAAGCATAAGAAAAATATCCTGAGGCTTAAATACACACTCGCGAAAATTGTTCAGGTTACGATTTAAATGTGAGAATAAGTAATATTTTATTTGAGCTTAATATTGCGACATTTTTTCTTTTAGTGTACTCTGCCGCTAAATGTCCATTGAAAGTTTAATCGAAAACTCTGTTGGGAAACGCTTGTTGTTGTGTTTTTTTAAATATTATTTAAAATGTGTACAAAAATAAAAGACAATTTGAAATGGCCATATTGTTTCAGTTACTCTGAAATATGCTGGTGGCATCATGTTCTACAATGTTTTATATTATTATTTTTTAAAATTTATTTTATACTTTTCTGTAGTTTTATTGCGCTGTAAAAAAGTGCAAAATACCAACAAAAATGTCAAATTACGTTTATGGTACAAAATTTTGTCTGTACTTTATTTCTTACAATATACTTACATATCAGAGATCTGCATGATTACGAATCAAACGGCATAATGTTACGTTTTGAAAAATTAGTATTTATCTAGCACTTAACACTAAAAAAATTTAAGTTGCTTATGCATGATTCATATTCATAAGACTGTTGTTAATAAATGCATGTCATTGCTTGCATATGATTCACAAAACCAGTGAATCAGTATGATTGTTTAGAATAGTTACTTCTTGAAAACCCTTATTCTTATTATTTTCTTAAAAGACTCTGCAAAAGTTCCTTAAATTTATTTTAAAAATGTATGAAAACATATACGCACGTTTTAATTTTTCAGATGAAATTGGCCCTTAATAAGAGAGGCATTTTTTTAGAAAGTTCCCACCTTTCCCCCAAAAACACTTTGAGGGAGGCTAATGCAAAAATGTAAAAATCAAATAAATAAATTTTTGTAAGACAATGGATATATGGATATGGATATAATTCTGTATGTGTGGCTGTTTTTAAATGAATTTTTTATGACGTTTAGATAATTGTTCTATGAATTTTAATAAAATTATTTACATCTAAAATACGGAAGATCTTTTCGTCCCTTTGCTTTATACTAGTTTTTATTGAAACACAATCTTATTGGTAATGAAAAGATAAAATTTTTGTTAAATTTCGTGTGTTAGTGCAGAATAAAATTTAAACATTAAACAGCTGATGGAGATTTTACTCTCTCCTCCTGTATTTGCTTATTCCTCGGCTATTCAGAAAAGAAGAACAAATGATAGGGCAAAGAAATAACACCCCGGCGTAATTCATAATTTGGGGTGAATTTTTTTATTGAGCCCAGTGTTGCTAATTTTGAAAATTTTTATTCATTTCTAGTTTTTTTTTCGGTTGAGGAGATTTTTAAGTTTAATTTTAAGGCAATATCTCGCTGAATTAAATAATTCTCCTGGAATTTTTATCGGCTTAAAAATATTTTCTTATTACGCGCTTTTTCCGAATTTTAAACATTTTTCTGCTAAAATAATTTTCGCCCTATAGTAACTTTTTTTTTTAATTTAGAAGATTTTTTAATACATTTTTTTTCAATTTTAGCGAATTTTAAATTGCCGTCTTTTTGATTTTTAAGAACTTTTTTCGGTGTTACCATATCGTCGGTTGGTTATTGGTTTGCTGCAGTCATAATGTATTTTGAATATACTGTGCCGCAAATCAATAACCAACCGACGATATATTACCGAACAATGATCATTTTGGTCGTAAGAAAAAATTAGTTATCTGTTATATTTTAAAATATTCAATTTTGATAAATTTATAAATTTTTTTTTTTGTAATTTTAAAGCTTTACCTGTTTAAGGAATATGTATTTCTAAATTTTTAAATTCCCTTAAGCATCTGTACTCTGTTCACAATTTTGTGCGAAAGGCTGTCAAACTACATGTAAATGTATTTGGTATGAAATATTTACGGAATAAACTTGCAAAAGTAGTACTCTGTTCTTTTTGCGAAAAACACGTAAAATCTATCTGGCAGCCTGCTTTTCCATGCAAAATGACTCTGGCATCAGTTTAGTTTCAGCTGCGAAACAACATAAGCAGTACTTTTTTCGCACGGAATTTCAACAATGTTGCATACTTTCAAACAATTAAAGCGAGAAACTTATAAAAAAACCGCTAGTTGGGCTACATGCAGTACATGTCAAATTTTTCACACGAAACTTTGTCCCAAAAAAAATATTTTGTCTCAAAAAATATTTTGTCCCAAAAAATAATTTGTCCCAAACAATATTTAGCGCCAAATAAAAAAGTGCCAAAAAATATTTTGTCTCAAAAATAATTTGTCCCAAAAAATATTTTGTACCAAAAATTATTTTGCCCCAAAAAAGTATTTTGTCCCAAAAATTTTGCACCAAATTTTTTTTGTTATTAGGTTTTTTCTGCATTTTATCAATATTGGCAAATTTAGTAAATTTAATAATTTTAGTGTTAAAAAACAAAAATTTATCGTAATTGAATAGAAAATTAGCAATTTAAATAAATTTTTAGTTATTTTTTTAATCGTATATTTCTTAAAAACTCATTTTCATTGCTGCCTCTTGTTTATATTATTCATGTTTTTTTTATTAAAAATACATTGAAATTGATTATTGATTTTTATATTTGTTTTTTCATTTTTCACAAACAGCTTTTGATATAAAAAGTTAACAAAAAAAAATATTTTTTCTTTTTACCCATCCCATAGTGTTAAAAAGTTTTTTTGCACGAATGGTTTTCACATTCGTTACAGAAATCAGGCATTGAATTATTGTAATTTTTTTTTTTCGATTAGTAATTCTTACACTTTCAAGCGACTTGCTGAGTTTATTAAAAATAAATTTCTTTAAGTGTAGTTCTAGAATTATTTTTATTTTTAATTTAATCTAATACTTGTCCCTATTTCAAGAAACCTCATCTCTTAATTCAGTACTATAAATTTTCGGTTTAGGGAACTAATATTGGATTGAAAAATATTATTATGGCATACATAAAAGGGCTAAACGCAACATTTTATTATCAAAATGTGTGCCATTAAAAACCTAATGTTTTCTCCTCTTTCGTAGATTTTTATGTGGCCAGAAAATATTTTTTATGGTTGAAATGGCAAACAAAAAAGTTATAGTGTCATAAAAAAAATTATTAGAGTCTCGGTTTGAAAATAAAAACAGAATATACAAATTAAAATTTAACAGACAATAGAATACAATGTGTTTTTTTTTCTTTATGGTAAAACAGTGCTTGAAAGCAATTTATTAAACAAATATGACTTTTTCAAATTCATTTCTATATTTTCGAAATTATTATTGAAAAAAAAAATCATTATTTCAATAGAATAGAAATAAGTTTCTGGCCATCATCGTGGGCCAGACCATAAGTTTAATTTTTTTCAAAATTTAGCCATTTTTACTTTCATTTCAAGTCTTGACCTTGATTTTTTTTGAATGGCTAAATAAATTGAGATAAACAAAAAATTTTTTTCTACATAGGAGTATTATCAAGGATTTTATTGACAATTATAAGATATGTTTTTGGAAATTTTTGGTTATTTTATTACTAGAGATACATATTTACGAAATCGGGAATAAAGTCGAAGCAAAAAATTTTTTTTTAATTAAAATGAAATAAACTACATTTTCTTTGCCTATTTACAAACTTTGCAACAAGCTTAAATATATTAAAATCGGACCACATATATAAAATTTATGAAGCCCACAGTGTTTTTCATGCCCGAGGCAGTCAAGTTTGACAAACTGTAGCTTGCCGTGTGTTTCAACAGGCTGGTACAACTTTAAACACTCTTAAAGCTTAAGTCCTTTCCTACAATTTTTATACATATCATTTTTTATTGGATGTCTAGTTTCAAAGATACTGATTTGTTACCTTTTTTTTTCTAATTTGAAGCACTGTGCGACATGCTAACAACATGAAATTTGACAAGACATATGTAAACATCGTGTCGCGTATGACCTGCTTTAAATGCTCAGTTCTTTAATGCCTTTTTTTTAGCGATTGTGGCACAATATGTCAGCCTCTATAATATTTTCTATCCAGCCTTTAAATGTAATCAATTCATTCCTTTACAAACTGCTGGAGCCTTAATAATATAAAAATCAATCCCACTATAGCAGTTAAAAGACAAGAATATCTATGAAATAAAATTTTTTAATGTTTAACATGTTTCTGTCCTTTTTTTTAATATTTGCAGGCGTTGTTACAGCGTGTTGTTTGTATCCCTGCTGTTTTAGCAAAATTTTTATATTTTGGCAAAAAAAAAATATATTGGATGCTGCTGCTGCTACGGTTCTTTTTGCAGCAGCTGCTAAATTGTGTTTCTGATTTCAGTTTATTGCGTATTGTTGCTTTTGCTGTTATTTGCCTCAGTTTTAGTTGACGATTTTATGGACTTTATCTGTTGCAGAACTCTTTTCCAAATGTGAATTCATTCTACTTCTTCGTTTAAAACGTTCAAATAAATTTACAAAATAATACAATATACAAAAGTATGTGTGTAAGTGTGTATCTATGTGTGTATACATACATACATAGTTATGTTTACAAGATTAAGGCAACAATCAGCAATCAACAATAAATACAATGACTATGACTAAAAACTATACAGCGCTTTTGGCTGTAAGCATACACTGCGAACAATAAGGATGAGACTAGACGATGACAATGCAACAGCAACAACAACAACATCAGCGTGGAGGTACGACTATGACTGCGAGTTGAGCACTACCAGTAAATATATATTGTCAATACCATAAAAGCAAACATGCTGCAACGAAATTATAGATGACGGCACACGACAGTCAATATGAAATATAAAGAGATTTATTAAAACAAGAAAATATTGTATTTGCCTGCCTGGTTTAATTTTTTTTTAATGTTGAAGCTTTCAATTGTTTGTTCTTATAATTTTTATTTTCTTATATTGTTTTCCTTTTCTTGCTATTGTTTCCCAAAGTAGCAGCGTTTTATAAATTTATACACAACTTATTGAATTCATTTAAAATTAGCTGATTTATTTTGGTCCGTCCGTTGACATTCTGTGAGCAATTGTTTGGCGAAATAGAATGAACAATGAAAAATTTTATTGTTTTAATAACATTTCACAAGCAGGGGGGAATATTATACAAATACTTTCATAGCGTCATGTAAAATTCAATCAGATGTAACATTAAAATAAATTCAAGTTATATGTATATTGATTGATTATGATTTAAGATTGCTTTTGCACTCGCAAACTTTACTCTGCAAAGTCTTGAGTTTGCTAGAGAGAAGGGAAACGAGAATGAGGTTATCCTAGGCTAATTAAACAAAAATTAAAAGTTAGAAAAATTTTAATGTGAATTCATCATTTCCGGCTATACAGTCCTTCAAGCATGTAAAAAAATTTGCATACAATTTTAAACTTATATGGATCCCATTATCAAAGTATACGAAAGACACCCTAGGCTAATTTTGGTAAAAAAAATTAAGCAAAAAACATGTCAAAGTTCAAATAATTTTATTATCAATTAATCATTTCCGGTTTTGCAAATAAAAAAAGTTTTTTTCAAACATAGTTTTTTTAAAGGTCCGACGATTTTGTATTAGAATCATTTATTTTAGTGTTCTTATATTAATTTTGAGCTTGACACAATAATTACAAAAAAGACAGTTTCAAAAACGGCAACACTTAAGCACCCCCATAACTAGAAAAAAAATTTATTTAAGACCCGACGATTTTGTCTTAGAATCAATAATTTTAATTTTTTTATATCAATTTTTAGTTCGACATAATAATTTAAAAAACCAAAATTCAAAAACGGCAATACTTAAGCCCCATAACTCGACAAAAAAAATTTTTTTAAACATAGAATCAATAATTTAAATTTTTTATATCAATTTTTAGTTCGACACAATAATTTCAAAAACTTAATTTCAAAAACAGCAACACTGAAGCCCGCCTTAACTCGACAAAAAAATTTTTTTTGTTAATTCTCACTGCATTAGTTTCCAAGATTTTCAACATTTTCTCTATTTGAGAGGAACTAATCCCGATTATTTTCTATCAGCGGCACAATCAACAGAATTGTAAGTTTGTGTTTGTAGCAGATACCAAAATATTAAAAAATTAATCCTTAATTTACTTAAGAGGTGACACACTTTTTGCTCTATTAGTTACTCCTTTTTATAATACATACTATACTCGTTATTGGCAAAACTGCTTACGAAAAAATTAAAAAAAATTTGACTGTTTTGACTTAAAAAAAAACCGTGAGAATTCACAAATAATAATATTTTTGAAAATAAAAAAATAAAATACGTTTTATATCGAATAAAAATTGTTTGCTGGGCTTTGTATAATTTTAGCCCACTACGCTTATTTTTCTTTTGTGATTTTCAAAAATATTATATGCGAATTCTCAAATAGTTTTTGAAAGTCTGTGTTCAAAATGTGTGGTTGAAGTCTACTGACGATTTGTTAAAACATATAGACAAACATAGACAATAAATATTTTTGTTTCTAAATATTTGTTGTTTATTTAATATACAATTTGAAATCCCGGTTTTTGGCGGTATTTTCTTCACAGTCCCGCTTTTTGATCGATCATGTCCGGCTTTTTGCAAAAACCATCATCTGGTCACGTTACTGAACTATGTTAAAAAATTTTGCCTTGTCCGCTTCACTTACCCGGCTCATTTGTTTCGCATGTAATTTACAACAAACACATGGGCTGTTTTTACAAACGTAAGAAATTGTAGCATATTTTCAAGGGCTTTTACATGTGAAATTTTTTTCTAAGAAATTAGACTTGGGTAGAATTCATTCAGTTGGTCGTTTTGACACAAACCTGTGACCAAACTCATCTCAAGTACATGGGTTTGATAAAAAAACGACCAGACTGAATGAGTTCGATCCAAGTCTAGTACGAAATAATTATAATCAATGTTGTTTAACATTTTTCACGGTTTTAACAGGAAACGTTTACATTTGTTTTAGTTTATTTCCATGCATCGATTAAATTTGTTATTCTTTGAGCACACGTGTACACACACATACATACATACATACATACATACATATACATATATATATGTATGCGTGTGTAAATTTTTTTATTACACTTCATGATTGACTACAATATAAAAATACAATTGTGTGCTTATAAATCTCCCACACTCCCTGCTCCCTTCTGCTCTTTTGTTATTTTGTTTATTTTCATGGCAAATACCGTTAAATTATTTATTTTTTTATACGGCTGGCTTGAGTAGGTATATTCCCTTCCCAACTCTTTCCCCTCCCTCTCTTTCTCTCACTCTCTCCATCTCTCTCTCTCTCTCTCTCTCTCTCTCTCTCTCTCTTCACTTGTAAAATTACATTTACAACAACAAAACGATTTACATAATTTATTTTGTCAATTTCCAAATACTCCCCACAACTACACGCACCAATGTTAATATATGTATGTATGTGTTTAAGTATGTATGTAACAGCTGTGAACGTGTAACAACAAATGTCCTTGGTAAACTTTTTGTCTATCAGTCTGTCTGTCTTTATGTCTTTTTACAACATTAATGAGAATCTTAACTTTGTTGTCCTGATTGTAGTTGACATTTTTCACTAGCAAGCCTTGTGTTGCTATCAATTTATTTAAAATAAAACTAAAATGGAAAAAAATGGAAAAAACAAAACCTTAAACGGAAAGTGAAAGTAATATATATAGAAAAGCAAAGTGTTTAGCCTAGAGAAGAGTATAGTTGAATGTGACAACCATTTTAACAGTTGTTTTTAGCTGCAGTCGCATCTAAGCAGAGCAGAAAAAAAAGAAGTTAATTGATGGCCTGTCTGTGTTTACTTAAGGGCGAGAAGTAGTCTTTCTTGCTTTAGTATTACATGACACAGAATTTTAAAGTAGGACTATGAAAGTAACAGTAAGCACAATAGTGTGATTAAAGAAATTTAAAATACATGAAAACAGTTTTATATGGGCAATTTCTTTTTTCTTTGTTGTTGTGTGTTTTTCTAATTCTTTACAAGAATATTTGTGTTGAATAAATATTTGTAAACTTATTTGGATAATTTGTTGGAAATGCTAATGACCTGGTATTACATTTGTAAGTTCCTTTGCAAGTAGACAAATCTAAATTGAGCAATAAATCGGATTTGAATTAATAATGATTTAAACAAATTGCTCAGCGTCACTAAAAATACTTGAAGGAAAAAGTGTGCAATTTTAAAATTAACATAAATTTCAATTTAGTTGAAAAAAATAATATAATAATATTAAAATTAGTTAAAGGATAATGGAATGAAATTTTAATTTGTATGAAAAACTAATATAAAGAAAAATAATGCGAGAAGTATTAAGAAAATTAAATATATTTTTTCACTTAATGGGCCTAATTACGAGTGTCGTATTTCGACTACGACTATGACGATTTTGTACTAGATTAAAGAAAAAATGTTGGAATGTTCTTTAGTGTAATAGAAAATCGTCTTAATCGAAATCGTAATACGACACTCGTAATAATATGTGGTAACATTTTAATTTTTTGTCCGATGAAAACAATTTAACGCTTAATATTTACATTTGGTAAACAACTTTATTTAAGATACAGGTTTAAAATTTTTTTTTTAAATTTGTTTAGTTTAAGGGGCAACTTAAAATAGTGATTTTAAAAAGAAAAATGATTTTTTTTTAATCTAAAGGGCCGTAACTCAGTGAATTTTTATTCGATCAACATGTTGGGCCTTATCACGAGTGTCGTATCACGACTTCGACTACTATGATTTTGTATTAGAGTAAAGATCATTGCTACATTTTTTCTTTAATCTAGTACAAAATCGTCGTAGTCGTAGTCGAAATACGACACTCGTAATAACGCCCATTATAATTATGGGGTGATTAAAAAAAAAATACTTCCTTATTTAATTTAAATAAACAGTTCTCAAAATTTTTGAAAATATGTATGTAACTTTGTAAACTGCAAAAAAAAAAACAGGGGCGAATCGTTACATCCGTGAACGTACTACTCGTCACGTAAAAACACTAATTTCGGATTATGACATACGTGAACGTATTGAAATGCATTTACTTTTTTTTTGTCACTTAATTTGTTTTCGTACGATTGTCGATACTATCACGAATGTGACAATTTGAGACCTGTGGTCTAATCTTCGTTCTCGATAATGAGCTGATTCTATAAATTTTTTCCGTTTGAGATTATGGCATTCGCTATCGAACAATGTAATAATATGGTTCGATATCGAATACCGTAATCTCAAACTGAAAAAACGTAATCGAATCAGCTCGTTATCGAAAGCGACGATTAGAACCCTGGTTCTTAGCGAATATCTCGAAAACGCTTCTTAAGAGAACAAAATTAATGCGACCCTCAATTAGCTAAGAGGTTTTTGAGGTTATATTAAAAAGATAAACATTTGTGACATAGTGTAATCAAAGAGTCTCCCACAAAAGTTTCTACGAATTAAATAAATGGGTGGAAATTGTGACTTCTGATATCGTAGGAAACTGTAAAGGGCCTTCAATTTATAGGGAACTTGGCTTTAGGTGTAGTTTCTACATTACAAACAGTCAATAAACTTGTCCAAACAATGTTAATAACACATAAATTTTCTTTCGTTTCGAAATACAGCGTAGACACCCTGTGCTTTTTATAGAAATTTTTTAGAACAAATTAGTAAATTTTCTTACATAATCGCCTCCAGTATGAGCTTTTTTTAAATAAATTTTTATTCAAAACTGTTACTATTTTAAAGGGCTGCGTTTGTTTGTTTCTAAGATCTGATATTTTATTGGATTCAAAAGTATCTGACTGACATTCTATATATTTTGTAGCAGAAAAACAAAATAAAGGGCGCAAAAAGTAGTTGGAAATATTCTGCAAAATTTTTTTTTAAATTTATCTATGTTTTTGTTGTTGTTCTTACCATTTTTTTTTTAGTTTATTTGAAATTATCATTTGCCAAATATTCTTTAAAGTTTTAAATATGAAAAACTCAAATTAATTAAAAAAAATTTCTGTGGCAAAAAATAAATTTTGTTGAAAATGGTGGCTTTTGTGGTGAAATATGAAATAAATATATTGCAAAGGATTTATGGCAGTAAACACTAAAATTGATGAATATATGAAAAGAATAAATAATTCCTGTAGGTGGGTATTGTTAAAATAAAATATAAGCTTTTTAAAAGCATTTCACAGGAAGTATGATTATTATTTATTTAATATATAAATAAATATTGCGTATACGCAACGGAAAATAAATTCTATTGAAAATTTCCATACTAAATAAATAAATTAATAAATACATATCGTCGCTGTTTTAGCTAAGTGTCATAACTAACATTTTTAAAACTTTACAGCATAGTAAAATGTATTATTATTTTATACATGCATTCTAGAGATGAGCAATGCTGTGATTTTTTTAATAATATTGCTCCTTGTGAACGTGATTTCGAAATCGCTGTTCTTTTAAACTGTGACTGTGATCATAGTTTAGTTTGTGGCGACACAGTGAACTTTTCTATAAGAAAAGTGTACTGCGGCGTCAGACAGTGAACTTTTCTATAAGAAAAGTGTACTGTGGCGTCAGACAGTGAACTTTTCTATAAGAAAAGTGTACTGTGGCGCCAGACAGTGAACTTTTCTATAAGAAAAGTTTACTGTGGCGTCAGGCAGTGAACTTTTCTATAAGAAAAGTGTACTGTGGCGTCAGACAGTGAACTTTCCTATAAGAAAAGTGTACTGTGGCGTCAGACAGTGAACTTTTCTATAAGAAAAGTGTACTGCGGCGTCAGACAGTGAACTTTTCTATAAGAAAAGTGTACTGTGGCGTCAGACAGTGAACTTTTCTATAAGAAAAGTGTACTGTGGCGTCAGACAGTGAACTTTCCTATAAGAAAAGTGTATAAGTGTGCTGTGGCGGCACAGTGACGATTTGTAAAAGCAAACAATGAAATGTATGTATGCAATGCTTAACCACCAGCAAATAAATTTCACTTATAATAAAAGTAATTTTAAGAGAACAATTAAAAACGAACAGAGTATAAATTACAATACTGTCGCTGTCGTACGAAATTTAAAAATCTGTCAATGTAGTTGATATGGAAATATTTAAAAGTTTCGATCGGCGTCGAATGCATTCATTTGCATTCTTCTTTTGAATTGTTCCTAAATTGCCAGAAAATAAATTGCAATTTTTTTATTATACAATTTCATGCATTTTTTTCAGAAGCCTTAAATTATAGAGCTTTTTTTTTGTTAGGAAAAAGTGATTACAGTCAAAGTTCGCCATATGCATACTAATGTTTTAAACGCTTTAAATATATACCGGTTTAATATGAAAATAAAATTTTATTAGGAGCGGTATTCATTATCACCCTCCTCCACTGTATCTCTTTTTATGTCTCTAAAAGTTATTCCAAAGGATCTTTTAGATATCGGAACCTTAATGATATCAATAAAAGTATCACTACCATTTTTATTTTTCTATTCTTGTATAATTTATTTTTGCTGCCATGAATATTAATTAAAAATATTGGAAAACATGCCTGGTGTAGTAACGTTGTCAGTGTATACAAATATTCTTGCTCCTTTGCCCTAAACTTAAAATTTTTTTATTACTGACTAATTATAATCTTGTACTCTAGTGACCTGCTGCTAAATCCAAATCGTTGTCTGCTTGCCTGCCAATTTATTCAAAGCTTAATATAATAAAGTTTTAATTTTAATATCTTTGCAAAGAAGAACAAAAAAAATATGCTCTCCAAATAACAAAAAATTATTCTGTAAATTTTTGCTCAATATCTTTTTGAAGCAGCCAAAAGAAACCAGCTGCTTATTTATGTTAATTTTTAGAGAAAGAAAATGTTTTTTTTCGTTTGCCCTTCTGAGCAGCAGCATATTAATTATAGCAAATGATTTTTTATCTTTTTCCTTTTTTTTTCTTTCATTCATTTTATCTGTGCCCTATGCTTTTGTTGCTTGCTAGCCATTAATTTTAAATAAGTTGTTTGTAAGAAGTAACCGGGAATATTGTTGAACACAATGTACCTTATCAGTTTACAACCCACCCATGGATTTGACGGTGGGGGGGGGGGTGGGGTTTACATGCAGGCAAGCATGTAATTGATTTTAATTATTGGGTCTTAAAACCTTCTAACCAAATCGCATAATATGTAAATGATTTTTTTTAAAGCAGTGGTAATTAAAAACCATTCGAGATTCAAGATAAAATTTCAATAAATATTTACATGTTGCCATTAAACTTGATATTTTATATATTTTACTTGTCTTAACTAAAGCGCAAGCAGCTATAAAAAAGTATGAGTGCTAAAAATAGAAATAACCATCAATTAAGCCCATAAATTAGAAAACAAAGTGGTCATTAACATGTCTAGAGGGATTTTACGCATAGAAAAGGAATAAGCATCTGTCCCTTGATTGCCAACATGCTTGTTTTTGTATTATTATTGTTACGTTTTTTAACTTTTAAGAATGTTGCTTTTGTAGGCTGGAACATTTGCTATGAAATACAAAATTCCCACTGTACAATTCTTATCAAATCAGACATTTTATTTACTCAACACAGATATTAAGATCTCTAAAAGCACACCCAATGTTAAACAATTTATAACTAGAATACCACGATGTTAACAAGACTCACCGCACTGTTGTTCACAAAATACAACAGAATAGTTTTATCAACATCCATTAGCTCAATATTTCGTATTGCAATTCATTTTGTTGGTTTGCGTGTATGTGTGTTAACGATAAAACATCCATCCTTGTTAAAGAAATGGGAAATGGTGTAACTTAAGTACAAAAACATATATCGGTATTGCCACTTTCAAATATTTTGCATTTATAACAATTAAATTACTCTTTTAAAACGTACTTATATTATTATTATATTTTTTACGTCAATTTCGGAATATTATTTCTGTTAAGTAATACCAAATAATTCTAAGATATCAGTCAACATTTTGTATTAAACTGGCAACACTGTATTGCTCATTGAACATTTTGAACTCGGTAGCTTGCTGTGGTGAGTGGGTGTAATGCATAATATGAAATGGAAAAAATTTTAAGTATATCTCTAGTCTAGGGAATTTTTGATTAGAAACAGAAAAAATATTTTTTATGGTTGACTTTGTTATCGCAAAAATTTAATTTTACTAAAAGGACTTCTGAGCTTGCACAATTGATAGTGGCCATATAACTGAAGGCGCATCTGTCTGTTTTGTCAAGTCAATATGTACAGAATATATAACTTGTTTGTTGATATAAATTGTTTGATCAAAATCGGTGTTCTGTCGCCATAATCGTCCTATTGAGAGGGCTATTCGCAGTTTAGTATATAAATTTGAGCCCACTGGTCGGGTAAACAATCAACCAACATTCGTACGTCAACGAAACGTACGATCTGGCGAAACTTTGTCCGCTGTACGTGAGAGTGTACAGCAGAATCATTCTCAAGCACTCATCCTTTCGCAGTCCACGTATTGGCAAATTGGGCGACGCGAATTACATAAGCCAGAGAATGAGAACAAGTACTTACAAAAATATAAATACAGTGAAACCTCTCATAATCGGACACTCACCCTCGTCGTATCTTTGTCCGGTTATTAGAGATGCCCGCTAACGAGAGTGGTACACATTATTATTTTTTAAATTTGGTTCTACAAAACTTGTCCGGTTATGGGAAGTGTTCGTTAAGAGAGGTTTCACTGTAAGTAAATAGTTTCAGGTTTAGTAACTGGGTATAATCATAATAATTCGTACACTCTCATATTTTCGCTCAAGCGACTATAGCTGATTCTTCTGCCCTGTTTATGTTAGACGTTTGAGTTAAAAATCTTGGCGTTTCTGTAATAGATTAAAGAAAAGTTGTACAAGTTTCCTTTAATCTATTACAAAAAACGCCAAGATTTCTAACTCAAACATCTTACACAAACAGGGGGTAATATACAAGAGCATCCCTACTTCGTTTATGCGAAAAACTAAAATACGCTACAACTAAAAAGAAAAAGGTGCATTGACTCGTATCTCATACTTATAGCCTGAGTATGCTTATACTCAATCTGAGTAGGCTTACACTCATGCTATGGATATATGATCGGACAAAAAAAATTATACGCATGATACTCGGGATATTTACACTATATCCAACTATACTTTATCTCTACTTCGTTTATGCGAAAAACTAAAATACTCTAGAAATAAAATGAAAAAGGCGCATTGACTCGTATCTCATACTTATAGCCTGAGTATGCTTGCACTTAGTCTGAGCATGCTATGGATATATGATCGGACAAAAAATTTATACTCATGATACTCGGGATATTTACCTCTACCTCTATCTTCGTTTATGCGAAAAACTAAAATACGCTATAACTAAAACGAAAAAGGCACATTGACTCCTATCTTATACTTATAGCCTGAGTAAGTTTACACTTAGTCTGAGTATGCTTACACTCAGGATATGGATATATGATCGGACATCATCACCATTTGCCACCGCATACATACATCTTTGTATTTAAAATGTATGGGTGAGTGTGTGGGGCTGTTTGAAAACATGATTTATGTGTATAAATAAAAAAGCCCTGTATATATGCAGGTGTAGGCAATTAATAGCCGGAGTATTTTTGTACTCATGCGTGTGACTGCAGCTCATACAGTCTGTAAATTTTAGTTACAGTTGTTTGTGTAAAAAAATAGTTATTGAATATTTATAGTTATACGTATTCGGTTTAAAATTAGTGCGTGTACTTGCATATGAACGTGTTTTTTTATTTTTATTTAACTGTACGCATTCAATACTCAAAGAATAAGCAAAATGATGCTTTTGTTATTCTCTGGCTTAAGCTTTTGCACAAAATGCTTCTTTATGCAAATGTTTGCTGGGTAGTGGTGGTATTACTTGCGAAAATGTTTTCTTACGACTAAATTTTGTTACATATTTGTAAAATTTTATTTATAGAGAGTTTCATAACGTCAATGCAGACCCTTTAGTTCTAATAACTATATGAAATTAAAAATAGAAAATCTTGAAGTTGATGTGCAAGTTTTCCGAAGGAAATTTCATTTCAATTTCATTGAAAGCTAGGAAAGTGAAATTTTCAAGCGCTCATAGTTAAAAGATTGTTATAATCCAGCTAAAGCTTTCTCAAATAACTGCAGGGTTATTATTAATTTTTGTTTGTGAAAGCAAATATCAAATCATCTCACATTTCAGCTCAAGTGCATTTGACAATCATTTGACATGATGCCTGTCATCGCTTTAGCGTTTCTTCTTATTTATTTGGAATCTTCTTATGTCAGTTTGTACTTGTACACGAATGCCATGAATAATTCAATACTAATTCTTTTAAATGACAGCGAAATCGCGGATCAGATAACAAGCAGTAGACTTTGGTAAAGGAAAATAAATATACATAAGTGATATAAAAGATACGCGAAAAAAAATGGAGGCAAATGAAATTATGTTCGATTAAATGAGCCCTTTATTTTGAAAATAAGGCAAGTAAATTTTTGGAAAAATTTTTTTTACAGATAAAGATAAAGATTAAGCACCATAGTTAATAGCTTTAAGCTTTAAATAAATACTTGTTAATTTTTTTTAAATGGAATCGTCTCACTTTGAATGTAAACGATTCTAATAGTGCATTTACACTGTCTCGAAATCTAGTAGTTTCAAGATTTTGAGCTAAATGAAGGTGCTTTTTTCCAGATTCCCCATACAAAACGAAATCTAATTTTTCAGTAGATTTGTAGGAAATCTAATAAAAATCTACTGTTTTTATTTATTCTTTACTACCCTGTACAACAAAAGGTGAGTGAATTAGCTACGGTCTGCTTAAAAAAAGTGTGTGAATTGGCTACAATGCAGTTATTTGGTGGTAGTTTTGGAAACAAATCAGTTGATGGGTTTTGTTTTGGATAAAAAAATCTTGGTAAATGTCAAAAACAAGCTGGTGTAAACGGTATAGATTTTCATAAAGATTTTAATCAAAAAATGCTAGATTTTGTGCTGATGTAAATGCCCTATAATACAGAAATGCTGATTTTTTTTTTAAATGGAATATATAAAAGGTGTTTCAGAATATTTTAAAATGTTAAAGCAAAAATAAAAACTCTTTGATTGAGGCATTTAAATCATTCATTTTTTTTTTGCATTTTTGGGCATGTTTAAGATTTTAGCTTAAAATACTTTTGTTGCTTTGGAAAATATTAGATTGTATCTTAATTCTTATAACTTAATTTTTGTTCTATTTAAATTTTTTTTATATATGTATGTATACTGTTGAACACAGCTGTGCTGTGAATGAAATCCAAGAAAATTAAACAAAATATGTGTAGAAAAGTTGCACAAAAAATAGCAACAAAATAAAAATCAAACAAAGTTTTCATTTGGCTTAAATCCAAAGTGTAATTTAATTATTTCATTTTCTTATTTTCTCTACAAACAAGAACAAGAGCAAATGGCCAGAAAATTCTAACCAACATCATGTGCTTGTATTTATTGGCTAAAATTGGAACAAATTCTCCTTTTGCCTTGCACAAACATTTCCTTTTGCTGTTATTGAAGTCGTAAAATTTTATTATTTCTGAGTTAAATTTGAAATTCTAGAGAAAAAAATTAAAAATACACTGCATAAAATAAGTTTTCAGATTTTTATCACAAGTACTTAACATGTTTGTGAATATTAATTAACTTCAGTTGATTTTATAAAAAGGAGGGGAAAACTTCAACGCTGACGTGCAGTTGTCTAATTTTTTTTCAGTTGAAGTTAAAGTTTTCAGAAAATTAAAAAAAAATCAGAATTGATCCAATTCACCCTTATTCTAGTTGTCGACATCGAGGTCACTTTAAGACAATACCAAAAAATTGGGGCGTGTGTACTCGTTGTCGAAAACACTGTGGGCAGTTTTATGCTATTTTCTAGACCTTAGGGAACGGAAATAAATTGTCAGTAGCACAAAATTATTCTCGAGAACGAGGAAACAAGTCCAAATGTTTGGTATTGTGTTAAAATGACGTCAACGTCGACAACTGGAATAAGGGTGATTAATTTTAATTGAACCACACTGAAAGAATTGCCGGTCTAAATTCTATGAATTTCAACATTAATCTAATGAAAAATTCAACCAACGTCACGCTTCGTTGGATTAATGAAACTAGTTTCGTCAAAATTATTTTATTAAAAACTTCATCAAATTTATTTAACAGTGTAATTAATGCAGTGCCATAACTTCATCGAAACAATAAACGAATTTCATGAAAATAATGATATAACTTAAATATAAAGGGGTTTCTTAATAATTAGAAAATATTGTTGTCATAAATCCAATTAAATATTCTTACGAAACCAGAATACCAACGAAGCAATTCTAATGAAATTCTTTCACAATATTCATGAAATTTTCATTGGATTTGTGAAATTATCATTAGATTTGTGAAAAAGCAAAATTCTTTCGGTTTAGAGTGAATTTTAATCAAGAATAATTTCTTAATCGGACTTAAGTTCAGTATTTTCAATTGCTATTGAATGTAATATTTTTTTTATTAATTAATGATCTCGCAGTTTGAAAACTCAAGCACAAGTAATTTTTCTGCTATTAATGTGAGTGCCTACAGAAGAGAAGAAAAATTTAAATAGACTTTATTTGCTGGGGAAATAATACCGATATTTTTCTGTGTAGCCACGCACTTTATCAGCACCCATGTCTATCTACTTGGGTTGAGATTGATGAAGTTCGTTGCTGCACAGAAATATATCGCTATTATATAGGGCTCTTCTATATTAAGGTAAGGATATTTGTGTTATTAATTCGTTATTTATTTAGTTTAAAAAAAAAACACACACGCACCCACACACACACACAAAAATTAAGCGACATAATTTTTAAGCTTAATTTTTTGTGAAAATCGATTATTTAGGTTTGTAAATATGTAATCGGTTTTCGTTAAAAAAACGAAGTTTTACCCCTTTTTCACACGCAAAGTTTACTTTGCAAAGTCTTAATTCAGCTGGGGGAAAGACTGAAAGAGACTGTACTACTACTTCTGTCTTTCAAACAGCTGAATTAAGACTTTGCAAAGTACACTTTCCGTGTGGAAAAGGTGTATTTATATATATAAATATGTCCTTTAAGCTATTTTTGGCGGTTATGACTCGATATGTTCACTTGCTTGCTACGTGTGTGGTCGGTCCTCGTTTTAAATTTAACACCGCTTATGCCAACTAATTACACTGTCTGTTAACATGAATAACTCTTTCTCTGGTAGCGAATGCTCTTTAGCATGATAATAAATTTTTTAATTACAACAAAATGCAAACAGTGTTTTTTTTGTTGTGCTCATTAAAACAAATGCATTCTTGGAATTTCTGCTGTTTTTTGTTTGCGCTCTTCATAGTTTGTCATTATCACATTGTTTGTTGTTTCTATAGGTGGAGGAACGAACCCACCGCGAACTGTTGATTATGCGGGTTATTTAAAAAAAAAAAGAGCAGACACCTGTTTGAAACGTAGTCTTAAGGTGGCCAGCACAGCGGCAATAGGAATAATAATATTTCAAAATATTTAAAGAAAATAGAGAACTTACAATTCGTAAAAGAATTGTTTATTAAACATTAACAGTTCCAAAAGAAAACATATTCAGGGCAATCATGAATAAAATTCCACGTGAAATTTCTCCCTTTTCCAATTACAATTTTTGTTTTTTCCCCTTTTACTTGCTATTGTTTGAAATTGTTCCCCGGGAAAAATGTTGTCACGCAATTTTATTCATAATTGCGCTTATTATTTTAAGCTGGCTACCTGGTTTTAAAATCATTAATTTTCTTACACTGCCCAGCTTTAGTCTGCGATTAAATGAAGAAAAATTTTTGTACGCCCTACCCCACACACACACACACACACACACACACACATTTATTCATGTGATTTAAAGAATTTCAACAAGATTGTGAAAAAAAATAATGTTTGTTACTACAAAATTACTTAATTAATTAAAAACTACAACATACTACTCGTGTGTACATACATATGTACATCGATATCGTGACAAGGACGATAAAAGTCGTGTGCACTTACACAACATCTAAGCAGACATACATACATACGAGTACATATCTACGTACATATTTACTGCACACATTTCGTTGCAACTGAAACCTTTTAGCAACAAATTAACGCAGCCTATGTACTGCTGCCTCTTCAGACTGCGCACTACTGAAATTCAGGGCCAGTATAAACACTGTTGGTGGTCGCATAAAAACAGAAGAAGAAGAAGAAAAACATTAACACACTTAGCATAAATTAATTGAAAAATTATATGGGTAAATAATGCAATTGACAGGGTGTTTCATAGCAAGATGTAAAGAAAAATGACAGTGATGTGCAATTTTAAAGAGTATTTGATATTAATAGTTTGTCTGCTATTCTCACTTTGCATAACATGCACTAAATATTTCATTAGACGTGTCATACCATTATGTCATAGCGGTAATCATTGTCATAACCATAATTCCATTTTTCCATAACCGTAATGATATCTGTTTATGTTTTCATTTCTTTTTTCAACGCAAAAGTGCAAAAATAAATAAATTCACTAAAGTGTGGCTTTGACTCGCTCGCGAAGAGTTCCGTATGGCGCTTGTTTCTTTTTAACGATTTTTAGGTTTTTGGCAATTTTTTAGTTTTTGCGTTTTTTTTTTATAATTTTTGGCGATTTTTTGTTTGTTTGTTTGCTTTACAATACATATTTTTAACTGTGTTTAAAGAACTGAATTGCTTTTCATTTCATTTCATTTTGCTTCTGCTTTCGCTTTTGAAAATTACAACAGTTTCAGTCAAAGCAGAATCACAAAACGATTTATGACCAATTGCGCAGTACTTTCAGCAGTCGACAATTTGAAAAGTTTGAGTTGGATTTACTTTTGCTTTTGGTTAGTATCGCCAGTAGAAGCAGCAGCAGTTTCACTGCTTTTGGAAGTCGCAAACAGTCACAGTCGAATAGGCTAAAACTTTTGCTGCTAGTCTTGCAATGGACTGACTGACAATGCTTTTTCTGGCAACGATGTCAGACAAAAATTGCCAGTTCACACGGTTGTAAGAATTGTTTAGCACATTTTACTAACAATATTGTAAGATCTGACAACCGTCTAAACAAAGCTTTACTTATGCAGCAAACTAAAAAAGTTAGAGCACAAAAATAAAACAAATATGTATAATCAGCAAACAGCTGTTTAAAGCTACCCTGTTGTGTTAAGTCACCTATAATCAAATACAGTGTTGCCCATAAGTTTAGTTCGAACAGCTGTTTTGTAATGTTATGGTAATGACACGTCTAATTGCAGATTAGCCCTCTTTACTTTTCCAGAATTATGCACGATTATTTATAATTTTTAACGCACTTTTATATTGAGCTTTTGACAATCAGTTATTCTGTTTTAAATATTTTACTCTCATATCTATTTATTTGTTTCATCTCCATAAATACTGGCTTTTATGCTGGTCCCGGCTGTTTGCCATCATCACTGTCAGCTCATTAATAAATAATGAAGAGTACATTTTTATTTAAATGGCGATAGTGTTTTTTTTTTAATTCAATTCATTTAAATTAAATTGCCTTCTTTTTTTTGGTATTATAAATATATATGAGATTACAATTAAAAAAAAAAAAAAAACTTAAACCAGGTTAAATTTTAATTAACATAAATTGCAAAATATTTAATGAGAAAATAAAAATATTTTACTTATTTTTGCACATAAAAGCATTTATTTAATTTGTAAATTGCAAAAACAGCAGAGAAATAATTTTAATGAAATTTTCTAAAAATTTAAAAATAAAATTTAAATTAGGAATAAAAATGTTAATAAAAATAATCCTCATATAAATAATATCAATCCTAAAACCTGTCAAGTGTCAAAACACAACGCGTGATAATACTTTGGTGGAAATGAATAAAATTTTACCTTGTCTGAAAGTAAAAACTAGATAAAGGAAAGTAACAGTAACAAGGAGACTCCTTCATAATCTCTGGTACCTTCAATAATAACTAGTGTTGCTGCAAATTTTTCGTGTGATCATACTGTGTCGCAGCCGTCACATATTTAAAAAAAAAAAACTTTAAAGAAAAATATATTTTTTCTTGGCAGTATTTAATAGACTTGGATTGGACTCGTTCACTATTTCATTTTTTTTACACAATCCAACGTAATTTAAATGGGTTTCTGTGAAAAATAAACTTGTAAACTAGTTATACCCAAGTCTAGTATTTAATACTAAACCTAAAACACTTTGAACAATTACTACACCAAAATCATTGTTGGCGTTCTACGGAAAATCTTACAGAATATCTTTTTAAAGTAATAATTCTGCAAAAGCTGAAATTTTGAAGGTCACACCCGTCACAGCCTTCTGATGGCCATTCTTGAGTAATAATCATGTTCTTTCAGTGTCTAGTGATAATTAAATGTTTCTGAAATTAAAATCCGTGTTAAGCACACTCTTTTTGAAATTATAAATTTTATATTTTTAAATTGTTACAGAAAATGTCAGTCTTATGGTCACACCCGTCACAACGGAATTATCCAGCTATGGTCCAATCTTGCCTGAAATTTTCACAGTTTATTACTGTTGGTGTGGAAGTAACAATAGGTTTTATAATTTTAAGTGGGCGTGGCACTTCCCATATAGAGAAAAGTCTTATTTGGGGATATTTATGGAATTAATGCAGCTAAAGAGTTACAGCCTTATTTAAAAAAAATATTAAGGTTTTATAAAGGTTTAATAAGAAAAATTTTGTGTGAAAATCTGTTTTATAAACCCTTTATAAAGCCTTAATAATTTTTATAAATAAGGCTGTTATAGCTTTTGGGCAATAAAATTCAGCGATGCCATATTTATTTTTCGAAAATGCTGGTTTTTTTACAAGGAAATAATTCACAATTGCAACTTTAGAGGGAAAAGGGAAATATTTCGAGGGAATAAATATTCACAATAGAGATGATTACATTGTTTGTAACGCCACCTAATATTATCTAATATTTCTTATATTTTATGTTGCTCGTAAAGTTTTTAATTGTAAACTTGTTAATGTCTTTATAACTATGCTGCAACTGCACAAGTACTGTTTCTTTACAAATTTTACAAGGATAACGAAAGAGAAAAATCTCAAGATATTTTTTTTTTAATATTTTCTTAGATTTTTCTCTCATATCCTTACATATTCATCTTTTAGTGCATACATTCATATACACATACATACATATCGTTACCGTAATATGGAAAGTCCTTAACACTTTATTTTTTTTTAAATCGAGTTTCTTTTATATTTCAATAGAAGAACATGTAATATATCGAAAAATTTTAAAATCTCAATTTCAATAAAATAATTAGTTAGAGACTTTTTATATTGAGATAACGATATATTTTCTCCCACTATGCATTTGCTATTGCAGCCACATTTGTTGCATGCCGCATTTCAAAGACGTAAATTTATGTTAAAGACGTACTAATGTCTTGTTTAACCAACTGGGAATAATTTTTCTTATTTATTTTGTTGCTAAGAAAAGAAAAAAGAAATGAGAATAAAGCAAAGCAAAAAAAAGTTTTTGTTCTTTTATAAGTAAAAACATAGATGAATAATAAAAAAAGAAAATTTCTATAGCATTTGTGCCATTAAAAATAAATATTTAATGTACAAGCTTGCAATAATTGAATTGTATTACAGATTTGAATTAAATTGAATTTAATATCCAAGAATTTTCTGGACTTAAGGAAAAACTGTTGAAAAATTAAGCACATGTTATTTTTGCTATGCAGAACTAAAATATCTAAAAAATTTTCTCATTTTAGTTTGCAGTATTTAGGAAATTCACAATAAGTATCTTAAAGTTTAATTAGTGAATTCACAATGAGTATCTTAAAGTTTTAATGTGGCAATATTTTGTCATCTTAAAATTGTCATTGTGAGCAGGCAACGATATAAAACACAATTAAGGAACTTACAATGAATATCTTAAAGTTTTAATGTGGCAACATCGTGCCATTGTGAACAGGAAACGATATAAATCACATTAGTATTAAAATAAAATGTTTTGTATTAGAAACTATTCTGGGATAAGTTTATCAAACTAACTTTTGTTCAGCAAAATGCTTAAATTTTAACGAAAAATACAAATATTTTTTCATTAACTACAAGCTGGGCTGACAGTTTTAATTTGTTTAGTTTAACATTACCATATGGTCATATTGAAATTGACCTACTTTTTGTACTTTCAAATGTGCCATCTGGTAATAAATTTGATTTACATACAAACAAAATTAACAGACTTGCCAGCCCATATGAAGGTATTAAAATGGACACTTTGCAATATTACGACATATGTATTTTAAAACACTATTGTGAATTGCCTGAATATGTTTCTTATTCTCTACTTAATATGTGTGCATCACTGGCTTTTTGAAATTGCGCATTCATACGGAAATGCACAGAAATTCTTTGTGTGAGAAAAAGAAATGTATAAAATAAATACTAAATTAATATTAAATAAATTTTTAAACAATATTGAAATTTGTACATTTGATATTTAGTGATGTATGTATGTATGTATGTACAGATTTACGTAAAATGGTTTCCTCTTTTACAATCTTTCGTGAGTTTATTAAAAGTAAAAAGTGATTATATTTTCAAACTGAGAGTATCAACTAAAGGTGCTGTACTTAAACATACTCTCCCATATTCATTAAATTTTACATTATTAAAAATGTGTTCTTTATTTAGTTTTTTAAGTAAATTTTATTTTTTTTTTAAATAAAATATTTCTAAAATTGTTCGTCCTGTTTCTTATATGTTCAATTAAACTACATACATATTTCTTTCAAGCTGTAAAGCTATGTACAGACGGTTGTCAGATCTTACAATATTGTTAGTAAAATGTGCTAAACAATTTTTGTCTGACATCGTTGCCAGAAAAAGCATTGTCAGTCAGTCCATTGCAACACTAGCAGCTGACAACAAATTGTCAGACATCTTACAATCGTGTAAACACTTTGTAAAATAACTGCCAGATATTTGTCAGATATTATAATATTGTCAGATGTGCGTCAGCTAATGCACCTGCCAATGGCGTCATTGTAAGAAAATTCTTTCTATGGGCAACACTGCACACGCTCGATTTTAAAGAAAAAAATATATAATAAAATATATGCAGACAAAATCATTGCAATTGCTTCTTTATGGTTCATATAATTTATATTTTCACTTTTTACATTTAAATAAAAAATATAATCAGAATGGACCCAATTGTGTCCCGAGTCGTGGTGCGGTATAGCACCACCCATCCTAACCTACATTTAACACAACCACAAACGATTGATTTTTAACAATTTTTAAGAAATGCTTTGAGTCTGGCAACGCATAACAGATTTGGCAAATTTTTGCATATGACTACCGTGTGAACTGACAAATTTTCCGACTGACAATTTTGTCACACAGCCGTCGGGCAATTAATTGTAAAATTTTCTGACAAGTTTGATACAACCGTGTGAACTGACAATATGCACTCTGCTGGCAATTTTTTATCGCCAGTACATTGTCAGCACATTGCCAGATCTGACAATATTGTAAGATCTGACAATCGTCTGTACATAGCTTAACTTTGTTTATATTTGTATTTTCAAGTTCGATATTTCGTTAACCGTCGTTTAACTTTTTCAGGATATTTCTTTTTTTTTATTTAATTTTTCTTTTTTTCTTTTTTTGCTTTCAATCGCAAAAAAATATTTATATATATTTATATACATATGTGATCTTCTCCGAGAAAACGGACCCAGTGTGTCAAAAACGGATGTGTCTCAAAATCGATAAAAATGAGAAAAACATAATCATTTTATTTTTTAAATGCGTTTTTCTCAAAATTTCATTTTCACACACTAGGTCCCTTTTTCTCGGAGAAGGTCAAATATATATATTTTTTAATATAATCCTTTATATGTTTTTTTTTAAATTTCTCTTAAAATTCATGTTTACTTAATAATTTTTTTAATATTTTGGCTGCATATGATTTTATTTTCATGCCGTTTCAACGAACTAAAACTCAAGTACTCACTGCAGAAGGTCCTTGTAAAGATTGCTTTGAGAAGAAATTGCCTTTACTACAACTCTTAACGATAAATCCTAAAAAAATTAATTTGAAAAATTTTTTTTTGCTTTTTACAAGTTAAGCAAGAAAAGCACAAACAAAATTAATAAGTCAACAGCTGCAGCTCTTAATAATTCAGTTTATTAAATAGAGCTTCAGCATTTTTACAACAGCTTTGGCTGCCTTAAGGCGGCGGAATAGACTTTTTTGTAAAACTTTAGACAAAGAATTTTAATTTGGCTCCAAAAAAAAGGAAAGCTAAAACACATTATTTCTTATGCCTTTAATATATGTAGTTAATCAAGAATTTTGTTTTATTACAAGCAAGAAGAACCTTTAAAAATATATTGTAAAAAAAAATTATTTGCATAAACACTGTCAACAAGAATTTGTAGAAATAATTCTGCCAAGAAAACCGGCTTCAATCAAAAAAATTTTAAACTCTTCAAAAAAAAATGTAAATCTTTTGGTTAAGAGGAAGTACAATGTGAAATATAAAATTAAATTTTAAGGGGCGTGCCTCCGCCCATTTTTTTAAATGCAAGATTGTGTGTTTTTCAGAGCCTCAGGTATTTTGTGTTAAATTTTGTAAAAATCGGTAAAGTAGCAACACTCAAAATAAAATATTAAATTTTAATGGGCGTGACTCCGCCCATATTTTTAATGGCAGATTGTGTGTATTTTGGAGCTCAAGATGTGTTTTTTTCATAAGAATCGATTAAGCAGAACCACGTGAAATATAATAACTAATTTTATGGGTGTAGCCCCGCCCATTTCTTCAATTTTAAAAATGTGTCATTACTAGAACAAAAGGTGTTTGCTAGGTTTCACTGCCATCATAAAAGCACAATATCACAAAATCAAATATAAAATTTTGTGGGCGTATCTCCGCCAACTTTTTTACAATGGGACCAACGCGCAGCTATACCCTCTCAGACAAAAAAATAGTTTTTTCAATCGCTCTAAAATGTTATGAAGTTACAATGTAAAAAAATACAAACGAATTGATAACATCCTTCTTTTTTGAAGTCGGTTAAAAATAGAAACCACATGGCGCTGAATTTTGCTGTAATATTTATTATATTACGAAAATACATATTACGAGTACAGAATAATTTATATATTTCTTCGCTTAATAATACTCGTAATGAATATTCTTTTCAAGCCGTAGAAAAATATCAATATTTGGTTTTTCATTTCAAGCACGTTGCTGTATTTAAACTTTAAATTGGTCTGTTGACATCTGACTACACTTAATTATCATCCATAAATATTGTGAACAAAAGCAGCCCACGACAATGTTTTTGTTGGTATGTTTATGCTTAACAACAATATCTTTTGTAGCTAAAAGCCTTGGGTTTGGGTGTTGTAAAAGGCCACTTTTACACAACAAAAATACACTCGCCACTTTATGCAGCAAAAACAGCCAGAAACATGAGTTTCATATCCTGACACATGTCCAAATCGGTGAGCGCTGTTAAAAAAAAGTAAATAAATTTATTATTATTCTGCTATTTAATATGGAAAAAAATAAAGATAGAGAAAGGAAGAGAGGGAGAGCGCAATAAACCGAGCCAAATTTCTCTCTCACCGTGCAATAATATCCAATGACCCTGGACAATATGATATTTTAAATTTTTTCAATGGGTTACACTTCGGGGCTTACCTTGATAATTACGTACAAAAGAATGTATGCATATACATAACACTCATTTGCATCAATAACGTCATAACTGTAGAAATTAAATTTTTTAGTTAATACTGCAGCATTAATCTTCATATCATTGTTCATATTAACAGCAGATTTTGCAAAAAAAAAAAAAATCATTTCAAAACGTTTCAAATTTGTATGAAAAATAACGAAAATGCGTTTAAACAAAATATTTTTTCCATACACTCAGGAAAAAGCTGCAACTCAAAAGTAAGAACGTGTCACATTAATTCAATAATTTTCAACATAACAGAAAATGTATACCGAGATACTTAAAAATAATTGAAATTAATAAATTAATACTGCAAATTAATATTTTTCCATGTTGAAATAAGAAATTTAACATGACTAGACTTTCGTTAATGTTTCTTATTAACTCAATATGGTTTTTATTGTTTTGAAGCTGTTTTTTCTCTGGGTGTACAAATTTTAAAATGAAAAACTTGCATGATTTTACAAAATCTGGCCTTAAGTTAAACTTTTATACAAATATCTTGTGTACTCAACTATTTAAAGAAAATTTTAATTTTAATTTTCCATTAATTTGAAAACTTTAAACTCGTTGTCTGTAAAACTAGTTTCTTTTAGAGTTATGACATTGTTGTAATAAATGGAGCGGTATGTGTGTTGAGTTATATTATTTCAAATCACTTAGAGATGGGCGCGTGTGGTGTTTTTTTTTGTGTGACATGAACAAGCGCGACTTAACGCGAAGTGTTAGTGACATAAAATTTATACGAAAAAAAACGAAACAATTTTAAATGTAAAATATGTATGTATTCGTAAATTTCCAATAAAGGAAAAATTTTATATTTTATATCGTCAAACATGCCACAGCAGCAAATTTTTGGATAGTGTATGGGTCTCTTAAGGTTACAGTTTTGAAATTAAACAAAAAAAAATTATTTATTTAATATAATATAATTTTTTTGGTATTAAATTTGATTTCCTTAGTCCCCTTTTACAATTGAGAAATTGAAATGTCAGCCATACACTACACAAGTGTTCAGTGCTAAAGTCTGGCACTGCGTAAACTAAGCTTGTGACACACACTATACAAGTAAACTGTGAATTTTTTATTTTAATGTGCCATAATGCAGGTGATTCTTTGTATAGTTAGTTCTGGGAACTCTGTCCAGAATATTTTGTTTGCGCTCATTTTTTGTTTTGAACTCCTAAAAAATCACGACACAACTGAGCGTTTGTAACATACACTACACAAGTTCCTTGTACAGTTTTCAAACTTGAGCAAATATCAAAATAATTTTGATATTTACTCAGTTCACTGCGTAAATAGCACAGCCGCCCCCATGCACTACACAAACGCACTGTACAGTGCCAGGCTTGTGCAGTGAACTTGTGTAGTGTGTGGCTGGCAAAAGGCAGACAGACGAAGTTTGTAGGCAAGAGGTTGGAGAGGTACACTCAGAGAAAAGCTGCAGCTTAAAAATACGAACGCGTCACATTAATTCAGTGATTTTTAATATAATAGAAAATGTATGGTGAGATACTTAAAAATAAATAAAATTAATAAATTAATACTGTAAATTAATATTTTTCGATATTGAAATAAGAAATTTCAACATGACTAGACTTTCGTTAATGTTTTTTTATTAATTCAATATGGTTTTTATAGATTTGAAGCTGTTTTTTCCCTGAGTGTAGAGTTTGTATTACGCGAACCTCTGTACCAGATATTTTTTGTTTCTCTTTTCTACTTTTCGTAATTTATTCTTGTTGCTTCACATGCTTTTTCTCCTTTCAGGGGCTGTATGCATACTTGATGTGTATCAAGGCATATGTATGTATTTATGTGTAAGTGTATGTGAGTAACAAACGTGAAGAAGTAAACAAACTACAAATTTTCTGTCTGTCTGTTAATTTCCCAATTGTAAAAGGTTTTGGTAAGTTCAAAAGAGAATTAGAAAAATGTCTGCCTTTCAATTGTAAAAGCGGAATTAATGTTGTTTTGTTTCTTTTGCGTGTTTCCTACATGTTTAACATCTTGCTATTCCTGTTTGCGTCCTGTTGTGTTGGAAAATTTCGACACGCTTCCATCTCAGTTTATTTGCCGATACACTGAAAAAAAATTGTAAGATATTTTACTAAAAAAATAAAACTAATGAGACGCTCTCTTTTCCTAAAATACATGAAACTTTACTACACATTGCGATATAAATTTTAGGTAAGCATTTTAATTTATTTTATTTTTATTTGGAAATGGAAGTGATTCGCAGTGTATTTATATGCTATTTCATGTTTACACGGGTTTAATTTGTAGTTTTTTGTCATTATATGTAGTAGCAGGTTGTGCACAAGCATTTGTACATACATACTGTGCATTTACATTTACATTTACATATATGCACCTGGATTTATATTCCATTAAAATGTAAAAATACATTTCACATTTACATTCATTCATTTACTTCAAATGGCATGCATCTGTTGTCAGCATTGTTAACGTGATAAGCAATTTTAATTAACTGACATCTTGATGAATGGAGAGTGATATTTTCATAAGTATAAGTATTTAAATCAGAAACAACAGCAATTCACTGATGGTGTAAATTTTAAAATGGTAACGCGTGCACTCACACTCACACACACACACACACGTGTAGATATGAAAGAAAAGTGAGAAATTACTTCGGTTACAATTAAAGAAAAGTCATGGCAAATAAAAATTACAACAATATAACAATATCCTTTCTGTAATAGTCTAAAAAAATACCAGCAGTTCACTTTTTAAAACACCAGACCCCCAGACAGATAATTCTTGAACCGTCAGTGTGGACTCTGGTGTTATAGTCATTAACTAATTCTCCCTTAACAGCTGACGGCAACTACAGAAAACTTCTGTTTGAGTAGTTCTGAATTGTTGTTTCGACAACAACAGACTCAGAGAAAAATACCGAGTGGCCGACAGTAATGAACGATATCTTTCAATAGCGATTGCGATACGAAGAGTATAGTGAGCAGTCGGCATGACTTGTGTCATCGGCGTCATTCATTAATTGCCCAGCAAAAAATTACACATTACCATCAGAACTAATTGCCATATAATGACTTACTTTTCTGATTACCATATTTCATTACTCGCTTACAAATCACATTACCTAAAATTTAAAAATATTATGCACAAGTTGCTAAATGAGGAGAATAATTTTTTTAGATTAAATAGATTACGTGAACAAGTTGCCAAATAAAAAAAGTAAGTACTTCTCAAGAATCGATTATTTTAGTATCACGCCTTCTTAAAATCATTAAGTTGGTAATCCAGTAAAGAATAGCTTCCACCAAAAATGCTTAATTTCAAACCCGATTACCTTTTTTGAAATTTTTTGCTGGGTGATTTGGTTATAATTAGCGTATGAGTAATATTTATTACTTATACGTCACTAAGATTTCGTAATTTATTTATTAGTACTGGTATTCATAAACGATTGTTAAAGTTAACCCTCCGATGAGTGACAGTTCTGAACTTCACGGCCGTGTGAAAAGGTCCCTACGGACCTTTTTTGTAAATCATGTTTATTTCATATAAAAATTTTTTTTTATATGAAATATAAATAAAATATTTTTTTTGTTTTTATTGTGTATAACTAAATTCTACATACAAAAATAATTGTTTAAATTTTTTTAATTTTTTTTTTCTTGAATTTTCTTAAGACTGTTATAAAAAAGTTTAAAAATTATTGTTGTTGAGCGTGTACTTCTTGTCCCCCGCCCTGTGCGCAAGTGTTACAGCGATGTAAAAGTGTGCTATGTTCTCCGCAAACAGCTTTGCCGCAGCCGAAGCAGTATGCCCGCGTTTTCCGCTGCCGCCCGTACTCAGAACGGCAAAGGCGACATGACGGTCTACTTGACCTAGCCGCAAACGACGGTGCATTGCCTTCCATCGGTCTTGGTAATACCTGAAATGAAAAGAAAAAAAACAAATAAATATATATTCTATTCTTGAATTTGAAGTTGTTTTTCTTACCCTGACATCGAATGCTTCCATCGCATTGCGTATCCTTGGATATGAGATTATATGGTTGTTCAGGGCACGTTCTTCGATATTTGGTGTGGCCAATTGTTTCGTTAGCAGTAACAAGAACGACCGCCGTCTGTCACTCCTTTTTATAGGCTTCATTTCGTTGTAAATCGTAAAAGCAGCCAATGCAGCGACGTCCAGCATATTATAAAACATGGCCAACGGCCATCGTTGTGTTGCTCTTTTGCAGCTGTAAGTGCCTAGCATTTGATCCATGGTAGCAATGCCGCATTTGTTGGCGTTGTAATCTAATATGGCATAGGGCTTCCGCATCTCGGTTTGCTCGTCATCGCGGCAAGTGTAGTGCATTGTGGAGAGCACGTTCACCACTTTATTTTTTTTTCGGCACGTATGAGCATAACGCTATATCCCCTTCGTTGAACCCAAATAATGTACTATTGATGGTGCGCCTCGGGTTCTTCTTGAACTCCTGTGGAATGAATGTTTTGTTGTAGCGCACTGTACCAACATATGCGGTCTTCCTCCTCATCAAAATACGCGCCAAGTCAAGAGTGGTAAAGAAATTATCCGCGTATATAGTACGGCCAGCATCTAAATATTTTTCCACAAGATCCTGCACTACGTTCTGCCCTTGGTTTATCTCCCGTTGTTGGTTTGGCAGTTTTCCAGAATATATCATTCCCTTCACAGGATAATAACTCTGTGAGTCGCATAACCACCATACTTTCAAACCATACTTAGCTGGCTTTGACGGAATATATTGTGTGAAGCGGGTGCTGCCTCTGTAAGGGAACAACTGCTCATCAACTGTTAGTGCTTCATGAGGAGTGTAAGCTGCTGCCAAGTTATGTTGCAACATTTGCCAAATATCGTCAAAATCCGCAGTTTTGCTGTTGATGAGTCGCTGTTGTCGAGTATTTCCATTGTCGAATCGAATAAATTGCTTTATACACATGAAGCGATCGTACGACAACACAGCTTTGTATATTGGGCAACGCGTCGCGCCCCATAATTCCATAGCTGGTTCATGGTTTGATCTTGTGAGTCCAGCATACAAAAGAATAGCTACAAAGGCGTCAAACTCTTTCACTGTCACTGGCTTCCACTCCTTTTTCTTCGTGGTTTATTGCTAGTAGTATAAAATTAGAATATTGTGCCTTTCCTTGAAAGCAATAAAGTTCATGTCTTCGAATTTTTCTTAGAATTTTTTGTTTTTATCATTATCTCTAATGTCTTTGAGTTTAGGTCTTTGTGTTCAGAACAAGTAAATTATGTGTTCAAACAATAAAAAAATTATAATGATGCCCAAAAACATGCATTTATAATGAAATTCAGTACATGGTCCATACGGACCTATTCACACGTCCGCGTACTATTCTCACTAAAACCTCAATAACTCCTAAAGTAATGATCCGATCGGCTTGATTTTTTTTCCAAAAGATGCGCAACAAAATACTCTTGGAATACAGAGTAACTTTGGGGGGGTGTTCTAGTGGCCGAAGTAGGAGTAATTTCAGTTTGAAAAGGCAAAAAGGTCCCTAGGGACCTTCTCACTCATCGGAGGGTTAAAGCATTCGGCCCCTGTTCTGTAAATCGAATCCGAATAAATATCTCGTTTTCGAAAAATTTATAATGGTCCTGCAGACGTGTTTAAAATCAAGCACGATAATTTTCTTTCAGATATGATATTTGGGAATCTATATAATAAAAAAATTAAAAAAAAAATCTAAAAAAATACTTCTATTATCGCAGTAAGTTTTCTAAAATCGAGTGGCTTCAAATCGGTCGGTTAACAGAACAGGGCTGATCCTTTAAACTAGTTTTCTCATAAAAAATTCGTATGTTAAGCCAATATTTCTTTTAATCGTCATTTATGAATACCGACGTATAACTTTTGTTGTCGTATCGAGCCATAACCGCTAAAAAAAGCTTACAAGACACATCGTCGGGTGGTTTCTGGTTTGCTGCAGACATAATGTATTTTGAATATACTGTGCCGCAAATCGGAAACCAACCGACGACATATGTGACGCGCAAAATAGAAGGGGCCTAAGGGTAAAAACCGGTTTTGTTCAGGAGAGCCATTTTAAAGATTTAAATACGTGTATCTTTGGTGTACCATCACTGAGCGTGTTGGTATTGGTCTCATTTGAAAGCGACACATCTCATGACGTCAGGAACGTGTTGGTCAACCTTGAAAACGCGCGTAGGTCGTCCCTACCTCTTGTTTTGTGTAGTTGGTTTTTACTTTTTTCTACCTAGCGCGCTGTTTCCATGAGTTTGACATCAATTTTGCTGGCGTTTTTTCGAATCCAGCTTTATTTTCTGAAATCATTAATTGTGAATTATAATAAATACTCATTTATAATTCTTTTAAATCGTGAATATCACTCTGTTAGTACGAAAATTTTTTCACATAACCTTAGAATCGGCGACTACAATTTCATAAAACGCGCACATCTCTGGGAGGGAACACTTTTGGTGCATGGGATCGGTCTCATTCGATGCTCAGATGTTGTCCACATAAAAAAAAAGTAAAAATTGATTTTTTTACCCTTAGGTCCTGTTCTCTATGCGCTGTCACATATGTATATGGGACCTCTTTTCTTGATGATCGTTTTTGGTTAAAAAAATTAAGTTTGAAAATTAGGTCGCTTAAGCTTTATTGGCGGTTAAAGCACGATATTGCAACCCAAATTCCAAAAAGTATTAAAAAACTTAAAAACGCGCCTTTTTCGTAATTGATATTTTCAAATACAATTTAAAGCTTATGATAAATTTTTTTAAAATAATTTGGGGACTCAAACGGTAATCATAAAGCTCATATTGTCTCAATTTTTAAAATTTGTTTGGTTGAAAACAAAATTGAAAGCAAACGCAATTATATTTAAAGTTCGTAGCTCTTGTATTTGGGTAACTGTGTGTGGTGTCAGTTGATGCAGCTTTCTGCTTTATGTGGTCAGTTTTCAATGCAAATGGAATATGTGAATTGTTTTGATTTATCGTATTCCAATTTGCTGAAAGATTTTTTGCAACGAAAGCTCGCTATTACCATCTCTAAATTTTCAACAGTCTTTCCATTGTCGTTTATTATTTACTAATTATGCACATGTTAGTTAATTTGCTTCATTTTGTTCTGCTTAAGATAAACTTTTTCGATTTGCTACTTTTAAGTAACAAATAATTTAAAGCATTATGACAATATGAGCTTTATTATGACTACCCCAACTTATTTTTTACTTTGTTGTTTTTTTTTTCTACTTTCTTATTTTATATTTTAAATCGCAATACATTTAAAACAAGCAGTTTAAGGACGTTACAAGCTTTTACGAAATTTTGCTAGTCTTAACTTTAAATCCTTTTCAAGCCTTACATTTTCTTTTATCTTAACTGAATAAAAGCAAGTTGTTGTTAGTTAAAAACTACAAATTTTTTAAAATAATTGCTTTGCCATTTATTTCTTTTTTTAGCCGCCAAACATTTATTACTTAAGGGGATAAAAGTAAAAGTATAACACCTAAATGCTTAAAACTGCAAGTTTGTGTTATCCTGGAATATTGCATGTCTGAAGTTTAAATTGGAATTTGTGTTTTTTTTTTTTTTTTTTTGACAAAAACTTTATTTTATAACATTTTTCTGTTTTTCTTTTTCTGTCATTTTATATGAAAAATTAGAATATAATTTTCGTTTTCATAACTGAAACAACACCTGAAAATGTTTTATTCTTTTGAAGGATTTTGTTTAATTTGAAATTTAGATTTATTAAATTTTTTTTCATGTAAAAATAACTGAAATAGAATAGAAAAACTGATAGAAATCAGGCAATGAATAAAATATATTTCAACAAGAACTATTCATTATTATCATTGACAATTCTTCAGCACATGCAACATTAAGAATTAATGCTTTTTTTATCAAAAACATATACATCGAGTCATAACCGCAAAAAAAAAAACTTAAGCAACATATCTTTTTAACTTCGTTTTTTGACGAAAATCAATTATATATTATCATAAAGAATCGATATTTGTAAAAAAAAAAATTAAGCTCGAATATTATGTGGCTTCAGCTTTGTTGGCGGTTATGGCACGTTATAACCTTAAAACGTACACGTCCTGCCAGTATTACAGCTCCTTGCGTCTCCTGGTTTCATATAAAATATTTCATTATTTTCTTTAAGCCTTTAAGAGTTAAATTTTCAAAGTAATTTTTTTTTTACAAAATATTAAATAAACGAAGAGAGTTGTATTAGGACACCCGGTTATAGCTATGCTGCTTAGCTATATATAACTAAACTTAATAAGTTAAATAACTAAGCAATAAAATTATATTATATGATGATGTCAAATTCGTCGCAAATATTTCAAAACGTTTTCATTTATTTCCCATTATGTTATTTTCTAGCGGCGTAGTATTAAATTAATGTATTGCTTGTTTGGCGGCGGCAGCTGTTAGCCGGCTTACATTCGATCGACTCTATACTTTGGTTTGTGCTCATGTGCAAAAACAATACAAAGACAAATTGAGCAATCGTTCTAATTATTTTTGTTTTTTTATTGTGTAGTTTCCACAATGCAAGCAAGCGACTTTCTAGAAAATTTTTATAGGAATCACTCAAAAATTTGAGTGCTTTTTTAGACAAGTCGCTTGTTGCATTGTGGAAACTACACATATGTTTCACTCACTTCAAAGAAAGAAACAAAACAAAATCAAACAATTTGTTTCGTTTATTTTCGTACTCTGCTTTTAAGTACAAAGAAATCAAAAGAATAATAAATTTATAATTTTAATAGTAACGATTATTTATGTTACGAAAATCACGTCATGACATAAATAGCATAGCTATAAAGATCACATATGTACATATATACATGCGCTCACTTATGTTTCACAACCTTTCATTTTGCCTCAAGTTCTGTTTGCTCCTTTGAGGATTAAGTGTTTTTTTTTCTTCTATTTTTTTTATTGTTTTATACCCTCGCACAGATAAGATTAAATTCTAATTTTATTTGAGTGCAAATTCCCAAAACTAATAATGTGTTGTAAATGGAAAATTTATAGTGGGGAAAAATTTAAGAAGATGTCAAGCAGACAGTTTCACTTAATGTCTAAGTAGCCGTAATAAAAAACAGGATGTTTAAGTCATACGCAATTATTTCACAAAGAATAATAATAGTCTTAAGAAAATTAAAAAAACAAAGAATTATATATAATATTTTAAATATTATTAGCTGGAGTTTCTGCACAGAAAAAACAGTGCCTACTAAATGCCTCATTAAATAGAACAAAATTAATAAGAAATCTCTATTTTTTTTTTTCAATAAGGAAATCTATTAATTTTATAGGGAAACCCTTTCTGAAAAAATCTAGAAGAAATTTTTTAGTTTTTATTAGGTTATCTTATTGATTTTTTCAATAAGGTTTTCTTCTTGTTTTTATTAGGCGACCTAAAAAAATTGTCCCTTTATCTATTTATAGATATGAAATAATAATAATACCTCATGAAATCAAGAAGATTTCCTTATTAAAAAATCAACAAGGTAACCTAATAAAATCAATAAGAAATCCCTATAGTTTACAATTTATAAGAAAACCTAATAAAATCCAGAAGTTTTCTCTATGGATTGTTTTTTTTTTGGAGCCAAAAATAGCGGAAATTTATTAAAAAAAAGTTGTGAATAATAAGATTTCTTCTTGATTTTATGTGGTTTCTTCTTGATAAAATTAATAAGATGTACCACAAAAAAAAAAAAATAAGGAATCTCTATGAAAAAATCTTCGCTTCTTTCTGCTGGGATAACCCTTAGCCTAAAAACGTTTCATAGAGAAAATCTTCTTGATTCTATGAGGCAGTTTTTTCTCTGTGCAGCAACTGAAAAAATGAAAGTCTAAATTTTTACTTTCCAAATATATTGCCATAATTTATTTCATAAGTGTCAAGCAAAACTTCAAATATTAATGCTTCCTGCATAAAATATCATATATCCCAATAATTAATTAAAATCTCCACTTTGTGGAACACCCCTAATGCAAATGACAGCTGACACTAACTGTCGCACCTTTCTCTGTCTCTCTATAGCAGTATAAAAAATTATTATTATTTTATGATGACACAAATGTGTTTGTGTTAAGTTTTATATGCGTTTATATCCATACATATGCATATATATATACATACATACAAACACATAACTAGGTACATATGTATATGTGCAAACTATATATAAAAAAGCCAACTAACTAAATTCCCTATCAGAATAAGAAAATCAATGCAATATTCAATGTATGTATTTTTACATTTTCAGTAGCAAGAACAATATTAAACTTGATATAAAAATGAAAACTAACAGCCGCCATGGTACTCGCAGATGTTATCTTTTCTTTATATACATATGTATGTATGTATGTATGTTTTATATAAATGTAATGTTGGCCAACAATATGCAATTGAAAACAATATTGCTTAAAAAAAAGCAGTAATATGCATTCCAAATGTGATATATATTTTGATAAAATAAAAAGTTTTGCCATTTTAGTGCACTAAATAAACGAAAATACAACTACGTGAAAGAAGAATACATTTTTAAGAGAATTTCGTGTTTATACACAGAAAAAATATTCCTGCAATAAACAACTTTAATTGAAAATAAAACCAATATTCAATTAAAAATGTTATTGAGTCAATTAAACTTTGTAATTAATTAAAATATTAAGCAAAAGTTTAATTGACTTAAATACTATTTTAATTGATTTTTGGTTTTATTTTCAATTGAATTTTTTTATTGCAGAAATATTTTTTTCTCTGTATAGACATTTTCATTTTGTTCAGCATTTTCAGAACTTTAATATTGGGTGTGTTTTTTTTATAGATGTATAGCATTTTGAAATGGAATAAAACGTTGATGATATGAAATTTACTCTATTCGAAAGATAATCTTTTGGCATTATACGAGTATTATAAATATGACTTCTGGCATATGACCGCAAACGGTTAAATTTTCGATTAATTTTTCCAACATTTGTGGCTATATATTGGCAAATATTGGGCCGAATGTTGTTCTCCAATTAGTCAATCGTTTCCGGCTTTTCGGCGTATACTAGCGACTTCACATATCCCCACAGAAAATAGTCTAGCGGCGTTAAATTGCACGATCTTGTAGGCCAATTCATGTGTCCGAAACGTCAAACTATGCGTTTACCAAACTTTTCCTTCAATAAATCAATTGTGGGAAGAGCTGTGTGATATGTTGCTTCGTCTTGTTGAAACCACAACTACTGCACATAATGCTACATACATAAAGTGCATGGATAAATATCCATGAAACATCTGCTATAGGCCTTTATTTCGATCTTCGACTGAAATCGAAAGTACTGATCAAACGAATGACAAACATTCGACAAAGAACGTCGTTATTTGGAATAAAATCGACTAAAATAGCTTAAAATTTATGTTTGGGTAATTAAAAATAAACCTTGTTTAACACTTAGATTTTTTTATAGCAATTTTTCATATTGAAACACTTCATCGAAAGGAAAATTCTGTTCGAAAGATAATTCGTTGCTCAACGAAAATTTTTATGTTCGATGTTCGGTATACCCAGCGAAGATTGAAAATCGAATGTAACTCATAATAGGTCCTATAATTCCCACCACTGAGGCACTCAATGATGCGAAGAAGGGACTGTAAGATGAGTTCTTCCAAAGATTCTTAGCTGTTCCCTTTCCATGAGCTCAATAGTCTACGTGATCTGTGTGCTATCCCACACATCCTTTATCGTTGTTTATAATGAAGAAACAAAACCAATACTCAAACTACCCATAACCTACATACCATTTATTTTTATTGCTTATTTTACAATTGTATTTCAATCTCTTTTTTTTTTTTTTTTGCTGCATTTAAAATAGTTTCAGGATGAGAATGTGTGGTAAACCAATTGAACTTATTCCTTTAATAAACTAACACAAGCATAGAGAAATAACAATAAAATAAATGAACTAAAATATCATGTAAAACCAGGCAGTAGAGAAATACACACAAGCCTCTTTTGGCGGTGCAACAGTTGTAGAATACAAAATATTTTCTTGTAAAAAGGAGTGTACAAAATTTTGCTTAGATTTTTAAATTTTATGGGTCTCATTTATAAAAATTATAAAGGGATTTTAAGAAAGTTTTCCATACAAAATTTTGCTTATTAAGGCTTTATAAAGGCTTAATAATTTTTATAAATAAGGCCTTATAACAGCAAGTATTACTTGTTTTTATTTATAAAGCAGAGAGATGTCACTTAAAACTGACAAAAAGTTCAACATGTTTACATGTTTCAAATATGCCAAAGTGTACCAATACGGATATTGAAAGTAAACAGCATAGTGATTGTTATACAAAAGATGTAGGACGCTAAAGAAAAGAGGTCAAACACTCAGCTTTGTAACACATGCACTCGCAATGAACTTACACCTTTGAAATGAACTGCACTGAACTGCAGGGAGGCTGTATGTATGTATGTTCGTTTGTATGTGCATATTTATGTAGTACAATGAAATTCATTTGAAGATGCTGCCAACATATTGAATAAATAATATACACAGAGAAAAAACTGCCTCATAGAATCAAGAAGATTTTCTCTATGAAACGTCTTCCCAGCAGAAAGAACTGAAGATTTTTTCATAGAGATTCCTTATTAATTTTATGTGGTAAATCTTATTAATTTTATCAAGAAGAAACCCACATAAAATCAAGAAGAAATCTTATTATTCACAACTTTTTTTTACTCAATTTGCGTTATTTTTGGCACCAAAAAAATAATCCATAGCGAAAAACTTCTTGATTCTATTTGGTTTTTTAATAAATTGTAAACTATAGGGATTTCTTGTTGATTTTATTAGGTTGCCTTATTGATTTTTCTAAAAAGGTTTTCTTCTTGATTTTATTACGCTCTTATTGATTTTTTCAATAAGGTTTTCTTCCTGATTTTATTAGGTTCCTATATGATTATGTGTAAAGCATCTTATTGATTTTTTTTAATAAGGAAGTCTTCTTGATTTTATGAGGTGTCTTGTTATTTCGTTTCTATAAATAGACATACAGACAATTTTTTTCATGATATTTTTAATTTTTGTATAAGAATGTTTGCACAATAATTTCAATGGTTATTCAGGCTATTGGTTAGAGTGCTTTTCTATCAGGTAGAAGTTTGCTGGTTCAATACTTGGTGAGTAACATAATGTGTATGTATGTATGTATAAATAAATAACATCTACAACATACTACATACATACATACATATGTATATGGTATAGAATTTAAATGAAAAAACATAAGTACAGAGAATAAAGACGTAATTTTGTTTTTTTTTTTATTGAAAAAATCAATAAGATAACCTCATAAAAACTACAAGATTTCTGCTTGATTTTTTTCGAAAAGGTTTTTTTCTCTATGAAATTAATAAGATTCCCTTATTGAAAAAAAAACCATAGAGATTTTTTATTAATTTTGTTCTATTTTATGAGGTATTTAGTAGGCACTATTTTCTCTGTGTATTATGAGTGTAAGGAAATTGCATGTAAAGAAGAACGAATGACAATTGCATAAAAATGTTTCTATATAATTTCTTAAAACAAGTTAAGCCTTCAAATTGTATAAACAATTAATGGGAAATATTTTTTTTTGCGAAACACTCTTAAAAATTTATAAGAAATTGCATTATACACATATTGTGGCAACAGTTTTCTTTAGTGTCTTACCTGTTTAAATATTTGCTTTGCAATGTGCCAAATATATAAATTTTTTGTGTACTAAAAATTTCTTCTCATACTTCATTCTGCCTTCCAGCAAAATTATTTGCAATATCAAGTTCAAGTTTAATTTGTTGCCCAGCCCCAAAAAGACAAACGTTTAACCTCAATTTAAATTTTATTATATAATTTTTCTCAAGGCTTTGAGCAAAAAAAAAAAAAAAAAGAATTGCAGCAACAAAGAAAATACAAAATTTTAACCAACAAATACTCGTATCTATTATTTTGGGGCACTAAACTCAAGCTAGGAAAAAACTGTTTGTCGCAGCCACAGTTAACCCAATTTGTTGCCAAAACGCCAAAAGTATTAGTTAAATGTCTGACATTGTATACCGTTACCCACATACTCGTACACACACCCCTACATCAAGCACACACATACATACATACTTATGCTCATATTTTCATGCTCATGCACTAAATTTATTTGTCTATGATTGTCCAGCAAAAAGTTTACCAAAACGAACAAATAAAATTAAAACAAATCACAAATAAATTCTTTTGCAACTAACTGCTGGGACCTGGTAGCAAGTAGTTGTTTGCTGCATTTAGCAGTATTCGAAAAATTGAGCACTCCAAAGTCTGTTAATGTAATGGATTGTCATTTGCTAATAATGCCACAGGATTTATATATATGTATGTATACGTTACTTCATTCTTTTATGTTTGTAATTTGATTTATAGACGTACAACAATGAACCAAAATGTCAAGCATCATTGTTTCGAACAACATTATGCAATATGTACAAAGAAAGTACAAGCTGTAAAAACAAAATGGCTGGCACATGACATGTTCTAAATCCCAAATGTCATTGTACTATTTAGTTTTTGATTTTAAGCACTTAGCGTTAGTGGATTTAAATGTACAAGTAGATTTGATTGTGTGTTTTAATTGATTTTATTTTTAGATTTGTTAATGCAAAATTCGCAAAGTTCCTCTCACCATAAATTTGTGTGATATTACATTATAATATTTATATTTGTTTGTGTATCTTCTAAATCGCGCTTAAGTCGCTGTTTTCCCAGTTGAAAATCGTTGAAAAATCAAAGGCTAACAAAAACGAATTTAAAGAAAATCATCATCAATAATTTACTTTCCTCAGAGTATTAGCATGAACTAGTGGCCAGTATGTTAGTTCCTCTATATAAGTAGGTGCTGGATTCAGTTCCCATCCAAATCTTGAATGTTATTCAAAAAAGTACCTTTTCAAAAAGTATGTTTTTCAAAAGTACCTGTTTTAAAAGTTACTTTTTCCAAAAAGTATCTTGTTTCAAAAAGTACATTTTTTCAAAAAGTATATTTTTCAAAAAGCACCCTTTTCCAAAAATCACATTTTTCTGTTCAATAAGTGCTTTTTCTAAAAAATACCTTCTAAAAAGTAATTTTTGCAAAAAGAACCCTTTTAAATAAGTACATATTCCCCAAAATACCTTTTTTAAAAAGTAAATTTTTTTAAAAATACCCTTATAAAAAAAGTACTTTTTCCAAAAAGTACCTTTTCCAAAAACCGCTTTCAAAAGAAAGTACCTTTGACGACAAACTGCCGTTTCAAAAAAGTTTCCTATTTGGAAAGTACTCTTTTCAAATAGTTTTTTTTTTGCTTAAAAGTACTTTTCTTAAATAAGTACTTTTCCTAAAAAGTATCTTTGAAAAAAGTGCGTTTTTGTAAAACACATTTTTAAGTATATAACTTTCTTTAATTCAAAAAGTACCCTTTTTATAAAATACCATTCTCAAAAAGCTTCATCTCTCAAAAAGTACATTATCCAAAAGTTGTCATATTCCAAAAGTACATTTTCAAAAATTATATCTTAAAAAATTATATAAGCAAAAAAAGTACCATTTCCCAGAATATTAATTTTTTTTAAAGTACTTTTTTTTAGAAAAGTACCTTTTTTTTGAAAAGTATGTTTTGAAAGGTACCAAATTAATCTGGTATGTGATGGAAATCGATCGATTTCAAATCGCTCGATTTCTTATAACTAATAATAGCTAAATATGTGTTATGTTAATTGCACGCTACAGTGAAATCGAATTTAAGATCAAATAAACCATTCTAAGCTCCTAAAACAATAAAAACATCAATAAGTCATCTTTCAGAAGATTTTGTTTTTTGAAATCGATGCGATTTGAAATCGATCGATTTCCATCACATACCAGAATATTCAAAGTAACCCTTTAATGCCAATGATCAAGAACACACTATATGACTTAATTATAATTAACTAAGATTTAAAATATAAATATGAATTCTCCGGAATTTTAAATTTTTAACACCGTTTCCCGTATTTACCCTTTTTGGGCCTTTCGAAAAACATAATTTTTTTCACCCCTCATGTATGCACATGTGTACATAATCATTAACAAAAAAAAAAATACCGAAAAGCGGTACCCTATTATCCCTTATAGGTGAAACTTTTCAGAAAGTGCCTTTGCATAACACGGCCTATGAGGACGTATCCTACGGCGACTATAGTCGTATACAAAAGTTCTAATTGAACTCACACCTCTGACGATTGTTATAGAGACTGCCTCTAGGCAAAAAGTAATCAGAATAGCGGGAAAAAGCACCAGTAGGGAATATCTAATAAGTCAATGGGAGCAATCATCCATGGAGATACAATTTCCAATACTTGCTCAACCCTCGGATGTGATGAATAAATTGCATGAGTTTGACAAGAAGTTTGAAGCTATTCTATCCAATAGAAGGGAAACGGGGAAAACTTCCCCCTCTGGTGTAAGAGTTGTAAGACCTGGTAGGGACAGACTTCTACCATTTTTCAATAGAAGCTTTGTGCCATTGTTGGAAGGGTCTACGGTGGGGAGAGAAGTTGCCACCTTCTCAGATACGAGTTGTTAGGCTGCCATTGAAGCACTTAGTTCACATGAGTGTACCTCGAAGTTAACTTGGGAATGCCATATTAAGCTTAATCAGCTAAACAGAATGAATAGCATCACACTTTGCTGGGTGACTGGAGACGTCGGCGTGGTAGGCAACGAAAATGCCGGCAAAATGGTCAGGTAAGGAGCTAGTACACCGAAGGTCGTTTTGTGGAGTTGGATTGTATAAAATCCGGTACGATATATTAACTGATATTAAAAATACCAGGAAACACCCCTGGCTCAATCTCCCTGAATTGAGGCATACAAAGGTAATGATTATAACGTATAACCAAAATCGTTTCATTGCACTCATGTCCATGTAAGTAAAAAACAATCTGGGAATGCTCACGGAATTTCGCACGTGACATTGCCGACTGAAAAAACACATCCAACAGACTTGGCATTGAGAGAAGCAGCCTGTGCAGATTCTGTAATTATAAGAAAGATATTCCAGAGCATGGTTTGGTTTACGGGGCTGTGACGTGGCTGCCTACTTCATACAGGCATTTAAGCAGAATGTAGATGATTAATTTTTAATTCCAGAAGACATTCTGAAGAACTGTGAAGCTTTATGCCAATGTGGCAAGCACCTATTTATGCTTGTATTGGGAACTGCCAATACTAGAATCACTTTCAGTCAGATTCCTCAGGGAAGCAGGTCTAGATGAGGTGCTTTAACAGCTAACAAGGCATACAATAGATCTTCTTCGTTCGCAGTGTCATGTTTCCCGCTTAAAAAATGGTTATGGCATCACGATTAGTTGAAGCAATGGCAATATCTGATTAGACATTTATGTTAAGGACAGAGTGAAGAAATAGAGCTTTGCTTGTATATGATATCCTGTAGAGCTGGGTCCAACTCATTCAGTCGTTCATTTTGTAACATAAAACTGTGATCAAATCCATTAAAATTACATGGCTGGACTTAAACGTTAGTGGTTGTGATTGACAGTGTTCGATTATGTCTGTCAACTGTATTAATGTTAAGGGCCAAGCAAAATAATTGGGGAGCCAATACACTTAAAACAAGTTCAGTAGTTTCTGTTGGGTATGGTATTGTTAAATCACCGAAAGAGGTCAGGTGTTTTGCTTTAATTACCGAATCCAAATACTTGCGGAAGACCACGGTCGAAACCGACGTGCAAATAGATCTTCAAAATTGAATGCAAAACTAGACCTAATACCGATTGATTTACATATAAGAGCAATATCTACATAGATAAGTGCCCAAAACAGAATTCGACAGCATCTTCGGATAGAACGCACAGCATGCCCGATTGGGCATAAGTATAATCCCGTATGGGAATAACCTAACCTAACCTAACTTTTTGGATGAAAGAGAGCGAAAATAAAATAAATACATTGACCCCAATTCTAATTTAGCGTGCAACATAATCGGTTGAAACTTCAAAAACATGTTAAGCTTCCTTTCAACTACATTTTGGGGTTGTGTGTTGATTCCTAATATGATTCGCCCAACACTCCCTTTCTGCTTCATTTCTAGTTCTGGTTTATATGACAAATAACCTCTTTGTAGATTATGTGGCAGAAAATGTTTAAAACAAGCAAGTTAATGGGTTCCTTTCGTATATAGTATGTGGTATATTAAGAAATTAAATCAAACCTCCCACTTTTCTGCAATGACGGACGCCTGGCTCTGGCTCTGGCTCATAATGGCAAACGATTTGTCATTTAAACTGCTAAATTGTGTTTTGTGACGTCATCGCACCGAAACGAAAATAACTAAACATTTTATGTATTTCGCTAATCGTCTAAAACCACAAACTCTCTTATTGGCACTAAATTTAAAAACCAACAAGTATAAGAACATTTTAGACAAGTGTGTGGATGGGTGAAGCCTGTAAATGGCAGAGTAATTAACAACATGCGTATCGGTTTAAATTGTGTGGAGACCATAATTCCTTTTTTATTTTTTGGCCCCCACAACTCAATTGTTGTGAACGATGTGTCAGGTTTGTGCAAAGTAAAGGGCGGAGAGACGCAAAGCAGAAGCTTGTAAGGGATGTTTTGCGCAGGAAAGAAAAGCAGGAAGGAAGGAAGTAAGGAGGGAAAGCAAAATGTCCTTGCTTGCGCTGTAATTTCATTATAAATTGTATTTTACTCATTGCTTTGTTTTACGACTGCCGTTTATTTTTCGAGACGAGGAAAGATTCTCGAAATTTTTTATGATCCCTGTGTGGTTTAATTGTGTTTTTGTGGCATTTTGATTGGTTCGAAGAGTGTTTTTTTTTACTGTTGAAATTATGTTGCATTTTATATCTTATTTCTTTCATTTTATTATCAATTTTCTTATATATATTCTTTTGTATTTTAAATACTTTATTAATTTATTTTATGCAGTGGCGCTTAAATTTTATGAGAATGAACGTAGTTTTTTATATAATTTTTTTTAAATATGCCAAAGACTGTTAAAGAAAAATTTGACGTTACATGGTGTGGAAAATTTATGAAGGAAAAAATTTTAAGGTTTTGTTTATGTAAGGGAATTTTAGAGGATTACTTGGTGTTTTGATGGGATTTAGCATGAGTCTTTCCAAGTTTTGGTTTTACATCCATACCTAAACAAAAGTGGAAAGCGTTGTAGCAAGTTCCATACCTAAATAAGATCATCAACAAATAGTAATCAAGTCCTTCAGAAGTGTCAATGTAAATTAAATGCGGTTGAAACAACTTTTGATTCGAACGCTCTCAAATTAATTCAAAAAGAGCTTTTGGACACAAGTCTAACAAATGGCTAAAATATAATTACTTTTTAGCAATAACAATTAGAGTTGAATCGAGCTCATTCAGTAGCTCGATTTTGACACAAACCAAAGATCAAACCCATGGAATTCAAATGTGTTGGATCATAGGTTTGTGTAAAAAATGAGCTATTGAATGACTTTGATCCAAGTCTAATAACAATAACAATAACAAAAACAATTCCTTAGCAGCCAACTTCACTAGCTAACGATCTGTCAAAATCAGATTTTCCAATTGCAAAGCGTTGCATACTTGGGTCGAACTCTTTCAGTAGCTCGTTTTTGACATAAACCTATAATCAAACCCGTTTAAATTATATGAGTTTGATCATTTAAATTACATAGGTTTGATCATTGGTTTGTGGCAAAAATGAACTAGTGAACGATTTCGACCCAAGTTTAGATCTAAGTCTTTCGCGTTGCTTCGGTTTGTTTCATACAACTTGTATGATCATGAGAATTTTTGTAGACTTGGGTCGAACTCGTTCACTAGTTCATTTTTGCCACAAACCAATGATCAAACCCATTTAAAATACATGGGTTTGATCATTGGTTTGTGGCAAAAATGAACTAGTGAACGAGTTCGACCCAAGTCTACTTTAGATATTTAGGCTAGACTCGGTTCGAATTCGTTCAGTCGCTAAAACTTAACAAACCTATCATCAAACCCATTTAAATTACATAGGTCTGATCATAGGTTTGTGTCTAGAATGACCGAACTGAACTAGTTCGACCCAAGCCGAATTTAGGCTACGTAGACTTAGGCCGAACGCGTTCACTAGTTCATTTTTGCCACAAACCAATGATCAAACCCATTTAAATTACATGGGTTTGATCATTGGTTTGTGGCAAAAATGAACTAGTAAACGAGTTCACCCCAAGTCTAAGGCTACGGCATGTATGATTGAAGAAAAGTAACTTGTTTTAGACGCAAACCATAGATCAAACCCAATAGTCTTGGGTCGAACTCATTCAGCAGGTAGTTTTTGAAAGAAATTTATGAAAAGGGTTTGATAATAATTTTATGTCTAAAACTACTGACTGAATGAGTTCGACCCAAGTCTAATGGGTTTGATCTACAGGTTGTGTGTAAAACAAGCTACTGAAAGAGAGCGATAAAAGTCTGTACACTAATAATCTTTCAGTCATACATGCAGTAGCATAAATTCGACTTGGGTCGAACTCGTTCAGTCGGTAATTTTAGACACAAACGTAAACAAACCTAAAATGAACGAGTTCGATACAAATCTAGTCCAAAACTAGAAACTAAAAAAGTTCGATACAAGGATAATTGGCAGACAATTGTACAGAGCGGAATTCCGTTCAGATGGTATTTAATTAGAGTTATAACTGGCTCTAGACTTGGGTCGAACTCGTTCACTAGTTCATTTTTGCCACAAACCAATGATCAAACCCATTTAAATTACATGGGTTTGATCATTGGTTGGTGGCAAAAATGAACTAGTGAACGAGTTCGACCCAAGTCTAACTGGCTCGCACTCATTCAGTCGGTCGTTTTAGATACAAACTTTTAACCAAAGCCATTTAAATTACATAGGCATGATCATAGGTTTGTGTATAAAACGCAGCTTTAATTATAGTTTGGAAAATTGTCTCCTTATACAGAAGCAGCAACTTAGACTTGTGTCCAACAGCTATTTTGAACTAAAATGAGCTGTTGGACACAAGTTCGATCAAAAGCGTCAATGTAAATTAAATGGGTTTGAAACAACTTTTGCTACGAACGCTCTCAAACTAGTTCAAAAAGAGCTGTCGGACACAACAACTCTACAGCAACTGCAGTTGATCTATCGGAACGTTTTGAAATTTCACTTGAAAGTTTTCTCGGAAAAAACGACTCAAACTCTTGCACTACAACTTACGTTTTGCTTGGCCCATATAGGGTACTTATCAGTGGATAAATACGACATTCGATATCAAAAATATGTTCATACAATTTTAATTATGTTTGTATGGACATTTCAATCGATATCGATTGTCTCCAGCTTAAAACATTGCTAATTGTTAAATATAATTAAATTGTTATAGAGAAACTAACCGTCAATATAGGATGTTCTTTAGAGTACAAATTACGGCATTCTATATCGAATAAACATTTAATAAAATTTTAATTGTGTTTGAATGGAAATTTCGATCGATATCGAAGGCCATAATATGCTCGTAGCTAAAGCAATGCTAATTGTTGAAATTATATTGTTAAATAGAAACTGTTCATCACTTTATACATTTAATGATTATATATAACTCTCTCAACTGTTTGCCACCAAAATAGTCAAAACATTTCTCTTTTGCTATTAAGATATCCACGAAATCTATTCCGCAACTTTTTAACAAGTTTTTTTTAATTATAATCAACCATTTCCGTTCCACTTCTTTAATAATTATGTATGTACTCTATTAAAATAATTTTCATATTTTCTTTTAACATTAATCAAATCAAATTTATTAAACGGTTTTCCAACATCTGCCGTTTTATTTTTTATTTTTTAATTTTTTTGAAAGTCCGTAATAAACAGTTTCTTTTTCGCGATACATGGCAGCCTTAAACTTCTTGTGCTTTTGCTGCCTCTGGCTGCTTGTTCTTGTGCAACAAGTATTGAATAAATGTCAACTGCTTGCAACCTGAACTCATCTGATCATCTTCGTGTTACTCATGTTTTAAGAAAAACAAGTTGGTCTTCTTTTTTGTTTAAGTTTTTTTTTCGCTTTTATTATTGCGGTTATATTTCTTTTTTTTTTGTTTTTTTGTATTAATCTTTTGAGAAAAATTTTGTTGGTGCAGTTTTTTTCCTTTTTTTTTGGATTGCAGTTTGAAACAAGATTTTACCGTAAGCATTATCAGCAGCAACGGCTTGAGAGGTTTTTGGTACAATATTTCTACTGTATCAATTGCTTTGTTGGTTTGGAGATCAGAGCTGTAAATGTATTAAAAGCACGGAAGAAATTCTACGTTGAATAAATAATAAAATTAAAAGAAATATATTTATATAAAAAATGTATAGCTTTAAAAAAAAGCTTCTGAAAATAGTAGCTTGACATAACTCTAAGGCAAAGCTATCGAAAAAATTAAATTTTTTTGTTAATTATCGATGATTTCACTTTTATTTGCTTCTTTTTTTACTGAACTTTTGTATGCGAAAGCTATTAAATACTAATACAGCCTGCACCACCATGTCGACTAAAAACGTTCAATCGAAAACTTTTATCAAACGAAAAAAAATTTTGAAAAAGCCATAAAAAACCAAAAAAATTTCTTTCATTTCAAGTACTCGAACGAACGTTTTCTGCCTACATCGTGGAGCAGAGCGTTAATTTTTTTTTTGTTGGAATTTTTTTCAACAACGAAACGTTTCTGTGCGGGAGTCTAGTATTCAATGGAAAAACAAGTTATCGATAAATAAAACTCCAATTTTCTCTAGGAAAGTTATCGATAACTAAAATTGTTCTTGGTAATGTTAGCGATAACCTAACTGGTTCCTTTATGGAATAGTTATCGATAACTAAATTTTTCTATAGGAAAGTTATCGATAACTTTTTTATTGTATTGAAAAGTTATAAATAACTTAGTTTTTCTATATTTGTAATTTGATTAGGCTAAAGCTCGCGTATCGCTCTGTAAGCCAAATTAAATGTGATAATTTTTAAGAAGCAAATAACCGCAAAGTTACTTATAAATATTTTGACAAACAATAGCAGAACGGAACAACTAGCTGTTTTCGAAGATCGCTGCACTTTCATCATCAGCGTTCGTACCGATAAGCTAACTTTTTTATGTGAACGTTATCGGTAACGCAAGTTTTCTTATAGAAAACTTATCGGCAAGCTGTACTTTTTATATGGAAAACTTATCGATAAGCTAACTTTGATATAATAATGTTTTCGAAAACTTAAGTTTTCTATGGGAAACTTTTCTCTTAAAAATTATTGATATTTTTAACTGTTCTATGACGAAAATTTTCTCGAACTATTCTATCGAGCCTTATTTTCGATTTTATCGTAAGCGGCAAAGATTAAAGTTTTCAGGAGAAGTTTTTTTTTAATATTCAAATATGTTTTTGTAGGTAAAGGCTGTATCTTAAAAGCTATCAACAATTTTGGCATTTTGATAATTCTAAACTATGGGTAGCCCCATAAAATTTTAATTTCAATAAGAAAGTCAATTTTTGATAACATGTCGCTTACGATAAAATCGAAAATATGGCTCACTGTTCTATGAGAAAGCTATCGATAGCTTAAGTTTTTTAACTGGAAATTTATTGATAACTCAGCTTTTCTATGGGAAAGTTATCGATAACTTAATTTTGACACTGGACAGTTATCGAAAACTACTTTTCTATGGGAAATTTCTCGATAACTTTTAAACTTTTTTCTTTAAAAAGTTATTGATAACTTAACAACGGGAAAAAACTTTTTAAACTGGCAAGGCGATTACTTAACTTTACTATGGGAAAGTAATCGATAAATTTACTTACATATACGAAAGATATCCACAGTTTAATTATTCTACGAGAAAGCTATAAATAAATAAACTTTTTTAACTGGAAAGTTAGTGAAAACTTAACTATTCTGTGGGAAAGTAATCGAAAACTGTACTTTAGTATGGTAAAGCTATCGATAACTTTACTTTGATGTGGTAAAGAAAATTAACTTTTTTTAACTGGAAAGTTATCTATAACTTAACTAGTCTATGGGAAAGTAATCGACAACTGTACTTTAGTATGGGATAGTTATCGATAAACTTTGATATGGGAAAGTTAATTGATAACTTTACTTTGGCGTGGGAAAGCTATCGATAACTTTACATTAATATGGTAATGTTATCGATAACTTTACTTTGATATGAGCAAGTTGTCGATAACCTTACGTTAATATAGAAAGTTACTATCGATTACTTTAACTTCCTATACAAAAGCTAAGTTAAGAAACTACATTGATAACTTTATGTTTCCATGCAAAAATTCACCATAACTTTATTATTTTCTTCAAACATGCATTCATAATTTTTAAAAATTGATTAAGTCTGTTACAGAGGAATTCACTCCTTTATAGCCCTTTCATAACTCTAATGTGTGCAATTTCATTCGAGCACATTTTTATAAAGCACTAGTAACAGCAGCAGCAGGCTGCATCATCTCCCAAAAGCAAATGAGGATGTTAAAGAATATAATGATGATGATGATGATGGCAAAAAGAGTACAAAACTTTCTTTTCTGGTTTAACCAGTAGTTTGTACCGTTTTTTATTGTTTTTTTTTTACAAATATGTGTTTTATTGTGTTTTTTTTTTCTTGCCAAACAAAAGTTTGTCCGCTTACATATTTATCTTCTTTCATTTTTCGTTCAATGCACAAGAGGATGTCTTTGCAGTTTAATAGTCTTTGGTATTCAATGCGAAGAATATTATACAAATACCATTTGGTTGTTAACCTCATTCAAGTAAAACTAACTAACTAACTAACTAAACAAATTACCTGTTCGAAAATTGTTTTAAATTTAAAAGCAGCTAAAAGGAAAAAAAAATATGCACTCGTACGTACATATGTATGTATGTATTTAGATGAGAAGAAAATTAATATTTGATGAAGTAGAAAAAGTTGAGGCAATAAGAGAAGTGGTTCCCACTGAAAAAAAACTAAACTAAACTGCAATCACTATTAAGTGGGCAAATTATCTTAGACCAAAACTGATTGCAGTTTATTGAGGACACAGCAAATGATAACTTGGCTAATAAGGCAAAATAATATTGAAATAAAAGCAGTCGACAACAAGTCTGAATAAATTAGCTATGCTCCTAAAAATGTAAGTGTGGAAATATGTACATATGTATATTAGGGCGGGTCGATTTAAAAATCGCACAAATTACAAGGAAAAGCGTATTCTAGGGATCAAGATAAGAAACTTTGCCGAACGAACCATACCTCTAAAATATATTTTAATGTCCCGACTTTTGATCCGAAGGGTCAAATTTTGAAAAATCTCACTTTGACCCATTTAGAGTTCCTCAATCGATTCTAAATGTATGACCAACCTCCACTAATTATGGAGGGCCGACCCACTTATGCCAGTGGCACACCCCTGTAACCACCCCTGAGGGGTTCCCCATACAAATATTTAAAAAAATCACAAATGTTTGTATGGGGAACCCCCCATGGGTGGTTCCAGGTGGTGTGCCACTGGCATAGGTGGGTCGACCCTCCATAATTAGTGGGGGTTGATCATATATTTAGACTCGATTGAGGAACTCTAAATGGGTAAAAGTGAGATTTTTCAAAATTTTACCCTTCAAGAAAATTTGACCCTTCGGATCAAAAGTCGGGACATCAAAATACATTTTAGAGGTTTGGTTCCTTCGGCAAAGTTTCTTATTTTGATCCCTAGAATACGATTTTCCTGGTAATTTGAGCGATTTTTTTGCCTCCATACAAATCGAACCGCCCTAATGTATGTATATGTATATAGGAAATTACGAGAAAATTTGGTAGCAAAGCTTCTTAAGCTTTGTTAACTTTCTATATTAAGCAAGAGGACCCATCCCTACTTCTACACACATATCGAGCCATAACCGCCAAAAATGCTTAACTGATCTCGTTTTTCGACGAAAATCTATCTTTTGGGATCGTAAATAAAAACTAAGTTCGAAAATTATGTCGCTTAAGTTTTTTTAGCGGTTATGGCACAATATTTATTTATTAAATATATATTTGTATTTAACTGGTTTATATGAATTTCATGTCCTTAAACTTTTATTAACTTAATTTTAAGGTCCTGTCGCACGATGTCGACAACGTTCGACTTGTCGCATACTTACATTTGAAACAAAAACAACATTTTAAAATTTGTTTTTGTTGTTTTTTTTTGTCGACATCGTAGGACAGGCCCTTAAATTTTAATAAGAAAGTAAACAAAAAATTATTTTACCCAACAGTTTATTTATAAAACACTTGGTCACTAACCAACCACATAATGTTTGTTTCATAATAATAATTAAAATTGTCTTTAAGATGTGTTTATTTAAAACGTAAAAAAAAATAAACAAAACTCCACTGAACTTGTGATTTCTAAAGGTTGAATTTATTTCGCAATAGTTTTGTAAACGAAAGTCTATAAATATTCGAAACGTGTGCGGAGCGGCGCTGCTTGAAATTTTTAACTAAAAATAAAAATGTTGTAAGAAAAAAAAAAGAATTAAACAACAACAACAATTTGCTTAAACAAAAAACGATGTGTATTTTAAAATTTGCCAGCCAGTATCTCAATTCATGCATCATTATGCACAACAAAGGCAAGCTATGTGGCACGGCAAGGTATGTATGTATGTATGTATGTATGTATGTGGCATGTGCATGTATAAATTATTTGTATTTAACATGTTCACCTTTCTTATTTACGATAATCACCTGGTATTTTAAATACATACTCACCTGCGTGATGTAGACACTCACGTAAACATACATACAAACAAGCTTTTAACAACACATGCATATGCATGTACTATTTCGTTTGTCTTTATATTCTTTTTGTTGTTGTAGTTGTTGTTTTTGTCATTTTTGGCCACAATGTGATAAATTTACATAAAAACTTTTTTAAACAGCAACTCCAACAATTACTTACAATGATAATAAATAAATGAGAATATTTAAATACACTGAGAGAAACATTTTCTAAAAGAAAAAGAAACGGAGCTGTTTTCCTTTTTTAAAAATTCTATTTTTGTCTGACAGGGCATAGCTTTCATTTGGTCCCACGGCCAAAGAAAAGTCGATGAAACCATGCCCATTAAATTTATTCCTTTAATTTTAGATACTTTTACATATGAGCCACGCCCATTATAGCTTAATATCATATTTTACGGCAGCTGCGTCCAAACACACATCTTCTGACCTTTAGCTGTTGTGCTCTCGTCTGTTTTGCGGTATACAAATATTTTATTTAACTGAATGTAAATTATTTTAAGCTTTTAGTGCTTATTTTTGTAGTCGTCTAAATTTTTGTAAAAAGTTTTAGTTAGATTCAACAAATATGGTTGCATAATATGAAAACAAAGTAGTTTTAGCTTATTAGCTTGAATTGGTTGGTTAGAATCACATTGCATATGAATTAAAATTTTTTGGGCGTAATGCCGCCCACTTTCGTTTTGACAGTGGAACTACTATTAGCTGTACCCTCTCAAGCCAAAAGAGAATTCTCAAAACTATGAATTTTGTTGCGGCTCTGACGAAGTCAATCAAGGCTTCTCACTTCAAAAGATGTTAACATGTTTTTTCTTTTGTTGTTATATTTGGTCCATTAAATGTTTTTATTTCTTTTTTTTAATTTATTTTTTTTTGTTTTCAGTGTATGTATGTTACAGCAACTTGTGCCAACAATGACGCACAGTGGTTCAGAATTGTTTTTCAGCCGCCAAAACTCTGTAACTTTTGAACTAATGAAGATCTTTTTGTAATTATTTTTTTAGTGGATAGATAACATCTTTTATCCGTATGTGATTTCACTAGAATCAGTACAGTGGTTGTTGAGAAATATAAAATGAAAGTTGAACTTTCGATTTTTTAAATTTTAGACTCTTTTGGATATGCATACATATATATATACATAAGTATGTAAGCCATATCTACCTGAACCGTTTCTATTACATGTTTTCGCAAAAAAATTATGGGATCAAACTGCAAGTAAGTAAACTCTTTCAAATAAATAATATTTTGAAATGTTCAGATATGAGTTATGCTTTTAAGTGATGGAGGGAGAAACTTTCCCCATCGATTTTGGAAAAAAAAATTATGGGTCCAAACTGCAGGCACCCCTCTTCAAAGGAAAAAAAATTATTTTGAAAATCGGTTTAAAAATTAAAGAGTTATTGGGTTTTGGGGGGGGGGGGTTTGGGGGGGGGAGAAAATTTCTCCATTGATTTTCCTAAAAAATTATAGGACCAAACTGTATAAGGGGAGTAAATTTCTTCCCTTATATTTCGGAAAAAATCGCAGGAATAAACAGCAGGCAACTTCTTTCAAACATAAAATGAATTTTGCAAATCGGTTTACAAATGACAGTTTTGCATAAAGGAGCAAATTTCCCCCTCGAAATTTCAAAAAAAAAAAAAAAATACAGGACTAAACTGCAGCCAACTTCTTTCAGACAGAAAATAATCTTCGAAAATTTGATCACAAATGACGGTTACGAATACGGGAGCCAAACTTTCCCCTCCAATTTTCGAAAACAAATTAAAGTGCCAAGCAGCAGGCAAACCCTTTCAGACAAAATTTTTTCTTTTGAAAATCGGTGAACAATTGACAGTAGTAATAACATATAATTTAAAAATTTTCTTTTATAATTTTTTTTTATTTTTTTTTTTAATAAAAGAAGTGTTATACAGACGGCTCGTGTTGGGAGCCGTGTGTTGGACTGTTTCGTTTTCTTTAAACCCTTTTTATCTTCAAAAGTTGTACACTTAAACTTTACGAAATTTTACGAAAATATGGAGGGCTTAGAATTTATTACCGTTATCGATAATAGCTTTCCAGGAATCATAATTTATTTCAGATCAAATGTGACAATTTTTTTCTTTTATTAACATAAAATCTTTTTTCCAAACACAAAAAAAAGTGCGCTTGAAGTGTACGTTAAAACAAAATTTCCATACAAAACCCAGTTTTAATGTACACTTGAAGCACACGTTATCTTTGTTGTATATGGGTGTTTTTTTCTAGCAGCATGCCACGCCCTAACTACCTAATTTTTTTGGCTACCTTAGTTTTGATATGGTCCCTTTCTTAAAATTTAAGAATATATTTAAAGAAAAAATTTATTTAAAGAGAAAATTGATTCTCAACCACCGTGCGACGGCAAAGACAAACAAAGTTATAAGCAGCAACAGCAACAATAATAATTGTACTTAAACAATGTGCATAGTCATCATATGTATTATACAACAAGTACTTTTTGTTGTAGACAACACATTCATGTGTGTCTAACGTTGAATGTTTTATATATTTTTTTATAAACCGCCATAACAAAGACAAACAACAAAGCGAGCTTAAGGCTTACCTTAAACGATGCTCGGGGAAGCGGTCATAAATCCCAGTAGACAGGAACTATAGTCCGATTAGGTACTCGTACTTATGCATTTAAAAAAGTTTCAAAGATCTATATTATCACGGAAATCTTAGATAATTTTGTGTGGTAGAAAATTTTACTACTTTAGAGATAACTTTAATACTCACGATGTCATGAAGTAGTTACAAGGGCACAAGTGTTAATCAGTTGGAGGTCAGCGCTATTTATTACTCACTTACCTACACAATCGAACTACTTGCGAAAAAAATCATACCAGGGTTGTATTTTCTCAAAAGTCGCACGATTGTGTAGGCCTTTAGGAGTTCTCAAGTTGTCATAAACTAAATTTCATTAATTCCCTTTAAACGTTAACAATTGAAACCGCTAACAAAATTAATTCTTTGTCATCTATAAGCGTAATAACAAGGGACGTAAGATTTGCTATTCTGCTTACATTTACATTTTAAGTTGATGAAAAAGTATTGCAGCGTTGAGATGCTGCTGTTGCTGTTGCTGTTGCTGCTACTGTGTTGTTGTCAGTTTGGTTAGATGTTGGCTTGTTGTTTCGGTTTATTACTTTGCCAGTCACTTTATAGACAAGTTGTGTATTGTGTTCGTTAGGTAAGTTTCTATGTATTTACTTACCTAGATGCACATTAACTATGTGCATATGACATATGACATCATCTTAACAAAAGCCAAGAAATAACAAAAGCTACCAACAACAAAAACAACAACAACAACAACATTTAACATGAAAGGAAACATTTTTTGTTCAGCTTCTACTCAATAGTAAATTAAAATGATAGATGAGCTAATAGAATATGCAAAATGTGTATTTAATCATGAAACTTGTTAATTAATGAGGGAGTTGTGGCAAAAGACAGACAGAGTGGTTCGTTTAAAATATTAATTAATTTGGAGCTTCTTTGAGGTGTGTCATTATAAGTCTGTTTATGTAAGACTTAAACGTTAGAAATCTAGGCATTTTTGTAATGGATCTCTGTCGTCAACGTCTTACAAAAACTGGCTTTAAAGCTATTTTTTTGGAGTTACTGAGTTCATTCCGATTTTAGAAAATCGAATTTTTTGTTCATATATCATTCATAATTTGAGGTCATGGTAACTCGCTCCAGTGTTTGTCGTTCCAAGTGCTTGTAAAGCCAACTACTTCGGTGTTTTTTTTTTTTTGGCATACACGAATGTCACGAACCAAACTTTCAACTGAAAGTATAAGAGCGTAAAAAATACAATAAGAGTTCATTTAGTTGTAACAAAACTTTCAATAAAATAGTGGGAAAAAGGAACCCTATTGTTTTGGCTGTCTGTCTGTCACAGAACATGTAAAACTTTGGCCGAAATATATCTGTGGCAATAAGGAAAAAGTGCTTAAGTCATATTTTACTGTTTTGCAGGAGAGCTTTTTTAAGAGTTCAATTAGATTTTCAGAGATTTATTTCTTTTACAGTTCAAATTGGGAAAATCTCTGTTAGCCTTTATTTTTTTAAATCAAACATCATTCTACATACTATAAATAATACGTTTAAGTTGAAATATACCAAAGTATAACCTTAAATAAGGTATTAATAATTAAAAATTATTCCAAATGAGATTAGAAGTCTAAAAAAAATAAGTCGCAAGTCATAGTGCTATAACTTCCTGGAAAATCGCACAAATTAATTGAGATTTTGATCAGGATTACTTTCGAATATAAAGATTACTAATGCAGTATTAGCTTAAAATCAGCTTACTTCGACTTAACCACTTTTTCCTTTTTGCCACTTATGCAAATATGACAGTTAAAAATTAAAGGGTGTTCTAAAGCAACAAACGAAACATGTTCAAATCCAACAATTTTGGAATATTTATAATTCTAAGCTATGGGTAGGCCCATAAAATTTTAATTTCAATAAAAAAAAAGTATATATTCGATAACATGTCGCTTACGATAAAATCGAAAAGAAAAATGGCTCGATATATAGACTCTTCAGACTGCAACAATTAACACTGAAATGTAAAAAATAAAAATAAAAATTAAAGGTTATTTTTTCAGTTAATGTAATTTTGACTATGTCATTTTGAAAACTTTCAAACTCTTGATCATCAAATCAAAAAACGCTAAAAACAAAAAATCCCAAAATTAAAAAAATTCCGCAACGAAAAATCGCCAAAACTAAAAGAGTGCTCAAGTTGAAAATATCACTAAAAATAAAACAAATCGCTAAAATGAAAAAAAGGCACCAAAAAGGTCGTAAAAAATAGACAAAACCTGAACAAATCGCTTAAACGGAAAAAAAGCGCCAAAATAAAAAAATCGCTCTGGGTAAAAAAATTGCTAAAATTAAAAAAGAACCGAAGACATCGTCAAAAACACCCGAAAACCAAAAAAAAACGCCAAAAAGGAAAAAGCAACATATCGTTACCTTAATATAGAAAGGCCCCAAGTCATTAGTTTTTTGAAATCGATAATTTTGTATATTTCGATAGAAGAACATCGAATGTATCGACAAATGCAAAAAATCTCGAATTCAAAAAAATTACAAGTTAGAGCTTTTCTAGTGGAATCACAATGGACCCAATTGATTCTCCGATTGCAAGTGCGGTATAGCACCACCCTTCCTAACCTAGGGCCTTTCTATATTAATGCATATGCTAAAATTTAACATGAAAGATGCGAAAAAATATTGAAAAATATAAAAAAAAGAGAAGAGATGCGACCTAGGACACTCGATTAGAGCTATGCTGCTTAGCTATATAAAACAAATTTCATGTGTTAAATAACCATGCAATAAAATAATATTATAATATGATGATGTCAAATTTGCCGCAAATATTTCAAGACGTTTCCATTTAGTTCCCATTATCTTCTTTTCTAGCTCATGTGCAAAAAAAAAACAGATTGAGCAATATTTCTGATTGTTTCTGTTTTGTTTTTGTTTCACTCACTTCAAAAACCGAAACAAAACAAAATCAAAAATTTTATTTTGGATTTTAAGTACAAGGAAATCAAAACAAAAATTAATTTACCGGGTATTTTCTGTATTTCACGTGAAATTAAAAGGTGTGGAATTGCCATAGAATTGTTGTTATAAATACATACCTCCAACAACAATTCTATGGCAATAGCACAGCTTTTAATTTCACGTGGAATACAGAACATACCCGTATAACTGTAATAGTGTCGTTAATTTTTGTTACCAAAATATCGTCATAGCTCGTGTGTCGTGGCATAAAGAGCATAGCTCTAAAAATAAATTAAAAACTATAAAAAATATATATACTATAGTAATAACAAAATTATTTAGCATATCTTTCTGTAAATTTCTTATTCATTAATTTGTCTAAATTTTAAGCTTTGCAACTGATCTTCGTCGCATTTCCGACTTAATTTAATTTCCTGCTTAACAATAAATTCTTCTTTTAAGTTAATCACTTAATAAAAATACGTATACAAAGTCTTTGTTTAAATACATCTTATCTAAATTAATTCGCATTATATGTATTTTCATCCTGTGAGCCAGTCAACAAAGTTCCAAAGACTATAGAAGAGATACAATTTTAAACACATTGATCCTGTACTTTACGTTTCTTCTGCTCGTCGTGACTAATTAATTGTTTAAAACTTTCGATTGTTCTCCTGTCTAAGGAAACTTATCCCTGCCTGTCTTTTCTTTTTTTCAACATTTTGCTTACACACTTTTAGATAGAATTGGTGGTGGTCGTCGTTTGGCACTTTTGAAAGATGCCAAGTTTTTTTTTCTTCTTACTTTTTTTTAATGCAAAATATTTTCTATGCAAAGAGAGAAAATTGACGCAGAAGTGCATAGTGCAGAAGGCAAACGATAAACAATGAAATGCAGCAACGTTTAGCTACAACAAATGTCTGCAACAATTATTTATGGTTGCAGCCAAAACATGGCAAACGTGCAAAAATATTCTATAATAAAATTTTAAATAGTGCTTTTGTTTCTAGACTCTTTTCTTGGTGAAAATTGGAAATGGAAAATATTAGAAACACTTTGCTGCTTAACTCTCTCGCTTCCCCTCAGACACTCTCCCTCTCTTTCTGTGACCTTATCATATGCAATACATGCATGTTTGATTGTGCTCTTCTAACATGTTTGAGATTGCAAGTAGCCACTATCAATCGGACAACATGTTGCTAAAGACCTTTATAAAGAAATATACACAAATACGCATATTTGTGTTTGCTTAAACTACATTGTTCAATTTATAATGTAATATACATATTCTCTGTGGCATTGTCCTTTTTGTCCTTAATCTCCTTGTATGGTTTTATTTTAGTTTGTTTTTCAGCCCGGCATGGGTATCGAAATTATTACTGATGTCTAGCACCAACACAACAGAAAACAAAGAGCCTTTTGAACGGCTGAGAAATGCTACTTACACAAAAGTTTTAATTTTGCTAAACATCATCTTACAGAATTCATTTCGAAGGACCATAAAAAATTAGTAAAATCTTTACTGGCAAATTTTGTCTCTATACAATGGCATACAACAGAATGTATGAATTATAACTAAACACGTTTACATTATAAGGGCCAATTTCATCAATTCTAGTTCAATATCAATTCATATTTAAAAGTCGTTTTTCATTGAAAAGCAACTATTAAATATGAATTGATATTTAAATAGAATTGATGAATTAAGCGTTAAGTAGTTATTTTCAATTCTCAAGACAACGGCAAATAGAAAAAAAGTTTCGTTTTCTTTGAAAAGAAAAAACATATTTGTTTGCTGTCGCACGCTACAAAATGTTGACGTTCTAGTGGAACTGCCAGTACAGCAAAAAATTGCTAGATAAACATATTAAATTTAACTTAATCATTCTTATATTCCAGGTGATCATATAACTTTTCCTCGGCTGTCTTTTTCATCTCTATTTTATTAAAACCTAAATATGATCGTACAAAAATGGCGAGTCAAGTGTCTTCACAACCGTCTACAGAAAGCGCAACAAACTTTTGGTCGTTTGAGACACATTTGGAAAATTAAAAATACTTAACACAAATATCAAGTCCACTCTCCTCAACGGTTGCGAGAGATGGAACGCTGCCCCTCGAGACGTGCAGAAAATCCAGGTGTTTGTGAATCAATATCTTCGCAAGGATATTGCAAATTTTCTGGCCTAGAGTGGTGTCCAATAAAAGGCTTTGGGAACTATTAAATCAACAAATCATAGCCACAGAAATAAATAAATAAATGGCGGTGTATTGGCCACACCTTAAGAAGATCAAGGGGCGACATCACAAGAAATGCCATAGACTGGAACCCGCAAGGAAGTCGAGGAAAAGGACACCCAGCTCACAAGTGGATAAGGCAAATAGATGTAGAAGTGGCTGGAATGGGGGAAAACCTGGAACGAAGTGAAAGATTAGAACATGATCGTCGCCTGACGAGCCTATAACTTAGTGCGAAGGACCATCAACTGAATTTAATTGGTAAGTGTGATACGAGTAATTTGTTGCATTTGATAATAAAATTCAAGTCAATAATTTATAACTAAACACAAGCAGAATTGTATATGTATTTTCGGTATGACTAGAATTTTTTCAAAACTTGTGATTTCGCGGATTAAAAATATTTGAGGGAGTATAAAATTATATGATCGAACAGAATAAATTTGCAACTTTAGGAAAAATCGCTGTAAAGTTAACAAAACCCATAATACAATTGACGGCAAAATAATCAATTAAAAACTTGATTGTGTTAATTAAATATTGTAATTCAAAAAATTTTAAACAAACTTGTAATTGACCCAATAAAATGTTTAATTAAATACTTTAACAATCAAATTTTTAAACAAAAGTTTAATTAATTAAATTAAATTAAATATTAAATTAATTAATGATACTTTTTTATATTTATGATTTGATTAAGCTAAAGTTCGTATCACTCTGTAAGCCAAATTACATGCGATAATTATTAATAAACAAATAATACCAAAGTTAATTGCAAATATTCCAAAAAAGACACTAGCAGAACGGAACAACTAGCTGTTTTTCAAGGTCGCAACACCTTCATCATCAGCGTCGTCAAACAACTATGACTGCGTACCTCTAAAAATAAGAAAACACGCTCATATATAAACACACGCATTAATTTTAAACTGACTACCTATAACTATGAACAACCAACAACTATATTTAACTATACACTTTTTTTAATTACGCAGCACAAACGACAGCAACTAAAATGTATAGCCTGTATGATGTATATTCGTACTCATGAGTATAAAAATACTCTGACTATTAATCGGCTACCCATGCGTATATACAAGTCTTTTTTATTTACACACACACATAAATCATATTTATGATGAGGGTTGCGTTGGCTGAAGTAGTTAGCACGTTGACTACAAAACCGAAGGTCCTGGGTTCAATCCCTGTATCCACCAGTCATTGAATAACAACACCACGCATTTTTCTGATGTGCATTAGTGTCACTTTGTATCAGTTGTTGTAGGAAAGGTCAAGTGATGAAGGCATAGTCACTGGTCACTGAACTATACCGACTTCAGCAAATACTAGTCCTAATGTAACATCAGAGCGCCCTCCTTCGTTGTGTAGCAGAATCATCGGCGAAGTAAAATAATCATACAATGGCTACAAACCACAGCTTAAAAAAAATTTAATACGCCTCATTTGACACCAGATGGCGCAGCAACACTGCATTATCAAAAACGTGCAAAAAAAAAGCAGAGTTGTAAAAGAATAAAGCTTTCCTCTATCTCTCCCTTCACCACCTGTCTCCTCTATCACTATCCCTTTCCTAAAGAAGGTAACACCTAGTAATAGTAGTAGGCATTAATTAATTGCCTGAGTGTTACATCTCTTTAAAAAAAAAAAAAAAAATCACATTTTCAAACAGCCATACACAGACCCACACATTTCCATGCCATTTTATATACACAAATGTAGGTATGCGGTGGCGAATGATAAATAAATATTCCGAGTATCATGCTTATATATATTTTTTACCGATTACACATCCATATCCTGAGTATAAGTATACTTATACTAGAAGTATGAAAGAAAGTCGAAGTGAAAGAGTATCAAACTCATGTGTCTTTTTATTTTTAGTTGTAGCGTATTTCAGTTTTTCCCGTAAACGAAGTAGAGATGCTCTTGTATGTAAGAGTCGGCTATAGTCCTAGCTTACGAATTGTTTGCGCTGTTACTAAAATTAATAGTATTTACTTATGTGTATTTCTTTTGAGTACTCATTGCCATTCTCTGATATGTATGTGTTAAGTATATAACACAATATTCTGTATTTAATCGCAACCAAGAAAATAGATTTCATTTCATTCAAATATCCCAAAGTTTCATTTAACATTTAACACTAAAAGTGCTTTTAAAAGTTCTGCAACCACAACAATTTGAAATTTCTTTATACTTGTAGGTATATGTATGTATATTATACTTTTTATTACAAAGTTGTCTTACAAACTATCTTGCAATTTCCTCGAAAACTAAAGCTCTTAATAACTAAACGTGATAAATTTGTAGTAAGGTTGTACTAGTACATGCAACGTGGTAGGAAAAGAAAATAAAAATCCATATAAGAAATTCCTCCAGAGAACAAATGTACGTACAAACATTCTTTTACTCCTCTTGACAAGTTGTAGGTTATTCACCAGAATCACTACCGCCAAAACAACAGCGAGCGAAACGACACAACGACACACGACACGTCAGCCACAACAAATTGTCTTTTATAATGTTACATGAATATCAATGACTTGTAAATAACAATGACATAAATATCATGACGTAACCGTGTATACACTTACGAGTAACAACACTATACACAGACACATATGTACATATCGATTGTCTCAAGTAGAAAGGCCCTAACTCGTATATTTTACTAAATTGAGTTTTTCAGTGATTTCAATACATTTCACACAAATACACAGCGTCACAAAAATAGTGTAAAAAAAATTAACGATTTTACAAGCAGTTGTACAAAAAAGTTACATATTGAATATTACAGTTTCTATTATGTTTTTACCTGCTCCTGTAAAGTTACAATTATTTGAGTTAGGGCCTTTAGGACTTGAGACCAACGATATGTACATAATCCTACAGACAAGCAAACAGGCTTAAGGCAAAGTACAAAGATACACACATCTTTACATACATACATACATACCTGCATAATTTATTACACCTCGTATTATTGTCATCATTAAAAGACTGTCATCTCTAACTTCTAGATAGTTTGTTATTTCTTGCTGTCAATGGGAATAAGAAACTTGGGTGACTTTTAAGCTTGCAATAACTGCGAGCAAAAAATAAGATATATGTACATTCTCGTATATGTAAGAGGTAAAAATTCATGAGAAAAAGAGATCCCTTTTAAAGGTTAAATGAATGTTTAGATATTTTTTAACAAAAATATTTTCTCAAAAGCATTTTTGCTTAAAATAATAGTGTTCATAAAATCTGGATCCGATACAGCAGAACGAGGCTGCATTTCGTTATCTCTTTTCAAATTTTGACTACTTCAAGTTTGGTCCCATACATTTTTTTCGAAAGTGTTCTATCAGATCTTTGAGGGCGACGTTTGCTGAAGTAGTTAGCACGTTGAATACAAAACCGAAGGTCCTGATTTTGAGCACGGTCTCCGACAGTCATTAAATAATAACGCGACGCATTTTTCTGATGTGCATTGGTGTCCCTTTGTATCAGTTGTTGTAGGAAAGTTCAAAGCAATGAAGGCAGAGTCATTGGTCATCTGAACTATACTGACTTCAGCAGATATTAATCCCAACGTAACTAACATCAGAGCGCCTTCCTTGGTCGATATTGTGTAGCAGAATTGTCGGCGAAGTAAAATAACCAATAAAATATCTACTAAATTAATACGCCTCATTGACACCAGAGGCGCTGCAGCACTGCATTATTAAAAAACGTGCACAAAGCAGATATCGATGGCTTAATATAAGAAAAGCATAACCCGATTTTTCGATATTTTATAGGAGAAGAAAAAAACTGAAGAAAAACTAAAGCATTTATTTACATACAGGAAGAATTTTTTAAGTGACCAGTCCTTGATTTTGAACTGTAATGTACTAAGATCTTCAAGGAGGATGTCTCCCATGTGTCCATTAATTAATGAAGAATTAATCTACTCTTCTTTCACCATCCAAGTTCTCTAACACTATCCCTTTCCTAAAGAAGGTAACATCTAGTAATAGTAGTAGGGATTCATTGCCTGAGTGTTACTTCTCTTAAAAAAGAAACACGCAAAGTGTGAGATATCATTAAAAATGTTTATATGTTCGAAAGGCCTATCGATGCCGACTTTCCTTGGTTCGTGGTTCGCATTCAAAATATCCAGTTCACATTACCTCCATTACGTAAACAGGTCCTCAAATCGCTCGTTTAGAATGTCTAAATGTGGCATGTCATTGGTGTCCATATCATCCGTTTCATCCGTTTCTGTCGAAAAGAAATGGGTTATCATCCACCTGCACCCCTCGCCAAATCAATTTTAGTATTTGAACGTACTGTTACACGTTAATTCCATCTATGGAGTCTAAATAAATGTCACTTGGACAATGTAAAGGGTCAGAACTTTTTAGTTTTGGCACTTGTTTCTTAGCGGCAAATTTGTTCGATTTTTGGGGATTTTTTTAGTTCTAGCGATTTTTTTAGTTTTGGCGTTTTTTCATTTAGGTGATTTTTATTTTGGGGTTTTAGGCAAATTGGTTTGATTTTACAATATATATTTTTAGTTTAAGCGTCAAATTGTTGTTTGTGGCAATTTTATCGGGTTTGGCGATTTTTTAGTTTTGACGCTTTTTTGGTGGCTGTTTTATCATATTTGGCGATTTTTTCGTTTTTCATTCGATTTTATTTTTTCTATGCATATTTTTAGTTTTGGCGTTTTTTTAATTTTGGCGATTTTTTCAGTTTTAGGCAATTTTTTTTTTTGCTTTTTACAATACATATTTTTAGTTTGAGCGATTTTTTTGTAATGGTGCCTGTTTCCTTGTGGGAACTCTTTTTTTTCTGTTTTGGCGGTTTTTTAGCGACTTTTTTCATTGTTGGCGCTTTTTTCGTTTTCGCATTTTTTTTTTTTTGTTTTTGATTATTTTTTCTTTAGCATTTTGCCGACTTTTTTATTTCTGGTATTTTTTTTTTATTTTAACAATTTATTTTATTTTTGCTGATATTTTTCATTTAAGCGCTTTTTTAATTTTGGCGATTTTTTGTTGCGGCATTTTTTTAATTTTGGTTCAAGCATTTTGGAAAATTTCAGGAGTCAAACATCGCAGCCAAATTCGAAATTATATTGCTATATAATCAGCAATCAATAACGCAATCTAATAAGCCTTCTTTCATTGGGCAGAAACATTTTTAAAATTTTTTCAACGTACAAGCATTTTTTTATGGTCATTGTAATTGGTGCTGTCATCATAAAAAAAATAAGAAAAAATTATAAACAATATTATTTTGAGTTGAGTTCATTTAACTTCATGTTGCTGTGCAAAATGTCATTAAATTTGACATTTATTTAAAATTTTCACTACCCACTTAAGAATTACAACGAATTCACGTTAGTGTATGCATGCCTGAGCCGTGTAAGTCAATAGGTTGGTGTGCAATTGCAAGTGAACAGTGTGACGAGTTAGGTGTTTTGATGTTGCAAATAAAACAAACAGCAAATGTTTGGAATTGCAGATAATTTTTTTTATTTAGTAACAAAATCGAATCTTAGGACCGAATTCACAGTCTTTAGTTAACTACCAACTAACTATTAACGATTCTTGACAAAACAGACAGAGATGGACGTCGTAGAGAAAACAATAGCGTTCCTTTTCACCTTTGGTATACGTAACCTGACCAGACATCCCGCTTTAGGCGGGATTATCCCGCTTTTCTGAGGTTGATCCCGCCTTGAATTTTTATCCCGCTTTATCCCGCTTTTTAGAGTTTTGAAATTTCTTATCTCTTAATATATTTTTATTAATATGTAACTGATAAAAATTTATTCCAAATATTTTTTAGTGTAGTTATTGTTTATTTTTTTTGGATCTGGCAGCTCCTCAAATGAAAAAAATAAAAATACAAACGTACACACTCAATGATCCTTTTGTTACAGTGCTTTATATGTGCAGACATTCTGCTGCTTTAGGAATTTATTACCAAGAGGGCTTATTAGGAGAATAACAACTGACATTCACCAAACTGTCAATAATAAAATAAAAAGTTCTTGCTTATTTTTTTATAAAGAGTTTGACACATTGGTGTAGTCAGTTGATGATAATATGGACTAACAAGGCCACTTGCTATCATTCGCCTTAAGTTTTTGTACATTGTTTTGTATAAAAATCGTATTTTGTTTTGTAAATGAAGTCAAAAAATCTTTAATTTTATTTATTTTACGTTACTAAATAAAAATTTTTGTTAATAAAAACTTTTGTTTATTTAAAATCGATTCTTTTGAGTTAAAAACTGTGTTTCCTAAGTACATACGAAACTTTTTATGTGCGTATTACACATCCCGCTCTCAAATAGTTGTTTATTTAAAAATCCCGCTTTTTGGCCGTATTTTCGTCAAAATCCCGCTTTTTGAACGATCGTGTCCCGCTTTTTGTAAAAAGCTTCTGGTCACGTTAGGTATACGGAACACCAAAAAGCTTACAAGAACCCAATGCTTATAGAAAAACTCTCAATAGATTATTGAGAATTACAAAACTACAAACCATAGAAACTATATTGAAATGTATTTAATAATAATAATCATTTTATCGCACTATAGTGCAAAATATGCTGCTTTATTAAATTTTACCTTAATTGTACCAATTTTACAAAATGTAAAACTTTTACAGCATAATTATATCTAAATACCTAACACTTATTTGAAATGTGTTTTCCTTTAAAGAAACATGTTGTTTTTAATTATCATGTTGTATGGATAGATATATTTTTGTTTAGAATTATTTCTGTCTTTTTTTTTTCTTTTGAAACTAAACACGCTGCCGTAATTGTTTTTATTTAAATTTCCATAATAACAGCTATTAAAAAGTTTTCGAAACTTTCGAGCAACAAAATTAAAAAAAAAATATATATATATATATAAAACAACAACATATGATTTATTATACTACAGCCTGCATGTAGGCAATAAAAAGGCACACAAAAAGACACACACACATACACATAACCACACACATACACATCTTCTTATATTTAAGTTTATGTATGTGTAGGTAAATTCACTCAGCTATATGTACATACATATGCTTGGCGAAAGAGGAGAGACTTTCAATACGTGTGTGTAATTTCCTTCCTTGTAACTTTCAAACATATTTCCGCTTTTTGTTTCCCAAAGCAAAATTGTTTAGAAAACTTTAACCATTACATTCTCATTGTTGCAGCTTTAATGGAATTTAAACTATCAATCGAACTTTAGTTTAGTCACAGAATCAAAGTAAAGAGTTGAGAACAACAATATTACTTGCTCTAGTGTTAACACTTGCAACAAATTTTTCTTTTAGTGTATTAAATTTTTGCTTAAGAGTATGAGTTTCTATTTGGCACGCTTCTTTGCTTTTCTTCCTTTTTCTTTTACCAAAAATTTGGCTTAGATTGTTATATAAACTGTTACTAAATATTATTCGTATTATTATCATTATTATAATATACATAGAAACTTTACCTCAGTTAAGTAACTTTTTGCAATGATGACTTTGGGAAAGGAAAGGAAAAAATATGCACACAGACTTGAGTATAAGATTGTACAAGTGTGGCTAAAATAATAAGTACATACACATATATTACTTTTTTTTCTTAAGGAAAGTAAGTTAACGAAACGAATTGTATACGAAGGGTGGCCATTAGGGCGGGTGATTTGTATGCAGGCAAAAAATCGCTCAAATTACAAGGAAAATCGTATTCAAGGGATCAAAATAAGAAACTTTGCCGAAGGAACCATACATCTAAAATGTATTTTGATGCCACATTTGTGATTTTTTGAAATATTTGTATGGGCAACCCATCAGGGGTGCAACCAGGGGGTGTGCCACTGGCATAAGTGGGCCGGCCCTCCAAAATTAGTGGGGCTCGGTCATACATTTTGACTCGATTGAGGAACTCTCAAAGTGAGATTTTTCAAAATTCGACCCTTCAAGAAAATTTTACCCTTCGGATCAAAAGTTGGCACATCAAAATACATTTTAGAGGTATGGTTTCTTATTTTATGCCTAGAATACGATTTTCCTTGTAATTTGTGCAATTTTTAAATAGACCCGCCCTAGTGGCCATACTTCGTGAAAGAAAATTTACACGGAAATAACTATCAAAACATTTGCCGCTACACGTTTCAGAAATTTAAATGCGAATCATTAAAATTCAAGTGACTTCTTTTTATCTACATATTTCTAGCGTAGATTTATTTAAAATAAAACTTCTACTCTTTGGATTTTTTTTATATTAATTTTACTTTTTTTAAATATTCTAATCAGTTATATTACATCATTTGACTATCATAGGAGTATAGCAAAGTTGCTACAAAATAAAAATTACTGCTGTACTTACTTTTTTGTGCATATTGTGTAGACAGACATTTAGACTTACGTATAAATATCGTGCACTAAATCATAAACAGTCACAACTCCAAATTATCAAAATTTTTTGGTTTTTTTTTATAGACCAGTTCACTGAAAAAATCTCTAAGAACCACAAAAATATATTTTGCAACACAGTCTTCGTGAAGAATACACAGTGGAAATTTTTACAAAATAAATGGTAATGAATCTGGACCTTCTAAACTACTGCTTCGATTTATCTGAAACAACGAAACATCTTTAGAGAAGGACTTAGAAAGCCTAACGTTACACGCCTCAGAAATTTTTTTGTGTTCCAGATGGTAAATTTTAGCCCACTATAACTCATCTCCTGCTGAAGCCTGAAGAATGCCAATACACGTGTTATAAAACCTAAATCCTCCGCTAAAAATGTTTCGTTGTTTCAGATAAAGCCAAGCAGTAGTTAAAAAGTTCCGGTTTTATTACCATTTATTTTGCAAAAGGCCCCACTGTGCAATATAAAATACCGTCACACTTATTTTTACGTTACATACTTGCTGAGTGGTAGCGATGCTAGCCTCTCAGTTTAGAGGTTGTTGGTTCGATTCCCGCCATAGACCCTGGGTGTTTTCCGCAGATAAGATAATCGCTTCGCGGATTGTGTTAGTTATACAAAAAATAAAAATAAAATAAGTATCAACGGTTTTTTTGCCACCGGGATTATTTAAGTTATGCCTATTTATGATTCAGTGTGCGTAGTGTCAAAGACAACTACGGTACAAGTTATAAACTTAAAATTTGAATATTCACACTTCCCTATAAGTAAGAGAACAAGAAACCCAAAACTTTATGGCATCCCACCACATAAACCAACTCGGCCAACTAAAGCCAAAATCTTAAACAAAATCTCTAAACGGCAAAATGTAAAAGAAAATGTTTTTCTGCTCTCAACTTTTGATGTATACGTACTATTTAGTAGACAATGAAGATATTAAAATTATTTATTAGAGCAGACTGAAGGTAACTAGAAGTTCAACTTAAATTTAGTCAATAGTTTCAAAGTTTGCCAAGCAACTCAATCAATCATCGTTGTATTGAAAATATAAAATGTTGTTAAAGATTTAACATCAAATGCATTAGGTCAGCTAAAATTTTAAAGGATTAAGTGGAACAATATCAGACTTCTTCAATTTATATATTATGATGCATCGTACATACACACACGAATTTTATTAGAACATTTATATATACATATATATATATATTATAAATTTCTTATAAGAGCACTGGAGCATTTTTAATTCGATTTTAAATCTCATACAGCTAATCGGAAATAGCAAAACTTAAAATTTCATAAAAAAACAAATACTGATAGAAAAGCGAAGCGTTCCTAAAAATTTTGCATCTATAATAGAATAACGATAATAAGACAAAATAAGAAGCGAATGTAAAAAAGTACTTTTCATTAAAAAGTACCATTTACAAAAAAGTACTTTTCATTAAAAAGTACCATTTACATATAAAAGTACTTTTTAACAAAGTCCTTAAAAATACTACTTTGAAAATATACCTTTTAAAAAGTACATTTTAAAATGAAAGTTTTGAAAAATAGCCCATTAAAAAAGTACCATTTATAAATCAGTACATTTCATTAAAAAGTATCATTTATAAAAAAGTATTTTTCAATAAAAAGTACCTTGTATAAAAATGTACTTTTCATTAAAAAATACAATTTATAAAAAAGTAATTTTCATTAGAAAGTACTACATATTTATAAAAAAAAGTACTTTTCAATGCAAAGAACCGTCTATAAAAAATGGTTTTCATTAAAAAGTACCATTTATAAAAGTACTTTTTAACAATAGCCTTTAAAAATAGTACTTTGAAAATATTTTAAAATGAAAGTTTTGAAAAATAACCCATTAAAAAAGTACCATTTATGAATAAGGACTTTTCATCAAAAAATACCATTTATAAAAAAGTACCATTTATAAATCAGTACTTTTTATAAAAAAGTACTTTTCAATAAAAAGAACTGTTTATAAAAAAGTACTTTTCATTGAAAAGTACCATTTATAAAAAAGTACTTCTTAATAAAAAGTAACATTTATAAAAAAAGTACTTTTTAACAAAGGCGCTTAAAAATAATACTTTTAAAAATATTTTTAAAAAGTTTTGAAAAATAACGATTTGATGAAATATCTGAAAAAAGTACCTTTTAAAAAGCAACTTTAAAAAGTTACATTTTAAAAAGATGCCCTCAGAAAAGTACGTTTTTAAAAAGTACGGTCCAAAACAAGTAATTTTTTTATTAAAAATCTGCTGTGTAAGAACTCCTTTTTTTAACTGTGTTAACTCTTAATTATGTCATAGCACACTTTTCTTTTAGAAAAAGTTGACTGTGTTACAGCACACTTTTCTTATAGAAAAAGTTGACTGTGTCACAGCACACTTTTCTTATAGAAAAAGTTGACTGTGTCACAGCACACTTTTCTTATAGAAAAAGTTGACTGTGTCACAGCACACTTTTCTTATAGAAAAAGTTGACTGTGTCACAGCACACTTTTCTTATAGAAAAAGTTGACTGTGTCACAGCACACTTTTCTTATAGAAAAAGTTGACTGTGTCACAGCACACTTTTCTTATAGAAAAAGTTGACTGTGTCACAGCACACTTTTCTTATAGAAAAAGTTGACTGTGTCACAGCACACTTTTCTTATAGAAAAAGTTGACTGTGTCACAGCACACTTTTCTTATAGAAAAAGTTGACTGTGTCACAGCACACTTTTCTTATAGAAAAAGTTGACTGTGTCACAGCACACTTTTCTTATAGAAAAAGTTGACTGTGTCACAGCACACTTTTCTTATAGAAAAAGTTGACTGTGTCACAGCACACTTTTCTTATAGAAAAAGTTGACTGTGTCACAGCACACTTTTCTTATAGAAAAAGTTGACTGTGTCACAGCACACTTTTCTTATAGAAAAAGTTGACTGTGTCACAGCACACTTTTCTTATAGAAAAAGTTGACTGTGTCACAGCACACTTTTCTTATAGAAAAAGTTGACTGTGTCACAGCACACTTTTCTTATAGAAAAAGTTGACTGTGTCACAGCACACTTTTCTTATAGAAAAAGTTGACTGTGTCACAGCACACTTTTCTTATAGAAAAAGTTGACTGTGTCACAGCACACTTTTCTTATAGAAAAAGTTGACTGTGTCACAGCACACTTTTCTTATAGAAAAAGTTGACTGTGTCACAGCACACTTTTCTTATAGAAAAAGTTGACTGTGTCACAGCAAACTTTTCTTATAGAAAAAGTTGACTGTGTCACAGCAAACTTTTCTTATAGAAAAAGTTGACTGTGTCACAGCAAACTTTTCTTATAGAAAAAGTTGACTGTGCCACAGCACACTTTTCTTATAGAAAAAGTTGACTGTGCCACAGCACACTTTTCTTATAGAAAAAGTTGACTGTGCCACAGCACACTTTTCTTATAGAAAAAGTTGACTGTGCCACAGCACACTTTTCTTATAGAAAAAGTTGACTGTGTCACAGCACACTTTTCTTATAGAAAAAGTTGACTGTGTCACAGCACAGTTTTCTTATAGAAAAAGTTGACTGTGTCACAGCACACTTTTCTTATAGAAAAAGTTAACTGTGTCACAGCACACTTTTCTTATAGAAAAAGTTGACTGTGCCACAGCACACTTTTCTTATAGAAAAAGTTGACTGTGCCACAGCACACTTTTCTTATAGAAAAAGTTGACTGTGTCACAGCACACTTTTCTTATAGAAAAAGTTGACTGTGCCACAGCACACTTTTCTTATAGAAAAAGTTGACTGTGCCACAGCACACTTTTCTTATAGAAAAAGTTGACTGTGCCACAGCACACTTTTCTTATAGAAAAAGTTGACTGTGTCACAGCACACTTTTCTTATAGAAAAAGTTGACTGTGTCACAGCACACTTTTCTTATAGAAAAAGTTGACTGTGTCACAGCACACTTTTCTTATAGAAAAAGTTGATTGTGTCACAGCACACTTTTCTTATAGAAAAAGTTGACTGTGTCACAGCACACTTTTCTTATAGAAAAAGTTGACTGTGCCACAGCACAGTTTTCTTATAGAAAAAGTTGACTGTGCCACAGCACACTTTTCTTATAAAAAAAGTTGACTGTGCCACAGCACACTTTTCTTATAGAAAATGTTGACTGTGCCAGAGCACACTTTTCTTATAGAAAAAGTTGACTGTGCCAGAGCACACTTTTCTTATAGAAAAAGTTGACTGTGCCAGAGCACACTTTTCTTATAGAAAAAGTTGACTGTGCCAGAGCACACTTTTCTTATAGAAAAAGTTGACTGTGCCACAGCACACTTTTCTTATAGAAAAAGTTGACTGTGCCACAGCACACTTTTCTTATAGAAAAAGTTGACTGTGCCACAGCACACTTTTCTTATAGAAAAAGTTGACTGTGCCACAGCACACTTTTCTTATAGAAAAAGTTGACTGTGCCACAGCACACTTTTCTTATAGAAAAAGTTGACTGTGCCACAGCACACTTTTCTTATAGAAAAAGTTGACTGTGCCACAGCACACTTTTCTTATAGAAAAAGTTGACTGTGCCACAGCACACTTTTCTTATAGAAAAAGTTGACTGTGCCACAGCACACTTTTCTTATAGAAAAAGTTGACTGTGCCACAGCACACTTTTCTTATAGAAAAAGTTGACTGTGCCACAGTACACTTTTCTTATAGAAAAAGTTGTCTGTGTCACAGTACACTTTTCTTATAGAAAAAGTTGACTGTGTCACAGCGCACTTTTCTTATAGAAAAAGCTGACTATTTCATTTCCTCCGATGGAAAAATAACAAATTTTCAGGTCACGTAGTCGCATCTGAATGTTATTGACTATTTTGAAAGTTAAATTATATTTATGTGTGTGAAACAGTGAAATAACCTGTTATTGATAAAACAAATTTTGCCTTCCAATAGTATGTCATTCATTCACATAATATTTAAGATCTATACTTAAAGAATGTTTTTGAAGGTTTTTTTTAATTTCACACATTTTTATTTCATGTTTATTTTTTTTTTAATTTCCCACCCGTACGACGACGTTAATATTCAGTGAACAGTAAACATAACTTGGGTACGTTCCTATGATTTTGCTCTTAAATGGAAATATAAATACGGAAAACAATTTTGAAACAAAATTACAAAGAAAGAAAATGAAGAGCCAAAGCAGAAGCAGCAAGCAACATGTTTAAACAGTGGAAAAGCCATAAATGTGTGAATGCACATTCAAATTCTGGGTGAACTTTTACTTTTCTGTCATCTCATTTGCGCCGTTTTGATGTATCCCTGTAAACATTTTTATAGCCACAGCCTCTTATTGGTTTCTAATAAATAGTAAACTTATTAAAGAAGAGAACACACCACTTCTAGATGATAAAAGCAAAGTACTGGTAATAAATACAGAGTTTAAGTTAAGATGCTGAGAGATAGCCGATCTGCGACCAATAGACAGACAGTCAGTTGTTCTACAAAAATGGATTGATTTTATTATTAGGAAGAGCAAAAACGTCCTCAATAGAAAATGTTTGCAGTGATAGATGTGTGCATAAGTAGTTGTGTGCATTAGTGCATATTGCACAGCTGAAGTATCATTTATGCACATGGTGTCTCTGTGTGCCAACATTTGCGCAGGTAAAACATCTAAAGCGCAATACAAGCAATACCCGTAATATGCAACGACGACAACACATCAAAAGCAACAACAATAAGAAAAATAGCAATATATAGTATGTAGTTGCCTTTAACAGCGAAACCATATTAGACTGGGGCTTTTGTTGCTGCTGTTATTGCTACTGTTTTATATATAAAACCAAAGCTTCTGAGCAATGATGTGTTGTTGCTCTGAATGTTTAAGTTGGTATTGTTTGTACTATGAAATTGACTTTATAAGATGTCTGTGGAAAAACAAAAATGGAAAGAGCAATGCAACACAGCTGGAAAGGCAACTGTATAAATAGAATTTTGCACTATTAGCCCGAAGAATAGAAACATTCTTAGTCCATGTATTAAGCACGCTTAAAAGTATGTGAACATATTGCCGCTTAACATTTCGATTTTCACAAGCCTTTGGATACATTTCATTTGCTTTGCTAAAAAAAAATTGGCTTTTCTTTCCAATGATGACGATGTTCTTGTGTTACTTTTTATTGTGGCCCTGACAATTGTCAAGCGAGATGTTACAACATTTAAACGAGCTGCTGCTAAATGTATTGTTTATTTTTTTAACTATTTTTTCATGCAGAATAAGTACACAGCAGTGGTAGAAAATAACCTTAATTGGCGTCAAAAAAATTTATCTAAAAAAGTTTAGCATTAAAAGACACTTTGGAACTGTGACCGATGACCCACTTAACGATAAAAGACATTTTAACAAATTCCCATGGCATTTTGTGGAACCAAACTTTTTCTTAGACCGTTTTTTTTTATAATTTCAACAAGAAAGTTATTTTTTAAATCAAAGAAATCTTTCTATTTATAAAAAACCTAAAAAAGGTAACTTTATTTAAATTAAATTTTTAAAGAAATTCTAGTCGTACATTAAAATTTGCTTTCATTAGTCCCTTAAATAAAAAATGCTTTCAACAGCTTTCTGCTCTGAAACTGTAACCTTAATAACAAAATTACTTGCAAAGAAAAGTTACGTTTTTGGAAGAAGTTTATTTATAACAAAAATTAAAAATTTTTAAAATCCCCGAATTCGTCTAGAAAAGATGTGATATCTTCTAAACGTCTGGACCATTTTTCTTCAAACATATCTAAGAACCTTCTCGATCAAGTCACCTTTCAAACAGAAATCAAAATCAAAATCGGGCCAGCCATTTCGTCTGTTCGTGGACTCGTACAGTTACACAGACACACACTACAAACTTATAACACCCCTTTTTTGGTCGAGAGCTGAAAATGGAATATTGTAAAAAAAGTGCCTTCTATAAAACGCAGCTTTTATAAGAAGTATCTGTAAAAATAAGTACATTTTGAAATAAGTACCTTTTATGAAAGGAGACTTTTTGCCGAAAATAACTTTCATTAAAAGTACTTTTTATAAAAACACTGTATAAAAAGTACTTTTTGCAAAAAAAAATTTAATAAAAAGTACCTTTTATAAAAAGTTCCTTTTTAAAATGTACCTGTTATAAAAAGTACCTTTTATAAAAAGTGCCTTTTACAAAAAGTACCTTTTATAAAAAGTATCTTTTATAAGAAGCACCTTTTATAAAAAGTACCTTTTATAACAATTAATTTTTATAAAAAATATATTTTACCAAAAAGAACCTTTTATGAAAAAATGCATTACCAAAAAGTACATATTATGAAAAGCACCTTTCATAAAAATTGCGTTTTACGTTTTGTAAACAGCATCTTTTATTAAAAACTATCTTATGCTAAAAAATATATTAATAGCGATTTTTTCATAAAAAGTGTTATGTATGGAATGTAGCGCTTATAAAGAGTTAATTTTAAAAACGTGTATTGTACAAAAAGTATTTTTTATAAAGGGACCTTTTACGAAAAGTACCTTTTATAGAGAGTACTTGTTAAAATTACATTCGCTTTAAATAACTGTTTGTAAAGAAGTATCAACTTTTATAAAAAAAAGCACTTTACCAAATATTGCCTCTTATTAAAAATGCATTGGTAAAAATAGCCTTTCCTAAAAAGTACATTTCTCGAAAAGTACATTTAATATTAAAAATGTCTCTCTTATAAAAAGACGTTTTATAAAAGGTAGAAAGTTTCATTTTTTTAATAATAAAAATATTTAAAAAAGTGTCTTATAAAATTTCTAATTATAATTATATACCTGTGGCTAGAAAGTATTCTTTGTAAAAAGTACTTATTATAAAAACAAAATCGTTCTGGAAAAAACTGCTCTTGATAAAAAAAAGTATCTAAAAATACTTCGTGTTGATGAACTTTATTGGCCGCCCATATGTGATGCATGTCGTTAGCACACACTTCACTTCAACTTTTATTTTTCGCCATGTAGTCATACTCATACATACATATTTACATACTTGTGTATGTTAAAAGGCTAAAATAAATAAAAAGTATCAGGTTTTATTTAAATTTTTTTAGTCAGTCACTGTGTATTCTATTATTTTTTGTTAGTTTTTGTGCCACAAATTTACGTGTGTGTACTTAATATGTGGAAGCTGCTTGATATAACTTTTTTTTTTTGATAGAATTGCATAATACGAGCGATATTAGCGACAATGATAAAAATAATTTTTGGATAACACATTTAAGCCAAATATTATATAATCCTTTGGTGACAATTTACAGAGAAAAGTAATAAAAAAAAATGTTAAAGTTAAAGAACTGCAAAAGTATGAGGGGGGTATGAGAAGTTAATTAATTATAAATGAACAAGTGCTCAGAATGACAAATGACAATAACTCATAGCGAATTGCATAATACATAAATTATTGCATGTAGTGCATTATGAATAATTAAATAATTTAGTCGTACAATTGAACAATAAATAATACACGTACGCACGTGGCATGTGGCAAGAGATTTAATTTAGTACGCTGCAACTACAATGAATACAACATACATACATACTCGTATGAGTGCAGTTCTATTCTAAAAGACAAAAATTTTTCAGTGGAAGTATTCAGTAAATTTTTTTATAATTTTCAAAATTGTTGGTGAATTTTATACTAAATGTTATAAATATTTTTGTATATTTATGCAATATAAAAAATAATGAACTTTGCGGCTTATTTCAATTTTTAAATGTAAGAGAAATTTTGCAGTTTTTTTCTAAATTTATTTGAAGATATTTTCGAAATTTTCTCTGCTTTACTTTGTTTTTAGAATATTGACAACAACAGTTTAATGTTTTCGCATTTTCAAGCTCGTTAAATGTTTTCCACTAAAGATGAACATAAATCACCAAACAACACCCAACAACAACAACATGCTGTTTGAATTGAATGTCCTCACATCAATTTGTTTGTTTGTTGTTGTCGTTTTTTCTTTCTAAACGGCATATTCGGCGAGCAAACAACATGCAACACTACGGAACATAAAAACCAATGTGTACAACAGAACCAACAAAATCAATGTAATTCTTTTACTTTACACTGCAGTGACAATAAATTTCTTATGCACTATTGGCCTGCACAAGACTATTTATAAGACCTTTCAAGACATGCGACATTTTTTAAACGCTTTACTACAGCGAAATATTCTAAAATAAATGCTAAACAACACTGTTGGCAATATTTTTTTTGAGTTCTTTGTCTTGCCAACAGTGTTTTTTAGCGTTTGTTTTAGAATATTTCGCTGTAGTAAAGCGTTTAAAAAATGTCGCATGTCTTCAAAGGTCTTATAAATAGTCTTGTGCAGGACTTTATTATGCACAGCAAACATACGGTGGAGCCATTGAATTTTATGGAAAAATTTGGCAGAGTTTGTTTGTTTGTAGATGGTACAAGCGGTCGATGGCATGTTGAAAAGGCAAAAAAAAAGTAATTGGCAAATCGCTAAAAATCGTGCAAGAGACTTTTATGCCAACAGAAAACTTTAAAATAAAATAAAAATATTCTTTAAAACTCTCAAAAGTTAAAAATAGTTTACTTTCAGTTAACTGAAAAATTTTTATACAGCGTTTTTTTTTTGTTTTGGCGATTTTTTGTTTCTTTTTTTCAATGCATATTTTTAGTTCTTGGCGATTTTTCGGTTTTGCAATATTTTTGGTATTGACCCTTTTTTACTTTTAGCGTTTTTTCGATTTGACGATTTTTTCTTTTTAACGATCTTTTATTTTTTTTTCAATACTTATTCTTAAACTGAACGTTTTTTTAGTTTTGGCGATTTTTTGGTGTTTACGCTTTTATTTTGTTTTGACGTTTTTTTTTTCGTTTTGGCGATTTTTCTGTTATTTGCATTTTTTACAATAAAAATTTTTAGTTTTAGCGATTTACTGGGTTCTTGGCTATTTTTTGTAGTTTCTTGGCAATCTTTTTACTTCTGGTGATATTTTTTTGCATTTAAGCAATTTATTTTATTTTTGGTGATATTTTTCATTTATTATTACGATGTCACTAGAAATCGTTCGATCGACAACTTGTAGTGCAAAGAACAATAAAATTAGAAAATTTGTTGTTGTTTGCAATACAAGTTGTCTATCGAACGATTGCTGGTCCGCCCGTTAAAGTTTTTGAAAATTTCTAAATTTCTAAACTTCATAGTGAAAATTTATTTAACTGATATATAGGTAGACAGACAGATGGTTGGCCATCGTAGTGAAAACAATAGGGTTCTTTTTCACCTTTGCTGTACGTTACCCTAAAAATTAAATAATATTTTTAGTAAAAAAGAACGTACCACAAAATTCGTAATAGTGCATTTACACTGTCTGGAAATCTAGTACTTTCGAGATTTGGAACTAAATCAAGCTGTTTTTTTTCCAGATTTTGGATAAAAAAAACTTGATAAATGTCAAAAATAAGCTGGTGTAAACGGTATAGATTTTCATAAAGATTTTAATCAAAATATGCTAGATTTTGTGCTGATGTAAATGTCCTATAACACTAACAACATAAATTCGTAAAAGTTTAATCAAATGGAAAACACGGTTTTGTTTTATTAAAATAATTTACTATAAATTCATTAAAATAACAAAAATTAAAAATTTTAAAAACCCCTTTATATCTAGAAAACATGTGATATATTCTAAACGGCTGGACCGATTTTCTTCAAACATGGTTAAGATCCTTCTCGATCAAGTCACCTTTTAAACTAAATCGAAATCGGTCCAGCCGTTAGGGCTGTACGTGGACACGGACAGACACACAGATACACAGACACACACTACAAACTTATAACACGCCTTTTTTGGTCGGGGGTTAAAAAAGAAAATATTAACGCATAAAGTCAGTTTAAAAAAAATGTTTGTTAAAAGAAAAAATTATCACACATTTTTCTGTGTATTTTTTTATTTTATATTTTTAAGTTATAACATTGTTGTTGTAAATGAGCGATGTGTGTAATCTATGACACCATTCGAAGTCGTACTTATTATTCAAAACAAACTCTTCTTATTACAGTTTTTTAGACAAGTTGATAAAATAAATTTTCTATGAAAAACTCTTTTATAAACCTTTTATAAATCAAAACAATTTTTTTTTGTGAATAATGCCTTTAGATTATATCACATTTCTTATTTTAAATTAAATAAAAAAAACCAAAGCATTTTTTTTTGTTTGTAATGAAAAAGAAAATAAAACTCAACCCAAAAATTGAATTCAATTTAAACGTTTCCCGCATCAAACACAATATATTTAACAAAAAAAAAAAGAAAAAGAAAAAAATATTTAATTATAAAAAAATAAATTAAAATTTCACGCTGTCCTAACCCACTGTGTTTTGGACACTCTTCTGCTTTACTGACAAATTAAGCGGCAAAAATAAAAATAAAAAATAAAAAAACAACAAATAAAAATAAAGAAACAAATTCAGCATGATACGCGGTACAACTCACGTTTTTGTTATGTTACAACAAATACAACAAGTTAAATATACGTTGTGGAATGTTGCAACCATTATTTACTTTAACATGTTGCACCAACATGCATGCAATGCATGTCTTCTTGCACAAACATTTAAACATTTAATCAACCAAAAATAAAGAATAAATAAAAAAAAACAAATAAATAAAAATAAAAGAAGCATTCAACAATAGATCCTTGCAACACAGCACAAGAAGCTCTTTTTGTTTTGCTGCTCTAAATTGCCAATGTAATTACTTTCGCAGCGGGTGGCTAAACTATTGTCTTACGTCGATATTATTTGTTAATAAACAATAAAATAAAGAAAAAACTAGCAACAACAACAGCAACAACATGTTGTCTTCCTATTGAATTAAGGTTTTTTTAGGGTTTGGTAAAAGGTTTCAACTTCAATAGAGTAAAATATTGCGTGGAGTGTTGTTGGTATGAAGATAAGATGAAAGTTAATTAACCAGGAAGTTGGTGGTAATTATTTCTTAATTTTATTTTAATTAGCTGTACTTAGGAGAAGTAGAAGAGCGAAGTTGCTTATTGCTTTCGGTGTGAAGTTATAATAACACATTGGGTATCGGATAAAATCTGACATTTTCTATAATACGAGTAATAGTGAAGTGACATATAACATTCTCTCGTGTTAGTTATAGAATGCTTTCAGCATTTATACATATGTGCAATCTTGCGAAAAACATGGTTTTATATTTATTTTATACTGTAAAGCCTTTTTAAAACAAACACCGTTTTTCCATATATATTTCCTTTATCCTTCTCTTTTCCTTCTAAATAACCCGCTATGTTATGTCATAAAACTGACATGTGTCAAAATATAAAACAATATAAAAAAAGAAATATATATGTATATGTATAAATAAATAAAGCGATATATATTTTTACAACTTTATTATTACGTTGGCAGTTAAAGAAGAACTAGAAGAGGAAGAAAAAGGAGCATTATATCTTTATTTTAAATTTATCTACAACTACTAGAAGTGTATGTTTTCCTGCACCTTCGACATTGATAGATGATGGCAAATGTAGAAATTTTAAAATTCCATAAAATAATCATTAAAGTTCCTCAATATAAATTAAGATGTATGTGCGAGTATGATGCTTTTTCCCCCTTTTCTTTGGCTGTAATTTATTATTTTATTATACCTCTATGAGATGAGAGTCTGTTTTCATAGAAATGGATTTAAATGGTCAGTCGGTCGGTCGGGTCGTCCGTTTGGTTGGTTAGTTGTGCGGTTGCTGGGTAATCATTCGCCTTTAAACCCTTCAATTAAATTGTTAAATATCATTCATTTTAAAGAGAAACATTTGTTATGCCGGTCAATAAATGTGAGATGATGAAAGGTTAAAAATGTATGTAAGGCAAAAAAAGTCATATTTTCTTTGTTTTTTATGGAGATGTGAAGAACAAGAAACTATTCCACATATGGTATTTGTATTATCTCTATGAGTTTGAAGCTTCCACAGCTAAAAAGTTCATATACAAAGAATTGTTTTTTTATTTTGCCTAAAAAAATCCCATAAATCAGTTCAATTTAATTTTTTTGATTTTTTAAAAGAAAGTTACCACGATAAGTAATAACTTTGGTGCGAATTTGGCTGCTAAAAGTCAGATACTCTGATCCATGTTTGATACGAACGGAAATAACTCTTAGCTTAAGATATATGCAATAAGTTTTTGCTACAAAGCGTGAGTGTTGTTTTAAAATGTTTAACAAGCTTAATTGTAACAGTTGGGCTGACTTCCAAAACGTCTCAATACAAAGTTTGTATACATTTCCGATGATGTACAAACCGAAACTGCGGCTTTTTGAAGCACAAGATTTTTTTAGAAGAAAACCAGTTGACGGTATGAAAATTAAAATATTATTTTTTACATAAGCTAAGCCGCCGATAATATGTCTACGTGATAGAAGAAGCGTTCAACTTTTTATATAAATAAATATAAATTTTATAATAAATTTACCAATTTTCATTTTTACCAATTTTCATTTAACATTCTCAGTTTTACAGCTGTCGTGGCAGCGCTTTAAAACTACCAGCGCGGGAGTTTAGTTGTTTTGATTTTATAAACAAAGCGAAAAGCAAAGCTGTTGTATTGTGCCACCCCCAGGGTATATATAATAGATCAGGGGTGTGGCAAACCCGGGGCCCCAGCTGGGGTAATTTGGCTTTTTCCATTGACGTACCTTTGGATTTATGTGTTACTACCTAAACTCTGTGATATCAGGGTAACGGATGTGCACATATTTATAAAAGGAAACAGATCTGTGTTGTCAATCAGATGCAGCGTCACCTGGAACTGCCGTGAGCTCAAAAGACGATAGAGGTGAAGACTTTTGGCGTGGAGCTTCGAGGTTTAACCAGAAGCTTGTCTCTGGCATCACGAGCAGTGGTCGTTCATGATGCTTTACGAAAAGGTCGAGTTTGTCCCACCCACGGGGCTAAAAGGATAATGTTGAGCTAGTCCACAGTAGGTATTTGATCGTGTCGGCACAGGCATACTTCTGACTCTGATGAGTGGTTCAACTGTGCCGGCAAATGGTGAGGAACTCTCTTGGGTGTAAGTATTTACACTCGTTGCGTGTAATCACGGAGAAGCGTACGTGGTGTCTGTGGTTGCTACCAAAAACGCTGGGAGATTAATCTTGGCTTCCCAGTGTTAGATCAATTCTAGTGATTGGTGTGACGCGGTCAGCCAGACATGGTGCTTTCTAAGGGTACATGTGGGCGATGGTTGACCGTTTACCTTCACCCGTTGCTTGGACCACCGTGATATTAGGCCGTAAAGGCATGTGCTCACGTAAATCTAAAACATATCTGTTGTATCGTGGCAAACATGTGCACTTGTAAGTCAGCAATGGTATTTTGTGTTGCAAATATAATTTATTCATATGGATTTATTGTTGTGGTATTGCACAATGCAGCATCCATTATTTGTTGCCAATATTTTTTTTTATTTTACTTGCCAGTGATTTTGCTGCAATAACGGCGATACTAATTTTTTTTCTTTAAAAGCAGGCAAATTCTGCCAATTCTCATATAATTTTTTTACTTGTTTTATAATTGTGACTTGATAGTTCTGTCAATGGTAAATCAATTCCAAAACTAATTTTTTTTCTCTGAGAGAATAAACCTGCCAATTGATGATGCTACGCCCACTAAAATTTCTTTACTTATCTTTAACTATTTTTATGAAAATTTAGCGCTCACCATACGATTTTATAACGACCAACAAAATTTAATATAAAATGTTAGGAACTTCTGTCTAATACGAATTTTTTAAAGTCGAACACACTGCTTGATTTTTTTTTTGTTGAGTTTGAAAAGGTGGGCCGAAGAATACGCCCCTTAAAATTTAATATCTGTGGTTTTCATGAAGAACAACGTATGCTATATTTTTCTCAATTCGAGTTTTTATGATGTCGAATTGATATATTTTATATGCTTATTAAAAAAATTTAAGAAAATTTTAACAATTTTGGACGTATCATCAGAGAATGCCGAAAGTATAATTTTAAGTACTCTTGGAGTATTGCATGTCAAAGGAATGCGTAGATATAAAAATAGAAAATATGCTTATATGCAAACACATACATTAATTTTAAACCGACTTTGTATAACTATAAACAACCAACAACTGTTTTGTTGTTATATTTGGCCTATTAAAACTTTGTTTTGTAAGTTATATTTTTTTAAGCTGCGACGTATACCGTATTTATTACATTTTAAATTTAAAAAATGTTTTTTTTCCTTTTGGTGTATTACAGGTTTTTGACAATTGTTAATTTGTCTCAACAAACATATATTTAGAATAACACAGCAAAAAGCACTATAACTAAAATTTATTGACGTTAGCTACAATCACATGCATTATTATAAAAATACTCTCGAGTATTATTCGGTTACGCATGCGTGTATACAGGGCTATTTTATCTACACACACATATATATTCCATTTTATGTACACAAATCTATGTATACAGTGGCGAATGATGAATAAATATCCCAAGTATAATGCGTACTTTTTTTATCCGAATAAATATTCATAGCCTGAGTATAAGCATATTTCGGCTATAAATATGACATAGAGTCAATGCGCTCAATACGTACATATGTTCCTTTTTAGTTTTAGTTTTAGCGTATTTTAGTTTTGCGCAAAAACAAAGTAGAGATGTTGTTGTTTGTTGGAGTCGGCTATAGCCCTAGTTGCTTGAGAGAAAATATGTGTGCGTAGGAATTGTTTGCGCTACAATGATGATTATACGCAGTTACTAAATTTATTTACTTATGATATTTTGCTTTTGAATACTCTAAAACAGCAACACAATTTGTACCTTATTTTTAATAAGCTGCAATAAGAATTTTTTTTTTTGATCTACTGTAACAATTCGATTTTCAAACATGTGCTGTTATTCATAAGAACCACAAAATATTGCATTTAATGTGCTTCCACTCAGCATAATACTAATAAGCACTTCAGATGATACAATCTTGTGTTGCTGCTCCCAGTTCGTTGTAACCAAACTCCACTGTGTCTAAATATTTTAAGAATAAGTTAATATTACAATATTACAAATTCCACCAAAAATTTTGCAAAAGAAAAGAATTAAAAATCGCCTATAAAGCTGTTATTTTCAAAAAGGAAAACTTTTCCCTGGATTGCTTAAAAAAATCCCTTCTTATGTGTAGAGTATTTAGGATGCCACCCAGCCAAATATTTCCCCCCTTTGATAAATATTTGCTCATAAAGGTTATAATAGCAAACAATTCTGTTTTACTTCCAACACAAACATTTATTTAACATGCATTTCTTTTAAGAGTAGGTTTTTGGTTTTGCGGCAATAAAGAAAAGAGAGAAAAAAAAACCTCCAACATAATAAATGTCTTTTAGTGTAGACTTATAAAGATAAAACGTTGCCACATTAATCAAAAGCAACGTACATATTCTTCCACACAGTCTCTTAACAACTTCCCCCAATGTGATATTGTAATCATGAGGTACTTAAAGCTTACACTGAAAAAAAAAATCTAACAATAAGAGGTTCTCGAACAAAAAACCCTTAACCAATAAGGGACTGACTAAAGTTGAGGTAAGACAACATGAATATGTTTCAACTTAAGACATGAAGTAGTCGCTGAAATGATTACAAAGAAAAATTACAGTCATAAATCACAATTTTCTTACAGACATACTGCCAACAAATAAATGCGTGAATGTTTGTGCTGTTTCCTTTTTTATTTCATACTAAAAGCTCAAATGGTTAATAAAACGGTGGGCTCTTAATTGATACTCGTATCAGTATTTGTGTGGCTAGATAAATTGGCAACAAAAACTAATTGGGAAATAGCAATTAATATTAGTTATAAAGGCCATAATATTTAGTTATCCTGGATTTCAGTTGCTGGCAAAACTGTTGCCAACAACTATAAAAATGTGTTTAAGAAAATAATTTTTGTTTGAGTCTTCAGGCAATGATTTGCTGCAAATTTAGTCCTTCCAGCCATTTGTAACTAAACTGCATAAAAAGTCCCGCCAGCTTTGACTGATTTTCAAGGCAAACAAAACCTTTTCTCAAAATACCTCTTGAACTCATAAATCAAATAATTAAACTTAATGTCTTATTGGTATGTGTGTCCTTTTATTTTCCTGCTGTACAACATCTCGTGTAATTTCGTTACTTTATTTTATAAATTTATTTAATAAAGTCATTAAAATAAATTCCCTGAAATACTTAACATGCCACCATGCTGACAAGTCCATAAATTTCTGCCAGCTCAAACCAAAAGACGTGCAAAATTTCAAAAAAAAAAAAAAAAAAAAAATGCTACAGAGGGAGGAGGAGTAGAAAAGAAAAGTTTTTTTAAACCTAAAAACTAGAAAACAAAAACTAAAAACTGTGGTGTCAATATGCCAAGACAAACACTCAAACAGACAGAGAAAGCAAGATGTAAAGAGTGTGTATGAAAGAGAGAGGGAGAGAGAGAGAGAGAGACTACTAAACATTTTAGTCTAAAGATTACAATTTAGTCTAGACTCCGGGCCATTGTTGCAACAGCAAAGTTCAATTTACGTGCATGTATGTATGTATGTATGCATGAGGTCTTTAACAATACATATACATACATTTAACATTTAACAGCAACAATAGCAACGAATCGTAAAGTTATTGAAGTTGGAATCAGATAAGTACCAAACAACAGCCTTTTACACTGCAAATGATGCTGCATTTTGTGTAAAATTGCATTGTAAGCATATTTTAGGTTTTTAAGTGGAGAGAAAGAAAAGAAGACCTTAAAAAAGATAATAATGGCACATACAGAAAAAAAACGCTACCGATTTTAACCCTTTTTAATATGTGGAGTCTTTGCCTGCTAGTTTCTTTTCTTTTGCCGTGCCTTTCTCTATGATTTCTATGCGTATAATTTATAGAACTAAAGAATGTTAAATCGTAGTCATGGCTTTTAGCAAGCAATCGAACATTTAATGCATTGCCAAGAACGAATATGTTAAATAATTCTTTTAAAAAGGTTTTTCATAAATTATAATTGTAATATATTTGGTTTTTCTTCAAAGCGAAAAATTAATGCAAGTAAAATGCTTTTTATGAATTGTTGAATGAAAGCCTACCAAACGGTTTTCAAATTATGTAATTCGAATCTAACGGAATTGTTTTCGAATTATAATATTAATACAGTGCAAATTCCGTTAGAGCAACCCTCGATAAGCGCAATACCTCGATATTCGCAATACCCAAATTCTTAACATTGGTGACTCTGTTAACGCAACTTTTCAAAAAAGAAGACCTCAGTTAACGCAATTTCTCAAACAAAATTAAGATTCTTTAGTTATTTTTTTTATAAATAAATTTAAAACTATAAAATTTGTGAATGAAATTGAATAAATGGGTTTGATGATCAACTTTGAGGGGCGGACCCCCTAAACACAACTTATCGCTGTGAAATTCTTTTGTATTTTTTTTTTGTATATAAAAGTGAACCGATTTGGGGGGAGAGAATATAAGAAATAAAAAAAAATTTTCCATACAACTAACGGCCACTCTAATGTACGAGTAGATACTAAAGTCCTGCGCAAGACCATTTACAAGACCTTTTAAGACATGAGAGATTTTTCAACTGCTTTACTACAGCGTTTGCTGCAATTGTTTGTCTTGCCAACAGTGTTGTTTAGCGTTTGTTTTAGAATATCGCGCTGTAGTAAAGCAGTTGAAAAATCTCTCATATCTTGAAAGGCCTTACAGATGGTATTGTGCAGGACTTTAGTAGATACATATGTACCAGAGAACTGTATGAGTTGATTCACTTTCGCTCTCCACTCACTTCTATAATGCTTTTTTTTTGTTTTTTTGTTTTTTAACATCAGTGTTGTATTAATGATATTGATTGCAGTGTTACCTCTCTAACTCTCTTATTTTAAGTGCCGTTAGTAAAAATAAATAAAAATTCTTACTGTTGTTTGATTGTTTTGTACGAGTATAGTAATCAAATAACTCACAAAAATACGTTGACTAGATGAAGTCTTAAGTTAATAAAACATTTCGTATTAGTTAATCAACTAAGATTACTGATAGATTGTCAATAAGAGCCAATTGTTGCCGATAAAGAGTAGATAAGTGACAATATTTATTGTCGTCTTGATGTGATCTCAATGACGTCATTCACAATAGGGGGGAATATATTTTTCGTATTAAAATAATTTATAAAATAAAATGAACCTAGCTGTTTTATTTTATAATATTGCATAAAACTTTTTTTTTTTTGACACAAGGTGTTTTAAGAAGTTTTCAAAACAATCATACGGGTTAATTGCTCTAGTGATTCATCTGAATGAATAGAAACTGCAAGCAGTGGTATGGATTTGCTAACAACAGTCTCATTGATATGAATCATGCAAAAGTATCTTTCATTTTCTTAATGTTAAATGCTAGCTCAATATTCATTTTAAAAAATGCAAAATTATGCCGTTTGATTCGTAATCATGCAGATCTCTGATATGTACGTTATAATCATTGTTTCTTTTTCCATACACAGGAAAAAATTTTACTGCAATAAACGCGTTTAATTAAAAAAAAAAACCAAAAATCAATTAAAAATTTTAGCTCAATATTTACTTTTTAAAAAATGCAAAATTATGCCGTTTGATTCGTAATCATGCAGATCTCTGATATGTACATAATGATAATTGTTTCTTTCTAAATACAAAAAATGGCAAATAATTTGACTGCAATAAAAGTGTTTAGTTGAAAAAAGAAAAACAAAAAATCAATTAAAAATTGTATTGAGTCCATTAAACTTTTAATTAAATTAAATTTCTAAACAAAAAACTTAATTGAGTCAATTCCAGTTTTAATTGATTTTTGTTTGTTTTTTTTTGGAATTAAACGTGTTTATTGCAGTAAAATTTTTTCTTCTCTGTACAAGCACTGAAATGGGCTTTCTAACAGCCCCGATACCGTCTACATGATAAAAATTTCTTAGCTAAAATCTTTGTGAATAAAAATTTAAGAAAAAAATTTTAAAAATTTAATTTTAGCAAATTTTATTTATACAAAATTTTTTTCTACACAAAAAGTAATGAAGAAAAAAAAGACGAAAGAAAAAAATATTAAAAATAAACCACATTATTTATGCAAAAACGATTGTTAAAATTAAAGTTGGTTTAATAAACGAATTTTGTATGACAAAACCGTTTTTAAAGCATGCTTTAACTTTAACAATCGTTTTTGCATAAGAGCAAAAATCTGTAGCCAAAAGGAAAAAGTGCTTAAGTCGAGATAAGCTGATTTTGAGTTAATGGTGCCTGCGTAATCTGCATATTTGAAAGTATCCCTGGGCAAAATCTCAATTAATTTGTGTGGTTTTTTAGGATTTATAGCACTTGCACATGAATTGCGACTTATCTTTTTTAGACTTCTAATCTTATGTGGAATTAAAGCTTAATTTAAATATACTTTGGTATATTTCAAATTAAATTTATTACGTATAGTGTATAGAACGATGTTTACTTAAAAAAAAATAAAGGTTGACAGAGAAATTCCCAATTTAACTGTAAAAGAAATAAATTTCTGAAAATCGACTTGAACGCTTAAAAGTGCTCTCCTGCAAAACAGTAAAATATGACTTAAGCACTTTTTCCTCATTACCACAGAAATAATTCACTTATTATTAATTTGTGTACAGCTTCATAATGTCTAAATGGAAAAAAAATTTAAATCGGATGCAAAACAAAAATATGGCAATTTGAAACATGAAATATGCGCCGTCTACACCCTGGTGCAGCCTCTGAGTAATACGGGCAAACCATCTTCAACTCCAAAACATTAATACGACCGTAGCGATTACTTAATTTATTTCCAAAACATTTTTAATATTTAACTGATGTTTTAAAAGAAATACGAGTACAAACACTGGCGAAAATTATTATTCTGTAGAATCAGCAGTTAAGTCTTCTCAATATCACAAAATTTTCTGTTAAAAATTATTGTTTTTTTTTTTCAAACTTAAATTTTTTCCTACACTCCTTTTCGCCTCCCTCAATCATCAAACACACGTGTCGTGTAGTAGGGTGATGTTATTTACACACAACTACCGGCTACTTACACACATTCTAAATTTAATGCAACTTTTTTTTTCTTTCTTTTTATAAGCTCAACTCTACAAGCTGGACTGAAGTGGCCATTTGGCATACGAGCAGCCAGACAAGCTGGACTGAACATAAACATACATTTAAAAGATTTTGCACTTAATTACATATTTTGAAATCAAGAAGATTTATACTACAAGACATATGAATACTCGTACTAGAAAAAAAGAGGGAAACAAAAAAGAAATATGTATGCATGTTGCACATAGCAGTGGCAACATCTATTTAAACCGTAGTAGGGTGGTTCATCTTTAAGTTATGTAACAAAAATCTTAAAAGTTAAAGCTATTTTAAAAAAAGTTGGATTTTGTTATGCTTTGTTATTTTTTTTTTAGTAATTTTAACCCAATGTGCAGAGCTAAGAGCTTAGTGACTTTAATTTAATGTTTTTAAATAATTGAAAATTCATATTTCTACAAAACTCTTTCCCATTGTTTTTTTTTTCAAGTTACCCCCCTATTAAGTGGCATTAGTAGAAAAACAAGTTGAATTATTACCCTACAATATATACAACAGAAATTTGTCTTGACCAATATTGATGAGGCCTTCGTTTTATTGTTGCAATGATTATTTGTTTGTTTAGTGTCTACGCGTTCCTCTCCTTAGCCATTCATTTATTTGTTCATTTGTCGGTCTGTCCGTCTGTCTCTTGGATTTTTCTATAAATTGTGCCGCTTGTTCGTTTGCAAGTAAATGTTTGTTTCTGATTTTACATTTATTATAGTTTGCAAGTAAAAATGAGTTGAAAGTTTTTAACTTGATGATGATATTGCAACTTAAGTCTTATAGTTATTGTTTTATTTATTTATTTGTGTTTTTTTTTTCATCTTAATTTTTTTTATTGTGTTATTTATTTATTTGTTGCCATTTGTTTTGACTGTGGCCTTTAATGTTTTGTGACTGTGTTGCTTTTAACTGTTTGCGTTTTATAGGAACTTGGGGAATTAATTATTCAATAAATAAAATTTTTTAATAAGCTGTTGTGTTTAGCAGAGAAAACTTCAGCTAATTTTCAAAAAAAAAAAATTATATATTTTCTCATTTTCTCATGTTTTACTAGAGAGTTATTTCATGATTTTCTAATATGTTTTAGTAGTGGGAGTGGGGTCATCTTTATTTAATTAATTTAATTTGATTTAGTAGTCGATCTAATAGTAATTAAATATGGGATTAAAATTTTGCAAAAATCTATTTTGTCTCTACATCTTTAATGGCAGCATTTCCTTACTTATAATAGTTTAAGAAGGTATTCAAAAATCGTTTTATTCATGAATGTTGCATATGTGAAGTTCATTTGCTGTAAACTATTTACATTTCCAAACCTTATGGCTTATCTGCAGGATTACAAATATAACACAAACAACTTCAACAACATTTCATAATATTGACTTCAACTTATTACCTGTCACGTTAATTTGAGTTATTTTCATAAAGAGGTGGCCCTGAAAAAGAATTCAACTCAACTCAATTTTAAAATTTCGAACCTTGATTCAAATAGTCAGATTTTGTAAAAAAAATTTCGTTTCTAAACGTTTCAAATTTGTATGAAAAAAGAACGAAAATTCGTTTCAAAAACTATTTTTTCGATACAAATTTCAAAACGAAAAATTCGTTTGAATTTACAAAGTCTACCCTAAAGACTTATACCCTGTTCCCACAATTAGATCAGATCTAGAAATTTTTTATGAAAATCACTTAAACAAATTAGTGCTATTCATATAAATTTTCAACTCAAGTCAACCATTCCTTTTGGAGAATCAGGGCTTTGTAGTAGTATTTTATAGCGAATATTTTTGTTTGAAGTTTCCACCTACCTTTGCTTTCATCGGGGTTAAAAAAGAAGAGGAAAATGTTCGTTGTAAGATTTTATGTAAAAGTACCCGGCACTTCCTTGACCTATTATCCAATGGGTTATTTATTGGCTCTCAAAGGGAAAAAGAGGAAACTTTAACCCCGCCCCTTCTATAAAAAACCCAGTAGTAAACTTTCAAAACTCTCATACAATTTTTATTTATGTTTATCGCTTGGTCTCCTCTGCCAGAAAAAAAGTATTCGAACCTGGTTATTTCGAGAGTTAAAATTATTTTTACATCTTTTAAAAGCGTGATTTCTGCTCCTTGCCGATGAAGTTACTATGTACAGGCTCCCAGATAAGAGTGGGGTGTCGGTCTGACGACAAAGTCATGATATGCAAGCAAGTTTCATAAAAGAGATTACTTTTTTTTTTAATCTTAATTTTTTTCTCTTTCTGTTTCAATTTTTCAAGCTTTTGCTTTGTGTTTAAACCACTTCAAAAAAGGAGGATTTTATCAATTCGTTTATATTTTTAACCGACCTAAAAAAAGGAGGAGATTATCAATTCGTCGGTATTTGTTTCTTTTTGTAGTTATTTTACTTCATAGCTTAGTAAATTTTTTTCTCTGAGAGGGTATAGCTTCCTTTTGGTCCCATTGTAAAAAAAGTGGGTGGAGATAATAAAATATAATATTTTTGGCACACACTCTGAGCTCAAAAAGGATAAAAATCTTGCATTAAAAAAGTGGGCGTGGCCACGCCTGTTAAATTTTAGTAACATATTTCGTGTGCTTGTACTTAGCCAATTTTTACGAAGCTTAGCACACTTGCATTAAAATTTAGTATTATATTTCATTTGCTTCGACTGTTTAAATTTTTACCCACCTTGAGCTCTTAAAAGAACACAATCTTGCATTCAAAAAAGTGGGCGGGGCCACGTGCATTAAAATTTAATACTATATTTCACTTGCTTCTACTATATAGATTTTTACGAAACTTAGCACACATCTTGAGCTCTGAAAAATACTTGATACTGTGTTCAAACAAGTGGGCGGGGTTACGGCCATGAGTATTAAATTATATGTACTTCAACCTTTTTCCCCATTCCCGCGAAACTTGGCAAAGATTTTCGGCTATTATAAGGACACATTTTTGTGCTTAAAGAAGTAGGCGTGGCCATGTCCATTAGTCCTAATTTACACTCAGTAAGTCTTATTGCTAAGCTGATTAGTTTTTTAGGAGATAGAGTCGAGGGGAAAAGAAAAATTTATGTTTCCCTCGTCTCTCTCTCCGATAAACTAATCAGCTTAGCAATAAGACTTGCTTAGTGTAAATAAGGACTTAAGGATTGTTATTATATTTCATACATTTTGACGAATCATGACACACACCTTGAGCTCTGGGGTCTTACTCTATAATTCGAAACGAGAGCAAATGCATTCGAATTGCAATGCTAATAACATACCAATTCGAAAACATTTTCTTTCGTTTCGAAATACAGAGTGACCCCCTGAAAGTGACACTCAACGCCGGTAACAATAACAATTAGAGAAACACATATAAAAATGTTCTATTTAACTGCATCTAAATTATTTTTAACTTTTTAGTGCTTAATTTTTAAGTCAGTTTATTAATTTTGTTTAAAGTTTATTATGCAAAAATACTTAATTCAACACAAGTACACAAGACCCCATTTACACTTAGCAATATCTCTGACCACAAAATTATTTATGGTTTATTTTTTTAAAGCGCACATATTTTGAATACAGATTTTCATCACTATTTTCTATCCCCCATGCCCTATTCAAAAAAACGTTCCTTGTGTACAACACCAGCATTTTGAAATCGCACTGCTTTGTGATGCTAAATAAATATGCACTATTTTATGCAACTACTCAAAGAGAACAATAGAAACTTAAGTGGAAAACCAAAAGAAAGAAAACAAAAATGATGAAAACTTACTTCAAAAAAGCAAAAAAAAAAATGCGCATAGACAAAAGGTCCCTATCACAAGCAACTAAATAGAATTAAAGCTCAAGGGATCACAACCAAGATAAAGAACAATTAAAATGAATAACAAGAGATTCTGTATGGAAACTAGAAATTCACAAGTAAAAATAGATTTTCCAAATATAGTTGAGGGTAGTAGTATAGTGTAAGAAACTGTGAGTGTCCCTAATGTTTTTTTTTAATTTTTTATTTTTATTTATATTGTGCAGTTAAATCTACATAAACACGCAATTCTTGCACGCACACTTGCACAAAAGTAAAATAAATATAAATCAAATCAAAGGAAGCCAAAGAAAATAAAATTATTCTAATGAAAATATATATAAAAGGGTGAGCCCTACTCAAACTTCTTGGACCAGCAAATAGAATTAATTAAATAAAATATTCATTTAAAACGACAGTCCTTAATTTGTAAAGCGAAATGTTGCTGGAATTTTAACAAAAGTTGTTGACTACAACGAATGACAATGATTACTACAAAAAATAAATAAATAAGTAAATAGTCTTAATTTTATTAATTTTAATAACTGCGTATAATCACAAACAAAAACAAGTCGTATGCTCTCTCAGGCAATTATGACTATACCCGATTCCAATAAGCAAGAGCATCTCTACTTCGTTTGTGAGAAACGCTAAAATACGTTACAAGTAAAAAGTATGAGTATGTTTATACTCAGAGTATGGATATTTAAGCGGACAAAAAAAAATATACTCATCATACTCGGGTTATTTATTCATAATTCGCCACCATATGCATACATTTGTATACAAATGTATATATATATATATATATATATATATATATATATATATATATGCATGTTTTGGCTGTTTGAAAACATGCTTTATGTGTGTAAATAAATTAGCCCTGTATGTACGCATGTGTAGTCGATTAATAGTCAAAGTATTTTTATACTCATGCGTATGATTGCAGCTCATACAGTCTATAAATTTTAGTTATTGTTGTTTTTTCTGCATAATTTAAAAAAATTTCTATAGACATAGTTGTTGGATGTTTAAAGATTAATGCTTGTGTTTTGCATATGAGCATGATGTTTTTTTTTTAATTTTAGCTGTACGTATTCATACTTAGTTGACGGCCAATATTCAAAGAGTACTTAAATCGATATCTTTGGCATTCTCTGGTTAACTTCCCAGCAGACAAGTAATTTAGTAAAAAATATAAAAGGTCAACTTTTCATAAGTCAGTTTTATACTCGTATATAGTTTATTTGTACTTACAACAAATAAATGTTTTCATTTCGTGGTTCGCCCTATAAATTGAGAAACCAGAAAACCTTTAAAAGGTGTAGTTAGTTCCTTAATACATTTAATACACCAAGCAACTAAATCCTATATTTGTGTAATAAAATTAAACAAAAGAAAACAAAGAAAAAACAACATAAACAATAACATAATTTTATCATGAAATCTAAAAATTTATTTATACTTTTTTCCTCGTTATGTATGTTATTTTTTTGTTTGTCTTTTTTTCGCATTTTGTTTTATTGTTTCTATATTTGCACACGCATTCACTGTCTAAATCCAACAATAAATCCCCTTGTGATAAGTATGTACGAGCAGAAGGAGTAAGTAGCTTCACTCGTACCATTACATATCCAGACTTAGCATAGTATAACAGATAACTAAGCAAACGACGAGGGTAGGAAGAAAAGTTCTTAGAAAAAAACTTAAAGCTACAACTTGTGCTCCCAATATTAGAAAATTAGTACTTAACTGTCCTATCTCATAAGATTATGGCGTATAAATAACTAATGTAAAGTTTTTATCTCCTATTAAATTGTTCAGAAAGAGGTTTAAAATCATGTTCGAAATTTCGAATACAGTTCTTGAACTTAAAAATTTTCTATTCTGGCACAAGAATATTAAATTTCCTAAAACTTTCTATACATTTTGTAAATTCGAAATTATATTCGAAATCTGTGATATATCTCCTGAACTGTTAAATTTGCTACCTTAGCACAAAAATATTAACTTTGCTACAACTGACTTTTACTTTTCACGCATTTTGTAAGTTCGAAGCTAGGTTCGAAATTTCGAATATACATACATATGTAATTCTTAATTATATTACTTTGCTATTTTTATACATATATCTACAACAAAATTTAATTTTATGCTCGAATTTTCGAACACTGCTCTTAAAATTGTTAATTTGATATTTCGCTTAAAAGTATTAACATTCCTACAACAGGTTTGTGCTATCTATGCATTTCTTAACTTGGAAATTTCCTTAACTTTCCTCCAACAATCTTAAGCTCGACAGCATGTTCGATATGTCGAATATATATAACTTATACATAAATTTTCTACTTTTTACAACCATATTAACTTACCAACAACAGGTTTTTATCCTCTATGCATTTCTTAAGTTCGAAATTATGTTTGAAAATTCGATTAACTATAGCTCCTAAAGTTATAAATTCGCTCTTTTAGCTTAAAATTATAAATTTTCCTTCAAAAGTTTTTTGTTTTATTCTCAATGAATCTTGTAACATCGAAATTATGTGTGTTCGAAATTTCGAATATATTTAGTTCCAAAAATTACATTACATATTTTGCTACTTTCACACATATTATCTTTCCTACAACAGAATTTTATTCTCTCTGCACAATTGTAAATTTGTTTATGTTCATCATCGAAATTTCGAACACAGTTTTTAAAATAGGTAAGTTGTTAGTTTTGGTTAAAATTATTAAGTTTACTACAAACAAGTGTTTACCCTCTGTGTATTTCTTAAGTTCGAAATTATGTTCGAAAATTCGAACATTGCTCCTGAACTTAAAAATTTGCTATTTTTTGCAATAGGCTTTTAAATTATGTTCGAAATTTCGAACATAATATACTTCTAATATAGTAAAGTTGCTAATCTTTGTTAAAATTATTAAGTTTACTGGAAACAAGTTTTTACTCCCTATGTGTTTCTCAAGTTCGAAATTATGTTCGAAAACTCAAACATAGCTCCTGAACTTATAAATTTAATATTTTAAATTTCATTGCTACAGGTGTTTACTTTCAATGCATTTTGTAAGATCGAAATTTTTTCCTTGATTTGAAAATTTCTAACAAAGTAATTTAATTTTTTGTTTGTTTTTTAGCTTTTTTTTCTCAAATCTTATTGTATGTTTAAAGGACTTTTACGTGGACATTTTTAATGTATGAGCAAGTACTTGTATATTCGTATTTGATAAAAAAGAATAAATAGAATGTGTAATTTTTCACAACCAAAGAATTCGGTATAAAAACCCTACAGTTCTGTAACAAGTCGGAATCTTCAGCTAAATGATTAATGAATTGTCCAAATAAAATTTTAAAATATTTTTATTTTTATATGATTTTCATCATATAAGAATACCTAAAAAATCTAGCAACTTAATATTTGAATATATATGGAGGAGAAAAACTCAACTGCACTTCATCCAATTAGCTTAAGCGTTCTATAGTACACTATCAAAATACTCATCAAGCATTGTGATAGTGTTTGTGAAAATACATTTTGACGATTGATGGAAAATCAAATAATTTAAATTTTTAGCATGCTTGATGTCACATTTTGATGTGTTTATGGTGCTAGTTCTTCAAGCACGAACATGCTTTAAACGAGATTTTAAGTGGAGCGGTTGTCTAAAATGAGGGATGAAAGAAAAGTTTACTGATTATTGTTCGCTCTTTACAATGTAAATCGTGAACGCAAATATAAAACACGTATAATACGAAATTATATTTGAAAGTTATAAACAAAAAAGGCCTGATTTATAAAAATTATTAAGGCTTTATGCAGGCTTAATAAGAAAAATTTTGTATGAAAATCTGTTTTATAAAGCGTTAATAATTTGTATACTCCTATATAAAGGTGGAAGAATTTTTGGATAAAAACTTTCGGATTTAAAAACTTAAATTAACGCGACAACAGCCCATCAAACTCAAAATGAATTTTCCGCTATTGATATGTATATGCTGTTGATAGCAGAAACTCAAAATGCATGCTTGACGGGTCATCCAGCGTGTGTATATCAAACATCAAGCATATTGATCATATCTAGAACGCTTTAAAACTACTTTTGAAAAGCGAACATTGTTGCTGCCAACACCGCTGGGTAAACAAAGATTATTTCTTTTATGTACGAGTTTTGAATGCACATTCACGTTATTTATATCCAGAAGGTGGAGTATGAATGCCCAGGAGTATTTATTTATACTCTGTTACACATTGTACTCATAAGTACTCATGCATGGAAAATTGCTTGGCTTTTATTTTATTTTGTATCAAAAAAATAAAAAAATACTTTGTATTCGAATTGCAGTATGTATGTGGATGCATGTGGCTGGTCCGTAGCAGCTGATGTTGCAGCTAACGATGCTTTTTGTTTCCCTTTTAGTTTTTAATATGATTTTAGTGAAAAAAAAATGCTTTATGCTTATAGTTGAAGTTTTCATAGGAAAATTCTTGAAACAAACTAAAACTTTAGTTGGAAATTTTGCAAAACAAGCAAATATTTTAAGGCGCAACAAATCTGTACAAAATTTTAAAATTTAATAAGGAAGATGAATATGTATATAATCAGAACAACAATCAATATGTACGCAGCTTCCAGCAAAATAAAATGGCAGTGATTTTCGGGGAATAAATTTTTCAATACTTCCATCAAGTATTAAGTTGTGTTAAGAATTGTCATTTATACAGATTTACTTTTGCAATTTAAGAGATAGTGCTGGGGTCTAATCGTCGCTTTCGATAACGTGCTGATTCGATCACAATTTTTTTTTAGTCACTATTGAATAATGTAATAATATGGTTCGATATCGAATGCCATAATCTCAAAGTGGAAACTCGTGATCCAATCAGTTCGTTATCGAAAGCGACAATTAGACCCCTGGTCTCAACTATTCCAATGTTAATTATGCTTTTCTACCAAAATCAATTTAGGAAAATTCTCTATCCATATTGCTTTATTGTACTTTTATATTCGCCGCCACTGTGCTTTGTTCTTGCTAGTTAATATTTATATATTATTATTGACCTTATCAGTCTATTGCAATTTGCAACATGTTGTTCATTTTTTTTTTGTTCTTTTTTTGTAAACTTATATTATATTTGAAAATATCTGCTGTCATGTTTTTGCATTTGTTGGACAAAAATTTAAAGCCTTTGCTTAACAAACTTTTGAAATACTAAATGCCAACTGAGCATGACTATACAGTGTTTTTAATCCCTTTTTATAAATTTAGGACACAACAACATTATAATCACATATAATAAGATTTATAAATTTAAATATTGTTCGTCGGCACGCCATAACTAGACGCAAAAAATTTAACATGCCAATCATCATTTCATAGATATTAATGATGATGATCATTATCGTCTGTGTACAGCATATTTTTGCCATATAACTTAATTTGCTTCTTTTTGTCATACTCGTATAATCATAGTAAATTTTTATTTTACTCATTTTTGTTGCATAACGTACGAGTATCGTGCCCCCACAATTTTGTATTGAATATTGAACAAGTGTTCGGTAGACATAGATAGGAAAATATGTAAAGGGTCTTTCAGTAAGTCCTACCTATCTTCCTATATTGTTGATTTCTATATAATCCAATTCTAACCAAATTCACGTGCTTGCCAATTCGCAAGCTTTAACAACATGGCCGCTATCAACAGTAAAAGTTCGGAAGTCCCTATTACGAGATCCTTTATATACATTTGTATGCATAAACGTGCTCAGAACCTTTACTACATGGAGAGAAAATATTTTACACATTCATCGCAAGGGTGTGTGGAGTTTCCATTTAATAAAATTTGTTTTATAATTGTTACGGGGAATTAAAAGAATTAAATACGAAATTTCAAAATGTGTTTTTTTAAATCAATTGGAAGAATTAAAAAAGATGAAGTTCAAAGGAAAAATCATTAAAATAATAATAATCATGGATGTTAAGGGCGATAAATTTGTTTATGATAGTGATGAAATAGTTTAGTACTTTCATTTTTAAATAACTAGATATTTTGTATTGTTTTAATTATATTCATTGCTTTTAATTTATGCAAATATGTTAAATAAACAAACAAAAAAGGAAAATTTGAGTTCAAATATCACAAAACAACTAACATATGATTATAATAAATTCTTAATACTTTTGACCACACAAAACTTACAACTCTTGCATTATCTATTTGTCAAGTCGAATTTAGAAATCAAATTTTATCTTTTTCAGTTTATAAAATTTTATAGCTATGCTACTTATGTCACGATACAGGAACTAGGACGTGACATTCGTAACAATATTAATCGACACTATTTCAGTTATAAATTTATTTTTGTTTTGATTTATTTGTACTTAAAACCAGGGTACGAAAACAAACGAAACTAATTGTTTTATTTTGTTTTGTTTCGTTCTTTGAAGCGAGTGAAACGAAAACAATGAGAAGGATTGCTCAATTTGTTCTTGTATTGTTTCCGCACATGAGCACAAACCGGCGAATACAGCCCATTGGCTGTAAGCCGGCTAACAGCCGCCGGCCACAAACAATACATTAATTTAATCGCACGCCACTGGAAAAGAAAATAATATGAAAATAAATAAGTTTGAAACGTTTTGAATTGCATTGTTATTTAACACATTAAGTTTGTTTTATATAGCTTAGCAGTATAGCTATAACCAGGTGTCCTAAGACACCTCTCTTCTTTTTTTTTTTTGTTAAGCAAAGTCTATATGCTTATGTCTAGAGGCTTAACAAATGCGCTTGTAAATACATTTAGACTTCGGTGCTTTTATAACGGGACTTTACTATTTAGGATTTAATCTGATTTCGTTATATTGAGGCATTTGAAGGAATATTTCGCTATATAGAGGCTTTTTTGCTCAGAATTTGTTCGTTATAGCTATAGTGTATTTTTGTATGAAAAACTTTGCAATAAAGAGGTTTTCTCAAGCGATTTAATAAAACATACGTTATATTAAGTTTTTCGTTTTAAAGAAGTTCGTTATGACGAATTTTTACTGTAGTTGGAATTGTTCCTCGTGAAATATTTCAAGCGGAATTTTATTCATGATTGCCCTGATGGTGTAAAAATTTCCATACAAATATCTTTTAAACTCAATTCATGAGTGAAAAATGAAATATATTTAAGAGCATTTTTCGCAGTGTATCATCAGCAGCAAGCATCTGTTGTATTTGCGCCAGTGTTAGGCAAAATGCCATACTTTAGGGCTTTTATTGGCTAAAAAAAAAAAAAACACATGGAAACCAGATATAGAAAAATCCTTACAAAATTATTCATCTTCAATCGCTTTAAAAGTTTGGTTTTATTCCTTAAAATGGATGTATTAACTTTTTTGAATTTGAGGCTCCTGGTCTCACCTGATGGTGACATCGTTCGATCGACTTACATAATTACCATAAGTAATTTCAATAGGAATGAGTGAGAAGGAAATCATAATAATGATGAAATTACTCTTACTCTTTCATCATTAATAATGATGAAATTACTCTGTACGCATTAGACATTTGATCGCCAAGGACTACTGGGTAATTTTAAATAAACAGTGTTTTTTTTCAAATCTCTTGAAGTAAAATTGTGCCTTTTAAGTTCATCTCTATTGAGTGCATTCAGTGGGAAAAAGCTACCGAAGATGCAAAAAATAGTTTATTCGTTAGCTTTTTTTCTCTTTATTTTGATTGCGCTTTCACAATGCGCGCCTAAAGACTGAAGTAAAAAAAAGGCAGTAAAAGCAGAAGAAGAAGCCCGTTCAAGTGATATATAGATGAAAAAAAAACGGTCTGTACAGTCCAATAAATAAATCTTAAGATTATTAAAAGCAATACTCTTTTTAGCACCACTTACTTCAATTGCTTAAAAAAGCTTTCAGGGAAATATAATATAAAAAAGCGAAGCATATATGGGCATTTCCACAGGAAAGTCAACTTTTTGTAGCGTGCGACACCAAGCAAGTATGCTTGTTTTTTTTAACTACACTTTTTTTTTTACTTATTTATATATTTGTGCAGGCGGTCAGTAGCTGTACGTTAGGTAAAATTTTAAGAAAAGTCGAGTCACGTTGTTCAGAAATACAAGGTGAATTGCTTGCTGTCGCACGCGACAAAAAAGTGGAATTTCGTCTATTTTTCGTGCCACAAATTTTTTCGGGAAAATAAATTTTTTATGAAAAAATTTAATGGACTATACATTTTTCATTTTTTGTGCAAAAAAATGTATATACTATACATCGTTTATTTTTCGTGCCACAATTTTTTTCAGGAAAATAAATTTTTTATAAAAAAATTTAATGGACTATACATCATCCATTTCTTGTGCAAAGAAATTATATACTACTATTTTTCGTCCATTTTTCGCGTCAAAAATTAAATAGAAAATTCATCGTCCATTTTTCATGCAAAAAAAAATTTTATGAAATAAATTAAATTGACCATACATCGTCTATTATTCGTGCCACAAATTAAATGGACTATGTATCGGCTATTTTTCATGCAAAAAATACGATGTATAGTCTATTTAATCTTTTTCATGAAAAACTTACCTATATATAGTCCATTTAGGTGTGCATGAAAAATGGGTGATAAATAGTTCATTTAATTTTTTCCATAAGAAATGGACGATGTATAGTTCAATATTTTTTTCAAAAAAAATTTAGTTTCATTAAAAATAGACGATACATATAGTCCATTTAATTTTTGGCACGAAAAATAGACGATGTATAGTCCATTTAATTGTTTGCATAAATTTTTTCATATTAAATTTATTTCAATGAAAATTAGACGATTTTTTCATAAAAAATTTATTTTCATGAAAAATAGACGATGTATAGTCCGTAAAATTTTTTTCATAAACATTATTTTTGCATCAAAAATGGACGATCTGTTGTAGTTAGTTCATTTATTTTTTTTTTCCAAACTTTATATAGCCTATTAAATTTATATGATCCCTTTATTTAAAAAAATAAATTATAATAGCATTTTATTTGCAAAATTTGGGTTACCTCACTTTGCTAATAAGCGGCTCATGCTATACAGAGATCTTGCAAGTAACTAAAAATTCCTCTATAAACAAACCTTACAAATCCAAACAATGTTGTACAATATGTTGTTGTTGTTTTCTTCTGCTGCAATATCGCTGAAGACAAACATTTAAGTTTTAACTTGACTTAATGACTTCTACATTGGAAAGAATAAAATGGAATAAAGACGCCCCTTATTAAAGTCTGTAAAGTAATGATGATATGATACTTTGACTTATTTTATTTTATTATTTACTTGAGAATAATATGGAAATAATTCTAAGATATCCTTGACCTTTCTAGTTTTAGTTACTTTTAAGTATTTAAATCTATTACAAACACATTTTTCCATTTTATAAAAAAAATAAAATATAAATGGAAAAAAAATTCTACAAACTTTTCAACTTTAAGTTACAAATTGATAAAACTTTTAACAAATTAACAGAACTTAAATTTGAGTAAGTTGTATGTATGTATATACAAACTTACTGGTTGTTTACATGTGGCAAAATTAATACGCGCGTGTGTGTGCGTGTGTGTGTGTTGTATGTTTCTGTCCTTGTTCGTATTCGTATGGGTGTGTGGTTTCTCTAGGAAACGGATGTAAATTATTTGTTATATGAATTAAAGCTTCTTTCTTTTTGTACGATTGCAAAGGATATTCTTGTAATTATAATTGCAGTTGCAGAGTTAGTGTTGGTAGCATAGTTGTGCGAGTATTATTTTCGTTATTGCCATGGTTTAACTGAGAAAACAATTTAGTATTAAGTAATTATTTTTAAGTACGAGATTAAATTATTTATTAAGAAGTCTTAAAATGCAATAAAAGTTTTCAAGTTTTTATGCACTTGTGCAAGGAGGCCTAAGTTAAGCATTTGAAGGGGAAATTTTGTGTATGTCCTGTGTGTGCGTTTGTCATGCAAAGGCAGTGTTGAGTGCTTTGGTACAAATACTTGTATAGTCTGTATTTATACATGTATATTTTTCGCACAGGAAAGAGCTTGCAGTTGCATGTTTGTGATTTTCCTTTTAAATTATTGCTTTATTACACTGAAATATATAGCAAATATCTTAAACTACACTTGATAATGTTCTATTATTATGTAGTCATAAATACGCATATTTAACAAATGCCTTAAACATACATACACACATACATATAGGTGACACCTTCATTTATACAAACTAACACACAAAATTTATCCCAATTCACATTTACATATATAATTGAAATTTACATTTACTTGAAAAGACTTAAACTTGTTTAAAATAAATACAAAGCAACAACACGTTAAGAACAATTTGCATATTAATTTTATTATCCATTACTACAATTTAGTTCATACAATATGAACCATAGTTTTGTGTCAGCAACTATTTCATTAGCAGCAAAGTAGATCTTGAAGGAAAATAAAGATTATTTAAAATACAAAAAAACAAGATTGCATTATTTGTAATTTATTAATGAGTTGTTAAGTTTAGCTTGAAATTATAAGAGTTTATTGCAGGCCACAATTGAATTGAAAATATATTTCAATAAAATTAAAGACCTTGGACTTTTTCTTAATCTTTATAGTTTGGTCCTTTCTTAAAAATAATGGTAGACCTAATATAATATAGAGGACTAGTATAGTATATTGAAAGGCCATTTTGGCCATTTCTCTCCAGAAATGGACCTGTTGCGTATCATTTAATATCGTACTATTTCAACAAAGTTGAAAGACATTTAATTGAAACTTAAATGCCCATCATTGTATAATTAAATCCTACTTAAGTTTTAAGAGCGTGGTCGTATTACAAAGAATTTCCTTTAATTTTATTAATATATAACATATACAATATATAGTTTCATATCATGGATAAAATAAATAGAAAAAAGCGTTATGATGGATGCTCTTTTTGTTTCATAAAATGTGTTTTTATGCAATTTTTGTTTTCTGCATTTTGATAATCTAACTTTCTTATTTATAATAAACAGATGTTGTTTGAAAAGCCTTCCATAATACTGGGAAATTTTGTAGTGCTGCCGTACTTTCAATGTAATTTAATAAGAATTTTAATTAAGCACTGAAAAAATTAAACTAGATTTAAGTGCAAATTAAGTTTAAGTGCCAATTAGCTAAATGACATACATATAATAGAGAACTCAATTATTGGGCCTTAATCAGATAGAACTTTTAAAACATAAAGGACATGAAATCGCACTCCATTTTCCCTCCTTTTGAAACGGTCTTGTAAAAATACCCTTTATAAAATATTTTATGAAATACTTGAGTCATGAATGTATTCTGTTTTTTTCTATTTAACTTTCAAGGCCTCATTAGTCTTTACTTTCTATTGCTGTATTTTAATACTCACTTTTTCTGTAATAACTTACGAATATCAGCTGTTTCTGACCAACAAAGAAAATATGATGAATTTTTCGTCGTCCATTGTTGTGTTTCAATAATGTCAATAATGTCACTTACAATTACTTAACAAGTTTCTGATTTTCACAAGTTGAACCGAAACACAACAGAACGAAACAGTAAAACTATCGACTTATATAAGATTTCTATAAACAAACAAAAAAGAGGTCAGCTGATTCGTAACAGTACAGAAAGTTAAAACTGATTCTGCCTTCACTTTTTGTATAAAAAGTTTTAAAAATATTCATACTATTAATTATAATAATAATTTGAATACTAATGCTCCCGCAACAAACAAAATAAATTCTTGTTTATATGTTTTAATCACACACTCTTATTTCAGGATTAAAATCGTACCTTTTTTAATGCCGCTTACAGATACTTACAAAAGACCCACATGTGCGCACAGAGATTGTATTGTTCGTTTGTCACAAGAATGCCATAAATTGAATCTATTGTTTTGCTGTTAAGGGCAAAAATATATTTACTTATTTTACTTTTAAGAAATAATGTCATTATTAACATTTGGGAATTTCGAAATATATTTATGTAAAAAACTTAAAACTTTTAATCACCTTTTGTCTATTTGTCAACATGGATACAAAACAATATCGAGCCCTTTTTTCGATTTTATCGTAAGCGACATGTTATCGGAAATACACATAGTTTAGAATTATCAAAATGGCAAAATTGTTGATAACTTTTAGGATACAGGCTGTACAATTTTATCGTAAAGGACAATTTACGTACAAAAACAAATTTGAATATTTTAAAAAAATCTTCTCCTGAAAAATTAAATTTTTGTCGCTTACAATGAAATCGATTGTTTGTTAAAATCGATAGTGTTTTGCATTGCTTACTTCAAATTATTATCGATTAGTATCGACGACTGTCAACATATGATTGATTTGCCCTACACAAAAAAGTTGACGGCGACATTTTGTTTTTTTAACTACTTTGAATTTCTCACCGCCGTTTTTTATAACGGCTTGAGTTGACTTGAAGCAAACAGTAATTAAACATGAAAAACGGAATTATTTAAAACAGTGTTGCCAGTTTGAGGGATTTTCCCCGAATTGGGCATTTTTTTTTCTCGATTAGGGATGAAAAGTTTGTATTGGGGAGCTGGGGATTTGTTGGGAATGATAACCAAATTTAAGGGAACTTTTTTTTTATAACTGATGGTAACAAGAATGATTTTTGAACTAAGAAATATGCGTTTGGCAAGTCTAAAAATGTATGTTACTTTTAATAGTGAATGGTTTCTAATAAAGAAGAAGTATCAAGGCAGATTAACCAATAATGAACACTACCAAAACAAAAATACGTAACAAAATGTAATATGACTTGTTGGAAGCACTTCTTACAATAAACACACACTTTAAAAATACATAATTCAATTTGTTGTGACAAATTTAATCCTTCTGCTGAAATGCTAAAGCTTTTTAATACAAGTACTATGTACAACAAAATTTCTAAAACTGATGAATCGGAAGATTTCGAGTCTGAAGTTTTTGAAATGGTAAACTTTGGTTAAAAATTTTTTATACTTTTGTAAATTGAACTATGTATGTGTAATTTTTTCTTTACAAGTTTTACAAGTACAAATTAAATTAATATGAATGTGGATAAAGCTATCGATATAAATGAATTTTATTGAATAAATATTTTAGTTTTGTCATTAGTTTTTATATAAAATTAAAAAAATTTAATTTTTTTCACAAAAGAAAAAATGTGAATAAAAAAACTCAATTTGGGGATTTTTGGGGATGACAAATCAAAAATTGGGGATAAGCTCTAAAAAAACCACTGGCAACACTGATTTAAAATAGCAACTGTATAACCAAGAAGTTTGAGAAATTAGTGGAAGAGTGTCATACCTATCCTGCAGTGGAAGTTTGCAGTGGCACTTGTGCCCAGTGATTTTAAAGAATACTAGTATCTATATAATTGGAAAATTATTAAATTTTCATGGCAAATCATAAGAACTAGTGAGCGTAAATAGTAAAATAAAAAATTAATTACTAGAGGGTTCAAGTTAAGAAGAAAATGGTCTCCAAAAAGTCTTAATGTCAATCTGCGGGTGGAGAGATATTTAAGCAAACATCTGAAATTGTTGTGGCTTCCCTCTAGTCTGAATTTATCTCACAAATAGAAAATATTTTAATTTTTAATATTTTTTTTTTTTCAAAAATAATAACAAACCACTACACAATTTATTAAAAAATTGAGAGATGTGTATTTCATATGTTAGAAGTAAATTCTTATTGAATTGATGATGTTAACACTTAAATGACGGCGACGTTGACGACTACAATCAGAACAAGGGTGAATATTTTCTTGGTTTTCATAAAACTCCAGTTTTCAGTTATGCGGTTTTTGCCACAAATAAACACATTTTGTTTGTACTAGATGCCAGACAAATATTGAGGTTAAAACATTTGAAAATATAAAAGCCATTTATAATAAACTTTCATGTACGAAAATGTACATACAAATGTATGAATATTATATGCGAGTAAACATGGGTGTATGCATGTACATATGTGGATTTGCACATTAGAATATATTTATAAATGCTCGTATGTGTAGGTGTCTAAAATATAAAAATTCAAGCATAATGATTCTAAAAAATACAAAAAAACAGGTGTAGGTATTGAGAAGTTTCCGAAAGCTCAAAAAAAACAAACAAAAAGGTTACTCGTATTAAATACTTAAATATCGCAAATAAAAGAAGATTCATAAAAAAATTTGTTAAAACAAGAAATTATAATATTAGTTTTAGTAAAGTTTTAAGTCGTAAGCTAATTTTTTTTAAATGCTGAACTTATTATTTATACAATTTAAAATCGCTTGTAAAGGGTGTTTTTTTTAGAGTGTCACAACTTTGAGTTGGCATCACTGCTTTATTTGAGCACCCATTTAACAGCTGATAGTTGCTTATTGTTAAGTTTGCTTTTATATATCATAATTTTATAAATCATATTTTTTTTTTCTTCACTTGTATGCACTGTAAATACTCATAAAGGAAATTACCATTCAATTTATATTTCATAAAACTTCAGTTTATTCCTTTTCAATTTACCCACTTATTGTGTCATACAATGCTAACTTTAACTTAGTTTAGATTTTATTACAATCGTTATAGTTGCATGTAAATATAGTTTTACTCTCATAATGGCTCAGGTAAATGTAAACTTCCCGCATTTAAAAAACTAAAGTTTTATCCCAAATACATGAACACAAACACATTTTTAATCGCACACTACAACCATAAACTAACGGCAACTCATGAATTATTTTGAAAAAAAAAAAAATAAGTTTCTAGTTTTTACACACAAACAAAAGGACATGTTTGGGTGTGTGGGTTTCTCAGACTTAAATCCATATGAAAGTTTTTATTATACGTATGAAAACGTATTTAAGTGTGTGTGTGTGTGTGTGTGTTTTTAGGATTTTGACTCACTTTACCAGTAGAATAAATGAAATATATGTATTTTAAATTAATAGTTGCTGTAAATAGTTTGTAAATAGAGCTCAAATTGTTTGAAATTATTTATGTGAAATTTACATGAGAGGTTCAGGCGACACTTTTAGGTTATTGCATTTAAAACTACTTGTTAAAAATTGATAAATGTATTCTGAAAGATGAATAAAGTGCAGACAGAGTAGGCAAAAAAAAAATTATAATCAATAATGAGAATTTCATCATATAATATATTTAGTATATAAATTGTAATTGCACTAGAATGAATTTTAATCAGGAATAGTTTCTCAATCGGGCTTAAGTTCAGTATTTTCAACTCTTATAGAATGAAATATTTTTTTTATATATTTTTTTATTAAGTTAAATAAACCCGACTAAATAGTAATAATATCTTTCACAAATTCTTTAAGGTAGAAATGTTTCCAAAATGCATAATTAATTCCAAAAGTATAAACAACCAAGAGTATTCTTTCGTATGAAATTTAGTTAAAACCCGAAAACTTTTAGTTATTATTACTTATAATATACATACTCATATAAATAACCTCAACACAAAAAATTAAACAATATTATTATTAAATTAAAACCAGTATTACCATACAAAATACTGGTTCTAAACTCTTAAAGTATACTTTGTTTTGACTATGACTTTGCGCCATTGTTTATATTTTCATTTAATTTTAATTTGATTTTAGTAAAACTCATTTAAAAATGATTCACAAAAGCCTAAATAAAATAATACAATTAAAAGTAGTATTAAACGTTTTAAGGTTTATTAGAGAACACTTTTAATTAAAATTTAAATTTAAAGTTTAAAAGTTCCTTCTCGCAAATAATTTTGTCAAATGCTAGAGGTCATGGCGTATACTCAATTTAATTTAATAATACTAATACGTTTGTAACACCAAGGTCTTAAAATAAGTACATACATATCCATACATACTTAAATATACATGTATATATGTATGTATGTATGCATGTATATGCAATAGTCATCTGCACGAATATACTCTCTTTTCGAATAACAGTAAAGCATTACCGTAAACACAAACACACTACTACAATATCAAATCAAGTTAACTCATGCACATAATATTTTTGAGCAACACATTAATTACTTGTTTGAGAGAGTGAGAGAGTAATAATATAACTCGATTTATTTTTCTCACATCTTATCATTACCTTCCAATAATTGAACACAAAAGTCAGGAAAAAGACGTCATTGTTTTAATAAATTAAACATTAAACAGCTGAAATTTTAATTTAAAAAAGTATAATAAATTTAAATAACTTCATCGATACAATATAAAGTCTTCCAATAGGAGCTTTCATTTTCATATGTAAAAAATTACCTGTATGTTAAAATAAAATTTTCATATAAATTTCTGACTAAAGCACACTTTTTTTCATGAAATTCTTTATCTCCAATTCACACATTTTCGAGGACATACTTCTAAAATTCCATCTATGAAGTCATGAAGCGCTTGTAAAAATTGTTTTAGTCCTTATCTTTAAAGTAGTAGTAAAAAAGTGTAAAGGTGTTAAGTCATAAAATCTCGGTGGTCAATGTGATCGCCTCTTCGAGAAATCTTGTGGCCAAGGGCAATATTATCTTTACTTGTGTGGCACGTAGCGGCTGAATAGCGCAATCTATTTACCGCAACAGTTGTTCCAGCCTCATTTTCGAAACAAAAAATAAGGTCCAATGCCAATGAGCCCGCCAAATCAAAACCCTAAACAAACAGTCACAAGTTAAAGATGGAGAGGCTTTTCAAAAATAATTCCTCGGCTTTCTTGTGTTAACTGTAATTTTAAACCCTTAGGGTCTGATTCATAAAAAATATTTTGTCTTTATAAAAGGTTTATTAATCAAATTTTCTTACAAAATTTGTTTCATAAACCTTTTATTAAACAGAAATATTTTTTATGAATCAGGCAGTTAAGATTTAAGTCCTAATGCAAATTACGGTCTAATGGCGCTCGTTAAAAGCGAAATGGACAAACCTGGGCTGCAGCAGCAATATTCTCAGATCTTAATCTTGTGCGAAGTGCATGAATTCGATTCTTTACATCAATTACTTGTCCCAAAAGCTAAAATTGTTTCACTAGTTTCACAATTGTCGAGAAGACGCTTCAGGACAACCCAAAAATGCTTTAATTTTGCGAACTGTGAATTTTAAACATTTCAATGCGTTGTTGAAGCTAATACCTCTCCATTTTTTTTAATGGCGTAGATTTTGATGGTCATCCGTTAAGGATGACTCATGACAACTGTTAAACAACTGTTAATTTTTACCCTGTATTTATACTTTTTGAGAAAAAAAATCAGTCTTGACTTAGTCTCAGTTCACACTAGTCAAGTCTTATTGCTTAGCTTATAACTTTTTCTTCTTTGAACTTTCATCGGCGTTCACACAGTTCAATTCTTATATTCCAGCTCATATTTTTTATGCATAATCTTGTGTATGCATGAGTGCTTTTTTAACATTACGAATGGGAAAGCAAAACGTATTGACAGTACATGAAGCTCGTTTCTTTTCCCCACGCCTCTCTCTCTCTCTCCCACAAACTAATCAGATTAGCAATAAGACTTGCTTTGTGTAAACTAGGACTTGCTGCACAATTGACTTGATATGGTATGGTAGAACTATAATCGTAAAAAACCTATTGATTCAATTACATAAATTGAAATCAATTGATTTTCAATTGGTATTAATTACAAAATACTAATTGAGATAAGAAAGATTTAATAAAAATGTCTCGTAAAAAGTTTTTACGCTTCTCACATTAAAAAAAATTTAATTGTTTCCCACTGTTCTTATACATTCTTGTTATGACAAATATTTAAAGAATAAAAACAAATATTTTGTCAAATTGTGAGCAGTCAAGCAATTCACAAACTTACACAAGCAAATGCATACAAACTTTTTTACACACGCACACACACACACACACACACACATTGATAATATTAAGAGTGGGAGGAACAAAACATGTCAACAACAACAAAGTAAGAATAATGGAAAAAAGTATTGCATACCTTAAGGGATTAAACAAAAGCAAAACTCAAAGTGTTGAAACTTTAAAATTAATTTAAATGACTTGTGACACAAATTATTTTTTTTATACTGTCACGTACACAGATATTTATTATTTTATAAGAAACAAATATTTTAAATTTTCTAATGATAACAAATAAACAACAAAATGTTGAAAAATCTTACGAATATGGCAAAAACTGACTGACATGCGACTGTTTAAAGTGTAGAAAATAATCGGGAGTGTCATGGAATCCAAGTCGATTTTGCGAACCAATATTGGTTGCATTTTGTGTCATGAAACCAATCCGCTGCTGTTATTTTCGAATGGAAATAGAAACGATATTCGAAGCAGCTATTGTTTATATTTTTATAATTGTTTACAATTTTAATTCTACTACTTTGGTCACATATAAAATGTATATATAGAAAATTTTAAAAATTGCTGTATTTTTAAATAAGTATACAATGAGCGTTGCTGTTGTTGTATATTTTTTCTATTACAAAAAGAAAGCTCAGAAAAGGTGAAAAGAAAACTTTTGCCAAATTCTTAAGAGGTTATTTTGCAGGTTAAAATATTTTTGAGATATATGGAATTATTTTGCAAAATTTTTTTAAGAAACCCTGAAAGCTGCAGAAGCAAGCCGACAGAAAATGCTGCGGAACTGGAAACAAATTTGTCACAGTGTCAGAAATATTATTATTTTTACCATATTATTGTTGTTTTTAAACATAAATTGTTGGCAGCAATTTTTTTTAGTTAAAGAGGAAAAAATCCTATAAAATCTTATTGAAAAAATTCTTTGGCTTTTAATAATTATTTTAAATTAAATCATAAATTTTCGTTAAACAAACCCTCAAGACAACTTTTACTTTCACAAAATCCTTGCACAATTGTTTTCCTATTTGTTGAAATAATTTATATCCTTTAAGGATTTGTTAGTGTGCTGGCAAAAACATTTCTGTGTTTGAGTATTTTTAGATTTTGCTAGTATTTTTGTTTTGTTAAATAGATTTTTAGGCCCACCTAAAACTTTATTTAATCTCAATTTACTTATAAAGTTGCATTAATCTTGTATAAACCAACAACTGCAGTGTAGTAAGTAGTCAAAGTAATAAGAACTATCAGAAAGAGAAATTGAGTAAGAAAGGAAAAAAGTAAAATAAGAAAATATAAACTCTTAAAGACAGTCAAGATAAAATTTGTTATAAAATTCGGTGCTTTCTGGCTGCCGATTTTTGGAATTAGCAGTGCAAAAAAGTTTGCACTGGCACTAGCTCAAGTAAATAAATATTACTGCTCAAGTTTTTCACTGGCTGTTGGTAACAAAAGTGTTTATTGGCAAAAGAGTTACAATTAAAACTATCCATGCATGCCAGGCAATTGCAAAACGACTTTAAAGGACTTAAGGAATTTTTTTGCACTTTTTGCTCTCTTTAACAAACAAATTAGCGTCAAACTGCAAGAAAATGATAAAATGCCGCAGTTTATAATTAAAGCCAAAAAAACATATCAAAACTTCTGTAAGTAGAGTTTTAGCAAAAGACTTTTCAACAGCGAAACTATTTTATAAAAGCAGAAAAACCAAACAAACAAACAAACAACAAACATTCGAATATCTAGAGAGAAATTAACAAAAAGTTTTCATTGCATAATATTTTATTCTTGAATAAAATATAGTTTGCAAAGCAAATAGTTAATTTAATCCCAGCAAAAAAAAAAAAAGAAATCTGAAAATGAATCTTAAGGAATGATATTTTCATTACTTTCAAGCAATGCAAGTTAACTTCCAAGAATAACAAAGTACTGGTATGACAGAATTCTCCTTCTATTTATATTTACTTTAATATAAGTATTTCATGTTTGCAAATATATTTTTCGATTTTATTAACTTCTTTGAAAGTGTTTTTGTTTTGCTGGGATATCGTTCGTTTTGTTGATTTATGTTCTTCTTATTGTGCCCAAAATGTTTTTATTTTATTTTCGAGTAGTTCTTTTAGCAAGTTTTTCTAATAAAGAAAAAATAAATCATGGACAAAGTTATAAAATAAATCTCTTGTCTAACATTTGAAGATAAGTCCTGTACGTACGTACGTATTCTGAAGCAAGAGAATAAACATTGTGTAAATCTATTTATTCAAATGTTTATCTGCAGTCTGGCTATTCACACAGTTTAAGTCTGCCATACACGACATGTTTCTTATATCTGAAACTGAAAAACTTGATCGAATCAGCTGGTTATCGAAAGCGACTATTAGACCCCTGACATGTCAAATGTCAAACTGCAACACAAAATGCATACATGTCATGTGTTACCTTTGAAACATTGCTGCTGTAAAAGTCAAACTCAAAGTCGTCTGATGACATTTTAATTAGAACGTGTTCGATTTTCTTCTGACAAGCCTTTTGGCATCAGCTGTTTTTATTATGAAAAAAAATATGTCCTCCGATATCTATGCTGTGAGGAAATAGGCAGCCGGCTGAAGTTGATATATTAAAACGAAAAATATTTACATATTAACTATGTTTTGTTTAGACTTAAGATTTGAATACTTATTGCTGCTTCATTTATGACGATACAATAAATAAATTTTAGTATTTAATAACAATTATGTACATACAACATAAATAGCGTTGCATTATTATATTTTTAATTGGAATCTTCGAGTTTAAAGAAAAACTCTCAAAAATGACTAGAATACTTGTGGCGACAGCACACCCTTTTAAAAATGAGAACGAGAAATTGGCTTATGCAAAAGCTGCACGAATCAGCTGTTGGAAAAAGAAGAAAGTTGTCTTCGGACACCCGGTTATAGCTATGCTGCTTAGCTATATATATAAAACAAAATTAATGTGTTAAATAACAATGCAATTTCAAATCATTAAATTATATTTAATGATGATGTCAAATTCGCCGCAAATGTTTCAAAACGTTTCCATTTATTTCCCATCATTTTCTTTTTTTCTAGCGGCGCACAGTGTCGTATTTTGCTATAACAAGCGGCCAAAAATAGAAAGAGTTATTGTAAAAAATTTAAATTTGGCTCACATATTTGAATTGATAAAACGTAGCCAAATATAAAATTTTAAAAATTTATGTGCAAGGATTCGCATACTTCCCATATATCCTGAAATGAAAAAATTTCATAAAGTATAGGAAAACAGTTCGAGCTTCATAAAACTTTATATATTTATTGAATTTTACACATGAAAAGGTTTGGCCAAGTTTTATCAAAATTGGAGAAAAATGTCCTTGTTCCAAAAATTAAAAAATAGTGAATGCTGCGGCATACGAATCAATAAATGTATTGTTTGTGGTTGGCGGTGGCTGGCAGCCGATCGGTTGTGTTCTCTTGCTTGTGCTCATGTGCAAAAACAATACAATAAATAGCATAGATATAAAAACCCACCGAGCAATCCTTCTCATTGTTTTTGTTTCACTCACTTCAAAGAACAAAGCAAAACAAAATCAAACAATTTGTTTCGTTTATTTTCGTACTCTAGTTTTAAGTACAAAGAAATCAAAACAAAAATAAATTTATAACTGCAATAGTGTCGATTATTTTTGTTACGAAAATCACATCTTAGTAGTGTGTCGTGACATAAATAGCATAGCTATAATAATATAAACACTATATAAAAAACAATTAACATGTATATTTGCGACTAAGTATGGAAAATCTTCTAAAAAAATAACAATTTTGTGAAACATGCAGAATTACATATGAGTTGAAAAGTTGACATATCAGGGGCCCGTTTCTCAAAACTACAAACTAAAAATCTACAAATAAAATACACACAAAACAAAAACACTTTTACAAATTTTATTGTTGTTTTGTGTGTATTTTATTTGTAGATTTGTAATTTGTGTTTTTGAGAAACGGGCTCCAGATGTAAGAAACATGTCGTGTATGTCAGACTTTAGTTAGTGTTAAATAGTGTTTCTTCCCTACAGACTTTAGAGGTTTGAAAGAAGAGCATAAGAATTAAGACCGTTTGTATTTGAAACTTAAATATTTTAACATTTAAATGTGATTTAAAAAAGTTTGAATATCAGGTTCATACATGCAGTTTCATATACCTTATGCTAAAGAAAAAAAATCGATCTTATATCTAACTAATAGCTGTAGTTATTAGTAAATTCTAACAGTCTTATTTATAAAACTTATTAAGGCTTTATAAACGGTTTTTAAAACAAATTTTCATACAAAATTTTTCTTAAAAAGCCTTAATAATTTTTACAAATAAGGCTGTAAATAAGTTGTTTTTAAAATTCACCTCTTTAATTTTTAATGCATGTTTGTTTAATAAAATATTAAATTTGGCATAAAAAACTTCAAGTAATTCGAGCGCAGTGTACTCACTTGACTTCTATTTTATATATTTTATTACAATTTCCTCTGAAAAAAATATATTTTCTATTTTTATGTGATAATATTTGCCGCAACTTTCTGATGAAAAACAAATTCTTTTCAAAAGAAGATTTCTCTTGTTATTTCATTTAAGCACTTTTCGCAGCTGCATGAAAGAGCGATAACATGAAAAGTTTGAAATAAAAAATACAAGCAATATTATGAAAGATTTTCCATAAATAGAACACAATTGCGGTTATGGCTACGTTTGCATTTACTTGTCCAAAAAACATCTATTGTTTTCTACTTAAAACCCAAAGCAATCTATAAAAAGTTCTCATACTAATTCCTACAAAATTCATACTAAAGCTTAATTACTACTGCAAACAGATTTTAAATTTTAAACAAAAAAAAAACAAAAATTTTTCTGCATAAGTTTATATAATAAGAAATCCTCAAACTTGGTAGACAAAATAGTCACTGTGTTCTCCTTATCCTTAGCAAGTCATTGTGTAGCAGTGTTATATCTTGGAAGTTGGAAGTTTTTCTAGTCTGTCTTTTTCCTATTTCCTATCCTTTTATACTTACTTACAGTTTGAAAAACTGCATAAAATTTCATGCATCGAACAATTATGTTGTAAAAAAAAAATAAAAGGATAAAACTACAACAATTGTAACAGCTCAATAAGGATTATTATCTAAATAGCAAATTCGGGTGGTTGGTTGTTTTTCCTAGTTGTTGAAAGAAAAAGCTTAAGAAAAATTAAGCTTATTCTTTCAACAACTGAGGAACAAATTACCAGGAAATTGGCTACTTCTTTGTTGCTTTAAATTGTTACAAAAGTTGGATATAAAACTAAAAGTTTCCTTACAATTAAAAATGTTCTCTCAGAAATATTAAAATTTTGTTTTAGAAAATATAAAGTTATCTTAATAGAAGTTTCTGAAGTAAACTTTATTTTCAGCTTCAGACATCGTATGAAAATTTTTTATACAAAAAAAATTGTGTTATCCATAGAAAGTTTTTCTTTAAAATTTTGTCTTATAAAAATTTGTATGATGATAACGAGCTTTTGCTGTAAAACAATTTTGTTATTGCTAAGTTTTAATTTGAAAAACTTTGCTATCGATACAATAATTGAAATGTATTTGCTGGTAGTTTGAACCAAATCATCAGTAGACTTCAACCACAATTTTCAACAGTCACAAACCTCTTACTTTATGCACAGACTTTCAAAAACTATATGAGAATTCATAAAATAATAATATTTTTGAAAATCACTAAAGAAAAAATAAGCTTAGTAGGCTTTGAAACTAATACAAAACCCAGCAAATAATTTATATTCAGGTGAACTCATTTTATTTTTCTACATCCTTATACAATTAGAAATCCATCAAAGCCTACTAAGATTATTAATGAAAATTTTTTTTTCATTGATACACATTTTTATCTAAAACGAACCTTCTGTTAAAAATTTTGTCAGGGATAACAAATTCTATAGCGCAAATTGCTAGCAACATTTTTTTTTAAACACTTCTCTGGTGTAAAATTTTGTTCTTTTGTCAAACATTTTGTTATCGATAAATAACATTTGATGTACAAATTTTTGTTATCGATAGCAATTTTGCTTCATTAAAAACTTTGTAATTATTACATATTTTTGCATGGAAAATTTCGTTATGGAAAACAAACTTTTACAAAAAAAAAATATATATATATTATCGATAACAAAATATTAAGAAAAAAAATACTTTATATAAAAAATTTTCATTGATATTGATAACAAAATTATTATTGCAAAACTTATACTATCGATAATAAGTTTTATGTGTAGAAAAATTTATTTAGAGAAAAAAGTAAATTTCAAGGATATTTATTATTGAAAAATAATTGTAATAAAAACTTAAGAAACTAAAAAATATTTTGTAAAATTAAACTGTTTATGGGTGTGAGAAAACTCAAGCGCAATTCATTTACTGGCTGATTCTTTAAAACGTAAAATAGTTTTGTGCGTGGCAATTTATATTTAAAACAACAAGAATATACAAAAATTGTGCTTTTTTTCATGTAAAATGTCAGATGGAAATTATTTTATGTTTTAATGAATCAGGCAGTTAGTTAGTTCATTTTTCTAAAAATATTTTACTACAACCATTTGAGCTTATATGTATGTATTTAGTAATTCTCGTTTACATTGTGCATGTTTTTATTTATGGGTATGAAGTTTCAAGAACTTTCACTGGATTATAATGCTGCGTTATTAGTCGACATTAGCGCCAACGAACCACAACGAACAACGTAACCAGTTGCTCCATTAACCGAAAAAAAATTTTATATATATTTATACATCTTATACGAGTACTAAACTTACTTAAATTTACGACCTTCCTTCATTTAAACTTACACAAAATTTAAAAAAAAAATAAATAATTTGCACTCAGTCACAACTGGAATCTTGTTAAAACTTCATAATATTTACATACTTTTATGTGCGTATGTGGCAGAGAAGGAGAAGAATTTGTAAAAAAAAATGTGAAGCGCAATAAATTGCATAGTAAAACACTACTTTTATGGCTGTTTCCAAGTTAAAATACAAAAAGTAAAAGAGCAATACTTGTAATCATTAAAATTCACATGGAGCGAAGATGGATTTTTTATAGTCAGAAACTTTTCTATTTGTTTTTGTTCCACTCGTTGTGATTGTTTAACATTTAAATTGCTTAGATTAGCACTTTTCATAGCGGGCGGCCAAATAATGTGTTTTGTAAAAGTATGTAGTTTTTGTCAATGTTTTTTTTTATATCGCTTTTCTTATTTGCATCCTGATAACTAACTACGAGTACATATGTATGTATGTATGTACGAGTCTGTATGTACGTGCAAGCAGTTCAAGCCAGAATATCAGTAAAATGTTGTAGAGATTTAAGTTCCCCTTTCAAGAGTTTTTTATTTGCAGCAGGGAAAGTAAATTTTGATGTGGTGAATTTATTTCGCTTCTTTTATGTTGTGTTGAGTATGTGAGTGTGTGTGTGTGTGTGTGTATGAAAAGTTTACACCACCCTATCGGAAATTTGGCTAACTTTAAACTAACTTTAAGCTAACTTTTTCGCAACTAGTACTGCCTGACACTTGGATTACTTTGCAATGTAATCAACTGACTATTTTAACATTGCGATGTCCTAGGCGGTAGTCAATTGTCTCACTCTGCACTACTTTCAGCTAACTTAAAGTTGACTTTTTTTTAAATCACCTGGTAGTCAGTAAATTAAAAAAAAATTTTCCGGGGCTCGAACATGTATCATCACATGCTGTGTACTCAACGCGCTACCATTCGGCTAAGCTGCCATCTAAAATAGCAACAGCAAAATGTTAATACAAAACTGAAATGAGTTTCAAAGTAGCTGAGAATAAATTTGTTGGCTCTCATCAAATTTGATTACGTACTCAACTTAAGAGTTAATTTTGGGTTTATTCTGGATGACTTTGCAGCTAGCTTTTAGTCAGTCTAAGAAAAGCTAACTATAAGTTAACTATTTTTGTAGTCAACCACGCAATCTCCGACAGGGAATATACACCAGTAGCAGAATCTTTTTGTGACTGTTGTTAATAAATGCATGCCACTGCTTGCAATCTCTATTGGTTCATATGATTCACTAAAGCAATGAATCAGTATGATTATTTTGAATACTTCTTAAAACCCCTGCTGACAAATATTGTTTTATGTAATATTAATACGAGAAAACTATTAATTAATACGCCGTTTTATTAACTTAAGACTTCATCCAGTCAACATGCTTTTGTGAGTTATTTGCTTGCTATACAATACAATCAAACAACAGTAAGAATTTTTATTGATTTTTACTAATAACACTTAAAAAAAGAGAGTGAGTTAATGACAGTCAGTTGTTAGAGAGGCAAGACTGCAAGCAATATCATTAGTACATACTGATGTGTGGTCAGGCTTGTGTGTGTTGTTTGGCCTTCGATAAGTTTTTCGTTTCGCTCGCACTGGTTGACTGATCTGCCACGGATAACCGTTCAATCTTGCGGTTTTATGTGGAATTTCTTTAACAACCACGTTGCTACTTCCTATGTGAAGGCATAGTCGTGTTAAACTACTGTTAATAACATCTTGGGCATACTATGAAAATTTACTTTGTATAGTATATTAAATAAATAAATAAATAAAAAGCATTGTAATTGTGGAGTGGAGAGCGAAAGTGAATCAACTCATACAGATCTCTGATGTGTATCTGGAAAATTCCATAAGAAATCTCCGTTGAGGAAAATTATGGGGAAATAAAGTTTATGCGATATTTTTTAATATGAGATTCTTTAGTTTGGCAAGCTTTCAAAAACTCTATTTTTGGTGTCAAAAAGTAGTTGCAGTGATAGAAAATTTAGAAATGTTGGGACTGAGCATACACCGTATTTTATAAGTATTTATATCGTGCTTTTGATAAAATACGGCATATGCACTAAAGGCCTTATTCATAAAAAATATTTTTGATTTATAAAACAGGTTTCCATACCAAATTCGTTTTATAAACCCTTATAAAACAAAATTATTTCTTATGAATAAAGCCTAGATCACACTATCGGCACAATGTAATGCTTTTCGTCGGCTCAATGAAACAAAGTCATAAGTAATGAGCTAAATTTGCCTTATTTCTTAACTAATTGAAATATAAGGACATAATTGCACCACACTGCATTGGTAATAAAGCCATATAGACTTATTATAGAATTAATTAAGTTATAATGTCATTTTGGCTTATTACTTATGGACTTTATTGCAGTGAGCCGACGAAAATCGCTACACTGTGCCGATAGTGCGATCCAGACTTAAGGCAGCAATTGTATGTTTGCAGCACACAACGAGATTTGTATTAAAAAAATAAATACGCATTACTCATTGACAAAAACCCTTATACAACAGTAAAAAAATTTATTTTATTCCATATGAAACATGTGAATTTGTATTCTTTTTTATTCTTCCCACTTTGTACGTTCCAATTCTTTCCACTGAATACATTTAAAAACGTAAAAAAAAATTTTTTTTTTTAATTTTCCTTGCTCTGGCTACTTGCGAAGGAACGAAGGAACGAAGGAACCGCCAAATAAATAAACGAACTCACAAAAAATTATCCTTAATGACACTCTTGCGTCACACACTTTAATGCTCAAATTAAATGTCATTAGTGTTACAAGAAATGTAACTGTGTAAAAAAAAAGTGGCACATAGTAAAATATAATAAAATGTGGCTGATAGAAGAGAAGAAAAAAAAAAGAGTGTGAAACTGTGATTACGTGCTTGAAATGTTTGATTTTTTTAAAGTCAAGTGCTTGGGATTGCTGCTTGGACTCTTTTGGTATTAGACACAAGTGGCCAGGTAATACGCTTGGCTGCATAACAAAATGCCACTCTCGCTACTTACTGTCCCGGTGGAGTGGCTGAATGGCTGCTGCTTCAGATTTAGCTACTTGCGTACAAATAAATATTTGAAGTACGAAGCTTTTCTTGCCACTTTTGTTAATTTCACGCTGCAGTCTCTTTTAAAGAAAATTGTGCTTTTTTAAGTTCGGGAAAGAAAATAGTAATATTTTTTATTTAAACATTAAGCAAGGTATTGAAAATGTGTAGAATTCTTTGAAAATTGTCTCAACTCGATTCGATTAAATAGTAAAACTAAGGACTAATAAATCAGTGAAAGTTTAAACGCTGGTTTAGTTAAACTAAACTCAAATTTGTATGTAGTTTAACTGCCAGTTTATAGAAGCCATGTAAAAATTCTCGGCTGTCCATTTATATTGAAAACAAAAACAAATTTTGAGTGCTTTGTTTTTGCTTTCAATATAAATAGGTAGACGAGAATTTTTATATGGTTTCTGTAAACTGGCAGTAAACTCAACAGGAGTAAATCAGTAAAGCATACCTTATGTGTAGTTTGCAGCAGGCTATCAATTCTTTGCACAATCAAAAGGCCAAAAAAGTTAAAAAAATTTAATTAAATCTCGCCAAATTTTACTGAGAAAGGAATTATATTTATGCTTGGCGAAGTAGAATAATATAAAAGAATAGTAGAGTGTAAGAAACCAGGTCGAACAAGATCCGAAGAAAAAGTAGAGGCTAGGAAAAAAGTTGAGTGCTCTTTTAATGCAAAACATATGCTCTGTAAGTAACAAAACCATATGGCCTGTATTGGTAATTTAAACGATCAATTTTATGCGTTTACAGATGGTTTAAATACTGTATTGATTTACAGGTTTGCTAGTTTAAACACATTTTAAACCAAAAATAGATATTAACTTGCACTGATTTATTAGCCCTAAGACAAGAATTATTGCTCGATTAGGGATGGCAACTGGCAACGCAACTGAAATTAAAATTAGTATTACGTATGGCAACTTTCTCTAGTTGATTGTTATCTAAGATATGATTGCGACAGATTGGCAACTGAAAATACTTTAACCAAATTAATTAATTTTAATTAGTTTATTTTTGTAGAGATATTTTATCACGAAGGGAAAATTGGAAGAGATTTACACCTTCCATTGGAAGTATTAAGTTAAGTTAGGTTAGGTTGAAAAGAGGAGCCATTACGCTAATGTCCAGGGACATACACATAATCCTGTTGTGCGCTCTCATGTAAATAAATAACGAACCCCAACTTTATAGGAACTCAGTATCGTTCACGTAGTCCCTACAACTTTTTCAGTCAATATGGTGTCATCCCCTTGATAAGGGGATTTCGGCTAAGCGAAAGCTGGACAATGACAAATGAAGTGCTCCATTGTCTCCATGTCCTCTATGCATGCCTTGCATTAATTGTCATATCGTCAGCTCATTATTGGTTTGGAGCATACGCCAAAAAGTCAGAATGGAGAAAAACGACAAAACAATATTTATTAAACCTTAAAATAGTTGATATGGAGCAAAATTAATGCTAAATATCTCAGAAACCATAATTAATTTCGCAAAACCTGTTTTGGATTCAGAAAGGGGATACTCAAAATATATATACCCCATACCTAACTAATTTTTTTAGAAAATGAACGGTGGGTCTAACCAATAATGGGCTGACGATATGTGGACTATATACGTCGTCTTGTTTTCATGCAAAAAAATTTAATAGACTATCCATCCATTTAATAGACTCATCCATTTTTCATGCAAAAAAATTTTTTATGAAAAAAATTTAATGGACTATACATCGTCTTTTTTAAATTTTTTACGAAAAAAATTTATCGAGTATAAATCGTCCGATTCGTATGCAAAAAATTATATAGACTATACATCGTCTGTTTTTCATGCAAAAAGTTAAATGGACTGACTGTATATACAAAAATTTAATGGACTATACATCGTCCATTTTTAAATTTTTTATAAAAAATTAAATTGACTATAATTCGTCCATTTCGTATGTAAAAAATTAAATGGACTATATACGTCGTCTTGTTTTCATGCAAAAAATTTAATAGACTATACATCATCCATTTTTCATGAAAAAAATTTTTTTATGAAAAAAATTTAAATTTTTCAATTTTTTATGACTATAAATCGTCCGATTCGTATGCAAAAAATTATATAGACTATACATCGTCTATTTTTCATGCAAAAAGTTAAATGGACTGACTGTATATACAAAAATTTAATGGACTATACATCGTCCATTTTTAAATTTTTTATAAAAAATTAAATTGACTATAATTCGTCCATTTCGTATGTAAAAAATTAAATGGACTATATACGTCGTCTTGTTTTCATGCAAAAAATTTAATAGACTATACATCATCCATTTTTCATGCAAAAAATTTTTTTATGAAAAAAATTTAATGGACTATATATCGTCTTTTTTTCAATTTTTTATGAAAAAATTTTATCGACTATAAATCGTCCGATTCGTATGCAAAAAATTATATAGACTATACATCGTCTATTTTTCATGCAAAAAGTTAAGTGGACTGACTGTATATACAAAATTTAATGGACTATACATCGTCCATTTTTAAATTTTTTATAAAAAATTAAATTGACTATAATTCGTCCATTTCGTATGTAAAAAATTAAATGGACTATATACGTCGTCTTGTTTTCATGCAAAAAATTTAATAGACTATACATCATCCATTTTTCATGCAAAAAATTTTTTTATGAAAAAAATTTAAATTTTTCAATTTTTTATGACTATAAATCGTCCGATTCGTATGCAAAAAATTATATAGACTATACATCGTCTATTTTTCATGCAAAAAGTTAAATGGACTGACTGTATATACAAAAATTTAATGGACTATACATCGTCCATTTTTAAATTTTTTATAAAAAATTAAATTGACTATAATTCGTCCATTTCGTATGTAAAAAATTAAATGGACTATATACGTCGTCTTGTTTTCATGCAAAAAATTTAATAGACTATACATCATCCATTTTTCATGCAAAAAATTTTTTTATGAAAAAAATTTAATGGACTATATATCGTCTTTTTTTCAATTTTTTATGAAAAAATTTTATCGACTATAAATCGTCCGATTCGTATGCAAAAAATTATATAGACTATACATCGTCTATTTTTCATGCAAAAAGTTAAGTGGACTGACTGTATATACAAAATTTAATGGACTATACATCGTCCATTTTTAAATTTTTTATAAAAAATTAAATAGACTATAATTCGTCGATTTCGTATGTAAAAAATTAAATGGACTATATACGTCGTCTTGTTTTCATGCAAAAATTTTAATAGACTATACATCATCCATTTTTCATGCAAAAAATTTTTTTATGAAAAATTTTATCCACTATAAATCGTCCGATTCGTATGCAAAAAATTATATAGACTATACATCGTCTATTTTTCATGCAAAAAGTTAAATTGACTGACTATATATACAAAATTTAAAGGACTATACATCGTCCATTTTTAAATTTTTTATAAAAAATTAAATTGACTATAATTCGTCCATTTCGTCTGTAAAAAATTAAATGGACTATATACGTCGTCTTGTTTTCATGCAAAAAATTTAATAGACTATACATCATCCATTTTTCATGCAAAAAAATTTTTTATGAAAAAAATTTAATGGACTATACATCGTCTTTTTTTAAATTTTTTATGAAAAAATTTTATCGACTATAAATCTTCCGATTCATATGCAAAAAATTATATAGACTATACATCGTCTATTTTTCATGCAAAAAGTTAAATGGTCTGACTATATATACAAAATTTAATGGGCTATACATCGTCCATTTTTAAATTTTTTATAAAAAATTAATTTGACTATAATTCGTCCATTTCGTATGTAAAAAATTAAGTGGACTATATACGTCGTCTTCTTTTCGTGCAATAATTTAATAGACTATACATCATCCATTTTTCATGCAAAAAATTTTTTTATGAAAAAAATGCAAAAAGTTAAATGGACTGACTATATATACAAAATTTAATGGACTATACATCGTCCATTTTTAAATTTTTTATAAAAAATTAATTTGACTATAATTCGTCCATTTCGTCTGTAAAAAATTAAATGGACTATATACGTCGTCTTGTTTTCATGCAAAAAATTTAATAGACTATACATCATCCATTTTTCATGCAAAAAATTTTTTTATGAAAAAAATTTAATGGACTATACATCGTCTTTTTTTGAATTTTTTATGAAAAAATTTTATCGACTATAAATCGTCCGATTCGTATGCAAAAAATTATATAGACTATACATTGTCTATTTTTCATGCAAAAAGTTAAATGGACTGACTATATATACAAAATTCAATGGACTATACATCGTCCATTTTTAAATTTTTTATAAAAAATTAAATTGACTATAATTCGTCCATTTCGTCTGTAAAAAATTAAATGGACTATATACGTCGTCTTGTTTTCATGCAAAAAATTTAATAGACTATACATCATCCATTTTTCATGCAAAAAATTTTTTTATGAAAAAAATTTAATGGACTATACATCGTCTTTTTTTAAATTTTTTATGAAAAAATTTTATCGACTATAAATCTTCCGATTCATATGCAAAAAATTATATAGACTATACATCGTCTATTTTTCATGCAAAAAGTTAAATGGTCTGACTATATATACAAAATTTAATGGGCTATACATCGTCCATTTTTAAATTTTTTATAAAAAATTAAATTGACTATAATTCGTCCATTTCGTATGTAAAAAATTAAGTGGACTATATACGTCGTCTTCTTTTCGTGCAATAATTTAATAGACTATTCATCATCCATTTTTCATGTAAAAAATTTTTTTATGAAAAAAATTTAATGGACTATACATCGTCTTTTTTTGAATTTTTTATGAAAAAATTTTATCGACTATAAATCGTCCGATTCGTATGCAAAAAATTATATAGACTATACATTGTCTATTTTTCATGCAAAAACTTAAATGGACTGACTATATATACAAAATATAATGGACTATACATCGTCCATTTTTAAATTTTTTATAAAAAATTAAATTCGTTCATTTCGTATGTAAAAAATTAAATGGACTATATACGTCGTCTTGTTTTCACGCAAAAAATTTAATAGACTATACATCATCCATTTTTCATGCAAAAAATTTTTTTATGAAAAAAATTTAATGGACTATACATCTTCTTTTTTTCAATTTTTTATGAAAAAATTTTATCGACTATAAATCGTCCGATTCGTATGCAAAAAATTATATAGACTATACATCGTCTATTTTTCATGCAAAAAGTTAAATGGACTGACTATATATACAAAATTCAATGGACTATACATCGTCCATTTTTAAATTTTTTATAAAAAATTAAATTGACTATAATTCGTCCATTTCGTCTGTAAAAAATTAAATGGACTATATACGTCGTCTTGTTTACATGCAAAAAATTTAATAGACTATACATCATCCATTTTTCATGCAAAAAATTTTTTTATGAAAAAAATTTAATGGACTATACATCGTCATTTTTTAAATTTTTTATGAAACAATTTTATCGACTATAAATCTTCCGATTCGTATGCAAAAAATTATATAGACTATACATCGTCTATTTTTCATGCAAAAAGTTAAATGGTCTGACTATATATACAAAATTTAATTTAATTTTTAAATTTTTTATAAAAAATTAATTTGACTATAATTCGTCCATTTCGTATGTAAAAAATTGGACTATATATGTCGTCTTCTTTTCGTGCAATAATTTAATAGACTATACATCATCCATTTTTCATGCAAAAAATTTTTTTATGAAAAAAAATTTAATGGACTATACATCGTCTTTTTTTCAATTTTTTATGAAAAAATTTTTTCGACTATAAATCGTCCGATTCGTATGCAAAAAATTATATAGACTATACATTGTCTATTTTTCATGCAAAAACTTAAATGGACTGACTATATATACAAAATTTAATGGACTATACATCGTCCATTTTTAAATTTTTTATAAAAAATTAAATTGACTATAATTCGTCCATTTCGTATGTAAAAAATTAAATGGACTATATACGTCGTCTTGTTTTCATGCGAAAAATTTAATAGACTATACATCATCCATTTTTCATGCAAAAAAATTGTTTATGAAAAAAATTTAATGGGCTATACATCGTCCATTTTTAAATTGTTTATAAAAAATTAATTTGACTATAATTTGTCCATTTCGTATGTAAAAAATTAAATGGACTATATACGTCATCTAGTTTTCATGCAAAAAATTTAATAGACTATACATCATCCATTTTTCATGCCAAAAATTTTTTTATGAAAAAAATTTAATGGACTATACATCGTCTTTTTTTCAATTTTTTATGAAAAAATTTTATCGACTATAAATCGTCCGATTCGTATACAAAAAATTATATAGACTATACATCGTCTATTTTTCATGCAAAAAGTTAAATGGACTGACTATATATACAAAATTTAATGGGCTATACATCGTCCATTTTTAAATTTTTTATAAAAAATTAAATTGACTATAATTTGTCCACTTCGTATGTAAAAAATTAAATGGACTATATACGTCGTCTTGTTTTCATGCAAAAAATTTAATAGACTATACATCATCCATTTTTCATGCAAAAAATTTTTTTATGAAAAAAATTTAATGGACTATACATCGTCTTTTTTTCAATTTTTTATGAAAAAATTTTATCGACTATAAATCGTCCGATTCGTATGCAAAAAATTATATAGACTATACAACGTCTATTTTTCCTTCCACAAGTTAAATGGACTGACTATATATACAAAATTTAATGGGCTATACATCGTCCATTTTTAAATTTTTTATAAAAAATTAAATTGACTATAATTCGTCCATTTCGTATGTAAAAAATTAAATGGACTATATACGTCGTCTTGTTTTCATGCGAAAAATTTAATAGACTATACATCATCCATTTTTCATGGAAATAATTTTTTTATGAAAAAAATTTAATGGACTATACATCGTCTTTTTTTCAATTTTTTATGAAAAAATTTTATTGACCATAAATCGTCCGATTCGTATGCAAAAAATTATATAGACTATACATTGTCTATTTTTCATGCAAAAAGTTAAATGGACTGACTATATATACAAAATTTAATGGACTATACATCGTCCATTTTTAAATTTTTTATAAAAAAATTAAATTGACTATAATTCGTCCATTTCGTATGTAAAAAATTAAATGGACTATATACGTCGTCTTGTTTTCATGCGAAAAATTTAATAGACTATACATCATCCATTTTTCATGCAAAAAATTTTTTTATGAAAAAAATTTAATGGACTATACATCGTCTTTTTTTCAATTTTTTATGAAAAAATTTTATCGACTATAAATCGTCCGATTCGTATGCAAAAAATTATATAGACTATACATCGTCTATTTTTCATGCAAAAAGTTAAATGGACTGACTATATATACAAAATTTAATGGGCTATACATCGTCCATTTTTAAATATTTAATAAAAAATTAAATTGACTATAATTCGTCCATTTCGTATGTAAAAAATTAAGTGGACTATATACGTCGTCTTGTTTTCATGCAAAAAATTTAATAGACTATACATCATCCATTTTTCATGCAAAAAATTTTTTTATGAAAAAAATTTAATGGACTATACATCGTCTTTTTTTTAAATTTTTTATGAAAAAATTTTATCGACTATAAATCTTCCGATTCGTATGCAAAAAATTATATAGACTATACATCGTCTATTTTTCATGCAAAAAGTTAAATGGTCTGACTATATATACAAAATTTAATGGACTATACATCGTCCATTTTTAAATTTTTTATAAAAAATTAATTTGACTATAATTCGTCCATTTCGTATGTAAAAAATTAAGTGGACTATATACGTCGTCTTGTTTTCATGCAAAAAATTTAATAGACTATACATCATCCATTTTTCATGCAAAAAATGTTTTTATGAAAAAAATTTAATGGACTATACATCGTCTTTTTTTAAATTTTTTATGAAAAAATTTTATCGACTATAAATCGTCCGATTCGTATGCAAAAAATTATATAGACTATACATCGTCTATTTTTCATGCAAAAAGTTAAATGGACTGACTATATATACAAAATTTAATGGGCTATACATCGTCCATTTTTAAATATTTAATAAAAAATTAAATTGACTATAATTCGTCCATTTCGTATGTAAAAAATTAAATGGACTATATACGTCGTCTTGTTTTCATGCAAAAAATTTAATAGACTATACATCATCCATTTTTCATGCAAAAAATTTTTTTAGGAAAAAAATTTAATGGACTATACATCGTCTTTTTTTTAAATTTTTTATGAAAAAATTTTATCGACTATAAATCTTCCGATTCGTATGCAAAAAATTATATAGACTATACATCGTCTATTTTTCATGCAAAAAGTTAAATGGTCTGACTATATATACAAAATTTAATGGACTATACATCGTCCATTTTTAAATTTTTTATAAAAAATTAATTTGACTATAATTCGTCCATTTCGTATGTAAAAAATTAAATGGACTATATACGTCGTCTTGTTTACATGCAAAAAATTTAATAGACTATACATCATCCATTTTTCATGCAAAAAATGTTTTTATGAAAAAAATTTAATGGACTATACATCGTCTTTTTTTAAAATTTTTTATGAAAAAATTTTATCGACTATAAATCGTCCGATTCGTATGCAAAAAATTATATAGACTATACATCGTCTATTTTTCATGCAAAAAGTTAAATGGACTGACTGTATATACAAAATTTAATGGACTATACATCGTCCATTTTTAAATTTTTATAAAAAATTTAATTGACTATAATTCGTCCATTTCGTATGTAAAAAATTAAATGGACTATATACGTCGTCTTGTTTTCATGCAAAAAATTTAATAGACTATACATCATCCATTTTTCATGCAAAAAATTTTTTTATGAAAAAAATTTAATGGACTATACATCGTCTTTTTTTCAATTTTTTATGAAAAAATTTTATCGACTATAAATCGTCCGATTCGTATGCAAAAAATTATATAGACTATACATCGTCTATTTTTCATGCAAAAAGTTAAATGGACTGACTATATATACAAAATTTAATGGACTATACATCGTCCATTTTTAAATTTTTTATAAAAAATTAAATTGACTATAATTCGTCCATTTCGTATGTAAAAAATTAACTGGACTATATACGTCGTCTTGTTTTCATGCAAAAAATTTAATAGACTATACATCATCCATTTTTCATGCAAAAAATTTTTTTATGATTTTTTTTTTTTTATTTTAATTTTTTATTTAAACGAGTATAAATCGTCCGATTCGTATGCAAAAAATTATATAGACTATACATCGTCTATTTTTCATGCAAAAAGTTAAATGGACTGACTATATATACAAAATTTAATGGACTATACATCGTCCATTTTTAAATTTTTTATAAAAAATTAAATTGACTATAATTCGTCCATTTCGTATGTAAAAAATTAACTGGACTATATACGTCGTCTTGTTTTCATGCAAAAAATTTAATAGACTATACATCATCCATTTTTCATGCAAAAAATTTTTTTATGAAAAAAATTTAATGGACTATACATCGTCTTTTTTTAAATATTTTATGAAAAAATTTTATCGACTATAAATCTTCCGATTCGTATGCAAAAAATTATATAGACTATACATCGTTTATTTTTCATGCAAAAAGTTAAATGGACTGACTATATATACAAAATTTAATGGACTATACATCGTCCATTTTAAATTTTTTATAAAAAATTAATTTGACTATAATTCGTCCATTTCGTATGTAAAAAATTAAGTGGACTATATACGTCGTCTTCTTTTCGTGCAATAATTTAATAGACTATACATCATCCATTTTTCATGCAAAAAATTTTTTTATGAAAAAAATTTAATGGACTATACATCGTCTTTTTTTTATTTTTATTTTTTTTTTATTTAAACGAGTATAAATCGTCCGATTCGTATGCAAAAAATTATATAGACTATACATCGTCTATTTTTCATGCAAAAAGTTAAATGGACTGACTATATATACAAAATTTAATGGGCTATACATCGTCCATTTTTAAATTTTTTATAAAAAATTAAATTGACTATAATTCGTCCATTTCGTATGTAAAAAATTAACTGGACTATATACGTCGTCTTGTTTTCATGCAAAAAATTTAATAGACTATACATCATCCATTTTTCATGCAAAAAATTTTTTTATGAAAAAAATTTAATGGACTATACATCGTCTTTTTTTAAATATTTTATGAAAAAATTTTATCGACTATAAATCTTCCGATTCGTATGCAAAAAATTATATAGACTATACATCGTTTATTTTTCATGCAAAAAGTTAAATGGACTGACTATATATACAAAATTTAATGGACTATACATCGTCCATTTTTAAATTTTTTATAAAAAATTAAATTGACTATAATTCGTCCATTTGGTATGTAAAAAATTAAATGGACTATATACGTCGTCTTGTTTTCATGCAAAAAATTTAATAGACTATACATCATCCAATTTTCATGCAAAAAATTTGTTTATGAAAAAAATTTAATGGACTATACATCGTCTTTTTTTCAATTTTTTATGAAAAAATTTTATCGACTATAAATCGTCCGATTCGTATGCAAAAAATTATATAGACTATACATTGTCTATTTTTCATGCAAAAACTTAAATGGACTGACTATATATACAAAATTTAATGGACTATACATCGTCCATTTTTAAATTTTTTATAAAAAATTAAATTGACTATAATTCGTCCATTTGGTATGTAAAAAATTAAATGGACTATATACGTCGTCTTGTTTTCATGCAAAAAATTTAATAGACTATACATCATCCATTTTTCATGCAAAAAATTTGTTTATGAAAAAAATTTAATGGACTATACATCGTCTTTTTTTCAATTTTTTATGAAAAAATTGTATCGACTATAAATCGTCCGATTCGTATGCAAAAAATTATATAGACTATACAACGTCTATTTTTCATGCAAAAAGTTAAATGGACTGACTATATATACAAAATTTAATGGACTATACATCGTCCATTTTTAAATTTTTTATAAAAAATTAAATTGACTATAATTCGTCCATTTCGTCTGTGAAAAATTAAATGGACTATATACGTCGTCTTGTTTACATGCAAAAAATTTAATAGACTATACATCATCCATTTTTCATGCAAAAAATTTTTTTATGAAAAAAATTTAATGGACTATACATCGTCTTTTTTTCAATTTTTTATGAAAAAATTTTATTGACTATAAATCGTCCGATTCGTATGCAAAAAATTATATAGACTATACATTGTCTATTTTTCATGCAAAAAGTTAAATGGACTGACTATATATACAAAATTTAATGGACTATACATCGTCCATTTTTTAATTTTTTATAAAAAATTAAATTGACTATAATTCGTCCATTTCGTATGTAAAAAATTAAATGGACTATATACGTCGTCTTGTTTTCATGCGAAAAATTTAATAGACTATACATCATCCATTTTTCATGGAAAAAATTTTTTTATGAAAAAAATTTAATGGACTATACATCGTCTTTTTTTTCAATTTTTTATGAAAAAATTTTATCGACTATAAATCGTCCGATTCGTATGAAAAAAATTATATAGACTATACATCATCTATTTTTCATGCAAAAAGTTAAATGGACTGACTATATATACAAAATTTAATGGGCTATACATCGTCCATTTTTAAATTTTTTATAAAAAATTAAATTGACTATAATTCGTCCATTTCGTATGTAAAAAATTAAATGGACTATATACGTCGTCTTGTTTTCATGCGAAAAATTTAATAGACTATACATCATCCATTTTTCATGCAAAAAATTTTTTTATGAAAAAAATTTAATGGACTATACATCGTCTTTTTTTCAATTTTTTATGAAAAAATTTTATTGACTATAAATCGTCCGATTCGTATGCAAAAAATTATATAGACTATACATTGTCTATTTTTCATGCAAAAAGTTAAATGGACTGACTATATATACAAAATTTAATGGACTATACATCGTCCATTTTTTAATTTTTTATAAAAAATTAAATTGACTATAATTCGTCCATTTCGTATGTAAAAAATTAAATGGACTATATACGTCGTCTTGTTTTCATGCGAAAAATTTAATAGACTATACATCATCCATTTTTCATGGAAAAAATTTTTTTATGAAAAAAATTTAATGGACTATACATCGTCTTTTTTTTTCAATTTTTTATGAAAAAATTTTATCGACTATAAATCGTCCGATTCGTATGAAAAAAATTATATAGACTATACATCATCTATTTTTCATGCAAAAAGTTAAATGGACTGACTATATATACAAAATTTAATGGGCTATACATCGTCCATTTTTAAATTTTTTATAAAAAATTAAATTGACTATAATTCGTTCATTTCGTATGTAAAAAATTAAATGGACTATATACGTCGTCTTGTTTTCATGCAAAAAATTTAATAGACTATACATCATCCATTTTTCATGCAAAAAAATTTTTTATGAAAAAAATTTAATCGTCTTTTTTTTAGTTTTTTATGAAAAAATTTTATCGACTATAAATCGTCCGATTCGTATGCAAAAAATTATATAGACTATACATCGTCTATTTTTCATGCAAAAACTTAAATGGACTGACTATATATACAAAATTTAATGGGCTATACATCGTCCATTTTTAAATATTTAATAAAAAATTAAATTGACTATAATTCGTCCATTTCGTATGTAAAAAATTAAATGGACTATATACGTCGTCTTGTTTTCATGCAAAAAATTTAATAGACTATACATCATCCATTTTGCATGCAAAAAATTTTTTTATGAAAAAAATTTAATGGACTATACATCGTCTTTTTTTCAATTTTTTATGAAAAAATTTTATCGACTATAAATCTTCCGATTCGTATGCAAAAAATTATATAGACTATACATCGTCTATTTTTCATGCAAAAAGTTAAATGGTTTGACTATATATACAAAATTTAATGGACTATACATCGTCCATTTTTAAATTTTTTATAAAAAATTAATTTGACTATAATTCGTCCATTTCGTATGTAAAAAATTAAGTGGACTATATACGTCGTCTTCTTTTCGTGCAATAATTTAATAGACTATACATCATCCATTTTTCAAGCAAAAAATTTTTTTATGAAAAAAATTTAATGGACTATATATACATCGTCTTTTTTTTAAATTTTTTATGAAAAAATTTTTTCGACTATAAATCGTCCGATTCGTATGCAAAAAATTATATAGACTATACATTGTCTATTTTTCATGCAAAAACTTAAATGGACTGACTATATATACAAAATTTAATGGACTATACATCGTCCATTTTTAAATTTTTTATAAAAAATTAAATTGACTATAATTCGTCCATTTGGTATGTAAAAAATTAAATGGACTATATACGTCGTCTTTTTTTCATGCAAAAAATTTAATAGACTATACATCATCCATTTTTCATGCAAAAAATTTGTTTATGAAAAAAATTTAATGGACTATACATCGTCTTTTTTTCAATTTTTTATGAAAAAATTTTATCGACTATAAATCGTCCGATTCGTATGCAAAAAATTATATAGACTATACATCGTCTATTTTTCATGCAAAAAGTTAAATGGACTGACTATATATACAAAATTTAATGGGCTATACATCTTCCATTTTTAAATTTTTTATAAAAAATTAAATTGACTATAATTCGTCCATTTCGTATGTAAAAAATTAAATGGACTATATACGTCGCCTTGTTTTCATGCAAAAAATTTAATAGACTATACATCATCCATTTTTCATGCAAAAAATGTTTTTATGAAAAAAATTTAATGGACTATACATCGTCTTTTTTTCAATTTTTTATGAAAAAATTTTATCGACTATAAATCGTCCGATTCGTATGCAAAAAATTATATAGACTATACATCGTCTATTTTACATGCAAAAAGTTAAATGGACTGACTATATATACAAAATTTAATGGACTATACATCGTCCATTTTTAAATTTTTTATAAAAAATTAAATTGACTATAATTCGTCCATTTCGTATGTAAAAAATTAAATGGACTATATACGTCGTCTTGTTTTCATGCAAAAAATTTAATAGACTATACATCATCCATTTTTCATGCAAAAAAATTTTTTATGAAAAAAATTTAATGGACTATACATCGTCTTTTTTTTATTTTTTTTATAATTTAAACGAGTATAAATCGTCCGATTCGTATGCAAAAAATTATATAGACTATACATTGTCTATTTTTATGCAAAAATATAAATGGACTGACTATATATACAAAATTGAATGGACTATACATCGTCCATTTTTAAATTTTTTATAAAAAATTAAATTGACTTTAATTCGTCCATTTCGTATGTAAAAAATTAAATGGACTATATACGTCGTCTTGTTTTCATGCAAAAAATTTAATAGACTATACATCATCCATTTTTCATGCAAAAAATTTGTTTATGAAAAAAATTTAATGGACTATACATCGTCTTTTTTTCAATTTTTTATGAAAAAATTGTATCGACTATAAATCGTCCGATTCGTATGCAAAAAATTATATAGACTATACAACGTCTATTTTTCATGCAAAAAGTTAAATGGACTGACTGTATATACAAAATTTAATGGACTATACATCGTCCATTTTTAAATTTTTATAAAAAATTAAATTGACTATAATTCGTCCATTTCGTATGTAAAAAATTAAATGGACTATATACGTCGTCTTGTTTTCATGCAAAAAATTTAATAGACTATACATCATCCATTTTTCATGCAAAAAAATTTTTTATCTTCTTTTTTTCAATTTTTTATGAAAAAATTTTATCGACTATAAATCGTCCGATTCGTATGCAAAAAATTATATAGACTATACATCGTCTATTTTTCATGCAAAAAGTTAAATGGACTGACTATATATACAAAATTTAATGGGCTATACATCCTCCATTTTTAAATTTTTATAAAAAATTAAATTGACTATAATTTGTCCATTTCGTATGTAAAAAATTAAATGGACTATATACGTCGTCTTGTTTTCATGCAAAAAATTTTTTTATGAAAAAAATTTAATGGACTATACATCGTCTTTTTTTTCAATTTTTTATGAAAAAATTTTATCGACTATAAATCGTCCGATTCGTATGCAAAAAATTATATAGACTATACATCGTCTATTTTTCATGCAAAAAGTTAAATGGACTGACTATATATACAAAATTTAATGGGCTATACATCGTCCATTTTTAAATATTTAATAAAAAATTAAATTGACTATAATTCGTCCATTTCGTATGTAAAAAATTAAGTGGACTATATACGTCGTCTTGTTTTCATGCAAAAAATTTAATAGACTATACATCATCCATTTTTCATGCAAAAAATGTTTTTATGAAAAAAATTTAATGGACTATACATCGTCTTTTTTTCAATTTTTTATGAAAAAATTTTATCGACTATAAATCGTCCGATTCGTATGCAAAAAATTATATAGACTATACATCGTCTATTTTTCATGCAAAAAGTTAAATGGACTGACTATATATACAAAATTCAATGGACTATACATCGTCCATTTTTAAATTTTTTATAAAAAATTAAATTGACTATAATTCGTCCATTTCGTCTGTAAAAAATTAAATGGACTATATACGTCGTCTTGTTTTCATGCAAAAAATTTAATAGACTATACATCATCCATTTTTCATGCAAAAAATTTTTTTATGAAAAAAATTTAATGGACTATACATCGTCTTTTTTTCAATTTTTTATGAAAAAATTTTATCGACTATAAATCGTCCGATTCGTATGCAAAAAATTATATAGACTATACATTGTCTATTTTTCATGCAAAAACTTAAATGGACTGACTATATATACAAAATTTAATGGACTATACATCGTCCATTTTTAAATTTTTTATAAAAAATTAAATTGACTATAATTCGTCCATTTGGTATGTAAAAAATTAAATGGACTATATACGTCGTCTTGTTTTCATGCAAAAAATTTAATAGACTATACATCATCCATTTTTCATGCAAAAAATTTGTTTATGAAAAAAATTTAATGGACTATACATCGTCTTTTTTTCAATTTTTTATGAAAAAATTTTATCGACTATAAATCGTCCGATTCGTATGCAAAAAATCATATAGACTATACATCGTCTATTTTTCATGCAAAAAGTTAAATGGACTGACTATATATACAAAATTTAATGGACTATACATCGTCCATTTTTAAATTTTTTATAAAAAATTAAATTGACTATAATTCGTTCATTTCGTATGTAAAAAATTAAATGGACTATATACGTCGTCTTGTTTTCACGCAAAAAATTTAATAGACTATACATCATCCATTTTTCATGCAAAAAATTTTTTTATGAAAAAAATTTAATGGACTATACATCGTCTTTTTTCAATTTTTTATGAAAAAATTTTATCGACTATAAATCGTCCGATTCGTATGCAAAAAATTATATAGACTATACATCGTCTATTTTTCATGCAAAAAGTTAAATGGACTGACTATATATACAAAATTCAATGGACTATACATCGTCCATTTTTAAATTTTTTATAAAAAATTAAATTGACTATAATTCGTCCATTTCGTCTGTAAAAAATTAAATGGACTATATACGTCGTCTTGTTTTCATGCAAAAAATTTAATAGACTATACATCATCCATTTTTCATGCAAAAAATTTTTTTATGAAAAAAATTTAATGGACTATACATCGTCTTTTTTTTCAATTTTTTATGAAAAAATTTTATCGACTATAAATCGTCCGATTCGTATGCAAAAAATTATATAGACTATACATTGTCTATTTTTCATGCAAAAACTTAAATGGACTGACTATATATACAAAATTTAATGGACTATACATCGTCCATTTTTAAATTTTTTATAAAAAATTAAATTGACTATAATTCGTCCATTTGGTATGTAAAAAATTAAATGGACTATATACGTCGTCTTGTTTTCATGCAAAAAATTTAATAGACTATACATCATCCATTTTTCATGCAAAAAATTTGTTTATGAAAAAAATTTAATGGACTATACATCGTCTTTTTTTCAATTTTTTATGAAAAAATTTTATCGACTATAAATCGTCCGATTCGTATGCAAAAAATTATATAGACTATACATCGTCTATTTTTCATGCAAAAAGTTAAATGGACTGACTATATATACAAAATTTAATGGACTATACATCGTCCATTTTTAAATTTTTTATAAAAAATTAAATTGACTATAATTCGTTCATTTCGTATGTAAAAAATTAAATGGACTATATACGTCGTCTTGTTTTCACGCAAAAAATTTAATAGACTATACATCATCCATTTTTCATGCAAAAAATTTTTTTATGAAAAAAATTTAATGGACTATACATCGTCTTTTTTTCAATTTTTTATGAAAAACTTTTATCGACTATAAATCGTCCGATTCGTATGCAAAAAATTATATAGACTATACATCGTCTATTTTTCATGCAAAAAGTTAAATGGACTGACTATATATACAAAATTCAATGGACTATACATCGTCCATTTTTAAATTTTTTATAAAAAATTAAATTGACTATAATTCGTCCATTTCGTCTGTAAAAAATTAAATGGACTATATACGTCGTCTTGTTTTCATGCAAAAAATTTAATAGACTATACATCATCCATTTTTCATGCAAAAAATTTTTTTATGAAAAAAATTTAATGGACTATACATCGTCTTTTTTACATTTTTTATGAAAAAATTTTATCGACTATAAATCTTCCGATTCGTATGCAAAAAATTATATAGACTATACATCGTCTATTTTTCATGCAAAAAGTTAAATGGTCTGACTATATATACAAAATTTAATGGACTATACATCGCCCATTTTTAAATTTTTTATAAAAAATTAATTTGACTATAATTCGTCCATTTCGTATGTAAAAAATTGGACTATATACGTCGTCTTCTTTTCGTGCAATAATTTAATAGACTATACATCATCCATTTTTCATGCAAAAAATTTTTTTATGAAAAAAATTTAATGGACTATACATCGTCTTTTTTTCAATTTTTTATGAAAAAATTTTTTCGACTATAAATCGTCCGATTCGTAAGCAAAAAATTATATAGACTATACATTGTCTATTTTTCATGCAAAAACTTAAATGGACTGACTATATATACAAAATTTAATGGACTATACATCGTCCATTTTTAAATTTTTTATAAAAAATTAAATTGACTATAATTCGTCCATTTCGTATGTAAAAAATTAAATGGACTATATACGTCGTCTTGTTTTCATGCAAAAAATTTAATAGACTATACATCATCCATTTTTCATGCAAAAAATTTTTTTATGAAAAAAATTTAATGGACTATACATCGTCTTTTTTTTCAATTTTTTATGAAAAAATTTTATCGACTATAAATCGTCCGATTCGTATGCAAAAAATCATATAGACTATACATCGTCTATTTTTCATGCAAAAAGTTAAATGGACTGACTATATATACAAAATTTAATGGACTATACATCGTCCATTTTTAAATTTTTTATAAAAAATTAAATTGACTATAATTCGTCCATTTGGTATGTAAAAAATTAAATGGACTATATACGTCGTCTTGTTTTCACGCAAAAAATTTAATAGACTATTCATCATCCATTTTTCATGCAAAAAATTTTTTTATGAAAAAAATTTAATGGACTATACATCGTCTTTTTTCAATTTTTTATGAAAAAATTTTATCGACTATAAATCGTCCGATTCGTATGCAAAAAAATTATATAGACTATACATTGTCTATTTTTCATGAAAAAAGTTAAATGGACTGACTATATATACAAAATTTAATGGGCTATACATCGTCCATTTTTAAATTGTTTATAAAAAATTAATTTGACTATAATTTGTCCATTTAGTATGTAAAAAATTAAATGGACTATATACGTCGTCTTGTTTTCATGCGAAAAATTTAATAGACTATACATCATCCATTTTTCATGCAAAAAATTTTTTTATGAAAAAAATTTAATGGACTATACATCGCCTTTTTTTCAATTTTTTATGAAAAAATTTTATCGACTATAAATCGTCCGATTCGTATGCAAAAAATTATATAGACTATACAACGTCTATTTTTCATGCAAAAACTTAAATGGACTGACTATATATACAAAATTTAATGGACTATACATCGTCCATTTTTAAATTTTTTATAAAAAATTAAATTGACTATAATTCGTCCATTTCGTATGTAAAAAATTAAATGGACTATATACGTCGTCTTGTTTTCATGCAAAAAATTTAATAGACTATACATCATCCATTTTTCATGCAAAAAATTTTTTTATGAAAAAAATTTAATGGACTATACATCGTCTTTTTTTACATTTTTTATGAAAAAATTTTATCGACTATAAATCTTCCGATTCGTATGCAAAAAATTATATAGCCTATACATCGTCTATTTTTCATGCAAAAAGTTAAATGGTCTGACTATATATACAAAATTTAATGGACTATACATCGCCCATTTTTAAATTTTTTATAAAAAATTAATATGACTATAATTCGTCCATTTCGTATGTAAAAAATTGGACTATATACGTCGTCTTCTTTTCGTGCAATAATTTAATAGACTATACATCATCCATTTTTCATGCAAAAAATTTTTTTATGAAAAAAATTTAATGGACTATACATCGTCTTTTTTTCAATTTTTTATGAAAAAATTTTTTCGACTATAAATCGTCCGATTCGTAAGCAAAAAATTATATAGACTATACATTGTCTATTTTTCATGCAAAAACTTAAATGGACTGACTATATATACAAAATTTAATGGACTATACATCGTCCATTTTTAAATTTTTTATAAAAAATTAAATTGACTATAATTCGTCCATTTCGTATGTAAAAAATTAAATGGACTATATACGTCGTCTTGTTTTCATGCAAAAAATTTAATAGACTATACATCATCCATTTTTCATGCAAAAAATTTTTTTATGAAAAAAATTTAATGGACTATACATCGTCTTTTTTCAATTTTTTATGAAAAAATTTTATCGACTATAAATCGTCCGATTCGTATGCAAAAAATTATATAGACTATACATTGTCTATTTTTCATGCAAAAACTTAAATGGACTGACTATATATACAAAATTTAATGGACTATACATCGTCCATTTTTAAATTTTTTATAAAAAATTAAATTGACTATAATTCGTCCATTTGGTATGTAAAAAATTAAATGGACTATATACGTCGTCTTGTTTTCATGCAAAAAATTTAATAGACTATACATCATCCATTTTTCATGCAAAAAATTTGTTTATGAAAAAAATTTAATGGACTATACATCGTCTTTTTTTCAATTTTTTATGAAAAAATTTTATCGACTATAAATCGTCCGATTCGTATGCAAAAAATCATATAGACTATACATCGTCTATTTTTCATGCAAAAAGTTAAATGGACTGACTATATATACAAAATTTAATGGACTATACATCGTCCATTTTTAAATTTTTTATAAAAAATTAAATTGACTATAATTCGTCCATTTGGTATGTAAAAAATTAAATGGACTATATACGTCGTCTTGTTTTCACGCAAAAAATTTAATAGACTATACATCATCCATTTTTCATGCAAAAAATTTTTTTATGAAAAAAATTTAATGGACTATACATCGTCTTTTTTTCAATTTTTTATGAAAAAATTTTATCGACTATAAATCGTCCGATTCGTATGCAAAAAATTATATAGACTATACATCGTCTATTTTTCATGCAAAAAGTTAAATGGACTGACTATATATACAAAATTCAATGGACTATACATCGTCCATTTTTAAATTTTTTATAAAAAATTAAATTGACTATAATTCGTCCATTTCGTCTGTAAAAAATTAAATGGACTATATACGTCGTCTTGTTTTCATGCAAAAAATTTAATAGACTATACATCATCCATTTTTCATGCAAAAAATTTTTTTATGAAAAAAATTTAATGGACTATACATCGTCTTTTTTTACATTTTTTATGAAAAAATTTTATCGACTATAAATCTTCCGATTCGTATGCAAAAAATTATATAGACTATACATCGTCTATTTTTCATGCAAAAAGTTAAATGGTCTGACTATATATACAAAATTTAATGGACTATACATCGCCCATTTTTAAATTTTTTATAAAAAATTAATTTGACTATAATTCGTCCATTTCGTATGTAAAAAATTGGACTATATACGTCGTCTTCTTTTCGTGCAATAATTTAATAGACTATACATCATCCATTTTTCATGCAAAAAATTTTTTTATGAAAAAAATTTAATGGACTATACATCGTCTTTTTTTCAATTTTTTATGAAAAAATTTTTTCGACTATAAATCGTCCGATTCGTAAGCAAAAAATTATATAGACTATACATTGTCTATTTTTCATGCAAAAACTTAAATGGACTGACTATATATACAAAATTTAATGGACTATACATCGTCCATTTTTAAATTTTTTATAAAAAATTAAATTGACTATAATTCGTCCATTTCGTATGTAAAAAATTAAATGGACTATATACGTCGTCTTGTTTTCATGCAAAAAATTTAATAGACTATACATCATCCATTTTTCATGCAAAAAATTTTTTTATGAAAAAAATTTAATGGACTATACATCGTCTTTTTTTCAATTTTTTATGAAAAAATTTTATCGACTATAAATCGTCCGATTCGTATGCAAAAAATTATATAGACTATACATTGTCTATTTTTCATGCAAAAACTTAAATGGACTGACTATATATACAAAATTTAATGGACTATACATCGTCCATTTTTAAATTTTTTATAAAAAATTAAATTGACTATAATTCGTCCATTTCGTATGTAAAAAATTAAATGGACTATATACGTCGTCTTGTTTTCATGCAAAAAATTTAATAGACTATACATCATCCATTTTTCATGCAAAAAATTTGTTTATGAAAAAAATTTAATGGACTATACATCGTCTTTTTTTCAATTTTTTATGAAAAAATTTTATCGACTATAAATCGTCCGATTCGTATGCAAAAAATCATATAGACTATACATCGTCTATTTTTCATGCAAAAAGTTAAATGGACTGACTATATATACAAAATTTAATGGACTATACATCGTCCATTTTTAAATTTTTTATAAAAAATTAAATTGACTATAATTCGTCCATTTGGTATGTAAAAAATTAAATGGACTATATACGTCGTCTTGTTTTCACGCAAAAAATTTAATAGACTATACATCATCCATTTTTCATGCAAAAAATTTTTTTATGAAAAAAATTTAATGGACTATACATCGTCTTTTTTCAATTTTTTATGAAAAAATTTTATCGACTATAAATCGTCCGATTCGTATGCAAAAAATTATATAGACTATACATCGTCTATTTTTCATGCAAAAAGTTAAATGGACTGACTATATATACAAAATTTAATGGGCTATACATAGTCCATTTTTAAATATTTAATAAAAAATTAAATTGACTATAATTCGTCCATTTCGTATGTAAAAATTAAATGGACTATATACGTCGTCTTGTTTTCATGCAAAAAATTTAATAGACTATACATCATCCATTTTTCATGCAAAAAATTTGTTTATGAAAAAAATTTAATGGACTATACATCGTCTTTTTTTCAATTTTTTATGAAAAAATTTTATTGACTATAAATCGTCCGATTCGTATGCAAAAAATTATATAGACTATACATTGTCTATTTTTCATGCAAAAAGTTAAATGGACTGACTATATATACAAAATTTAATGGACTATACATCGTCCATTTTTAAATTTTTTATAAAAAAATTAAATTGACTATAATTCGTCCATTTCGTATGTAAAAAATTAAATGGACTATATACGTCGTCTTGTTTTCATGCGAAAAATTTAATAGACTATACATCATCCATTTTTCATGCAAAAAATTTTTTTATGAAAAAAATTTAATGGACTATACATCGTCTTTTTTTTCAATTTTTTATGAAAAAATTTTATCGACTATAAATCGTCCGATTCGTATGCAAAAAATTATATAGACTATACATCGTCTATTTTTCATGCAAAAAGTTAAATGGACTGACTATATATACAAAATTTAATGGGCTATACATCGTCCATTTTTAAATATTTAATAAAAAATTAAATTGACTATAATTCGTCCATTTCGTATGTAAAAAATTAAGTGGACTATATACGTCGTCTTGTTTTCATGCAAAAAATTTAATAGACTATACATCATCCATTTTTCATGCAAAAAATTTTTTTATGAAAAAAATTTAATGGACTATACATCGTCTTTTTTTTAAATTTTTTATGAAAAAATTTTATCGACTATAAATCTTCCGATTCGTATGCAAAAAATTATATAGACTATACATCGTCTATTTTTCATGCAAAAAGTTAAATGGTCTGACTATATATACAAAATTTAATGGACTATACATCGTCCATTTTTAAATTTTTTATAAAAAATTAATTTGACTATAATTCGTCCATTTCGTATGTAAAAAATTAAGTGGACTATATACGTCGTCTTGTTTTCATGCAAAAAATTTAATAGACTATACATCATCCATTTTTCATGCAAAAAATGTTTTTATGAAAAAAATTTAATGGACTATACATCGTCTTTTTTTTTAATTTTTTATGAAAAAATTTTATCGACTATAAATCGTCCGATTCGTATGCAAAAAATTATATAGACTATACATCGTCTATTTTTCATGCAAAAAGTTAAATGGACTGACTGCATATACAAAATTTAATGGACTATACATCGTCCATTTTTAAATTTTTATAAAAAATTAAATTGACTATAATTCGTCCATTTCGTATGTAAAAAATTAAATGGACTATATACGTCGTCTTGTTTTCATGCAAAAAATTTAATAGACTATACATCATCCATTTTTCATGCAAAAAATTTTTTTATGAAAAAAATTTAATGGACTATACATCGTCTTTTTTTTAAATTTTTTATGAAAAAATTTTATCGACTATAAATCTTCCGATTCGTATGCAAAAAATTATATAGACTATACATCGTCTATTTTTCATGCAAAAAGTTAAATGGTCTGACTATATATACAAAATTTAATGGACTATACATCGTCCATTTTTAAATTTTTTATAAAAAATTAATTTGACTATAATTCGTCCATTTCGTATGTAAAAAATTAAATGGACTATATACGTCGTCTTGTTTACATGCAAAAAATTTAATAGACTATACATCATCCATTTTTCATGCAAAAAATGTTTTTATGAAAAAAATTTAATGGACTATACATCGTCTTTTTTTTAAATTTTTTATGAAAAAATTTTATCGACTATAAATCGTCCGATTCGTATGCAAAAAATTATATAGACTATACATTGTCTATTTTTCATGAAAAAAGTTAAATGGACTGACTATATATACAAAATTTAATGGGCTATACATCGTCCATTTTTAAATTGTTTATAAAAAATTAATTTGACTATAATTTGTCCATTTCGTATGTAAAAAATTAAATGGACTAAATACGTCGTCTTGTTTTCATGCGAAAAATTTAATAGACTATACATCATCCATTTTTCATGCAAAAAATTTTTTTATGAAAAAAATTTAATGGACTATACATCGCCTTTTTTTCAATTTTTTATGAAAAAATTTTATCGACTATAAATCGTCCGATTCGTATGCAAAAAATTATATAGACTATACAACGTCTATTTTTCATGCAAAAACTTAAATGGACTGACTATATATACAAAATTTAATGGACTATACATCGTCCATTTTTAAATTTTTTATAAAAAATTAAATTGACTATAATTCGTCCATTTCGTATGTAAAAAATTAAATGGACTATATACGTCGTCTTGTTTTCATGCAAAAAATTTAATAGACTATACATCATCCATTTTTCATGCAAAAAATTTGTTTATGAAAAAAATTTAATGGACTATACATCGTCTTTTTTTCAATTTTTTATGAAAAAATTTTATCGACTATAAATCGTCCGATTCGTATGCAAAAAATTATATAGACTATACATCGTCTATTTTTCATGCAAAAAGTTAAATGGACTGACTATATATACAAAATTTAATGGGCTATACATCGTCCATTTTTAAATATTTAATAAAAAATTAAATTGACTATAATTCGTCCATTTCGTATGTAAAAAATTAAATGGACTATATACGTCGTCTTGTTTTCATGCAAAAAATTTAATAGACTATACATCATCCATTTTTCATGCAAAAAATTTTTTTATGAAAAAAATTTAATGGACTATACATCGTCTTTTTTTTAAATTTTTTATGAAAAAATTTTATCGACTATAAATCTTCCGATTCGTATGCAAAAAATTATATAGACTATACATCGTCTATTTTTCATGCAAAAAGTTAAATGGTCTGACTATATATACAAAATTTAATGGACTATACATCGTCCATTTTTAAATTTTTTATAAAAAATTAATTTGACTATAATTCGTCCATTTCGTATGTAAAAAATTAAATGGACTATATACGTCGTCTTGTTTACATGCAAAAAATTTAATAGACTATACATCATCCATTTTTCATGCAAAAAATGTTTTTATGAAAAAAATTTAATGGACTATACATCGTCTTTTTTTTAAATTTTTTATGAAAAAATTTTATCGACTATAAATCGTCCGATTCGTATGCAAAAAATTATATAGACTATACATTGTCTATTTTTCATGAAAAAAGTTAAATGGACTGACTATATATACAAAATTTAATGGGCTATACATCGTCCATTTTTAAATTGTTTATAAAAAATTAATTTGACTATAATTTGTCCATTTCGTATGTAAAAAATTAAATGGACTAAATACGTCGTCTTGTTTTCATGCGAAAAATTTAATAGACTATACATCATCCATTTTTCATGCAAAAAATTTTTTTATGAAAAAAATTTAATGGACTATACATCGCCTTTTTTCAATTTTTTATGAAAAAATTTTATCGACTATAAATCTTCCGATTCGTATGCAAAAAATTATATAGACTACATCGTCTATTTTTCATGCAAAAAGTTAAATGGTCTGACTATATATACAAAATTTAATGGACTATACATCGTCCATTTTTAAATTTTTTATAAAAAATTAATTTGACTATAATTCGTCCATTTCGTATGTAAAAAATTAAATGGACTATATACGTCGTCTTGTTTACATGCAAAAAATTTAATAGACTATACATCATCCATTTTTCATGCAAAAAATGTTTTTATGAAAAAAATTTAATGGACTATACATCGTCTTTTTTTTAAATTTTTTATGAAAAATTTTTATCGACTATAAATCGTCCGATTCGTATGCAAAAAATTATATAGACTATACATTGTCTATTTTTCATGAAAAAAGTTAAATGGACTGACTATATATACAAAATTTAATGGGCTATACATCGTCCATTTTTAAATTGTTTATAAAAAATTAATTTGACTATAATTTGTCCATTTCGTATGTAAAAAATTAAATGGACTAAATACGTCGTCTTGTTTTCATGCGAAAAATTTAATAGACTATACATCATCCATTTTTCATGCAAAAAATTTTTTTATGAAAAAAATTTAATGGACTATACATCGCCTTTTTTTCAATTTTTTATGAAAAAATTTTATCGACTATAAATCGTCCGATTCGTATGCAAAAAATTATATAGACTATACAACGTCTATTTTTCATGCAAAAACTTAAATGGACTGACTATATATACAAAATTTAATGGACTATACATCGTCCATTTTTAAATTTTTTATAAAAAATTAAATTGACTATAATTCGTCCATTTCGTATGTAAAAAATTAAATGGACTATATACGTCGTCTTGTTTTCATGCAAAAAATTTAATAGACTATACATCATCCATTTTTCATGCAAAAAATGTTTTTATGAAAAAAATTTAATGGACTATACATCGTCTTTTTTCAATTTTTTATGAAAAAATTTTATCGACTATAAATCGTCCGATTCGTATGCAAAAAATTATATAGACTATACATCGTCTATTTTTCATGCAAAAAGTTAAATGGACTGACTATATATACAAAATTTAATGGGCTATACATCGTCCATTTTTAAATATTTAATAAAAAATTAAATTGACTATAATTCGTCCATTTCGTATGTAAAAATTAAATGGACTATATACGTCGTCTTGTTTTCATGCAAAAAATTTAATAGACTATACATCATCCATTTTTCATGCAAAAAATTTGTTTATGAAAAAAATTTAATGGACTATACATCGTCTTTTTTTCAATTTTTTATGAAAAAATTTTATTGACTATAAATCGTCCGATTTGTATGCAAAAAATTATATAGACTATACATTGTCTATTTTTCATGCAAAAAGTTAAATGGACTGACTATATATACAAAATTTAATGGACTATACATCGTCCATTTTTAAATTTTTTATAAAAAAATTAAATTGACTATAATTCGTCCATTTCGTATGTAAAAAATTAAATGGACTATATACGTCGTCTTGTTTTCATGCAAAAAATTTAATAGACTATACATCATCCATTTTTCATGCAAAAAATTTGTTTATGAAAAAAATTTAATGGACTATACATCGTCTTTTTTTCAATTTTTTATGAAAAAATTTTATCGACTATAAATCGTCCGATTCGTATGCAAAAAATTATATAGACTATACATCGTCTATTTTTCATGCAAAAAGTTAAATGGACTGACTATATATACAAAATTTAATGGGCTATACATCGTCCATTTTTAAATATTTAATAAAAAATTAAATTGACTATAATTCGTCCATTTCGTATGTAAAAAATTAAATGGACTATATACGTCGTCTTGTTTTCATGCAAAAAATTTAATAGACTATACATCATCCATTTTTCATGCAAAAAATTTTTTTATGAAAAAAATTTAATGGACTATATATACATCGTCTTTTTTTTAAATTTTTTATGAAAAAATTTTATCGACTATAAATCTTCCGATTCGTATGCAAAAAATTATATAGACTATACATCGTCTATTTTTCATGCAAAAAGTTAAATGGTCTGACTATATATACAAAATTTAATGGACTATACATCGTCCATTTTTAAATTTTTTATAAAAAATTAATTTGACTATAATTCGTCCATTTCGTATGTAAAAAATTAAATGGACTATATACGTCGTCTTGTTTACATGCAAAAAATTTAATAGACTATACATCATCCATTTTTCATGCAAAAAATGTTTTTATGAAAAAAATTTAATGGACTATACATCGTCTTTTTTTTAAATTTTTTATGAAAAAATTTTATCGACTATAAATCGTCCGATTCGTATGCAAAAAATTATATAGACTATACATTGTCTATTTTTCATGAAAAAAGTTAAATGGACTGACTATATATACAAAATTTAATGGGCTATACATCGTCCATTTTTAAATTGTTTATAAAAAATTAATTTGACTATAATTTGTCCATTTCGTATGTAAAAAATTAAATGGACTATATACGTCGTCTTGTTTTCATGCGAAAAATTTAATAGACTATACATCATCCATTTTTCATGCAAAAAATTTTTTTATGAAAAAAATTTAATGGACTATACATCGCCTTTTTTTCAATTTTTTATGAAAAAATTTTATCGACTATAAATCGTCCGATTCGTATGCAAAAAATTATATAGACTATACAACGTCTATTTTTCATGCAAAAACTTAAATGGACTGACTATATATACAAAATTTAATGGACTATACATCGTCCATTTTTAAATTTTTTATAAAAAATTAAATTGACTATAATTCGTCCATTTCGTATGTAAAAAATTAAATGGACTATATACGTCGTCTTGTTTTCATGCAAAAAATTTAATAGACTATACATCATCCATTTTTCATGCAAAAAATTTTTTTATGAAAAAAATTTAATGGACTATACATCGTCTTTTTTTTAAATTTTTTATGAAAAAATTTTATCGACTATAAATCTTCCGATTCGTATGCAAAAAATTATATAGACTATACATCGTCTATTTTTCATGCAAAAAGTTAAATGGTCTGACTATATATACAAAATTTAATGGACTATACATCGTCCATTTTTAAATTTTTTATAAAAAATTAATTTGACTATAATTCGTCCATTTCGTATGTAAAAAATTAAGTGGACTATATACGTCGTCTTGTTTTCATGCAAAAAATTTAATAGACTATACATCATCCATTTTTCATGCAAAAAATGTTTTTATGAAAAAAATTTAATGGACTATACATCGTCTTTTTTTTAAATTTTTTATGAAAAAATTTTATCGACTATAAATCGTCCGATTCGTATGCAAAAAATTATATAGACTATACATCGTCTATTTTTCATGCAAAAAGTTAAATGGACTGACTGCATATACAAAATTTAATGGACTATACATCGTCCATTTTTAAATTTTTATAAAAAATTAAATTGACTATAATTCGTCCATTTCGTATGTAAAAAATTAAATGGACTATATACGTCGTCTTGTTTTCATGCAAAAAATTTAATAGACTATACATCATCCATTTTTCATGCAAAAAATTTGTTTATGAAAAAAATTTAATGGACTATACATCGTCTTTTTTTCAATTTTTTATGAAAAAATTTTATCGACTATAAATCGTCCGATTCGTATGCAAAAAATTATATAGACTATACATCGTCTATTTTTCATGCAAAAAGTTAAATGGACTGACTATATATACAAAATTTAATGGGCTATACATCGTCCATTTTTAAATATTTAATAAAAAATTAAATTGACTATAATTCGTCCATTTCGTATGTAAAAAATTAAATGGACTATATACGTCGTCTTGTTTTCATGCAAAAAATTTAATAGACTATACATCATCCATTTTTCATGCAAAAAATTTTTTTATGAAAAAAATTTAATGGACTATACATCGTCTTTTTTTTTTAATTTTTTATGAAAAAATTTTATCGACTATAAATCTTCCGATTCGTATGCAAAAAATTATATAGACTATACATCGTCTATTTTTCATGCAAAAAGTTAAATGGTCTGACTATATATACAAAATTTAATGGACTATACATCGTCCATTTTTAAATTTTTTATAAAAAATTAATTTGACTATAATTCGTCCATTTCGTTTGTAAAAAATTAAATGGACTATATACGTCGTCTTGTTTACATGCAAAAAATTTAATAGACTATACATCATCCATTTTTCATGCAAAAAATGTTTTTATGAAAAAAATTTAATGGACTATACATCGTCTTTTTTTTAAATTTTTTATGAAAAAATTTTATCGACTATAAATCGTCCGATTCGTATGCAAAAAATTATATAGACTATTATACATCGTCTATTTTTCATGCAAAAAGTTAAATGGACTGACTGTATATACAAAATTTAATGGACTATACATCGTCCATTTTTAAATTTTTATAAAAAATTAAATTGACTATAATTCGTCCATTTGGTATGTAAAAAATTAAATGGACTATATACGTCGTCTTGTTTTCATGCAAAAAATTTAATAGACTATACATCATCCATTTTTCATGCAAAAAATTTGTTTATGAAAAAAATTTAATGGACTATACATCGTCTTTTTTTCAATTTTTTATGAAAAAATTTTATCGACTATAAATCGTCCGATTCGTATGCAAAAAATTATATAGACTATACATTGTCTATTTTTCATGCAAAAACTTAAATGGACTGACTATATATACAAAATTTAATGGACTATACATCGTCCATTTTTAAATTTTTTATAAAAAATTAAATTGACTATAATTCGTCCATTTGGTATGTAAAAAATTAAATGGACTATATACGTCGTCTTGTTTTCATGCAAAAAATTTAATAGACTATACATCATCCATTTTTCATGCAAAAAATTTTTTTATGAAAAAAATTTAATGGACTATACATCGTCTTTTTTTTAAATTTTTTATGAAAAAATTTTATCGACTATAAATCTTCCGATTCGTATGCAAAAAATTATATAGACTATACATTGTCTATTTTTCATGCAAAAACTTAAATGGACTGACTATATATACAAAATTTAATGGACTATACATCGTCCATTTTTAAATTTTTTATAAAAAATTAAATTGACTATAATTCGTCCATTTGGTATGTAAAAAATTAAATGGACTATATACGTCGTCTTGTTTTCATGCAAAAAATTTAATAGACTATACATCATCCATTTTTCATGCAAAAAATTTGTTTATGAAAAAAATTTAATGGACTACATCGTCTTTTTTTCAATTTTTTATGAAAAAATTTTATCGACTATAAATCGTTCGATTCGTATGCACAAAATTATATAGACTATACATCGTCTATTTTTCATGCAAAAAGTTAAATGGACTGACTATATATACAAAATTTAATGGGCTATACATCGTCCATTTTTAAATTTTTTATAAAAAATTAAATTGACTATAATTCGTCCATTTCGTATGTAAAAAATTAAATGGACTATATACGTCGTCTTGTTTTCATGCGAAAAATTTAATAGACTATACATCATCCATTTTTCATGGAAAAAAATTTTTTATGAAAAAAATTTAATGGACTATACATCGTCTTTTTTTTCAATTTTTTATGAAAAAATTTTATCGACTATAAATCGTCCGATTCATATGCAAAAAATTATATAGCCTATACATCGTCTATTTTTCATGCAAAAAGTTAAATGGACTGACTATATATACAAAATTTAATGGGCTATACATCGTCCATTTTGAAATTTTTTATAAAAAATTAAATTGACTATAATTCGTCCATTTCGTATGTAAAAAATTAAATGGACTATATACGTCGTCTTGTTTTCATGCAAAAAATTTAATAGACTATACATCATCCATTTTTCATGCAAAAAATTTTTTTATGAAAAAAATTTAATACTATACATCGTCTTTTTTTCAATTTTTTATGAAAAAATTTTATCGACTATAAATCGTCCGATTCGTATGCAAAAAATTATATAGACTATACATCGTCTATTTTTCATGCAAAAAGTTAAATGGTCTGACTATATATACAAAATTTAATGGGCTATACATCGTCCATTTTTTAATTTTTTATAAAAAATTAAATTGACTATAATTCGTTCATTTCGTATGTAAAAAATTAAATGGACTATATACGTCGTCTTGTTTTCATGCAAAAAATTTAATAGACTATACATCATCCATTTTTCATGCAAAAAAATTTTTTATGAAAAAAATTTAATGGACTATACATCGTCTTTTTTTAGTTTTTTATGAAAAAATTTTATCGACTATAAATCTTCCGATTCGTATGCAAAAAATTATATAGACTATACATTGTCTATTTTTCATGCAAAAACTTAAATGGACTGACTATATATACAAAATTTAATGGACTAGACATCGTCCATTTTTAAATTTTTTATAAAAAATTAAATTGACTATAATTCGTCCATTTGGTATGTAAAAAATTAAATGGACTATATACGTCGTCTTGTTTTCATGCAAAAAATTTAATAGACTATACATCATCCATTTTTCATGCAAAAAATTTGTTTATGAAAAAAATTTAATGGACTATACATCGTCTTTTTTTCAATTTTTTATGAAAAAATTTTATCGACTATAAATCGTCCGATTCGTATGCAAAAAATTATATAGACTATACATTGTCTATTTTTCATGCAAAAACTTAAATGGACTGACTATATATACAAAATTTAATGGACTATACATCGTCCATTTTTAAATTTTTTATAAAAAATTAAATTGACTATAATTCGTCCATTTGGTATGTAAAAAATTAAATGGACTATATACGTCGTCTTGTTTTCATGCAAAAAATTTAATAGACTATACATCATCCATTTTTCATGCAAAAAATTTGTTTATGAAAAAAATTTAATGGACTATACATCGTCTTTTTTTCAATTTTTTATGAAAAAATTTTATCGACTATAAATCGTCCGATTCGTATGCAAAAAATTATATAGACTATACATTGTCTATTTTTCATGCAAAAACTTAAATGGACTGACTATATATACAAAATTTAATGGACTATACATCGTCCATTTTTAAATTTTTTATAAAAAATTAAATTGACTATAATTCGTCCATTTGGTATGTAAAAAATTAAATGGACTATATACGTCGTCTTGTTTTCATGCAAAAAATTTAATAGACTATACATCATCCATTTTTCATGCAAAAAATTTGTTTATGAAAAAAATTTAATGGACTACATCGTCTTTTTTTCAATTTTTTATGAAAAAATTTTATCGACTATAAATCGTCCGATTCGTATGCACAAAATTATATAGACTATACATCGTCTATTTTTCATGCAAAAAGTTAAATGGACTGACTATATATACAAAATTTAATGGGCTATACATCGTCCATTTTTAAATTTTTTATAAAAAATTAAATTGACTATAATTCGTCCATTTCGTATGTAAAAAATTAAATGGACTATATACGTCGTCTTGGCTTCATGCGAAAAATTTAATAGACTATACATCATCCATTTTTCATGGAAAAAAATTTTTTATGAAAAAAATTTAATGGACTATACATCGTCTTTTTTTTCAATTTTTTATGAAAAAATTTTATCGACTATAAATCGTCCGATTCATATGCAAAAAATTATATAGACTATACATCGTCTATTTTTCATGCAAAAAGTTAAATGGACTGACTATATATACAAAATTTAATGGGCTATACATCGTCCATTTTTAAATTTTTTATAGAAAATTAAATTGACTATAATTCGTCCATTTCGTATGTAAAAAATTAAATGGACTATATACGTCGTCTTGTTTTCATGCAAAAAATTTAATAGACTATACATCATCCATTTTTCATGCAAAAAATTTTTTTATGAAAAAAATTTAATGGACTATACATCGTCTTTTTTTCAATTTTTTATGAAAAAATTTTATCGACTATAAATCGTCCGATTCGTATGCAAAAAATTATATAGACTATACATCGTCTATTTTTCATGCAAAAAGTTAAATGGTCTGACTATATATACAAAATTTAATGGGCTATACATCGTCCATTTTTTAATTTTTTATAAAAAATTAAATTGACTATAATTCGTTCATTTCGTATGTAAAAAATTAAATGGACTATATACGTCGTCTTGTTTTCATGCAAAAAATTTAATAGACTATACATCATCCATTTTTCATGCAAAAAAATTTTTTATGAAAAAAATTTAATGAACTATACATCGTCTTTTTTTAGTTTTTTATGAAAAAATTTTATCGACTATAAATCGTCCGATTCGTATGCAAAAAATTATATAGACTATACATCGTCTATTTTTCATGCAAAAAGTTAAATGGACTGACTATATATACAAAATTTAATGGGCTATACATCGTCCATTTTTAAATATTTAATAAAAAATTAAATTGACTATAATTCGTCCATTTCGTATGTAAAAAATTAAATGGACTATATACGTCGTCTTGTTTTCATGCAAAAAATTTAATAGACTATACATCATCCATTTTTCATGCAAAAAATTTTTTTATGAAAAAAATTTAATGGACTATACATCGTCTTTTTTTAAATTTTTTATGAAAAAATTTTATCGACTATAAATCTTCCGATTCGTATACAAAAAATTATATAGACTATACATCGTCTATTTTTCATGCAAAAAGTTAAATGGTCTGACTATATATACAAAATTTAATGGACTATACATCGTCCATTTTTAAATTTTTTATAAAAAATTAATTTGACTATAATTCGTCCATTTCGTATGTAAAAAATTAAGTGGACTATATACGTCGTCTTCTTTTCGTGCAATAATTTAATAGACTATACATCATCCATTTTTCAAGCAAAAAATTTTTTTATGAAAAAAATTTAATGGACTATACATCGTCTTTTTTTTAAATTTTTTATGAAAAAATTTTTTCGACTATAAATCGTCCGATTCGTATGCAAAAAATTATATAGACTATACATTGTCTATTTTTCATGCAAAAACTTAAATGGACTGACTATATATACAAAATTTAATGGACTATACATCGTCCATTTTTAAATTTTTTATAAAAAATTAAATTGACTATAATTCGTCCATTTGGTATGTAAAAAATTAAATGGACTATATACGTCGTCTTTTTTTCATGCAAAAAATTTAATAGACTATACATCATCCATTTTTCATGCAAAAAATTTGTTTATGAAAAAAATTTAATGGACTATACATCGTCTTTTTTTAAATTTTTTATGAAAAAATTTTATCGACTATAAATCGTCCGATTCGTATGCAAAAAATCATATAGACTATACATCGTCTATTTTTCATGCAAAAAGTTAAATGGACTGACTATATATACAAAATTTAATGGGCTATACATCGTCCATTTTTAAATATTTAATAAAAAATTAAATTGACTATAATTCGTCCATTTCGTATGTAAAAAATTAAATGGACTATATACGTCGTCTTGTTTTCATGCAAAAAATTTAATAGACTATACATCATCCATTTTTCATGCAAAAAATTTTTTTATGAAAAAAATTTAATGGAATATACATCGTCTTTTTTTAAATTTTTTATGAAAAAATTTTATCGACTATAAATCTTCCGATTCGTATGCAAAAAATTATATAGACTATACATCGTCTATTTTTCATGCAAAAAGTTAAATGGTCTGACTATATATACAAAATTTAATGGACTATACATCGTCCATTTTTAAATTTTTTATAAAAAATTAATTTGACTATAATTCGTCCATTTCGTATGTAAAAAATTAAGTGGACTATATACGTCGTCTTCTTTTCGTGCAATAATTTAATAGACTATACATCATCCATTTTTCAAGCAAAAAATTTTTTTATGAAAAAAATTTAATGGACTATACATCGTCTTTTTTTAAATTTTTTATGAAAAAATTTTTTCGACTATAAATCGTCCGATTCGTATGCAAAAAATTATATAGACTATACATTGTCTATTTTTCATGCAAAAACTTAAATGGACTGACTATATATACAAAATTTAATGGACTATACATCGTCCATTTTTAAATTTTTTATAAAAAATTAAATTGACTATAATTCGTCTATTTGGTATGTAAAAAATTAAATGGACTATATACGTCGTCTTTTTTTCATGCAAAAAATTTAATAGACTATACATCATCCATTTTTCATGCAAAAAATTTGTTTATGAAAAAAATTTAATGGACTATACATCGTCTTTTTTTCAATTTTTTATGAAAAAATTTTATCGACTATAAATCGTCCGATTCGTATGCAAAAAATTATATAGACTATACATTGTCTATTTTTCATGCAAAAACTTAAATGGACTGACTATATATACAAAATTTAATGGACTATACATCGTCCATTTTTAAATTTTTTATAAAAAATTAAACTGACTATAATTCGTCCATTTGGTATGTAAAAAATTAAATGGACTATATACGTCGTCTTGTTTTCATGCAAAAAATTTAATAGACTATACATCATCCATTTTTCATGCAAAAAATTTGTTTTTGAAAAAAATTTAATGGACTATACATCGTCTTTTTTTCAATTTTTTATGAAAAAATTTTATCGACTATAAATCGTCCGATTCGTATGCAAAAAATTATATAGACTATACATTGTCTATTTTTCATGCAAAAAGTTAAATGGACTGACTATATATACAAAATTTAATGGGCTATACATCGTCCATTTTTTAATTTTTTATAAAAAATTAAATTGACTATAATTCGTTCATTTCGTATGTAAAAAATTAAATGGACTATATACGTCGTCTTGTTTTCATGCAAAAAATTTAATAGACTATACATCATCCATTTTTCATGCAAAAAAATTTTTTATGAAAAAAATTTAATGGACTATACATCGTCTTTTTTTTAATTTTTTATGAAAAAATTTTATCGACTATAAATCGTCCGATTCGTATGCAAAAAATTATATAGACTATACATCGTCTATTTTTCATGCAAAAAGTTAAATGGACTGACTATATATACAAAATTTAATGGGCTATACATCGTCCATTTTTAAATATTTAATAAAAAATTAAATTGACTATAATTCGTCCATTTCGTATGTAAAAATTAAATGGACTATATACGTCGTCTTGTTTTCATGCAAAATATTTAATAGACTATACATCATCCATTTTTCGTGCAAAAAATTTTTTTATGAAAAAAATTTAATGGACTATACATCGTCTTTTTTTAAATTTTTTATGAAAAAATTTTATCGACTATAAATCGTCCGATTCGTATGCAAAAAATTATATAGACTATACATTGTCTATTTTTCATGCAAAAAGTTAAATGGACTGACTATATATACAAAATTTAATGGACTATACATCGTCCATTTTTAAATTTTTTATAAAAAATTAAATTGACTATAATTCGTCCATTTCGTATGTAAAAAATTAAATGGACTATATACGTCGTCTTGTTTTCATGCAAAAAATTTAATAGACTATACATCATCCATTTTTCATGCAAAAAATTTTTTTATGAAAAAAATTTAATGGACTATACATCGTCTTTTTTTCAATTTTTTATGAAAAAATTTTATCGACTATAAATCGTCCGATTCGTATGCAAAAAATTATATAGACTATACATCGTCTATTTTTCATGCAAAAAGTTAAATGGACTGACTATATATACAAAATTTAATGGGCTATACATCGTCCATTTTTAAATTTTTTATAAAAAATTAAATTGACTATAATTCGTCCATTTCGTATGTAAAAAATTAAATGGACTATATACGTCGTCTTGTTTTCATGCAAAAAATTTAATAGACTATACATCATCCATTTTTCATGCAAAAAATTTTTTTATGAAAAAAATTTAATGGACATCGTCTTTTTTTCAATTTTTTATGAAAAAATTTTATCGACTATAAATCGTCCGATTCGTATGCAAAAAATTATATAGACTATACATCGTCTATTTTTCATGCAAAAAGTTAAATGGTCTGACTATATATACAAAATTTAATGGGCTATACATCGTCCATTTTTTAATTTTTTATAAAAAATTAAATTGACTATAATTCGTTCATTTCGTATGTAAAAAATTAAATGGACTATATACGTCGTCTTGTTTTCATGCAAAAAATTTAATAGACTATACATCATCCATTTTTCATGCAAAAAAATTTTTTATGAAAAAAATTTAATGGACTATACATCGTCTTTTTTTTAGTTTTTTATGAAAAAATTTTATCGACTATAAATCGTCCGATTCGTATGCAAAAAATTATATAGACTATACATCGTCTATTTTTCATGCAAAAAGTTAAATGGACTGACTATATATACAAAATTTAATGGGCTATACATCGTCCATTTTTAAATATTTAATAAAAAATTAAATTGACTATAATTCGTCCATTTCGTATGTAAAAAATTAAATGGACTATATACGTCGTCTTGTTTTCATGCAAAAAATTTAATAGACTATACATCATCCATTTTTCATGCAAAAAATTTTTTTATGAAAAAAATTTAATGGACTATACATCGTCTTTTTTTAAATTTTTTATGAAAAAATTTTATCGACTATAAATCTTCCGATTCGTATGCAAAAAATTATATAGACTATACATCGTCTATTTTTCATGCAAAAAGTTAAATGGTCTGACTATATATACAAAATTTAATGGACTATACATCGTCCATTTTTAAATTTTTTATAAAAAATTAATTTGACTATAATTCGTCCATTTCGTATGTAAAAAATTAAGTGGACTATATACGTCGTCTTCTTTTCGTGCAATAATTTAATAGACTATACATCATCCATTTTTCAAGCAAAAAATTTTTTTATGAAAAAAATTTAATGGACTATACATCGTCTTTTTTTTTCAATTTTTTATGAAAAAATTTTTTCGACTATAAATCGTCCGATTCGTATGCAAAAAATTATATAGACTATACATCGTCTATTTTTCATGCAAAAAGTTAAATGGACTGACTATATATACAAAATTTAATGGGCTATACATAGTCCATTTTTAAATATTTAATAAAAAATTAAATTGACTATAATTCGTCCATTTCGTATGTAAAAAATTAAATGGACTATATACGTCGTCTTGTTTTCATGCAAAAAATTTAATAGACTATACATCATCCATTTTTCATGCAAAAAATTTTTTTATGAAAAAAATTTAATGGACTATACATCGTCTTTTTTTAAATTTTTTATGAAAAAATTTTATCGACTATAAATCTTCCGATTCGTATGCAAAAAATTATATAGACTATACATCGTCTATTTTTCATGCAAAAAGTTAAATGGTCTGACTATATATACAAAATTTAATGGACTATACATCGTCCATTTTTAAATTTTTTATAAAAAATTAATTTGACTATAATTCGTCCATTTCGTATGTAAAAAATTAAATGGACTATATACGTCGTCTTGTTTTCATGCAAAAAATTTAATAGACTATACATCATCCATTTTTCATGCAAAAAATTTTTTTATGAAAAAAATTTAATGGACTATACATCGTCTTTTTTTCAATTTTTTATGAAAAAATTTTATCGACTATAAATCGTCCGATTCGTATGCAAAAAATTATATAGACTATACATCGTCTATTTTTCATGCAAAAAGTTAAATGGACTGACTATATATACAAAATTTAATGGGCTATACATCGTCCATTTTTAAATTTTTTATAAAAAATTAAATTGACTATAATTCGTCCATTTCGTATGTAAAAAATTAAATGGACTATATACGTCGTCTTGTTTTCATGCAAAAAATTTAATAGACTATACATCATCCATTTTTCATGCAAAAAATTTTTTTATGAAAAAAATTTAATGGACATCGTCTTTTTTTCAATTTTTTATGAAAAAATTTTATCGACTATAAATCGTCCGATTCGTATGCAAAAAATTATATAGACTATACATCGTCTATTTTTCATGCAAAAAGTTAAATGGTCTGACTATATATACAAAATTTAATGGGCTATACATCGTCCATTTTTTAATTTTTTATAAAAAATTAAATTGACTATAATTCGTTCATTTCGTATGTAAAAAATTAAATGGACTATATACGTCGTCTTGTTTTCATGCAAAAAATTTAATAGACTATACATCATCCATTTTTCATGCAAAAAAATTTTTTATGAAAAAAATTTAATGGACTATACATCGTCTTTTTTTTAGTTTTTTATGAAAAAATTTTATCGACTATAAATCGTCCGATTCGTATGCGAAAAATTATATAGACTATACATCGTCTATTTTTCATGCAAAAAGTTAAATGGACTGACTATATATACAAAATTTAATGGGCTATACATCGTCCATTTTTAAATATTTAATAAAAAATTAAATTGACTATAATTCGTCCATTTCGTATGTAAAAAATTAAATGGACTATATACGTCGTCTTGTTTTCATGCAAAAAATTTAATAGACTATACATCATCCATTTTTCATGCAAAAAATTTTTTTATGAAAAAAATTTAATGGACTATACATCGTCTTTTTTTAAATTTTTTATGAAAAAATTTTATCGACTATAAATCTTCCGATTCGTATGCAAAAAATTATATAGACTATACATCGTCTATTTTTCATGCAAAAAGTTAAATGGTCTGACTATATATACAAAATTTAATGGACTATACATCGTCCATTTTTAAATTTTTTATAAAAAATTAATTTGACTATAATTCGTCCATTTCGTATGTAAAAAATTAAGTGGACTATATACGTCGTCTTCTTTTCGTGCAATAATTTAATAGACTATACATCATCCATTTTTCAAGCAAAAAATTTTTTTATGAAAAAAATTTAATGGACTATACATCGTCTTTTTTTTCAATTTTTTATGAAAAAATTTTTTCGACTATAAATCGTCCGATTCGTATGCAAAAAATTATATAGACTATACATTGTCTATTTTTCATGCAAAAACTTAAATGGACTGACTATATATACAAAATTTAATGGACTATACATCGTCCATTTTTAAATTTTTTATAAAAAATTAAATTGACTATAATTCGTCCATTTGGTATGTAAAAAATTAAATGGACTATATACGTCGTCTTTTTTTCATGCAAAAAATTTAATAGACTATACATCATCCATTTTTCATGCAAAAAATTTGTTTATGAAAAAAATTTAATGGACTATACATCGTCTTTTTTTCAATTTTTTATGAAAAAATTTTATCGACTATAAATCGTCCGATTCGTATGCAAAAAATTATATAGACTATACATTGTCTATTTTTCATGCAAAAACTTAAATGGACTGACTATATATACAAAATTTAATGGACTATACATCGTCCATTTTTAAATTTTTTATAAAAAATTAAATTGACTATAATTCGTCCATTTGGTATGTAAAAAATTAAATGGACTATATACGTCGTCTTGTTTTCATGCAAAAAATTTAATAGACTATACATCATCCATTTTTCATGCAAAAAATTTTTTTATGAAAAAAATTTAATGGACTATACATCGTCTTTTTTTAAATTTTTTATGAAAAAATTTTATCGACTATAAATCTTCCGATTCGTATGCAAAAAATTATATAGACTATACATCGTCTATTTTTCATGCAAAAAGTTAAATGGTCTGACTATATATACAAAATTTAATGGACTATACATCGTCCATTTTTAAATTTTTTATAAAAAATTAATTTGACTATAATTCGTCCATTTCGTATGTAAAAAATTAAGTGGACTATATACGTCGTCTTCTTTTCGTGCAATAATTTAATAGACTATACATCATCCATTTTTCAAGCAAAAAATTTTTTTATGAAAAAAATTTAATGGACTATACATCGTCTTTTTTTTCAATTTTTTATGAAAAAATTTTTTCGACTATAAATCGTCCGATTCGTATGCAAAAAATTATATAGACTATACATCGTCTATTTTTCATGCAAAAAGTTAAATGGACTGACTATATATACAAAATTTAATGGGCTATACATCGTCCATTTTTAAATATTTAATAAAAAATTAAATTGACTATAATTCGTCCATTTCGTATGTAAAAAATTAAATGGACTATATACGTCGTCTTGTTTTCATGCAAAAAATTTAATAGACTATACATCATCCATTTTTCATGCAAAAAATTTTTTTATGAAAAAAATTTAATGGACTATACATCGTCTTTTTTTAAATTTTTTATGAAAAAATTTTATCGACTATAAATCTTCCGATTCGTATTCAAAAAATTATATAGACTATACATCGTCTATTTTTCATGCAAAAAGTTAAATGGTCTGACTATATATACAAAATTTAATGGACTATACATCGTCCATTTTTAAATTTTTTATAAAAAATTAATTTGACTATAATTCGTCCATTTCGTATGTAAAAAATTAAGTGGACTATATACGTCGTCTTCTTTTCGTGCAATAATTTAATAGACTATACATCATCCATTTTTCAAGCAAAAAATTTTTTTATGAAAAAAATTTAATGGACTATACATCGTCTTTTTTTTCAATTTTTTATGAAAAAATTTTTTCGACTATAAATCGTCCGATTCGTATGCAAAAAATTATATAGACTATACATTGTCTATTTTTCATGCAAAAACTTAAATGGACTGACTATATATACAAAATTTAATGGACTATACATCGTCCATTTTTAAATTTTTTATAAAAAATTAAATTGACTATAATTCGTCCATTTGGTATGTAAAAAATTAAATGGACTATATACGTCGTCTTTTTTTCATGCAAAAAATTTAATAGACTATACATCATCCATTTTTCATGCAAAAAATTTGTTTATGAAAAAAATTTAATGGACTATACATCGTCTTTTTTTCAATTTTTTATGAAAAAATTTTATCGACTATAAATCGTCCGATTCGTATGCAAAAAATTATATAGACTATACATTGTCTATTTTTCATGCAAAAACTTAAATGGACTGACTATATATACAAAATTTAATGGACTATACATCGTCCATTTTTAAATTTTTTATAAAAAATTAAATTGACTATAATTCGTCCATTTGGTATGTAAAAAATTAAATGGACTATATACGTCGTCTTGTTTTCATGCAAAAAATTTAATAGACTATACATCATCCATTTTTCATGCAAAAAATTTGTTTTTGAAAAAAATTTAATGGACTATACATCGTCTTTTTTTCAATTTTTTATGAAAAAATTTTATCGACTATAAATCGTCCAATTCGTATGCAAAAAATTATATAGACTATACATTGTCTATTTTTCATGCAAAAAGTTAAATGGACTGACTATATATACAAAATTTAATGGGCTATACATCGTCCATTTTTTAATTTTTTATAAAAAATTAAATTGACTATAATTCGTTCATTTCGTATGTAAAAAATTAAATGGACTATATACGTCGTCTTGTTTTCATGCAAAAAATTTAATAGACTATACATCATCCATTTTTCATGCAAAAAAATTTTTTATGAAAAAAATTTAATGGACTATACATCGTCTTTTTTTTAATTTTATATGAAAAAATTTTATCGACTATAAATCGTCCGATTCGTATGCAAAAAATTATATAGACTATACATCGTCTATTTTTCATGCAAAAAGTTAAATGGACTGACTATATATACAAAATTTAATGGGCTATACATCGTCCATTTTTAAATATTTAATAAAAAATTAATTTGACTATAATTCGTCCATTTCGTATGTAAAAATTAAATGGACTATATACGTCGTCTTGTTTTCATGCAAAAAATTTAATAGACTATACATCATCCATTTTTCATGCAAAAAATTTTTTTATGAAAAAAATTTAATGGACTATACATCGTCTTTTTTTAAATTTTTTATGAAAAAATTTTATCGACTATAAATCTTCCGATTCGTATGCAAAAAATTATATAGACTATACATCGTCTATTTTTCATGCAAAAAGTTAAATGGTCTGACTATATATACAAAATTTAATGGACTATACATCGTCCATTTTTAAATTTTTTATAAAAAATTAATTTGACTATAATTCGTCCATTTCGTATGTAAAAAATTAAATGGACTATATACGTCGTCTTGTTTTCATGCAAAAAATTTAATAGACTATACATCATCCATTTTTCATGCAAAAAAATTTTTTATGAAAAAAATTTAATGGACTATACATCGTCTTTTTTTTATTTTTTTTTATAATTTAAACTAGTATAAATCGTCCGATTCGTATGCAAAAAATTATATAGACTATACATTGTCTATTTTTCATGCAAAAATATAAATGGACTGACTATATATACAAAATTTAATGGACTATACATCGTCCATTTTTAAATTTTTTATAAAAAATTAAATTGACTTTAATTCGTCCATTTCGTATGTAAAAAATTAAATGGACTATATACGTCGTCTTGTTTTCATGCAAAAAATTTAATAAACTATACACCATCCATTTTTCATGCAAAAAATGTTTTTATGAAAAAAATTTAATGGACTATACATCGTCTTTTTTTCAATTTTTTATGAAAAAATTTTTTCGACTATAAATCGTCCGATTCGTATGCAAAAAATTATATAGACTATACATTGTCTATTTTTTATGCAAAAACTTAAATGGACTGACTATATATACAAAATTTAATGGACTATACATCGTCCATTTTTAAATTTTTTAAAAAAAATTAAATTGACTATAATTCGTCCATTTCGTATGTAAAAAATTAAATGGACTATATACGTCGTCTTGTTTTCATGCAAAAAATTTAATAGACTATACATCATCCATTTTTCATGCAAAAAATTTTTTTATTAAAAAAATTTAATGGACTATACATCGTCTTTTTTTCAATTTTTTATGAAAAAATTTTATCGACTATAAATCGTCCGATTCGTATGCAAAAAATTATATAGACTATACATTGTCTATTTTTCATGCAAAAACTTAAATGGACTGACTATATATACAAAATTTAATGGACTATACGTCGTCCATTTTTAAATTTTTTATAAAAAATTAAATTGACTATAATTCGTCCATTTGGTATGTAAAAAATTAAATGGACTATATACGTCGTCTTGTATTCATGCAAAAAATTTAATAGACTATACATCATCCATTTTTCATGCAAAAAATTTGTTTATGAAAAAAATTTAATGGACTATACATCGTCTTTTTTTCAATTTTTTATGAAAAAATTTTATCGACTATAAATCGTCGGATTCGTATGCAAAAAATCATATAGACTATACATCGTCTATTTTTCATGCAAAAAGTTAAATGGACTGACTATATATACAAAATTTAATGGACTATACATCGTCCATTTTTTAATTTTTTATAAAAAATTAAATTGACTATAATTCGTTCATTTCGTATGTAAAAAATTAAATGGACTATATACGTCGTCTTGTTTTCACGCAAAAAATTTAATAGACTATACATCATCCATTTTTCATGCAAAAAATTTTTTTATGAAAAAAATTTAATGGACTATACATCGTCTTTTTTTAAATTTTTTATGAAAAAATTTTATCGACTATAAATCTTCCGATTCGTATGCAAAAAATTATATAGACTATACATCGTCTATTTTTCATGCAAAAAGTTAAATGGTCTGACTATATATACAAAATTTAATGGACTATACATCGTCCATTTTTAAATTTTTTATAAAAAATTAATTTGACTATAATTCGTCCATTTCGTATGTAAAAAATTGGACTATATACGTCGTCTTCTTTTCGTGCAATAATTTAGTAGACTATACATCATCCATTTTTCATGCAAAAAATTTTTTTATGAAAAAAATTTAATGGACTATACATCGTCTTTTTTTCAATTTTTTATGAAAAAATTTTTTCGACTATAAATCGTCCGATTCGTATGCAAAAAATTATATAGACTATACATTGTCTATTTTTCATGCAAAAACTTAAATGGACTGACTATATATACAAAATTTAATGGACTATACATCGTCCATTTTTAAATTTTTTATAAAAAATTAAATTGACTATAATTCGTCCATTTCGTATGTAAAAAATTAAATGGACTATATACGTCGTCTTGTTTTCATGCAAAAAATTTAATAGACTATACATCATCCATTTTTCATGCAAAAAATTTGTTTATGAAAAAAATTTAATGGACTATACATCGTCTTTTTTTCAATTTTTTATGAAAAAATTTTATCGACTATAAATCGTCCGATTCGTATGCAAAAAATTATATAGACTATACATTGTCTATTTTTCATGCAAAAACTTAAATGGACTGACTATATATACAAAATTTAATGGACTATACATCGTCCATTTTTAAATTTTTTATAAAAAATTAAATTGACTATAATTCGTCCATTTGGTATGTAAAAAATTAAATGGACTATATACGTCGTCTTGTTTTCATGCAAAAAATTTAATGGACTATACATCATCCATTTTTCATGCAAAAAATTTGTTTATGAAAAAAATTTAATGGACTATACATCGTCTTTTTTTCAATTTTTTATGAAAAAATTTTATCGACTATAAATCGTCCGATTCGTATGCAAAAAATCATATAGACTATACATCGTCTATTTTTCATGCAAAAAGTTAAATGGACTGACTATATATACAAAATTTAATGGACTATACATCGTCCATTTTTAAATTTTTTATAAAAAATTAAATTGACTATAATTCGTTCATTTCGTATGTAAAAAATTAAATGGACTATATACGTCGTCTTGTTTTCACGCAAAAAATTTAATAGACTATACATCATCCATTTTTCATGCAAAAAATTTTTTTATGAAAAAAATTTAATGGACTATACATCGTCTTTTTTCAATTTTTTATGAAAAAATTTTATCGACTATAAATCGTCCGATTCGTATGCAAAAAATTATATAGACTATACATCGTCTATTTAAGATGCAAAAAGTTAAATGGACTGACTATATATACAAAAATTAATGGACTATACATCGTCCATTTTTAATTTTTTTATAAAAAATTAATTTGACTATAATTTGTCCATTTCGTATGTAAAAAATTAAATGGACTATATACGTCATCTTGTTTTCATGCAAAAAATTTAATAGACTATACATCATCCATTTTTCATGCCAAAAATTTTTTTATGAAAAAAATTTAATGGACTATACATCGTCTTTTTTTCAATTTTTTATGAAAAAATTTTATCGACTATAAATCGTCCGATTCGTACACAAAAAATTATATAGACTATACATCGTCTATTTTTCATGCAAAAAGTTAAATGGTCTGACTATATATACAAAATTTAATGGACTATACATCGTCCATTTTTAAATTTTTTATAAAAAATTAATTTGACTATAATTCGTCCACTTCGTATGTAAAAAATTAAATGGACTATATACGTCGTCTTGTTTTCATGCAAAAAATTTAATAGACTATACATCATCCATTTTTCATGGAAAAAAATTTTTTATGAAAAAAATTTAATGGACTATACATCGTCTTTTTTTTCAATTTTTTATGAAAAAATTTTATCGACTATAAATCGTCCGATTCGTATGCACAAAATTATATAGACTATACATCGTCTATTTTTCATGCAAAAAGTTAAATGGACTGACTATATATACAAAATTTAATGGACTATACATCGTCCATTTTTAAATTTTTTATAAAAAATTAAATTGACTATAATTCGTCCATTTCGTATGTAAAAAATTAACTGGACTATATACGTCGTCTTGTTTTCATGCAAAAAATTTAATAGACTATACATCATCCATTTTTCATGCAAAAAATTTTTTTATGAAAAAAATTTAATGGACTATACATCGTCTTTTTTTAAATATTTTATGAAAAAATTTTATCGACTATAAATCGTCCGATTCGTATGCAAAAAATTATATAGACTATACATCGTTTATTTTTCATGCAAAAAGTTAAATGGACTGACTATATATACAAAATTTAATGGACTATACATCGTCCATTTTTAAATTTTTTATAAAAAATTAATTTGACTATAATTCGTCCATTTCGTATATAAAAAATTAAGTGGACTATATACGTCGTCTTCTTTTGGTGCAATAATTTAATAGACTATACATCATCCATTTTTCATGCAAAAAAATTTTTTATGAAAAAAATTTAATGGACTATACATCGTCTTTTTTTTATTATTTCTTTTTTTTTTTTATTTAAACGAGTATAAATCGTCCGATTCGTATGCAAAAAATTATATAGACTATACATCGTCTATTTTTCATGCAAAAAGTTAAATGGACTGACTATATATACAAAATTTAATGGACTATACATCGTCCATTTTTAAATTTTTTATAAAAAATTAATTTGACTATAATTCGTCCATTTCGTATGTAAAAAATTGGACTATATACGTCGTCTTCTTTTCGTGCAATAATTTAGTAGACTATACATCATCCATTTTTCATGCAAAAAATTTTTTTATGAAAAAAATTTAATGGACTATACATCGTCTTTTTTTCAATTTTTTATGAAAAAATTTTTTCGACTATAAATCGTCCGATTCGTATGCAAAAAATTATATAGACTATACATTGTCTATTTTTCATGCAAAAACTTAAATGGACTGACTATATATACAAAATTTAATGGGCTATACATCGTCCATTTTTAAATTTTTTATAAAAAATTAAATTGACTATAATTCGTCCATTTCGTATGTAAAAAATTAAATGGACTATATACGTCGTCTTGTTTTCATGCAAAAAATTTAATAGACTATGCATCATCCATTTTTCATGCAAAAAATTTGTTTATGAAAAAAATTTAATGGACTATACATCGTCTTTTTTTCAATTTTTTATGAAAAAATTTTATCGACTATAAATCGTCCGATTCGTATGCAAAAAATTATATAGACTATACATTGTCTATTTTTCATGCAAAAACTTAAATGGACTGACTATATATACAAAATTTAATGGACTATACATCGTCCATTTTTAAATTTTTTATAAAAAATTAAATTGACTATAATTCGTCCATTTGGTATGTAAAAAATTAAATGGACTATATACGTCGTCTTGTTTTCATGCAAAAAATTTAATGGACTATACATCATCCATTTTTCATGCAAAAAATTTGTTTATGAAAAAAATTTAATGGACTATACATCGTCTTTTTTTCAATTTTTTATGAAAAAATTTTATCGACTATAAATCGTCCGATTCGTATGCAAAAAAATCATATAGACTATACATCGTCTATTTTTCATGCAAAAAGTTAAATGGACTGACTATATATACAAAATTTAATGGACTATACATCGTCCATTTTTAAATTTTTTATAAAAAATTAAATTGACTATAATTCGTTCATTTCGTATGTAAAAAATTAAATGGACTATATACGTCGTCTTGTTTTCACGCAAAAAATTTAATAGACTATACATCATCCATTTTTCATGCAAAAAATTTGTTTATGAAAAAAATTTAATGGACTATACATCGTCTTTTTTTCAATTTTTTATGAAAAAATTTTATCGACTATAAATCGTCCGATTCGTATGCAAAAAATTATATAGACTATACATCGTCTATTTCAGATGCAAAAAGTTAAATGGACTGACTATATATACAAAAATTAATGGACTATACATCGTCCATTTTTAATTTTTTTATAAAAAATTAATTTGACTATAATTTGTCCATTTCGTATGTAAAAAATTAAATGGACTATATACGTCATCTTGTTTTCATGCAAAAAATTTAATAGACTATACATCATCCATTTTTCATGCCAAAAATTTTTTTATGAAAAAAATTTAATGGACTATACATCGTCTTTTTTTCAATTTTTTATGAAAAAATTTTATCGACTATAAATCGTCCGATTCGTATACAAAAAATTATATAGACTATACATCGTCTATTTTTCATGCAAAAAGTTAAATGGTCTGACTATATATACAAAATTTAATGGACTATACATCGTCCATTTTTAAATTTTTTATAAAAAATTAATTTGACTATAATTCGTCCACTTCGTATGTAAAAAATTAAATGGACTATATACGTCGTCTTGTTTTCATGCAAAAAATTTAATAGACTATACATCATCCATTTTTCATGGAAAAAAATTTTTTATGAAAAAAATTTAATGGACTATACATCGTCTTTTTTTAAATATTTTATGAAAAAATTTTATCGACTATAAATCGTCCGATTCGTATGCAAAAAATTATATAGACTATACATCGTTTATTTTTCATGCAAAAAGTTAAATGGACTGACTATATATACAAAATTTAATGGACTATACATCGTCCATTTTTAAATTTTTTATAAAAAATTAATTTGACTATAATTCGTCCATTTCGTATATAAAAAATTAAGTGGACTATATACGTCGTCTTCTTTTGGTGCAATAATTTAATAGACTATACATCATCCATTTTTCATGCAAAAAAATTTTTTATGAAAAAAATTTAATGGACTATACATCGTCTTTTTTTTATTATTTTTTTTTTTTTTTATTTAAACGAGTATAAATCGTCCGATTCGTATGCAAAAAATTATATAGACTATACATCGTCTATTTTTCATGCAAAAAGTTAAATGGACTGACTATATATACAAAATTTAATGGACTATACATCGTCCATTTTTAAATTTTTTATAAAAAATTAATTTGACTATAATTCGTCCATTTCGTATGTAAAAAATTGGACTATATACGTCGTCTTCTTTTCGTGCAATAATTTAGTAGACTATACATCATCCATTTTTCATGCAAAAAATTTTTTTATGAAAAAAATTTAATGGACTATACATCGTCTTTTTTTCAATTTTTTATGAAAAAATTTTTTCGACTATAAATCGTCCGATTCGTATGCAAAAAATTATATAGACTATACATTGTCTATTTTTCATGCAAAAACTTAAATGGACTGACTATATATACAAAATTTAATGGGCTATACATCGTCCATTTTTAAATTTTTTATAAAAAATTAAATTGACTATAATTCGTCCATTTCGTATGTAAAAAATTAAATGGACTATATACGTCGTCTTGTTTTCATGCAAAAAATTTAATAGACTATGCATCATCCATTTTTCATGCAAAAAATTTGTTTATGAAAAAAATTTAATGGACTATACATCGTCTTTTTTTCAATTTTTTATGAAAAAATTTTATCGACTATAAATCGTCCGATTCGTATGCAAAAAATTATATAGACTATACATTGTCTATTTTTCATGCAAAAACTTAAATGGACTGACTATATATACAAAATTTAATGGACTATACATCGTCCATTTTTAAATTTTTTATAAAAAATTAAATTGACTATAATTCGTCCATTTGGTATGTAAAAAATTAAATGGACTATATACGTCGTCTTGTTTTCATGCAAAAAATTTAATGGACTATACATCATCCATTTTTCATGCAAAAAATTTGTTTATGAAAAAAATTTAATGGACTATACATCGTCTTTTTTTCAATTTTTTATGAAAAAATTTTATCGACTATAAATCGTCCGATTCGTATGCAAAAAAATCATATAGACTATACATCGTCTATTTTTCATGCAAAAAGTTAAATGGACTGACTATATATACAAAATTTAATGGACTATACATCGTCCATTTTTAAATTTTTTATAAAAAATTAAATTGACTATAATTCGTTCATTTCGTATGTAAAAAATTAAATGGACTATATACGTCGTCTTGTTTTCACGCAAAAAATTTAATAGACTATACATCATCCATTTTTCATGCAAAAAATTTTTTTATGAAAAATGGATGATGGTCTTTTTTCAATTTTTTATGAAAAAATTTTATCGACTATAAATCGTCCGATTCGTATGCAAAAAATTATATAGACTATACATCGTCTATTTAAGATGCAAAAAGTTAAATGGACTGACTATATATACAAAAATTAATGGACTATACATCGTCCATTTTTAATTTTTTTATAAAAAATTAATTTGACTATAATTTGTCCATTTCGTATGTAAAAAATTAAATGGACTATATACGTCATCTTGTTTTCATGCAAAAAATTTAATAGACTATACATCATCCATTTTTCATGCCAAAAATTTTTTTATGAAAAAAATTTAATGGACTATACATCGTCTTTTTTTCAATTTTTTATGAAAAAATTTTATCGACTATAAATCGTCCGATTCGTATACAAAAAATTATATAGACTATACATCGTCTATTTTTCATGCAAAAAGTTAAATGGTCTGACTATATATACAAAATTTAATGGACTATACATCGTCCATTTTTAAATTTTTTATAAAAAATTAATTTGACTATAATTCGTCCACTTCGTATGTAAAAAATTAAATGGACTATATACGTCGTCTTGTTTTCATGCAAAAAATTTAATAGACTATACATCATCCATTTTTCATGGAAAAAAATTTTTTATGAAAAAAATTTAATGGACTATACATCGTCTTTTTTTTAAATTTTTTATGAAAAAATTTTATCGACTATAAATCGTCCGATTCGTATGCACAAAATTATATAGACTATACATCGTCTATTTTTCATGCAAAAAGTTAAATGGACTGACTATATATACAAAATTTAATGGACTATACATCGTCCATTTTTAAATTTTTTATAAAAAATTAAATTGACTATAATTCGTCCATTTCGTATGTAAAAAATTAACTGGACTATATACGTCGTCTTGTTTTCATGCAAAAAATTTAATAGACTATACATCATCCATTTTTCATGCAAAAAATTTTTTTATGAAAAAAATTTAATGGACTATACATCGTCTTTTTTTAAATATTTTATGAAAAAATTTTATCGACTATAAATCGTCCGATTCGTATGCAAAAAATTATATAGACTATACATCGTTTATTTTTCATGCAAAAAGTTAAATGGACTGACTATATATACAAAATTTAATGGACTATACATCGTCCATTTTTAAATTTTTTATAAAAAATTAATTTGACTATAATTCGTCCATTTCGTATATAAAAAATTAAGTGGACTATATACGTCGTCTTCTTTTGGTGCAATAATTTAATAGACTATACATCATCCATTTTTCATGCAAAAAAATTTTTTATGAAAAAATTTAATAGACTATACATCATCCATTTTTCATGCAAAAAATTTTTTATGAAAAAAATTTAATGGACTATACATCGTCTTTTTTTTAATTTTTTATGAAAAAATTTTATCGACTATAAATCGTCCGATTCGTATGCAAAAAATTATATAGACTATACATCGTCTATTTTTCATGCAAAAAGTTAAATGGACTGACTATATATACAAAATTTAATGGGCTAAACATCGTCCATTTTTAAATATTTAATAAAAAATTAAATTGACTATAATTCGTCCATTTCGTATGTAAAAAATTAAATGGACTATATACGTCGTCTTGTTTTCATGAAAAAAATTTAATAGACTATACATCATCCATTTTTCATGCAAAAAAATTTTTTATGAAAAAAATTTAATGGACTATACATCGTCTTTTTTTAAATTTTTTATGAAAAAATTTTATCGACTATAAATCTTCCGATTCGTATGCAAAAAATTATATAGACTATACATCGTCTATTTTTCATGCAAAAAGTTAAATGGTCTGACTATATATACAAAATTTAATGGACTATACTTCGTCCATTTTTAAATTTTTTATAAAAAATTAATTTGACTATAATTCGTCCATTTCGTATGTAAAAAATTAAGTGGACTATATACGTCGTCTTCTTTTCGTGCAATAATTTAATAGACTATACATCATCCATTTTTCAAGCAAAAAATTTTTTTATGAAAAAAATTTAATGGACTATACATCGTCTTTTTTTTCAATTTTTTATGAAAAAATTTTTTCGACTATAAATCGTCCGATTCGTATGCAAAAAATTATATAGACTATACATCGTCTATTTTTCATGCAAAAAGTTAAATGGACTGACTATATATACAAAATTTAATGGGCTATACATCGTCCATTTTTAAATATTTAATAAAAAATTAAATTGACTATAATTCGTCCATTTGGTATGTAAAAAATTAAATGGACTATATACGTCGTCTTGTTTTCATGCAAAAAATTTAATAGACTATACATCATCCATTTTTCATGCAAAAAATTTGTTTATGAAAAAAATTTAATGGACTATACATCGTCTTTTTTTCAATTTTTTATGAAAAAATTTTATCGACTATAAATCGTCCGATTCGTATGCAAAAAATTATATAGACTATACATTGTCTATTTTTCATGCAAAAACTTAAATGGACTGACTATATATACAAAATTTAATGGACTATACATCGTCCATTTTTAAATTTTTTATAAAAAATTAAATTGACTATAATTCGTCCATTTGGTATGTAAAAAATTAAATGGACTATATACGTCGTCTTGTTTTCATGCAAAAAATTTAATAGACTATACATCATCCATTTTTCATGCAAAAAATTTGTTTATGAAAAAAATTTAATGGACTATACATCGTCTTTTTTTAAATTTTTTATGAAAAAATTTTATCGACTATAAATCGTCCGATTCGTATGCAAAAAATTATATAGACTATACATTGTCTATTTTTCATGCAAAAACTTAAATGGACTGACTATATATACAAAATTTAATGGACTATACATCGTCCATTTTTAAATTTTTTATAAAAAATTAAATTGACTATAATTCGTCCATTTCGTATGTAAAAAATTAAATGGACTATATACGTCGTCTTGTTTTCATGTGAAAAATTTAATAGACTATACATCATCCATTTTTCATGGAAAAAAATTTTTTATGAAAAAAATTTAATGGACTTTTTTTTCAATTTTTTATGAAAAAATTTTATCGACTATAAATCGTCCGATTCGTATGCAAAAAATTATATAGACTATACATCGTCTATTTTTCATGCAAAAAGTTAAATGGACTGACTATATATACAAAATTTAATGGGCTATACATCGTCCATTTTTAAATATTTAATAAAAAATTAAATTGACTATAATTCGTCCATTTCGTATGTAAAAAATTAAATGGACTATATACGTCGTCTTGTTTTCATGCGAAAAATTTAATAGACTATACATCATCCATTTTTCATGAATAAAAATTTTTTATGAAAAAAATTTAATGGACTATACATCGTCTTTTTTTTCAATTTTTTATGAAAAAATTTTATCGACTATAAATCGTCCGATTCGTATGCAAAAAATTATATAGACTATACATCGTCTATTTTTCATGCAAAAAGTTAAATGGACTGACTATATATACAAAATTTAATGGGCTATACATCGTCCATTTTTAAATTTTTTATAAAAAATTAAATTGACTATAATTCGTCCATTTCGTATGTAAAAAATTAAATGGACTATATACGTCGTCTTGTTTTCATGCAAAAAATTTAATAGACTATACATCATCCAGTTTTCATGCAAAAAATTTTTTTATGAAAAAAATTTAATGGACTATACATCGTCTTTTTTTCAATTTTTTATGAAAAAATTTTATCGACTATAAATCGTCCGATTCGTATGCAAAAAATTATATAGACTATACATCGTCTATTTTTCATGCAAAAAGTTAAATGGTCTGACTATATATACAAAATTTAATGGGCTATACATCGTCCATTTTTTAATTTTTTATAAAAAATTAAATTGACTATAATTCGTTCATTTCGTATGTAAAAAATTAAATGGACTATATACGTCGTCTTGTTTTCATGCAAAAATTTTAATAGACTATACATCATCTATTTTTCATGCAAAAAATTTGTTTATGAAAAAAATTTAATGGACTACATCGTCTTTTTTTAAATTTTTTATGAAAAAATTTTATCGACTATAAAACGTCCAATTCGTATGCAAAAAATCATATAGACTATACATCGTCTATTTTTCATGCAAAAAGTTAAATGGACTGACTATATATACAAAATTTAATGGGCTATACGTCGTCCATTTTTAAATTTTTTATAAAAAATTAAATTGACTATAATTTGTCCATTTCGTATGTAAAAAATTAAATGGACTATATACGTCGTGTTGTTTTCATGCAAAAAATTTAATAGACTATACATCATCCATTTTCCATGAAAAAAATTTTTTTATGAAAAAAATTTAATGGACTATACATCGTCTTTTTTTCAATTTTTTATGAAAAAATTTTATCGACTATAAATCGTCCGATTCGTATGCAAAAAATTATATAGACTATACAACGTCTATTTTTCATGCAAAAAGTTAAATGGACTGACTATATATACAAAATTTAATGGACTATACATCGTCCATTTTTAAATTTTTTATAAAAAATTAAATTGACTATAATTCGTCCATTTCGTCTGTAAAAAATTAAATGGACTATATACGTCGTCTTGTTTACATGAAAAAATTTAATAGACTATACATCATCCATTTTTCATGCAAAAAATTTTTTTATGAAAAAAATTTAATGGAATATACATCGTCTTTTTTTAAATTTTTTATGAAAAAATTTTATCGACTATAAATCGTCCGATTCGTATGCAAAAAATTATATAGACTATACAACGTCTATTTTTCATGCAAAAAGTTAAATGGACTGACTATATATACAAAATTTAATGGACTATACATCGTCCATTTTTAAATTTTTTATAAAAAATTAAATTGACTCTAATTCGTCCATTTCGTATGTAAAAAATTAAATGGACTATATACGTCGTCTTGTTTACATGCAAAAAATTTAATAGACTATACATCATCCATTTTTCATGCAAAAAATTTTTTTATGAAAAAAATTTAATGGACTATACATCGTCTTTTTTTCAATTTTTTATGAAAAAATTTTATTGACTATAAATCGTCCGATTCGTATGCAAAAAATTATATAGACTATACATTGTCTATTTTTCATGCAAAAAGTTAAATGGACTGACTATATATACAAAATTTAATGGACTATACATCGTCCATTTTTAAATTTTTTATAAAAAATTAAATTGACTATAATTCGTCCATTTCGTATGTAAAAAATTAAATGGACTATATACGTCGTCTTGTTTTCATGCGAAAAATTTAATAGACTATACATCATCCATTTTTCATGGAAAAAAATTTTTTATGAAAAAAATTTAATGGACTATACATCGTCTTTTTTTTTTCAATTTTTTATGAAAAAATTTTATCGACTATAAATCGTCCGATTCGTATGCAAAAAATTATATAGACTATACATCGTCTATTTTTCATGCAAAAAGTTAAATGGACTGACTATATATACAAAATTTAATGGGCTATACATATTTTTTAATTTTTTATAAAAAATTAATTTTTTATAAAAAATTAAATTGACTATAATTCGTTCATTTCGTATGTAAAAAATTAAATGGACTATATACGTCGTCTTGTTTTCATGCAAAAAATTTAATAGACTATACATCATCCATTTTTCATGCAAAAAAATTTTTTATGAAAAAAATTTAATGGACTATACATCGTCTTTTTTTTAGTTTTTTATGAAAAAATTTTATCGACTATAAATCGTCCGATTCGTATGCAAAAAATTATATAGACTATAAATCGTCTATTTTTCATGCAAAAAGTTAAATGGTCTGACTATATATACAAAATTTAATGGGCTATACATCGTCCATTTTTTAATTTTTTATAAAAAATTAAATTGACTATAATTCGTTCATTTCGTATGTAAAAAATTAAATGGACTATATACGTCGTCTTGTTTTCATGCAAAAAATTTAATAGACTATACATCATCCATTTTTCATGCAAAAAAATTTTTTATGAAAAAAATTTAATGGACTATACATCGTCTTTTTTTTAGTTTTTTATGAAAAAATTTTATCGACTATAAATCGTCCGATTCGTATGCAAAAAATTATATAGACTATACATCGTCTATTTTTCGTGCAAAAAGTTAAATGGACTGACTATATATACAAAATTTAATGGGCTATACATCGTCCATTTTTAAATATTTAATAAAAAATTAAATTGACTATAATTCGTCCATTTCGTATGTAAAAAATTAAATGGACTATATACGTCGTCTTGTTTTCATGCAAAAAATTTAATAGACTATACATCATCCATTTTTCATGCAAAAAATTTGTTTATGAAAAAAATTTAATGGACTATACATCGTCTTTTTTTAAATTTTTTATGAAAAAATTTTATCGACTATAAATCTTCCGATTCGTATACAAAAAATTATATAGACTATACATCGTCTATTTTTCATGCAAAAAGTTAAATGGTCTGACTATATATACAAAATTTAATGGACTATAATCGTCCATTTTTAAATTTTTTATAAAAAATTAATTTGACTATAATTCGTCCATTTCGTATGTAAAAAATTAAGTGGACTATATACGTCGTCTTCTTTTCGTGCAATAATTTAATAGACTATACATCATCCATTTTTCAAGCAAAAAATTTTCTTATGAAAAAAATTTAATGGACTATACATCGTCTTTTTTTAAATTTTTTATGAAAAAATTTTTTCGACTATAAATCGTCCGATTCGTATGCAAAAAATTATATAGACTATACATTGTCTATTTTTCATGCAAAAACTTAAATGGACTGACTACATATACAAAATTTAATGGACTATACATCGTCCATTTTTAAATTTTTTATAAAAAATTAAATTGACTATAATTCGTCCATTTGGTATGTAAAAAATTAAATGGACTATATACGTCGTCTTGTTTTCATGCAAAAAATTTAATAGACTATACATCATCCATTTTTCATGCAAAAAATTTGTTTATGAAAAAAATTTAATGGACTATACATCGTCTTTTTTTCAATTTTTTATGAAAAAATTTTATCGACTATAAATCGTCCGATTCGTATGCAAAAAATCATATAGACTATACATCGTCTATTTTTCATGCAAAAAGTTAAATGGACTGACTATATATACAAAATTTAATGGACTATACATCGTCCATTTTTAAATATTTTATAAAAAATTTAATTGACTATAATTCGTCCATTTGGTATGTAAAAAATTAAATGGACTATATACGTCGTCTTTTTTTCATGCAAAAAATTTAATAGACTATACATCATCCATTTTTCATGCAAAAAATTTGTTTATGAAAAAAATTTAATGGACTATACATCGTCTTTTTTTCAATTTTTTATGAAAAAATTTTATCGAATATAAATCGTCCGATTCGTATGCAAAAAATTATATAGACTATACATTGTCTATTTTTCATGCAAAAACTTAAATGGACTGACTATATATACAAAATTTAATGGACTATACATCGTCCATTTTTAAATTTTTTATAAAAAATTAAATTGACTATAATTCGTCCATTTGGTATGTAAAAAATTAAATGGACTATATACGTCGTCTTGTTTTCATGCAAAAAATTTAATAGACTATACATCATCCATTTTTCATGCAAAAAATTTGTGTTTGAAAAAAATTTAATGGACTATACATCGTCTTTTTTTCAATTTTTTATGAAAAAATTTTATCGACTATAAATCGTCCGATTCGTATGCAAAAAATTATATAGACTATACATTGTCTATTTTTCATGCAAAAACTTAAATGGACTGACTATATATACAAAATTTAATGGACTATACATCGTCCATTTTTAAATTTTTTATAAAAAATTAAATTGACTATAATTCGTCCATTTGGTATGTAAAAAATTAAATGGACTATATACGTCGTCTTGTTTTCATGCAAAAAATTTAATAGACTATACATCATCCATTTTTCATGCAAAAAATTTGTTTATGAAAAAAATTTAATGGACTATACATCGTCTTTTTTTCAATTTTTTATGAAAAAATTTTATCGACTATAAATCGTCCGATTCGTATGCAAAAAATCATATAGACTATACATCGTCTATTTTTCATGCAAAAAGTTAAATGGACTGACTATATATACAAAATTTAATGGGCTATACGTCGTCCATTTTTAAATTTTTTATAAAAAATTAAATTGACTATAATTCGTCCATTTCGTATGTAAAAAATTAAATGGACTATATACGTCGTCTTGTTTTCATGCAAAAAATTTAATAGACTATACATCATCCATTTTTCATGCAAAAAATTTTTTATGAAAAAAATTTAATGGACTATACATCGTCTTTTTTTCAATTTTTTATGAAAAAATTTTATTGACTATAAATCGTCCGATTCGTATGCAAAAAATTATATAGACTATACATCGTCTATTTTTCATGCAAAAAGTTAAATGGACTGACTATATATACAAAATTTAATGGACTATACATCGTCCATTTTTAAATTTTTTATAAAAAATTAAATTGACTATAATTCGTCCATTTCGTATGTAAAAAATTAAATGGACTATATACGTCGTCTTGTTTTCATGCGAAAAATTTAATAGACTATACATCATCCATTTTTCATTAAAAAATTTTTTTATGAAAAAAATTTAATGGACTATACATCGTCTTTTTTTTCAATTTTTTATGAAAAAATTTTATCGACTATAAATCGTCCGATTCGTATGCAAAAAATTATATAGACTATACATCGTCTATTTTTCATGCAAAAAGTTAAATGGACTGACTATATATACAAAATTTAATGGGCTATACATCGTCCATTTTTTAATTTTTTATAAAAAATTAAATTGACTATAATTCGTTCATTTCGTATGTAAAAAATTAAATGGACTATATACGTCGTCTTGTTTTCATGCAAAAAATTTAATAGACTATACATCATCCATTTTTCATGCAAAAAAATTTTTTATGAAAAAAATTTAATAGACTATATATACATCGTCTTTTTTTTAATTTTTTATGAAAAAATTTTATCGACTATAAATAGTCCGATTCGTATGCAAAAAATTATATAGACTATACATCGTCTATTTTTCATGCAAAAAGTTAAATGGACTGACTATATATACAAAATTTAATGGGCTATACATCGTCCATTTTTAAATATTTAATAAAAAATTAAATTGACTATAATTCGTCCATTTCGTATGTAAAAATTAAATGGACTATATACGTCGTCTTGTTTTCATGCAAAAAATTTAATAGACTATACATCATCCATTTTTCATGCAAAAAATTTTTTTATGAAAAAAATTTAATAGACTATATATACATCGTCTTTTTTTAAATTTTTTATGAAAAAATTTTATCGACTATAAATCTTCCGATTCGTATGCAAAAAATTATATAGACTATACATCGTTTTTTTTTTCATGCAAAAAGTTAAATGGTCTATCTATATATACAAAATTTAATGGACTATACATCGTCCATTTTTAAATTTTTTATAAAAAATTAATTTGACTATAATTCGTCCATTTCGTATGTAAAAAATTAAGTGGACTATATACGTCGTCTTCTTTTCGTGCAATAATTTAATAGACTATACATCATCCATTTTTCAAGCAAAAAATTTTTTTATGAAAAAAATTAAATGGACTATACATCGTCTTTTTTTCAATTTTTTATGAAAAAATTTTTTCGACTATAAATCGTCCGATTCGTATGCAAAAAATTATATAGACTATACATTGTCTATTTTTCATGCAAAAACTTAAATGGACTGACTACATATACAAAATTTAATGGACTATACATCGTCCATTTTTAAATTTTTTATAAAAAATTAAATTGACTATAATTCGTCCATTTGGTATGTAAAAAATTAAATGGACTATATACGTCGTCTTGTTTTCATGCAAAAAATTTAATAGACTATACATCATCCATTTTTCATGCAAAAAATTTGTTTATGAAAAAAATTTAATGGACTATACATCGTCTTTTTTTCAATTTTTTATGAAAAAATTTTATCGACTATAAATCGTCCGATTCGTATGCAAAAAATTATATAGACTATACAACGTCTATTTTTCATGCAAAAACTTAAATGGACTGACTATATATACAAAATTCAATGGACTATACATCGTCCATTTTTAAATTTTTTATAAAAAATTAAATTGACTATAATTCGTCCATTTCGTCTGTAAAAAATTAAATGGACTATATACGTCGTCTTGTTTTCATGCAAAAAATTTAATAGACTATACATCATCCATTTTTCATGCAAAAAATTTTTTTATGAAAAAAATTTAATGGACTATACATCGCCTTTTTTTCAATTTTTTATGAAAAAATTTTATCGACTATAAATCGTCCGATTCGTATGCAAAAAATTATATAGACTATACAACGTCTATTTTTCATGCAAAAACTTAAATGGACTGACTATATATACAAAATTTAATGGACTATACATCGTCCATTTTTAAATTTTTTATAAAAAATTAAATTGACTATAATTCGTCCATTTCGTATGTAAAAAATTAAATGGACTATATACGTCGTCTTGTTTTCATGCAAAAAATTTAATAGACTATACATCATCCATTTTTCATGCAAAAAATTTTTTTATGAAAAAAATTTAATGGACTATACATCGTCTTTTTTTCAATTTTTTATGAAAAAATTTTATCGACTATAAATCGTCCGATTCGTATGCAAAAAATCATATAGACTATACATCGTCTATTTTTCATGCAAAAAGTTAAATGGACTGACTATATATACAAAATTTAATGGACTATACATCGTCCATTTTTAAATTTTTTATAAAAAATTAAATTGACTATAATTCGTTCATTTCGTATGTAAAAAATTAAATGGACTATATACGACGTCTTGTTTTCACGCAAAAAATTTAATAGACTATACATCATCCATTTTTCATGCAAAAAAATTGTTTATGAAAAAAATTTAATGGACTATACATCGTCTTTTTTTCAATTTTTTATGAAAAAATTTTATCGACTATAAATCGTCCGATTCGTATGCAAAAAATCATATAGACTATACATCGTCTATTTTTCATGCAAAAAGTTAAATGGACTGACTATATATACAAAATTTAATGGACTATACATCGTCCATTTTTAAATTTTTTATAAAAAATTAAATTGACTATAATTCGTTCATTTCGTATGTAAAAAATTAAATGGACTATATACGACGTCTTGTTTTCACGCAAAAAATTTAATAGACTATACATCATCCATTTTTCATGCAAAAAATTTTTTTATGAAAAAAATTTAATGGACTATACATCGTCTTTTTTCAATTTTTTATGAAAAAATTTTATCGACTATAAATCGTCCGATTCGTATGCAAAAAATTATATAGACTATACATTGTCTATTTTTCATGAAAAAAGTTAAATGGACTGACTATATATACAAAATTTAATGGACTATACATCGTCCATTTTTCAATTTTTAATAAAAAATTAATTTGGCTATAATTCGTCCATTTCGTATGTAAAAAATTAAATGGACTATATACGTCGTATTGTTTTCATGCAAAAAATTTAATAGACTATACATCATCCATTTTTCATGCAAAAAATTTTTTTATGAAAAAAATTTAATGGACTATACATCGTCTTTTTTTAAATTTCTTATGAAAAAATTTTAACGACTATAAATCGTCCGATTCGTATGCAAAAAATTATATAGACTATACATCGTCTATTTTTCATGCAAAAAGTTAAATGAACTGACTGTATATACAAAATTTAATGGACTATACATCGTCCATTTTTTAATTTTTTATAAAAAATTAAATTGACTATAATTCGTTCATTTCGTATGTAAAAAATTAAATGGACTATATACGTCGTCTTGTTTTCACGCAAAAAATTTAATAGACTATACATCATCCATTTTTCATGCAAAAAATTTTTTTATGAAAAAAATTTAATTTTCAATTTTTTATTAAAAAATTTTATCGACTATAAATCGTCCGATTCGTATGCAAAAAATTATATAGACTATACATCGTCTATTTTTCATGCAAAAAGTTAAATGGACTGACTATATATACAAAATTTAATGGGCTATACATCGTCCATTTTTAAATTTTTTATAAAAAATTAAATTGACTATAATTCGTCCATTTCGTATGTAAAAAATTAAATGGACTATATACGTCGTCTTGTTTTCATGCAAAAAATTTAATAGACTATACATCATCCATTTTTCATGGAAAAAATTTTTTTATGAAAAAATTTTATCGACTATAAATCGTCCGATTCGTATGCAAAAAATTATATAGACTATACTTTGTCTATTTTTCATGAAAAAAGTTAAATGGACTGACTATATATACAAAATTTAATGGGCTATACATCGTCCATTTTTAAATTTTTTATAAAAAATTAAATTGACTATAATTCTTCCATTTCGTATGTAAAAAATTAAGTGGACTATATACGTCGTCTTCTTTTCGTGCAAAGAATTTAATAGACTATACATCATCCATTTTTCAAGCAAAAAAATTTTTTATGAAAAAAATTTAATGGACTATACATTGTCTTTTTTTTATTTTTTTTTTTTAATTTAAACGAGTATAAATCGTCCGATTCGTATGCAAAAAATTATATAGACTATACATCGTCTATTTTTCCTGCAAAAAGTTAAATGGACTGACTATATATACAAAATTTAATGGACTATACATCGTCCATTTTTAAATTTTTTATAAAAAATTAATTTGACTATAATTCTTCCATTTCGTATGTAAAAAATTAAGTGGACTATATACGTCGTCTTCTTTTCGTGCAAAGAATTTAATAGACTATACATCATCCATTTTTCAAGCAAAAAAATTTTTTATGAAAAAAATTTAATAGACTATACATCGTCTTTTTTTTAATTTTTTATGGAAAATTTAATCGACTATAAATCGTCCGTCTATTTTTCATGCAAAAAGTTAAATGGACTGGCTATATATACAAAATTTAATGGACTATACATCGTCCATTTTTAAATTTTTATAAAAAATTAAATTGACTATAATTCGTCCATTTCGTATGTAAAAAATTAAGTGAACTATATACAACGTCTTCTTTTCGTGCAATAATTTAATAGAATATACATCATCCCTTTTTCATGCAAAAAATTTTTTTATGAAAAAAATTTAATGGACTATACATCGTCTTTTTTTCAATTTTTTATGAAAAAATTTTATGGACTATAAATCGTCCGATTCGTATGCAAAAAATTATATAGACTATACATCGTCTATTTAAGATGCAAAAAATTAAATGGACTGACTATATATACAAAATTTAATGGACTATACATCGTCCATTTTTAAATTTTTTATAAAAAATTAATTTGACTATAATTCGTCCATTTCGTATGTAAAAAATTAAGTGGACTATATACGTCGTCTTGTTTTCATGCAAAAAATTTAATAGACTATACATCATCCATTTTTCATGCAAAAAATTTTTTTATCGTTTTTTTTTCAATTTTTTTTGAAAAAATTTTATCGACTATAAATCGTCCGATTCGTATGCAAAAAATTATATAGACTATACATCGTCTATTTAAGATGCAAAAAATTAAATGGACTGACTACATACACAAAATTTAATGGACTATACATCGTCCATTTTTAAATTTTTTATAAAAAATTAAATTGACTATAATTCGTCCATTTCGTATGTAAAAAATTAAGCGGACTATATACGTCGTCTTCTTTTCGTGCAAAGAATTTAATAAACTATACATCATCCATCTTTCATGCAAAAAAATTTTTTATGAAAAAAATTTAATGGACTATACATCGTCTTTTTTCAATTTTTTATGAAAAAATTTTATCGACTATAAATCGTCCGATTCGTATGCAAAAAATTATATAGACTATACATCGTCTATTTTTCCTGCAAAAAGTTAAATGGACTGACTATATATACAAAATTTAATGGACTATACATCGTTCATTTTTAAATTTTTTATAAAAAATTAATTTGACTATAATTCTTCCATTTCGTATGTAAAAAATTAAGTGGACTATATACGTCGTCTTCTTTTCGTGCAAAGAATTTAATAGACTATACATCATCCATTTTTCAAGCAAAAAAATTTTTTATGAAAAAAATTAAAGGGACTATACATTGGGTGGTATTATTGATTCCGCACGGAAAGGAAAATTCGACGGAAAGAACTATCGATCGATATGGAAATTGCAATTATTCATTCCTGCGGTATACGCTTTCCGTGAAATTGATTTAACATCCCTGTTTTCATTAATTCCGACGTGATGTAGTGTCGGCTGTTGTTAAAAAAGCATTTTAAAATATATACATACATACATACAAGCATATGAAAATACATACACATATGTATATTTTGAAACGTAAAAACAACAAAATATAGATAGAAGAGTTACAGATTAATAATAGAGAGTAAGTTGGAATAAATAAATTTTATTATAAGTTAAATTAAATTAACAGTTGATTTTTTTATATTTTTATAAAAATAAAACAAACAAATTAAATTAAAATAAGCTTTAATTTTGCAAATTTGTATATTTTCCATACAATTTTGTTCTTTCCGAACGCTTTCCGTCATAAAATTTGAGCGTAAGCAAAATAGAGAAAAATACCGCAACAACGGAATGAATAATTGCAAATTTTGCTTCCGCAGAAAGAATGCTTTCCGCAATAGCGGAACGGAATGAATAATAAGACCCAGTCTATTTGATTTTTTGCATACGAAATGGACGAATTATAGTTCATTAAAATTTTTTTATAAAAAAATTTTTTCCATGAAAAATGGATGATGTATAGTTTATTAAATTTTTTGCACGAAAAATAGACGACGTATGTATATAGTCCATTTAATTTTTTGCATTCGAAATGGACGAATTATAGTCCATTAAACTTTTTCATAAAAAATTGATAAATTAACAATCTATAGTCCATTAAATTTTTTCATAAAAAATTTAAAAATGGGCGATGTATATAGGCCATTAAATTTTGCATGTATAGTCTATTTAATTTGTTGCATGAAAAATAGACGAAGTATAGTCTATTTAATTTTTTGCATACGAAATAGACGATGTATAGTCCATTAAATTTTTTCATAAAAAATTTAAAAATTAACGATGTATAATCCATTAAAATTTTTTCATAAAAATCCAATTTTCAAATTTTTTCATCCATGAAAAATCGATGATGTATAGTTTATTAAATTTTTTGCACGAAAAATAGACGACGTATGTATATAGTCCATTTAATTTTGTGCATACGAAATGGACGAATTATAGTCAATTAAATTTTTTTATATAAAATTTAAAAATGGGCGATGTATATGGGCCATTAAATTTTTTATGTATAGTCTAATTGAGCTTTCTTTAAAGATTTATTCGATTAATCGGATAATGTTTCTTTTTGTTGAACTTGATTTTTATTAGATTTTTAAGTTTTATTCGAATAGAATAATCCTTTAGCCTTAACACTGTTCTCCGAATTTTTATAATTAATTTTCGATTAATCGAACAGTTTTTAATAAAACTATTTGTCGAATATGGTTTAAGTTTTATTCGAATAATCGAATAATTATATATCTTGAATCTTAATTTTCAAATTCGATTAATCGTATAATTTCTAGCATAATTTTCTGTCGAATAAATTTTAAGTTTTTTTCGAATAGTGGTACAATCACGAAGTTTTATTCGTTTGATGGAAGAAATTTTCTCTTGATTTTTTATTAGCGGAATAAGGTTTAATTTCATTTTCTATCGAATAAAAGTTCACGTGAAAAGTGTTCCCTTTCCCTAGAATTGTGAACGCCAATGTTGGTGTTGTTGTTATGTCAGTAAACTATTTTTCAATTTTGTTCGCCATTTTTTTTTGTTCACGGGAAATATTTAACGTGAACAAAATGTAATGTTCGCCTTTTATTCCCTATAAGGATGATTAGTTTTATTGTCCTGAGTTTGAGTGATTTTCATTTATTCTAGGTTTTTTATATTCTTTCAAATTAATTTAAAAAATTCAAGTTCGAATAAGACAATCACCCGTATTTCGATGTCGAAATCAACTGACTCCTGTTGGCAGGTTTATACTACTCGTATTTTATAGACCTTAGGGAACGGAAAAAGATTGCCAGTAGAACAAACAAGCCCCAATTTTTTGGTATTGTGTTAAAGTGACGTCGATGTCGACGAGTGGAATAAGGGTGAATATTTAATTACGAGTAGTCTTTTCCAATATGCGCAGAATTTCGAAGCTGCAAAATGTTCTGATTCAATCGACCTAACTCTTCTTAAATAATCTCTTCTTTTAACCGACTTCCAAAAAAAATGAAGGAGGTTAACACATCTTTATTTTTTTAGGTGTGTTACTTCATAACTCGGTACATTTGAGACCGATTGTAAAATTTGTTTTGTTGTCTGAGAGGTTATAGCTTCCCATTGCTCCCACGCCCACAATTTTTTTTATATAATTTTATGATATTGTACTTATTTGATTTAGTGCTGGGATACTATCGATAGTACTATCGATAATATCGATAGTTTTAAAATATCGAAAATATCGATAGGAAAAAATATCGATATCGATATTATTGAAAATGCAGTTTTGAAAACGTGAGGTGTTATAAAATTTTTTTAACTGACATCAGGACAATTTTTCAAAAGCTGTCACCTAAAATAATGTTCGTAGTAGAGTTAATCAGCTTCGGCTTCGGTCTTCGGCCAAAAGTTGGTATTCGGCCAGCATTCGTCTTGAAAGGGTTGCTTTGAAACACAACCCTGTTGCTTTCTATTTTCTTTTACTTGGACGTTCTTGTGAGTGATCATATGAAAAAGCAATCTAGAAATTGTTTTGTTTTTATTTTTCTTGTTATGTATCCAATAGATATTACAGCTATTTCAGTGATCTCAAAAAACCAAAGTTTTTTCTTAATTCATATAAAATGTAAGTATCATTTTTAAGATTTAAAATATTCGGCTTCGGCTTCGGCCGAAATATATCTTACTAAACTCGTGCCAAAAAAAGCACCTTCGGTCGATCTCTAGTTCGTAGATACATTCATACATATTAAAATAAACGTAAGACCATAAACTTTCAATAAAGTGATAAAAAAAACTAATTGTGAAAAATTAGTTGTATTTTTCTCTCTCAAGTACAAACATTCAGTCGATAGTAATATCGATAGTATCGATAGTGAAATCTGATCTATCGATAGATATCGATAGTACAAAATATCGATAGTATCCCAGCACTAATTTGATTGCTGCGAAACCTATAAAACACCTTTGGTTCTTGTAATTACATAATTTGAAAGCTAAAAAAATGGGCGGAGTTACGCCCATTAAAATTTATTCACCCTTATTCCAGTTGTCGACATTGTCGTCACTTTAACACAATACCAAAACATTTGAGCTTGTTTACTCGTTCTCGAAAACAATTTTGTGGTACTGACAGTCTATTTCCGTTCCCTAAGGTCTAGAAAATACCATAAACCTGCCAAGAGGAGTCAGTTATTTTCGACAACAGGTACACTGGTTCCAAATTTTTGGTATTGTGTTAAAGTGACGTCGATGTCGACAACTGGAATAAGGGTGATTATCAGGGAAACCACAAATATGCTCTAAAAAAAAGTGTTTTATGCGCATTCAATATGCACTAAAAACTTGTAAATATGCGCTTAAAAGTAAAAAAATATGCTCTTAAAAATATAATAAATTGGTTTATTTGTAAATGAAAATATATTTTTTAATCAAAAATTCAACAACATTTGCATATAAAATAAGAAAAAAATAAATAACCAAAAAACGGAAACATAATTAACAAAGAATAACTGGGTTTTAAGTGCAGGTTAAAACAAAATTACTATAAAAATTTTTACTAAAACAAATAATGCAAATTAATTTTTATTGGATGCATAAGAATTTAACTTTAATTTCAAAAGATCACGATATCAGAATTAAGGCTTTGGAACTGTATTTTGGATAAATAAGACAAGATTTTAATTTATAGTTTTTATTGCAATAAATAAGAAAATATTGACCTAGAATTTCAAATAAAAATCTTTTCTGTACCATCTTAATGAACTTTCATACATTTACAATGTTCCTTCAAGGTCTTTTCGGGGCAGAGTAAATCACACATAGCTAAACTAAATTTGTATTGCAACTAACGTCCGTAAAACTGCTTTATATATAAAAAAAATTATGCACTACATAGAACATTGGAACAGAGATTTAGATGGCGAAAATTAAAAATATTTTGTAAGCATATTACCCCAGATAGCGCAGGAAAAAAAATTTCTTTAAAACTTAAATTTTTATTTCGAAAACGAAATTTTAATGAGTTGCTAGAAAACAAAATTTCATAAAATTTTTTTTCGGAATGAAGTGTTTTTTTTTTAAGGATGGTGGTGCCAAGCGGGTATCAAAATATGCCCTAAGAGCGTAAATTATGCTCTAAAAATTCGAAAATATGCTAAAATTATGCGTGTAAAACTGAAATATGCATAAACATGCTTTAAAGGGTAAAATATGCAAAAATATGCACTAACAAATCGATGCCAAAATTTATTAAAAGTTCTGAAACGGATAAATATCTTGTCCCCGCATTAATACGTGATACAAGAAAAAACATGCAATTGAATATTTGCGGTTTTCCCTGAAACTTACCACACAAATTGAACTGTAAAATATACAAAATCTTTTATTTAAAAAATGGGTGGAGTCACGCCCATTAAAATTTAATATTTTATTTTACGTGGTTCTACTTTACCGATTTTTACAAAACTTAACACACACCCTAAGCCCTGAAAAACACTCAATCTTGCATTTAAAAAATGGGGCGGAGGCACGCCCATTAAAATTTAATTTTATATTTCACGTACTTCTTCTTATCTTCTTCTATCAAATCTTTGCATTGAAGTCGGTTTTTTTTTTGGCAGAAAGAATTATTTTACCAGCAGTAGAATATTGATTTCATGCCATTTAATTTGAAACGAAGAAATCTTCTGAACTTCATTAAATTAATCTAACATGTCCTTAATTTAATCTATTATTTCTCATTTTTATTCTTAATGGCCACAGCATTGAAATAATGTCTTTTTCAATAACGGCGAGAGTAACTTAATTTTTTTTTTTAATATTACATTTTTAAAAGCCTTAAAATGTTTTCCTATTTTATATTCCTGTCATATTTTAAATAGCCATCATTATAATAATTTTTTATGTTCGTACCTTTTTTTATGCTGCTCATTAATGATGTCATTAAGGGGAAGCAAAGAGCCTCATTTCCGTGAGCGTCATTTGCGCAAAGGTGCGATTGAGCAGATATGTGTGTATGTGCGTAAGTAAGTATGGACGTGATTGGCCTGTTGTCAAGATCATTTAATGGTTTTGTTATTTAATGGGTTTTTTTTTTTTATTTTTTGGCCTTTTGAGCTGCCATCGGCAGTATTTAACAGGAAATATTTCCTTTAGTTTGTTTTCATTTTTATTACTTTTATTTCTGTTGTTAAAAGCAGGCCATCAGGCTAATGGCTTCAAAAGTTTAATGTTCCTCCTTTAAGTTTATGTAGGTTTTTCTGGTTTCAAAAAAAAATATAACACTTGACGAAAAGGTCGTTAGCTCATGAAGATGTTATTTAACGTTTTGTTTTAACCTTGATAGGATTTTATTATTTTATATAATTGCCGATTAAATGACACATAAGTTTCATTAAATCCAAAGACTTTTGGCACAGATTATCAAAAAAAAAATATTCTGAATTTGTTGTAATTAATTGTGTATTTAATTTGGCCATACTACAATGTAATACTAAAAAAATGTAATCTTTTTATTTAAAAAAAAAAGCAATTTAGTTTTCATTGTCTTTACCTTGCTTACCTCTAAAAATAGAGCTCTTTAGAAACACCCACTCCCACATGAACTCCAGTCATATATTGCTTGCATAAGTGCACAAGGATGGCATGACGGAAAGAATTTTTGGTATAACTGAATGAAAGCATGAATAAAAATATGTACGAGTTTTCTTTTCTTTGAGATAAATGCCAATATTACACACAAATGATATCGATTCTCTCTCGGTTATTGCTTTGACTTTGCTGCTGCTTGTTGTTGCAACATTTTCTGTAATCCAACTTAAAATCGTGATGTTTGTTGAGGTTTTTCGTTGAAAGGATACATATTCGAAACTACATACATACATACATATCGTTAATAGAGAAAAGCCCTAGCTCAATGTTTTTTTTTTATATCGGGATTCTTGCATTTTTGGTCACATTAGATGTTCTTCTGGAGGTCAGGGGGGTACATTGATAAGGCAAAACTTCTGATCGTATCGATTTGGTGGACCCAGAGTGATCCTTATTAATTGTACTTCAAGTCGACTCACTAACCTCCTCGTGGTGGCCCCTGGGCGATGTTCTTGACAATCGTCAAGCATCGGCGAGTCGTGAGAGGCGATTGCAGCGTCTATTCTCCCAGTTGGAGCGGCTGCAAGCGGGCGTCTGTTCTTATAATAAGCGGTTCGCAATATATATGTGTTACTTACTCAGCCAGTATGCTGGCTTAGATGGCAGCCCCGTCATCAGAATATGATACAGTAGGCCAATCACCTAATTGATTAATGAAACCTCAAATAATTTGCATGAACAATCTGGAGGCCCTATGCTCCTTGTAGGAACGACGGGAACCTATATGTATATATATATAAATGTTCTTCTAGCGAAATATACACAAAATTCCGATTTCAAAAAAAAAATAATGAGTTGGGGCCTTTCTCTATTAAGGTAACGTTATGTACATGAGTGATTGTAATGTTTTACACACGGTACTGCAGCTTACAAAACATATTTTCTATGTTGTAATTGTATCCTTTTGCTTGTAATCTTTTAAACAACTGTCTGTGATGGGTATTAAGAACAAAAACAACTCATTAAGAATAAGCAAAGGAATCGAACAGCAGAAACATGAAACGTTTAATTAACAAGACAACAAATTAAGACAGATACAAAAACAACACAGAGAGTCACGATAACATGAACAAATGCAACAGGGCATTTTGTATGCGATGATGCGTGAAGATAAGGCATAGATATAAATACAGAGATTAAATAAAGAATCAAAAAATAAATATAAAATCAAATAAGCGCAATAAAATATTTAAACTAAAATGGCATATAAAGTTATATGATTTCCTTTTTGTTGGTTTATGGTGCTTCGAGCCAAACTGTGATATTCGACATATTAGGAACAAGAAATAGTCCATCGGGCCTAAGTACGGTGAATAGTTCTCAATGTCAATAAAATGATGTTATAAATTACTCGTAATAACGTACCTTTAATTTATTGGAAATTTGTTTTTTTTTTTCATAAAAATATTAATCGGAATCGTTATTATTTACAGCAATCCCAATATTGTTATTCAGATTTAAGTATCCCCACATAGATATGTGTATGTTCGTCTAATGGGGAAATTTACAAAGTCTCAGGGCCAATTTCACCAACTTATCGAGCCTTTTTTTTCGATTGTATCGTCAGCGACATGTTATCGAAAATGTACTTTTTTATTGGAATTAAAATTTGGTTTAGAATTATCAAAATGGCAAACTTTTTGATAACTTTTAAGATACAAGCTGTACAATTTTATCGTAAGCGACAATTTACGTACAAAAACAAATTTGAATATTTAAAAAAAAACCTTCTCCTGAAAAATTTAATTTTTGTCGCTTACGATAAAATCGAAAATGAGGCTCGTTATTTTAATATCCATTCATATTTAAAAGTAATTTTTCCATACAAAAATTAATGAAAATGAGGAATGATACAAATATATTTTTTTTTGGCGAAAAAGTATACAGAAAAAATATTTCTCCTTCTTCTAACTGGAAAAAAAATGCAAATAATCAATTAAAAATTCTTTGAGTCAATTAAACTTTTGTTTGAAAATCTAAATGAGCTAATTAAACTTTTGCATAAAAATTTATTTGATTAAAAGTTTAATCAAAAACTTTTGCTTAAAAATTTAATTAAAAACACTATGCTCGAATCGGAAACTTTTTTCTAACCCCGGTGGGTACACCTAATTCGAGTGCGCTGAATCCAATGGTGCTAACCATTTGTTTTATGTTAGCTCTTTTTTGAAAAATATTTAAGATTGAAAACTTGGTTGAAAGGACCTAAAAATCGCAATCTTTACCAGTTTTCTACCATTAATTAACCTTTATACCAATATATATCGATTGCAAAGAGATCTATTGATTAGCATGCGTCCTTAGGAAACTTCTTAGAAAAAATAGGATTTTTTTTTCATATATTTTAAATGGCAATTTTTTTAATTTGGACAATTTTTTAATATTTTTTTCTTCAAAAATTTCTTTAGGACGCATGTTCGTCCATAATATGTTCTTTTAATCGACATAAAAATTAATGAAATGGTAGAAAACTGGGAAAAATTTCGACTTTTAAGTAATTTTAATCAAGTTTTCAATCCTAGTTATTTTTTAAACAAGAGCTAACCTACAAAAAACGGTTAGCACCACTGAATTCTGTGTATTGGTATTATCGAATCGAAAAATTAGCATTTTTAAAAAAACCTACAACCGTATTGTGAAAAAAACGGGTTTTAAAGCAGGTTGAAAAACCTAGTCAATCACCCTAGTTGTGACGCACCCCCTTTAGAGGAACAAGTGCGATATGTAGTATATGCACATACATATGTAAAACATATTGCAACAACGATTTTATTTTTTTTTTATTTTTATTATGATTAAAATACTTACAACATGATTAATTAGCGGTGGATCTCACACATCGTTTGCGTGTGACAGTATGACTGACCTTAAACTGAACTTAATCCAAAATACAATCTCCATGTCGTATTAGTTGCATGTCATAAATTCATATCTCATTTGCATCATCTTTAAACAAAGTACAACAGAGTAATATTTACGTGCAAATAAATTAAGTATCTAGGATGATACAAAGCCAACAATAAAGAAAGAAAAGAAAAAAAAAGTAGGCAACATCTTATTAATTTCCATCCTCGTCACCATCATGATAAATTTTTATGACATGTTGATGTTGAATCGCGGTTTTGTCAGTATTTTCTTCTTCTTCTTCTTCTTATTTTTATTGGGAGATGTACTAAATTGGCGACTAAATGAATGAATGAATGAAAAAAAGAAAAATAAACAAACAAATATGTCCATTTGGTTTGAGTATGAATCAGTTCAACTAACCGATTAAACGCTGAACATGCAACTGACAACTAGTTATGGGCAGGATAAAATTAAAAAAAATCATATCGCGAAAAAAGTTTTAATTTAAGGTACATGCGAAGGAGTTTGTTTGTTACATTTAGTGTGCTTACAGTGTGGGTCAAAAGAGTTCGAACAAGCAATAATTTATAACAAAAATGCATAATAAAAATAAAGTAACTTGAAATACCAAGCCAGCAAAAACTTTGCGAGATTTTGCAATAGCTTGCAAAGCAATGGGTGGCACTTATTCATATAATTATTTTGTTTCCCATATCGGGAATATATGTACATATATGTATATAATATAATTATATGAAAGTACTTATTTTAGTTCTTAATTTCTAATTAAAGAAATAATTATAGACAAAAATTTATTGATGGTGAAAATTTAAAAAAAATATTAAATAAAAAAGTCTGGTGACGAACCATATTTTCCGAGTTTTGAGCCTCTGAAATTTTCATAGGAAAAACTAATTTTTTTAAATAGCTTATCTGATAGATAATTCAAAAAAACGAAAAAAATTAAATGAAAAAAATTGACTGCGATCTGTATTTCCCGAGTTATTGGTGCTTAAAGTTTTAATAAAAAATTGTGAATGTAATGTGTCAGTATTTGTATCAATTAAGAGCTGTACAGAGAATCCTTAGTAAGCAGCGCCGTTTCGGGAAAAACCATGGTGGGGAAAATCCTTAAGCACGGGCAAATACCAACTATAACAAGAATTTTTAGTAAGCAACGCCGTTTAAGGAAATATCATGGTGGAAAAAATTTTTGATAACTTCTTTTTTTCAACTTTATATCACAAAAAAAAAATTTTTTTTTGAAACGCTTCACAATTTTTTATGAAAACTTTAAGGGCCAATAACTCTGGAAATATGGGTCGCAGCCAATTTTTTTATTTAATAATTTTTGTATGTATTAATTTTCTATCAGATCAGAATTTTTCGCAGTTTCCTATGAAAAGTTCGGAGCCCCATAACTCGAAAAATATGTGTTGCCGCCAACTTTTTTTATATACATATACATATATATTTTTCTTATATTTTATTTTCTATCACATAGACTTTTTATATTTTTGGAGCTGCTTGACTAAACTGCATTGGTTCCATTTTGTGTGAATTTATTTTATTTTGTTTAAATTTATTTCTATATTTTATTTCTATTTAACACGTGTCAAAATTAATACGAATTAAAAATTATTGTACTTTTAGCAGGTCTAAGCAACACTTCAAAAGACTTCAACCACAAGTCATTTATTTTAAAAAATTTCACTGCTTTTGTATTCTCATTTGCATGATGTGTGTGCCTAAGGGAATAAGCGCTTCTGGTTGGACGGGATTATCTAATGAATATTTGCTTGTGATACGAATATCTATAAATCGCACAATTTATTAAATTAATTTATTGCTGCTGTTTTGGCGACAAATGATTGCTTGATATTTTTTAAACTCCTTTAAAATATACACATTTATTAAATTGTTAAAACATAAACTTATACATTATTTAAATAAAGCATTTAAAAAATTTTAGTCAGTGAACGCTTACAATACTTGATTTTTTTTCTTACGGGCTTAAAAATAAACTTTATCTCACTCCATAATTCCCTGCAACAACGTGCAGTCTTTTTTATTGCAACTTCTTTATTTAAAGCCTGAGCTGAAGTATAAACACTGAATAGAAACCACAAACCATATGATACGCTTCAAATGGACGTCAGTGAAGTTTAAAGAGATGAAGAAAAATTAAATTTCAAAAACTTTTGCTAGTTCTGGTTTTTTCATGTTTAGCTCTTAAAGCTTTTAGGTCAACACACAGATAAAATTACTCAAAAGAAAATAATAAAAAAGAAAATCAGTAAAACGTGTGGAAAAAAAGAGAAAAGTAAAATGTAAAAACAAAACTTTTCAATCTGAAGGTATGAAGAAAATTCTGATAAAATGTCAGTTAATATTAACAATGAACGAACAGTGGGATGAAAAAAATCATGTGTATATTTTAAAATTTTTGTTATTTAAGAAAAATCATTTATGCCCAGTTTGTTATGCCCTAATTCTGTTCGACGATTGTGTCGTCTTGTCTATGGGCGGGAAAAAGTCGCAGTTGTGATTCTTTAAGACAGTGATTATTTATTGTCTGTGCTAGAAGGTTCGTCTATATGCTTAACGCTTTTGTTCCGAATCCTTATATCCAACAAATATTTTTTAACCCCCGACCAAAAAAAGGGGTGTTATAAGTTTGTAGTGTGTGACTGTGTATCGGTATATCTGTGTGTCTGTTCGCGTAAAGACCAAACGTCTGGACCGGATTTAGATTTTTCTGTTTGGAAGGGGACTTGATCGAGAGTGCTCTTAGCTATATTTGAAAATCGGTTCAGCTTTTCTATATATTCTGTTGAGTCTGTGTATCTTTGACGCCGTAGCTCCCAAACGGCTAGACCGATTTTAATTGATCTTATATCTTTACGCTTGTACTTAAAGAAATTGGTCCAGCCGTTTGGTCTGTACTTCGGGGGTTCTTTAAATTTTTAATTTTTGTTATATTTTTCAAACTTTCATATAATACTTTAATTTATTTTTTATGTTTTAAACACATGTTAAGGCATTAGAAAATTCAAACCCAAACACTCAAACAAAAACCTCTTAATCTTCTTACTGAATTAGGGCATTGGCTTCTTTCGTATGCAATTTATTGAAATCTATTTGAAGCGACTTACACTAACTTGTCCTGTTAAAGCTTGGTTTGTAGTTGGTGCTATAGAATCATAAAAGCTTTAAAGTTATCTGTGCCTCGTTTCTGTAAGGAATGTGAGAACTTTTCGAGTCGAAAAAATTGTTATTATCCTGTGAAACACAGGTTGGGTAAGAAAAAAACTGTATTTGTTGATATTTTTTGTAAGTTTATATAAGTGTTTATGTGAGTAAACCTGTGTAAAATAGGACAACCAATATAATTATTTAATTTTTCTCAATGCGAGAACTTCTCACAAGTTGCAAAAATGGGGTACAGGTTCGAAGGACCAATAACAGTTTATGTGTAACTGCTAATCGACAACATGATCAGCCCAGTTTCAAATACTCCCTGAGAAATAATTGCCACGGAATTAATTTTTTTTAATATCAACAACAGATTGAGCTAAAAATTTAAATTTGAGAAAGAACTTCGAATTTTCGAAGTCAGCTATTTTTTTAGTTGTTTTATTTTAACTGAAAGCTTGCAAAGGATTTTTTTTAAATGGGGGAACAAGGAATAGGGAATAGGGAATAAAGCTGGTTGTTTCATAGAAATTTTATATTTTTGGGCAATCTTGCGATACGGAAGGCCATCTACTAAATCTTTTCGAGTTATTTTTTTATTAAACAAGCATAAAAAATCACTAAGTATTAAAATATAAAATCAGTCGTTAAGCAGCTCTGGTCTGAAGAGTCATCATAATTATTTCTTAAGCAAGGTCAGGCTTATTTGTGTTGTTTTCGATATTTTTCGTCTCGCTCGCACTGGTTGACTGATTTGCCATGGATAACTTCGTAGTCTTGCGGTTCTTTTGTGAAATTACGTTGACACCCACGTTGCTACTTCTTATGTGAAGGCATACATATGTATGTATATCGTGTACCAGTCAGTCACAAAAACATTTTTAAGAATACTTTTAATAACATCATGAGCATGTGGTATGCCCACATGCTCATCACTCCGTCCATGTTTGTGCAACCATATACTCCAAATTAACCTTTTTATAAACAAACATACTTACATACATATTCTCTGTCTTTAATTTAAAGCAGCTTCGGAACTCATTTTTAGAATTAATCCACAGACCAAAATTATATTTAACAAACGTTAATTACTTATTTTATTAATAAAAAAAAAACAAAATTGTTCACACACGTGTTTTTTTTGTGTTTTACTTCTTATTGCATAATATGAATGGCAACGGTACTTTTGATAAAAAAAATCCCAATATTATTTTTAAAAGCTTGCCAGACTGTATTAGCAATTTAAAGTGTTGCCAAACTTATTCATGCTGCACATTTCGTCAGTATTTGCCACCACAGCAGTTTAATCGTATGTATGTATATGCAATTTACTTACGAATTTGAGGATTTTTTTATTGTCCTTTTGTTGACTTTCTATTTGCGAAAAACAGGGTTAGTTTTTAAGAAAATATGCTTATAGCAAAAAAAAAATGTTTTTCTTCAAAAATTGTCTGCACTCCTTCGACCCACTGTTAACAGTGTATTGAAATCCCAAGCTGCACATCCTTATCATTTAACCAACCAGCTGTAAAATAAAGGCTCTCTATAAACTGTTCATATCACAACACACACATTCAGCAACATTTCTTGCTGTTATGGATTCATTTCTAGGAAAACAATTTTGGTGCTAAACAAGGTTATTGTTATCAATCATGAAACTATCTAAAGAAAATGAAAAACTTCAACTCTTTTTTTCTTTTTGTTTTTGCCACAACGGGGAGGGGAGTAAATAGCTAAATGTTCATTCCGGCGAACCAAAATTAATAAACGAAGGGGTTCTAAAATTCGTTTCAAATGCACTTGCATAATCAATAACAAGAAGTTACTTACAGTTGGTTTATGTTCATGGCAGGACAATGTTCCAATTTATTTTCATCTAAACCAGAAAGTATTTGTATGTAGTTGAAGCATTTAACAAAATAAATTCTGATTGAGGTGAATGCTCGTAAAGCTGGAAAATGTATAGATAATAAAAAAAAAGTTTCAAAACAATTCACTGCATGTAGATGATAAAAAGTAAAAGATGAAACTTAGTAATTGTAAATGAAAAATAATCAGGGAAAAATATATACATAATTAATAGTGAACTAATAGAGATAAGAAGAAGAAAATAAAAGGAAAAGTAAATCTGTGACTATCTTGCATACTTATAAGGAATAATGGCTGCTAATGACGACCAAGAGAATTATGAAATGCAGCTGTTGAATAGCAAAAGATGGACGAATAGTTAGTTAGTGACGTTTTTCATTAATATAGTAGGAAAAAAGTTGACTAATTTAGAAGTCATTATGGCTTGCTATGACTTTCTATTTATTAAATATTTTAAGTTAAACAGTTTTAATTAATGTTCTTTCAGATAAAAAGTATTTTTTTATTAAACAACAAGTAGAAGGGAAATTAAAATTGACAGCTATGGAGGTAAAATATAATTTAAAGCAGTGGCTAACAAAGTTTTAATAAAATGCTAAAGGAATTTTTATTGGATCTTCCTTGTAAAATATTTAATACAAGGAAAAAAGCAGTTGTTGAATGTTATTTAAATATTCAAAAATCCTGGAAGATTACTTTTGAAGCGGAGGATATGTTTTGTTTGGAAACCTTGTTTTAACGTATACTTCAAGCACACTTTATTTCTTGCATACGGGCGATTATGGATAAAACTATTTTTAGGTAAAATAATTTTTACACTGACTTGGAAATTTTCTTCAACAGAAAATAACAATAAAATTTTGACAAATTTAGGTAAATAATTAAATTTATTGAAAAACATTTTTTTGAAATGTTGGTCGAGTGGTCTCTTTTATTCAACACCGTTTGAAGCCTCCGAATCAGTGAAAAAAAATTTTTCCACATAGTTCCAAAGAAATGCATATGTAACAATAATTTTTGATTTTGTAGTCGTAATAGAATCAACTCAAGTCGGCATAAAATCTGTACTGGGTCTCTGAAAGCTTATTTCCAATTTTTTTTTCGATTTTATCAAATATTGGACCTTATTGGGAATAAAGACAAATATTTATCCTATAAATATTGTTTAAATTTGTCTCATAATGTATTAAAACTTAAAATTATCTCATACAAATTCTTTAAATTAGGAAGATGAAGTCTAAATGAACACACACCCGAACTCTTTTTATAACGATTTCAAACAATGATTTTATCCCCAAAGTTACTGGTAACGCTGCCAGCAAAGACATAACTAAGAAAATCAAGGTGAATTCAAGAAATTGCTTATGACTTGGCTGAACGGTTGCGGTCTGTACTTATATAGTGCTGCCTCAGTCGGTAGAAACGGTAACGGGTACATTAACTTATAAATTTTTTTTGACACCCTGTGTCCCAGCAAGTGACATCATAACATTTTTTGTTATTGTTGTTGTTCACTACTTTTGCAAACGTCAAATAAACCAAATCCAACATTTCACTTTTTGTTGCGGTAAAATTATTTCAAAGCAATTTATTTGCGAAATTTATTTGGAGTCTTTATTAAAAATTGTGTTTTATAAAAACTTAAACACTGCCCGTGATAATGGCCGATCCAAAATTCGAAAATTTGCCAGGCATAGTAAGAAAAAAAATTAAGAAATCATTAGTCATCTAAAGACCAGCCTTAAATTTTTTTTCACCTGCATTTAGACATCATATGCATACATACTAATTTGTTTTTACTGTTTGCAGGCTTATGACCAGCCCGATGTTTATGAAACTCCTGATAATGTCGAGCAGGAAACTTCCGATTACTATGAAGAAGAACCCGAAAATGAATCCATTGAACGTTTGCATATCTCAACTAAAGACTCGTATCAACGTTTCCATGGAGCCACCTTGCAAGGTAATGTAGATTTTTCGGAACGCATTGGGCGTCGGCCATGTCACGGCTATGATGTTATTTCGTCGGAATTCGAGCTGGTGGCAATGGGTGAGCGTGAAACGCCTGTTCAGAAATGTCGCCGCTTGCAATGTGAAATGAATGAATTATTGGAGGAAGTATCTTCCCTGCAGAATGACCGCAAGTTATTACAAGAAGAGAAGGAGTCATATGATGCTGTGGCCACTGTCATAGCTACTGCCAAGAAGGTTTTAGACTCTCTTCGGCTAGAACAGGTACTTGGCAAAGAGCAGGCTCCAAACAAAACCGATAAGGAAGTCAAGGCTCTAATCAATCAAGTAGATGAATATAAAAAATCGGGTGTGTTAACGGCTATACCCATGCCAGGTACTGATTTGGCAGCCTCGTCGCGAATAGCAAAATTAGAACATCGCTTACATCAACTGGAGCAGGCTGTTGGTGCCCAACCAGAAAAACTAAGTCGTTTAAGCTCTTTAACTCAAAGTACTAATGTAATTGATGCTGTGCGTCAATTAAGCACCAAGGCCGCCCTATTGCAGCCAGAAAAGATTGATGCTATTGAAGAACGGTTGTCATCTTTGGCCAGTAAAATGGATGCTATAGCACAAAAATCTAGTGGTTCGACTGATGAGGCGAAACGTGATCAGAAAGTTATCGAATTGTATGATATTGCAAAAAGAACTGAACCAGTAGCAGAAATTTTACCCGACATCATTGAGAGAATGCAAGCACTGGAGGCCCTACATAAATACGGTAAGCAAAATGCAATTTAATAAGTGTAGCATTTGAAATACCCATTATGTAGTATGTATTAGGCAGGGTTTACATCTGTGTGTCATGTGCCTAAAAAAAGCGTAACCCCTAATTACTAATGAAAAACTGTTTGATTCAGACACGTATTTATTGATTTAAACAGTTTCCAATCATGTTGGATTCTATAAAATCGTCTATTAGTTATTTATGAAACTGTTTAACTTAATAAATACATGTCTGAATCAAACAGTTTTTCATTAGTAATTAGGGGCTACGCTTTTTTTGGCACATGGCAGTCATGAAATGCCAGATGTAAACTCATCCTTTGATTGAGTTAGTACCTACAGCCTTATTTATAAAACTTATTAAGGCTTTTTAAAGCAAATTTTCATACCAAATTTTTCTTAAAAAGCCTTTATAAAGCCTTAATAATTTTTATAAATAAGGCTGCTAAACTTTATATTCCCCATTCTCAACCTTTTTTTAGTTAAAAAAATTACCAAATAAATTTTTTGATGCATATTTTCTAATAATCTTGAAAAATTTTCTTTTTCGCAGCTATGAATTTTGCTAAAATCATTGCCGAAATTGAAGAGAAGCAAACAACCATTACGACGTCATTGGTCAACAATAAGGAAATTTTACATTCGGTGCAAGACACATTCGCACAAAATCTGGAAACTATTAACAAAGAAGTAAACAAGGTGGAGGAACGTGTTAATGGCATAGCATGCAGTAAGAAATAAGAACCAGTTCAACTCCTTAATTAATGTATTTTATAAATTATAACTAAAATATTAACTTATAAATAAAAAAAGTAAAAAAAGTTATTGAGCGTTATTTATATTTAAAAAAGTTATTGAGCATTATTTATATTAATTAATAACAATTGTAGTCGATAGAAAAGATCGTAAATTTAAAATTACTTTTTCTTTATGTGTTCTTTTGTATTTCTAAATTGACTTATAACTCATATGTTTCGAAAGATAGAGAAATGAAATCTTACAGGCAGATAGAATGGAACTCAGTGGTTCGTATGAACGCTGTTTGATCTCTGTAAGTCAATTAGTTAGCGAGATATAATGATTTTAGCAATACATTGCAATTTTTCACTCAGATGGGGGGCCATCAGGCGGGCCAAAGTTTGCCCATCTTATAGCCAAAACTCCAATCTATCATATGGTGAAACAACCATCTAAATTAGTCTAGCGGTTTTCAAGTTATAGCGTTTTGAAAAAAGTTAGTTCCAGAAATCCACCTCCTGCCAGATTCTGTTGACCTGGTGTTTCACAAAAAAATTAGAAAATATTTTATAATTTTTCGGGTTCAAAATCAGTTTTAGATTTTTTCTAATATCTCCTTTGCTGTTGCAGATAATTGAATGAAATTTTGGGGGTTGACAGAGAACAGAATGAGGAATAAAATGTGTCTAAAAAGAATTTGCCACGCCTATTCTTAAGTCGAGAAAAAAGGGCGTAAACCGGAAATTGCTTCTTCTTTATGTGTTCTTTTGTATTTCGTAAAACCAAAAACCATCTATATTGAAGCTGAAGCTAAGACCTTCCACCTAAAAAAAATTTCATCAAAATATACCGAGCGGTTCCCGAGATATAAAAGCTACAACTTAATTAAAAACGAGCAATTTCTGGTCATTTCGTTTGTTTTATCACCTTCAGAAAATTACTTATAACTCTTAGGTTTCAAGAGATAGAGAAATGAAATCTTACAGGCAGATAGAATGGAACTCAGTGGTTCGTATGAACGCTGTTTGATCTCTGTAAGTCAATTAGTTAGCGAGATATAATGATTTTAGCAATACATTGCAATTTTTCACTCAGATGGGGGGCCATCAGGCGGGCCAAAGTTTGCCCATCTTATAGCCGAAACTCAAATCTATCATATGGTGAAACAACCATCTAAATTGGTCTAGCGGGTTTCAAGTTATAGCGTTTTGAAAAAAGTTAGTTCTAGAAATCCACCTCCTGCCAGATTCTGTTGACCTGGTGTTTCACAAAAAAAATTAGAAAATATTTTTTATAATTTTTCGGGTTCAAAATCAGCTTTAGGTTTTTTCTAATATCTCCTTTGCTTTTGCAGATAATTGAATGAAATTTTGGGGGTTGGTAGAGAACAGAATGAGGAATAAAATATGGCTAAAAAGAATTTGTCACGCCTATTCTTAAGTCGAGAAAAAAGGGCGTAAACCGGAAATTGCTTCTTCTTTATGTGTTCTTTTGTATTTCGTAAAACCAAAAACCATCTATATTGAAGCTGAAGCTAAGACCTTCCACCTAAAAAAAATTTCATCAAAATATACCGAGCGGTTCCCGAGATATAAAAGCTACAACTTAATTAAAAACGAGCAATTTCCGGTCATTTCGTTTGTCTTATCACCTTCAGAAAATGACTTATAACTCCTAGGTTCCGAAAGATAGAGAAATTAAATTTTACTGGCAGGTAGAATGGGACCGGGGGACTTGTATAATCGCTGTTTGAACTATGTAGGTCTATTGGTTAGGGAGATATAATGATTATAAGACTACATTGCAATTTTTTACTAACATGGGTGACCACCAGGTGGGAAAAAGTTTGTCCATCTTGTAATCAAATTTCCTATCTATTCTGCTTAAATTAACTTAGAATTTGCGTTTTATGTTTATTTAAAATTGCTGGTAAAGTTTCTTTTAGGTTTCTTTCTTTATATGGAAAAAAGATACACCGGGTGTCGCAGTGCCGTTATTTTTACGAGATCATTTCCCTATTCTACATATAGGTCAATAAGAATTTGACACATATGTACATTATTTAAAACAAAAATTGAAACATTAAGGGGCTTCTGTTTTTGTTCAAGTTTTTATTTTGTGTATTTTAATCAAGTTATTTATTCACTTTATTCATTCATTTATTTAAATAATTATAATGATTATACAATTTTTCAATTTGTTTTTGTTTTTATTATATATTGTTTGTTCACTGGTCTATAGTTAATATTCGAATTGATTTACTTTTATTTTTTTTTTGCCATTTCCATTTTACTAATACTACACATTATATTTTTTTTTAATTTCATTTTGTTTCTCCTTCTTAATGTTGAATTGAAATAAACATTTATGTATATATATTTTTCAATATTATTAATTATTTTGTTTAAATATATATAAGTTAAATAATAAATATATATGTATATGTTTTTATATGCAATTAAGTAAATAGTATAATGTTGTGTCTTACTATTTTATTATTATTGATAATAATACTATTTATTTTCTTGTTTTAGAGAAACTTAATTAATTAATGTATACATAATTTTTACTTATAAGCAAAACAAAATCTATGTAATAATAAAAATGTGTAATTTTTCTTTTTATCTAAATAAAAATCTATACAACAAGCAAAATAAAAACCATTCAAAATCCTTGTGAAATTAAAATATATGTATGTTTTATATTTATGTATGTATATAGCGATTTTTAAAAATAATGGAATTATTTTTCTTTAATTTTTTTTTAACTAAAAGCTAAAATAAGTTAAAAACTATGTACAATTAAAATATATAACAAATTATTTATAAAAACTAATAAGAATATTGGAAAATTTTAAGGCAGTTGTAGATGCTATTATTAGAAAGGCAATAAATTTTTAAATTTACAACTGCTGATTTATGCTACATTTTTTTTTTTTTGCAAGAATGTGTTTAATTCAAAAATTAAGTTCTTGGCATAAGAACTTTTATAACATTTATAAATGTTTTTCTTTTAGAAAATGAGACCATTAAGTGCACAAATTAATTTATTTCAAATAGAAAACTACAATTTTCAACGATTTCAAGATAACTAATTTTCTCTCGGTCCTATGCTCCTTATAGGAGTTAAAAGGAAAAAAAATATATACATATATTTATAATTCTCTCTCTCTCTCTTGAATTTAATAAATATGTAATAGCAGTACAACTTTGACTGTCAAATAATAACAACTTGATTTTGATAAAAACAAGATTATAATCTAATTAAAATTAAACAAATAAATATACAAGTATGTGTATATGAAGTACATATTTTATGTACGAACTTCCAGAACTTATTTTCATTAAGTTAATTGCTTATTAAAAAGTTTTTTAAACTTAAATTCAAATAAAAGTTACTATTTTTGAGGGGAACAAATTATTGTGTATATAATTCCTGAAACTGTTTATAATTTTAACATTTTAAGACAATTTCGAATTTTCGAACATAATTTCTAAATTTCGAACTTTAGCTAAAACCACTTTTCAAATTTATTTTTCATTAAATACTAAGCAAAATGTTGAAAACCCTACAATTTCGAAGTTTTAAAAGTTTAACTTTCTGTTTGAAATTTCGTATACAATTCTAATTTTCGAACATAATTTCCAAATCTCGAATTTTATACAAATTTCACTCTTCAAACTTATTTTCATTAAATCTGCCTAAAATTTTAAAATTCTTCAGTTCCGCTCGCTTTATTTATATTTTTCGAATTTTACGTTTCCGAGCCTTAAGCGGCTGCAAAAATTATAATTATGAAATTATAAAAACTTTTGCCCAAGTTTTTCACTAATGAGGATTAAGAAATATAACAAATATTCAAGAATTTTAAATACTACACTTGAATAAAAATGTTATTTTTAAGTGAGAGCGATAACATTTCGCTTCATTGTCTCTTGATCGCTTTTGTTCTACTTTTTAGTTTTAGTACAACTAATTTAAACATTAAATTTTAGATTAGAGACTAGTATTGAAAAATATTTTCTAACAATTGTAGAAAAGCTTTGCATGCGATTATTTAATAACTTTTTTTATTTCGTATTTAGAAGTTTTGGTAAAAGAAATCGTAAAAATTTTAAAATGATTTTCATAAAACAATTTCTAGACAAGCCGAAACTGGATTTAAGTTTTTTATTGATTTACATTTATCTACAACTGCCTTATTTGTTTCCGCTATTTTTTAATTATGATATCAATTTTGGAAAAAAAATATATATGTATGTATGTATGTATATAAAATTGTTTGTTCTATATCTGGTAAAAATTTAAAATTTTTCATAATGCTTTAATTTGTTTTTGCTTTTTAGAGTTAATCAACAATAAAGCAAGTTAATCTCCACATTTGCGTTTATTTTTTATAATAATTATATTAATTATATAAATAGTTATCAATAATAAATTGAAAAATTTGTTTTCCTTAGATATTCAAGAAATGAAATACAACGAATTCGAAAAGTTATACATCAATACATATTAATAAATAGTTGTTGTTTTTGTTGTTCATGTTGTTGTGTATATGGAAACATTTATTAGCTCGAAATCGTAAGGGGGAGTTTCAGGGAGGGAGTTTGTTTTCAACATGTTTGTTTTACTCTTTTATTATTTGGTTAAAAAGTTGTTTTTTTTTTGGGGGGGGGAGTATATGAAGAGTTAATTTCTTGTCTGCTATCTGTTAAAATACATTCTTCCTTTTTTTTACTTTACATACATAATTTAAATAAATTGTTTTATATATGTATGTATATACTTATGTGAATGTACGTATATATAATTTTATTTTCCTTATATAAATGTTATTTAATGTAATGCCTGCATTCGCCTTCTTTAATTTTTGTTTGTTAATATTTTTATCGATGGAATCCGTTGTTTAAAGAAAATTCAAACCTCTTCTTTTATTTTGTTCACTTAAGATATTTAAGAAAAAAAAATATTGCACTTGTATGTATAATAAGAACCTGCCTGCTGTTGCTTGATTCAATGTGAAAATCTTTTCTAAACTTATTTGTTGTTTTTGTTGTTGTTGTTGTTGTTGTGGTTGTTGTAGTTCTTTATGTTTTTATTGTATTTAATATACCAAAACGGATTCCATCGTTATTGTATCTCATTTATTATTCGAACCAGTATTTGTTGCGGTTGTAGCTTGAATTTGTGAGGCTGTTTGTGATACTGTTTCTTGTGTGCGTCTAGCTAATCGAGATCTAGAAAAGATAAAAATAGATAAGATAAAACAGTTTCACTTCCCAATGAAAATAAAATAAAATAAAATACAAACCTTATTTGTCCAGCCAATAATGGATTGATGGCATATAACCAATCATGAACCTCTTTGTCGCCCAAAGTTTGTAACAGATAGCCGCGATGTTTAGTGACCACACTGCAGATAGAAAGAAAAATTTAACATCCATTATTTGAAATAAATTTACAAAAAATTAATTATAAGTAATTTTATTTTTTTTTTTTTTAAATGAATCGAATTTTGTCAAAATTAAATTCAAGTTCAATCTTAAAATTCGCAGCGACATTTTTAAGCAATCTTTCGAAAATTCGTTATTAAATTCTATTTTTTATACTTTCTTACAGCTATTCCATTCAATTCGCTACATTTTGATCAGAAACTTAAAATGTTCGAAATTCTAAATGCTATGCCATTAAAATTAGTAACTTTATAAAAAAAGTCAAAATTATCAATTTTATGTATTTTTAGTGAAAAAATAAGCTGAAAACTAGATATGCAACTAAAGTTCGAAAATTCGAAATTTCATGCGAAATTTTCGAACATGATAAAAAGCTCATATTTTTTAATTTTTAACTAAAAAGCATTCCTTTTATATGAAAAAGTTTCCTCTTTGCTTCATTATTGAATTGAAATTTCCATATAAAGAATTTTTTTATTTTTTTTAGGTTTTATCATAATAATTTTCTTGAAAGAATTTTGTTATATACTCAGCAAAAAAAAAAAAAAAAAAACACTGAAGTATGACTGAATGAATTTAGTTCATGTTTAACGCTTTCCTAAATCCGAATAAATTCGTCATTGTTCAAGTGATGAAAAACAACATCCAAAAAGCTTTAAAATCAGGGAACAAGCACGGGTTCATTACCGACTTATAAAAAATATTTATTTTTTAACCTAAGAAAAAACTTCTACAAATCAGAGAATATGCATTATTTAGATTTATTCATTTTGAACTAGCAATTTGCAGGAAAAAATACTTACCTAAATGTATTTGGGATTTTGACCATTGCTGCTTGGTCTTCACTGCATTCCACTTGTGCTGTGGCCAAATTTAAGACAGCCCGCTCGACAGGATCCTTTTCGGACTTGTAAATGAAAACATAAGGACGACGTACAATCTAATAAAAAAAAATATAAATTTAAATTTATTTCAACATTTTATTTAATGCGTGTCAAAATGAATACGAATTAAAAATATATATATGCATTTGTTGTCGTTAACAGCAACGAAATGCATCTAAATTTTCATTTGTTATATCTTGGATACAAAAAAATATTATTATTAATAAACTGATTATTTATCAGTTTTATAAAAAAAATACTTACCACCCAACGTTTCTTCCAACCGGAGCCGCCATGTTCTAAAACATTCAGAAGACCTTTACGTGCAACTACAGGACTAACGCGAATCTCTTCCAATTCCGGTACATACAAACGAAGTGGGAGAGTTGGTTGTGTTGCCGGTGCGGGAGCTTCCCAGCCATTTGGAGCGTCAGCACGATCAGGAGAACATAGCCTAAATATGCAAACAAGAAGTTATTATTGCAGTAGTTTGCTAAACGGAATTATTTGCCAAATATTCCATTAAAAAAAAAATAAGAAATCAACTAGTATAAATAGTAGTAGTAGTAGTTTGTGTGAGATAGACATAGTACATACAAATAAAAGCAATTAGTTAGGACAAATATATATTATAAAATTTTGCAAAACTTAAAACTTAAAAAAATATAAACCAACAACAACTAATTCATAAATAAGAGTGGTACATAAGAGTAGAAGAAAAAAATTAAAGAAAATTTTAAAAATAAAGACAAAATTTTACCTTCTTCTAATACGTAGTAACCAAATAAGTGTTTTTTTTTTCATTCAAAAATACAAATATGAAAAAAAAGAAAAAAAATTTACAAAAGTTAAAATGAAGATAAAACAATCAATATATTTTGTAGAATTTTTTTAAAATAACTTTTTGTGGTGTTTTTTCTACAAGAAATGAAAAGATAAAAATATTTTGACAGAAATGTGTTTCGTTTCTGAAAGCAGTTTGAAAAGAATGGGAGGGATTTAATAGCCCTTTTTACAATCTTTAGACAACTTTGCTTCCGTTTTTCTTAACCTTAACGCTCCACCACAGTCTAGGGGCCATTCCCACGATATCGACAACGTTCGACTTGTAGCACACTTACATTTGAAACAACAACAAAAAATTAAAATTTGTTTTTTTTTTTTTGTTTTGAATGTAAGTGTGCGGTAAGTCAAACGTTGTTGACGTCGTGGGACAGGCCCTAAGTGATAGTATCAATTTAACTGAATGAAAGAATCACCTAATTGCTATTACAGTTTACAAAGCACGCTGCAAGCGATGCTATGGTAAAAGCCTTTAGGGGCCATTCACATATTACGTAATGCTATTTCCGGAGCTTTACTAGGGTAACAAATCCTTCAACCTACCCCCCACTCCTCCTGGAGCGTTACATAATATGTGAATGCAAGTAGTGCTGAAATATTTTAGGATGCGTGCAGAAATGCATATTTATTTATTAATGAATGCTTGTACTCAAAATCCATATCTTCAAGAGCGCGTTAAAGTCTTGTCAATTCAAAATATCAAGATAATTTTTCACACGAGTGGGCAGTCGTCAACATTACAGTTGACGAATTATAAAAATGGAGCGAAGTAGAATAAGTTATTTTAATTTATTAAAAATATTTAAAAAATTATGAAAGAAATTCATTGTCGGCAAAGTCTAATTAAAGCCTGGTAGGGAATTCTTACGGAAATTCAGGTTCCCATATAAACTGTATGAAAAAAAACTTCATTTACTAATACGGACTTTCAGAAGAAAAGTTCAAGTGAAACGAAAATTAATGTTCATACAATTGTTTGGTCACGGAATTTTTGACAGTTCTAATTTTCATCAAATTGTAATTAATTTTTAGTGTTTTATGTGTTGTTAATTCAAAAATAAATAAATTGTGTGTAAAATAAATGTAAATTTACAAACGTGAAACTCCGTAAGAACTCCCTACTGGGCGTAAGGAAGAATTGTGCTTACCATGCACAGTGGGACAGTTATGAGTAAAAAGTGTTTGACAAATTTCAGAAAAAAGCTAAGTAAGCAGAGCTGTGGTTGTATTTTATATAAATTTCAGCCAATTCAACACTTTTGATAAAAAAAAATTGTTTAAGTCCGCGGCCAATATAAAATAAGTTAAAAAATATAACTAATCGATTTAAATAAATTACACTAAGTCCTAATTTACACTCAGCAAGTCTTATTGCTAAGCTGATAAGTTTTTTAAGAGAGAGAGAGAGACGAGGGGAAAAGAAACGTTTATGTCCCCCTCGTCTCTCTCTCCCTCTCTCTCTCTCTATCTCTATAGTGTAAATTAGGACTAATAGTTATAACAAACACAGATCACACATGTATGTGACAATAATCAATAGCAGAAAATTAAGTTATGCATTTGACACATTCATGCAGTCGGTAGCAAACTGTAGTGAATGCGTTTAATGCATTAGTCCTTTTTTGTATAAATGTTTTTAAGTTTTTCATTGAATAAACAGCCTTATTTATAAAAATTATAAAACAGATCTTCATAAAAATTTTTTCTTAGTAAGCCTTAATAATTTTTATATATGAGGCCTTAAAAGAATATTGTATGAAAAAAATAACATGTGAGTGACATTGCCTTTTAAAATACATATATAAAACTGATTTTTACTATTTTGAATTCTAATTACTCCTTTTAGACAGACTTAAACGACTTTTTTTCTCAACCTCTATAAATTTGTTGCAGTATATTACATATGTATATTTGATCTTAATATCTACAAAACTTACTCCATTGAATTGCTGGATATACAGCTGACTGTCATATCAGCGCAGCCTTCATCACTGGGTGAAACATCCGATTGTGTTTGATTATCGGCGTTTTCAGATTTTTGATAATGTCCTTAAACATAAGAAAAATATTTACCCCCAAATCCTTTCTTTCACTTTGCACTAGACTTGGGCTCAAACTCGTTCACTATTTGTGACACAAACCCATGATCAAAACCATTTAAATTTAAGGGGTTTCATCATAGGGTTGTGTCAAAAATGAACTAGTGAATGAGTTTGTCCCAATTATACTTTATACTAATGTATTATAAAAAAAAACTAACCTTGTATCAATTTCAAACATTTCATCAACAAGTCCTTTTCACGTTCATTATATTCACGTTCTGGCATTAACTGCTGAGGATCTTTGACCGGTGTCTGTGGTGATGGTGGTATAACCATATGTACGGGTGAAGTAGCTGCTTTGGCAGCCAAATTGCAAACGTCTTTTTCCGTTTTGGTAGTAGGATTTGGATTTGTATCCATGCCTAAGCGTTCGCGTAACAATAAATAATGACGTACACGACCAACTTCTTCGAGACGTGTCAGTTTTTCCAATTCCCACTGATGATCGAATATAAGTGAATCGCCACGTGGACGCCAGCCATGAAGATTCTCTTCACCACGTACATAAGTTGAGCTAGTGTCGAGAACACGACGTTGCCGACGTTGGACACCTTTATTGGAAATACAAAATATACACAAAATTTTTAGTTAAAATCAATTTAAAATACAGTGATTTGCTTTAAGTAATATGAAACTTTTATTTTAGCTTTAGTAACGAACATAGCAATCAATTGGTAAGCTTTACTTCTATTGTCATATTAAAAATCCTAAATGTATGCTGCACTTTTTATGTTTTTAAAATCCTCAAGGTATTCTTTGGTTTTTTAACTGGTTCTACGGCTTGTTTGTCTGTCAAAAAAGCTGTCATTAGTGTTTATTAAATAAACAACCAAAAATAAAAAGCAACTAAAAAATATAATTGTGATCAGTAAACAATATTAGAACAACATTTTTTAAGAAGTTAAAAAATAAGCCCCCTTATTGTGGTTGGAGTAGTTCGAATTCGACTTAGACATTTTTCTAATAGAGCAAAGAACACCGCAACATTTCTTTAATCTAGGACCAAAATGTCGTATTCGAAGTCGAGATACGCCAAAGACGATAAAACCCATTAAAATAAAGCTGCGAAATAAATTAAGCAAGCTATGGCAAAGTTTATTACTCAAGAATAAAAAATTATTTTCAATCAAAAATTTTCTACGGTTCGTTATTTGATATGACATCAAAAGATAATAAAATACATACATATGTATATCGTCGAATTCGAGGGTAAACCTGCTAAATCCACTTTTTATAACATATGAAATTTTAATGCAGTTCGTTCATTAATTGAAAACCTCTATGTCGAAAAAAAACTTTATGTATTGTTCTAATTTCTTAATGTATCTATTTTGTGTCTCCTGTAAAATTTGCTTGAAGTAATTTAACAAGTTTACACTACGACGATATAATACAACTATGCATCTTATTCAATTGTCATTTAATACAGGGCGAATTGATAATGATATGAATTCGCCTTGATTTAATACGGATATAGAAATAAATTTGTCCTCAGCACAGTTATCACTATTTTATACGTTTAGCAGTAGTAAAACTTACTGCCTGGCTCACGATGTCGACAAGAAATTTTCGTTCGCTTATTTATATTGAAAACAAAAACAAAATAAGAAAATTTGTTTTTGTTTTCAATATAAAGAAGCGAACGAAAATTTCTTGTCGACATCGTGAGCAAGGCAGTTAGTTTCTTTTATACCGCAAATTTAAAATTTCGACTTGATTTTCTAAAAACAAAATATTAAATTTAAGTGCATCCTAAAAAGCTCAAAATTACTAAAAACCAAAAATAATATAACAGTTAGACAATCACTACATTTTAAAAATTTCTACCTGGACTACCTGCATCAGATGCTCTTCTCAAGGATAATTCATAAACACCCGGCAAACGATTTGCCTCGGGATTACGATATTGTCCAGAGAAAAGATGTTTCAAAGATCGTGGACCAGTTCGAGCATCGCGACCATAAATAATCATGCTCAGATCTTTGGTTATAATAGCAGGGCGAGCACAATTTTCCAACTATAATGAAAAAAATAATATTTTGTTGTATAAATAGCATCTAAATGAATACAATGTATGCAGGTGTGTTATATAAAATTGGAAATTTGATCTTGCTTACCTCCAAATAAGCACTTAAAGTTATATAAACGGTTTCACCGCCCTGTGACACACGATTCAAGAGAGCCGAGTTGTGTAGACTAGAATCCCAGGCCGCTTCAAATCTAAAGAATGAACGATCATCGCCGGGCACTTCTAAAACCTCACCGGGAAATAGACCCAACGATAAAACACACGAGTCCTCATCATCCTCGGATGACTCGGGAGTATTACGTATACGACCCACTACCAATTCGCGTATATCTTTCCATTTAACCTCGGCTGTAGGCTCATGGACAATGGTAATGCGTATACGTCTCTGAATGCCCTGATGCAAGAGGAAAAGACCGCGGCAAGGAAGATCATCACTGTGTTCAACAACCTTTGGAGAAAAGCAAAGAAATGTTAAGTGCTCTTCTCTCGGTTGTCCTTCGATGTGAAATATTTTAATAGAGACACTTACCGCTGGCACGTATTCACCATTGGGAGCTAGTTCACATATTTCAAACCATACCAAAACATCATGTTTCGCCAATACCGTTGAAGATGGAGGACAAGGTAGTGGACCAAATTTGGGACTGCGTACTGGTTGGGATATCGGTATGCTTGGTGGTAACATGCGTCTTGGTGGTGGTCTGGAAACAAATTCTTGTTTGGCATCCTTATGCAAAGGATGTGTTTGATAATGACCAAATACTTTAAACATAATAGGTTGAGTTTTTAAATATTCAATAAAGGACTTGGTAACTGGTACAGTAATCTATGAAACGCAAATTGAGAAGGAGACATTTAATTAAATTGTATTTAATTAATTTGTAAAATAATAAGAAAAAAGTAAACACCTACATTTTGTACATGATAAAAACCCAAACGATCACCAGCGGAATTTTTTACCGGCTCAGTGGAGAAAGCCTCTTCATGGCGATGCAAGAAGCTGTTGTTAAAATCGCAAAAAAAATTTAAAGATTTTTTGTATGTTTATTTTGTTAAGACACACAACTCACTTGAACTGACAAAATATATCGGCGTATTCGGCGCCAATGCCGGTGGCCTGCAATACAGTCACACGGAATGTAAATTCCTTGCCAATTTGCAAATGTTCTCCAGGTTCATCTTGTGCCTCCTGGCACTCAGATGCCGAATTCGAATCAATACCACGTCCTGAGTCTGCATCTCCAAATTCTGGTTATTATTATTATTATGGTTGTAATTTAAATTTAAATAACATGTTGTAAACATGTTTATTAAAAGAGTGGATACAAGAGAATGATTTATATATGTGTATGTAAAAAATATATGTATGTATGTATGTATGTATGTATGTGATAAATAAATATATGTACATATGTATGTAAATAATCCAATGATATAATTGAGATATTTTCTGTAAATGCGAAATCAAATGCTTCTCAAAGATGACTTTTCAAATCTTTCTCAAGATGACTTTTCAAAGCTTTCTCAAGATGACTTTTTATTTGAAATTAAACTGGACATTAAATTTTTAAATTTGTGCTAAAATTGGGATTTTATAAAGTTGAAAGCCGAGAAATTACATTAACATAAAAAATGCATATGGGCATTTCTCCGAGAAATTCAACTTTTTTGTCACGTGCGACAGCAGGCAATTAACATTGTATTTTCTTAAAATTTTACCTAACGTAGAGCTGCTTACGGCCCACACAAATATTTATATAAAAAGTAAAACAAAAGTTTCGTTTTCTTTGAAAAAACAAGCATATTTGCTTAGTGTCGCACGCTACAAAAAGTTGACATTCCTGTGGAAATGCCCATATAAAAAATTAAAAGAAAAATCCAGTGACACTCAGTGAACTCACTATCCGAAATTCGTAAGAACTGTACAATTTTTCCATTTATGCAAAATTTCGAAATTAAAATCGACATTTATTTAAATAGACGATAATTTTACAAATTTCACAACGCAGTGACATGTTTAAGCCGATTTCAGGAAGTTTGAAAAATTCGATATTGAATTCGAATTTTCGAATATACTGAAAACTTAATGTATTTTCATAATTTCGAATTTTCGGATTTTCGAAAATACTGAAAACTTAATGTACTTGCATAATGACTTGTTTTAATAAATTTGGGCACTTAATATTAAAGAAAATATATAAACGCTTTTCACTTTTTGTGCCAAAATTAAGATTTTATAAAAATAAACGTTTAGAACAAAAACAATTTGTGGAAATTACGGAAGTGAATATTTAAGTTATTTTCCAAAGTTCGAAAAATTCGCAATAAGGTGTTTACTCTGTAATTCGAAAAGGAAAACAAATGCTTTCGAATTAAAAGATAATAACATGCAAATTCAGAGTAGACTCAAAGATTTAAATTTTAAAAAATTTTTAAAAATAAATATTTTTTCATTTTACATACAAATATTATCATGCAATATCGAAAATCAAATATCAAATTAAATTTGGAGTTTTAGAAATTCTGTGTATAATCCAAAATGAATTGTGTAATATCACCCTCTAAGCACTCCTTCTTACCTTCTAATTTCGATTCCAAGCCACCATTATCTATGTAACGTTGAACATCATCTTTCTCATTCAAAGCGCGATATTTGGGCTTAACATCATCATCGTTGAAAATCAAACGGGCCGATTGTTTGACGCCATTATTAAAATCAAGGGATTCTTCATCCTAAAATGCAATTTAAAATAACATGACTGCTTGTGTTTATTAAAAACTTTAAGACTTAAAAATTACTTACCAAAACCGGTTGCACGGCAATGCGCAAATAACCGCGTACATCTCCACGCTCATTGACAATGGCTACCTTATGTACCAAGGGTACGGGATACAATAAGTTGCTGAGATAAACAAAAGAACGTCCCACCATACGGAACCAGGGGAAACGATCGTAGAAGGGATCACCGCCAGTCAAAGATTCCACATTGTAGTCGGGTGATGTGGGACTAAGTTCCGCCTCATTGTGATACATTTCACGCATTAATTCAAGACGTTGTCTGTAAGAAACATATAAAGAAAATAGGATTTTCTCATCTCATGTGAAATTATGGTACAACTGGAATAAATAAATTTTAATTTTAACAAACATTTAAAGCTTGAAAAAAAATATTAAATAAATATGTACGCTGATGATTAAAAATTATTATCAAAATTATAATTTTACTGACAAAATTTAAAAAGCCAAATTAAAGCTACAGATCTTAAAGACAGATAACCAGATATATGTATGACTGGTTTCTGTATCTTATGAGACGATTTTACACTGAAAAAAATTAATAATTTTGTGCTGTGAACACGTCCTGTGTTCTCTTAAATTCGTAATAAAAATCGGTCTTGTCATAATTCTTATGTAAAGCAGAGATAGTTGCATGATTTCTGGAAGAGAGTATGTAAAACTTTGGCTTTTGATAGTTGAAAACTTAAAGGTTGTTCCAGAGTGAGCAACGAAACGCGTTGAAATCCTAATGTAATATGAAGACAATTTTGTATATGTATGTAGACAGTTGAAATTTTCAAAGTGTGTATATTTTTATGCAGACTCCACACTCATATTTAAAAAAAAAACTTAAAGGGTATTCTATCAGTTAATGTGATTTTAACAACTTGCTGTATGTTGGAAACAGTAAGAGGCAAACTCTTGAAGTTTTCAAAAACGCTAAAACTAAGAAGTCCCAAAATTAAATAAAACGTCAAAACGAAAAAAACACAAAAACTAAAAAATCGCTAAAGCTAAAATAAAACCCCAAAGACCAATAAAAATCGAAAAAACAAAAAAAAACGCTATAATCCGAAAAAAAATCCCAAAAACTAAAGAAAGCCCTAATAATTACTAAGCTAAAGTGCCAAAAATTTAAAAAAAAATCGCAAAAAACGCCCAAATTAAAAAAAACGCTAAAAATAAAAAATCGCCAAAATTAAGAAAAAGCGCCAAAACTAAAAATCGCAAAAAAAAGTGTTTTTGTTTTAAAAAATGTCTTCGCTATTTGATATTTGATATTATAGGCTAAAGTTCGTTTAGCCTATAATGCAAAATTCGTTTTTTAGATGTGATATTCTGGTACACTAATTTATACGATATCGCTCGTTTCAAAATGCTGAAATTCTCATAGACATCAGATAACTCAATAAGAAATATTTTAAGCCTGGCACTTTTAGGAATACGCTGGCCTTAAATTCGCAATTAATGGGTCTTTGCGTTCATCTCAAAAGTACAAATTTGAATATTGGATAGTTTGACATGGTAGGGACGATATGTAGTGTCCGTACAGAAGCCTTCGTGTGCGACTCAAAGGCACACTTTACTGAATTTATTTTAATTTTATTTTCCCTCGAATTCTAATTGATTTCATACTTTGTAGACATAAGCATTAATTAGACATATCAGTACAATTTCTCGGTTTTGAATAGAGGACAGTGCTCTTTCCATGCAAAATTAAAATTACAAAAAAAAAGAGCCAATAAACTAAAAAAATTCCCAAAAATCGACATAATTAAAAAAACGCCAACAGAAAAAATTACGTCAAAACTAATAAAGCATCATACTAAAAAAATCGCAAAAAACCGAAAAAATCCCGTACGGAACCCTTCGAGTGCGAATCAAAGTCGCACTTTGCTGAATTTATTTATTTATTAAAATATTTTTTATCTAATTTTTCGACCTTTTTAGAAGGCAAAATAATATATTCAAATGCAAATGCATGCAAAAATTCATACATATACATATATGTATGTATGTACATCTACATTTTGGTTAAATACTTTACAAATAAAAATATTCCTCAAAGGCAATATTTGATAATTATACATATGTATATGTAAATAAAAATGTATCAAATATTATTAATATAAAAAACTTTTAAAATATGTGTACATACATATGTAAATGAAATATTATAAAACATGCAAATGAGAATTTTGTATGTAAGATGAGCAAAAGAGGAAATTTCAAAAGTTCAGGGAAAACAACAGTTTTGTAATGTTTAGTGGATTATACTCGAACTGATTAATTTTAATTGTCTTATTTAGGTATAATATAGTTTGAAAATTCTCCACCAAGCTTGAAATGAAAATAAGAAACGTTAAAGTCGCAACACACGTTATGCCAATTAATATAATGTAAAAAGAATGCGAGAATTATTATTTTTTAATTAAAAGATAATTCTCGCATTTCCTTCACATTATCGGTTGATTATGCGAGAATCTCATAATTAGTCGAGGCAAATAGAGAAATTAGTGTTAAAATTTTAATTTTCTTCTGTTGTCATATTATACATTGATAGAACATTTTTCATTATTAATGGAGAATAATAAAAAATAAAATACTTTTGACATCAAACTTGCTCATTTTAATTATTTTAAATTTCTTTTGAAATATCCTGTTATTTGGCTTCGTGCTAAAAAGGAGTCTAATTTTATGTACAAGACCTGAGACAAAAATGCAATTTAATTTACACATTCGACTAAATTATTTTAGATATGAATGTGTTTTAAATAGCATTACGAGTACAATTTACAATAGAATAAATTTATATATGTATGTGTGTATGCAAATGTTTATAGAATAGTTAGAAATTAAAGGAACCTCGAAAAAATGAAAGCAAACCTAGAAGGCATAAGATTTGCCAATGACAAACGGGATGGTGAGCTGTTGCTTGATTTCGACAATATGGATTTTGTCGATTGCTGTTGCTTCGGTGGCACTACAACTTGTTGTCCCATATTACAACTTTTAGCAAGATCGCGTAAATTATATATACCACTTTCATACGGATTATTAGAAGCTGATGTAGAAGCACTAATGGCGACATTATTAGTTAACGAATTAGTCGCCATTGAAACGGTATTGGTTGTGATGATGTTGGAGGGATTCATAGAATTTGAGGAGGAATTTTGCAATAATTGATCATCATTTAAAGCTGACGTATCATAGAGCATTGAGGATGGTGGTGATTCCACATTATAAACTTGACGCATCATTTCCAAGCGATAACTATTAAGTGTGTGAATGTGAATGTTAAGAAAAGTATTTTCAAATAAAATAAACACATAAATGAAATTATGAACGAGAAAATTATGATTTGAAGAAAAACAAATTATAATATTAAAGGCCATATTTATAAAAATTATTAAGGCTTATTACGAAAACTTTTGCATGAAGATCTGTTTCATAATCCCCTTAATATAATTTTTATAAATAAGGCTGTAAAATTATACTAATGATAACACAAGCAAGTAAAGTAATAAAAATTGTAATGGATCGTGTTATGGTGGTTTGAGAGAGTATTGAAAACTAGGCTGGATTAGAATGTTCTAACCAAAATTTTCACATTGAGTGTCAAATTTTTAAAATTTTTTTTGAATTCAAACAGGTCGAATCAAGGCAAATTCATTTACAGGTAATATCAGGATTACAAAAACAATGAAAAAATACAACAATGAAAAAAACAACATGGGCTGTATGTAGTTCATCCAAAACTTCAAAAATATAATTTCTTTAACATAATAATAATAAAAATTATTGACATAAATTTGAAAATATTTCTCCACGGCAGCTACCACTAACAAAATTTGCAACGTTTAGCACTTTTCACAATTTTTTAATAGTGTTTTCATATTTTTAGATTTGTTTTCACACAATTTTTTTAATAAAATATTTTTTATATTGAAATTTTTTTACATTTTCTTTTAATTTCTCTTTCGTAAAAAATTTTTGAAGTTTCGGATGAACTTTAATTTGAAAAAAAAATAGCTCAGCTGCATTTCCGCTACTACCTTGTGAATGTGCCTTGGGTCGAATAGAATAAAATTGTAGTCTAAATATATTTACTATAATTTTTTCCCAATTTTTCTTTGTTAAAAATGTATATTAGTATTCTATTAACAATTTTTTAATTTTTGCACTTCTTTTTTTTTATTTTATATTTTTTTAACTGAGCGATTTGCATAGTTTTATGATATTTTCCTTTACCTTAGGTAATATTCTCTTAGCTTCTTAAATGCTTTTATTACTACATTTTTGCAGATAATGAACAAAAATTTTCCTTTGTCTATTTATTTATGTTGACACTTGTATGTTTTTTCTTGTGTGACGTTTTAATGCGGAGATAAGATATTTATCCGTTTCAGAAGTTTTTATGATTTTTGACATCGATTTGTTTGTTACTGCATATTTTTGAATATTTTACCCTTTAAAGCATGTTTTTTTTATATTGCATATTTTTACCATTTTTTCCAAATTTTGAAGCATATTTGACGCTTTTAGAGTATATTTTGATGCTTTACAAATTTTTTTATTTTGATATTCTTCCGAGCCATCTCTCTGTTAGTCAAAATTTTTATTTTTCGCCATCTAAATTTCAATTCCAATGTTGCATGAATGTAGTGTATACATTTTTCTTATTTATTAGCCATTTTCACGGACGTTAGTTTGAATAAAAATTCGTTTTTGGTATTTGTGACGGACCCTGCCCCGATTACATCAGTAGGCGTTGAAGGAACATTGTCAATGTATAAAATTAGATTTAGATATGACAGGTAACGATTTTTATTCGGAAATCTAAGTCAATATTTTGTGGTTTATTGCAGTAAAAATTATAAATAAAAAGCTTGTCTTATTTATCTAAAATACAGACAGTTCCAAAGTTTTAATTCTGATATCGTGATCTCTTTTGAAGCTGAAGTTAAATTTTCACGGGCGTATCAAAAAAAAACCAATTTTGTTTTCACGTACACTTCAAAACCAAATTATTTTTTTTTTTTGAATTTATGCTATTTTTAAGAGTATATATCTTAGTTTTTAGTATATAGTTTTAAAAGATTAGATTTTTGTTTAGCCTTTTGCTTTTTAAATCATTAATTAAAATTAAAAAGCAAAAGTCTAAACAAAAATCTAATCTTTTAAAACTATATACTAAAAACTAAGAAATATACTCTTCTTATTAAATTTTCATGGTTTAAAATATTTTTCACTGCCAAAAAAATAAAGATATCTTACTCGTACTGCTTTTTATAATTTTCATTTATTTCGGTAATTTTTACAAATTTTATTGTAATTCTTTTATTTTTTTAATTTTTAAGATTATTTTAGATAAATCAATATTATATTATTTTAACAAAGTAAAAATATTAAAAAAAAAGAAATAGGCATGTTAGTCCTCGTCCATACAGTGAAACATTTGCTGCGAAACATTTTTGATTTCTCTTTTGAAACTGCATTCGTGTCCACACTGCGAAGTTTTTGTTTTGCAGCTTAATAAATTTTTTCATATATTTCTCATGAGAATGAGGCGAGAATGACGTACTCACCAAGAACTTCTTGTACATGAAATAAAGTTCCCTTTACCATTCCTCTTTCCCCGTTCAGGTACAAACTTAAAAGTTTTGCAGCAAATGTTTTACTGTATGGACGGGGACTTAAGTGAAAAAATAATATGACTGTAAAAACAATTATTCTTTCTTCTCTAAATGCCGAAAAACTTGAAAATTCTGCTTTAAAATAGAAACAAATTAGGTATTTGAAAACATTTAAATAAAATGAACCGACCCAACGGCATGCGCCGTTGTTGTTGCTGTTCGTTGTGTTTCTGCATTAAATTATTTTATTCATTCTATTACATTTTACTACTGCAGTTTACTCTATTACGATTGAAATTATTCACACAAAACCATTTATAAGCCGAGGAAGGGTACAAAAATCCAATTATAAAGTAAAATAGTAATATTAAAATCTCAACTACATAGACACTTTGATAGTAGTCTTTTTTTTATATACTAAATTGTATATCAACTAAAAACAAAAAATAACCACCATGCACGTTCAAAGTAACTTTTAATGGCTATCAAAATAAAAGCTTTAAAAACTTTTTTTTAATATAAAATTAAAAAGCCTTTGAGGTTAAAAATAAATATTAAAAAAAATTTAATTAAGAAGTAAGTAAAATATTTAACAAAAAATATTGCTCTTCTAAAGAGAAAACAATGAGGGTGTGAAAAACAAAAGTAAATCTTTTCAAACTTTTTCAAAGACCTAAGTCTAAATTTTTGCTACAATAGATTCAAACAAAAACTTACCGCAATTTCTCCAAGGACCAATAATGAGTAGCACCATTCTTGGTATCGGTAACCTCGACGGCCACCAAAGTCTTCGACACTGGAGATGAACCAAATTCATCTTCAGTGGGCAAAGGTGTAGCACTCGAAGCCAGTTCTGGCGGTAAAGGGGAGTAAAGCGTATCGGTTAGAAGAGTAAATTGGAATTGCACTTTCTTCTTCAATTCCACCGAAATTGCGTTAGCTTCTTTAAGGAATATGGCATTGCCCCAGAGATCATCACGCAAGGAAGTGAACTGATGAAAACGCCACTTGCGGAAGGCCCAAACTGCCAAGCCTGCCTCACGGGCTGTCCAACAAGATTCATAGGGAGGATTGGCTGTTCAATAAAAATCAAATATCTTAATAGAATATACAGAATAATACAGAATATCATTTCAACTCACAATAAACTTCCTCATCTTGCAAATCTTCCGGTGTGTAGCTGCTGTACATGGACATGGTCATAGATTGCTCTTCTACCTGTTTTTGTAGAGCATCTATACGTGCCTCATAGGACTAGCATTTGATAAGGCAACATTTTGTTTATAAAATATTTAAGGTTAATTTATTTTATTATTCTTTTAGACTAACCTTGCGTTGCTCTTCAAATTCTTGATCTGCTTGAAGCTTTTCCCTCTTATATTGCTCTTCCAAAGCATCCAAACGCTTTTGCATCTCCGCTTTCAAATCGATACCTTGCTTTTCTAGCAATTCACATTGCGCGAAGTTCCAATCAACCTCTTGAGCATCACATTTTTCATTTTCATTCTCGGCCAGTTTTTCGCGTATTTCACGCGCCTGCTCGGGATTGGTAAAACGGAATACATGATTTTTACCCAAGATGACACGGGAACCGGTGCGCAAAATTTCTGGTTCCACCAGTTTGCGACCATTCAAATAGACCAAAGCATCTTTGTGTGGCATTAGAGTAACCGTGTTATTACGATTCTCAAATGTGCAATGTTCTTTGAGAATATGTGAACCCGAGAGCTGTATGTCCTGGGGCACGTTAGCCTCATGGGTGCCCAAACGGGTGATGCCATCTTTAATATAATAAAGTAGACACTCGGATAGATTCGGATCTTCATTCAAATTAACTAAATGAGGAGTTTTCTTTGGCGAGAAAACACCCACAGTTATGCCATCTTCTTTAACGGCCACGCCCATTTCGGCAAAGACAGCTTCGCGCTGCAAACGAATTTCTTCAGTACGTTTAAGTTTCTCCTCCCAAGTCTCATTTAATTCTGCGAAAAAAAAAATGTATTGAAGCAAAAATATTAAAAAAGAAAGTTTCGTGTTAAAAATTGTTAGCTAAACTTACCAGCTATCAATTTTTCACTGGCTTGCAACTGATCTACGGCCATTTCAGTAGTCGAGCCATTACGATTCCGGCCATTAGTTGGTGACTTCATATTACCACCGTTACCCACGTTGCCAACATTACCACCTCCACCATTTTTAATCTCATCTTCTGAAAAAATTTTACAAAATTTATAAACAGTAAAAAAAGTTTTCTATTTAATACTAATGCAATTAAATGCGGCGTTATGTGTAAGTTTTTTTATGTTAAAATAAAAGAATACTTATTTACACACACAGAATAAAGCGTTGCCAATTTGTTGTTTTTTTATAATTTAAAACAAAAATTAATTAATTTATTTAGGGCACACTGGACAACAGACAAAATACTTGAGTGAACAATAGACCACTTTCCGTTTTAATAAATAATATTAAAGTTAAAAAAAAGGACTCAAAAATAAAATAAATGAGGAAGACATGTTGTACATAAGTTATTCAAACAGATGGTTCCACATATTAATTTCTTCGGTTGCGCATTTTGAAATCACAGAGGATACCAGAGGGATGACACGAGACTAGACTTGTGTCCAACAGATCTTTTTGAACTAGTTCGTTCAGTTGGACACAAGTCCGGTCAAAAACATCAATGTAAATTAAATGTGTTTGAAACAACTTTTGATTCAAACGCTCTCAAACTAGTTCAAAAAGAACTGTTGGACACAAGTCTACACGACATCAAGTCATTTTTATTGTTTCTTTCGCGTGGTATTATTTTAATGTATTTTCAGTTTATTCGATTGAGTGATTTTTGTAAGAAAAAGTTAAAAATTAATATTTTTAATTCAACACTACAAATTCTTTCATCTAATTTTGTAAAAATATTCACTTGTTCATTTCCTAAAATATACATTTTCTGTAGTTTAATACCAAGCACCATCACTACATCTGTCCCTTTTTAACAGTACGCAAATCAGCTGACTTTAGCTTTTTCAATAAGTCAGTTTCTTCAATTCTGGTATCCTCTGTGTTTGAAATGTGCTATCTGCATTCCGATTGATGGGCTACCAATCAGCCCACAGAGTCCTGCAATATTTGTCGAATCAACGACTTTCTTTTTAGAACAGGCATCTTATACCGTACATGTGAATTGCTCTTAATAATTTTATGTACAAAGTAAAGAGTGCAGAGCTCTATTTACTTTCCTCTCCCCTGTTTCAAAGCGAACCTTTTCATTTATAAGGAATTTCAGATGGCACAACGAAGTTCGGCCAAGCAGCTTTCAAAACATAATATAGAAGTTTCTAAAGTAGTTTAATTAACAAGTGACTCGATATAATTCTCATTTGGTTAATATTAAAATAATATTAACTATTCTTACAAGTCTAGGATAGGTTAAGTTTGACAGATTGCTGAGAAGAGAAACTCAGTTTCCAGCTCATTTGGGATCAAATAAAAGATAGCTTTGTATTACCTGACAGCAGTAAAGTACAAATAGCGAAGTGACAGGTAGATAAAGAGATGAGAAGCTTAATAAATTTTTCGTTTTTACAAATTTTTGTTAATTTTTATAGCATTTTTGCTGCTCCTCTGGTGTTAAGCCATTTTATTAGTTATTAGCATAGACATTAATGCATCTTAGAAAAATCTATGATATCGAAAACCGTGATTTGCTTTGTAGTCAGCCAATTATACCCTAGAAGTAGAAGCCGACTAAAAAATTAAAAAACTATAATTGAAATAATACATACTTCAATTTCTATTGAATTATTTATTGCATTTTTTAGCTGCACAAAAGCAACAAAAGCTTAATTAGAAGCTCAAAAAAAGAACTGTGAATACATGCATGATTCATTAATTTTGCACAAGTCACTTTTTTAAAAGTTCAAAGTTCAAATCACTTGGAGACCAGTACCTGGTTTCAGTAACTTTTATTACAAAAGACAATTGTCTCGCTATAATAAATAGAACGAAAACTTATCGACTTTGCTAACCATTAATATATTTTAACGATATTCGCTGTCGCTTGAATTAAAAAAGTAAAATAACGAGATCAAATTCATTTAGTTTTTCTTTAATTCTTAAATGGCGAGTAAAACACAGATGTACACTATCATAAAAAAGAAATTACAGAATCACTTTATCGTTACCACAAACGAATAAATCAGGCTTATCATAAATAAAATTTCACATTGAAATTTCCGAAGGTGTGAGCAATAGGTACCAAAAAACTTCATACGTTTGCGAAATATTTTGACAATTCATGAAGCAAATTATTCACGAGGATTTGCCTGTTGGAAAAAGTGTACATATGTATGTATGTACATATGTATGTAAGTTTTAAATTTCAATGGAATTGATAATACCAAATTAAAGTTCATGTGAACGAAAAATTTGTTTCGGGAATTTTCACATGTGGAATTCATGATAAGGCTGATTCAGCGATAAATATTACGATTTTCGGTTCGCAAAAAGTTAAGGAATCCAGGTACAGGTAGGTTTTGGTAGTGGAATGCTATTGTGTTTTAAGTGATTCAACGGATTATGTGAGCATCAATTTTAAAATTTAAAAATATGGCAAGAGATAAAGCATTTTTTCATACCACAATAGCAGTGCTTAATTTTTTTTTTTGGCAAGCGGAATTTTCATTTGAGCTCTAAAATAAATTATTATAACTATAGTTATTTTAAACAAAAAACCATGTAATAGAATTTTTTATTTATTTTTTTTTAATTTTACAAGCGAAATAAAAAACTTTCAGATTATAATAGTTTGGTGATTTGGTTTTAACTTCGAAATTCGATTTTGAATTTTTTTTATAAGTTGCCATGTAATTTCACGTAAGCTAACGGTATATTAAATAAACTTTGGCAACACAAATAGCGTTTAATAAATGTGTTTTTTAATGCTTAGTCCTAGTTTACACTATGCAAGTCTTGTTGCTAAGCTGATTATTTTGAGAGAGAGAGAGAGCGAGATAGAGAGAGAGAGACGAGGGGAACAGTAACGTTTCTTTTTCTCTCGTCTCTCTCTCTCCTAACAAACTAATCAGCTTAGCAATAAGACTTGCATAGTGTAAACTAGAACTTATGTATATCATATATTTTTAAAGTTTATTATGTATTCAGTAGAGTATCCAATTATTTAACTTTAGGTTTTGTTCGAGTAAGAAATTAATCGATTCTGAAATATTCGTATTGCCCGATTAATCGAGTAAGGTTTTTAAATTATTCGAACAATTCAAATAATTTCAGCCAATGAAAAAAGCATACATGTGTACTTGATTTCATTTGAACAGTTCTAAAACTTAAAAAAATAATAATACATAGCGCTCGTTTATTGCAACAGAGGCCTAACTCAAAAAAAAATCTAATTTTGCAGAAAATAAGTTTTAAGTTTTCAATTTACATACAACTCAATGTACATAGATATAAAAATATTTTCTTTTCTCAAGAGATGCGTGTTCAATCCTTTTATATGAAATTTTTGCACAAGATTAATTATGATATGAAGAGTTTTTTTGCAGTATTAATCTCAAAAATGAATTTTTGAAATATGTAAGTATGTCTATGTTGCAATAAAGGAGCGATATAAACAAATGGGTTTAGTGCCCTGTAGGGCATTGCTGATAATGTGCAAAAAATAAAATAAAAATTTTCGTACGAGTAGTAAAATATTTTCAATATTCTTGCTATGAGTAAAATAATAGGTCTTCCTAAAAAGAACACACAAACAAATAATTTAAAAAAATATCGTTTTCTAAAGATTCTCAATTTCACTCAATGGGTACATATGGATAGTCCTTTATACTATGTTTAGACGGTACGTGCTTCGCTCTCTATTCATGCTTCACGCCCCAATCATGACCGAATCCACTTGCTTCGCCATACAAAATTATGAGAGCGAATCAAGTAGATTCAATATGAATCTACTTGCGAAGCACGTAAAATTGGTATCTTCTCTAACTTTTATCGCAGTTAATCGCCACTTTATCTGAACTAGCTATCAAAACAAAATATGTATATGTGTATGTGTGTGTTTGTAAACAAATAAAAACAAACCAAAAAACAAAGATGTGAGTTTAATATAAATAAATTTAATTAAGTTATGAATAATATAAAAAGGAAAAATAAGAAGAAAATATAGAGATGCCTTCAAAAACAAGATTTCGCATGAGTCGAATTTATGTAAAGTATATATGCTTATGTGTATGCATGTATATACGTGCGTATGATACGTATGTTTGTGTGAATATACATAAAAAAAATGCCACGCGAACAGTGATGCCAACTTTTTCAGAGCAAAAACCACTGTGTGTTCATAAAAAGCCCTAAATGAAATAAGTACTCGTATATATGTACATATGTATGTATGTATGTACATAAATATATTTTTATTTATTTTTTTATATTTATCTATTTATTTGCAATACAGAGAAAGCCCATTATAAATGTATTGAATTAGTAAAAATTAAAAATTTAAGTTAACTACAATTTTAAATTTACTACATTTCATAGGTTTTTGTAATAATTTCGAGCCATATTTCGATTTTGCTTATAAGTAGAATAAGAGTAGTAAAATAATTGAAGTTCATTTGGGAAGACACTCCAATTATGGTGTACTATTTTAACAAAAGATGATCAACGAGAATTACACTCCTCGTTTCAAGAAATGCAGTTTCATCTTTTTCCTCTGGCCATAAAACTGTTTTAATAAAACAATTAGATTTTTAGGTGTTTCGTCTGAATTAATATTTACATGAACATGGTTCAGTATGTTACATTCTGAACAACATAAGCCTTTTCTTTTTAGACCGTATTTTATATGAATGAAACAATTTGATTTATAAAATCATTATTGTATTTCTAACTTACTATTAAAATATTTATAAGCGCTAAAAGTCATTTCTACTACAACATTTTAACATGGTAATGTTAATAGTCTTAGAGAAAATATTGACAGTATTAGAAATGGATTATGATTAGTTGAATTTCTATAATTATAAACTTCAATCCAAAATTTACCAGTTTTGAGCAAATTTTTCCATTTATGTATCCTTAAATTTCTGGTACTTCGTTCTATTTCTTCAATTTCACCATCCCAGCAAAAATTACCGCTTCCCAGAAGAGTTTTTGTAAGCCAGCTAGAAGCAATGCATTCAGTTTCCAAAAAGCCGTTCATTTTTGCTTTACTAATTCGTTTTACAGAAGTAATAATGTGTAGGTTTTGTGTATTCAGATGCAAAAGTTACTGGTTTACATTTTTTTTACTTCTGTCCACTTTGTTAGAGAGCCTTACGTTAGTACTTTTCAGAAGCATTTTTGAAAGCTTTCGTTATCAAGAAAGCAATACATTGCTTCCCTCAGTGGTTAGTAATTAGATTATTGTAATTAAGTTATTTTATAACGTGTATGGTATCCTCTTTAATTGCTAGAAATATATTATTTTTTCTCATTATGAAAGATAAAGTTTTTCTTCCTTCATATTTCACCAAGCTGAATTAACATTCTGCAAAGGAAACTTTGCATGTCTAAAAGGGGTGAAAGCAGATAGTTTTTGAAAGTGAAAATAAAGCCACCACACTTTAACAAATTAATATTTAGTAGATTTGTAAAACGCACTAAAATCAAAGGTGAAAAGCACCAAAAAAAATGCACTAATTTCTTTTTAAAGCAACAATTTGAAAAATTCCGCACTGTTATGAATTGAAAAACTCTAAATCTAGTACGAAAAGCACTAAATTGGCACGATGCACACGAAGCACGAATGCGTAGTCTAAACAATATGATTCATAAACATGATTCAGAGAGCGAAGCAGGTGATTCAACTCGTCGTCTAAACATAGCATTACACATGTAGGCAGATACTTAAATACAATGAGCTAAAAAATTATACATACACGAATATTTTTTCTTTTAAATTTTGCTAAACTTTTACAACAATAAAAAAAAAAACAAATGAATAGTAAGTAAAGTAGTAGGTATGTAACTCTGTTGAGTAGTATGTATTTTTATAAATATTATATGCATAGTATTTTTGTTATATAATAGCAAAGCGTGAAAAAAAAATTAGACTGCATATACATAAATTGTAATTGTACTTATGTATGTATTATATACTTTTTGATTTATTATTTTAAGTATATAGGACTACTTACTATTTGTATCGCGTTTTTCACAAACCACTTTGCCATCAGGCCCTAAATATATATTGTAAATAATAATGATGAAATAATTACCATACTATGATATTCATATAATTTTTTCTTTATAGCTACATATTTATTTATGTATTTATGTATACGGGTGGGTTTGTATGTATGTATGTATACTAATTGCATAAGAATATACTTGTGGTTTTACGAATTTTTGGTACCAATTAGAATAAGTAAATTTTAAACTAAATTAATTGACTAGAACGCACTTTTAAACATACATATACTATGTATGTACATGTTTGCAGGGATCGACCGACATTGATTGTTTATATAAATTTATGAAATTTATTCGCCCTTTCAGTTTAGATATACAAATTTAGATACCTTTAATACGAGTTCTAATTAATAAAAAATTATTGTAATAACAGCAGAATAGTTAGAAACTATTGAGACAAGTTAAATTTTTTTAGAATTAATATTCCAATAAAAAAAATCAAAATTCAAACAATTCAAGAATAAAATCAAAATAATTTTAAAATTGGAAATACCATATGCATATTATATATTTTTGAATCTGGAATTAACCATTGCAAAAGAATTATTATCGTTTCACTCAAACCGGGAATATTAGTCGCCCCTATCGTGAAAAGTTTTTCCCTGGAAATATTTCGCCTGTTTACCAAATTGCAATTATGAATAATTATTCCTTAGAAAAGTTTTCTTTTTTTTTATTCCGCCTTATCTTGAATAATATTTTTCACGGGAATTTTTCACTTTCCCTTTATTTTTGGAAGTGAACTGAATTATTACATCGCATAATTTCGATATTTTCCTTCGCATTAAATACTAAAAGTAATATATATTTATTTTTAGCACAAGATTAATAAATGAAGTTCACGATTGTTAAAAATAATTCATAGAGTAGGAATCTCTAAATTTTATGGCGGTGCACCGCGGTGGTATGATAAATAATTTTTTTCACTGCGCCTAGGGTATTTAAAAATACAACTTTAAAGTTAAAAAAATTTAATTTTGAATCTCAAGTTGTGTATTTCTTGTTATTAAACTTATTTTATTAACCCCTGACCAATCTGTGTGTCTGTCCGTGTCCACGTACAGCCCAAACGGCTGGACCGATTTTGATTTATTTATTTTTTGTTTGAAAGGTGGCTTGATCGAGAAGGTTCTTAACTATGTTTGGAGAAAATCGGTCCAGACGCTTAGAAGATATCACATCTTTTCTAGATTTATCGGAGGTTTTTAAAATTTTTAATTTTTGTTATTTGATTTTCAATTAATTTTGCAAATCTTCTTCCATTTTAAACATTCACTGGAACTGATAGCTAGGAAAACATTTCACGTGAGATTCACGACAGCATTTTTCCCTTCGATCGGAATGAAAATATCACGACAACATAAATTATACTTGTTATTCACAATAGGGGTGATTAAAAATGTAATTATGTATTGGATATTACAATATAAGAATCCAGATATGAAATTAATTCCACTTTCACGCCGAATTTATTATGCTTATAAAAAATTACGAGAGTTCCAATTTTATCTCGAAATTTTCGAAAATTCGTTTCAAGGCTGATGAGCGAATAAATATAATAAAAGTATGTACAATTTCTTTTAAAAATCAATGTTATGCTTGCGTTCCCTGAATGGACTTATACAAAAGATTTTTCTTCACAATTAAAATAATCTCTTTGCAATTGAAATAATTTGTATTTTTACAACTATTAAGAAATATTTTAATAATTTACCTTCTTGCACTTCAATGCCTTCGGCTTTCAAAAGGTCCCGCAACTTTTGTATCTCTTCCTTAAGTTCGCGTATAAGTTTAGCATTGGCATCCTCATTAACAACAGCCTTGCAAACAATTTGTTTGGCGCGATCGGCATATCTGAAAGAGTTAAATAAAAAAAAATTATTTTAATAAAAAAGAAATTTCGAATGTTTAATTAAAAAAAAAACATTACCTCAAAGTACTTAATGTCTCATCGTAATTAATATCAGCAGGTGATATAGCCGCAATCATGGCAGTTTTTGAATTGCCACCCAAATTTTCTCGCAGCAACCATGTTAATACCGAATCACGATAAGGTATGAAATCGGCTTTTTTCGATTTTTTATTTTTTGAAGCCTATAGCAAAAATTAATTTTGAAACGTGAATAACATTTTACTAACCAAAATTGTATAAGTCGTAAAGAAAATTGTGTTAATAAAGAAACCGTTAACTTAACAATTTTGTAAGTTAAAGGTAAGAAAGAAATCAAAATAAAACATGCTTTATTACTACAACAAAAAATATTATGGACAGTCACACAAGTCAAAAAGAGGCCTAAAAGTTGTTAGAAGGTATTTAAAAAAAATGTACTTTTAATAAGAGATAATTTTTGTAAAAGGTACTTTTAACAAAAGGAACTTTTCATAAAAAGTAACTTTTACAAAAAAGATACTTTTCATAACAAGTACTTTTTATAAAAGGTACTTGTTAAGAGATGTACTTTTAATACAGTACATTTTTTATGCAAGGCACTTTTCATAAAAGGTATTTTTTATTATAAAAAGTATAAAACGTACTTTTTATAAAATGTATAAAAGGTACTTTTTATAAAATGTATAAAAGGTAATTTTTATAAAATGTGCTTTTTATAAAAGGTTCTTTTCATTAGGGGTTTTAGAAAGTACTCTTAACTTTTTAAAAAATTTACTTTTTATAAAAGACACTTTTTATAAAAGGAACTTTTTATAAATTTCAAATAAATATCAATTAAAATACACAATATAACGAATAAATTTTCTTAAATTTAAAAAAAAAAATTTAAATATTATTTTAAAAAAAAATTAAGAGCCTAGTCTTGGTAAGTCCGTATGTTTCTCGTTATCCCAAATAACAATTATTTAGTAAAGTTTACAGTAACAAGTCATCATGCATAAAATGATATTGGATGTTTTATGATTAAACAAAAAATAATAACTTTTTAGCAATTTATTAATTTAAAGAAACAAATTCAAATAATTCATTATCATTTTACGAGTCTCTTAATTTTAATACTTACAGACTGTTAATTACACACAGTTACACATTAAACGATTTCAAAAATAAGACCATAAATTATTGTTGAAAGAAAAACAAAGTGAAAGTTTTGGGATTTTTAGAAAAATTGTTGTGTTAAAATTTCAGTTTTTTTTTTGTAAAATAACATTTTTAAAAGCGAAATAATCAAATTAATTTAAAAATAATAAGTAAATAAAATAAATGAAGGCAAAGAAATAAAATCAAATCTTTATGTAAAGTGATAACTATTTGAAAATGATAAACAAGTTTTAACACTGATTTGCTACTGCCAAAAGTCAGCCAAAACTCTCGCAAAGAAGGCTTTTGGGAGCTACGAATAAAATTGTTTTTAGAAAAAACTTTCATTTATATTAAAATGTTCCAAAACTACAAGTTTAAACGACTTTTAGCAGAAGCAGCTTTTAAAAATTATTAAAAGAATTTTTTTCAAAACTTACAATTTCAGCTAGAGCAGAAATAACTTTTCCTAATGTTGTAAGTGATTTATTAATATTTGCTCCCTCCTTAAGTCTCGTGCCTTTGGCACCAGTCGAATCAGCTCTTTCCGAACCAGCCAAATCGACTAAACTAATTTTCGACACCTTTTCGGTAATCAAATCTGTCATAGTGTCATGGCGACGTTGGGTAAAGAATATTGTGAAGACGGCATGAGAACGTGAGCTGGTCTCGTTCATATTAGTAGCAGCTACGGTACGGGCCTTATTGCCCTCGTCAATGAGATCATGAATATCCTCATAGCTAGTGACAGCCAATTTGGAAAGATCCTCCACATAGGGACCCAGCAAAGGATGTTCGCGTACTCGTAGATTGCCTTTGTTTTTAGGATTTAGTAAATCGCGCACACGTTCGCAATAAATTTCCATATAAGATACTTCGACCTTTATTAAAAAACCAATATTATTACATACATACATGTTACATGATAAAATAAAATAAAAACATATTCTTGCAGTTACCGAATATTTTAACTCTTCTGATTCTGTAGAACGTATGCGATGAAATAAATCTTTACAGATCATGGGAATAATGCCCTCCTGGTGTTCTTCTTGTTTACCCATCATGGTGTACGATTTCCCAGCTCCAGTTTGCCCATAAGCAAATATGCATACATTGTAGCCATCGAAGGAGTGTTGCAACATCTCTTCGCCAATGTCTTTGTAGACCATGGCTTGTGTGGAAAAATCAGCATCCTTGGGCTAACAAATGAATAAATTGTATGAAAACTTTTTTTACTATATTTGTCGGTATAATGGAAAAAACTTACATTATGTGACCAATAAGAATAATCGAAATTGAAACGTTTAATAGCCTCACTGGAATTGGGTGGTACCTTGGGATTTGTTATGGCTGTAAGATCCAACAAAAAATATGTATATATAATTAAATAACAATAAAAAACACTTTTAAATAATTATTTTTAAATACCGGTGGTAGTGCCATCGAACATTTCTATTATACATTTCGATTCTCGACTGATTTCCCTCGAGTTAAAGGGTCGCACTCGAACCGCCACTTTAACGGACGACATGTTTGGCGGTGAGTGGGCCAAAAGTAAATTTGGCCTAAATTACTTTATAAAATATGGACCTGAAATTAAATAAAAAGAAAGATGTAAAATAGTATGAATACAAATGATTTTTTTTAAATCCGAATTCTAAATAAAAAAGGGAAGTTTTCTACTTTAGAACTTTCCACAGAAGGGCCTCAGCGCAAATGTAAACTTGCCTTTTAAAAATTATCAGCCTTATTTATGAAAATTATTAAAGCTTTATAGAGCGTTTTTAAAACAGATTTTTGTAAAAAAATTTCTTATTAAGCCTTAATAATTTTATAAATAAGGCCGTGAGTGCCTTCTAAAAATTATTTTTCAAAAAGTACTTTTTTACTTTGAGTTTTAAGAACAACTTTCTAAAAATTAATAATTAAAATTATCTTGTAAAATTTTCTTAGCAAAAAGTGCCTTTCAAAAAGTACCTCTCAAAAAGTACGTTTGGTAAACTTCATTTTTAAAAGCGCCTTTCAAAAAAGCTTTAAGAAGTACATTTTAAAGAATAAATTAAATTGGAAAATAGCATTGAAAATAAACTTAAAACCTTTCAATAACTTAAACTAATTTCTAAATTTATGATTAGATTGCATATGATAATTTTGAAGGAACAAAGTTAATTGTCAATATTCTGACAAGCACTAGTAGAACGGAACAACTAGCTGCTTTCGAAGACCGCTACACCTTTATCATCAGCGTTCTTTGTATGTATTTGGTCAACTGTGTGGTGGTGTGTGTGGTGTCAGTGGATGTAGATTTTTGCTTTATATACTAATTTTTCAGTGCAAAGGGAATATGTGAATTGTTTTAATTCATCGTATTAAAATTTGCTGAAACCATTTTTGTAATCAAAGCTCAATTTTGCCATCTCTAATTTAAAACAGTCTTGCCATTGTCGTTAGTTTTTGTTTACTAATTATGCACATGCTAGTTAAGTTGCTTATTTTTGTTCTACTTAGGCAAACTTATTTAGTTTGTTCCTATTAAGTATATTTATTTAATTTTTTCTAGTTTAATTTTTAAAGTAAATTTAATATGAAGTATGTACTATCTGTATTAAACTCATGTATCCAAAAAAGTACTTTCCGAAGAGTCGTAGAAAAATAAACATATTTTATCGACCCCAAATATAAAAAAATAAAAGATTTATGGCGTTTTCTTTTCTAGAAAATAATGTTACATTTATTGCACTTTTCAATGAAAATTCGCAATAAAATGTTTTTTTTTTTAAATATACCCAATTTACATTAAGAATTTTTTTAATGAAATTAGTTGCATTAATTTTTTTTTTTACATTTGATGCCCGGAAAAGCAATTCAGATCAAAAAAATTGCTACATAATTTTTTATACATCACCACTCACTTTTATAGCGCTGCAATTAGCAAATATAAAAAGTTTCGTGAAGAAAATTTCATGAACAAATGCTAAATTGCATTTTTCTTTAAAAAAAAGTTAAAACATTTTGCCCTTTTTCTAGAAAAGAAGTCGGCATTAGTTAAGGGCAATTTGAATGTATTATCTGCTGGTAATTAATTACATTAAAAATCTAATTTAATCAATTGTTTAAATTAGTTTGAGGTGCTTTAAGAGACTTAGTTTTAATAATAATAGTTTCTAATAATAAATAAATAAATAAATTCCGCGCAAAACGACCCTACACAATAATAATTTTTAATAAAAAAAACTTTAGACTGATGTCTACAAGATAATGAAGCAAATGTTCGTTAAGGCCGTTTCACACTATAATACAAGTATTAATACTTTTGTGGAAAATGCAACTCTGACATGTTGAGTTGTTATTGTCTTTTGAAATTTTTCAAACAGAAATTAGAATACTTGTATTATAGTGTGAAACGGCCTTTAGCAGTACATAAAATACAAAGCTTTATTTAAATGGGCGTGAACCCGCCTACTATTTCTACAATGAAGCCAAACGATAGCTGTCCTCACAGACAAAAAAAAATAGCATTTTTCAAATTGCTAAACAAATGCTGAAATTCTGAAGTAGAAAGAAACCCTTTAATAATTTTAAATCGGTTAAAAATTGGGGAAATTTCATACAAATAACAGGATTTAAATGTCCTTTTATAGAAGACGCACAGACAAAATTATGTTAAGTTTTTATTTTAACAAATAGTTTTATAAAACTGATGTTATGTTTTATTATTTTCTTTATTTGTACATGACAAAGTCTTTATTTAATTTGAAAATTTTGCTTGCGGGAACGAAATGCATATAGACCATAAAAACAAGCAAACTTTTTTGATTGGTTTGATTTGATGAAATTATTTGAATAAAGAAAAAAATGTGTGTTTTCATTTTATTAAACTTTTACGAATTTTGGTTTTTAGTTTCACGACGAGTAGGGTTCTATTCAAGGCACATTCACAAGGTAGTAGCGGAAATGCAGCTGAGCTATTTTTTTTTAAATTAAAGTTCAACTGAAAGTTCAAAAATTTTTTACGAAAAGAAAATAAAAGAAAATGTAAAAAAATTTCAATATGAAAAATATTTTATTAAAAAATTCTGTGAAAACAAATCTAAAAATATGAAAAAACTATTAAAAAATTGTGAAAAGTGCTAAACGTTGCAAATTATGTTAGTGATAGCTGCCGTGAAGAAATATTTTCAAATTTATGTTAATAATTTTTATTATTATTTTGTTAAAGAAATTATATTTTTGAAGTTTTGGATGAACTACAATCCATGTTGATTTTTTTCATTGTTTTTGTAATCCTGATATTATCTGGAAATGAATCTGCCTTGGTTCTATTTCAGTAAAAATATTATCTGATTTTTTAAATTTAGTAATTTAATACAAAATAAAGTTTTTTTCAGTGTAGATTTTGTAGTTTCTTTTGCAAAGAACTTTATTCCTGCATTTACAATTAATTCATGTCTTTATTATCTTTTTATTAACAAAGAATGAACTTTTTTTTCAACATAAAAATCAAGTAGCCGCAATATAAAACTTTTTTATTTCATTATACATACATACATACATACATATAAATTTTACAAGCACACACACATACATACGTACATTCTTAATGCAATATGTATATAAAAAAATTTATTTGGGCACGAGAAAAAAAATTATCACAACAATTTTTGTAGTAGACAGGAGCATGAGATCCACACAAAAACTTACAAATATGCTTTATTTCCTTCCAGTGCGCATGCAAAGTCCACAATGAATCCAATAAGAAAATTTGTTTTCGAAAGAAGAAGCAACTAAAAACAATAACAACGTTATGAACGATCCAAATTTGTTGCATGAGTCATAGTAACAAAAGCCAGCAGCCGCAAAAAACCCTTACCCAGTACATAGTAATGAATAAAAAAAACTTTCAGGGCAATATGCAGATAAATATGCAATAAAAATTTTTAAGTAAGAGTGCATATCGTCAGCTGGAATGCAAAAGCACGTAATTAACAAAAAAAAAATCAAAATCGCATTTTAAATTAATTATTGAGATTTATGAATAATTCTAAATTTACATTACAAACATTTTCATGAAATTTTATAACAGCTATAAAGGAGTCGCAAAAATTTCTAAAGCCTTTTTGGATTTTTTTTTTATATTTGATTTGCTTCGCCTTTTGGTAAATAAAATAAAAGTTCATACAACTAACTTTATAAAAAATTTCATAATGTAAACTCAGTATTCTGAATTTATGATCACAAGTGCTTTTTCCTAAGATGTACGCAAAGGAGTCAAAATAATAAACATTTTGTTAAAAATCGGAATAAATAGATTTTAGAAAATCAAGAATTCTTAAGGTCCTTATTGACATGAAGAATTCTTGTTTGTTGTTGGTAAAGTATATCTATATGCATTTCGTTTCTGCTTAACTCATTCATAGAATTCAAACACGCGTTGGCTGAAGTAGTTAGCACGTTGACTGCAAAACCGAAGGTCCTGGGTTCGATTCCGGTATCCAACAGTCGTTCAAATAACAACAACATGCATTTTTATGATGTGAGTTAGTGTCCCTTTGTATTAGTTGTTGTAGGAAAGTTCAAAGTTCAAAGAAAGTTCCTTCCCCACCTGTCTTCTCTATTAAAATTTTATGGACCTACCCATAATTTAGAATTATCAAAATAACTTTTAAGATAAAAACTGTAAAATTTTATCCTAAGCGACTTTTCACACATACTCGTATAAAACATGTTTGAATATTATAAAAAAACCTTACAATGGAAATTTTAATTTTTGTCGCTTACGATTAAATCGAAAATAAGGATCGATATGTTAAGCAGCTGATAATATAATATTTACACAATTCAATATTTAGTTGCATACAATTCAAGTATTCACTATCCTGCACAATCGTACGACTTTTTAGAAAATACAACCCTGGTATGATGGAGTTTATGGAAGTTTTCAAAAGACGACAAGAAGAATTCATTAGATCAGGGCAGCATTTTTTCAAAATTCGCGCGATTATGTAGAATGGTGAGTCCTAGACTTTATTATATCGAGCCTTATTTAAGTGTAAGTGACAAAAATTAAAGTTTTCAGGCGATTTTTTTAAAATATTCAAATATCGAGCCATATTTTCGATTTTATCGTAAGAGACATGTTATCGAAAATATACTTTTTTATGGAAATTAAAATTTTATGGTCCTATTCATAGTTTAGAATCATCAAAATGCCAAAATTGTTGATAACTTTTAAGATAGAGGCTGTACAATTTTATCGTAAGCGATAATTTACGCACAAAAACATATTTGAATATATAAAAAAAAGCTTCTCCTGAAAACTTTAATTTTTGTCGCTTACGATAAAATCGAAAATAAGGCTGGATATGCTTTTGTATGTTTTCGATTACATGTCGCTTACGCTAAAATCGAAAAAAAGGCTCGATATACAGAGTATTTTCACAAATTTCTACAAAAACTGCTAAATCGGCTGAATGTCTATTTATCAGGTCATGCAATCCTCCTAATGATTTGTTTCTGTTTTCATTTTTAAACTGTCAACAGTTGTTTACATTTGTGGCCACCATACACTTTAGTTCATGTTTGTGTGTCTTTCTGTCAGCTTAAACATAGTGTTGTTTTTTGTATTGCTGTATTTTTGTAGAGTTGCATAGACCTAATAAATAGACTTTGAATCGGCTGTTCCCGAGAACAGTGTTGCCAATTTTACAATTTATATTGCATAAAATATAATTTTTGCTTAAACGTAATATCACTTTAAAATTAAATAATTTCAATATACCTTTTTTATCCCGTTTTGTTTTCAGAAGAAGTCTGCCAATTTTTAACACTTTTAAATACAAGCCATTGTTCCTCCGCACTTACATGGATTTACTTTAGTTAAGTTTATGTTAATTTTATCAGATTTTTTTTTTTTGAAATTCTAGTTCACTTCACTTGTTATTAATTTGTATAGGATTTTTTAGTGAAAATTTGTCTAAAAGAAATTTCAAATTTGTTTTATAGAATATTTATTTATAACAATGGAAAATGGGTGGAAATGTTAAAAAAGAATAAAATTCACAATTATTAATGGGTAAGAAAAAGTCCATTTTTAAATAAAATAGTTTTAAATCACATCCACACATACATGTAGGTATATATGTATATCGCTCCCTTATTTTAATATATGTACATACATACATATGTAGTTATATCTCAAAATTATCAGCATTACATATGTATCTCAAATTAAATCGAAATTATACCAACTAACAATCTGATAGCAAAACAAATACCTAAATATAATTTTTCCAATTTTCATTTTTCCTTGAGATATGACTACGCTGCAATAAAGTAGTGAGCAGAGATTATTGTTCCCAGTGGTTCTATTTTTACCTATTGATTACAAATACATACAATAATTCTAGGAGACCTAAGATTATTGACGCATGTGAAGTAGACACCTAAATTCACTTTTACACACTTTAAGTTATTATTTTAGAAGAAAGCCGAAATTGCTTTATCAATAATAATTACCTAATTATCTACACAAGTAGAAATGTAAATACAATCATTTGTATGTAAGTGCATGTAACTTTCTATATACATACATATATTAAAGCTATTGTAACACTAACTTAATTCTATGATTACAGCAAACAATAAACCGATAAAAATTCCCTTGAAATTATCTTAATTATTACTTTTTGGCAATCAAGCCCCCTTTGATTTATATAATTACATAAATATGTATGTACTCGTATACATATGTATGTATATGGTAGATAGCCTTTTATTTCCATTTGTAAAAGAAGAACAAGAATAATAAGCTCAAGATGGAAAAACACCTCCTTAACATATGATTTGGTTTTTATTAGTCATAGATTACAATACAAACGAAAATCACAAATGAGAGGAAATAAAAATACAGGATTATCCTTTATTTGTTTTTGTTTTTCTGCTTGTGTAGTGGTTGGCATATATGTATGTATGTATGTATGTGTGTGTGTTTTTGGAGAGAGCGTGTGTGTGAGCACCTTCGTGTTGTGATTTTTATGCATGGATGCCATACTGTATTTATTTATTTACTTTTTTCTTCTTCCCGTATTCCTTTTCCACACACACATCCGTTGTTTCTTTTATCTTGACCTTTATTAATAAATTTCCATGTTATCTATACTAAATTGTAACAAAAACATAGTGAACAATAAGCTCTTGTTAATTTTGTCTCTTGTTGTACCTCTCTTGTGATAAGTTTTTCACTAATTTGTATCCCTCCCACTTTCTGACCAACACCCCCTCTTTCTCTTTTCATAATTGTTTTTGTATGCAAATTAGGAAAGAAAATCTATAAAAATAAATCACTGAGAAAAATTAATTAAAGAACTTGACAACACTAGATACTCCTATAGTTAAAATTTAACAAAAATACGAGTATTATTATGAAAAATTTAAAATAATCGTATGAAATCAATGGTACATGTATGTATGTATGTATATACTCGTATGTACAATGTACATACATACATACATACGAGTATGTAACTTTTACTTGTGTAAATTAAAATTTTAAGCGAAATATTTGTATGGAAAATTTTCACTTTTCTAATAATAAATTTAGTCGAGCTGTATGCACATGTACTGAGGTCTGGTGGGTAAATACTAGAACGGGATATTTGAGCTAATTGGGTAGTAGAGTTCGACCGATTAATCGGCTTCGGCTTCGGTCTTCGGCCGAAAATTGGTAATCGGCCAACATTCGGCCTATGGCAAAAATCGGCATATTAGCCGAAGCCGAATATTTTTCATTCCAAGCTTGAAAAATAACATTATTTTTGGTCGTTGCTCGCCGACAGTTTCTATTGTGTTTAACGTTTTGAAAGGGTTGCTTTGAAATACAACCCTGTTGCTTTCTATTTTCTTTTACTTGGACGTTCTTGTGAGTGATCATATGAAAAAGCAATCTAGAAATTGCAAAATAGTTTTATTTTTCTTGTTATGTATCCAATAGATATTACAGCTATTTCAGTGATCTCAAAAAAGCAAAATTTTTTCTTAATTCATATAAAACAAGTATCATTTTTAAAATTTAAAACATTCGGCTTCGGCTTCGGTTTTGGCCGAAGTTTAGGATTTTAGCCGAAGTTCGGCTTCGGCTACGGCTTCGGCCAAAAAAAACGCCTTCGGTCGATCTCTATTGGGTACTACTCGTAAAGCAAAACATTGGTCTCTTTGATACAAAAACATCGATATATCACACTTTAAGATATGGCTGTAAATGCCGAAGATATAACGAAAAATGTATTTTGGAGACCCCTACGTTCGGCAGCAGAAAAAAATTTTTTTTTAAACTGCCTTGCAGCAATACTTTATATTTGCTGGTGTACGGCGAATATAAAGTATTTTGGGGCAGCCCTTAAATACTTACGAATCCGGTACCAAAACTAGCCGATGCAGATGTTTGAAACAACTTACTTGGGTCAAAGGGGGCCACCTGAATACCCTCAATAACAACAATCCCCCGGGAGTTTTTTTCCTATTCCTAGTTCCGCTATTTTAAAAAGTCATTTGCAAATATTTTAGATAAAATAAAATAATAGGAAAAAACTCGAAAATCTGCCAAAATTTTGAATTTTGCTCCACCCCCATTATTTTATTCCCAGAAAAAATTAATTCTTGACAATCATTTCCCGGGGAATAAAACTTCATTTATGAAAAAATTTATTTATTTCGGGAAACTTTTTTAAGAATTCTCGCTGGCTGAAATTGTAAAAAGTAATTACCCGTATTACAGTTGTCAACGTCAACGTCACTTCAATACAGTAACAAAAAATTGGGGATTGTCTACCCGTTCTCGAAAACAACTGACTGCTATTGACAGGCTCACTCTATTTTCTAGACCTTAGCGAAGAGAAATAATCCCTCAATAGCACTAAATTGTTCTCCAGAGCGATTAGATAAGCCCCAATTTTTTATTATTGTTTTGACGTGACATCGATATTGACAACAGGAATATGGGTGAATCAATCACTCTGTGCTTTTTTATAAATTGTTCAAAATTCAAACTAAAGTAAAACTTAAAAAAAAATTAAATAACCAAACAATCAAAGTTCTAACTGATTAAAATGACTGACTCCATCAAATCTATGGCAAGAAGAAAAAAGTGCTTAAGTCGAAATAAGCTTATTTTGAATTAATGGCACCTCTGTAGTCAGCCAAAATCTCAAGTTTTTGTGCGATTTTTCAGGAAATTGTAGCGCAAAGCTTATCTTTTTCGAGTTATAATCTTATATAGAATAATAGCGTAATTAAGCTTATACTTTGGTATACTTTCTATATACTCGCCTGTTCGGAAAATCACGGCAATTTCAAGTGATTAAAAAATTATATTATTAATAACCGTCTTGTTAGTAGGGTGTTTCTGATAATTAAAATTTTTGTCATTTATAATAAAATATTTATTTTTTTCAAACTTTCAACGCTATAAATCATGCAAATTACAAAAGCAATGATTTACTTTTATTAATTTTTTTATTTGATTTGACACGTCGTGATTTGCAGAACAGGCCCAATAGTGTGTTCTCTTAATTTAATTCTCTATTTCTATAACACGGACGGTCGATGAGTAGAAATAAATGTAAATTTACAAACAAGAAATTCCGTAAGAACTCCGCACCCGGCTTTAACTGTAAAAGAAATAAACTTCTGAGAATCAACTTGAAAGTTTAAAATTTCTCTCCTACAAAAGACAGTAAAATATTATTTAAGCACTTTTTTCTCAATGCCAGACATAGGCGTAGAAAGGCCTTTTTTGGAAGGGGGTGCATTACCCCCCCCCCCCGGAATTCCTGTTGCCTCACCTAAAATTATTAAAAATTGCATGTAATCATGAAAATCACCAGTCATAATGCTGGAAAAAATTTCTAGCTACGCCAATGATGCCACAGAACTATAAAATATTTTCTTTGTATTCAAATAATAATAATAAGAAAAAACATATTTTATTGAAATTAGATTTTGATGAATTTCATCATGAAATTTTATGCTTGATTGTATTTCTTTTTTGTTTTAAATTTTATTTTTTGAAAAGATTTTACCAATCGATAGTTTTTAAATTGTATTTGCAAATACATAATCTTATTTCAATAAGTTGGCAGATATATGGGTTGTTTTTTAAGAATTATAGTATTTTGTTGTTGCCGCTGCTGCTGTTGCACAGAATTATCAATTAAATTGTTTGTTAAATTAATAAAATTTGTTGTTAATTGCAAATCATCCAATAATTGCATTAGAGTCTTTTGTGTTGTTGCACAAATGAGTAATAAAATTATAATAGTTGTTAAAATTAGAGAAAATATTAAAAAATATCCAAAGAAGCACATTACAAATATAATTTTCTTTTTATATTAACAAATTGTTTTTTTTTTTACTTTTTTGGAAACTTTTAGTTAATTTTAAAATTTTTCATTTGCACAAAAAATACACAGACACACACACACATACGCTCACAGTCACTTGAGCTTTCTTTTCTTTATTATACAGAAAAAAAATCCTCACAAAGAAAAAAAGTTTTTTCTTTAATTTTTTTTTTTTGATTTTAAAGATTTTTTATAATATTCAAACTTTATTCGTGGCTTTTTGTTATTAAATATTTTCCTTTAAATTTACTTGAAAAATTCTTGTATGTATGTATGTATATTATATTATTTTTCTCTTAATATATTTTACTTTTTTCTTGATTTTTGGTTTAAAATCGATTAAAGGCCTTTTTGTTAAATGATTCACTATTTATATATTTTTCCTTCTAGCAGACCACGACCGTTGTACACCCAATAAGGGTAGATTTCGTTTTGAGAGTTTCAAATATGCCAATAACGTTTGCTACCATTCAGGGTAAAGAATAGTTTGTCATTTTTAACAGTAAAGTGAAACAATCGTTATTTAGCAAACACCCTTTTAAGGCGCAGGCGTTAAATAGGAAATATATTCTACTTGGAGAGTTTGGATTTTTTTTTGTAACAAAAAATGACAGAAAACCACATATTTATGACAATGAAAATGAAGCTGAATGAATGAAAAAAAAATTTTTTTTCTGTTCGTCTTCTATAAACAGGCAGTTAATAACACAATTGTTTAAAATTATTTTCTTTAAATTTGCTTTTGAAGGAGTTTGGAGAATTAGTTTTCCAGCAAAATTACATTTGAAGGAAATAACTGTGACATGGCAACCCCAAATAGTGAGAGAAAGAGGGAGACTTTATTTTTCCAAACAATACACTAAAAGAAAAGGTTGTGTAAAATGATTAAATATGTTTGTTTAATATACATACATATGTATGTATATAGGGGAAAGACCCAAACGAATATTATATGTTAATGCATATGAGTCACGTCGATTGGAAAATTCAATAATGTACGGTTTTATGAAATATTACTAGATTTATTTAACGCTTTTTGACTGCGAACGAACGACTTGTACCTGTTGCCTGACTATTTTATATGAAAATTATATTTCTGTGGCAATAAGGAAAAAGTGCTTAAGTCATAATCTACTGCTTTTAAACTTTCAAGTAAATTTTCTGAAATTTCTTTCAGTTGCAGCTAAATTTTAAAATTCGTTGTTAATTTAAATCTTTTTCTACACAATATGAATTATACATTCAATTTGAAATATATCAACATATAAGCTGAATTAAGGTTTTATTCCTTATGAGATAACAAGTCGCAAAAATATAAGCAGCAAGCTATTGCGCTATGACTTCCTCAAAAAGCACACAAAATAATTGACATTTTGCCCAGGGATACTTTCGACTTTCAATATTAAAGGGGTGCCATTAACTCAACATCAACTTATCTCGACTTAGGCACTTTTTTCCTTTTTGCCTCAGTTTTAACATCAACCCTCGCCATAAAATTATTTTCACAATTTATTTGGTGCTTCAAATTTAATCAAAACCTACATAACGAACCATAACCGCCAAAAAAGCTTAATCGACATATTTTTTAAATATCGTTTTTTGGCGAAAATATATTATCTACGATTATAAGTAATCAATTTTCGTCAAAAAATTAAGCTGGAAAATTATGTTGCTTGAGCGTTTTTGACGTTTATGGCACGATACGTCTGCAATAAATCTTTTGCTGACTTTATGCGTTTCATGGCTCTGGCTTAATTCCGATTTGTATATGAAATGAAATGTTTCCCAACAAATGGACACATGGGGCTATCGGACTGCAATAACCGAGAGGTATGATCCAACAAAATACATTATACAAAGTGTAGAGCACTACGTGCCGAGCAATCAGGATTCAGACCACATCATAACTGCATAGACCAGAAAAATAACCTATGAACTATGATAAAACAGTAGTAGTTGGTATTGTTCAACTTCAAAAAAGCCTTCAACTCTGTACGGTGCACATTGGGTCATTTGAGCTACTTTTTATGCCAAAATTAGTTTCAGCCAAAGTTTTGAGCCGATGCGGCTAAAATCTGAAATTTTAGATTGTTTTTATAAGCACGCACTGTCGGGGTTTTTGATTTTTGTGATAGTGGAAATTTTTTAGGGTTGCCCGATTTGAAAAAAAGGTAAAAAACTAAATATCTCGAAAACGAACGGACAAATTTTTTTGAAATTCGGCACGATGAAAATACGCAAGGAGGCTAACAAAATGCTTTGTAAGCCATGTAAACAAAATCTTGATTGGAAAAGTCTTTAATTTTTCGTGGACCTTGTACCGCCACCTTAACGATAAATTTTTTACAAAACGTTTTTACCTTTTGCTCCAACGAAGCCAAATAAATATTGGTTTGAAACATTATTTACATCAATTTCGCTGATAATAAAATTGTAAGCATCATCAGTTTTTTCCTTTTTATTCTTTTCATAAATCCAAACATTCAAAAGCTCACTATATTTCAAGCTGAGGCTGTCACAAAGAAAATGATATACATAAATCAAAAACCGAAACGAAAAACAAAAAAAAAATTAATTCAGAATTATTTTTTTAACATTTTACATCACAGAAAAACACGGCCAACGTTATCAAAAGCTTATGCGAAGTTTATATTTATGGAAAAAGTAATTTATTTGAGGTTAAGTTAGAATTACACGTTCTATTAATAAAAGCAGTAACATCTACGAAAATACTACCTTTTTTTTAATTACTTACTATCCTTTTTCTTCCCCATATGTATAATGTACGATTTTCTTTTATTGTTGTTTAATAACTCATAAAAAAAAGTTTTAATTTATATCAAAATTAGAGTTTTTGTGTTGCACTGGCAACACTGCTTGCAAATATCAACTTCGGCTGTTCATAAAACAGCTGGTATTTGTTTTTTACAAAAACCAAATATGCTCTTATATATTTTTAATCGAATTTCATTAGCAAAAAGATAATTATTGTGAGGTCAAAAAGTTATTTTTGGCCAACAATTCCGGTCAAATTACCTACTGTGCAATGGAGATTTCCGGTCAAATTACCTACTATGCAAATGAGGATTTTGCTCTTTACCACCGCTTTTATTCGCAACTACTTTGGACGAAAGAATGTTAAATCTCTCGAAGAATCGTATGAAAAACACAAAATATAAGAAAAAGTAAATAGAATTGTTTATTTTTTAGGGAAATTTGTGGTTTTATATTTAATTAATTTTTTTAATGCACATTTAATGGCAAAACTAGAAATTCATAATCTAAACACTAATGCAATTTGACATCAGAATTTTAAAACGATGCTGCAAACAAAAATTGATACATACAAAAATTAAAAAACAATTGCAAAACTACAATTTCATAATGCTGACACTAATGCAATTTCAAGGCAGAATTAAAAAAAAAAATTGCAGCAACATTTGCAAATCTGGACGGGGGACTTGTGCGTGTGTGTACCTGCAGTAAAGTTCGTAACATTATTCTGAAGGGGACAAATAACTATAAAAACTTTGATATACATAAATGCATTATTAGTTCAAGGACACCTTCAAGGGTTAAGTTTTGTATTTGGACGTTGGCGTTATTAAATGTATCTACATCAGAGATCTGTATGAGTTGATTCATTCATCAGTATGTACTAATGATATTGCTTGCAGTATTACCTCTCCAACAACTGACTGTCATTAAGTCACTCTCTTTTGTTAAGTGGCGTTATTAAAAATAAATAAAAATTCTTACTGTCGTTTGATTCTTTTGTATAGTAATCAAATAACTCACATACGAGTAAGCGCGTTGACTAGATGAAGTCTTCAGTTAATAAAACAATGCGTATTAATTAATATTTTTTCTCGTATTAAAAATATTCCATAAAACTATATTTGTCAGAAGGGGTTTTAACAAGTTTTCAAAACAATCATACTGATTCATAGCTTTAGTGAATCATATGAATGAATAGAAATTGCAAGCAGTGGCATGCAGCTATTAACAACCGTCTCATTGGTATGAATCATGCAATAGCATTTTAAGTTTTTTTAATGTTATTATGTTAGCAAAGTTATGCCGTTTGATTCGTAATCATGCAGATCTCTGATGTACATAAATACATACATACATATCGTCACCTAAAATGCAAGAGGGCGTAACAACCAAAAAATTAAAAATAGACTTTTTGATTGATTACGATGTGATTAACCAAAATAAAGCTTACCTTAAAATTTATCTCACATATGTATGTTCAAAAATAACGATTTTATTCATTATTCAATAGTCTTAAATTTGTAAGGTTTTTTTGCTTCTCCTGCAAAAAAGCAAAAAGAGTACTTACGGCCTTTTGGATTTTAGTTGACGATATGTAGTTGTATTGTATTATTTAATTTCGATGTGTATTTAAGTTGTTATTGCATTTTGCTTATGTGACGTAAATATTTGTTATTAATAGACAGACGTCGTCTCTTTGGCTTTAACAACATTGTTATCAGTAACGCAATTGTGTTATTGGTTTATGCAAAAATAAAAATCATTAAAACTCATATTACCAGCAGCAGTGCAATTCATTGCTAGATGTACGTACACACTTGCAAAATATAGAAGTAGAAAGAATTTATTCTTCTACTAAAGTCCGATTCGAGCTAATACAATTGAACATCGCGAACACTTTAAAGTAGGATCTAGTAAATAACTTACCAAGGAAAATATTATTAATATCGATTGCACCCTTGGAAAAACAAAATGTATGTATGTAATTATACTTTCATTTGATCCTTTTGACTTTTGCTTATTTCACTAAACTCTGTCACTTTTCAAGTAAAAAGTTTGTTAATAAAGATTAATGAAATACATATGTTCACACACACATAAATATATACGAGTATGTATACTACATATTTATTAAATAAAATATAAAAAAGTCCTTCCACACACTCCGCTTTAAGTTGTTGTTAACGTTCTAAAACACTCGAACCTTGAGTGGTGATTTCGTTGTGCTTTTTTTTCTTTTCTTTTCAATTTGTTTTATTACGCACACAAGAAATATTCGTACGTAGAAATATGTATAGACGCCCACATAAGGATAATAAAAGCCCAGCAATGTCATTTAATAACAACAAGGACAGCAAACGGTATGTGTCATGTGGCTGCTAAGTGGGAAAACTTTTTAAATGGTAAATGCAAAAAGTTTTAAGGTAATTAACAGCAGAGATGAATGCAATCGCGAATAGCTTTTCACATATTATTAAGTATGCGAGTTGGCAAGTTTAAGGCCGAGGCACATAGAATACGTCCGTCGCCTTTTTCAACTGACATTAACGTGACGACGCCGGACATTACTTTTTTTTAGTTTATATTGCTTCTGAAAAGTTATTGATACTTGCCACAAATACGTCCCATAGTCATAAGCTGTTAAGGCCCGAAAATAATAAGAATCGAACGAAGGGGAAAAGTTCCCCTTAGAGGAACTAATCCTACCTCAGAAAAAACCATTTTTTTAGGTTTTCCCATACTTTTGTTTAGCAAATGCCATTTTTAACTTCGGCGAAAGTTCAAAACCCCAAACTTGGACCCAAGAGATCGTAAAATCCCATTTTTGTCCCGCCTCCTTTTGTTCACGTTGACAAAAATATTATTTGCAAAAAAATAATAATTTATTATTTATTTTATTAATTTTTAACTTTTTACGAATATTATAATGTGAAATCGATTTTAAAAATTATTTCACCAATAGAAACCTATATTTTTTCCGGTTCGGAACCGGTTTTTTATATTTGGTGCGGATTTTTTTCCGAAACACATTTTTGGGCTTGTTAGGGTACTTTCGTTTCGGATTTGATTGTTTTCAACCGGTTTTTATGTATTTTTTAAGCAGATCAGCGCGGGCGGAGCCGCGGGTATAAGCCAGTATTTAATAAATTTGAAACATTTCATATTAATCAACTATTTTCATTACTTTTTTATTAAAAAAAAATATTTTTTTTAGCTAATTTTAACTATTATTGTTCGAACTTCATTTGTTTCTATATTTTTGATTTGAACAGGCTTAAAAAAGAGGCCAAAAAAGTTTGTCTGAAGTAGAACAAAAAATAAGCAAATTAACTAACATGTGCATAATTAGTAAAGAACAAACGACAATGGCAAGACTGTTGTAAATTAAGAGATGGTAAAATTAAGCTTTCATTACAAAAAAGCTTTCATCAGCAAATTGAAATCAAATAAATCAAAACAATTCACATATTCCATTTGCAATGATGGCTGAGTATATAAAGCAGAAATCTACATCAACTGACCCCACACACAGTGGACCAAACACAAAAGAACGCTGTTGATGAAGGTTTAGTGGCCTTCGGAAACAGCTAGTTGTTCCTTTCTACTAAGTGTTTGTGGGTCTTATTTGTTCATTAATAATTCACATGTAATTTGGCTTACAAAGCGTTACAAACTGTAGCCTGTTCAAACCATATATGTGACAGCGCATAGAGAAAGGTACCTAAGGGTAAAAAAATCAATTTTCACCTTTTTTTGATGTGGACAACATCTGAGTATCGAATGAGACCGTTCACATGCCCCAAAAGTGTTCACTCCTAGAGATATGCGCGTTTTATGAAATTAAAGTCGACGATTCTAAGGTTATGTGAAAAAATTTTCATACTAACAGAGTGATATTCACGATTTAAAAGAATTATAAATGAGTATTTATTATAATTCACAATTAATAATTTCAGAAAATAAACATGGATTCGAAAAAACGCGAGCAAAATTGATATCAAACTCATGGAAACAGCGCTCTAGGTAGAAAACAGTAAAAACCAACTACACAAAACAAGAGGTAGGGACGACCTACGCGCGTTTTCAAGGTTGACTAACACGTTCCTGACGTCATGAGATGTGTCGCTTTTAAATGAGACCAATACCAACACGCTCAGTGATGGTACACCAAAGATACACGTATTTAAATCTTTAAAATGGCTCTCCTGAACAAAACCGGTTTTACCCTTAGGTCCCTTTCTATTTTGCGCGTCACATATATGTATATATTTTTTTATTTTATAATTCATTTTAGAGTTGTGTTTTTCTTTTCAGTACAAAATCCTAAAAACTCTTGCTTTAATAGATCTCCGCTAAAACAATCATTTTACGCATAATCTAGAGCTTGTTTTGAAGATGCTTGCTCTGAAATACACAGTAGGTAATTTGACCCGAAATCTTGGCCAACAATTATTTTTTATACTAACAATAATAATGCTTTTATTAATGTCATTCGATTAAAAACATATCAAGGCAAATAACTGCATATTTGGTTTTTGTATGAAACAAATATCAGCCGGTTTATGGGCAGTCGAAGTTGACATTTGCAAGCAACGTTGCCAGTGCAGCACAAAATGTGTAATTTTCATATAAATTAAAGCGTTTTTTATGAGTTATTAAATAAGAAGAAGAGAAGGGCATAGTAAGTAATAAAAAAATAACCAAAACATTTTTGCGGACGTTACTGCTTTTGTTAGAGTTACACTTACCTCCCTTTTCACAAGGTATGGTTAAGAGTTAACGTGAACTTTAACTGACAGTTCTTCATACAAAAGTTGCCGTTAAAGTTCCTGTTAGCTTTTAATTGTACATTGTGAAAAGGGCCGTTAACCTTCTAACTTAACTTTTAAAAAAGAATCATCTAAATTCTACTTGAATGCCTGCGCAAACCAACTTAACCTCAAATAAATTGCTTTTTCCATGAATATAAACTTCGCATAAGCTTTTTATAATGTTGACCGTGGACTAAAGTGTTTTTCCTTGATGAAAATATTTTAAGAAAATAACTCTGCATTAATTTTTTTATTTTTCGTTTCGGTTTTTTTCAGACAGCCTCAGCTTGAATTATAGTGAACTTTTTTAATGTTTGGATTTGTGATAAGAATAAAAAGGAAAATAATTGATGCTGTTTACAATTTTATTATCAGTGAAATTTATTTAAATAACACTGGTTTACAAATTTTTAATTTGGAAAAATACCAAGAACGCCATATGCCTAGATGAGTTAATTCGGACCTCCTGAACAGAAAAAACGCTGTAATTTTTTTTTTCTAAGTACCGTTTTTTAGATAACGGTACTTTTGTGTTTTTCGGTGTATGGTCCCACTCAAACCCTTGTGGAGCCCAACCCAAAAGTCCGATCGAGATAAATGGCATATCGTTGAAAAGGTAATTGAATGCCTTTTTCGTCAATATGCTGCAAATTTCTATCTGAAAAGAAATGGTTGAGTTATGGCACCTCAAAGTTCAAAATTTGCCTATTTTTTAAGTTTTTTTCAAAATTTTTAAATTTTGTTTCGTTTTTTTTTCTCCGTTATAGTAAAGATCTGGAACGTTTTATTTTTTTACCAAATAGTTTATTTAGTTACAAGCATTTTAAGCGTAATTTGAAGAAAAATGGATGAAAAATAAAGTTTTTATTAAGGATTTTGTGGAACGACAATATTTTCATTTTCATTACTCACACACTATATTCGGCGTCCATCAGTTTTAACGTATTTACAAATATTGTGAAAAAGTTGCTAAAAGACAGTCTTGCCATGAATTACCTTAAACAAAAATTTCCGAGAGCCACAGCGAGAAAAATTGAAGCTGGTATATTTGATGGACCTCAAATTCGGGCTCTGTAGGGTGACCAAGCATTTATTGAGTGTTTAGGTCCAGCTTATTTGGAGGCATGGGAAGCATTCCAGGACATCGTTCACAACTTTTTGGAAAACTACAGAAGTCCTGATTACGCTGAGAAGATCGATACATTACTGCAAAAATTCAATGCTATTGGTAAGCGTTGAGTGAAAGCATGTATATCAAAAAGGCCGTTATCATTTAAAAATTTATTCTTTTTAACTCTTAGGTTCAAATATGACACCTAAATTACACTTCTTATTCAGTCATTTGGATATTTTCCCCACGAACTTGGGCTCCGAAAGTGATGAACAAGGTGAAAGATTTCACCAAGAAATGGAAGAAATCGAGAGACGTTATAAAGGCTGGTGGGATGAACAAATGATGGCAGACTATTGTTGGTTCCTCATTCGCGAAGATACATCCGAAAAAAAAAACGCAAAAGTTCAAGTCGCTCGTCATTTTAATTTAAATTTTCTGAATTCATGCCGAATATAATGTGTGAGTAATGAAAATTAAAATATTGTCGTTCCACAAAATCCTTAATAAAAACTTTATTTTTCATCCATTTTTCTTCAAATTACGCTTAAAATGCTTGTAACTAAATAAACTATTTGGTAAAAAAATAAAACGTTCCAGATCTTTACTATAACGGAGAAAAAAAAACGAAACAAAATTTAAAAATTTTGAAAAAAACTTAAAAAATAGGCAAATTTTGAACTTTGAGGTGCCATAACTCAACCATTTCTTTTCAGATAGAAATTTGCAGCATATTGACGAAAAAGGCATTCAATTACCTTTTCAACGATATGCCATTTATCTCGATCGGACTTTTGGGTTGGGCTCCACAAGGGTTTGAGTGGGACCATACACCGAAAAACACAAAAGTACCGTTATCTAAAAAACGGTACTTAGAAAAAAAAAATTACAGCGTTTTTTCTGTTCAGGAGGTCCCAATTAACTCATCTAGGCATATGGCGTTCTTGGTATTTTTTGGCTGTAAACCAGTGTAATGTTTCAAAACAAGATTTGGCTTAGTTGAAACAAAAGGTACAAATTTTTGTAAAAATTTATCGCTAAGGTGGAGGTACAAGGTCCATGGAAAATGAACGACATTTCCAAGAAAGATTTTGTTTACATGGCTTATGAGCCATCTTGTTAGCCCGCTTGCGTATTATCATCTTGCCGAATTTCACAAAAAAAAATCTTTCGTTTTCGAGATATTTATTTTTTAACTTTTTTTGATATGATGGTAACCCCAAAAATTTCTACTATTATATAAATCGAAAAACCCAGCTGTGCGTGCTCATGAAATATTTTTAAATTCCAAACTTCAGCCATATCGATCCAAAGCTTTGTCTAAAATTTAATTTTGCCCTAAAAAGTAGCTCAAATTACCCAATGTGCAACAGTGCAAGCAAAAATAAAGCCTTTAAATCAATTGCATGTACATTTATCAAGTTATTCATTTCATACGAGTAAGTCCTTTTAAATTCAAATGAAAGCTTTAAAACACATTTAAAGTTAATTTGTATTTGATATTAACAGATTACTAAATTACGTTTATTATCATTAATATGTTGCTTGTTTGCTTACTTTAAGCTCATAATTACTACAGACATACATATGTACATCTCCATTAAATCCATTAAATGGATATTAATCTTGATTCATAATAAGTCTTTTTTTATTCAAGTCATTACATTTCTACTCATTATAACTTAATACTCACTCATACCTTAAAAAGCTCTCTATTGCACACTAACATCAATTAAATGTTGTCAATTACTTTGGAGTAATTAAGGCGCATAATGATGTTTACTGTGACGTACACGTGTACACTGAAAGAATTTTCTTTGGAAAGTGCTCTAAAAACTTTTTTGGTTCTATAAAAACAAAGAAAAATTGCAACAATGTGTAGTAAATTTTATTTGAAATCTATTTTATAGTGCACTTACATTTGAGCAAAATCTAGTATTTCCGAGATTTCAGGGAAAATCTAGTAGAAAAAATCTACTTCGTCACTAGATTTTGTCGAAATCTACTTAAAATCAAGTAGAACTTATGGTAGAATAGTGCATTCGTATCGTGTAAGTTTTGAACTGGTCGTATCGTTTAAATCTGGATGTTAGTTAGTAAAAACGTGAGGCTGCCAGTGAACGTGTCAGCTTTTATTGTATTTCTCTTTGCTTTGTACGTGTGTGTGTGTGTATGTATGTAAGAGAGAAGTTGACGTAGAAATATATTTTCTGTAGATTTCTACCTCACATACATACGTTACGATACATATTAAGGCTCAGTTACCCGACAGTAATGTAAAGTAAAGCAACAGTAGGAAACAGCTGATCGAAATTTTTATGTGAAAAGTAATGAAAATGGTTATAGAGACGTAATGTAACGTAACCTACTTTTCATATAAAAATATCGATCAGCTGTTTCCTACGTTACTTTTACATTACATTACCGTCGGACAATTGTGCCTTTAAACAGCAAGATGTTTTATTTATGTTACATATTTTGTCAGCTGATCTGTCAACTCACGATACGAATTGACTAATTCTACCATTAGTGATGCAACTATTTTTTTATTTTTAATTTGTACTAAAAAGTCCGTCTGTGTGCTTAAAAGAGTTTGTGAATTGGCTACATTGCAGTTGTTTGGTTGTTGTTTTGGAAAATTTTTATTTATGGGTTTTGTTTTGGATAAAAAATCTTCGTGTAAACGGTATAGATTTTCATAAAGATTTTAATTGAAATCTGATAGATATTGTGCAGGGGTGTAAATGCCCTGCTGATAAGAAATTTCATTCGGTGTAGTATATTGTTACATGGGGAAATGTTTGAGTAAGCAGTTCTCTTTTTATTCGTTTAGCAGCGTGGCAAAATATGTATATTGCTGCTGATATAAATATTTTTCTTTTTTTCGATCCATTCTAATACACCTGAAAGTATTAAATATTTCAATGTTAATGCCAACAATATGTTTAATATAAAATACTCTTATGCATGTGTGCACGTACCTTTCAAAATTGATACTGAAACAAATAAAATGTTAGAATAATAAACAAAGAAAAGAAAAACTTTTTTAATTTCAATAGACAACATTCTCTTCCCGCGTTTTACGAACACTTCATATCCATTAATTTCGAAACCAGTATCGTCATAAAAAACTACAGGTAGCATAAATGCGAAGCAGAATAGTTTTATTTTTTTTATATATATACTTTTTTATATATAAATAAATAAGTATGTACACCAATGTTTTTGCCATATTTGTAAATGCGTTTTACACTACATGAAAACAGAAGAGTTGTTTCAAAAGCAAAAAAAAGGTCAAGGGTGAATATTGCCAGAGCAAGTATGTACGAGTATGTGCTCTTGTTTAACAAAGTGTATATTTAAGTAAAAAAGTATATGTCCTATTTACAAGTGTGTATATATTGTACACATTTTTATAATAGTTGTTAATTTTTTTTTTTTTTGAAATTTCATGTTTCACAATGAAGTAATCAACTTTTAATTTAATGTACTTTCATTATGGTAAGTTATAGTCAACTAAACTTCAAAAGGCAGGTCGTTTTTTTCAATAAAATTATATTTTCAATAAGTTCGTGACTTTTGAATTTGCCGCCACTTAAATGAAAGGGCACACTGCTCCAGACAAGAAGCAACTGTCAGTTAACTCCTGTAAACATTCTAACCAGCTGCATCATTTAGTTTGCGTTTGACAGCCATTGATAGCAGAAAGAAATCACCGCTGAAACCATCACACTTAATAAATACTATGGGGAGTATTCACCATCAATTTCAATGGCAAAAAAGATATCGAGAGATTATGGAAGCAGTAGACCAAGGCGAATTAACACCATGTAATCTCGATTCAGAAAGAAAAACTTTTGGAAATATATAGGGCGAATATGCAGAGTTGCAAATCGATATTACCTGATATGAATTCGCCTTGACATAGACATCTTACACAGCTCAGTAGTTTCAATTATAATTATTACTTGGGTAATAACGACCGTGTTTGCCGTGTGGCAACTTGGCGATCGGGATACACGAGATATAATCCACTTATATTCACATATTCCTAAGCTAGATAGTGCATTTAACTGGCTCTGTTTTTAAGAAGTTTGCTTCACTTAAACACTGGATACAAATAACGTCCTACCAGGGTTCCACTGTAATGAGCAAAGCGCTCATTTCAAGCAGTTTTACATTTACGGCCTGTCCCACAATCTCAACAGAAAGCGTTCGATCGACAAATTGTATTGCGAACAACAATAACATTAGAAATTTTTTTGTTGTTTTCAATATAAGTATTCGATCGAACGATTTCTGGTGACATCGTGGGACAGGCCGTTATTATATTTTTTTTGTAAAAAAAATAAATAATGCAGGCTTTTTGAATTTAAGTTGGCGATACTCAGAATGAAAAAGACTTTTGAGAAAAAAGTCCTAAGGTTTTTGAATTTCTGGACAATAATCCTACTAATATTATAAATCTGAAAGCGTGTATGTTTAAGAGTTTGCATGAAAATTGGTACACGGATAGTATATGGTCCAAATTAAAATATAAAATCCTTTTAAGGGGGTAAAACGTATAAAATTTAGTACTTTTGGTCCTTTTCCTGTTTTTTTCTAAATACCAAATATATTTTGTAGGACTATTTCAGCTTCTTACTGGTTGCGAACAAAATCGGGTAAAGATGCTAGTATAATAAGAATTTTGAATATTCTTAAAGCGATTAAATTTTTAAAATTGACATCAAAATTTTTATCTTCGCCTCAAGTTATAAAAAACCATTATTATTAAAAAAAATATAATATAATATTTATATATACATAGGGGCATTTATCTGAGAAATTCCACTTTTTTGTCGCGTGCGACAGCAAGCAATTAAGCTTGTATTTCGGAACAACGTGACTCGATTTCTAGTAAAATTTTACCAAACGTAGAGCTGCTGACGGCCTGCACAAATATATAAAAACAAGCATATTTTCTTGCTGTCGCACGCTACAAAAAGTTGACATTTCTGTGGAAATGCCCATATGTATATTATATAAAATGTCATTCTTGTTACCAGAACACCAGCTGGAAAATATATTTATGTATGTATGTATGTATGTGTGTATGTGTGTATGCATGTTCCTATAACCTCTCAAACCTTTCAACTCCTCATTTTTTCCTAAAATATCATCTACAAGAATTTAACTTATGGTAATGTGTTCTTTCCAGCTCTTTTTCATTTTTAAGTGTTTCATAAAATTGTTTCTGTCATAAAAATCTAAATGAAATGAACATTTAAAATTTGAATTTTATATAATCTGCAGCAACAGTAAAACATAACTCCCTTCACTTGCGGAGTAAACGCACAAAAAACCCCTTGAGAAAATTTAATATATTCCAACCAAGCGAAGTAGACAAGCAACTAAGCGAGTGTTCTATCAACTAACATGTCAGTCAAACAATTCACCAGGCAGGCAGGCAAGAAGAAGAGCAACGCAACATTAATCCTTCATTTAACATCAATAAAAAAATTTTGTTCTCACTCGTACATTGTGTTTTCTCGTCACTTCATTCCTGGCTGATTTTTGCTATTGAAATCTATGACTCATTTATAGTTTAATATTTTTTTTCAATGAAGGGGAAGGAAATACATACATACCTTCTAGCAGCGTATTATGTGGTAACAGTGTATGTAAATGTATGTATGTGGAGAGTTGTTGCCAACTCTCTCACCTCTACAATCCTGCTTTACTGCTACTGGCACTTCTATTATGGACTCCACTTTTTAAAGTGTTAATGTTGTTCCCTTTTATTTTTGTTGTCCTTTTTCCAAGTGATTCATGCACTTAGACAATATTTTTTTTCTGCAGCATTTATGGATATTCATACCTGTTCCAAGCATTTGGAGGAAAGAGCACATACAAACATACATACATACATATATATGTATATTTAGACTTGTAGTATCTTTGTGTGTGCATCTGTCTATTGATATGTAAATGTTAGACAAAACTGAATTAATTTTTTTTTTTTCAATTTGTTCTTTTAGCCTGAAGTTACACTTTTCTGTCTAACAAAATTTTTGAAATAACAGTAAAGGGGATTTCGAAAGGTGCATTTTTCAAAGAAATACTACCACGTGACCCAAAATTTTTTAGATAATTAATTTTTCAACTGTGTCATTTTCAATAGATAAATTGTATCACAATTGTATAGCCTCTTCACATAAGACCGTAATCCTTTTTCATGCAATAATGAATAACAATCCCCGACATTTTTTTCTCTTTTCCCATTCCTCGTATTAGGAATTAAAATTTCCCCGGGCAAAAGTAGATATTCTATGAGGGAGGAGGAGAATTTTTTGCGAGCTTTCTCCATAAAAATTTTGAGGGGAACTAATGCAAAAATTTAGAATCAAATTAATATGTACATACATATCATGTAAAATAATGGTATAAGCATTTATTTATAAGCAAGGTTATATTTCCCTCTTGTTTTAGGCATTTTTATCCAAGACCTGCACACATGCACTTCAAAAATACTTCTGCCTTCCGAAAAAATATTAAAATACAAAATTCAGCTCGCCTCCTTTATTTTCCCATAATAGGTAAAGGGAAGATTTTTTTCCCTTTAAATCAAGACCGATAAGCAAAATTTTATAAAATTTACAACTTCCTTTGTACATACAGTCATTTTAATAAATTCACATCTGCACTAGGCTCAGTTTTAGCTCCACTTTCCCAGCATAAAGTTATTCCGCACGCCTGTGAATGGTTATGCCTGTTTATTTTATTTTTACTAGCTTAACCCGGTGTGCTTCGCTACCCCTCCCCTCACCGCAAAAAAAAATAAATATATATATGGCATTAGTGGTGAAATGAATAGGAAAATTTGATTTTGCCACGCCCCTCCGCCCGCAGACCAAAAATAAAAAATCAGACTTCACAGTGTCACCCGCTTACCCATAACAAATAAACGTGTTTTTGTATTATATATAATAAGATATAGAAAATAGATATAGATAGATTTAAGCAAAAACAAATGGAAATTAAAAATAAAATTTTTATTGAATTTCTATTGCTGAATTCTTGCGTAAGTGCAGAATAAAATATAAACATTAAACAGCTGTTGCATATTTTACTGTCTGTCTCTAGTATTTGCTTATTCCCCGGCTATTTAAACTCCCCGGGGAAATTCATAATTAAAAAGATGGCAACCATATGCTTCCGCTAAAAGAGAAACACAGCTGACTAGAGCAATTAAAAGAAACGTTTGCTTCATTAAACAACACTGCCTTCACTTTCTAAAAGAGTTTGCCTATTGCCGGACCTCGCCCGAGAGAAAAGATTTTCTACTCCACAGTGTATTCAAAAACGGCGCTTAAATTTTCTTCTCTCTTGTGTTTCAAAGATTTTCAGCACAATTTCTTTCTTATATCTTGTAAGCCCATAATATATTTAAGTCTTACATATTTCATATTTTTTGGGTGTTATATAACTGGGACTTAATTGGTCTTTTTCCATGATAAGTTGTTCATTATAAAAGTCTCAAATATTCTCAGTTTATTTAATTTTGAGTTTTTTTTTTTTTTTGAATTGATTTAACTTTTTTTAGTTGCAATTTTATTACGAGTTATTTCACAAATTATTATTCCATTCAGGCCAATGAAATTAGTTGAAAAAAACCGTGACATATTTCACCACAAAGTTTTTCTGCAAATTCCAAATTCTGTGAAGTTTTTTTTTTCATTTCACATTTCATTGAATTTCATTTTAAGTTAAACATAATCCTCTAAGAACACCCTGTATTCTTTGGCAAATGCTTTTAATATTCATACAATTTATTATTATAACAATTGACGTTGACTATGTGATGCAAACAAGGACTATGAAGATGCTGACTGACGTTGATGTTCATAAACATTTCTTTAGGGTTCATTAAATTCCAATTTTGTGTCGCTGTTTCTTTTGATAAATGAATTTCAACAAATTTATTTTAAATTTGAATTAAATTGTTATCAAAAACCTAAAAGTAAATGGATATAAACAAGTATCTTGTAGAACCATTTAATTGAATTTTCTACTTCCATTATTCAATCTGAAAAGTGAGACAGTAGAAATTATTTTTATTAAATGTCATTGGGTTTAAATTTATCAAATATGTACACTCAGCTTAAAATTGCAAAAAGAGATTGAGACCTTTTTTTTTGTATATACGCATATTAAATTTAACAACAAATTGTTGTTGATCATTAAATATGTATTAAAACTGCAAAAAAAAAAAAGAGTGTAGCAAGTGCATTTAATTTGCCATTTTTAATGACGGTGTCTAGGATTATTGGCAACACTTATACATATGCATACATAGATACATACATGCATATTTGCGTACATACATATGTATATACATACATACATATATTTCGCATATACATTTTGTGGTTTTCACTTTAAATTATTTATTTATTAAACACAAAATTGCCTCCCTATGCAAACCAAACTAATATTATGATAAACACTTTTAAGTGTTCTTTTGTGGTTCCTGGATTCTATTTTTGTTTATATTTATTCCCAAATTTGTCAAAAGAACGGATATTGAAAACATATTTTATTTCTACTTAAAAAAGGATTATTTTTTTATCCTTGTAAACCGAAGTATTTTTATACGTAGTAGTCTCCATTTGTTAGAAATGAAAACGCCATTACACAGCAAAAATAAATGAATATTTAAAATGATTTTTAAATTCAATTCAATTCCGCAGCTATTCACATGGAGAAAAATTAAATAATTATATTGGTTGTCCTATTTTACACAGGGTTACACAAAATATCAACAAATACAGTTTTTGTCTTACCCACCCTTTATTTCACAGGATGATAACAATATTTTCGATACATTTTTACTATAATAGGGCATTTACATCAGCAAAAAATCTAGCATATTTTGATTAAAATCTTTATGAAAATCTATACCGTTTAACACCAGCTTTTTTTGACATTTATCAAGATATTTTTTTATCCAAAACAAAAACCTATGTTAAATTTTGCGCACACATATTACCAAAGTAATGATATAAAAAGATTAATTAATTATTCATATTTTTCCAAAAATATACTATGTTACTACATCCACAATTCACTTTTCTTATAGAAAAGTTTGGTGGGTCGCAACAGCACACTCTGCTTATAAAAAGGTAAGCTTGCTCACCACAGCACACTTTCTTTATATAAAAGTCGATTGTGTCACCACAGCACACTTTTCTTATACAAAAGTTGAATGGATCACCACAGCACTCTCTGCTTATAAAGGAGATTGGTCACCACAGCACACTTTATTTATATAAAAGTCGATTGTGTAGCAGAACACACTTTTCTTATAGAAAAGTTGGATGTCCGGGATGTTCGGTATTTTTAAAATCCCTTTTTTCATAAAAAAATAATTTAAATAAATAAATAATTAAAAAGAAAAACAGAATCGTTATTTAAATTCTCCAGCCCTGGCACCATGTGTTGATTTTTTTGCTTTGATTTTTTTACCAACACCACAGCACACTTTTTTTATAGAAAAGTTGAATGGATCACCACAGCACTCTCTGCTTATAAAAAGGTTGGCTTGGTCACCACAGCACACTTGACTTATATAAAAGTCGATTGTGCCACCACAACACACTTTTCTTATAGAAAAGTTGGATGTCCGGGATGTTCGGTATTTTTAAAATCCCTTTTTTCATAAAAAATAATTTAAATAAATAAATAATTAAAAAGAATCGGTATTTAAATTTTCCAGCTCTGGCACCATATGTTCGATTTTTAATACTAATTTCTTTCTTTCTAAAATATAATGAACAATTAAACATATTTAATTAACAAACGAAAAAAAGGAAAAAAATTAGTTTTATTAAGTTACTTTTATATACCAAAAAAGCTGCAGTTTTCCAACTCTTGAGATATATTTTTGGTGTTTTATACCGAACTATTTATAAAATATAAAATTCTAGCTTAACCCGGTATGCTTCGCTACCCCTCCCCTCACCGCAAAAAAATATATATACATATGTATATATATATATATATATGGCATTGGTTGTGCAATATGAAAATTGGCTTTTGCCACGCCCCTCCGCCCGTAGACCGAATATTCTGAAGATTCCCTGAAAATTTCATCAAGATCGCCCCAGCCGTTTTGGAGTCCATACGTTACATACATACACACATCCTGTTTTATATATGTATATAGATAATTTATAAAGTAAAAGAACAAAATTAATTAGAACTAGTAAGGTCTATATACCACAAAATTTCGAAATTTTCCAACCCTGGAATCATTCTTTTAGATTTTTCTGATTTCTTACACCAATGTATTTCTTTTAAAAATATAAAATATGTTTAATTTATAGGGAAAAAGAAAAAAATCAATTTTCCAACCCTGGAATGTTCTTTTTTTTGGACTTTTAATTTTAATTTTATTCTTACTGAAATATAAAATAGGTTTATTTAGCAATAAAATAACAAAACTTAGTTTAGATCAGAGAACAGCAATGAGTAGTGAAAAAGTGAGTAGAGTTGAATCACGACTTATTATTTCTTGTACTTATGCGCACTCTCATTATGAAATTATGTATTTCGCTGTTGATTTTTTGCTTGTTTTTTTGCACGAATTGAACAACAACGCTATTTACTACTATTGTATACTACTTGTAAACTGTTTGATGAATAAACTTTTAAATAAACATACATGCATGAGTTGAGTGAGCTGAATCAATGTCAGTAGTAAGTGTAACTATTTTCCTGAAATTAGAAATCAAACTGAGGTGATTTATGAGTGTCAGTGTGAGTGCGGTATGACTATGATGTCGACGTCGCAATCATATTTTTTCAACCTATATCTATATATATAAAAATGAAACGGTCCATGTATGAAATCACATAACATGAGAACGGCTGGAGCGATTTGGCTGATTTTTTTTTTTATTCGATTAGAAATTTTCAGGACATGGTTTGTAAAGAAAATAAAATAAAAAAATGTCTACTATTCACTTCTCATTTTTTCTACGCACAAACTAACAAAGGGGACAATCATTATGAAAAAAACTTCCGAGCAAAGCCGGGGCGGTCAGATAGTTTAATATATAAATCAATGTCATCGTGAGTATGCGCAAATCAGAGTAGTTGAGTTTTAATGATGTCTACTCACTTACATATATTTGAAATTTCATGAGTCAGTATGCATAGCGAAAAAACGATTCATTGCCGATCACTGGTACGGACGGGCGGACAGACGGACATCGCTTATTCGTCCTCCTTATTCAGCAGGACCCAGAATATATATACTTTATTTGTCGCATATTAATATTGTGGAAATTACACACGGAATGACAAACGGGCCTGTTCTGCAAATCACCACATGCCAAATCACGGTGATTTGTAAAAATTAATAAAAGCTAAATCATTGCTTTTGTATATTTTACGCTTTATAGCTTTGAAAGTTGGAAGAAAATATGCTATTATAAATGAAAAATACTTAAAACGCAATAAAATCCCATTACCAAGTCAGCTATTAATAGTTTACTTTTGAAATCACCGTGATTTTCAGAACAGGGGGTATACCCTTTACCATTTTTGGTGAAGGGTATAATAATATGTATTACGAATATATATTCTTTTTTGCATAATATATTTTTTCGTACTTAAAACATTTGCTCTTCTTTATTTACTTCATATATTTTTCATATATTTTTAAGGGCATTTTTTTTTTTTCAAAACAATAGTCCTTGTTACTGCGAACGAACTTTAATGATTTTCTGAAAATGTATGTACATACATACATTTATTTTGCTTATTTGGTGCCAAAGAGTCGTTTTAAAAAAAAATTGTTCAACATTTTTCACATTTGCCTTTTTTCAACCACAAATACGAGTATGTACCTATTTGTTTTCGAATATCCTAGTTTACCACCACCATCCATCCCACTCGTAAAATGGGCAAAACCACAAAACAATATTTTTACATACGAACGAGCAAAAGTGGGTGGGGGGAGGGGTTTCATGCTAGAATTTGAGTCAACTATAGACATTTCTACATTGTATTTATGCTTGCCTTCTTACTAGGATATGTTTACCATGTTAGAATACCAATATACATACATACATTTATACATGCTAAACATATTATTTTTGTATCTGAAGCATATTCTGTTATGTGACTCTATAGATGCATGCTTGCACTCATTTCTTCATTATTGCAAAAATACGAATATAATTTTTTTTCTTTTTGCCATTCAAATCCTTATAATTGTGAGAAACTATGGTTGTTGTTGCTGTTGTTAATTTTTTTAACACAAATTTGTAGCTGGTATTATGCATTTGGCTGTGAATATCTAGATTCTAGATACAAATATTTCATTTATTTGTGAGCCTGTGTGTTGTTGCACTATAATGAAAAAGTTATGCCTCAGAGAAATGCATAAAGCTTTTGTCTTTCTCTATATTACGGCAACCCATATTTATTTTACACATAAAATACTCGTAGTTTTCAACAATATTATTTTTCTGTTCTGTTCTTTGTGATATTTTTCTTTTTTTTTTTTGTAAATATTTCTTCTATGCTTTTGGAGAATGTTTTTTATGCGTTTTTCAGTGGAAAATGTGGCAAAATAATTGCAATTTTGCTTTAACTTTGTTAAATGATAACAAATTAGTAAAACTATTTTTTCTCAAGGTGTATATAACGTTGTAAAAAAATATATGTATTACAAAATATGTATAACATTACTCCACCTCAAAAATTAAAAAAAAAATTGCCTAAAAATGTTCTATTGAAAACAACAACAGGCATTTCGACGCCATTTTTAATTTACTATTTATTAATTGGGAACTGTTTTTAATTTGGGAATTTAGTTTCTTCCAAATACAAAATGGCCCCAAATTTAAAAATGAATAATGATCCAAACTGAGAAATTGAAAATGTCCCCTTAAAAGAAGAGAAAATAGTCTAAACAATGCAAAATGGCAGCCAGAAATTTTTTCGTAATTTCATTATTCGTTTCAAAAGAAAATTGCGGGAAGGAAAAGTACTCTTAAAAAAATTAGTACCCTTTGAAAAATAAGCTTTGTGGAAAATAGGAAATTTTCTCTTTTTTTTTTGCCAAAACTAAAAAAATTTAATATTGAAAATTTGCAATTATTTTTACTCTAATATATCATATCATAACATATAACAAATTGAACGTCTCTGTTTACATTCGCATGGGTGTGAAGTTAAATTTTACATTAACCGTCGTGTTTAACAGAGTTCTGTTAACAAAAAATAGACCTCTGTTAAATAATAAAATTTTATTTTTTCTCACAAACTAGACTTGATACCAGATTTTTTTTAACAAAATGAACCAGAAACTTGAAGCCAAGATCCTTCTCTATGCTCCCTTTATTTAGATATAACCTGGGAAACCTCAAATATGCAATTGCATGTTTTTTCTTGTGTGACGTTCTAATGCGAAGATAAGATATTTATCCGTTTCAGAACTTTTTATGAATTTTGGCATAGATTTGTTAGTGCATATTTTTGCATATTTTACCCTTTAAAGCATGTTCTTGCATATCTCAGTCTTACATGCATATTTTTAGCATTTTTCTATTATAATATGGCTACAAGCCATCTATCTGTTGGTCGAAATGTTTATTTTTATTTTTCGCCATCTAAATCTCATTTCCAATGTTCTATGCACGTAGTGCCAGCCTGGGCAAAATAGAACCATAGTGCCGAACATCAATCGGCTTCTTAGACAAATGAATACATTTTTATCGTGTTTCTCTCGGTGGCCAGCTCTGATGTAGTGTATACGAGGGTGGATCAATAAGTCCGCGACTTTTTGAATGAAACACAGTTTTTTGCAAAACAAAAATTTATTTTTCAACATAATATCCTTTTAACTCAATACACTTAGTCCACTTAGTTACAGTTTTTGTATCCCTTCCAAAAAATAGGATTTTTCGAGGTCCTTAAAATAGGCATTTGTTTGATCAATAATTTCATCATTGGAGCTAAATCTCTTTCCACCGAGCCATTTCTTTAAGTTTTGAAATAGCAAGTAGCCACTAGGGGCTAAATCTGGAGAATAGGATAGATGAGGGAGCAATTTGAAGCCCAATTAATGGATTTTTGCCATGGAAACTGCACATGCGTTTGTGGTTGATTGTGAGCAAACGCGGCACCCAGCTTGAGGAAAGCTTTATCATACCCAAATAATCATTCAAAATAGAAACCACTGAAGCATGTTGGATAACTATGGCATCAACAATCTCACGCACTTTTACTTTCGATCGGCCAACCCCATTTCGTGGATTTTTTCGACATTTCCGGGTGTACTGACCTCAATTGGCCGTCCAGAACGTTCAGCGTCATTTGTACATGTGCGTCCACAACGAAAGTCAGTCAACCACTTTTTTACCATTAAAATCGATAGTGTAGAGTCCCCATAGTATTTATTGAGCTTTTCCTTGGTTTGATTGTTTTTTTCGCACAAATAATTTTTAATGAGCACTCGAAAGTCACTTTTTTCCATTTTTAGAAAAATAAACGATGTGATATTTTTTGAACAGCTGTTAAAGACAAAGTAAATGACGACACTTGCTCAAAATTTGACAGTAGTGTATTAACAGGTGGTAATTGATGGAAACAGTGTTGCATTTCATATCACTATGAGGGAAGTTCGAAAAGTCACGGACTTAATGATCCGCCTTCGCACATTTTTCTTATTTATTACGCCGTTTTTACGGACGTTAGTTTCAATAAAAATTTGTTTTTGCTATTTGTGACGGACTCTACTCCGATTATATCCGTAGACATTGAAGGAAAATTTTCAATGTATAAAAATATATTTAGATGTGATAGACAACGATTTTTGTTTGGAAATAATCTAGGTCAATATTTTGTTGTTTATTGCAGTAAAAATTATAAATAAAAAGCTTGTCTTATTTATCTAAAATACAGTTCCAAAGTTTTAGTTCTGATATCGTGATCTCTTTTGAAGTTGAAGTTAAACTTTTACGGTCGTATCCAAAAAAAATCAATTTGTATTATTTGCTTTAGTCAAAGTTTGTATGGAAATTTTGTTTTAACGAGCTATCATCGATCTAAGAATTGTTCTATTTATGGTTGGGAGTTGCTCGATTGCAACATACACCTTTTTCAGAACTTTCCAAAATCTCACTTTAAAAAAACTTAAAGTGCGTTTTTGTATATTTTTTATAAAAACTTGTTGGTCTACCCTCGTATATTTATAGAATGCACTAGCAAATTATGTATGTATATGAAAACGAAACTATGTATATGCAACTCACAAGTAAATATGTTTATATCTATGTACATGTATTTCAAAGTGGACTCCTATTTGAAACATTAATAAAATGGAAAATAACAAGAAACATAAGGGATAGACTGGCGCTTGGCCCACACTTCATCCACTATGTAAATACTACGAAGCAGTGTCGCCACTTGTCTTTGTCATATCCTACAACATGTAATCGAAACAAGATCGTAAAATTAAACCTACGCTCCCTCTTAGCACTTGTGGTGCACACAAGTAGTAACCCACTTGCAAAAGCTTACGTTAGCTTCTCTATTATGGTAGTTGTTGTTGTTGTTGTTGTTGTTGTTGTTTGCTCATAGTTTTCTACCCCCCAGCTCGAGAACTACTTTATTTGATTTTTATGTTTAAAAGAGACTCAAAGCACAATGAAAACACAAAGAGAAAAATAATAGAAATAAAAGGAATGGAAGATTATTCAGAAGCCAAAGGGGATGTATGGATGGCATGCATACATACATCCTTAATAGGGACATCGGGAATATAAACATGGAGAATGGGAAACACTATTTGTATGATTCATACTTCTGCTACAGTACTTTGTTGTAGTTTATTGTATGTGTATGTCAGTCTTTGTCGTTCTTAAGTAAAAAAAAGGAGATTTGCGTCTGATTTGAGCCAAGAAGAAAAATAAAATAAAAACAAATTATAATAATACGTATGAGGGTCTAGTTTAAATTAAAATCATATACATATGTACATATATATGTACATACATACATACATATGTACACACTTACATACATATGTACATATCATTACCTTTATATAGAAAGGCCCTAACTCATTATTTTTTTTAAATCGAGATTTTTGCATTTTTCGCTACATTAGATGTTCTTCTATCGAAATATACAAAAAACTCGATTTCGAAATAATAATGAGTTAGGGCCTTTCTATATTAAGGTAACTAAATTACCCAGACTAGGGTCCGCGGGATTGTCACACCCGTTATCTCAATGAGATAGCTTTGCGCGACGGTACTTTAAATAGCATTACAGGTAACACGTATAAAAATGTTTCATTTGAATGAAACCTTCATAGCGAACAGTCGAATAGCGGAATTTTACTTACTTACCAAACAAACAAAAATTACATATACAAAAAAAAATATTAGTAGTACATATTATTCGTAATAGGTACATACATACTGTCTTTAATAAATAAGCTTTCTGCTTTGCTAATATTTTTTACATAGTAAAAATAACAAAAACAAAAAAACCGCAAAAAAAACTTAAACAAGTGATATTGAGGAATACCTCAAAGTCAAACAAACAATCATAAATAACAAAAACAAAAAATACCGAAAATAAAAAAAAAAAAAACATAAACGAATAACCATTGAGGAATTCTTTGTATGAATTCCTCAAATACAGAAAAACTTGAAGTGAGTTCTAACGGCAGAAATGCTTATTTTTCTGTGAGTTCTGAAACTCTGAATGAAAAAAATATAAAAAATAAATCTGATGAAAATCTTTTGTTAACGGCAACGCCAATTTTTCGTCAGCGATCAACTTCGCTTTGTCCAATGCCAAATAGTAATGATGCATTAACATTACAGTTGCCCAGTACTTCTTCATATAAGTCAGTAATATCATCCCCTTCAGGCTCGTGTTTATCACTAAACAAAGTTATCACTACAGATAACAGCGGCTCGAAACTCAAGGTACAAGTTGGAATGGACAGATGCATTACAATTTTAAAGCGCGGGCGAAGCCCGAATTCTTCAAAAATCTCATCTGCTCCAAAAGTGTCTAGGGATAACAGCGCAGCCTCAACTAATCGCCAAAACCGCTTTAAAATTTTTCAAGATGACAACGACAAACCCGAGGTATCCTCGAACAAAACATCCAAGCCGCCACCAATCTATTTGAGACAAAAAAATTCAAATGCCCTCATTAAAAAATTAATTTCGGTCATTGGTGAGAATAAATTTCACATTGTTCCAATAAAACGTGGCAACATCGATGAAACTAAAATCCAAATTTATGACGAAAAAGATTTCCGCAAAATGGTTGCTGAATTTGAAAAAAGTAAAACAAGCTTCTACACATACCAGCTTAAGAGCGCTAAAGGCATGCAGATCGTATTGAAGGGCATAGATTCTTATGTTGTCCCCGAAGAAATAAAAGATGCACTCGTCCTCCAGGGGTTCAAGGTAAAAAATGTGTCCAATATAATAAATAGAGAAAAGATTCCCCAACCCCTATTTCGTGTTGAACTAGAACCTAATGATATAAAATTGAAAAAAAATGAGACGCATCCAATTTATAATTTAAAATACCTCTTGTACCGAAAAATCACAGTTGAAGAGCCACATAAGCGTTCAGGTCCTGTACAGTGCCATAATTGCCAAGAATATGGCCATACAAAAACATACTGCAATTTACCTACTGTTTGTGTTGTGTGCGGCGAATTACACGGCACTGCTAGTTGCAATAAACCAAAAGATCAAAGTGGCAAAAAATGTAGAAATTGTGGAGAAAATCACACCGCTAACTACAGAGGTTGTCGTGTGTACTCTTTTGTAAAGAAGACTATGGTGCAAAAACCTAAATTAGCTCCAGCTCAATCAGCAAACGTTTACTCTGCCACTTTTCAGCAAATGAGCCAACCAGTTACTTCCCGTGTATCGTATGCAGATGCTGCTAAGGCTAGTTCTATTCCGACACAAAATGTTTCACCGCAAAATAATTCTACAAATACAAACTCAAACTTTAATTATAATCGCCTTGAAGCCACTATTGAAAATCTTGTGCAAACTATAAACAATTTTACAACAAATATGACTACCATGATGCAAGAAATGTTGCGAATGCAGAATACTCTGCTTCAAGCAATACTTAATAAGCCATGAACACGTTAACAATATGTTTCTGGAACGCAAACGGCATTCGCCAACATAAAAATGAACTTGAGCACTTCCTCACGGAAAAAAATATTGATATAATGTTAGTATCTGAGACTCATTTGACTTCGAGAAGTCTTTTTAAAATTTATGGCTACACTATATATGATACAAAGGACCCTAGAGGAAGGGCTTGCGGTGGATCAGCAATTCTAATAAAGTCAAGACTCAAGCACTATGTTCTTGATAACATTTGTGAAGAATACCTACAAGCAACAAATATTGGCATTGAAAGTTTTTGTTCAAATTTCGTTATATCATCAATTTACTCCCCTCCCAGATTTTCAATCACTGAGAATCAATATGAGGATTTCTACAAATCTCTTGGACCTTGTTTTGTAGCAGCTGGAGACTACAATGCGAAACATACGTTCTGGGGTTCGCGCCTTGTTACACCCAGAGGTCGAGCATTGTTCAACACTATTTCAAAAATGGGCTTGGATGTCATTTCGAGTGGGGAGCCCACTTATTGGCCTACTGACATACAAAAAATTCCGGATTTAATTCAAGTTCAAGCTTCTCTTGATCTCTCGTCCGATCACTCCCCGACGATCCTCACAATTTGTAGCCCATTAAGAAGTAACTTACCTGACCCATATATGAAGATGATCAATCGTGTAAATTGGCTGGGGTTCAAAAAATATCTCAGCAGTCATTGTACGGAAAACATTACGCTTAGAACACCCGATGATATTGAATCGAACATTGCCAATCTCAGCGAGAATATTAAACAGGCTGCTGAACATGCCACTATCTCCCATCCGCAGATTGGGTTTAATAAAATTTATTCTACAGACATTGAACGTCTCGTACGTGAAAAAAGAAGGGCTAGAAGGGAATGGCAACAGCACAGATCACCACAAAATAAAATCAGATTTAAAGAGTGCACTAAACGACTCCAAGAGTTGCTTGCATCTGAAAAAATTGCATCTCTTAAAAATTATCTGGAGGGTCTTGATGTTACACCGGCGTCTAATTACTCCTTGTGGCGCGCTGCCAGAAAGCTTAAAACACCCGTTGAGTATAAGCCACCTCTACGCACATCTACCGGAGGTTGGGCAAGAAGCGATACTGAAAAAGGTAAAATATTTGCTGAGCACTTAAAATCCGTTTTTACGCCAAATATATGTACTGGTGTTGCTGATTTGCCGAATATAGTCGCTCTACCCCCTCAACACATAAAGTTTAAGACGCGTGATTTACAAAAATTAATTGCCGAACTCAACCCGAAGAAAGCTCCGGGTATTGATGGAATTAGTAATCAGATGCTGATGAACTTGCCTCGTATTGCAATGAGAATCCTGTTATTCATATTTAATGCTATTTTACGACTGGAGTATTATCCACACAACTGGAAACTTGCCAAGGTTAAAATGATTCCAAAGCCGGGCAAAGATATAACAAAGGCTGAGTCATATAGGCCAATAAGTCTACTATCTACAATGTCAAAGCTTTTCGAAAAACTGCTCAAAACAAAATTGTCCCCAATTCTAATTAGTAGTGGGTGCATACCAGACCATCAATTTGGTTTTAGAAGTCAGCATAGCACCATTGAACAAACTCACAGATTAGTTCAATTTATAAGAAGAACTTTTGAGGGAAAAAAGTATTGTTCTGCGCTGTTTATTGACGTTTCCCAGGCATTTGATAAAGTGTGGCATGAAGGCCTTATTTTAAAATTGAAGACTTACTTACCAATAAACATTTTAAATCTTTTGGAAAGCTACATTATTTGCCGTAAGTTCACTGTTGCGGAAGGAGACTTTACAAGTAGGCCTGAAACAATTTCATCTGGTGTGCCACAGGGGAGTATACTGGGACCAGTTTTATATTTAATTTATACTTGTGATATGCCTGTGAGCAGTAGTATCCATAATTCCACATTTGCCGACGATACAGCCTGCCTTAGTATGCATGAAAACCCTGATGAGGCATCCCGCAAACTCCAGGAACACATTAGCCAGATGGAGCTTTCGTTAAACTTATGGAGAATCAAGGCAAATGAACAAAAGTGTGTTCAAGTAACATTTACTTTACGAAGAGATACTTGTTCCCCCATTCGGATTAACAATCAAGTTGTTTCTCAACATTCACATGTGAAATATCTTGGTATACACCTTGATCGACGACTTACATGGAAACACCACATTGATTCTAAGTTAACTCAAATGAAACTTAAACTAACTCAGGTACATTGGCTGATTGGTCGAAATTCAACACTTAGCCTAGACTGTAAACTTTTAATATACAAGTCGCTTTTAAAGCCAATATGGTGCTACGGAATTCAACTATGGGGCACTGCTTCAGCTTCAAATGTAGAGAAAATTCAACGCAGGCAAAATAAAATTTTACGCATGATAACATCGGCTCCATGGTACATCAAAAATTCAAATATACATCGTGATTTGAATATGCCACTAGTGACTGAAGAAATTGCAAAATACGCTGGCAAATATTTAACAAAACTCGAGTCACATCCTAATCCGCTTGCCCGTAATATTTTGAACTTTACTGGACACATCCGCCTAAAAAAGAGGGACACAATGGCTCTTATTCACAGCACTCCAGATGGGACTTCTTGAAAATACTTTTATTTTTTTTCCTTTTGATTATCACTACTTACATATGTATTATATATAACTACTACTAAGCTTATGTCCGACATTGGTCGGGCCTAATTATATTTTTTAGATTTAAGATTTGAATACTTATTGTTAGTTCATATATGAAGATACAATAAATAAAAATCATGCATAAAAAAAAAAAAAAATTTGAATGAATCTAATACCATGTTCACACTTGTGTTTTTAAACGTGTTTAACGCATCATTCGTGTTTAAGAGATTAAACACCACGATTTTGAGATGTTTTACCATACATTGACTTGTTTTGTTAAACATCTCAAATGAAGTGTTTAAGATTTAGACACTTCCTTAAACACGCAAATGGAGTATGTTCAGTGCGTTTTTTGATAACTCTGGCATCTTTGTACTCTTATTAAATGGCGGCACGTGAAAAATTATTTGGTAAACAAGTAATTAGTTAAAAAATACTCAATTATTTACAAAAACATTTGTTGTTTGAAAATAATAAACCAATAAAAAAGCATAATTGTTCGTAATTTTTTGCAAACACAATAATTTACTCACGAAACGTCAACCTTAAACATCTGAAACGTAATGTGAACGGTTGTGTTTAGTCTTTTAAAACACTTGCCTTAAACACGTTTAAGACCATAAGTGTGAACATGGTATAACTAAATGAATTTTAGCTTTTCAGTGCTTATTTTTGATTTCCGATTTAATTTTTTTTATTTTAATTTTTAAATTTTTAGTGTCCATCTTATATTTTAGGGCAATTCGGCAAATATTAGTGTCCGCCCACTTTTCGGAATTCAAGATCGCGTCAGTTTCAGAGCTCAAGGTGTGTGCTAAATTTCGTAGAAACCTGTCAGGTAGAAGCGCGTGAAATATAATATTAATCTTTACCGAGCATGGTCCCGCCAACTTCCTTAAATGTCACTATATAAGAGCCGAAAATCTTTCCCAAGTTTCGTGGGAATCGGATAAGTAGAAGAACATATAATTTAATATGTACTAACCCTTCATGGGCGCGAACCCACCCACTTTTTTAAATGCAAGCATTCGACTTGTCTAGAACATTTTTATAGGAACCCCTCAAAAATTTTGAGTCTTGCTATCTTTTCTTTGAGACAAGTTGCCTGCTTGCATTGTGGAAACTGCACATAAGCATTTTTACAGCTCAAGGTGTGTGCCAAGTAAAAATCGGTAAACTAGAAGCACGTGATATATAATTTTAGTTTCAATGGACATATTCCCGCCCACTTTTTAAATGCAAAATTGTGTCTTTTTGGTACTAGATTAAAGAAAAACTGTGGAAGTCTTCTTTAATCTATTACAAAATCGTCGTAGTCGAATTTTAAATACGCCAATCACAATAAGGGGCAGTGTTTGGCAGTTGGGCAGAAATCAGCTGAACTAGACAGATGGTAGCGCAACCACTTGCATTAGCAAGATCTGCTTCGTATTTTTTTATGTTTCCTGTTTTTAGTTTTAAAAATGGTTGCCGGGAAATTAAGGGATTTACTTTTTGGAGGCTTTGCCAACTATTTGTCGGAATGTGGTTTTACTTAACTACACTGCAAAAATAAGCGAAATGCAAAATATAATAGTTTTCATTTAGAGTGAAAAATACAAAAAAAAATTATTTTTATAAAAAATATGTTATGCACTAACAAATCGTTGTCATTTTTTTTGCAAATTCTTCAATTCAGAAAACTAAATTATCAAGATTTATTTTGATTTGATGACTACAAACATGAATTTGCATGAAACTATTAGCCCTGTTTATGATATTAAGTAAGGATAAGGATACAGACGAATGGATAACCTCCTCCTCCTCTTTCGGAGTCGAAGTCGGTTAAAAATATTAACACATCTCTAATTTAACTAGAAAATTGTTTCTAAAAAAATTATTAGCCTCTTCGCCAAAGCTTTCACAAAATTTATTTTATTTAACTTACTCTAACTTTGAAATTCATTCCCACAGGGAAAACTGTTGCCACAAAACCCCCTTTAAAAAAATCCTTGATATATTCTCCTACAAGTGTATTCCATAATTCTCTTAGATCAAACCCACATATAATACAGGAATTAGTCGTTATTTGCTATACTTATACAAGTGTGAGTCTAGCTGGGGTTTCTTGTTTTTTCTGGGGGGAAGGGGGGAGGGTTAATCCTTGTTGTTATTGTCACTGCAGAAAGAGGGAGAGCATTCATTCATTTTTATTCCTTCATATTGTTGTTTGCTTTATTTAATTTTACTTTGCTTGAATGGTTGTTGCCTTCGTCGGATACCGAATCAATTTTTCTCTTCTTCTTACGTTCTGCATACTTAATAACAGTTACAAGTTTAAAAATATGTATATGTACATACATATGTATGTATGTATTTATGAATGTATGTATGTACATATGTTTGTAAGTACAATCAACTACAATTGTAGTGTTATTTTTACTATTGCTTTAAATTGCATGATGACTCATTCTCATATAACACGCACTTTTGATGTGGCACGAACACAAAATAAGAATGAATTTATTTATGTATGTATGTACATACATACATATGTATTTGTTTATGTAATTATATATAGACACTAAAAGTCCCCGTCCACACTATGAAACTTTGGTGCAAAGCTTTCTAAAATTACCTTTTAAAATTGCATTCGTGCTTTTGTTTTTTAACCTTTTGTAACCTTTTACATCCGCCTTTCCAAAATCAAAATTTGATAAGCAAATACAGAATAACCAAAATTTGCAGCGCCGCAAGCAAACAAATGAAAACACAGATTTTTGAAAAAAAAAAACATTTTATTATTTATCGTAGTCTCTTTTGAGCTCCTATACACTTTGTCCAAAAAAATAAGATTCGTCAAGGTCATCAAAATTTTTGTTTGTTTGTGAAATGATTTTATCGTTGAATTCAAATCTCTTTCCGCCGAGCAATTTCTTCTAGTTTGAGAATACTAGTCACTCGGGGCTAAGTCCGGAAAATAAGGAGGATCTATGTGTGCCATGAATACTGGACATGTTGGGCAGGAAAAGAACTGTTTTCCATGGCTAAATGCCTCATTAAATCGACCCAATAATTATGCACAATATTCTCAATAGATTGTTTTACCCTTTTGAAGGTAGTTAATGTATGGTTCCATTGACTTTATTGGCTGACTAAAGCCAACTTAGCCTTCTTTGGAGCAGATTCACTCCCTAGAAACCCACTGGTTTGACTGATGTTTGGTCTCTGGTTTGGTGTGGTGGATGCAAATTTCATTCACGGTTCTAAAACGGCTCAAAAGCTCGTCCATATTGCGTTTGAACAACGCCAATGACTCTTTCGAAGTTGCCACAAAATTGCGGAAAGCTTTCTCATGCCCAAATGATCATTCAAAATTGAAACCTGAAACTGTGAGAGATGACTATGGCTTAAACAATCTCTCCAATCGGCCACCACCATACCGTGAATTTGTTCAATTGTTTCGAGTGAAGAGACGTCAACTGGACGTTTAGAACATTCGCAACATCCTCCGTGTTTGTACGGTTACAAAGAAATTTAGTAAACCACTTTATTGGCATTGAAATTGATGGCAAAGAGTTATTCAATTCATACTGCAAACTAACCTTATAATTGTAAACAGGGGAAGGAGTTTACTTATATACATAGGTCCTACCTCATCTAACGTCTTAGGTTAGGTTAGGTTAGGTTAGCAGGCTGCTGGTATGGAAGCGTGAAATTTTTAGAGTCCAGCTCACTTGGGTCCAATACAATGATCCCTTTGTGTGACCTATTAATTGAAGAGAAGATAGTGAGAGAGGGTGATAGGGAAATGATAGTGATAGAGAAGACACGTAGTGAAGAAAGAGATAGAGGATAGAGGAAGGCTTCATTCTTTTACAACTCTGCTCTTTGCACATTTTTGATAATGCAGTGTTGCAGCGCCATCTGGTGTCAAATGAGGCGTATTAAATTTTGAAGCTGTGTTTAGTAGGCATTTTATTGATTATTTTACTTCGCCAATTATTCTGCTACACAATGAAGGAGGGCGCTCTGATGTACATTAGGATTATTATCTGATGAAGTCGGTATAGGTTTTGGTGACCAGTGCCTTATGCCTGCATCACTAGAAGTTTTCCCACAACAACTGATACAAAGGACACTAATGCACATCAGAAAAATGCGTGGTGTTGTTATTTTTAATGACTGTCGGAGACCGGGCTCGAACCCAGGCTGCAGGTTTTTTGTAGTCAACGTGCTAACTACTTCAGCCAACGCCACCCCCATCTAACGTCTTAGAGTTAAGACTTGTTATCAATGATGATATTGTAGTAAATGATTGGATGGTGCCCGTCCTTCTCTGAAGTCATTTTTCTGAAGTTTCAAAGCTTAGGAAATTTTATAGGAACCCACGTAATACCAGGTGAGATTGTTAGAGTAGGAACATTGAAAATAATTTATATTATGCTAAACCAATAAGAAGTGAAGGTGATATTGAAAGGCTGTTAATTGGACTAGTAATCCAGACGTTCAAAGACGTGAACTGCGTGAATTCTTCAAATTGGCTAAATTCCTAGACCACCGTATATAAAAATTTCAGTGTTCACAATTCACCGCATTTTTTCCAATGAAAAATTGGCGCTAGTGTACACTGAAATTAGTGAACACTTCAAAAATGATCGTTGCGGAATCCGGCCCCTGGAGGGACAGCAAAAGCACTAAAATCTTTTAAGAAAGATGTAAGAAAGATTAAGGAAAATGCATGGACCAATTTTTATGGTAACATGGAAAAGATACTGATACTGAGAAGTGTGACGTCATTTCTTTTAGTAAAGTGGAACGGGCCATCAATTCCTTTTAATCATATAAATCACCAGGACCAGATGGTATCTTCCCGGCTTTACTGCAGTACAGAGGACAATTCCCTGGCTAACAGCAATATTCAAAGGCTGTGTCAGACTAAATTATGTATGTGCCAATGTCATTGAAGATAGCTAAGGTTATACACATAACAAAAGCATGTAGGACTAACAATATGTATATAAAAGACGTTAGGCCTATCAGTCTGACATCCTTTCTCCTGAAAACGCTAGAGAAAATCTTGGATATACACATCACGGAATTTGTATATCCAACTTGCATACAATAAGGGCAAATCGGTAGATACAGCACTTCATAACGTTGTCGAACAGATCGAGAAATCGTTATACTATAAGGGCTATGCTAAAGGGGTCTTCTTTTTTTTAAGAGAAGTAACACTTATGCAATGAATGCCTACCACTATTACTAGGTGTTACTTTCTTTAGAAAAGAGATAGTGGTAGGGAAGACAGGTGGTGAAGGAAGAGATAGAGGAAAGCTTATTTTTTACAACTCTGCTATATTTGCACGTTTTTAATAATGCAGTTTTGCAGCGCCTCTGGTGTTAAATGAGGCGTACTAAATTCTCAAAGCTATGTTTAGTAGTAGTAGTAGTTTTTATGCTTATTTTACTTCGTCGAGATTCTGCTACACAAAAACGACGAAGGAGAGCGCTCTGATGTTACATTACGAATATTATCTGCTAAAGTCGGTATAGTTCAGCGACCAGTGACTATGCCTTCATCACTTGAACTTTCCCACAACAACTAATACAAAGGGACACTAGTGCACATCAGAAAAATGTGGGGTGTTGTTATTTTTAATGACTGTTGGATACCGGGCTCGAGTCCAGCACCTTCGGTTTTGTAGTCAACGTTCTAACGCCACCCTTACCCATGGTCGGACCAGAACCGTTTTGTGGACTCGGAATGGACAAAATTCGAGAAGATATATCGACGGAGATCAAAAGTAATAGGGAGCGCCTCTGGCTCAATAACCAAAATCGTTTCATACTGAGTAAAAACAATCTAAGAGTGCTCACAGGCCATCGTAGACTGAGAAAACACCTCAACAGACTTGGCATTGAGAGTAACAGCCTGTGCAGATTCTGTGATTACGAAGATGAAACTCCAGAGCATATTCTGAAGGACTGTGAAGCGTTATGCCACAGAAGATATAGACAATTGGGCAAGCACATATTGGAGGATTGGGAACTGCTAACTCTAGACCCACTGGCAATCCTGAGATTCATCAGGAGAGTAGGTCTAGATGAGGTGCTCTAGCACCTGGCAGAGGATACAATATATCTATTTTGGTCGCTGTGTCCTGTGCTTCCCGTTGGACGTAATTCATTCATTCATTCAACGCCACCCTCTTGGACATTGAAGGCGCTTTGAGTACTGTCTCGGAGGACGCAATTATGGAAAGGGTAAATCGTTTAGTTGATCACTTGCAAGCTAAGAACTGGGTTGGCAATCTCTTAAATTATAGAATGGTATCTGCAGAATTAGGCGATGCCACTCTAAATACGGAAGCTTATAAAGGAATTCTCCTAGGAGGAGTTCTATCATCGCTTCTTTGGACCCTGGTCGTTAATCAGCAGCTAGGATTACGCAGACGACATAGCCATTATTGCAATTGGTAAGTTTCTCGATACAATTAGTTCCATCATGCAGTTCACGTTAATGGATATTCATAGCTGGACAACCAGGATAGGTCGAACTTAAAATCTGACCTTGCACTTTTTAATAATAGAAACGTCAAGGAATGGCCAACTCCAGGAATAGTATATCACGCTCTCCCAAAACACATAAAAGGAAGCTGCGGGTTATTTTAAATATTAAACTGACGTGGAAACCCAATGTAAAAGATATAGTTAAAAATTCCACCATTGCTCTATAAGCATGTAGAAAGATGCTGACATGGACCCTTTCGCCAAAATCTTATATATTGGTTCTACACAACAGTAGCTAGACCAATTATACTCAAGCACACTCACTGCAGCTTTAGTTGTTACATTGGACCTTAAACCATTAAAACTAATCGCAGTCAACGTGGCATGTAAATCCGTTATCCGCATCAGGGCAACAGAACAGATGTGGTAAAGATCATTTGGTCACAGGTAAACTACTGGAAGATATGGAGTGCAACTGGGACAACATCATTCCGCGCATCATTATACCATAGGTCACTATAAAGCTAGAAGGCTCTCTTGAAGGTCTTAACTATAGTTAGTGGTTCAAGTTTCAAATTTCCTTTTAACATTTAAAAATTCCAATTTCCCATGTCTGCATACCAGGGGGCTATAAAATTTCTTTGCGTTTGCTTTTGATTTGAGAAGAGAAGACTTTTGAATAATTTTATTTTGTTTTCTTTCATTAATTCATTTTCTTCAATTTGTTATTATTTTAACAAGTGACTTTGAGCAAGTGGGTATGTGGGAGGGAGTATACATGAGTTTGTGTATAATTAATATTTGCTTTCAGTTTGTTTGCCCCATCAACTCGCATCAATACAAATAAAAAGGTTTAAGGATTAATTTCACTATTTGTTTTATTTAAATTTATTGCTGTTGTTCATGGTATTATTACGTTATATGTATGTATATGTAAGTAAGTACATGTACATACATTGGGGAAAAGAAGAAAATAACGGCTGCAATTTGAATTATATGTTATATGATAACAAAAATATGTTATTTTAGAGGGTGGGCATGTACTCGTACATATGTACATATGTATATGCGCGTAATGTCTGTGTAGGACTTTTGTATGTATGTATGTATATGTAATAAAAGTACTTCTCAGCCAGCAATTGGAAATTGTTTGTGAAAATACATATCACTAAAATTAATATTTTAAAACTAAATTTGATTACCAAAAACTGATTTATCAGTAGTGCGCTCCAAAACAAAGGCCACAAAAAGATTCATTCATTTATTTAAAGAACAAAAACAAAGTTGGCAAAATGTGCGGAATCGTAAAATAATCGTGCAGATGTTCGTCACATGCAATAACGCACTGCTGATGGTACGAATGGTAAATTTTAATGCACTATTGTATGCGAATTGAAAAAATCTTTCGAATTGTGTATTTTTTAGGGTTCCGTCTGTCTCGAGAACCGTCCCCCCAGGGGAGTCTATTTTTGACTGCGGGCTTGGCAACCCCGGGGCCCCAGCTGGGGTAATGTGGCTTTTTCCGCTGACATACCTTCGGCTTATTACCCGTAAAACTTATGTGTTACTACCCGATCTCTGGAATAACAGAACAAAGGATGTGCACGTATATATAAAAGGAAAACAAATATCGTACGACCGTTGTTGTCAGTTAGGTGCATGATCACCTAGAACTGCCCCTGAGTTCAAAAGATAGTAGTAGTGAAGCATTTATGGTGGAACTGCGAGGTCTGACCAGAGGCTACTTCTGGTGCCACTGGTGCCGGTTGCCCGACAGCTGATCTGCTTAGAGATGAATGCATTGCGGTTGTCAAAATTCTGTGCTAAAAAGGTTGAACGTCCTGGATATGGCCCCAGGGCACTGGCACTTTTGTGTCTGATAGTGGTAGGCACAGGATTTTGGTGGCGAGCTTGCGTTCTTCTCGCGTAGGTGGTTCTTGCTGCTCTGAAGTTTTGAGTGCATGTAGCGGTCGTCAGTTTCCTTTGCTAAAATGCCGTGTTCGTTCTACCCCACGGGGTTAAAGGGATGATTTTGGTAAGTGTGGAGTATTCACTGGATATTTGGCGATACAGGCATGCGTTCATTTCGGAGGAGTGGTAGCTGTGCCGGCAATGGTTGAGGAATTCTCTTGGGGAGCTCTTGGTATATACACCACACTATAGCATGGAAGGCGGAGAATTATCGTGGTGGCTGTGGTTGCTACCAAAATCGCTGGGATAATAGTCTTGGCTTCCCAGTGTTAAATCAATGCTAGTGGTTGGTATGACGCGGTCAGCCAGACACTATTCTAGGTACTGTTACCATTCAACAGAAGCTGCTATGAGCACGGACATAGCAGCAGAGTTTGGGTAGGCTCAAATTACCTCAGCAAGGAATTAAATATAGTACAGGGATAACTATATATAAGGATTGCAACATATGTGCTTTTGTGGCATGAACATAGGTGCATTCCTAAGAGGGTGCATGGGGGCGTTGGTCTGGCATCTAACCCACACCCGTATCTAGGACACCGTGAGATAAGGCCGTAATGGCAGGTGCGCACGGAAATCTGAAACACTTCTGTCTCGAGAACCATAAGAGTTACGGATCTGAAATTTTCACAGAATATGTAAAACTTTGGCCGCTACAGCAACAAATATATGTCAGTTAAAAATTAAAGGTTGTTCCAAAGGGAGAAACTAAAAATTTTGAAATCTTAATATAATATGTATACAGAAACATATGTATGTATATAAACACTTGAAATTTGCAAGGTTAGTATATTTTTATGCAGACTAATGCCCATTATTTCTAGCCATAGATATCTATTAGTGTACAGATAACTACCGTATAAGTTAAATTTTGTAAGGCAAACTCGTAGGTTAAAACCTTAGGTTAATTGTCTGTCTGTAGATATTACGGGCATAAATAACACTGAAATTTAAAAAATCAATATTAAAGGACATTCTATCAGTTAATGTTATTTTGACTATATAATTTTGAAAACTTGCTGTATCTTGTAATCCGTAAGAGGCAAAGTCTTCAAATTTTCAAAAAAGCTAAAACTAAAAAATACAAAAAAAAAATCGCCAAAACGAAAACAACCGTCAAAAGTAAAAAAAAAAAATCACTAAAATTAAAATAAATCGCCAAAAATCGAAAAAATCAACAAAAACTAAAAAAAAACGTCGAAGCTAAAAACACGCCAAAAGCAAAAAAAAAATCACCAAAAACGATAAAAAGCGCCAAAACTGAGAAAAATAGCCAAATTAAAAATAGACCAAATATCTAAAAAAAAAAATGCATGGGGAACTTAAATTTTTGTCAAAAATTTCAGACAGAAATTTAAAAAATCAGCATTAAAGGGTATTCTATCAGTTAATGTTGGAAACCGTAAGATTTTTTTTACCACTACGATTTTTATTCAAGGCGAATTCATACAAGATGGATGATGACCACAGGTTTTTTTTTGTAACAAACACAATACCACCCGCGAAGCCATCAGCTAGTCTGCGGAAAACACCCAGGGTCTATGGCGGGAATCGAACCCACGACCTATGAACTGAGAGGCTAGCATCGGTAGCACTAAACCACAGGGGCACCAGAGGTAAATCTTGACATTTTCAAAAATGCTAAAATAAAAAATCCCAAAATATAAAAGCTCATAAAAAGGAAAAAAACCCAAAAAATCTGAACAAAATCGCCAAAAACGAATAAAAAGCACTAAAACTAAAAAAATTTACAACTAAAATAAATCACCAAAAACCGAAAAATTATATATGCACATATACCCTTATACACACATATATGTAAGTGCATACATTCTAAAGTCCTGCATAAGACCATTTATAAGAACTTTCAAGGCATGAGAGATTTTTGAAATGCTTTACTACAGCGAAATATTCTAAAACAAACGCTAAACAACACTGTTGGCAAGACATTTGTTTCAGTTGTTTGTCTAGCCAACAGTGTTGTTTAGCGTTTGTTTTAGAATATTTCGCTGTAGTAAAGCATTTGAAAAATCTCTCGTCTTGAAAATTGTTATAAATGGTCTTGTGCAGGACTTTAATACATACATACATACATATTGGGTAATATGAATAAAAAAAAAGTATTTGCTTTTTACTTAAAAATTTGTTTTAAAACCCCAAATATGTGTGTTTTTTTTTGTTTTTTAAACAAATTTTTAAGTAAAAAGCAAATATTTTTTTATTCATACACACATATAAAAAGAAAATTGTTTATATTCAAAAATGATCCCAAAATTGTAAAATATATCGTTTTTTTCGGTATTGAAATTTTAAATTGAGAATATCGCTGAACTAGCGGGATAAACGATTAGCACTTGCTGATTAGAACTTGTTTTACTTTAAATATTGTATTGAAAAAAACACAGTTTTCGACCAAAGTCAATAATAATTATTTGGGGTCTGTTTACTCTGTAATTCGGAACGTATAAAAATGTTTTTCAAGAAATTGTAAAGTATGTATGTATGTACATATGTATGTATGTATATGCATACATACTATGTATTTACATTAATGTAATTACATACGTTAAATATTCACTTGGTACAACATTTTTTGAAGAAACTAAACCAGGTACTTCTAAAATTCCTAATATAGTATGGACACCCTTTAAAATGTATGCCCTCATTAACTTATCATAACACAACGTATTACAGATATAAAATTATTTAATTTCTAGTTTAATTACAATGGAAATGGAACAACAGCAATAAAACACAAATCAAGCCTTAAGCACATTTGTATTTATTAGTCATCTTTTCATAGCGTTGAAGAATGCTTTGCAGTGATGATTGACGAACATATTTACATACATATTATACATTTGTATAAAGTTAGGAAAATTTATAATAATCAAAACAAAACGATATTATTTTCTGATGACGTTATTGTTTTGAAACAAATTACAATAAGCTACAGGGAATATGTCTGCATAATAACACAAAAGAGTCATACTTAAGTCATTTCGAATTTGTTTCAAGTAAATAACAAAACATACATAAGTTTGTCAGAAGTAGTGAATCCTTTAAACCTAACTTGATATCCAGCGTAAGGGAGTTGAATGCCAACTAACCTAAGAAAAGAACAAGTACGAACCACTTGCAGTGGAATGTGGATGGCATTGGTAAAGCTAAAGGAAAATTGATTTTTCACCAAAGTATATGAAAAATTTTTGCACTGATAAATCATCATAGTTTTAAAGAATAAAACTTACCTTTTTATACAGGAAAAGTTTATGTTTAAATAAACTGATGTTTTATTTAAATGCTAATTGTAAGTCTCCAATGTGTTTAAACTTTTTCCAATAGTTTTATTTTATGTATTTTTATTTTGTTCATGAAAGTTTGTAATTTTTAACAAACTTTTAATAAAGATTCACTGCACTTGATTTTCTCTTGTTATTGTTTTAATAACTATTTTCCTTAATTACTTTTTTTCTCTTTTATATTAAATTAATGAATTACTCAACTCTTTCAGTGTGAATAAAAAAATTACTTAATTCGTTTGATTAATTTTTATTCGTTTAGAACCGTTAGTAACCGTGTACCGTTTCCACAGACGAGCAACGTAGTTCTGGCCAACTGGTTGTATATTTGGAATTCGTATCCTTTCGAATTGAGTATAGTTTTTTATGTGGAATTCAAGAAAATTCTTCAAACTAGTGTCTAATTTGCGCATTTTCTTTCTTTCTAACCATGACTTCCACGAAAGTTTTTTCTCCTCATTTTTTACACTCATTTGTTATTATAATTTAAGAACATTATAACAAGTGCATATGTGTGCTCCTGTCCTAAGTTTCCACTATAATCCACAAATATATTGCGCATGTCCTACTTGACTGGAATTAAAAAACTACTTGTCCTTTTTTGAAAACTTTCCCAGTTTTAAGTTAAAGAAAAAAAATTAAATCCAACCAGTGTTTGTGCCAAACAGCTGTTTTTATTTGCCTTTGTTTTGTTTTGATACTTTTTGTTTTTGTTTGTCTCTCTTGTGATTGTCGGAAAGTGAATATGCTGCCAGACGTAGAATTTAACCTTGTATGGCTAGTGTTGCCAGCAAAAATGTTTACATAGGGAAGTTATTTTTATCGATTTTTATTCTGATTTGAAATTTTTACATTAATATTGTTTAAAATTGATTATTTTAATAAGACCAAATGCAGATTAATTAATTAGAGCAAAAATTTGTTATGGCCGTTTGAAAAAGAACAATTTTTTTATTAAATCCAATATCTGACATCGTCATGTTCCCTATTTGGCACTCAAACGAAACTGATGGCCAACAAAACTAGTTTTATTACGAGTATTTAAACGTGTGTGAAAAGTCGATATATATAGTTTGTAACTTAGTTAATTCTCGCATTATATACCTATACTTTAATAAATTGAATATTTTTAAAGTTATTATTAGATGCTAGCATCTCAGTCCAGAGGTAATGGGTTCGATTCCCACCATAGATCCTGGGTGTTTTCCGCAGACAAGCTAATCGCTTCGCGGGTTGTGTTGTGTTAAAAAAAAAGAAAAAAGAAATTAAATTTTTAAATATCTGCTAGTAATGAATATTTACAGTGAAAAATCCATAAAAGCCTCTCCATCTTTTATCTTTGTTTTCCAATATCATGTGTGTACTGGAAAGCGTCATATTGCATATCATTACCGAATCTGTAATTATTGATATGTGAATATGTCTCACCCATGTTGTAACCTGTACTACACAAAAGTGTTTATATACACAGAATTAAGCAATTCTATGCTTATACATTTTTACATAAATATGTATGTAACTTTTCCAAATAGAGCACAACTTTTAATTCAGACGAGCCCCAAAAGCTCTCAGAGCAAGCTACCTATATTTTATATTTATTTGGTGTTCTATATATTTTATGATTTAAGCATATATTATTTTCGCAGTTTTCTAACTGTTTGACAGTGATTATTCTTTGCCTTTAAGCTGATTTTTGAAATCGAATTTTATTTACGGGCATCGGCGAAACGTTTTGAAATATCATTCCAATTTGCAATATCCCAAATGGCTTCAACGTAAGATGGACGCAAATTTTTGTATTGCAAGTAGTAGGCATGTTCCCAAACATCAATACCAAAGAGCGGAATTAAGCCTGCAATAATATAATGCCTAAAATTCATTTCATACAACTAAGATGCTTTTTTTTTTGCTATTTACCTGTGCTAGCCTCCAAAGGATCTTGATTCGGCAAAGCAACTATTTGCAGTTTTTGGGTTTTCTTATTATAACCCAACCAACCCCAGCCGGAACCTTGCACCGCTACAGTTAAGGCAGACATTTCTTTCTTAAACTGATCCAAACCTTTAAATTGGTCTTCAATAGCTTTTTTTAAATCTGCTGAAGGCTGAGACTTTTCGGGGCTAAGGTTTTGCCAGAATATCGAGTGGTTAATGTGACCACCACCATTGAAACGCAATGCGGGTGCCAAACTTATAATTTTGCTAATATCATTTTTGCTTTTAGCCTCAGCTAGCTGTTCTTCGGCAGCATTTAAATTGTTGACGTAGGTCTGGTGATGTTTGGTGTGATGCAATTCCATAATTTCACGACAGACAATGGGTTCTAAGGCGGCGTAGTCGTAAGGCATTTGGGGTAGAGTATGCTTTCCACGCCCGACAGTTCTAAAAATTATTGTACATATTTGTAAATGCATGTTTGAAAATATATGTACTTAGTTTTGTTAAGCTGTTTTTATGTAATCATAGTAATTTTTATTGTTTAATAATTTGTTTAACTTACCTTACTGCATTGCGGACATTACGGCTGAGGGCAAACATTTTGAAGTTTATTTTTATTTTACACCGGTAGTTGAACTGCTTGCAAGAATCTTTAAATAATTATTTCTTATCTCTAAAAAATTTAGAGAATTCTTTCTTTCTTTCTTTACTTACCGATTCTGTTCTGGGGGTAAATTCGCACTCTAAAAAAACAATTTGGTTTATTTTTTTGCTCACACAATTGAAAAAGAAAATGTCAAAATTGTGTACGACAGGCGTTTTTACACAATTGGACAAGTGGTGGATTGATACGTTGGGGTTGGTTGGCAATACTTTTCAAAATAACGGTCATGCATAACTAAAAAAAGATATTGACATTTAAAAAATGTTATTGATTTATTAACCTAATTAAAATAAAATATGTAAAATCAATTACAAAATTATCAAAAAACGACCTCGAGTTAAAATAACAAAATAAATTTAAAAATCTTATTGAAAGAAACTCTTTTAAACAAAATTTAAATATCCTATAAAATAATCAATTGCAAAGTTAGTAGAAAGAGTATAATTCTAAAATTTAAAAAAGATGTAAAAAAAATCTGGAGGCAAATTGCAACATTCGTTCGATATGGAAAAAAAAGTTTTCATACAAAATTTTAATTGTGTGTGTAAGGAAATTTCGATCGATATTGAATGGCGTGATTTGCCACCCCCTCCCCCCCCCCGCAATGTAAATAAAAGGATGTACATACATATGTACATATGTACTCGTACATGCATGTATGTATGTATGTATTTATGTATGCCGTTAATTCAACTGTAAGTTCACTTTAGAGAAGAAGATCTAATTTCATTGATCTTTAAATTTACATTAGTATGTAATTTATGCGTTTACATACATACATATGTATATACCGTACATGTAAAAATAACAATTTGCTGAAATACGAGTATAACATCGTATTGGTAAACCACTGGCATTGATCTAATGAGGCAGAAGTTAGAAAAACAATGAAAAGAAAAACTAAAACACATCGTTTGCTGATCAATGAAGGAAAAACTAATGTGAACGGTCAATAAATAATAAACACGAGCCCAATACGCTTAATGTCAATGACAAACACACGCACACGCGTTATTACAATATAGAACTAATTAAATGGAATTGCTTGCACCAGCTGTTTTTTTGACTAATAGATAACGTTCGCGGCCATAAACGATATACATACGCACATATCGTGCCATAACCGCCAAAATAGCTTAAGCGACATAATTGTCGAACCTCATTTTTTGACCAAAATCGATTATTAGCGATCGTAAATAGTCGATTTTCGTCAAGAAAAAAACGAAGTCCAAAAAATGTGTCGCTTAAGCTATTTTAGCGGTTATGGCTCGATATGTAAGTCCCGAAGAGAAGAAAAAAACTTGAAAATGTAACGACAATTATGACACTCAAATTGATAATAAGAGTATGATGGATTTATTTTTAATAACAACTTATGTGATAATGTAAAATAAAATCATGTATGAAGGACACACAGTTTTCAATAGTAACTTTGCATAATATAGAAGGTCATTTTATGATATCCAAAAGACACATACATACGTACATAAAATATTAACGGCCTAGCCCACGATGTCACTAGAAATCGTTCGATCAACAACTTGTATTGCAAACAACAATAACTTTAGAAATCGAACGATTTCTCGTGACATCGTGGGCCAGGATTTGTTGTTGTTTGCAATACAAGTTGTCAATCGGACGATTTCTCGTGACATCGAGGCCCAGGCCGCAAATCTTTTTAAAATACTAGTATTAATAATCCCATAAATTCCTACTGGTGCACAGAGGAGTATTTGATCCAAAAAGCTGGCCAAAAAGGCAAAAATGAATTTAAGGAAATCTTAAAAACTAACAGTCGTATTTATAAAACTTATTAAGTATTTATAAAATGTTTTTAAAATAAATTTTCATACATACATACCTATATGTAAAGTTTTTCTTAAAAACCTTTATAAAGCCTTAATAAGTTTTATAAATAATGGTGTAAGTAAACAGATTTGATACACAACAAAATCTTACATCATATTGTAAATTTTGAAGACTTTAAGTTGTGATTTGTAGCTCTGAGATACTGCCAGTCAGGAAAGTGAAAAAACTAAATGAGTTTTTAATGTCTTTTTTTCGGTTTCAACATATTTATATGATATTTTTTTGTGGCTAAACGAATGAAGATATTATATATATTATATATTATCCCCCATATGCATAAAAAAAAAATAAAATTAATTTAAAATCCATTTTAATAAAATTTTGTATGAAAAATTTTAAATAAAATACATTTCAAATTCACTTTAAATTTTATGAATATGGGGGTATATATACATAAATATAAAAAAATTTATAGACGACTTTAATATCTGTTTCTCTAAAGGTGAAGTTACATAACACGCGTTAGTGCGCGTGCCAACTGTAGGCATCTGTCAAAACAAGTTGAAATAGTGTTTTTGCATACGACAAGTTACATACCAAACTCTTTGACGCGTTTGCGGCAGAAAGTTGGTTAACTTTCAACTTTTTAACGCGTTTTGATGTTTTGACAACTAATCGGCTGACAATAAAAGAGAAATTTTTTTTAAAAATTAGAATCATGAAGGAAAATCTTAATAAAGATTTTGAAAACTATACAGTATTGCACAAAAAAGGATTTGAAAATGTTCCAAGATCATTTTTCAATGTAAAAATGAATAAAAAAGCTGAAAGAAAAGGCGTTTGTAACGCGTGTTGTGTAAGTTGCCATTTTTCATGCGGTAAAGTTTTCAAGCGCACGATATTCGTCGACGAACAAACGCGTGTTATGTATTTCTACCTTAACTTTCTGTAATTTTATCACGAGTTACTTGAAATAATACTTTTTTATGATTACCACTGCTGTACATATTTAGAATTTCGTTGATTCGTTTCTACTGAACTAAATTATTAAATAGATATAAAGTTTTATTTTGTTTTTGTTTTCTCAACGTATCTTGACTTTGTTGAATTCGACAGTCAGAATACAATGTAAATGTAACGATCACAATTTAATTCGTTGTCAAGTTGCGTAACAAACAAACAGCATGTGCTCGACGGATGATGAGGTACAAATGTTGCAAGTAATTTGTATCTCATCCATATTTATTGTAAATGGAAGTGGTATGAATTTAATAAATGCACAGAATACATATGTATGTACAAATTATAATATCTTTAAATTGTTCTTGTACTTTGCAACAAAAAAAAATATATAAATTGTACAAAGTACATACATACATACATACATACATACATATGTATATAAATGTATTTTTGTGCGGTTTTGAGTTTAAATGAAATGTGCATGTATTTAAACATTCGATGTTGCACATAATCACGTTAAAGCATCTGCTACTGCAGTTCACGTGTCAATGCGGATTTACAAAATGCTTAACTAGATTTGAGCAATAAAAAATTATAATAAGAATTTTTTGGTAATAATATTTAAAATAAATTGCAGTTCAGTATAGGTAGGTACATATATAAAATAAATTGCAATCACGCTTTGGAAATTGAGCACACACTGACTGCTGCATGATCATTTTGAAACCATTAAACCATTCTAAAGTAAGAACAAGCACAGCACGCTTTAGTCAAGGATTTTACATTTTGAACAAACAAAAATCTTGGTCTGTCATCTAGTCAAGAATTGAGATCGCCCTCGAATTGAAAGTCACAGGAAAAATTTACACAAAGAGTTTCTCCCACCTTATAAAATGTGCGGTTAAAAATCTTTTAAATCGCATTACGATCGAGAATTTTATGGCGAATAATTTAGTAGAATATTGATATTCCCATTTAGGGGTGCGTTTTGCAGTATTCCAAGAGAGAGAGAAATAACAGTTCTTATACCTCCAGTGACCAACTCTCCCAGTACCAAGTCGAATTCATATCAGTTGAACTCAATTCAGCAGCTGATAGTCAGCTGTTAATTTCTCGAGACCACATGCTATCAATTCACCTTGGGACACTAAATTACTTCAATCTCTTGTGCACTATTTGTTCACTTTTAAAGAAATTTAATGGACCAAACTGCAAATATAACTTTGCAACTAAACAAATTTTTTAAAATCTACTCACATATGACAGAGTTAAACTTTTGAATGGGGAAGGGGGGAGAAGAGGGTGTGGAGCCAATTTCTCAACCAATTTTGGGGAAAAAATGATGGGTTCAAACGGCAGGCGAAAAAAATTATTTTGAAAACCGGTTTACAAATGAAAAAGTTATGGGGGGAGGAAGAAAATCTCCCCATTGATTTTCGAAAAAAAAAAAAAATTAGGACCAAACTGCAAGCCAAAGTATTTCAAATAAAAAAGAATTCTAAAGAATTTTAAACTTAAAAAAGAATTCAATTGACAAAGCACGGAGTGGGGAAAAATGTCCCCCTCTGATTTCCGTAAACAAATATGGGACTAAACTGCTTACAAACCGTTTCAAACAAACGGTTGGAAACGACGTATGGCGAAATATCGAAATAAATAATTAAATGAAGAAATAAATAAATATCCAAAATTGACCTCAAGCTTAAAAAAAAGGAGTTTTGCAAATCGCTTTAAAAATGACAGTCATGCATGGAAAAAATTAAGGGACCAAGCTGCAGGTAACGCCTTTCAGGCTAAAAAAGAATTTTGAAAATCGGTTCAAAAATTACAGAGTTATGCATAAGGGGAGCAAATTTCCCCTTACGATATGAAAAAAAATTATGGATCCAAATTTTTTTTAGAGAATTAACATTCAGGCAATGAATGCCTACTATTATTACTAGGTGTTAACTTCTTCAGGTAAGGGATAATGATAGAGAAGACAGGTGGTGAAGGAAGAGATAGAGGAAAGCTTCATTATTTTACAAGTCTGCTTTTTGCAGGTTTTTAATGATACAGAGTTGCAGCGCCTCTGGCGTCAATGAGGTGCATTAAATTTTCAAAGCTGTGTTAAGTAGACATTTTATTGGTTATTTTACTTCGCCGATGATTCTGCTACACAATACCGACGAAGAAGAGCGCTCTGATGTTACATTCGGATTAGTGCAGGCAAACCCTTTAAAAGTAATTTTAAAATCGATGCACAAGTCGTCGGTTACAAAATGCATCTCTGATCTAATAGAAATTATAATTTTATGAAAATTTTCATAAACTTTTGTAAATCGGACATATTTACTTGTCAAAAAATCTGTCACACATATCAAATATTAATCCACACTATCATACTTTTCGAGCACACACGATTTTTTTGACAGATCAAACGACTGTGTATGATAGTGTGTCACAGCCTTTATTAATACATAACATCAACTTTTATTAAAATTTATTTAAGAGCGTAGGAAATAGCGCGTTTTGGCTATAAATAGTTGATAATGCTGTAACTTAGCGCTTTTTAGCGCGTTTTGAGAAGGGGAGTAGCGCGTTTGAGTTATAAATAGTTGGCATCGCTGCCTGTAACTCGATAAAGCTAAAGCTAGATTCGATCGCTGAAGTGCTGAACAAATACAAAATGGAAATTTATTGGTGATATGTAACATAAAACACTAACATTTTGGCGGATTAGATTTTTAAGCCATTGCCTGATTTGAAAATTTAAATACGGGCCAGGTACCTTTAATAAGATGTAAGATGTGCTTAATGATAACATAATAAATGTTAAAAAGAAGCTCCTTATTTGCATGTGTAGAGTACTATTTTTAAACACTGTACATGAATAGCCGAAATATTTAAGAATGTTTTGTTTTACTTTTTTTTTCAAATTCAACGCAAAAAAGACAAAAATTAAACCATATACGGTTTATAAGAATTATTAATGTCTTGACTTTAAAATGATGACTCTTTTTAGAAGGGATTTTTATGTACATACATACATATACAATATACATATGTATGATTGTACTTACATACATATGTGCACATAAATTTTTTTTCGTTTGTTTTTGCAATGTTTATTTGACACTTGACATACATTTAATCTGAAAATGTGTACGAGAACGTGAATTTAAAGTTTTGCTTTTTAATTTGAACAGAACAAAAGATGAAGATGACACTTTTTAAATGGACATATTATGTACATACCCTATAGGAACTCAAACCCATTTGTAAGTAACTTCAAACTGGTTTTTTTATAACCACAACTGGTTGATTAACTGACTTTTTTGCTTGTCGCCGACTCACTATTTTAACATAGGCATGTCATAGGCGGTAGTCAATTGGCCATCTCTGCATGACTTTTAAATTGACTACTAACTACTTATTTTTCAACCAATTTGTAGTTAATTAATATTATAGCCAAAAAAAGATATTTGTATATTTATATTATATATACATATATACATATACATATGTATATATTCATATATATCTATGTAAATATATAAATACATATATGTCTATATAAATATTTATTATTAAATGAGACATTTTTAGATTTAAATGAACTGTAGTGAATTTTAATCAGAAATAATTTCTTAATCAGGCTTGAGTTCAGTAATTTCAATTCTTATTGAATCAAATATTTTTATTAATTAATGTGAGTATCTATTATATTCACTAAAAATAAAAAATTCGTACATACATATATATGTACATAAATATATCCATACATACGAACCGCTCATAGAAAATATTATTGAAATTATTTAGTTTTTTTTTTCAACACAAAAATTTGGCATTTTATTTCATGGCATGCTTCTTTTAATTTTTTTTATTTTCTTTTCATTTACTTATTTTGCTTTTATTTATTTCTTACGTGTGCTTCTATTCAATATGTTTGGTTGATATCTGCATGAGATTTAAACCAATTTGTAGTCACTTGCAATATAATTATTTTATAAGTTAGTGTTTTTTCTCAACTGACTATTCTATTTACTACAGGGTATGTATGTATGTATGTAGTATGTATGTATGTATGTATGTATGTATGTACCTACCCTGTAGTAAATAAAATAATCAGTTGAGAAAAAACACTAACTTATAAATTAACTATTTTGCGAGTGACTACAAATTGGTTTAAATCTCATGCAGATATCAACCAAACATATTGAATAGAATGAAGCACACGTAAGAAATAAATAAAAGCAAAATAAGTAAATGAAAAGAAAATAAAAAAATCAAAAGAAGCATGCCATGAAATCAAATGCCAAATGTTTGTGTTGAAAAAAAAACTAAATTTCAATACTTAATATTTATAGTATTTTCTATGAGCGGTTCGTATGTATGGATATATTTATGTACATATGTATATATGTATGTACGAATTTTTTATTTTTAGTGAATATAATAATAATAAATATTTATATAGACATATGTATATGTATTTATATATTTACATAGATGTATATGAATATATACATATATGTACATGTATAAAATATAATATAAATATTCATATATCTTTTTTTTGCTATAATATTAATTAACTACAAATTGGTTGAAAAATAATTAGTTAGTAGTCAATTTAAAAGTCATGCAGAGATGGCCAATTGACTACCGCCTATGACATGCCTATGTTAAAATAGTGAGTCGGCGACAAGTAAAAAAGTCAATTAATCAACCAGTTGTGGTTATTAAAAAACCAGTTTGAAGTTACTTACAAATGGGTTTGAGTTCCTATAGGGTACAATGTAAAATATACTTCTTGTAAAAGTTGGTTTATTTTTAGTCGTAAAATTAATAAAAAAAAAAATTATTTATTAAATTTGTTAAAACATCATGATAAAATATTTATAGCGTATGAACTAAATGAAAGAGATTTTATTTGACTGTATTACTAGTGGTCAGTAAAAGTAAAGTACCGAGGCGGTTAAATATATTAAGTACTTGAATTTAATTTGATAAAATGTATGTAATATGAAATTAATTAAAAAATTGCCATTAAAATATTTAAGATGTTTCAACTAGTTGTAGTAGGTATACAGTATATAACAAAAAAATAAATATGTGTGACCCCAAATTTAATATTTATATTCCTAGCGGCTTGCGGTCTATCGCTTGTATTGTGAAACCTGCAGGTTAACTTTTCTACATTGTTTATTTAATAATTTATTATGATTTTAACTACCGCAAGGTTGTAGTTTCGAAATTTTTATTTATGGTTTACGCTGAAATCAAAAGGAGGATCAGCTTTAAAGCCTTTCAAAAATTTACAACAATGTTTGATGTATGTACTTATTCAATTGTTGTTGTTCTTGCATAAAACGGATCATTATCATCTCATGTAAACATTTACAAATATTGAATATTAATATGGATGTACGAAGTCGGTCTTAAAAATTGCTTAGATATTTTAATATTGACAATATACATACATATATATATGTATGGGCATTTCCATGGCAAAGTCCACTTTTTTGTCACGTGCGACAGCAAGCACTTAAGCTTGTATTTCAGAAAAATATGACTCGATTTTTCTTAAAATGTTACCTAATGTCGAGGTGCTGACGGACTAAAGAAGTTTTACTACATTAGTTTTCTTTGAGAAAAAAAACAATCATATTTGTTTGGTGTCTGTCGCACGCGACAAAAAGTTGATATTCCTGTGAAAATGAATATATATCTAGTATATAGTACATGGATACCAAGGCGAATTCATATAAGATTATCTTAATTTACCAGCTGACATAACTTCTCTGCTGTCAAATCAAACAAAACGCTAGGAAATATTCTGACAGCAGGAAATTTTACACTAACAAATATACAAGGCGAATACGCAGAGTTGCAAATCGAGACCACCTGGTATCAATTCGCCTTAATGGATACATAACCAAAAAAAAATTCGTTATGTGTTTAACACTTCTGGAAGCTAAAATAATTCTGCCAAAAACATTTTCTAAAAAAATTTATGGGACCAAACTGGAAATAAGTTCTCAAACATTTCAAAAAGGAATCATCTAGATTCTACTTGAATGCCTACGTGTAGAAGGCAGCCACGTAAACCAAAGTTCTCAAACAAAAAAATTTTTAAAATATGTTGTTTAAAAAGAAGTTCGTGAAATGTAAAATTTAACTTTAATGGGTGTGCCTCCGTCCCTTTTTTTAAATGCAAAATTGTTTGTGTTTCAGAGCTTAAGGTGTATGTTAAGTTTTGTAAAAATCGGTAAAGTAGAACCACTTAAAATAAAATATTAAATTTGAAAGGGCGTGAATGTGTGCCCTTTTTTTAAATGCAAGATTGGGTGTTTTTCAGAGCTCAAAGTGTGTGTTGAGTTTCGTAAAAATCGGTTAAGTAGAGTCATGTGAAATATAATAAGTATTAATGGGCGTACCCCGCCCATTTTTTCAACTTTAAAATTGTGCAATTACAAAAACCAAAAGTGTTTGCTAGGTTTCGCAGCAATCAACTAAATAAAATATAATAAAATCAAATTAAAAAAAATTTGGGCCATCGCACAATTTTTTTTTAAATGGCACCAGTCGGAAGCTATACCCTCTAAAAAAAAAGAATATTTACAATCGGTCTAAAATGTACCGAGTTATGAAGTAAGAACGTCAAAAAAAATATAGAGGACTTGCTAACTGTAACTTATGACTGTATTGCAGTGAGCTGACGAAAATTGGTCGATGCCCCGATAGTGGTATACCGGGTTAATATTGACAAATAGTCTTCTGGAGAATAACAGATGACTATTCCAAGCAACCAAAAGAACGATCTTCTGTAAGATCGAAAGAATATTCTTTTAAAAGATTGAAAGTATACTCTTCAGAGAAAAATTAGAGGGCTCTTCTGGCAGTAAAAAAAACATTTCCGAAAGATAAAGAGAAATATAAAGTAATCTCCTGGAAGATACACAAAAGACTCTTCTGGAAGATTCATAAAAAGGTTGTTCTACAAAAAGAACAGCCTTCTGGAACATTCGATGAATAGTATGCGTCTCGGTAAAATGAAAATTGTAAGAAGATCAGTCGACTAAAATTTTAAACATTAAGATTCCAATTTACAATTTAGACTAACCTCACTTAATGGATATTCATCATCTACAATCGTGGATAATACATACATACATATGTACATACATACATTTCATTAGAAGATTCATTATAGTATATACATATATGTATGTAAGTAACAATTGTAAATCATAGAGATCGTTTTTTTTTTTTTGTTTTTTGTCGTGAAGCAGCAAATTAAAGCAAATTTACATTTGAGTTTTGCCCTCTCCAACGTGTTGCAGTGATTTTTGTATCATATTTTCCATTTTCAATGTGATTTTTAAAATGTGTCTGGAGTTTGTGCCAAAAATAGTTTAATAAAAGAAAAATCTTTTCAAAAGTTGTTCTCTTAGGAAATTTGTTAAATTTATTTTTATGTAAATTGTCACTGTTGTTCGTGATCTCATAAATTAGATCTTAAAAATGCAGCAACATTATGGCAAAAATCGAATTTATACCAAAAAAAAAAATTAGCAAAACATCTCCAGTTAAAATGACACAGAAACAACATCTATTCACATGTCTGTGTTTCATCCATATTATTTCATGGAAGCATCAACCAAGCACCTCTTAAAACAATATTGCCACATGTTATTAGTGGATAAAGGTAACATCTTCTAATACATATTTTAATTTTTTTTTTCTTTGCTTGCTCTTGTTATTGTTGTTGCTGTTGTTGGTTTTCTTCACCGACTTTACTTACGGTTGAATTGACGAGGGGGTATTTTTTCTAATGCCTTTTCGACTAGACACATGAGGATTATTTTTGTAGTTCGCATATATGTATTAATGTTAAAGGAAAAGTATGTATGTATGTACATATGTATGTATGTAAGTATGCATGTGTGTATGTATGGAGAGACACTCAAAAAATTAGTTCGTTATATTCACTAGCATACTAATAATTTTTTTTTTGTAGTTTAAGTGCGGAACACTCCTCCGTGGGGGTATTTTTGGCCATTTCTTGAAAACATGCGAAAACTACTCTTAGGACCAGGGTTGTCAGATTTTTTCCGACACAATTCGACAAATTGATTATAAAAATCGCCAAAAGTCGCCAAAATCAATTTTTTGTAGTTTTTCTTAATATATGTAGATTTGATAATAAATTTGTTTTTATATAACAATTTTTTTAAATATAATTTTTTATAAAATCGTCGCATAAAAATTTAGCAGAAAATCGCCAAAAGTAGAAATAAAATCGCCAAAAAATATTTTTGTAAATTTTTCTCATCCAAATTCAAGATGCTTTAATAATTTTAAATTAATATAAGAAAAATCATCAAAATCCAATTGTTTTAACTTCTCCCAGACGAGTTTTGGTAGGATTTATTTTTTAAACTAACAAACTAATTTCCTGAATTACAAAAATGTTTAAGTTCAATTTTGTTAAAAAATATTCATATAAATCGCCAACAAATTTATATATCGCCGAAAAAATCGCCATGTCGCCAAACCAAAAATTTGGACGCCAAACAAGTTGAAAAATCGCCACGTTTGGCGAGAAATCGCCATATCTGACAACCCTGCTTAGGACCATTATTACATTTTGGCGTTAGTTAAAATTTTTTCATTATTTCAAATTAACTTTAACCTACCAGATAGGATAAACTTGCCTTTAAAAGACTTGGTGGTTATTTCCAACGGTTGTGTGGTATGGTGGGAGGCATTGAGGAAGGAGAGTCATAAGAGATTACCTGCTAGGGTCCAAAGAAGTGATTCGTTGGACATCACTGGTACACAGAAGAGCGCATCTCAGGCTGCCTTAGACGTCACCCTTCACCTGCTTCCCATAGAAGACTTTGTTGTGAGATCGGTAACGAGAAGTCTCATTAGACCAGCTACGTCCAAGCCATATGCACAATGTGCAAACTTTTATAAAGAGCTTTTTGTGCTTTCACATCGACGAGAGCGCATCCAGATCTCAGCGACAACATTGCTGTTTAACACAAATGTTAATACCAAAGTATGTGTGTTTGGACGTAGCTGCCTTAGACTCTTAGAGGACAGGACTAAAGGTGCAATCAGACATGACATAACCATAGCCATAGAAAACAGCCGTTCGAACCAAGCAAATGGGCAACACTGTATTTGATAATAGGTGACTCGCCATAACGCCATAGCCATTACCATAGAAACCAATTGAATTTTGGTTTGGTTATGGCTATGGCAATTGGCTATGGCACGTCTAATTGTACTTTAACAAGTCACACAGAAATCTTGGATTCACGGACTCTACGGTCGTCTAACACGCAGGCAATTAATGCCTGCTACTACTACTAGGTTACCTACTTTAGGCAAGGTATAGTGATAGAGAAGTAAGAGATACAGGAAAGTTTCATTCTTTTACAATACGGCTTTTTTTTGCACGTTTTTAATAATGCAGTGTTGCAGCGCCTCTATTTATTATTTAACTTCGTCGATAAGTTTCGCTGCAGGAAATGGAACTGGCACAAGACTAGTCACGTGATCGGTCTTTAAGTGATAGTGACCAGTCCGAGTTCTAACACTTCCTATGAAGCGGACCAGGCACTTTTACATGGGGATGGCCTAGGATAGGGTTAATTGATACTTTATATACACCTTTTGACTTGTCACTGAACTATCTATCCCACAGTGACCTATTCGGTGTAGAATAATATAAATTATTTAAAAATGTCATTCCGACACTTAACTGTAACAATGAAAACTTATAATTTTTGTTTTTATTGTTACAAATTCAATTATAATTTATTTTTGAGCAGATATTTTTTGGCATTCGAACTGACAACCTCGTGCATGACAGGCTTGCACACTACCCACTCGACTACAGAGGCACTCATATTTCAAAAGTATAAACACTTGTTAAACTTCGATTAATATCTAAGTAAAGTTACGGGACTTATTCCAGAGTGACTTGACGGTCCATTTATATCGATTCATTGTCTTTCCCAGCCAAGTCTTTCTTATATATATGTATACTAAACCAAAAAAAAATATTCGTAATACATAATACATGCCCTAGAGGAGTCTTTCTTATATAGACATACTAAGCAAAAAAAAATATTCGTAGTACATATAATATATAATATTCGTAATAGTGCCCTATTGAACTATGGATGAACTAATGGAGAATAAAAGTAAACGAACAAAAATGTGTTCAGGTAACATCTACCCTAAGAAGAAAGAGATATTTGTTCCCAACTTGTTCCTCACCATACACCTTGATCGACGGCTTACATGGAAACACCACATTGACTCTAGCGAACACAAATGAAGCTTAAATGATCAAACAGAATTGCGGCATAAACACATTTTCCATACAAATTGACACAAAAGAGTACACCCAGAAAGCAGTCGAGAGATCGAATCTATTTTATTTTGACAGCGTTTTTTCTTATGTTCTCACCACAGGGTATACGTTCTCACATATAAATTAATATTCTCTCAATAATGCTACCATACTTTCAATAAATTTCATACATTTTGTGAACAAAACTACAAAGAAATATAAGCACAAAAGAAAATGAAACAAAACTTAGAGAGCATTTGAAGTTACTGCCGTAGTTTTTATTATGGGCTTTGTTAATTTGACAGCGATTTTTCCTGAAGTTACGCATTTATTCTGTTTAATCATTTAAATTAAGTCAGATACATTGGGTGATTAACTAGTAGAAATTCAATCCTCAGCCTAGATTGTAAACTTTTAATATACTTTTGAAACCTTTATATGGTGCTACGGAATTCAGTTACGGGTAGCCTGACCACACATCCCGCTATTGAAATTTTCAATCTCTTATTAGATTTTTATTAAAATGTAACTGATACAAATTCAATACAAATATTTTTTAAGTGCAGTTATTGCTTAACTATCAAAATCCCTGTGTGCTTCGTAGTTCAGCTAATTTGTAGAATACAGTTCTCATTATTAACATGTCATGAAGAGTTTTAAAATTACACTGTACAACAAAATAACATTTTTTGACTGTCCTTTAGATAAAATTACGCGGACTATATGGATTTCGATGCTTTAAATTCAAATCTGCTGTCAGTTTTTCTCTATCACGTAGAGATTTTTTTTTATGGGCGTGGCTAATTTTGGCCCCTAAATTAGTCGGCCATACTAATATATTTTACTATAACTCGAAAACCGCTATTTCGATTTTAAAAGATAATAAACCAAAAGACGCGCGATTATTAAAAATATTAATAATCATTTTTTACCTATCTTTTATGGCTTCGGAGTTATTCAGAATTTAAAAGAGAAAAAAAATTTTTTTATGCAAAAATCGCGTAATTTTTTTACATGAAAATTGCAATAAAAAAATCAGAAACTGAAAAGTTTCATATTTTTTACATTTTTCTTAAAACCACATATCCTAGGAATAAAACAAGCTATAAAACGTGAAAATCCAGCAATAAATCTTGATTTTATTCACAATTTAAAGTTCTGTTACCTTCCCGCAATGCCCTTTCAATAGCATTACCAGATGTCAGTGATGGGAAATGAGATTTGCATTTCGGTATCAAAAACAAATTTTTTTAGTACTTTTTTGATCCTGAGAGTACCAAAAATTATAATATATCCTATTTAAATTTTATTAACAAAAAATTATAAGAAATTCATTTACAAAAAAGGGAACACATAGGTACAAATATACAAATAGGTGTAGCCTGGATTAGACTTAATACTGTTGGAACATAAAGCTTGCCCCCGCATTCCATAGCTCGCTAAAGCTAAAGCTAAATTCGACCGCTAAAATGCTAAACAAATAAAAAATTTTAAATTTTTGGCGATGACATAAAGCAATAAAATTTCGGCGAATTACATTTTTAAGCCATTACTTGATTTATCAATACCCGTTTGAAAATTGCATTCGTAGCCGAAAATCGACAAATTGATTTTATGGATTTTTAGCGATAGAGATTTAGCTTTAGCGAGTTACAGAATACGATGGCTGTTGATTTATATTTTGTTTTCATGAAATTTTGGTAAGAGCAAATCCTTTCGACATTTACAGAGGAGTGAGGCATGGATAAAATTCCGTAAGCTACTCTCGATATATCAGGAAACATGTATTCATCTAATGCGTTTTTATATAAGCCAATGCTCTATATTGGTTGTTAATATTTCAAATTATTTTTCTTTTCTTTTTTTTCTTTTCCCTGGGAACATTTTAATTAAAAGTGGTATAATGATATTGGTTTAACAGATAAAATACTTTCAGGGGGAAACTTACTAAACCAACCTAACATTTTATTGTCAAAGTCCACTTTTGCCCTTAGAACTTAATATAAACTTTTTAAAATTTTCTTTAAACTGATTTAAAACAGTTGTTTCAATAGATCAACTTCTGTGCCACATAAAATATCATTGAATGAAATATGGTTTTCGTTGATATTTAATTGTGGTTACTCTTTTCTAAAAGATCTTTACTTATAAAGCTTCGTTCTATTTGTCGAAAAAACAGTTGAATTCTTGGCAAAATATATGCATGCGCGAGTCTTCTGACTGCATTTCTAAGTTGCCCGTGAGAGTATCAAATTTCTTAGGGGAGTACTACGGTACTTTTTCATGTCAAATAGTATCAAAAAAAGTACGATCGTACCAACTTTCCCATCACTGCCAGATGTAAATGTGACTGCATTTAATGCATTACACACATTTTTCCATTTTTAGGTACCTGCTTTAAATTGTGAATAAAATCAAGATTTATTGCTGGATTTTCACGTTTTATAGCTTGTTTTATTCCTAGGATATGTGGTTTTAAGAAAAATGTAAAAAATATGAAACTTTTGAGTTTCTGATTTTTTTATTGCAATTTTCATGTAAAAAAATTACGCGATTTTTGCATAAAAAAAACTTTTTTCTCTTTTAAACTCTGAATAACTCTGAAACCATAAAAGATAGGTAAAAAATGGCCAAAATTAGCCACGCCCATAAAAAAAAATCTCTACGTGATAGAGAAAAACTGACAGCGGATTTGAATTTAACGCATCGAAATCCATTATCTAAAGGCTATTTTGGCTGTTGTACAGTGTTATCAATGCGTTATTTTCTGTCGGAATCGGCGTAATTTCAAGTTTGCGCTTGTATAGATTTATAAGCCTTGACATGAACCTTGTGCTTTAACAGAGATTTATTAGTGTCTTAACAGAGCTGTGTTAAGCTATAATGCATTTCTAAAGGACTTTTCGAGTAAATGAGGCAACCCATACGGAAAAAAGTAATGCTCCTATTTTATTATTGCTCAAGTTTTCAACTTGGCATTTTCTGAAGGATACGCACTTTTCGAAGTCAATGCTGTCGAATAATATTGGTCATAGATTAATGTCCAAGTGGTCCTCTATAAACGTGCATACTCAGAATTTCTTGAAGTTAGAGTTTTCAGTAGTTCTTCAAAAAACTTTAAATTTGCCCTACCTGTATTAACATTTTCTAATGTTAGAAACTGTGAAAACTTTGTATCTTAAGTATATACGAGACTGTATATGTGCATATTACCCATCCCGCTTTCTAAAAGATATTTATTTTTAAATCCCAGTTTTTGATGGAGCATGTCCCGCTTTCAGCTTCCAATGTAGAGAAAATCCAAAGAAAAAAAACATATATTTATATTATTTGATTGGTCCTGGACTCAGCAACAATACTAGAACGAGTCCCAATAACTAGAACGAGTCTGTTGAAGCTTTTTAGCTTTTAAGATGTTTAGTAATTCTCAATTACTTTATGGTCAATTTTATATAATTCCAGTTATTTTTCAAGAATTTGGTTGGAAATTTTCCGATAAATGCAGCGTATAGAAACCCTTTTTGCTATTCTAGTAATTATACTAGTAGCTTTTAGACAATTATAGCCTACTCTCCTGCAGGGAATATTCTCTTCAGGCATGAGTATCATTTTTGACTGAAAAAAGGGTTCGAGAAGTTGTTGGTTTATGCAACTTTAAATGAATTAGAAGAGAGCATTGTGCGAAAGATTGCCGAGTTTAAAATAATTTAAAGGGGGGGGGGGGGAGGGGAATACTGAATCGATTTTTCGAAATATTTTTCTTTAACAGGTTCTACACTAATGTTTAACATGTATGACTTAACAATTGTTTGGAGTGTATGCCATAACATTAACCGTGTTTGTTTGTTTAGTAAGTCGTCTTCAAAAACGTTGTTTGTCACTGTTTTGACATTATTTGAATTTAAAAGTGTTGAATGTTTTACTTTTTTATTGTTCCATGTGCTAAAACTGAAATGGATGATGATAATGGCGATGATTCTGTGGTTCATTCGTTGTTCAATATTTATTTATTTTTTGGTAACCCATTGTTGTTAAAAAAAATAAAAGAAATATAAATTTTATTTTCATTAGATATTTTTTTTTTTGCCAGCTTTGTTTGGAGTGTTACTTATTGAAAATGTTTATTGTTAACAAATTATTTGATAATTATCACACAATGCAATAAAATTACATTAAAGATTAACAAATTGATTTTATCCAGCACCACAAACAAAAATCATGACATGAGTTTTGTTTAATTTTAATTTTATACACCAACCAAAAAGCTTAAATTAAAAACCAACAAAATTTAAAATCAATTTCAAAACCGCATTGGCAATAAAAAGTACTTTTAAGTGTTTTTTTTTATTTTTAATAGGAAATGTTTATTTTAAATACAAAAAATAAAATAAAAAATACAATACTCGTAGTTATTTTATGAGAATTTTTATTTTATTCCTTTTTGTTACTTTCAATTTTTGTATTTGTACGATTTTGCAACCATAATTTATTTAAGTCTTTTGCCATCTCCCAAAGACAAAAGAAATTAACCACATAAATCGTAATACAAACGACACAAATATTCCCCAAAATATAAAGTAAATATGCCAAATATATGGACATAAGATTCGATAAAATACAAAATATGATTTGGTATTTTACAAGGTCACGGCGTTCGGAGAAGGCTGGAAGGAAAAAAACGGAAAATGTAGAAAATTTTTTAATTTTATTTTGAGATTTTTTTTTTACACAAACGTTAACAGCTAAAATGTATTATTTAATTCGTGTATAATAATTTTTTTTTATATCATGATTTATAATCAAAGCGTAATATGCTGCCCTTACCCACAGTCTAGACTGGCAATAAATATGTTGGCAATATAGCAATAACGCCTGCAGAATAACGGAACAATATTGCAAATTGCTTTACTTATGTTACATGGCGTCTATACCTGATATTAACTCTGATATAATATGAGAGAGAACGTCGGCAGAATAAGGAGAAAAATATACATATTTATATTAATATTAATATCTATGTGGGGGAAAACGTACTATTGAAAATATCATAATATTTCATAATTACAGTACAGTAAACATCTCCGTTTATTGTAATAGTAAAGCAAGCCACAGACCTTGCGACTGTTGGTACAACATGAGCAAGTTGTGTATAAGATTGTAAAGTGTGTGGGGTCGTCGGATGAAGTTGTGTATCGGTTGCACGAAAGATTGAAAACATTTGATTTTTTTGGCAAGTTGTATAGACAGGTTGTAAAATTTAGTAGTTTGTTGTACAACTTCATTTCATTTTGTTCTTATTTTCGTTGTGGTCATATGCAAAACATCGCGCTCGAATTCAAATTTGCGTATAAAATGGAGAATTCAACAGAAATAAGTGATTTTATATACATAATTGTATAAGAGTTTGCGCGGAATAATTGCTTTTGTATATGCATCGGAACTTTTGACAAAAGGTCATTGTATACTTCGTCTGACACCCATGTGTAATTTTTATAGTCCATTGGGTCACTTTCTTTTAATATTTCCAAAAGTTTGTTATTAGAGTACGTTTTTTTTATATAAATCACTCCTTTAACCAAATTCTTGTTTTCTGTCATTTTTTACGTTCTTCTTCTTATTTTGTCACCAAAAAAACCATCCATTACAATACGCGACATAACACCTGATGTCATGTTTACTCCATGAAAAAATTAAAAAACGAAGTTGTGCTCTAATGTTGTACACGTTGTTGTAAAGTTTGTGGGCAAAACACACAACTTGTTAATCCAACGTGTTGGCTTGCATAGTGTGTGTTTCATTTCTTTAATACATCGTGTATAATTAAAATATTTTAGCATTATTTGTATCAAAAAATATTAATTTTCAATTTAATACACAAAATTCTCTTCACGTATTTATGTATGTGTGCGTTTTTTGACACTTGATATCATAATATTGTTTTCTAAATATATATTATGAAAACAATGTTATAATATCTGATATAATATACTACGTTTATACGCGCACTATTTGCAAATAAAAATATTTGCAAATAAATTAACTCACTGTTTATACAGCATAGTAAAAGTACACAAACTTGGTAGCACTTCTATAGAAAACTTACTTATGTTGACAAAAAATAGTGTAAATGTACAAAATATCAAATAATTGTTTGTTTTAATCGTCATTATTTGCTTCTATCCATATTTTTTGTTGCAATATTTATCCATTTATTGTCTTTTGTTATCAAACATTTGTAAGCGTGGCAACCTCAAGCATTTTATTTGCAAATAGTGCGTTAATCGTGAATAGTTTTCTGAATTAGTAAGTCGCAATAAAAACAATAATATGGCAACAATTTACTGTTTTATTTGCAAATAAGCCCTGCGTATAAACGTAGTAATAGTAATGTAATACTAATATTGCAGTCCACACGTAACCCTACGTCTACACCTGATATATTTTTATCATGACACATGTCAAATTCCATATAGAAAAAAGAGCTAACATGAAAAAAAAATATTTTTCAATATAAAGTTTGACTTTTGTTATGATAAAAATATATGTATCAGGTGTAGATGCAGGGTAATATGATTCTCTCTGCTATGAAATTTGACGTTTGTTGATAGAAATATATTTGATATTATATCGGGTATAGACGCTATGTTAAGGGTATGGGAAATCGTGTACTCTTGTGGGGAGGTCCTGATCTACCTAAATTTACACACCCTTGCTCATATTGGAACTTTTTGCCAAATCCTACCTTACCTACCTCCAGGCTTGCTTTATGGCTGTGTGGCTATTCTAAGATACATATGTGTATGATCATGTCCATGGCTTCTCCTCTATGCTCTATTTTTACATAAAATTATTTATACTCAAACCCTGCAATATTTTTATGACAAAATCAGGTTTGCCAGAGATCTCTAAGAGGGAAAAAGATCATTATTCCGTGCCATCGCTACCTTGTGTCGGAATGGCAATTCTTTCTGTATGCATCACGTCTTTGAAATCTTCTTCCAAAAGCCCAACAAGTCAATAGCAACGCAACTAGTAGTTTTAAAAAATTTTTATTTATAAATTTTTCTTGATTTTGGTTGGTTGTTAGTAATTCTATTTTTGCCTTAAAATTTATTTATCTTTTTTAACTAATTTTTGCAATTAATTTTTCTTCTTTTTAACCCCCGACCAAAAAAGGAGTGTTATAAGTTTGTAAGTAGTGTGTGTCTGTGTGTCTGTACGAGTCCACGTACAGACCAAACGGCTGGACCGGTTTTGATTTAGTTTTTTCTGTTTGAAATGTGACTTGAAGGTGCTTAATTAGGTTTTAAGAAAAACGGTCCAACCGTTTAGAAGATATCACATCTTTTCTAGATATATTCGGGTGTTTTTAAAATTTTCAAGTTTTGTTATTTAAATTGTTTTTTTTTTATTTTTTTTTAATTTAATTAAATAAACAAATGGGGGGGTAAACATTACTTGGTCAACAGAAGGGAATCACAATGGACCCAATTGGGTCTCCGAGTGGAGGTGCGGTGTAGCACCACCCTTCCTAACCTAACCTCTAACCTAACCTTAATTAAATTTTCTATTGTTGAAAGTTTCATACTTTGTATTCTTATGAATTGAATAGGCTAAAGTTCGTAACGCTTTTTAAGCCAAATTACATGTGATAATTATTAATGAACAAATAACATCAAAGTTAGTTGTAAATATTCTGACAACAACACATAGTTGAACGGAACAGCCAGCCGTTTTCGAAGGCCACTAAACCTTCCTCATCAGCGTTCTTCTGTGTTTTGGTCCACAGTGTGTGGTGTCAGTTGGTGTAGATGTCTGCCCTATATACATAACTTTATTGCAAATGGAATATGTGAATTGGTTTGATTCATTGCATTTTTCAATTTGCTCATATATATGTTAGGTAATGAAGGCTGAAAATTTACCATCTTCCATATATATTACAACAGTCTTACCATTGTCGTTTGTTCCTTACTAACTATGCACATGTTTGTTAATTTGCTTATTTTTGTTCTACTTAAGACAAACTTTTTTGGTTTGTTACTATTAAGTATATTTTTATTTTTGATTTTTGCCACAAGCCAATGACTACTAATTTTAGTTAATTATTATTTTTCGAACTGTATTTGTTTCTATATTCTTATGAATTGAATAGGCTAAAGTTCGTAACGCTTTTTAAGCCAAATTACATGTGATAATTATTAATGAACAAATAACATCAAAGTTAGTTGTAAATATTCTGACAACAACACATACTTTGTATTTGTTATTATTTATCGTATCTTTTTGCCTGTTTTCTCCATATATCATTCTATGTTAAATGTAATTAATGATTGAACTATGCTTTTCTGTACTTTAAATATAAGAATAATCTTGTTGTACAGGAAATGGATTAGTTAATTAATTAAAATAAATAATATGGAAAAAGTCAACAGGGACCATCCCTGTTGACTTTTTCTTACACCGAAAGAATTTTGCTTCATAAGTCCAATGAAACAATTTCATTAAAATTTTTTCACAAATCTAACGATAATTTCACAAATCCAATGAAAGTTTCATGGATATTGTGAAAGAATTTCATTGGAATTGCTTCGTTGGTATTTTGATTTCGTAAGAATATTTTATTGGATTTATGACAACAATGTTTTCTAATTATTAAGAAACCCCTTTATATTTAAGTTATTTCATTCTTTTTATGAAATTATTTTATTGTTTCCATTAAATTATAGCACTGCATTAATTACACTGTTAAATAAATTTGATGAAGTTTTCAATAAAATAGTTTTGACGAAACTGGTTTCATTAATCCAACGAAGCGTGACGTTGGTTGAATTTTAATGAATTTTTCATTAGATTAATGTCGAAATTCTTTCAGTGTAGCAAAAATATAATTAATTCGCTTGTAAATATCTGGTTAATCCAATAATTTTTTATTTTATTAAACTTATTAATATACAAATTATTTTACTACGTCCTAATTTACACTAAGCAAGTCTTATTGCTAAGCTAATTAGCAATAAGACTTGCATACACTATGCTAGGACTAAAAACACTTTTCGAGAGACTACTTTCCTTGTTTTTTTTTATTTATTTTCTCAATTTCACTAATATCATCTAAATGTCAAACGCAGTACAAAAAAATCGAACATAAATTAACACAGAGTTTGATGTTTCATGTTAGCTATAATTGTCAACGAAAAACTGTTGACAATTATTGCCAGCCGTATCCATTGGCAATAGCAATATTTCGACATTTGCTGCAATATGTGTTAATCAATTTATTGCCAGTCTAGACGAAGGATTATAGGTTCGTTTTTAATCTAGGAAAAATATCCATAATTTTTTTATATTTTTAGGAAATATTGAATTTATCACAAATTAAATTTTAATTTTTGAAAAGATTAAAAATTAAATTTTAATTTTTTTAAGCAAAATTAAAAAAAAACAATAGGTACCTATTTGTTTAGAAAAGAAAACAGCTTTGACTTATGATCAGCCAAGCCATATAACTTTTTTACTCCACGTATAAAAATTACATACATACATATGTATGTATAAGCATACTTAAATAGAAATGCATACGTATGTATATTTACTTAACTCACTCTCTTTAAAAATCACTTACTTGTCATCAATAACAGCAAATAATATATAATGCCAAATATACCATTTGGAGGATTCCATTTGTTGCTTTTCTCATCGAAAAACATATTTAAAAAACCAAAACTTTTGCCATATCTAAAATAAAAGTTGATAATTGTGATACTTATGTAAATGCACTGGCGATAATAATGTTATTTAAACTTACGGTGAACTAAAAACAGCTGTGCAACTTAATTTTGGTGCCAAATCACACAAAGCCTTGTAATCCTTATCGATAATTAATTTAAATTCAACATATGTGGCATAAAGCGATAAAACCAAACCCAGAAGGCACCACATACGCAAACTCTTGTTTATTGTCATTTTAATTTATAACCAGATAGATAGAAACTAAACGTAATCTTTAACAAATCAAAGCAAACATTTAAAACAATAATTTTTATTTGTTTTGAAGTTGAAGGAATCTTAACAAGTTTATTCCTCCTGCTGGTTTTAATTACGGCAACTCTTTGAGCAAAATGTTTGCGTTACAAAAAGCCACCACTTTTTTGTTAGAGTTTCCGTAGCTTAAATTTGATTTATGTTTATACAATATGTATGTACATATTGTTAGCTTAATATAGAAAGGCCTTAACTCATAATTTTTTTTTTAAATCGAGCTGTTTGCATTATTCGATACATTAGATGTTGTTCTTTCGAAACATACAAAAGAAAAAGGAATTCAGAAATATAATAAGTTAGGGCCTTTCTATATTAAGCTAACAATATGTACATACATATTGTATAAATATGTGGAATTATGAAAGTTGTGTTTCAGAATATGTTGGCAACTCTTAAGCACATGCGCCTTGAATTTCTTTCATTAAGCAGTACAGTGCGGCAAAATATAATTAAAATTAATTGATAAAATTTTTATTTTAAAAGGAACAAGGAGATTGTCAAAGAGGGATAACGGGACCTTTCAAATTAACACGTATAGACAAGGTCCCTGTCTATACGTGTTAATTTGAAAGGTTATAAGTTATAAGTTATAAGTTATAAGTTTTATTTTAAAAACTATATTCTATATTCCTCAGAAAATAAAAGTTATTTCAAGGAACGTAGGTAGCACTTCTCTTTTTGTTTGTTTTTTTTAGTTAAAAATTTGAAAAATAATCGATTTTTTGCTGTCACTGGTTATATATGTATGTATATGGGCATTTCTCCGACAAATTCCACTTTTTTGTCGCATGCGACAGCAAGCAATTAACCTTGTATTTCTGAACAACGTGACTCAAGTTTTCTTACAATTTTACCTAACGTAGAGCTGCTGACGGCCTACACAAATATATAAAGGAGTAAAAAACAAGTTTCGTTTCCTTTGGAAAAAAAATCAATCATATTTGCTTGGTTTCGCACGCTACAAAAAGTTGACATTCATGTGGAAATGCCCATAATATGATTGATCTTTTAGAATGAGTTATTTTTGAGCAATTTTTATACGCCAGTATTCCTGTTCCTTTTATAAATAAGCTTTTGTTAATGTAAACGCTTTTCTCAATTTTACGACAGACATTAACTACTGAATTTAAAATTTAACAATATTTGTAATGCAATTACATAATAAAAATATTTTTTATAGCTCAAATTTAATGTTTTATTATATTGGCGATATTTGGACTTATTTGGCGATATTCGACAAGTCATTTGGCGGAGAAACTACAAAGAAATCTGACAACACTGTTGACCATGGCTTTCGAAGGAAATTTCCACAGTTTCAGATTTTTTTTTTAAATTTTCTATTATATAGAGCCTCGAATATCATGCCTGACAGAAAATTATCGCATATGATTTTATATGTATGTCTGCAAGACGATTATTAATTTTGGGAATGATAAGCTTTCAAATCGATTCGATTTACCGATTCGATTTACCGGCCGAATGTCTTTGGATCTACTCCGCATAAAATGACAAAAACAAACCACCTGCCTTCTCTATCACTATCCCTTTCCTAAAGAAGATAACACCTTTTAATAGTAGTAGGCATTCACTGCCTGAGTGTTAGTTTTCTTTAAAAAAAAATTACTTTTTATTTTGTCAATTTGTTGTTTTGACACACTGTGCATAACGCAACCAACTAAAGTAACCCACTTGGCCATGTCTTTAAGACATCTTAAGCGATGTGTACACGACAATAGAAAATAGTGGAAGACATATTGACGACAGCTCAAATAAATCGTTAAAGGCCGTGATGCACTATCATACACAGTCGTACGATTCATTCACTGGAAAATCAGATTGAATTCTGTCACACTCCAAAAAAAAAACGCCACACTATTACACAAAAAAGATGCAAAAACATTTAAAATAATTTTTATGTTTAATTATTTTGCATTTCTAAAGAAATTATAACGCAAAATGTAATTTTCAAAATGTATCTCTCTGCCTTTAAATAAACGAAGCGAAATTTTCTGTTTTCTTATCAAAAGCCTTACAAACTGCATCTCTGATCTAATAGAAATTATCATTTTATGAAAATGTTCATAAACTTTTGGAAATCGGACAGACTTGTCTGCGTTTGATTGAAGACAAAACGGACGACTTGTCGTTCAGATTGTCATCAAAAAAGTCAAAAGTGTTTAATTGAGGACAACATGCAAGAAATTGTCACTCAGATTGTTGTGAACGATGATTTCCTTTAAATTGTCGACTAGAAAACTAAATAACAGAGCATAAGTCATACTGGAATCATAGATGACAATGTCGTGCAAGAAAATCTGGCCAACTGGGCAACAACATACATACATATAGTAACGGATGTATATGTACCCACTTGACCTGAGATTCGATAAAAACGAATGCTCACTAAAGTGAAGAAATTTCGAAACAAAATTGTTCGATAAAAATTCAAATGTTCGCTAAAGCTTCGAAATTCAAACGTCTATCGATAGTTTTTCGAATGTGTGATGGTAGCCGAATGGATGTGTGTTAGCCTGTTAGTGTAGAGGCACCAAGTTGGAGCCATGACAGCAGTGTACGTTAAAAAATAAAATAAGAATACACACTAACATATGTGTAATAATTGAACAGAAAAAAAATTTGCCACGATACCCAGCCAACCGGAAATAAACGAATGTTCGCTGTAGCCAACAATTCTCGAAACATTCTCGTTAAAAAAAGTTTAGCAACAAGAAACAAATTTGTTTCTCTCAATTTTTATTTTTTGCATGTACAACAAAAGAGGAATAACGTTTTTTTGCTTTTTAGAAGCAATGAAATCGAACTATTAATGACGTTGTTTATGATTACATAATGATATTGCTAAAGGTTCGCTATTGATTCGTGAGCGAAACATCGAAATCGAAAGATTTGCTGCCACAAACTGAGCAACGAGTGAGCTCTAACAGCAATTTCTCTTTCTGTTTTTTAGTATTTTCTCCGAGAAATGTTTACGCGACATTCGAATGCGATATTATTTACCAATGTTTTGGTTAGCTGGGTAACCTAGTGGATGTGTGCTAGTATGTTAGAATGGAGGTACCATATTCAAAGCCTGCTGCAGCGTGTAAGTTAAGGGTTAAAAAAATTGAATTGAACTAAGTAATTTAAAATAAATAAATTAAAAATTCAAATAACTTTTTACTTTTGCTGCTGCCTTTTTGCGATATCGAAATTAGTTCGATGTTCTCTCACTTTTGATATTGCTAGCGAAACTTCGAGATCGAATGTTTTTTGGGACAAAACTAAGCGACAGGTGAACTTTTTTCCCTTAATTTTTGAGTGTCACTCAATTAATTATTCGAGATACATATATGTACATTCGAAATCGATATCAATAACGAAAGTCTTGGTCAACTGGGTAGATACATATGTTTATTACGTACATATATTTATATTTGCATATATGTATACATACGTATTAATTCTTGCAATATTTCCTAATTTAATGTGACACCTGTTCACAGCAACAAAGAATCCTTTAATATAAACAAAATAGACAAATTACACGGTGTTACAGTGAAACAAAAAATAGTTGTAAAAGGACCTAACGTACCGTACTTTTGTGGACCAAATACTTTGAAAGGAAGTAACTTTTTACAAAGCACTATTTAACCAAAAGCCGAAATAGAAACAACTATTGATAGTTTATCATCACTAAAATGTTTTGTGTCACTTTTGCCATTTTAACATGAACATTTGAAAGGAAGCGGAAGTTACGCCTACAAAATTCGAAATAAAACGATACTTTTACCTTTTTGTTCTCAACTTCCTCACTTCAGCGCGCCTAATTATTTCTGCCCTACAGTTTCATTACCCAATATTGTAATAAATTCCATAAAATGAAACGCAATAAGGCAATTAAAATTAAAAATAACACAAATTGAAATATCAAAAAAAATAAATAAAATAAAATTAATGCAATGGCAAAAGCGCCCAAGAAAAAAACCTACGTAAAAAGTGTGTATGCCAGAGTTTATTGTGTATGAAATGAATATGCAACTTTTAATATTTTATTTATTTGGGTTTTGCATTACACTTATTTTTTTAAGATTTCACGATTTTTAAGTTATGCATTTGCAAAACAATCTCCCAAATTTAACAATAATAACTAAAAATAAAATATATATTTTTACCTATAATGAAGAAAAACTGAAACAAAATTAAATTGAATAGAATAGATACATTTCCAGCAGCTCCTACGGAGACTAAAGAGACCCCCCTCCCCTACAAAAAAAAATTTAAAAATATATATGTATGTATTTATAAAATAATACAAGTATTACACACATCTACGCTAAAAAATTGTTACTACAGCAAGACATTAAAATTAAGAAGACGATGAGGTAAAAAAAAAACAAACAAACAACAACAAGAACAGAAGCAGCCAAAGTTTTTTTTATTTTATTTTATTTTCAAGGAAACTTGAAATCACAATGAAAAAGTTTTCCGAAACTAAAGATGATTATAAAAGTAACGCTGAGCAGACAATCACTTAACCCCTTGTGGACCAAGGCATGACATCGTTGAAAAAGTTTAATTTTTTTTATGAAATATTGAAACTAAGTTCTTTAGAAAGCTATTTAGAAAATTTAAAATTTTTGGAGGACCTGCTAGGCCCCTAGATGGACCTGGTACTTTTAAGTACCGTCGGGTCAGCGTGAGTCAAAAGTAAAAATAAAGTCCCAATGATTTTTTAAAAGTTTTATTTATATTTTCAATACTTTAGTGAATAGTTAGGTTATAAACTTATTCCATGATACTTAACGAAACAATTTTTTTTGTCATTACAACATAAATAAACACCACAATGAGAACATTTAGAATAGGGCTTCGATTGAATTTTGTTTATACTGCAAAGTTCGCACCTTCCTCGAGTTTCCACAAAAGTTGGCCAATGTGTTCCTAGATTTCCTAATCGTACATCCTTTGAAACTGATTCCGATTTACCTCGGCGTTTTTTACAACTTGGAACATATTGTTCATCTGTGGACGTCGCTTTCAAACTTTTACGGCTTATGGTAGGATTTTTCTGTGCCAACAACCAAATAGCTACAGAGCGTCTGAACTCCAAAAGAGTTATTTTTTCAGAGGACTGACAATATATTATATAAGAGTTAATAAATGCCATTTCTAATAGACCCCAAAAAATTCTGTGCCACCATTTCTTCGATTTACGATCAAGGCCGTAGGCACTTCGTAATTGATCAGCGTGATCAACGCCACCCATAAACGAGTTGTAGTCCCTTATAATCGTTGGGCAGTTTATATCGTTCAAATTGCCATTGCGGTCTCTCCTAGAAACAGTTGTTTGCTCAGTTCCGTGAAAGTTTGATGCCAAGAATATTGGTTTGTTGTCCATCCACTTGAAGAAGCTTATGCCTGTACATGACACTCTAGAATCCCAATCACCTCTAATCATTTTCTTGTCAATATTTAAATTTTTAGGAGTTCCTTTTCTATTTTGGCGTATTGTTCCACATGCTAATGTTCCTTTTGTTTTCAATTTTTCTAGAAGCCGGACTGAAGTAAAATAATTATCGAAAAAAACGATTTTGTTTTTTCCCCACTCATTTTCAGTCATTGATAAAACAACTCGTTCTCCAAGACCAAAGTCAGAATATTTTTTTTCTAAAGCTTCGTCTTTACCCTGATAAATTGAAAACTTTTTTATATAGCCTTTCTGGTCAGCAAGGCACCACACTTTATAGCCTCTTTTAATTGGCTTCATTGGGCAATACTGCTTCATTGCATTTCGACCTTTGAAAAGTATCATTGACTCATCAACGGAAAGTTGTCTTGTGCCATGATAAAACTGTTGGAAGCTATGATTCATCCCATCAATCATGGGTCGAAGTTTGAAGAGGCGGTCTTTATTGTCTTGCGGAATTTTGGAATTGTCGCTAACGTGCAAGTTGCTCAATATTTCATCGAACCTATTTCTGCTCATTGTTTTCCCAATTATAGGCAGACAAAAATCATCACTTGTGTTCCAATAGTTTTTCCAACTCGGAAGCTTGTGATAGCCCATGAAAAAGTTTATGCCTAAAAACGATTGAAACTCGTTTTTTTTTTAATTTAAATTTTTGGCCCGCTGGGTGGCATACAAATTTGACTGAAATATTATATTTTCAGTTATGTTTTCAATAACTAAAAGAAAATATTCCGTAGGGGTGTTACAATTTTCAAATATTCCTTCCACAGGTCCGTCCGGTAGGAAGAATTCAGAAATAATTGTTTCATGGGATTTCGATTTCCATCGGCGATTGGGCTCGACATTTTGCTTCCCGCTGCTACTAGGCATTATATGAAGTATTTTGTCATCATTCTCAGAATGACTTTCATTTTCCATTAGGTCATTGTTGCCTGAAATATCTTCATCTAATAATTCCTCTAAGTACTCCTTCAATGTGTCATCACCCGGGTCATTTTCGTCATCAATCTCAATATCAGTGTCCTCGTTGTTGTCAACTGGAATTGATTCCAGAATAGTCAGAATTTCATCTGTACCAAGACGTTTACCACGAATTCCAGCCATAATCCTATTAGTGTCATACAATAAAAATGTGCTGTAAAAGTAAGAAAAACTAGCACACGCAGCCCAACGGTACTTACCAGTCCTCTTTAATTATTTCTAAAACAAAAGTCAACTAACAACTTTTCTATATATAAAAAGAACTTTATGTGCACAAAACTAATTATTCTTCAATAAAAACACACTTTTGGAGTAAAAAGAGCTATAATATGCTTAGTTTTGGTAATTGAAAACTCTCTCACAAAAGCTCACGTGTACAGCAGAAACACATTTCAATTTACCGTTATTCTGAATATTCGAGGTTGCCAATACGCAAAAAAATATTATTATTTCAAAGGTTATAGTGTACTTGGAAGTACCTTTGGGTAATAAGAATAAAAACAGTTTTCTTTTTCATTTTGTAAGCTCATTAGTGTTATGGTACTTATCAGTACCGTCGGTCGACAAAGGGTTAAAATCAACACTATAAATAAGTTGCAGTCGCAGCAAAAAGTAGGCGGTCACTTGATTTTAAACCGTTTCGATATACAAATTTCAATCTCCATAAGAAGTTACTAATTCAGTCATGAGTTCCTTAAGGAAGGAGGTTGTTTTTATTGTTATGCTTGGCCTATTAAAATATTTCTTTTGTTTTGTATAGTTTTCCTTAAACTATCAGGCCTTATAGAAATAAGTTGTATTTTTAGTTCCGATTTTAAAAGTTCTCTCTTATTTGGAGAGATTTCATTTTGCTATTACCGGCCATACACTACACAAGTTCAGTGCTCAAGTCTGGCACTGCGTAAACTAAGCTTGTGACTAGGGATGGGCAAAAAATATCGATATATCGATATTTGAGAAAAAAATATCGATATACATATATCGCCGATATTTCAAAAACCTATATATCGATACATCGATTCTTATTAACGAGTATCGGGTTTCGATACTTTTAAGAGCTATAGTCGTTTTTTAACTGTACGACATTGACATTACTACTAGTGATGCGAAGAAAAAAAAGAGAAATTTCATAATAACATCCCAGGCGAATTTATAAGGCGACCCAACTAAGGCAGGTAACTTTTTGGATTGTGTGGGTATAAGCCTAAAGGCAGAATTTGTTTTTACTTTCTGTTCTGTTACGAATCAGCTGACTCTTTTTGGTTTATAAAAATCATATACATATAAGGCATAAGTTTTTCTCTCCTTAATTCTGTTATGTTGCGTACACATTCCTCGATGCATGTCGTTATTCACTTTATGAATGCGATGGTAGAACTATAGCTAAAACTTTACAACAATTAAGCCCGGCAAGTAAAATTGTATTATTTTTTTACATGTGTTTATAAACGTTAAAAACCGAAAAGTTGTTCCCACTTTCCCGGGAAATGAAAAAGTCCGGCAAAAGAAAAACTCTAATAACAATGGACGATGCAAAACTCATCACTTTAGTGGAAAACTATGACCATTCTGGTCCGAAACAGCTGATAATTTATTACAGAAAAAGTAACTTTTAAAATTTAGAGACAGAACGGCACAGCACAGAGCAGCAACAGAAAGTAAAGAGTAATGAAGTCTTAAGGAGCTACAGTAGGTTACGTATTACTTAACATACATAAATAGTTCTTTTGTATTAAATTTCTTAAAGTAAGTAATTGTGCATTCGAAATTAATGCAGCAAAAGATATCGATATATCGAAATATCGATGTTTTCAAAAACTATATATCGATACTGTTCAAAAATATCGATACGATATATATCGATACATTTTCTTCATTTGCCCATCCCTACTTGTGACACACACTATACAAGTAAACTGTGCATTTTTTATTTTAATTCGCCATAATGCTGCTGATTATTTGTACAATTCTAGGAACTCTGTCCAGAATATTTGTTCTGCGCTCATTTCTTGTTATAAACTCTTAAAAAATCACGAAACAACTGATCGTTTGCAACATACACTACACAAGTTCAGTGTACAGTTTTCAAACTTTAGCAAATATCAAAATAATTTTGATATTTACACAGTTCACTGCGTAAATAGCGCAACCACCCCCATACACTACACAAACGCACTGTACAGTGCCAGACTTGTGCAGTGAACTTGTATACTGTATGGCCGGCATAAGTAGAAAAAACGAGCCTTTTTAGCGAAAGAAATCATCTACGGCCTTATGTATAAGAAAAAACTGGCATGAAGTTAGCATAAGTGACGACATTGAACTAGGTGCTAACGAGTTCCCCGGCACATAATGTAGTTTTAACCCACTTTTAAATCCCAGCGTGATTTTTAATGTAAAATTGTATGGCATAAGTAGCAATTTTGCCCCTTACGCTAACTTCTTGCTAGTTTTTGCTTATACATAAGACCGCTAATGTTTATTTAATTGTAAAGAACAGGGTATGACAGGTTTTGACACTGAATCGCTTGTAGCACCAACTTTTTTCGATGAAATTATCCATTATTAATTCGCACATTCGCGGCTTCATGTTCTCTTGAGCTCTTGAATTGATTGTAGGCCACTGGCATGGATCTTATCTTTCACGAAGCCTCAAAGAAAAGAGTCTAAAGGTTTTAAATCACAAGATCTCGATGGCCAATTGTGATCGCTCCTTAAAGAAATTACTCGGTGGAAACTTTTTACACTAAAAAGCGATGGTGTCGTTGGAGCAGCACTCCAGGTGATACATAAAATAATGTTTTATTTAATTGAAACTACATAAATTGTTTTTAACTTTTGATGGCTATTCTTTTTGAGACGATTGAATTTTTTTTAGAAAAGTCTTATCGTAGGACCACTTTGTACCTTTCAAACTAACTGCCTGGCTCACGATGTCAAAAGAAAATTTCTAGTCAACATCGTGAGCCAGGCAGTAAATCAATTTTATGTCGCCTGTATACCCCCGCTATATTCGTAATAATATTTCTTAATCTCTCTGTTCAACAAAAAAATAAATTAATATTGAGTGCACCTGGACTTCAACTTTTTGCACGTACTGTACTATGCCTCACAATGAAGAAGTTCTTGCACGAAGGGTTATAAAGTTGATAATCATCGCCAAACATCACTTTGAAGATGATCAATTTTGATAGTAGTACTCGTATTTACGACTATGACTCTATACTTATATCTATGATCAGCAAAACAAACAAAACAAAAAACAGCACATATGTGAAGTTGTGAATAAGAGCAATAAGAACAACAATAACAGAAGCAACAACAGCAACAACAACAACAGCAGATGTACATACATATGAATATTTGAATGAACAACACGATGCATATGACAGCAACAAAAAAACAACAATAAAGATGCTGAAGATGCTTTTAAAAAATTAAGTACGAGAAGTACGAGTGGAAAAACAAATATTGAGGCAGAATGCATCATGCATGCGACGAGTGAGCATGCATTAGTTTAATGTACCTTTTGAATGATTTTTTTCGATTTCACGTTGTAGATACATACTCGTAGATAGATAGATGGTTGGCTGGCTAAATGAATGAAGTAGTCGATTTTTCAATTCAATTGAAACACACAGAACTTTAAAGGAATATTTTATACCTATTTGCAGCAAATTAAAAAAAAAACAGCAATGACTATCTAAGTACCTTATACATTTTTTTGTGTAATTTCAGACATTGTTAAAAAGTATTGAGTTTCAATTGAGACTACCAGCGCAAAACTATTGAATTAATTAATTTCTCGTATTTCTTTCAAATACGATTTTTCAGCTCCATCTTCTTTTGAATACTATATACATATTACTATACCTTTGTATTTGATAGAACATCAACCAACGAAAATATTTGAGCTCATGACAGGGCACATACACATAAGCCAAAATATGCATGTGCTCATATGAATTAAAAAAACGAACACCATGTACTTAGTCCCTCAATACCTCTAAGGTGGTGGATAATGTCCGGTAAGGTGTCATTCCTAAAATGACACCTTACGTAAGCTAGAGTGGCCTGTTAAGACGACGCGCCGGTCAGCTTTCCTAGCTCGGGCTTGTTTAGTTTCAACCGCCCCTTGTTTTGTCTTCTTCCGGGTCACCCCTAAGATCCTTATGCAGGCCATACACTACACAAGTTCAGTGCTCAAGACTAGCACTGCGTAAACTAAGCTTGTGACACACACTACACAAGTAAACTGTGCAGTTTTTAATTTAATGCGCCATAATGCAGGTGATTCTTTGTATAATTCTAGGAACACTGTCCAGAATATTTTTTCTGCGCTCATTTCTTGTTTTGAACTCTTAAAAAATCAGGAGACAACTTAGCGTTTGCAACATACACTACACAAGTTAACTGTAAAGTTTTCAAACTTGAGCAAATATCAAAATCGTTTTGATATTTACTAAGTACACTGCGTACACTGTACAGTGCCAGACTTTTTATTTATTTATTTATTTCAGTCTATGGACAAAAAGTCCTTTCAGACAACGATAACGATATGAAGGTAAAATACTAGGATAAATAACTTATAAAATAGTAAAAGATAAACAAAAAAAAAAATAATAATTAAGGCTAATTTGTATGTATAAACAAAGTTATGAAATTAAACAAAATTCCAAATAAGGTATTATCTTATTACGCTTAGAAGAACAAGTTTAAACTCATTTTTCGCAGTGCTGAATTCTATGTAAGACTTTGATTCTCTTTGTAATTTAAAGTTAATTTCATTGAGAAACGCGAAAGCACGGGTTAATGTGCCATTACGGCCATAATTAGTCCGATGAAAAGGAACATCAAACAACTTAGTTAATCTTAAATTTCTATTAGGTATAAAAAATGGAACAGCATGAAGCAAATCATGACAGTCAACGTAACCATTGATAATATCGTAAACCAGAAGGGCGGATTGGAGTTTTCTACGTCCTTCTAGAGTACGTAAGCCAATAAAAAGGCACTTAGATTCATAAGGAACAGAAGTTAAATATGGCAATGAACGTGTAACAAATTTAATAAAGATGCGTTGAAGTCCCTCAATACGAGAGATAAGATTTGAGACATGAGGATTCCATATAACAGCAGCATATTCCAACTTTGATCTAACAAAGGCCGTATAAATATATTTATGAGTGTAGGGATTAACAAACTCAGAGCAGTTTCTCTTCAGAAAACCGAGCATTTTATACGCTTTAGGAAGAATATACTCAACATGAGCTACAAACGACATAGAACTATCAAAAACAACACCTAAATCGAGTTTTGAATTCGAAATTTTCAAATTAATGCCATTAATGTTAAATATCAGTACTATGGGATTCATGGATCTATGAAATGAAACATGTAAACATTTATTTATATTTAGATGCAAGTAATTAAGTTGGCACCAATTACTTAAATTATTAAGCTCATTTTGAAGAGTGTACATATCACTCATAGAATCACATTTCATGAAAAATTTTAAATCATCAGCATATAACAGATACTTTGACCTAAGAAAGCAGCCACCAATATCATTAATATATAAATTAAATAATAACGGGCCAAGGATACTCCCTTGGGGAACTCCAGACGTTTGACAATACGGCGTGGATTGAAAACCTTCAATATATACTGAGCAAACTCTATTAGATAAGTATGACTTAAGCCATAACAAAAAATTGGAATGGAAGTGATCTTGTGTAGTACATGGCTGGCATTAGTCATATTACGTATCACTATTCCATCGTAATCTATGAAAAAATATGGATTACGCCACTTTTAAAAGACAAACATTTTTAAATTTTACGAACAGACATTTTTTGCCACAATTTTCACACTATCTTTGAAATTGCTGGACAGATTTGATAAAAATAGTATAAACATAGAGCAAAGAAAATTTGTTGAATTTGAAATGAACGAACTAAATATGAATAGAACAAACCGTTCTTTAGTTATGCTAAAGCGCTTTCTCTTTTGATATAACGATATGTCTCTAAAACTAGAGCCAATAAAAAAAAACGGAGTGCAGCATAAATTAAACAGCGTCCCAAATAACCTAAGAAACAAATTTTAGTATAGGACGAAAAAGGTTGGTAGAAATTTATAATGTTACGAATGGTGAGAAACAGGTTGCGTTCGTAAGTACAGTAAAGGTTGAATTAGACATGCCATATCCATCACCAAAACCAAAATTCAATGGATTTATATGGTTGTGGCGAGTCACCAAGTCATCAAGTACACTGTTGCCCATTAGTTTGGTTCGAACAGCTGTTTTGTAAGGTCATGGCACGTCTAATTTAAGCTTAACAGAGGCCCAGAGTTCCAACTTTCGAAAATGCAGAACTTGGCAGCACTGTTTAGAATCAAGATTCTAACGGCTAATATGCGTATCGGCGTTTTGAAAGTTTTCGTCTGAATAGTATTTGGCACACGTTGAAATTTCACTTTTTTCTGCAGATTTTTGTGGTGATTCGTCGTCGCGAACCATGTACTATGAGGAACATTTTTGCAGAACATTTTGACCCGGTATGGGACAGTGCGACTATTTCTTAAAAACGGAGATAATATGGTTTAAAATATTCTACAAAAATATTCGCCTTTAAATTCGACTATATATTTATATGTATAAATTCCTTTAAATCCATGTGAAGCGCAGGTCCACACGGGCCTTAACATGAATATAACGGCCTACATTGTTCTACAAAAATATTCCCAATGAAAGTCTATTACAAGTCCCTGAATGACAAAAGCTCGAAAGCTCAAGGTTTAATTAAAGATTAAAGAACGCGGCAACATTTGTTCTTTAATCTAGAACTAAAATGTCAAAGTCAATTTCGAAATACGCGAACTATATTAAGGCTGCATATTCGGCGACAACTTGGCGTAGTTGTTTTTGGAAAGGGGGACGAGTTTGATTCTCCTAACAAGAAGAATACGAGTTGAAACCTACTTAGTGTTACGAATTACATTCTATCGATAACAGTCTAACGAGGGTATAACGACCTTTTAGATATGTTCCAGAGTTCTAATCTAATGTAACTTGGAGTCAGTGGTTCGCAGGGGCTTCGATTGCCGTACCATACCGGAAACGTGTTTGAAACAAGTCCTAAACTTGTAACTTGGAATCAGTGGTTCGCTGAAGCTTTGAGTGCCCGACCATATGGGAAAGCAATACGTTCAACAGCTGTTATTTCATACTAAGAGAACCTGCAGAATCTGGAAGATTTAGATCACTTCAAGTGGTTAGATAACAACGTAGAATTTCCAGTCGGTAATACATAATGGCCCTTAGTACCGAATGTTGCAACAATCAATTAATGATTTCATAACTTAAGACTCTGTTTCAGCTGGCTGATGTCTACCTGGCATAGATAGTTGGCGGTTTCTTAAGATATAGAGTTTAGCATGTGGCACGAGTGATTGTAGTATATTGTTTATGTCTAACTAATCTAAGGTGACGTAGTTGTCAAAGACGTGAATTGTTTTTTTTTTTCAAGCTTCTAAATCCACAGCGTTGCAGTTTTTTTTTTCTCCATCTGTTATGATTTTCTTCTAAAACTGAAGAGCATTTTAAAGACTCATAATTTTGCTTCTAAGATCCTCTCGCTCACTGCGTTTTTTTTTTTTTTAATTTATTAAACAGTTATAGGGTTGGGACGGACATATTAACGATAGTTAAGACTTGAAGCGAGTTAAGCAGCCAAGGCAGCGGCAGCCAGGCAGGCAGTCATCTAAGTAATCTGCTAGTTAGATTTTTTTTTCTAAATTGTACTCGTATGTGTAACATTTTATATTGTATGAATGAGTGAATGAGTGAATGAGTGGTTAGATTGTTTTGGATGAATAGATGGATGGATGCAATTCAAAGTATTTTATATTTTGCGCTAACCAAAGCGATTCATATAAATATTAGAAAATTTTTGTTTAAAACATCAGTTTCAATTTGGATTTTCATTACAACGGTTTATGGAACGAAAGAATAAAAGATTTTAAGAATTCGAACAAGAAACACATTATTTTTATTTTCTCGATTATACTTTTAAGATCAGGATTAAGGTTATCCTGTGCTTCTTTAGTAACCCACCCTCTTGGAAAATTAAGATAAAAAAAATTTTTTTCAAGTGAATTTGCCGATACATACAAGGAAAATAAAATAAAAACAAAAAGCAACCTACTAAATAGAATTGAAATTGAAAATGTTTAAATTAGTGTGTTTGTGTTTAGTGCTGACAACGGTAGTGGCCAGACCGGAACCACCCGTTAACTCATATTTACCTCCTTCGTCTACTTATGGGGCACCAGGTAGTGGTGGAGGTGGTCCTGGTAGCGGCGGTTCTTCTCCCTTGGCACCTTCTGATGCTTATGGAGCTCCTGGTTCGGGTGGTGGTTCACCCTCCTCAACATATGGAGCTCCTGGTGTAGGTGGTGGTAATGGTAATGGAGGTGGTGCTGGAGGTAGACCTTCATCCTCATATGGAGCTCCTGGTTTTGGTAGTGGAGGCGGTAGTGGTGGAGGGGCTGGAGGCGGTGCTGGTGGTGGTGCTGGAGGCAGACCTTCTTCAACCTATGGTGCGCCTGGTGCTAGTGGAAATGGGAACGGTGGCAGACCTTCCTCTACTTATGGTGCTCCTTCCAATGGCAATGGTAATGGTAATGGTGGCAGGCCGTCTTCCACATATGGCGCTCCCGGTTTTGGTGGAGGTAACGGCAATGGCAATGCCAACGGCGGCAGACCTTCCTCGACTTATGGTGCTCCTGGCAACGGTAAACCTTCATCGACTTATGGAGCTCCTGGTTCAGGTTCGGGTGCCGGAAATGGTGGTCGTCCTTCTGATAGTTACGGTCCTCCCGCCTCCGGTACTGCTGGTCGCAATGGAGGTGGCGGACGCGGTGGCCAACCCAACCAAGACTATTTACCTCCCAATCAAGGCAACGGTGGTGCACGCAACGGCGGTAATGGCGGCGCCGATGGTTATGATTATAGTCAAAATGGCAATGGAGCTGGTCGTGGTGGCGGTAGTGGATCTGATGGTGGCTACAATGGCGATGACGGCAGTAATGTAAGTACAATTTTATAACAAACATTTAAAAGTCTCACGCTATTAAAACCGGAAATCTCTTAGAATTATAAAATCTTTCTTATTGGTTAAAAATTCTCCAACAAAGAAAAAAAATTTTATTTTTGAGCAAAGCTTCAAAGCTTAACAAGCTTATACAACATACAAAAGCTTTAATTTAAAATAAAAAGCTACTGAAAATAACAAATTAACAAATAACAAGAATAAAGCATAAAATCAAATTTACTCGCTTTAAGAAAAAAAAAATCAAGTCTTGGGCTTAAAACAGCACCACACGCAGCACTACTTTAAATAGGATTTATTTAGAAACCTATTCACTCACACACAATCACCACTTGGGATCTTGAACAAACTTACGCTTCTACAAAAATGCTTTCAAAAAATATTTAATTTTTTCAATTCTTAATTCTAATACACTCATTTATCAACTACATATATTTCGGTTCTTGAACCCTTTTGTTTTTAATAGGAACCAGCTAAATATGAATTTAGCTATCAAGTGGAAGATGCTCCAAGTGGTTTGTCGTTTGGCCATTCGGAAATGCGTGATGGTGATTTTACCACTGGTCAATATAATGTTTTATTACCCGATGGCAGAAAGCAAGTAAGAAACTTAGAAGAAAAAAAACATTAAATATTAATCGTAAGAGGAAGAATTCTTGAAGTTAATTTAATAATGATAGTCCTCTTGTTTTGCGCCGCATAAATTCCTCACAGGAAATTCACGGACAAATATAAATTTTAGTAGCTTTGAAAACAATTTTATTTCATATCGAACTAAACTCTCTCTCTCTCTCTCTCTCTCTCTCAATACTTTGCAACGGCTTTAAGTGTAAATTTTCTCATTAACCTGTGATCTGATTGTTTTTCTCAGGTTGTGGAATATGAAGCCGATCAGGAAGGATATCGTCCCCAAGTGCGCTATGAAGGTGATGGCATTGAAGGCGGTCAGGGTGGTGGTGCCGGAGGAGCTGGTGGTGCAGGTGGTTCTAGCGAAGATGGTTATGATTATCAACAAAATGGCGGTGGCTTCGGAGGCGGCAGTGGTAGTGGTAGAGGTGGTGGTGGTGGTGGTGCTAACGGACAAGATTTAGGTGCCAATGGATACTCAAGTGGCCGTCCCAATGGGGGAGGCAATGGTGGTGGAAATGGTTATTCCAATGGTGGTCGCAATGGTGGCAGTCAAAGTTTAGGTTCAAATGGCTACAGTGGTGGCAAGCCTGGTGGGCAGGATTTGGGCGCCAACGGTTATTCAAGTGGTGCTCCCAATGGCGGCAACGGTGGTTACAGAAATGGTCAGGGAGGCGGACGTAATGGCGGTAGTGGCGGTGGACAATTCAATGCCAATGGACAGGGTTATTCTAGTGGACGTCCTAATGGCGGAGGTAATGGTGGACGCAACGGCAACGGCAATGGCAATGGTGGTTATCGCAATGGCAACGGCGGTGGTGGCAGTGGAAATGGCGGTGCTAATGGCTATAACTATGAACAACAAGGCTCAAATAGTTTTGGTACTGGCGGACAAAATGGCGATAATGATGGCAATGGCTATCGTTACTAAATTAATTGTAAAACCCTCCAAAACTACTTTAAATGACGGCGACTCTCCACACGATGTGTTAAAAGGATTAATGTTATGTACTCAAAGGATTTAGCTAGGAATTTTTATTTTTATTTTTTTTTTTCAAAATAGACTATTTTTAACAATCTAGTTTATTTTTACATCTAACTAATTTTAAGTTTTTTTTTTATTATACTAATTTACCGACAAAACGAACAAAAACCATGTGGCATATTTAAACAAAATCTCTTAGTGTGTAAATGCATGTTTTTCTTGCATTTTTAAGTTAAAAAAAATTTCATCGATTTACATTACAAAAGCACCTGTTAACTACTCTTAGTATCCTTAACTTCCTGAATGTTATTTATCTCCTCAGCACTTTTCATTATTTCATCATTTTTATTTTTTCATTGTTAAAGTTAAAAGAAAAAGCCAGCCCTTTCTTTAAAGGTCTCCCAAAAAAAAAAGAATATTCATATATAACGTATTTAAATATACTGCATTAAATAATTATAAGTATACTTAGCAAGTGTAATAAGTTTAAAAACGATGATTTGTGAAATGAAATATTAAACTGTGAAACGGAAATGAAACGATATTTGAAATAATAAATATTTCTTATACAAAATAATTGTTTTTTTTTATTTATTTTATCTTTTTTGGCAAATGCGATTTCAGAAATCACCTACAACTATATATGATTGCCGATAGTCCTCGTAATCACCAAAATTAGTCCAAGTGTAATTCCATCTACTGGGATTGGCGCGTGGATCTAGCGGTTGATTTGATGGAGGCACTGCTGTGGAATTGTAGTAGGCTAGTTCCTCTAACAAAGCATTCAAAATATTTGGATATCTAAAATAGAAAATAAAATATGCTTAAATACAAAGGCGCATATTCATAGTCAAAACAAATTATACTTTAAAAATTTAAAACTAGTATTACCATAAAAAATGCTGGTTTTAAACTCTTAAGCTATATATTTTTTTACTATGAATATGCACCAAAAAAACAAGTTTAAAAAACCCGACTACAAAACAAGAAAGTGTCCATGTACGAGTACGACGCTTCGTCCTAAGTTTCACTTATTAAAAAAGGTATTGTAGTGTGAACAATGTTTAGGAGGTTAAAAAGGAGGAGGTTATCAATTCGTCTCTACTTTTTTGGCACTGTTACTTCATAACTCGGTTTATATTAGACCGATTGTTAAAAGTCTTTTATTGTCCGAGAGGGTATAGCTTTCCATTGGTCCCATTGTAAAAACAATTGGGCGGGGAAACGACCACATATTTTTTTAATTTAATTTTATGCTAGTCTACTTATTTGAATGGTGCGAAACCACAATTCCACAATTTTAGAGTTGAAAAAATGGGTGGGCTAACGCCCATTAAAATTTATTCTTATATTTCACATGGTTCTACTTAACCAATTTTTACGAAACTTACCACACACCTTGAGCTCAAAAATAGACACAATCTTTCATTTGAAAATATGGGTGGAGTTACGACCATTAAAATTTAATATTTTATTTTAAGTGGTTCTACTGTACCAATTTTTTACAAAGCTTAACACACACCCTAAGCTCTGAAAAACACAAAATTTTAAATCAAAAAAATGGTCTACGGTGAAGTTTAATTTTCAATGTTACGGAATCCCACCCCTGCTAAGTTAGCATAGTATTTTCCCTCCGTATATGGAAAGAAATTATGGGTATTTTTAAATTTTCTAATAAGGGAAAATATTGTCAAGTCTTTTTTTTTTTAATTACGACCAGCACAGTATTAAATAGCAGGGGTGATATGAGGAAGTCAATGGCAAAGAACTACATGGGGACTACAAGGTCGCTTTAACGACCTGTATTAGGCAGATTATACCTTGGAGGCATAATATCAAACAAAAGACGGATCTAGCATAGACATAGACCTTCGCTTATAAAAAGTTCAACAAACTTAAGTTAGGTTGGGTTAGGAAGAGTGCTTCTATAACACATCTCCGCTTGGAGACCCAGTTGGTCACTGAAATCTGGAGTGACAATTTTCTATCACGACTCGTATTGCCTTCCTATTCATATCCAGTAGCAGTTTGCATCTTCCTGAGTCAAGTTTTGTCCACTAGCCCTCGAGACTCTACAATCCTCCCTGCTTCGCCATGAACGGTTGGTCCTGCTCTCCACTTAATTACTGAGTTCCCTGTATATTTGTCCATAAGGAAGTTGAGGGCTATCCTACAGTCACTAACAAGTTTCGATTCGACATTATGTACCTTCAAATCTGTTAGTGATTATGTCGATAAAGACTGGACCATATTGCAAGCGAATGTATGACCCATCTTTTTCTATGAATGCGAAACATGGCGTGATGCACTAAGAGACAAGAATTTTGAGAATCTTCTGGCCAAGGGTTCTAGGAGCAGGCTATGAGAGTATTCCAATCAACAGCGTAAGCTACCGAAATAAAAAAGCGTAATTGGCGGTGGATTGGCCACATAACTACATCACAAGAAATGCCAAGGAGTGGAACCCACAGGGTATCCACGGGAGAGGATGTCCTACTCACACGTGGAGAAGACAGGATACAGAAATATCCGTTATGATTAAGAGGAAATTTAATGTAACCAATTTATTGAGGACGTAAGCTCTTCATAGGATCCATGGGAATATATTGTAATTATTGCCAAGTTAGCAAATTGTTTAGTAAGAAGCTTTCACTCTGATGGTGAAAGGACAAAACTTACAGGAAACTATTGTTTATTCTATTGAATGAGGCAGCAGCGTGTTCCTAAATGTACTCCTCAAAACTATGACAATATCAGCCCAATTCTAAATATTACCCGGGATATATGTAATTCCCACCGAATTAATTTGTTTCTATAAGTAAAATTCCCTTATCCTAAAGGTCGTGATACACTATGCTATACGAGTACAATCGTGAGATTATTAAAAAATACAACCCTGGTATGAAGAATAAGCCTGTATAGTTTCTTCCCAAATGTTTCACAATTCTTATCGATGCGCAGAGTACAGCAAATTACGCATCTAAAAAAATATCTAACATATACATATACAAATTAATTATAACATAATTACTTTAAATCGAGATCGTTGATCAAGAATTATTTCTTTTCCTAATTGTACAGCATCTACTGCGAATGGTAAAGGCTCAGTTACCCGACTGTAATGTAATGTACGTTAGGTTACGTTACATTACATCTCTATAACCATTTGCATTACCTTTTACATAACAATATCGATCAGCTGTTTCCTACCGTTGCAGTTACTTTACATTACATTCGGCTAACTGAGCCTTTAGCCGACTGTAATCTAATGTAACTGCAACAGTAGGAAACAGCTGATCGATAGTTTTATATGAAAAGTAGGTTACGTTACATTACAACCTTATAATCATTTCCATTACTTTTCACATAACAATATCGATCAGCTGTTTCCTAACGTTGCAGTTACATTACATTACAGTCGGGTAACTGAGCCTTAAAAGAATTTATACAACGTTATGTTTGCAACAGTTCCCTATTATAATTGCAACAAATTCGAATTGAATTTTCTCCAAATTCTTGAACCAATTTAATTCTAATATTAATAAATGTTAGTTTCTAAATGCTTACTTTTGCGCTAAATTGTATTTCTCGCATGGATCGTCCTTGACATTAAACAGGCACGGCGCAACTAGAGGTTTACATACCGTCCCCTGTAAAACATAAGCCATATTAACCGAACAATCAATATTCGATTGCATGCGAATGCGTGTTATATCAGCTGTAGTGGGCAACATGTTCAGAGCCACCAAAGAGCGACCGGCATAACAGGAGCGTATGGCGTTGTAGTCATAAGAGCCGGCATCGCGATCACCAGCCGGTCCATACCAGCCATCCCAGGCACCTTGATAGTTGGTGCCCTTCACCAACTTCCAATCGGCTCTGGTTAAAGCCGCACTACCCCAAATGTCATCTATGTTGTGTAGAGTACATCTGCGCGGGGAAATTCCATCGTTCGACAAAGCATCCCAAATACTGAGACCATCCAGATGAGCAGGCATATTGCTGAAAAATCAAACGCTCTAAGGTGAATTATATATTTCATATTTTTTAACATCAATAGATTCTTACTCTAGCGCTTCATCTCCTCGAATGGCCGTTAACAGAGTCGGTATCCAATCTGCTATATGAATAGTTTGTTCAGCTACTCGTCGAACTTTATTTAAACGTGGAGACCATATTAAACCGGCACCTCTAATGCCGCCCTCCCACAAGGTGTTCTTGACACCTCGCAAAGGCCAATTAGAAGCATGATTTAGATTGAACCCTTCCGCTGGTCCCCCATTATCAGTGCTAAATATAATTATGGAATCGTTAAGCATCTTGTGTTTTTGCAATTCTTGCACTATTAAACCCACTGATTCGTCTAATTTTGCAACCATCGCTGTAAGATTTAATTTTCATAATTAAAATTATTGCAGGCGAAAAACACAAAGGCAGTCATTTTTTTCCAGAGATGTCAATGTGAATTAAGCAATTAGTGCCGACTTTTTTTCTTTTTTTTTTTTGTCTTTTATAATGTGTGACATGAATGTTGATTGAGTTGTTGTGGGAACACAAAAAAAAAGCTGTATTAGTATTGCAGAAATGTGATTTAATTGCCGCATGCAGTATAATGGTGGGTCTTTTTTTGTTGTTGTTTTGATATATATTTTTTTTCTTCTTAATAATACTTTTTGGTGCACTTGTTATACCCTCAACCCAAAAAACAAAACACATAACAAAAAGGGTAAATTTAATTGCAAATGCTGGAATAATTAACTATTAGCAGAATTTGTAAAGAATCGATTGATCGTTAAAACAAATTAAGATACATATATGTAAATTGAGTTTTAAGCAAATGTCATATGGAGAGAGAGTGTGAAGATAAATTAAATAATATAAGATATTTCCATGTGTGTAATAAATTAAATTAAATTTATAATAAAGGATCATTGTTGCCATTTTAGCATTTTCGGCTAAAAACAAACCTTTGTAAGTCCTCTTTCACATACGTCTGGTTTACCTGAGCAGTTTTTGTTAAATTTTCTTTTGAACCTGCATTTGCGTTCATACACACCGTCAAGTTTGTTTCATCAAGTTTCATCAATTTGCGTTGTCGTAGAGTATTACGAATGACAAAACAAAACGAAAAAGCAAACTTGACTGGTACGGTCAAGTCTGTACCTCTCTCCATTCTCTTTTCCTATCTCTCTCTCTCAAGACGTGACGAGTCAGACCTGACGTGTGTGAAAGGGGACTAATTTAAAAATCTAGCATTGGTTTTTTCTTCTATAGAGCATGCTAGCAGATATTTTGGACTGATTTAGCATTCTCCCATCACAAATTTCTGGCAACACTGTATAAAGGGTGTTTTTTTAATGCCAACAAAACTTTAAATTGTAAAAAATAACTGAAAAAATTTTATTTCAATAAAAAAAAATTTTTATTGGAAAAACAATACAGCCATACAAAACATTTGAAAATGATTTCGGGCATATGGTTAACGCGGCTGCTCCTGGCAAAGCGAATTCTGTACATCCAATTTTGACCCACTTTTTCGAGCATTGCTGGCCGTATTTCATTAATAACACGAACAATGTTCTTGTTGGCATCAATTGCTGCTGGTTTATCAACATAAGCCAGTGGCCCTCCAGAAATAACCGAGAGGTGTCCTATGGCACGACCTGGATTGCCATTGACAAGTCGATTTCTCGCAATTAACTTATCTCGAAATTTTGATTTCTATATAAGTCGATGGTTGTGGTGTGCGAGGCCACCCACGTCTTTCCCGGATCAATTCAAGAAAAAAATCATTGATGATGGTAAGTTGACTACAACACCAACAAATTGTTAAAAAAAATTAACCTTAAAGCGAGTTCCGACTTCATTTTAGAAGAGCTAAAATGATGCCAGCACCGCATAAGCCGCACCAAATGATGAATTTTTCTGAATATAAATTAGTTTTAGAGTCTATTGTGGATTGGTAAACAAACCGGTTTAGTCAAAAAGGAGCGTCATCGCCTCATCCAACTGATCAAAATAATGATGCATATGCTGATCTCGTGGATTTAATTTCTGCACCAACCAAGATCTTTTCGTAGTGGACGAACAGAGTCCCAGTTCTTACGACCGACGACCAAGCCATATTAAATTCAGGTACACGCATTAGATGCAACTCTACGCTCCTCACATAGTTTCACAAAGTAATTGTCAAAAAATTATATGCACCAAACTAATTGTCAAATGAATTCTTTGTTATAAATGTGTAAACAAAATGTCAGCTGATGAGCAATTTGCCTCTGATGCGTGTACCTGTTTAATGTGCCTTGACCGACGACGTTAAGTTTGTGTCTTCTTCTACACTTTCGTTTACAGCGGCGATGTTGTCTTCATTACGCACATTCCTTCTACGCATTGGTGTTATTGCATCATTTAGTAAGTATGTGGTATAAAATATATCCAAAGATCGTCGGGTAACTTGCTAAGATGAACGATTATGGGCGCCACAGAAGTCACAAGGTTAGGAGGTTATGTTATAAAGAGGTTCAAACAATATTGATCCAATCCGTTGTGCATTACACTTAGGCTTTTTTTAGGCTTAGCAGATATTGGGGAGATACCCAATAAAAACCACAAAAATCTATCAAACTTAGTCGGGTTAGGAACTTAGTCTCCTCAATACACTTTCTCAGGGTTTTCCACCCTGAATCCCTAAAATATTCCATATCTGGTATTTTTTTCAAGATGCAAGATTTGTCTTCTAATTTGACTGAATTCTGGACAGTGACGCAAGTAGTCTTCGAGAGTTTCAGCATCCTGGCAAGCCCTACATTTTGTATCGTCAACAATACCAATGCGAGCCGGGTGCATTTTTAAATCTGCATGTCCTGTTATTATGCTAACGCAATTCCGAATTGTTGATCCTTTTAAACTTAGAATCTCTATTGTCTTTTCACTATTTGAATTTCCCCAGAGCTATGGAGAACTTCTTCAGCTTCCAATGTACAAAAAACCTAACGAAGGCAAAACAAAAATAATTCAAATTTACATCGTGATCTAAATATGCCACTCGGGACTGCTGAAATTGCAAAATATGCAGGCAAATATTTAACAAAACTAGCATCCCATCCTAATCCCCTTACTCGTAATATCATGAACTTTATTGGACACATCCGTTAAAAAAAGAGGAACACAAGGGCTCTAATACGCAACACGCCAGATGAAACTTCTTGAAAATTTTTTTGTACTTACTACGATATTTATGTATTATTAATTACTAATTACACTGTTCGGGCTTAATAACTCCCCCTTATCATGGTTGGCGTATTTCGATTTCCACTATGACGTTTTTATAATAGATTAAAGAGGGCGCTACGTTCCCCACAATTGACCACCGACATCTTCTGATTTAACACCTTTTTTAAGGGCTACGCGAAAGATAAGATCTGTGCCAATGGCTTACAATCGATTCAAGACCTCAAGGATGGATTTCGTGAAGTTATCGAGGACATACAGCTGCAATTATACCAATTAATGATGGATAATTTCATGAAAAGAATATGGTTCTGCAAGCGTACCTGCGGCGTCCATTTGGCTGGCATACACCTTCCTCCTTACAATTAAATAAACATCCGATGATTTCGCTTAAAAATACTCGTTTTTTACATGTAAAAATTAAACCTCTGATTGGGAAACCCTTTATTTTAAGTTCTTTCATTCAAAGCTTCATTGTATATTTGTATTAAAAAATGGCGTAATAAAGTTATTACAGCTTTTAGGTAACTCGCTAAAGCTAAGGGCCTGTTTCTCTAAATGCGAACGATAGATTCGATTGTTGATTGTTAAATCAGGCAATGGCTTAGAAGCTTAAACTGCCGAAATTTTGCAGTTTATGTATAATCAATTCTCGTATTCAGTTTCCAGTACTCAAAAAAATATATACGTAAGTGAATAGTCTTAATTTTAGCAACTGCGTATAATCATAATTGTAGGACAAGCAATTCGTACGCAAACATATTTGCTCTCAAGCAACTATGACTATAGCCGATTCCAACATACGAGAGCATCTCTACTTAGTTTATGCATAAAAATAAAATGAACCACAACTAAAAATAAAAAGGCACATGCGTATCAAACCCATTGATTCTCTCTCATACTTACAGTCGGAGTATTTTTATACTCAGGCTATGGATATTTAATCAGACAAAAAATACGCCAATACTCGGGATATTTATTCATTATTCGCCAACGTATACATATGTACATACATTTGTGTACATTAAATGTAATGGAAAATGTGTGGATGGGTGTTTGGCTGTAAGAAAACGTGCTTTATGTGTAAATAAATAGTCTTGTATATACGCATGTATAGCCAATTAATAGTCAGAGTATTTTTATACTCATGAGTATGTTTGTAGCTCACACAGTCTATAAATTTTAGTTGCTGTCGTTTGTGCTGCGTAATTTAAAAAATTTGTATAAACACAGTTGTTGGATATTTATAGTTATAAGTATTCGGTTTAAAATTAAAGCGTGTGTTTGCATATGAGCGTGTTTTTTATTTCTACCTGTGCGCATTCATAATTGTTTCAAAAAGTACTTAAATCCATACTTTTGTCATTCTCTGGTATTAACAACCAATACATCGAAGAATATAATAAAAACTCTTGCCACACGCTTGATGGTTTTTACAGAAAAGTGCAAGTTTATTTTCATGGTGTCGTTGAAGGCAAAGATTATGAAGAAAATTGTTCCGTGTGTTGTTAGTATATTTTTATATATGAGTTTTTAAATGTATTGATGGCCCAAGATACATATAGCATAGGAACAGCATAGGAAAGTAAATGAAGGGAATAACTTTTTCACAAAATATATACAAAATTTATATTGAAAATGTAAATTAAGTCATATCGAACCATAACCGCCATTAAATAGCTTAACCGACACATTTTTTGGACTTTTTTTTGAGAAAAATCGATTACATATTTACCATTGCAAATTATCGATTTGGGTCAAAAATTTAAGTCCGCTTTTTGGTCTGTTTCACAATAACGAAAGAAAACTTTCGACTTAAAATTTATATTGAAAACAAAAAGAAATTTTCATATTTTATTGTTGTTTTCAATGAATAAATTAAATTTTGAAACAAACTTTAATTGAACCCATTACAATTTTAATGCATTTTTGGTTTTTTTTTTTCTTAATTAAACGTGTTTATAGCAGGAATTTTTTTTTGTTGATTAATATTTTAAAAATGCAATTTTTTTTGTCTCATTTTTCGAACTTTTTTTATATGTTCACTGAACATTGTTCAGTTAAAATATTTTTTCAAGCTTTATATATTTTTATTTTCTAGTTCGATATTTGGTTAAGCTTCGTTTAACTTTTTCAGGATGTTTCTTATTTTTTGTTTTTTTTTTTGTTTGAAATTTAATTTTCTCTTTTATCGTTTTTCCTTTCAATCACAAACAAATATTGTAAAAATAATTGCTTTTAAGCTATGCATTAAAATAAAAATAAAATCCTTGTAAAATTTTGTCAATTTACCAACATGCAAGTAAAATAATTACTTGTAATAAAAATCTCTTGCAAGTGATGCATTAAACACATTCACCACAGCAGGCTACACGAACACACGACTTCAAATGCCGCTAGCAGCATTTGTAGCCTCGTAGCCAGCTACTTATTTTTTTTTTTTTTTTTTTGGAGACGACAGCAGCACCATTTGCAGCTGATATTCTAGTACAAATACATAGTTCAGTATTGCCACTTTCATATATTTTGTATTTCTATAAATAAATTTTTCTTTTAAAATGTTCTTATTTCACGTAAAAGTACAAAAATTAATCAATTTATTCTTTACATAAATTTTTGGATATTGTTTCTGGTAAATAGTATAAAATAATTGTACAATATCATTCATTAAAAATTTTGTATTACACTGGCAACACTGTATTTGCTCATTGTAGTCAAAGAAATAGAAATTAGATTAATTGCTGTACAACGACAAAATCAGCATAGACAACAACCTGTCGCCGTGTTGCCTTGCTGTCTTCAAAATAATCATTCTCATATAAACATGTGTATTCTATCCTTGACATTTGGTAGTCGGTAGCTTGCTGTGGTGAATGTGTTTAATGCATGACAATGTATTGAGTTACTTGAATTTGTGTAAATGGCCGTTTAGATATGTAACTGCTATTTAAAAATAAAAACTCACCTGCATACTTTCGCCGATTGTAGCTCTTTATATGCTGCATTTTGGCTACCGCATCATCTGGTGCCGGCAGCGGGTTATACGGATTACCCGAGTGCACAGCTGCATGAGAGACATATAAAAATAAAGGCTTCGTAGTATTGTGACTTTTTATTACACGCAAGGATTCTTGAGTTACCAAGTCCGTTGTGTAAATACCATGCAAATCATAGCCAATATCCAAACCTTAAAACGAAAGTATTATTAAAATTAACTTCGGCCAAATAATTATGTCGCTTATATACATACCGTCTCGTAAATCCAAGCCCCAGTGTTGTGATTCCACTGCCGTGTGATCGAAATAGTCATGATGACCGGTCCAATAGCCCACATGGGAGTCAAAACCACGAAATAGTGGTGTGTAAACACGCTTGTAATGTCCCAAATGCCATTTGCCCGCTATATGGGAGGAATAGCTAAAAAAAAACAACAATAATGAGAAAAATTATTTTACAATTAGAACGGAGAGAATTTACCCGAGTTCATTAAAGTATTGAGGCATTAACTTTTCGTTTAGAGGTAATCCTCGAGCTTCAGCAGCATACAGAACTGTGTGCTGCATGCCTGAAAATAAATATAAAATAAATTGTTATAATTTAAATATTTTAAGAACATTTTAACAAAACGCAATATGCATATTCACTTTTTAAGTTAACTAAAAACAACCCAGTTCTACAGAAAACGAGTTTAAGGTTAAAATAAATTTCAAACAACTTTTAGTATTTTTGCTTTAAGGAATATTATAATTAATTAAATTAAAATTTTTTAAATTTTCCTTTAAAAACAATGCAGCAACAAAAAATTTGTGGTTGACAATATTATTGTAATTCGGCAACTGAAATTAACGGCCTGTCCCACGATGTCACCAAAAATCGTTCGATCGGCAAATGGTATTGCCAACAACAATAACATTAGAAAATTTGTTGTTGTTTTCAATATAAGTATTCGATCGAACGATTTCTAGTGAAATCGTGGGACAGGCCGTACCATCTGTTATGTAGTTGTCAGTTGCCGTGCGTAATAAATAACATTTTGCCAATTGGCAATGCAACTAAAGTTATGTTGCCATCCATGATGTCCAACCATAAATTTATTTAGGATCATATAAAAATTGTTAAAATTAAATTATAGCGTTCATTCATTTAAGGCCAAATTGTTTGTCTGCCGTAGTGCTGGGATAATTCAGATTTCACTATCGATACTATCGATATTACTATCGACTGAATGTTTGTACTTGAGAGAGAAAAATATAACTAATTTTTCATTATTTCATTTCATTTTTTTTTTATCACTTTATTGAAAATTTATAGTCTGTTTTTATTTTTAACCCGCGACCAAAAAAAGGGGTGTTATAAGTTTGTAGTGTGTGTCTGTGTATCTGTGTGTCTATCCCAGCCCAAACGGCTGGACCGATTTTGATTTAGTTTTCTCTGTTTGAAAGGTGACTTGATCGAGATGGTTCTTAACCATGTTTGAAGAAAATCGGTCCAGCCGTTTAGAAGATGTCACATCTTTTCTATCGGGGCTTTTTGAAATTTTTAATTTTTGTTATAACATGTATGATTTTTTTTCGAACGTTATTTTAGGCGACAGCTTTTGAAAAATTGTGCTAATGTCATTTAAAAAAATTTTGTAACACCTCACGTTTTCAAAAATGTATTTTAAATAATATCGATATCGATATTTTTTCCTATCGATATTTTAACTATCGATAGTACTATCGATAGTAACCCAGCACTAGTCTGCCGTATTCAAACAAAGTTTCAACTGGTTAAATTTATCGCCAAACTTACCCGTATGTATGGGATATTTTCCAGTCATGAGTGCCGACCTGGACGGTGTACAAATTGGATTAACATAATATCGATTCAATATTATGCCAGAAAATGCCAAGGCGTCAATATTTGGCGTGGGTATTTGTGATGAACCACGAAAGCTCAGATCATTGAAGCCCTTGAAAAAATATCAATGAGAATTGTGGAAAAATTAAGTATCATTTAAAAAAAAATATAAAATAAAAAGGTCGCTCATCAAATGTAATTTAAAATGTCGGCTGAAAATGCTCGTTTAGGCGGAAAATGATGCAAGTAAGAACAAAGAGAATTTGCTTTTGAGTTCCCGGCAATTCCCAAAAAAAAACTTCGTAAAATCCCAAAAATAGGATTAATTTCAGTATTTTTCTTACCTTTCGCCTGCAGGCAGATAATTTCTTTGGAAATGTTTAAAAACATATTATGTCTTAAGGTGACAAAAAAAATTTTTTTGCGTTCCAACTTTGGAATTTGAGCAAAAACGCCTTAAATTTTATATTTATAACAAAAATAGAAATGCTTATAGGATGCATAGGATAAATTTCAATGTATTTTTAATAAAAAATATTTTACTGAATAAGTTAAATAATAATTTGGGATTATTAGTGCGTTAATAAATGTTAAACTTAAATTGTAACAATTCCCCCCAAAAAAAAAACTTTAATTACACTGTGCAACAAATTTCGGGTCATTGCCGCCACCCTCAACAATTCCGATGGGAGATGAAAGTAGACTATTAAGTAAACAGAACTGCCAAAGGGCTTTGAAAAGTTAGCTCGAATTAAATTTTTATGGCCTCTTGAAGTTGGGCCATTTTTTGCACTAGGTGAAAATAAAAAAATATTTATTGGAATATATATGTGCGTACTTATTGTTGCATTGCATTTTTTTATAAAATTTTTTTATAAATATAAATATAAAGAAATTATAAATTTTGGATTGAAATGCATTCATTGTCTTTTTCAGAAAAATTTTAAATTATTCTAAATCAAATGAATCTGAAATTCTATTGAATAGTATAATTTTTTTCAGAATGTGATCTGAATATTTTGAAAAAAAAAGGAAACAAGAACTGAGCACCAAATGTTCATTGACCCGTTAAAACAATTGATCGATTGGTCGTTTTTTTAAGCTTAAACCGGTTTTCTTGAACACTCTAATAAACATGTACACATAAACTTTCTTTTTTTATTATTATTATTTATTTTTTACAAACTCAACCCGAAAACACCCAGGGTCTATGGCGGGAATCGAATCCAAGACCTCTGGACTGAGAGGATATCATCGCTATCACTCAGCCACAGGAGTACCCATCAAACGAGTAAAGCACATATGTACATCAGAGAACTGTGTTAGTTGATTCATTTTTGCTGTCCACTCACATTTACAATGCTTTTGTTTTATTTTTTAACATCATTATATACTAATAATGTTGTTTGCAGTGTTAACTCTCTAACAACTGATTGTCATTAACTAACTCTTGTTTTTTAAGTACTGCTCGCAAAAGTAAATAAAAACTTCTTACTGTTGCTTGATTGTTTTGTATGATAATCAAATTACTCACAAAAGTATGTTGGACAGATGTAGTCTTAAGTTAATAAAACATCGCGTATATGTTTTTATATATTTTTAAAATAAATTTAAAGAACTTTTGAAACGTGTTTTAAGAAAATTTAACATAATGAATTCAGAAATAATAAGAATAAAGTTCTTCAAGAAGTATTTAAAACAATCATGCTGATTCATTGCTTTTGTGAATCATATGAATAAACAGAAGTTGCAAGCTATGGCATGCATTTATTAATAATAGTCTTGTGAATATGAATAATGCATTAGCAAGTCTCATTTTTTTAAAATTTAAGTGATGGATAAATATTCATTTTTCAAAAAGGCAAAATATGCCATTTGATGCGTAATCATGCAGATCTCTGATGTACATGTGTAAATTTTTAATTTTTGCAAGTGATTTTTTGTAGGTAAAATATATTTATACATACATACATATGTATGTATTTACATATCGCTCATTTACTTCAATAGTGTCATAACTCAAAAAATTTATTTTTTGAGTTAATAATGAAGAATAATGCGGCATTTTGTATTGTAGCTTGTGTAAAAATTTCATATGAATAGCTTGTACCATCACCTCCTGAGAGAGAAGAATATTTTTTCATGTCTTCATTGAGTTGTATACAAATCGAAAACTTAAAACGCGCTTTCTATAAAACTGGTTTTTTTCAGTTGTGACACTATTGAAGTAAATGGGCGATATATAGTACGTATTTACCAAGTCATCGGCTAAAATAAAAATAATATGCGGTGGAGTTTGAGATTTCCGAGTAGGTTTTTGTTCTGCGCTAATTGGACTTTCACTACTGCTGCTGCTCTCGCTGTTGTTAGTCGTATCTGTACTTTTATTGTTTCTGGTATTTTGATTGTTGTCCTTGGCATTGTGGGAATTATCAGTAAATTTATGATGACTATTTAAACTCAAGCTCAATTTATTATTGTTGTCTATGTTCGTATCCGAATTCACATAAAAAGCGGAAAAACTTAAAGTAATTATTGCAAACAGCATGGCGGGGCTTTTTAGTAACATAGTTGCGATTCTAAAGTGATTTTTAAGAGTATAAATTGTTTGTAAATTATTTGGTTTTGTAGGCGGCAATTTGTAAAATTACAAGTTAAAATATCTATTTATTTCAAGACAACAAACATTGTTTGAGTAATTTTTTTTTATAAAATTGATTGATTAAATTTATTGCCATTGAATAAACTTTTATTGACTATTTGGAATGTTTTTTTTTAGTTATTACTCGTAATTCTTTGGGATCTGCCATGTAAATTATGTGTGTATTTTCTGTTAAATATTACGTTAGCACTTCGATTTATTGTTTGCTTTATAGATTCTATTTTATTTATTTCCATTACGTAATAATTTTAAGAAATAATAAAAACATTTCATCGTTATGTCGAATTTTTTTTTTGTTGATCATTGATCATTGAATAATTTTTTCATGTTGAATTTCGTATTTTAAAATTATTACAGGATAATATATTTAATTATTATTAAATTATTATTTAATTTTCATAGTAGTTATACCAAAATATGTGAATTAACTGTGAAAGCTTATGCGGAATAACGTGCATTCGTTTAGCTAACCATTTATTCGGTAAAGTGTTTTGAATATTGCTTGAGCTGAAGAAATTTCGTAAATTTGCAAAGGAATTCACCAGCATCTTTACTGTAAGTATTAGGTCTGTTCGAGTACCTTTGCTTGATCTTATATCTTCTAGTCTATACTTGAAGAAAATCGGTCCAGACGTTTGCTCTGTATGTCGGGGGATTTTTAAAATTTTTAATTTTCGTTATTTTGAAAATTGAAAGGAAAAAATTGTTTTTTAGAGACAAAATCCTCAAAAATTTAATAGATTTTGTGACTTGATATTTTATAGAAACCATTTTCGTTATAAATTCATTGTGCTGACCTCGCAGATAATATGGAAAAATTGGAAAGGACACACATAAATTGACTAGGAGATAAAATTGCTAAGAAATCATAATAAATCTAAAAAATGTTTAAATCTGAAAATCTACGTAACTGCAAAAAAATATTAAGTATGTACTCGTATTTTACATTCAAATAAAAATGTTCAAAAATCGAATGTTTTAAATTAAAAATAAATAACTTCTTACAAAATATGCTTTCAGCTCAATTATTTTTACCAGCATATCTCATTTAATTAAATACAAAATTCAACGAAAAAAAACTTCAAAAATCCAAAATGTTAAGAAAAGCCAAAAAATTCATCTTCACGAAATTGAATGAACCGGACCACTCACGATAAAGCGAAATTAATTGGGAAAATATATGTATGTATGTAACTTCTTTTAAAAATGTGATTTCAGCTTAAAATATTAGGATTAACACTGCACTTGTAATACTTATAATATGTATGTACATACATATACATGTATATGTATGTATGTACCTATGTAATTATTTCTTTTTCCCCATTTTTGGTTATATTCAATTAAATCATTTATTTATTTCCTTCTATGAAAACTTATTTATTTATTTTTCTTTTCTTTTTTATTTTGCTTTTTCAAAGTTTTTAATTAAATTTCCAATTATTTTTTTTTATTTCCTTTTACAAAAAATATTAAATTTTAAATATGTATATTTTTGCATTTCAAAGTTTTTAATCATATGTACATATTTCAAAATATTTGTTTATTAAGCAATGCCAGCGTTATTTTTTTTTGTTGTTGCGATTTTTTTTGTTAATTCTTAACATTTCCTTTTTTGTTTTATTTGTTGATTTCCTAAGTTTTGTTTTTGTAATATATTCACTTTTGTTATAAAATTTCAATCTACCATTTACAATAACATTTACTGTGCAACTGAATTATGGATAAACGTTCGATACACGAATAAATGGTGTTGGTTGGTCAAGTCAGCAACACTATACAAAAGCAACAACAGCAATAATAAATAAAAAGCGAACAATGTGCGTCTTCTGTTAATTTAAAGTAAGAGTGTGTAAGTGCATGAGTGTATAGCTGTAGTAATAGCACACAGTCTGTGTTAAATCAAAACAAAATATCAGAATGTTGACTACATACAGCGCACTGTTAGCGCTTAAATTATTTACAGACGGCTGTAACAGTTTGGACGAAAATCGCGATTAGAGATGCTAAACGGGAAATCCCGAGCCCGGAAATCCCGGGCTTTTCGGGACTATGCAAATCCCGGAGCCCGGGATTTTTTAATTTTAAAGCCCGGGATTTTCGGGATTATCTGAATCCCGATTTTTAGCATAAATAATGTTTTTGGCGGTCATCTTCTATATTAAAAATTATTAGAAACTCCTTGTTAAAATAAAAAATTTGCTTTGAATAAATATTTTCGTAGATAATATTAAATGGTATATATCTGTGGAAATAAATAATAATGGATTAAGTTGACATAAGTGCTCTTTCATTTTATTACATATTCTTATTCAATTATTTTTTTTTATTTCCTTTTACAAAAAATATTAAATTTTAAATATGTATATTTTTGCATTTCAAAGTTTTTAATCATATGTACATATTTCAAAATATTTGTTTATTAAGCAATGCCAGCGTTATTTTTTTTTGTTGTTGCGATTTTTTTTGTTAATTCTTAACATTTCCTTTTTTGTTTTATTTGTTGATTTCCTAAGTTTTGTTTTTGTAATATATTCACTTTTGTTATAAAATTTCAAGCTACCATTTACAATAACATTTACTGTGCAACTGAATTATGGATAAACGTTCGATACACGAATAAACAGTGTGACCAGATTTTAAAATAATATTAAGCTAAATCACGTTTGAAAAAAAGCTAAAATAAGCTAAAAAGTTACATTTTAGGCTAGAAAATAAAGCTAAACTTTTTTCCACTTCTTTGATCACTTTTCAATAGTTTCTTATTGCTAAACTAACGTTAAATATTACACAAACATATTTTTTTTATTATACATATAGAATATTTGCTTAATGAAATTATTTATTAATTATTATATTTTAGATTTAATGAAGAACAAAACAAAAACTTCCCCAAAATAATCTTAAAAAGTTTTTAAAAATGTAAAAACATTTATACTAAAATACGAAAGCTTTTTAAGTGAATAAATGCTATTTAAGGTAAAGCATGGATCACACTATCTGCGCAATGTACCGAGTTTCGTCAGATCAGTGAAATAAAGTCATAAGTAAAGATTTTGCTCTAATTTATCGACTACTTGAAATACAAGGACACAATTGCGCCACACTGCATTGGTAATAAGCCCATATAGACTTATTCCAGAATTAATTGAGTAATAATGCCATTTTGGCTTATTACTTATGACTTTATTGAGGTGGCCCGACGAAAATCGGTACATAGTGTTATCCAGGCTTAAGGCTATTTCAGGTTTTTGTTTTAAGTTAATTGATGTCGCTGAATGAACGTTCAACTCAAGTCAAATAATTTTATACCCAAAAAACTCAAAAAGTGTTTTGGCCACTAATATGAATTTAACTTTTTCCATTGGAATTCTAACCATTCTGCCATTATCTACTATTTTTCTTCTTTCCATTTCTGTTATAAAATTGTCGTATAATTTACATTTTGTATTTTTTGTAAATTATTTTACAATGCTAAAAAAATTATAATTTTTATAAGTTGTTTATGTTTTTAATATATCCCAGCAAAAAATTTTCGAAATTTTGTAATGGGTAGTACTCTTTTAATGGCTTACAAAGTAACGACTGGTACTTATATATCTAATTATTTTATTTGCATAATAATGACTGTCATGTAATGAATAAAATAAGAACTTATTTATATCACTACGTGAAAGTACTTATTGTAGTACTTTCCAGTTAATAAGGAAATATGTATATCTAGAGAAATTTATTACAAAATTTTATTCATTTAAAATAAAAAAATTAGAAAATATAGCAAATTAATTTTGAATAAGTTTAAGCAAAAATTAATCTATATTATTTTGCATATTTGTACGCAAAAAATAACCCATTAAATTTTGAGTACTTTTAGGCAATCAGTAATCTATTAACTTTTGTATGTTTGTAGGCAAAAAGTATAGGGTACCGCATACTTTTTGAACTTCTCAAACAAAAATAATGGGTTATTCAGTCAAATTGTAAGTACTTACGACTGAGGAGTACATACACTTTTTTGCATAGTTTTTTGCTGGGATTTTTAGAGAACACGCAATTTAGACTAAGAAAAGGCTATAAAAACTAAGTGAGTTTTTAAAAAAAGCTAAAAAATAAGCTAAGAGCTAAATGAAAATTTTAAGGCTAAATCTGAAAAAAATAAGCTAAATTTAGCTCAAAATAAGCTAATATGGTCACGCTGCGAATAAATGGTGTTGGTTGGTCAAGTCAGCAACACTATACAAAAGCAACAACAGCAATAATAAATAAAAAGCGAACAATGTGCGTCTTCTGTTAATTTAAAGTAAGAGTGTGTAAGTGCATGAGTGTATAGCTGTAGTAATAGCACACAGTCTGTGTTAAATCAAAACAAAATATCAGAATGTTGACTACATACAGCGCACTGTTAGCGCTTAAATTATTTACAGACGGCTGTAACAGTTTGGACGAAAATCGCGATTAGAGATGCTAAACGGGAAATCCCGAGCCCGGAAATCCCGGGCTTTTCGGGACTATGCAAATCCCGGAGCCCGGGATTTTTTAATTTTAAAGCCCGGGATTTTCGGGATTATCTGAATCCCGATTTTTAGCATAAATAATGTTTTTGGCGGTCATCTTCTATATTAAAAATTATTAGAAACTCCTTGTTAAAATAAAAAATTTGCTTTGAATAAATATTTTCGTAGATAATATTAAATGGTATATATCTGTGGAAATAAATAATAATGGATTAAGTTGACATAAGTGCTCTTTCATTTTATTACATATTCTTATTCTCTTCTTCAAAATCTATCACTCAGCTAAATTCAATTTTAAAATGTCATTAATATTAAAACTATACGCATTTATATTTTAGCTTAAGTCTTCATGGAAAATAATACATAAGCCATAACATCTTATCTCAACTTAATCTTTTTTAAGGTAGCTTTAATATTATTAATATTAAAATGTTTGAGCATTAAAACTTGTATACATTTCAGTTCAATAACTTCCAGCCCATTCAAAATATTCCTCATAAGAAAAAAACTTGTATTTAAATTTAATTTAATTTGAAAACTTATTTAAAAAATATCTATACATTATCTCAGGTTTTCCGCAATTTTCAATTTAATTTAAAGCGACTTACTATCAAAACAAATTATTTTGCATTTCAATATAATAGCTTAAGTGCACTTTAGTTTTTATTTTTCTGCCAATGGATTTTTTCAAAACTTAACTAAAAAGCAACGAATATAAATAAACTAATAAAACGTTTTCTTTTTTTTTTTATAAAATTAACAGTTTTGTTCCAAGTAAATGTGCATCTTTTTCGGCGGCTAAAAATTTTATATAAAAACTAAACACAATTTAGACAATACCCTTAATATCTCGAAACAAGACATTTCGACTTGAGCCATTATTATTTATTGCCACAGATATATGGCGTTTTCTTTTCTAGGAAAAATGTTTACATATGTACATCGCACTTTTCAATTAAAATTTGCAATTAAATATCTCAGTTATATAAGTAACCTTAAAATATGCAAAAAAAAAAATTAATTGTTAAATTAAAATATTATAATTACTATAAAGAAGCACATTTGTGCACAATTTTTTCGGGATTTTGTAAGTCCCGAAAATCCCGGGATCCCGGTTCGGGATTTCGAGACTCCATCACTAAATCCCGAAGCCCGGGATTTCAAAAAACCTGTCCCGATTAGCATCTCTAATCGCGATCGTACTTTTTATTAAAGCGTATGGTTGTATGAAAGTATTTAGTAGATACTTTATTATTTCTAATCTTAAATATTATAAGATTTGGAGTAAGTAAATAAACTTCGAAATTGTAAAATAAATAAGCAAAAATATTAATTTGTAAAAAAATATTATGTTATAGTAGCAAAGTAATGCAAAAAAATTCATTTCTCATACCAGTCGTTTAAAAAAAATTGTGCCAAAAGCCAACAAAAAAATACCTTATTAAAAAATATCTAGGATGATTTATTAAGCGTGAGTTTTTCTTGATTTTTCGTGTTCAGGAGAGGCATCTAATTGATTCTGACGATCATCATATTATTAATTTTAAGTTAAGACAGCCTCTGGAATCACCAACTGATTATTTGTTTTATTTGCTTGTTTCGTGATAAGATCGGCCTTTTTACTAAAGTATAGTAGCTACATATTAATTCATTTAATTCTCTTATAAACTTTAATTCTCTTATAAACTTTCATTTGCGGATGCACATCGAAATTTTTTAATGGATTTCGATTTATTTGAATATTTTCTTTAACAAAAAAACTAAAACTTGTTAACAAATATTTAATGAAAACATTGTTAAAGCACAATGAAACCTTAAAACTGGAAAATAAAAAATAGTTTTCAAGTACATGAAAGCGTATAATACATCCAATTCTTCTCTTCTCTCTTTCACCAACAAACTCACTCTTTCTGAAAGAGGAATTTCTTGGTGTGAGCCGTGAAATTATGGGCGTTATTACTAGTGTCGTATTTCGACTACGACTACGGCGATTTGGTACTAGACTAAAGAACATTGTAACATTTTTTCTTTAATCTACTACAAAATCGTCGTAGTCCTAGTCGTAATACGACACTCGTAATTAGGCCCTATATATTATATCTGTATTTGTTCTTGCGAAACAAAAATGAAAAGCCCTCCCTGTCTTGTTTTGAATTTGTTGTAGGATTGCGGAACAAATTTATGTCTTCAGTGAAAATTTTTTTTGTCGTTTTATTAAAAAAAAAAGAATGAGAAAACAACTTGATTTTGCTTCTTTGAGCTAAAAATTACAATCTTAACGCCTTCTCATATTTCTGATATGATTTTTGCTCTCAAAAAGTTGGTATTACTGGCAGTAAGTGGTGCATTTAATAAGCGAAAGTTTTGCACACCACTGTATCACTTACACTTTCTGTTAAAAGGTACACATTTACTACAAATGTACACATTTAACAGAGACAAATTAAAGAAGCAAATTAAAAAAATTATTATTTATTGTTATCTGCACAAATATCGTTATAGTTATGGAATTTAAATTAAATCACGTTTTGTTTTAATATAAAAAAAACACACAGGCACAAGCACTTGCTTGGACTTTTGCCCACATAAATACTCGTATGCTGACATAAAAAAATAAGTTTTGTAATTTATCGACTCTCTATTATGCATAATTTAAATATATTTTACTTAAAGAATGTCGTCTCTACAGCAAAAGGCCATATAATAAACATACTTCAAACATGTTCTTTATATATGTATGTACATACATATATATTTACGTAAAAGCAATAGGGTGGGTGATCTTACAAGGCGTGTTCATATGTACATACATACATACATACATATGTATATAAGTACATATGTACATACTTATGCACATACATACATGTTTGTTAGTGTTGTAAAAAAATAAATTGATACACACTTTATGAATTTTATGATCAATGTCTACAATAAATAAATCATTTTAAAGAATTCATTGAACTTTTTTACTTTTACTTTACACGTTGATCTTAGTTGAACTTGATCATTTAATTTAAAAAAAAAAAATATTTAAAACATAAAAAAAACTTCGATCCTGCCAGGAGTCGAACCTGGAATCTTCTGATCCGTAGTCAGACGCGTTATCCATTGCGCCACAGGACCACGTATATTAAAAATACCAAGAATTTATTTAGAGCCAATTTTGTATAGCATACCTGTGAACAGAGCTTTTTTAGATAACAATCTGTCAATGTTGCCAACTCAGGATTATCTTAATACATCAAAGTTTTTTATATGTCAATCTAGGATAACAGGTACTGACAGGGAAGAGTAACAGCCTTTCTTTTGCTGTAATTTTGCGTCGTCATTTTCAAAATGTGCGTAATGCCGTTAACATTATATTTTTTGTTTGTAACGCAATAGCACAGAACGCAAAATATCATAAATGAAAAATATTGCCACTGGAACACACTATTGCGATGTCACAAAATGCAATAACATATAATATATATTCATAATAATAATTGACATGATGACATGTAATCATAAATCATATTGCAATTTCCTTACTGGGGCATTACACGTTCAATTTTTTTTTCAATTTGGATTTCAAATTCCAATACACACTCGCACTTTTTATGATTCAGTACACCAAAGGTGAAAAGGATGTCCATCTGTCTATCTATTTTATTTCACAGAATATGTAAAACTTTGGCCACTACATCAAAAAATATATGACAGTTAAAAATTAAAGGATGTTCTAAAGCGAGCAGAGAAATCCGTTGAAATTCTTGGGGCACTTTGCTTTTTTGTTTATTTATAAGAATATATTCTTAAATTCTAAGATTTATAAAACAATAAATACTTTTTATGCTTCAGGTCCTGTAGTTTAATATAATTATACTTTAATGTTTCTAGATATGCGCTATGTATATTTATTTAATTTTTTCCCGCTAGTACTCAAGTGTATAATTGGGAGGGAAATGTTGAAACAAAGTTGGCAGCACAGTGATGTTTCTGTGGGTTGATAAGCTTTATGAGAAAGCTTTTTTCAATATCAGGGATGCCAACGTAGTTTTGTACACATGTACTTTGGTGTGTTGCCAGAACTATGTATATATACAAACAATTACGGATATATTTCTGCAAAGTACAATAACGCCCAATTCACATGATACGACCGAGTATAACACGTCGACAACAAAATTGAAATAAATGACACTACAATATTCATAATTTTTTATATTCTGAATAATATTTTGATGCGAAATTGAAATAAAATTGGTATTTTCCGTGATATTTTCAAAAACTAATAATAATGTTTTCGAAAACATACATTGTATATGGGTGTTATTTTTAAAATTTTTTATTTCAAAAAAACAGGTATCATATCGCTAGTTTAACATGCAAAGGTTCTAAGTCCACTTTTTTAGAAATTGAGATACAAACATCCAATTTATCACATGAAAAAGTCCCTATAAAAACTACAGTTTAACCATTTCTGTCAAATTGTTTTATATGTAAGTATTAATTAATGTATGCTAATTTTTTTAATATCAATGTGTCAATAGTTTAATTGTTTTCTGACTCCACTATAAAATTTAAAAATATGGACTTATAGAGCCTTTGCAAGTTAAACCAGTGATATGCAAATACTTATTTGTGAAAAAAAAACTGCGATCCTGCCAGGAGTCGAACCTGGAATCTTCTGATCCGTAGTCAGACGCGTTATCCATTGCGCCACAGGACCATATAAATTTTGGGTATAAAAATGGATACCAGTGCTGATTAGCAACTGGCAACAGCAAGCGCCATACAAGACAGGAAATTAGCAAATTATAGAAAATTAATATAGAAATAGTATTTATACATATATGTACATATTTACATATGTAAGTATAAAAAATAAAATAGATACTCGTGCAGTATTTCTAAAATTTACTTCGCAAGAAACAACTCAAGTAATAATAATAATAAAATATGTACATATCTAAATATGTAAGTATAAAAAATAAAATAGACACTCGTGCAGTATTTCTAAAATTTACTTCGCAAGAAACAACTCAAGTAGTGATGGCAACGTGAGGCACTTTTCGGCAAAGATTAAACATGATTACGACCCAAAAAATATATGTATGCACTTTTTTGCGTGCACTAGCGCACTCCCACGTCAAGTTATCGAAACGATTTCCATATTATTAAGAGTAAGATGACTATTACTCACACCTTTAGCAGCTGTTAACAACAGGCATTTTGTATTCGTGTTTCAGAAGTTTCTTAAAGAAATATCCCTTCACGTTGCTTAGCTTATACACGCTCACTCACCATATACTACGTTTATACGCGCACTATTTGCAAATAAAATTATTTGCAAATAAATTAACTCACTGTTTATACAGCATAGCAAAAGTACACAAACTTGGTAGCACTTCTATAGAAAACTTACTTATATTGGCAAAAAAAGTAGTGTAAATGTACAAAATATCAAATAATTGTTTGTTTTAATCGTCATTATTTGCTTCTATCCATATTTTTTGTTGCAATATTTATCCATTTATTGTTTTTTGTTATCAAACATTTGTAAGCGTGGCAACCTCAAGCATTTTATTTGCAAATAGTGCGTTAATCGTGAATAGTTTTCTGAATTAGTAAGTCGCAATAAAAACAATAATATGGCAACAATTTACTGTTTTATTTGCAAATAAGCCCTGCGTATAAACGTAGTAATAAATGATTTAGCTGTCTAGACATGGGTATGAGATATGTATGTATGTATGTATGTACATAGTATATGAAAATATGATAAGTATATAAAAATTTGTTCACTATATCATTTATAATTGCTCCTGGCGCATCTGCTTGATAATATGAAATGCAGTGAATTGAATTGATTTTTAAATTTTTTTGTTGTGGTGAAAAAAAAGAGGTGTGTGCTTTTTAATTTTGCACTTAAAGTGAGACGATAACATTAAATAGAAATAATAAACAAGCAGTTAGTAAACAAGATTTGTATGTATGTATGTATGTGTGTGTGTATGTATGTATGTATGTACACATTCGTTAATCGAAAAAAAAACACACAAAAGATAAAAATGTACAGAAATATACTCATATGTTAACCCTACGTCTACACCTGATATATTTTTATCATAACAAAAGTCAAATATTATATTGAAAAATATTTTTTTTATGTTAGCTCTTTTTTTCTATATGGAATTTGATATTTGTCATGATAAAAATCTATCAGGTGTAGACGTAGGGTAATCTTTAATTAATATTTTTATTTTTATTTTTTTGACGATTACTAATGCTGCCAGAAGGGGAAATTTTAATTACACAAGGAGGCAGCAAAACTACCCATTTTATAAAATTAATAAAACGTTTCGAACTTTTAGGTTTAAAGAATAATGATATTTTTTTAGAATGATTTACGTTTTTTTTAGGTTTCCGCACACCAAAGGTGAAAAGGAACCCTATTCCTCGAGAAGCGTAAGAGCTACGAACCTGAAATTTTGACAGAATATGTAGAATAACAACAAATATACATATAACAATTAAAAATTAAAGGGTGTTCCAAAACGAGAAACAAAAAATTTTAAAATCCCATTTAAAATACATACATACAATTATATCGAGCCATATTTTCGATTTTATCGTTATCGAAAATTTACTTTTTTATTGAAATTAAAATTTTCCATGTGTAGAATTATCAAAATGCCAAAATTGTTGTTATCGTAAGCGACAGTTTACGTACAAAAACATGTTTGAATACATATATTAAAAAAACCTTCTCCTGAAAACTTTAATTTTTGTCGCTTACGATAAAATCGAAAATTAGGTTCGATATAAAGACATTTGAAATTTTTCAAAATTAGTAAATTTTTATACAAACTGCAACAATTAGCACTAAAATTTAAAAAATTTTAATTAAGGGGTAAGTTAATATCATTTTGACTATCTACAACTTGGCAACTTGCTGTATCTTAGAAACCATAAGAGTCAACCCCTTGAAATGTTCAAAAACGCTAAAACTAAGAAATTCCGAAATTAAAAAATCGCCAAACCGAAAAATTCGCCCAAAAACCGAAAAAATAATCTCCAAACCAAAAAACAGCGCCAAAATAAAAAAAATCTCTAAAACTAAAATAAATCGCCAAAAATTTTAAAAATTGCCAAAATAAAAACAGCGCCAAAACTAAAAATATGTCAAAAGTCTAAAAAAAATCCCAAAAAAGGGGGAAAAACCGCCAAAAGTAAAAAAGTGGCCATAACTGGAAAAATCGCCAAAAATTAAAAAAATTCCAAAAACGGGGGAAAAAAGCGCCAAAAGTGGTCATAACTGGAAAAATCGCCAAAAATTAAAAAAAATTTTACTAGTTGCTAAATTTTTTTTTTAATGTCTGCATCAGGTAAGATAACTATTTTATTATATATGCTAAGGTTCGTATAGTTTCACATACATATGTAGTGTCCGTACGGAACCCTTCGTGTAGGAGTCACAGTCGCACTTTACTGAATTTATTTTCAAATTTGGAAAATACCGAACATACCGGTATTTAAAATTAATAATAATTATATAATTATTAATTATAATTAATTATATAATAAACAAAAACAATGTGGAGTACACGTACAAATGCATGAAATATAAAAATTTATTATATTCATATTTATAAAGCTTAAATTAGACGTGCCATAGCCATGACGCCATAGCCATAACCAAACCAAAATTCAATTGGTTTCTATGGTGAGAGTTATGGCGTTATGGCAAGTCACGTATAATCAAATACAGTATTGCCCATTAGTTTGGTTCGAACGGCTGTTTTCTATGGCTATGGTTATGTCACGTCTGATTGAGCCTTCAATTGGTTTCTATGGTGAGAGTTATGGCGAGTCTCTCTCACTCTCACTCTCACCATAGAAATCAATTGAATTTTGGTTTGGTTATGGCTATGGCGTTATGGCTATGTCACGTCTAATTTAAGCTTAAGTTATAAATTTTGCTGTGGATGTGAAAACTATAATCCAATACAATTTACCACTTTTTATAAATTCCTTTGCAATTTGCCGTCAAAACTGATTGCCTAGCAAAACGTATGGCGCCATATAACAATTTTATCTGGCAACCCCATAAATATGTATGTTATTTCATAAGTAAATTTCTCGTTAACACTAAAATAGCGAATTGAAAAACAAAATTAACACTGGACCTGACATTGCCGGTAAAAACAATAACAGGAATCTCGCAGCAGCCATAACAGATAACAAAACAAGGCAATAAAATAAATTTCAAATCGTGTGATTTGACTAATGGGTGTTTTTTATTGAGGTATAGAACTTAAGTTGGCATCACTTTTTTAACTGGCGGCCATTTTGTCAGCTGTCAAGTGATTAATATTTAGTTTGGTTTGCCATTTCATCATGAACAGGTTGACAAAAGAACAACGCTTGCAAATCGTGCAAATTTATTTCGAAAATAATGGTTCAGTTCGCGAAGTTTACCGCGAGCTCCGTCCATTTTATGGTCGACATAATCGTCCATCAGAGCAATTAATTCGGTTAACCATGGATCGTTTTCGCACTACGTTTACTCTATGTGATAATACGCATCCGCAGAGACGTCGACCAGTGCGCACCGAAGAAATAATTGCCACTGTAGAGCAAAGTGTTGAAGAGGACCCGAATGAATCGATTCGCCACCGTGCACAGCAATTGGAGCTTTGTCCATCAACTTTATGGAAGATTTTGAAGATTTTGAATGTGGATGAGTTGTGGTTCCAACAAGACGGCGCTACATGCCACACAGCGCACGTCACAATCGATTTATTGAAGGAAACATTCGATGAGCGCATAATTTCGCGGAATGGATCTGTCAATTGGCCACCAAGATCGTGTGATTTGACACCATTGGATTATTTTTTTTGGGGATATGTGAGGTCGCTCGTCTACGCCAACAAACCAGAAACGTTAGGGGACTTGGAAGCCAACATTCGTGGCGTTATTGCCAACATACGGCCCCATATGCTCGAAAAAGTGGTTGAAAATTGGACCTGTAGAATTGGCTTTATTCGAGCCAGCCGCGGCGGCCACATGCCCGAAATCATATTTAAACATTAATGGCATAAAATTATCCTTCCAATAAAGCCAAATTGATGGACATTAAAACGATTTTCTTGTGTTTTATTTCGAAGTTCTATACCTCTAAAAAAACACCCTGTACTTTCTTTTTTTTTTTTCTTTTCTTTCATACTTTTCTTTGAAATCATTTTTAATGCTTTTTTTATTATGTTTTTAGCTTTTATAAGATGGAACACAATTTTCGGTCGACAAATTATGTACATACATAAGTATATATGTATGTATGTATGTGTGTATGTATGTATGTATGTATATCGAAAACAACCACAAAATAAAAATATTTGATTTTGTTTTCAGTATAAACTGACGAATGCAAATTATGTTTCGTGGTAGAAAGAAGGTATAATTTTATACTTATCGCATAGAAAAAGAACATGGTATTTGTTGACACAAATTTAAACCATAATTAAATAAGATACCTACGCAAATACACTTTAATTCTGATTTGATTTTTTATACATAGTTTTTTTAACATGATGGGAAGACGAAAATTTAACATTTGTGTATGTATGTATGTATGCATGTCTTTTCATATCATTGCAGCATATGCAAACCGCCTTATCTTATATTTTGAAATAACATTTGAAAACAGTACAGTAACAGAGCTCTGTTAGAGTGTTAACAGAGCTCTGCTAAGCTACAAATATTGGATTAATACATTTCGAAAGAACTTTTCCTGTAAATTAGGCCACCGAGACAGAAAAAAAATTAATGCAAATTTATGGACAAGGTGTTCCTTTATAATTGCCCACGAATATATGTACGCATCTGTGGCAATATGTGGCTTTTTTTGTCAAAATTGAACTTCAAAATGTTTGTAATTCAGGAAAATTAGTTTAATGAAGGAGTAGTTTTATAAATATGTATGTATGTAAATCTTACCAAAACTCGTCTGCAAAAAATTAAAACAATTTGATTTCTATGACTTTCTTATATTAATTAAAGTACCTATGTACATAATTAAATGCATTTTGAAATTGGATGAGAAAAATTTATACGAAATAATTTTTGGCAATTTTATTTCTACTGTTTGCGATATTCTGTTAAATTTTTCTACGATTATTTTATAAAAATTTGTATGTATTAAAAAAAGTGTTATAGGTATAAAAACAAATTTATTATCAAATGTATATTAAGAAAAACTACATAAAATTGATTTTTACGAAATTGGTTGGAATAGATATGACAAGTCTGCTCGTGTATACTAAAAAGCGTCAGTCAAGAGCTATTTTTGTAGCATAAACTGCACAACTTGGACGTGGAAAATAATTTTTTCAAGGAATTCATATATTTTTATGAAATACAAAGGTGTGTGAGATGCTAATACAAAATATTAAGATAAAATCGTACGAGGAGTTGTTAGATAATAAAAAAATAAAATAATTCATTACAAAAAATTTCTGTTAGCAATAAAGCGCATAAAATGTTCGTATTTTTCACGTTTGTGTGTCCAATTTTTTTTTAATAACGGTTGGAGTGTCAAGTATAATCTATAGTCTGGGGGCAGTCAGAACTATCATTCAAAATTGGGGCTTTTTCGTAAACAGTTTTGCAAAAGTAGTCGGTGTTCTCTATAGATACTAACGAAAATTCTTTGCTTAAGCATGTTTTCAATGGTTACAAAAATTCTCGACAAATTCTCGAAAGTTTTTCAAGCAATTGGAGACAAGTCGTCGATTACTTTTGCATGATTTTTACGGTTCCGTACACCAAAGGTGAAAAGGAACCCTATTGTTTTCGCTACGCTGTCCGCCTGTCCATCACAGGCTGTTTTCTCGAGAACCGTAAGAGCTACGGACGGCAATTTCGACAGAGTGTGTAGACCTTTGGCCGCTACAACAACAAATACATGAGAGTTAAAAATTAAAGGGTGTTCCAAAACGAGCAACGAAAAATGTTAAAATCCCATGTAATATAAGTACATATACATACATATACAATTGTATGTACATACATACATATACATATATGTATATACACTTGAAATTTGTAAGGTTAGTGTATTTGTATAAAAACTACAACAATTAACACTAAAATTTCAAGAAAATTTCATTAAAGGGTGTTCCATCAGTTAATGCAGTTTTGACTATGTAATTCTGACAACTTGCTGCATCTTGGAAACCGTAAGAGCTAAGCTCTTGAAATTTCAAAACCGGTAAAACAAAAAATCCCAAAATTATAAAAACGCCAAACCGAAAAAAAATCGCCAAAAACCAAAAAAAAATCGCCAAATTAAAAAAAATTTCTAAAACGAAAATAAATCGCAAAAAAACGGAAAATCGCCAAAATTAAAAAAATCACCAAAATTAAAAAAATCGCTAAAATTAAAAAATCGCCAAAATTAACAAAAGTCGTCGAAATTAAAAAAAAAATCGCCAACATTAAAAAAAAAATCGCCAAAACGAGAAAAAAGCGGAAAAAAACATATCAATCATTTTAGATGAAAAAACGTAAAAAACGCAAAACAAACGCCACATTAAAAAAATGCTCAAGGCCCAACCTACGGAACACTTCGTGCGCGAGTTAAAGTCGCACTTTACTGAATTTATTTTTGTTTACTGAACAATGTCGCTACGTACATACATACATATGTATATGTATATGGATGTAAGTATACATGTATATACATATGTATGTATATACATGTATGTAAAATGTATGTTTGTGAATACATGTTTATAAACCTTGCGAATTATTTGATTAATACTTACATACATACATATATGTATACATATGTACGTATGTGTGTACATACATACATATGTATGTAACAATGTAAATAGTGTGTACATTGTACATATTACATATTGTTTAAAATACCGGTTCTTAAGTTTGAAATGCCAGCAACAACTTTTCCAAAGTGTTTTGTTTTGTTACAACAAACACACAGAAAGCTTTATTATGTTCTTCATTTTAATATTCCAAGAGCAATGGTAGCTAAAGCTCCCATAAGCCCCCCAAAAAGTTTGGCAACAAACAATAACCGTTATCGCTTTTGGAGCCGGCTCTCTTTCCCCATGTATGTATGTATGTACATACATATGTATATAGTTCTCGCGCTGTGGACCTCTAATTAATAGTAGCTTTTAGAGAAATTTAGAACATGTGTTGTGTATTGTTGTTTATAGTGTTCCTATCGCTTTTGCAGATGTTTTGTTGTTTGTATAGCCCGAGTACTGGTTTTTATTTCTTCCATTTTATATTCATACATATGTACAGATGTACATACATGGATACGTACGTACATTGGAAGAAAAATATATAGAGTTCTGTTTGCATTTGTTCATTTCGTTAGTCGGTCGTGATACTTTGGTGCGAGTGGAACGTTTTTGTTAAAGGTTCAAACGGTGTGATTCTAATTCTATATTTTAATTAAAAAAAAAAGAATTGTTTCTTATATTTGGTTAGTTTAACTTTTATTCTTCTAAAGAATGTGTTTGAATTGATTTGATTGCGTATGCACAGTCTGAAATTAAAAACAATATACAAGATAAAATATTTTATTATTCTAATTCCTACTAATGCAAACAATTTTAATTTTGTTAATTTTCTTAATATTTATGCAATAAGCAGCATACAAATTGAAATTATTATTTAATTTTTCTTGTTTCTTATGTATATCATTATCATTTCTCTTTTTATCGCACGAAACAATTAGCAATTTTCATTGCCGTGCAAAAATAAGACAATTTCTTTTGCAAGATTTAAGTAAACCAAAAAAAAAAAAACAACACCAAAAGAAAATCGTCGAAGTGTACAAACAGACAAACCGAAAAAAAGTTACGTCAAACCTTTTTGGATTATTGAATAAAAGGTAAGTGAAGAAAATTAAGAAAAGAACACATGTAATTTTTCTTTAGGAAAAAAATTCAAGAAATTACATACCAGTACTTATGTATGTAGCTATAAGATTAAAATTTGTGCAAATTTGTGCAAATTTTAATCTTATTGACCTCTATACCGTTTAATTAAAATATCCCTAATGATTAAGGCGAATGTTAGTGTCATAAATCTTATCGCCGGTTGTTCTATTTTTACTGCTACTAGTGAATGACAATCATTTGTCAACACACATCCTTACATACATACTACATATGTGTGTAAATAGGTACATATGTATGTATCTATATAATTAATAGGTGAACACGTTTTTTGTAATCCCTTTTACGCTGGAACTACTGCACCGATTTTGGAAAGATTTATATCATTTTAAAGGAATTTCTGCACAGATGTGCAGAATCTATATTTTATTGAAATCGGTTTAGTATTTTGGGAGCTATAAGCGTTTAAAGTTGCTACTACTACATGCAAACATAGTACACACTCATTTGTTAGTTTACACTGTGTGTGTGTGTGTATTTGTGTACTATTTTCCATGCTATTCTATTTTTTTTCTTTTGGTGCAAAAAGTTGCACCAAATAGGGGATTTATCAAAAAAAAAAGGGGCAAAATAAAAAAAAACGTGAAAACTACACAAAATTTTTTATTTTTAATGTATTATTATATAATTCACTCTAAAAAAGGGGAAAAAAGATGCAAGGCGGTTGAAAAAGTGGCAATTTGCCACTTTAGTCGGTCAAACGGTCACGCTGCATAAAACTTATAGGACGAGAGTTCAATAAATTGAATTAGGTTTAATAAAGAGATTTTGTTTCTGTTTAGAATGCGGACGATTGTGTCGTCCGTTTGGTATATCTACTGTATATAAATATACGTCCACATTAGATTTAGAATAGAATTAGTGTGTACTTTTGACATTTGTTATTAATTCACATAATTTTTTTTATTTAAATTATTTTTGCAAAGGTTATGTCTGTGCAAGGAAAATATAATTTATGAACGATTTTTAATATATTTTTTAAAGTACAGTAGAGTCCCGATAGTTTGTAATCGAAAGGACCGACTGCTTTTTAAAAGTTAAGAGTAGTTTTCGAAATAAAGAGATTTCGATTTATATACATATGTATATATTCCCGTCGTTCCTATAAGGAGCATAGCACTGATACTACGTTTATGCGCGCAGTATTTGCATATAAAATTATTTGCAAATAAATTAACTCACTGTTTATACGGCATAGCAAAAGTACACAAACTTGATAGCACTTCTATAGAAAGCTTACTTATGTTGAGAAAAAAATAGTGTAAATGCACAAAATATTAAATAATTATTTGTTTTAATTGTCATTATTTGTTTCTATCAATGTTTTTTGTTGCAATATTTGTCCATTTATTGTTTTTGTTATCAGACATTTGTAAGCGTGGCAACTTTAGGCATTTTATTTGCAAATAGTGCGTTAATCGTGAATAGTTTTCTGAATTAGTAAGTCGCAATAAAAAGAATAATATGGCAACAATTTACAGTTTTATTTGCAAATAAGCCCTGCGTATAAACATAGTATGAGATATGTGCGCCTCAGCTAGCTCATGAAATTTCTCTGGGAGCACCTCGGGCAGTGTTCTCAACCCTTATCCCAGCCCACGAACTCGCAGCAATTATATAAATAACAAAATTTTAACGTGATTGAATTTCTTACCGACGCATGACATAGAAAAGATAGATGTTCCTTCTGACGGCCCATTACCCAACCATGGTCACCTCTTTTGTTCCATTTTCTTTTGATTGATGACCCCTCTTTCGATTTAACGAGGTTCAAATAAAAATAAATTCAGTAAAGAGCCACTTTTATTCGCACACGAAGGATTCCCTACGGGCACCACATATATGTAATAAATAATATGCAAACTTTCGCCTATATAGTCGAATAACCCACCTGATGAAGATATTTAAAAAAAAAATTGTTTTGTTGTTTTTTTTGTTTTAGCATTTTTTTTTTGTTTTCCCGAACTTTTTTCGGTTTTTGTAGATTTTTTTAGTTTTAACGATTTTTTCGTTTTGGCGATTTTTTTTGTGTTACTACAATACATATTTTTAGTTTTAGCGATTTTTTTCAGTTTTAGTGCTTTTTTTCGTTTTGGCGATTTTTTTTAGATTCTTATGGATTTTTTTATTTCTAGGCAACTTTTTTACTTTTGGTGATTTTTTTGCATATTTATTTATTTTTGGTGATATTGTTCATTTAAGCGTTTTTTTGCCAATTTTTCGTTTTGGCGATTTTTTAACTTTTTTTTAGTTTTAGTGTTTTTGAAAATTTTAAGACCTTGCCTCTTACGATTTCCAAGATACAGCAAGTTGTCAAAATTACATTAACTGATGCAATACCCTTTAATTTTTACTTTTTAAAATTTCAGTGTTAATTGGTGTAGCCTGCATAAAAATACACTAACGTAGAAAATTTCAAGTGTCTATATACATATACATCTGTATATTATATTAAGATTCCGACATGTTTCATTGCTCGCTTTAGAACACCCGTTAATATTTAACTGTCATATATTTGCTGTTTTAGCGGCCAAAGTTTTAAATATTCTGTACAAATTTCAGGTCCGTAGCTTTTACCGTTCTCAGACAGACGGACGGACATCGTATCGAAAACAATGGGATTCCTTTGGTGTATGGAACTCTAAAAAATGATTTATAAGGGATACGAGTTATCGCGGTTTGACTGTATTTTATACCACTAATAAGGGCTAATAAATCCGTGCAAGCTTAAACGCTTCTGACAAATACATATGTTGCATGTTTTTAATGTTTGTATTCGTTTGTGCAAATCGACTATTTACGATCTTGGTCAAAAAATTAACTTCGAATATTATGTCGCTTAAGCTTTTACGGAATAGTTGACAGTTTACAAAATTTATACTGATAATTTTGTAAAAAGTTTTACTTATCTTGCAGTGTTAATGAATTCTCAACACCACAATTTCAAGATAAATTTTTAAACATCATGATTTTAAATTTTGTTTAAATAATTCCATTATCTTCTTTCTATTTCGTTTTACGCCTATTCCTTATTTTTGTATTTTTTATTTTAAATTGCCTGACAATGAATCGTACTTATTGTATAACTAGCTGTGTCGTAAATCACACTTGCAATAAGTTTGTTTTTGTTTAGTGAATACAGTTTATTTGCATTATGACGTTATTTTACAACATTTACAACAATTAACAATTTCATAATATGAGTCTATTAATTTGTTATTTTTAAATTTTCTTAACGATTCCCGGCATTTGCAGTGGCTATTATGTATGTACATACATACATGTACACAAATTGATTTTAAAAATCGCCAAAAGTCCCCGACATCAATTTTATGTAGTTTTTCTTAATATATATATATATATTTGGTAATAAATTTGTTTTTATAATATATGTAAATGTTTATAAAATAATTGTAAAAAAATTTTGCAGAAAATGGCCAAAAGTAGAAATAAAGTTGCCAAAAATTATTTCTTGTAAATTGTTCTCATTAAAATTAAAAACGCATTAATTGCTATACATTTAATATGAGAAAAATTATCAAAATAAAATTGTTTAAAATTCTTGCAGACGAGTTTTGGTGGGATTTATTTTTGAAACTACTCCTTCTACAAATTTAAAAATTACAAAAAATTTGAAGTTAATTTTTTTTAAATAACTATAAAAATCGGCAATAAATTTATTTATCATCAGAAAAATCACAAATTTAGACGCCAAACAAGTTGAAAAGTCGCGACATTTGGCGAGAAATCTCCATATCTGGCAACCCTGCTTCTTACCATCGATATGTATGTATGTAAGTATGTACTTGTATATTTTTTAAATTTATTAATTACATGCTTTGTACTTAGAAGACAAAAGCATAAGAAAAAAAACTATTCATTAATGGGGCATTAAGATTTTTTTTTATAAAAAAATTTTTAGTACTGCGAATTTATATTCATATTTTTTTTAATAATACAGTCAGCGGCTAAAGTTTAAATACACAACTCAAATCTGTATTTTTAGGGTTCCGTACGCCAAAGGTGAAAAGGAATCCCATTTTTTCCGCTACGCTGTCCGTCTGTCACAGGGTATTTTCTCGAGAACCGCTACAACAACAAATATATGAGAGTTAAAAATTAAAGGGTGTTCCAAAACGAGCAACGAAAAATGTTAAAATCCCATGTAATATACATACATACAATTGTATGTGCATACACTTGAAATTTTTAAGGTTAGTGTATTTTTATACAGACTACAACAATTAACACTAAAATTTAAAAAAATTTAAATTAAGGGGTGTTCCATCAGTTAATGCAATTTTGACTATGTAATTTTGACAACTTTCTGTATCTTTTAAACCGTAAGAGCAAAACTCTTCAAAAACGGCAAAATAAAATAAAAAAATTATAAAATCGCCAAGCCGAAAAAAATCGCCGAAAACAAACAAAAATCGTCAAAACGAAAAAAAGCACCATATTAAAAAAAAATCCAAAACTAAAATAAATCGCGAAAAAACGAAAAAATCGCCAAAATGAAAAAAAATCGCCAAAATGAAAAAAACCCAAAAAAACGCCAAAACGAGAAAAAAGCGACAAAACTGAAAAAAATCGTTTAAACTTAAAAAAAAAGCAAAAAAGGCACATTAAAAAAATGCTCAGAAACTAATGTACGGAACCCTTCGTGCGCGAGTCAAAGTCGCACTTTACTGTATTTATTTATATCGAAAACTAAAACAAACAAAAAAGTGATTTATTTTTGTTTTCAATCTAAAGCTAGATTTACACGATTGAAATTTTCTACAAAATTGCTCTTCAAAATGCTTTAAACTCGTGTAAACAGCAAAATTTCTTAAAAATTTCTTAAAAATTTCTTAAAAATTTTGCTGTGTTAATGAGTTCAAAGCATTTTGAAGAGCAATTTTGAAGAAAATTTCAATAGTGTAAATCTAGCTTAACATGTTACAAATTTTGGGCGAAACTTGAAATTGAGATGTGTATTTAAGCTTTAGTCTCCAACTGTGTGTATTTAATATACGAAGTCAAGATTTGAAATAATATACTATATATTTAAAATTAACAATTTGTTTTGCGGTAAACGGCTTTAATCACAAATCAGTTTTGTTTGTTTTAATTCAGAAATTTGATATCCCATAAAAAGAATATTATTAAAATATATAATTTTTAAACATTTTTAACTGACATACTACAAATACGAGAAGACAGCAAAACAATTAATCGCATGATAAAAAACAAAATTGGCGAACAATTGTGATCAATTGTCTTTTTATTTTCAATCTAAATTTTATATAAACAAATTTTTAACGGGCTAATTTCGAAATATTTTTTTTTATATTTGTATAGTTGGTTTGTTTTATTTATTTATTGAATTCTGTACTTATTACTCATTAATGTTTAATTTTGAGTTATTGTTATTGTTAAATATGGCAATTACAAAATTTTTAACAAAAGTGAATGGAAAGCACGTTAATTAACCACATTTAATTTAAACAGCTATACTGCAAAAATTTCACAATAAATATTTAAAAAAATTTTAAAATACATATTTAAAGACTATTTTATATATACACACATATGTACATACATATTATTTACTATATATGTACATATGTATGTATGTGTGTATATACATACATATAGCTACGTTTTTATCAAAGAACATACTAAAAATAAATCAAACAAGAAAATTCATACGGTCAATTTTTTTTTTTTTTTATGCATGATTTTTATTTATTGTATCTTCATATATGAACTAACAATAAGTATTCAAATCTTAAATCTAAAAAATATAATTAGGCCCGACCAATGTCGGACATAAGCTTAGTAGTAGTTATATATAATACATATGTAAGTAGTGATAATCAAAAGGAAAAAAAAATAAAAGTATTTTCAAGAAGTCCCATCTGGAGTGCTGTGAATAAGAGCCATTGTGTCCCTCTTTTTTAGGCGGATGTGTCCAGTAAAGTTCAAAATATTACGGGCAAGCGGATTAGGATGTGACTCGAGTTTTGTTAAATATTTGCCAGCGTATTTTGCAATTTCTTCAGTCACTAGTGGCATATTCAAATCACGATGTATATTTGAATTTTTGATGTACCATGGAGCCGATGTTATCATGCGTAAAATTTTATTTTGCCTGCGTTGAATTTTCTCTACATTTGAAGCTGAAGCAGTGCCCCATAGTTGAATTCCGTAGCACCATATTGGCTTTAAAAGCGACTTGTATATTAAAAGTTTACAGTCTAGGCTAAGTGTTGAATTTCGACCAATCAGCCAATGTACCTGAGTTAGTTTAAGTTTCATTTGAGTTAACTTAGAATCAATGTGGTGTTTCCATGTAAGTCGTCGATCAAGGTGTATACCAAGATATTTCACATGTGAATGTTGAGAAACAACTTGATTGTTAATCCGAATGGGGGAACAAGAATCTCTTCGTAAAGTAAATGTCACTTGAACACACTTTTGTTCATTTACCTTGATTCTCCATAAGTTTAACCAAAGCTCCATCTGGCTAATGTGTTCCTGGAGTTTGCGGGATGCCTCATCAGGGTTTTCATGCATACTAAGGCAGGCTGTATCGTCGGCAAATGTGGAAGTATGGATACTACTGCTCACAGGCATATCACAAGTATAAATTAAATATAAAACTGGTCCCAGTATACTCCCCTGTGGCACACCAGATGAAATTGTTTCAGGCCTACTTGTAAAGTCTCCTTCCGCAACAGTGAACTTACGGGAAATAATGTAACTTTCCAAAAGATTTAAAATGTTTATTGGTAAGTAAGTCTTCAATTTTAAAATAAGGCCTTCATGCCACACTTTATCAAATGCCTGGGAAACGTCAATAAACAGCGCAGAACAATACTTTTTTCCCTCAAAAGTTCTTCTTATAAATTGAACAAATCTGTGAGTTTGTTCAATGGTGCTATGCTGACTTCTAAAACCAAATTGATGGTCTGGTATGCACCCACTACTAATTAGAATTGGGGACAATTTTGTTTTGAGCAGTTTTTCGAAAAGCTTTGACATTGTAGATGTAGATAGTAGACTTATTGGCCTATATGACTCAGCCTTTGTTATATCTTTGCCCGGCTTTGGAATCATTTTAACCTTGGCAAGTTTCCAGTTGTGTGGATAATACTCCAGTCGTAAAATAGCATTAAATATGAATAACAGGATTCTCATTGCAATACGAGGCAAGTTCATCAGCATCTGATTACTAATTCCATCAATACCCGGAGCTTTCTTCGGGTTGAGTTCGGCAATTAATTTTTGTAAATCACGCGTCTTAAACTTTATGTGTTGAGGGGGTAGAGCGACTATATTCGGCAAATCAGCAACACCAGTACATATATTTGGCGTAAAAACGGATTTTAAGTGCTCAGCAAATATTTTACATTTTTCAGTATCGCTTCTTGCCCAACCTCCGGTAGATGTGCGTAGAGGTGGCTTATACTCAACGGGTGTTTTAAGCTTTCTGGCAGCGCGCCACAAGGAGTAATTAGACGCCGGTGTAACATCAAGACCCTCCAGATAATTTTTAAGAGATGCAATTTTTTCAGATGCAAGCAACTCTTGGAGTCGTTTAGTGCACTCTTTAAATCTGATTTTATTTTGTGGTGATCTGTGCTGTTGCCATTCCCTTCTAGCCCTTCTTTTTTCACGTACGAGACGTTCAATGTCTGTAGAATAAATTTTATTAAACCCAATCTGCGGATGGGAGATAGTGGCATGTTCAGCAGCCTGTTTAATATTCTCGCTGAGATTGGCAATGTTCGATTCAATATCATCGGGTGTTCTAAGCGTAATGTTTTCCGTACAATGACTGCTGAGATATTTTTTGAACCCCAGCCAATTTACACGATTGATCATCTTCACATATGGGTCAGGTAAGTTACTTCTTAATGGGCTACAAATTGTGATGATCGTCGGGGAGTGATCGGACGAGAGATCAAGAGAAGCTTGAACTTGAATTAAATCCCTAGAGATATTTTTTATGACGCCAAAATCTATAACGTCCGGAATTTTTTGTATGTCAGTAGGCCAATAAGTGGGCTCCCCACTCGAAATGACATCCAAGCCCATTTTTGAAATAGTGTTGAACAATGCTCGACCTCTGGGTGTAACAAGGCGCGAACCCCAGAACGTATGTTTCGCATTGTAGTCTCCAGCTGCTACAAAACAAGGTCCAAGAGATTTGTAGAAATCCTCATATTGATTCTCAGTGATTGAAAATCTGGGAGGGGAGTAAATTGATGATATAACGAAATTTGAACAAAAACTTTCAATGCCAATATTTGTTGCTTGTAGGTATTCTTCACAAATGTTATCAAGAACATAGTGCTTGAGTCTTGACTTTATTAGAATTGCTGATCCACCGCAAGCCCTTCCTCTAGGGTCCTTTGTATCATATATAGTGTAGCCATAAATTTTAAAAAGACTTCTCGAAGTCAAATGAGTCTCAGATACTAACATTATATCAATATCATACGGTCAATGACACCAATAAAATACTCTACGTATTTATGAAATTGTGTTTAGGACGCAACAAAATTTCTGTAATGGGCTGGCTATTCATTGAAAGATATTTTTTCTTGTAATCATTTTTTTTTTGGCAGAAGCTACATGTTGTCGCCTCTGAATTGGTTTAGCCCAGACGCCACAAAGTTGAAGTGGAGAAAAGCGACAAAGAAGGTTTACATAAAGTTTTCTCAAAATATACCCGATGGATTTCTTTTTTATTTGCCCCACTGCTTCCAACACATGTTTTGAAGAAAAATTGAACTTTTTGTGAACTTTCATGAATGAAGTTAGAAGTTAATATTACTTTATTGTAGAAGTAAAAATACGTTTTGTGCCGCATACACCACTTTTCTTACTTTATTTCCAAAAAGTAGCTTTTTGCTGAAGGTCCATATCATCCGTTCAATGCGTAGTTGCGTTTTATGCATGTGTCAAAAAGTAGAATCAAGGTATTGGTATGTGGCAAGTTAGAGAACAAAACGCAAAGAACGCATAGGCGCATAGGACGGATAAAGTAGGTTTACTTTCTACTTTTGTATCCGTCGCATGCATCATGCTCTCTTTTATAGCCAAATGTTCGAGTGGTGAATTTAAATTTTCTCCCTTTTTGCATTAAAACAACAAAAATACTTGCGCATAAGACGTATTGCATGCAACTTGAATTTAGAATCGGAGAGAACGTACAGATACGTATACAACGCATATGCAAAGAACGGATAGTATGGACCTTCAGCTTTACTGCAGTGGATTGAGAATTTTGTTGTTTTGATTATTTTTTTTTTGCTGTCCAAGGAAATAAGCCGCCGAACAAGAAACCGCCGCCGTAATATTTTTAACTATCGATCATCTTACACACTTACACAAGAAAAACAAGTAGTTGAATTGTATTTAATATAAAGAATGAATCTAAATGATTTCTGTTATACCCAAACATGCATAATTAAGGTTTCTTTTATTTCATTTTAGTGTTTAATAAGTTTATATTAAAACATGCAATCGGCGGCTGCATCTGGGTGATGATGTTTTTGCTTAACAGTCGCCGTTGAATTTTTCTAACGGCACCTTCCTTTTTTAGGGTTCCGTACACCAAAGGTGAAAAAGGAACACTATTGTTTTCGCTACGCTGTCCGTCTGTCTGTCTGGCCGTCTGTCCGTCACAGGGTATTTTCTCGAGAACCGTAAGAGCTACGGACCTGAAATTTGGACAGAGTGTGTAGACCCTTGGCCGCTACAACAACAAATACATGAGAGTTGGAAATTAAAGGGTGTGCCAAAACGAGCAACGAAAAATGTTAAAATCCCATGTAATATACATACAATTGTATGTATATGCACTTGAAATTTGTAAAGTTAGTGTATTTTTATACAGACTACAACAATTAACACTAAAATTTAAAAAAATTTAATTAGAGGGTGTACCATCAGTTAATGTAATTTTGACTATGTAATTTTGATAACTTGCTGTATCTTGGAAACCGTAAGAGCAAACTTCTTGAAAGTTTCAAAAACGGTAAAACAAAAAAATCTCAAAATTATAAAATCACCAAACCGAAAAAAAATCTCCAAAATCAAAAAAAAAAATCGCCAAAACGAAAAAAAGCACCAAATTAAAAAAATTTCTAAATCGAAAATAAATCGCGAAAAACCGGAAAAATCGCCAAAATGAAAAAATCGTCAAAATGAAAAAAAAATCGCCAAAATAAAAAAATCGCCAAAATGAAAAAAATTGCCAAAATGAAAAAAAATCGCCAAAACTAAAAAAAAAAATCACCAAAATTTAAAAAATCGCCAAAACGAGAAAAAAGCGAAAAATAATCAAAAAAAAATTATTTCAGCTGAAAAAACGTAAAAAAACATTGTATTAAAAAAAATGCTCAAAGCCAACGTACGGAACCCTTCGTGCGCGAGTCAAAGTCGCACTTTACTGAATTTATTTATTTATTATTCATTTCTTATAGAAATGAAGCAAAACAAGAGTTAACTTTACTTCGTACGTTTTTGGTATGGAGAATTTGACGCAATCGCCAAACAGTGGCGTGTGCTGCAAATCAATACTTATTAAACCTAAAAATAGTGGATATGGAGCAAAATGAATGCTTAATATCTCAGAAACCATAATAAATTTCGTGAAACGCGTTTTTGTTTGGAACGAGGGTATTCAAAATATAGATATTCCATACCTAACTAATTTTTTTTGTCGGTGTCGGTGGAGCAAAACTATTCTGGGGCGACGATGTGTAAATTTTTCGCGGGCGGCACAAGTTACACAACTGAGCTCGGTTGTTACACTAAACTCGGTTGTTGTTATGAGTAACCGCATAAGTTGATTTTTGTTGACTTTGAGTTATTGATACCAATACACACACATACATACATACATATACATATGTACATATGTACATATGTATGTATAAAATTTGATTAGAAATATTATTTCTGATTTACAAAATTTCATTATCAATATTTAATAGCTGTCTCTGAGTCTTAGTTCTCTTGTCTTTAAACGTTGCGTTTGGAATCTGGACTTTGACAATTGAGCATGTCAATGTTTTATGCATTTATAATATAAATTTATATAAAGGCGTGCATACATATCGTCACCTTAAATGCAAAACGGACGTAACTACACAAAAATTCGAAATCGAGTTTTTGATTAATTATGGTTCATTTTATCAAACTACATGTTCACGCAAATATTTAGACCTCTGCGATCAAAAATGACGACTGTATTGAAGAAATTCAAACGGTCTTAACTAACATAAAAACTTACAATATATATAAAAAGAAAATAAATGGTTAAAAAAATATAAGTGTATATACTACAAGTAAATTTCCAAGAACATTTTCAAAAACACTTTATTATTATTGATTTTGTAACGTTTTTTGTTTCTCCTGTAAAAAAAAATATAAAAGTGTAGTTACTTCCTTTTGCATTTAAGGTGACGATATGTATGTATACATAGTATATGTACATATGTATGTACCTATATACATATTTTATAATTGATAGAAATGAATTGAAGAAATAAACTGTCTAGTGCTATTGAAAAACATTTTTTCTTCCGAGTGTGAACTCTTTTCTTTTATATTTCAAACAAATAATGATAACATGTGTAAAAAATGTAATAAAATATTTTTGAGTAAAAGAGATAAGATTATTTTGTTGAGTTGTTTGTTTTTATTTTATTAGTTCAAGGAAAAATTTTATGAAGTTGGTATTTTAAGTATTGCTAATTATTAAAATAAAAATACGGCCTTAGAGTTACTTTTGTGCTCAATACAACTTTAAGCAGCCTAAAATAAAAATCCGATGTGAACTCTCTCAAAACACCGAAACACATACAAACATACATATATTTTTTTGAACTCCTCTATTAGCCCACTTGATCTGAGATTCGATAAAAACAAATGCTCACTAAAGCGAAGAAATTTCGAAACAAAAGTGTTCGATATTTGTTCGCAAATCTAAAAAAAATTCGAACTTCTCTCGAAAGTTTTTCGAATGTGCGACGGTAGCTGCGTGGAAGTGTGTCAGCCTGTTAGTAAGTACCAAGTTCGTAGCATGACAGCACTGTATGTTAAAAAATAAATTAAGAACACATACCTCCATATGTGCAATAATTAAACCGAAAAAAATTTGCCACGGTAGCCTAGTGGATGTGTGATAGTCTGTTAGAATTAAACAAATAAATAAAATAAGTAAGTTAAAATAAACAAATAAATACAAATGACTTTTTACTTTTTCTGCTGCATTTTTGCGGTATCGAAATTAATTCTATAATCTCTCACTTTTGTTATTGCTAACGAAATCCGACATCGAATGTTTTTTGGGACAAAAATGAGCGACAGGTGAACATTTTTCGATTCATTTTTGAGTGTCACTCTCGATAGTTTTACACGATAAATGTTCGAGATATATTCGAAATCGATATCATTAACGAAAGCCGTGGTCAACTGGGAGGCTTCATTGTCAGAACACGGTTATTTTGGAAAATGTTCGAAATTCTTGTAACGTGTAATTTGTGAACTGAAGAAAACAACTACTTACTTATTGTCGGTTGGTTATTACATAGTTTGCTGCAGACATAATGTATTTTGTATATACTGTGCCGACCGACGTTATCGTATGTTATAAACGTAACGTCACTCCCTCATCTCTACTTTGACTAGTCAAATTCTTTTTCTACACTTTTGTTGAACTACACAACAGCTTAAGATCAAAAAGCATTTACGCACGTGTATGTTTCTATAAATATATGTATGTACAGTACTGTGCAAAACAAAAGCAACAAACTCCGCAAAAATAAATGGAGACGATTATTTCAGAATATACACCATATGCAACAAAAACTCTGAGCATAATTTATTTGTATTTATATGCCCTATGTATCGTATTGAATAAAATCTTTCTTAAAAAAACTGGGGTTTCGAAAGTTATAGAAAATAGTCCAGACTTTGATATGAAGCTGTGCATAACAAAAGCAACAAATTAATCCTTTTTGTATAATCTTTAGTTTTTTCATAATACGTGGATATCAACGTGGATAAATTCTCAAATATTATTTATTATGCATTAAGGAATACATTTTGGCTAAGTTAATGGAATTTTGAAGTGTTCGTTGCAATTTAAGATCCATTTTCCGAAAACACTCCTTCGGATTCTTGCAAAGAGGTTTGCAATGGCGATCGAGAAAGCTGCGTTTGTCGGTAAAGCGAGGATTGGAATTAAATTAATGTTCCTGACTTTTTTTCCAACCTCCAAGTATGTTATGGAATACTACCGCATTGAAACACCCATAAAAGAGTCATATTCCACTCGAAATTCCAAATAATTTTTATTTCAAGGATATTTTTTTTACAAATTTTTGGGAATGGTCTAACTTTATACGTCGGAAAATAAGACATCAAAATCACCTAACCGCTGTTATGCTTAAAACTCATTTTAATATTTCGTGGCGACAACGGTTTGCTAGGCAAGCGCCGCATTGAAGAGATGATATACCAATTCCATATATGGAACTTGAATTCTTCAATAAGAACACCGGTTTCCCATTTTATTAGGATTCAATTACGGTGTGTACTACTGAACTCCGTTTTAAGCAAAAAAACAATAAAATTGTATTAGCTAAATATAAGATTTACCTGGATTTTTTTAAGTATCTATCTCTTGGTCAACTATAGTATTTTCTTAGTATGTAACTTTTTCAATTGCCTTCTCTGGCAAGTTGTACCATAATGTACACTAAAATTTCGAGATATTATAACCTCACTAGGAACAGAAAAGGAGCTTTTGGATTATTTGAAATGCATTTAGCTATGATAAGCTGCGCAAGTTTTTCGTGGTGGTACACAAAACTGCTCAATACGTAATTATTATGCCGACCTATCCATCAGCAAACTAGAAATATATTTTTATTACACTTTTAAATAAGTAACAGCCGCTAATCTAAAGTTTTTAGATTCTTAATTTTTTAAATATTAGAAAGTTCAGCAATACCTACTCTTCCCCATTCTTGCTAAATCAAGCAGCACCAATAACATTGAGAAATGCATTTTAATATTTAGTATGAGGACTAATAAGTACTGTTAAGCGTGTTGGACTTTGCAATTATAGGGATATATCAAAGAGTTTTTTGGTAATTATGACATTTTCCATTTTGTTGCTATTGTTCTGCACAATCTCGATACATGGGTTTGAGAATATTAGTTATTTTATTTTTCAGGAAATATCAATATTAAAAAATTAAAATACGAATTCGTTTTCTAGTATGAATGCCCACAAAAGTTTGTTAAAAGAGCTGCTTGAAATAATCAAATGTCTAAAATATTTAAATTTTAAGTCAAATAGGGTTTTTGTTGCTTTTGTTCTGCACAGTACTGTACATCATAAAGCGCGTCTGTTAATATTAATTTGCAAAATTGATTGGGTGAAATAGAAAAATTGATTTTTTTCACTAGTTAAAAAGCCCTACAAAAAAACAACAACATGGTCCAGTGAAAACAATTACACATAATAATAATAATAAAAACAATAGAAATAAACGTTTTTAGGAGAAGAAAAGAAACAAACAAACAAACAAACAAACACACATACACACAAATAATAAAAATACACATTTTGAGATTTCTTTTCTCCCATTGGAGACATACGGCAGTGATAAAAATATAAAAAAAAACAAACAAAAATATTCCATATACCCTCGTGATACTGTTGTGTTGTCATTTAAATGCCATAAATTAACTGAAACTACACAAAAACACAAAAAATTTCTAATAAAAGAAAATAAATATGTATGAAAAATATGTACTGCCACACAAATAATAATACGTACGCCCCGAAAGATGCTGTAATTCAGTGGATGGATTTAAATAAATTCAGTAAAGTGCAACTTTGACTCGCACACGAAGCGTTCCGTACGGACACTACATATGGACGGGTGGTTACTGGTTTGCCACACAGAATATTAAAAATATATTATTATTGCAGCAAACCAGTAACCACTCGACGATATGTATTACTAATAGTGTTGCCATATTTATTTTTCAAAAATCTTCAAGTCGAGCAAAAAATCTTTTATTTTTTACTAAAAACCTTTTTTTGTTATTTTATTATAGTAATTTACTATACGAAGTTTAGTCTATATAATCGAGTATCTTACCTGATGTAGAACTTTTTTATGTTTTTTGGCGGTTTTTTTTAGATTTGGCGCTTTTCCTTAATATTGGCATTTCTTTTCGTTTTCGGATTTTTTTCGGTTTTTGGATTTTTTTTTAGTTTTGGCGCTTTTTTCGTGTTCGGGTTTTTAATTTCGGTATTTGAAAATTTCAAGTGTTTGCCTTAGAATACCCTTTAATTTAAATTTTGTTTTTCAATTTCAATGTTAATTGGTTTGGTGTGCATAAAAATACACAAACTTTAAAAATTTCAAGTGTCTCTACACAATTGAAGCGTAGCTGTGAATAACGTTGTAAAAGACAATTTTTACAAAACCAGTTTTTTCCCGTTGACGTACATTTGGTACATTACCCATAGAACTTATGTGTTACTACCCGATCTGGCAACAGAGGAAAGGATATGCACATATTTATAAATGGAAGACAGGTCCTGTTGACGTCAACCAGGTGCAGCGTCACCTGGAACTGCCTCTGAGTTCAAAAGACGATAGAGGTGAAGCCCTTGTGGTGGAACTTCGAGGTCTAACCAGAGGCTACTTCTGGTGCCACGGGTGCCGGTTGCCCGACAGTCGAGCTGCTCTGAAGTTTTGAGTGTATGTAGCGGTCGTCAAGATCCTTTGCCAAAACGTCGAGTTCGTCCTAACCCATGGGGTTAAAGGGATGATTTTGATGTGTGTGGAGTAGGCACTAGATTTTTCGCGACACAGGCATGCGTCCATCTCGGATGAGTGGTTGAGCTGTGCCGGCAATGGTTGAGGAATTCTCTTGGGGACCTCGCTGTGGGTGTATACACAACACCTGTGGCGTGAGAACCGGGATAATAAACGTGGTGGTTATGGTTGCTACCAAAAACGCTGGGAAAGTAGTATTGGCTTCGCAGTGTTAAATCAATGCTAGTAGTTGGTCTGACGCGGCCAGCCAGACACTATTCTAGGTGCTGTTGCCATACTACAGATAGTACTGTTTTGACAAAGTCATGGCGGCGAAGAGTTTAGATAGCTCAAAGTACTTCAGCAAGGTACTTGAATATAGTACAGGGATAACTATATACAAAGATTACAACCTATGTGCCTTAGTGAGTGGGCACATTGGTTCATTCAAAAGGGTACGTAGCTTAACATTTCGCAAACTAGAATAGATAAAAGTAAAACAATTCAAAAAGGCACAGAGAAGGTATGGCGTCTTACCTACACCCTTGAGATAAGGCCGTAAAGGCAGGTGCTCACGGAAATCTAAGCACATCTGTCATACGTTTGCTATTGTAGCAACCAAAGTTTTACATAATCTGTGAAAAGTTCATCCTGTGACGGACAGACGGACATCGTAGCGAAAATAATAGGATTCCTTTTCACCTTTGGTGTGCGGAACCCTAAAAACTGAGAAAACGAATTAAATAGATATATATATATATATATATATATATACATAAAAAACAAATCTTTATTTACAACCAGTTTTTAGAAGACCACAAAACTGAAACGCAACTAGTACGCGACAATTGCTTTCCTAATTTTAATTTGTTTCCGCTTTTTTTAATAATTCTAGTTCTATTTATTTGGCCGTAGATATTGCGCTCGCAGATTCAGAAACAAATTTCAATTAAAAACGTCTACTTTTTCCCAAAAAAAAATTTTTCTAAGTTGTACGTATTATTATCTGTGCAACTGTATATCCACTTGTACGTACATAAATATGCATGCAAATATGTATGTGCATATGTATGTTTGTTTTATCATTTAAATACAAATACATGTACATATGTACAAACATACATAGATACATACATATGTATGTTTTTATCACAAAAATAGAAAAAGAAAAAGTCGAAAGAAAGCACATACATATGTAAATATAAATGTACTCGTACATATTTTATTCTACGACTGTATATTAAATAGAAACAATAACACTGTGTGACAAAAAAAAATTTTTTTTTAAATTTTCGAAACACCTCCAAAATCTTGAGTTACGGGTAAAATAATAGTTTTTTTCGCACAAAAAAAGGGTCTTGCATTATAACTATATTTTGACTTTTCGAAAGTAAGAAGCAGTTTACCCTCTGCACATGCTTGATTTTAAAGAAAAAATTAAAGTGCAAAAATATATGTAATTAAATAAATGTTTGCAGCCAAAAACATTGCAATTGTTTCTTTATGGTTCACAATAATTTATATTTTCAAGTTTTACATTCAACACAAGCACAAACGACTGACAATTGACCAAATGTCTGCCAAATTCTTTGAGTCTGGCAACTCATACCAACAGATCTGGAAATTTTTGCATACATATGTAAATCATGTGAACTGACAATTTTTTTTATTGAAGAATTTGTCAGATAGATTTATTGTCACAGACTCATCGTTTGGCAATAAATTGCAAGATTTTCTGATTTTCTGTTTTTCTGACAAATTTGATACAACCGTGTGACAATTTTTAATAGTCAGTATATTGCCAGATCTGACAAAATTGTAAGACATGACAACTGTCTGTACGTAGCTTAACATTTCGCAAACTAGAATAGATAAAAGTAAAACAATTCAAAAAGGCACAGAGAAGGTATGGACCAACTCATCTGCGTCCAAGCAACTACTACAATGCATACTATGCAAACATCCAAAACTTCCTGATGAGTTACTGCTCAATATAGCTAACATTTCAGCTAGAATAATTAAGTTATAGGTATCTTTATACATACAGTGAAAAGCAGCAACTTAAAAATAAGAACGCGTAATATTAATTCACTAATTTTAAATATAATAGAAAATGTATATTGAGATACTTCAAAATAAATAAAATTAATAAATTAATACCGTAAATTAACATTTTTCCATATTGAAATAAGAAATTTCAACATGAGTAGACTTTCGTTAATGTTTCTTATTAATTCAATATGGTTTTTATAGATTTTAAGCTGTTCTTTCTCTGGGTATACATACATATGTATGTATATAAATACTTATAGTAACCCAGTTGTCCAACTTGTCACAGAGGACACTTGCATCAACGACTACTTAGGGAAATTTCGACATTTGTCATGAGCGATATCTGTCGATTACAAGCAAAAAGAAGAGAAGAAGAGATTAAAAGAAAAACTACTGAAGTGGTCATGCATCAAACTACCTGGTGGATATTATCCCCAAGCTAGTCTGGCAACGTTCAATGTAAAATTGTGTATAGTTTCGTTAATGAAAACGTTATAGAAATTGTCAGTTCTACAGGGACAAGGAAAATATGAGCGAAAATGTCGCTCTTGTTGCTTTGTTTGAACCTAACTGCCATTTGTTTGAAAATTTGAGCTGTCGCCAACAGGGTCTCTCCTTCTTGCAAGATTTCTGACATACATATACATACATGGCCAACTGGGAATTTTCGTTACAAACACGCGCTATTCTTTCCATAAAAAAATCGATTCAAGTTTAAATCAAAAGTCTAAAGTTCATAAAAGAAATTTATTTATTTTAAAAATTATCAACAGATTTTGGCAAACAAGCAGAACGTTAAAAAATATAATAAAAATAAAAATTAATTAAATAGACACACAGAAAGTCTTTTGCACAAATACATACATACATATGTACATACATTAAACAAAGGGGGCTCGCCTTTGCACGCACAGATACACCTACATGCATACATACATAGACACATACATGCATAAAATACAATCATAAATACCCTCTAGTCAACCTAGAACCATATGTTTCTACGTCAACACTCTTTTTTCTACCGACAATTGCACTAGTTGAAATTTCGACAACTTTCCTTTTATGCGCGAGTAGAGATACGTTAGAGACAACAGTTCTAATGTATTTCTGGTGACATTGTCAATGAACGCGTCAATAGCTTGTTTTTCTTTTTTATTATGCTATGCAATTATGTTAAAAACTTACGTACATATGTATGTATGTATGTTTGTATTTAAGTTTGTTGCCCAACCCTTATAAAATTGTAGACGAAGGTCACTAAAATGTACTAGTGAATCTTTAGTTCAAATGTCTCCAAATCGTGCGATAACCGTCATAATTTTCTAACTTCATTTTTTGACCAAAATCGATTATTTGCGATCGTAAATAGTCGATTTTCGTCAAAAAAAAACGAAGTCCACAAAATGTGTCGCTTAAGCTATTTTAGCGGTTATGACTCGATATGGTCGATTACATTGGCTGCGGTACACCTATTCAGTTTTACTATTGACAATGTCACTAGTAAATTACTACAATTTTACTATTAACATCGAGCGAGGAAATATCGATATTGTAGACTAGAGCCCCTAAAATTTACTAGTGAATCTTTGGAGCCAATGTCTCCATGTGGTCCCAAAAGAACTACTTAGTCAGTATTGCTACAGTCTAGTGGTGGATTTTCAATGACAAGCTAATGTTAAATGTCAATAGATAATTACATTGGCTGGGGTACATCTGGTCACTAGTACTACTGACAATGTCACTAACAAATCACTACAATTTCAATATTCGCATTTTCTGCAGGGTAGATTTATTTGCAGCGAACCATGTATATGAAGCCAGTTTATTTTCAAAAACTTGCAAATGCAAAATTATCTTTATTTCCATGAGCTTCAAAAAACAGTCCAGCCATAAATAATGGAAAAAAACTTGATTATCTTAAATAAGCTTTAATATTAATAACTCACGAGTAATCTTAGAATGAAGGCCAATAAATACTTTTATCAAGGGGGATGGTCTTTATTAAAATTGATGTACAAATAAGCATGTACAATTTACATATGCACATACTTATGTATGTATGAATGTAATTTCTTATATACATACATATGGATGTATATATATATGCATGCATTGTACATAAATACATAAATATTTATGTGCATGAAGGAAACATGTACATTCGGCCATGTCACAGAGTTCAATTCCGTTCGGAATCGGAATTCAATACACCCCATTTTTGTAGGAGATGGTGTCTAAAAAAGAAAACTAAAATACGGAAATGTGTCAGGTGTGTCCAGACTGTGGAAGGCGCTGGTATGCTAGGGTATACTCCCGCTAGGGCTTGACATTTTCACGTTTATTCAATTCCGATTCCGAACGGAATTGAACTCTGTGACATGGCCGATTATCCAATTAATTAATTAAATCTTTTGTTGCTTTTATCACTGTAGTTGCCAACTTCGATATTTTCTTATCTGCTGAATTCCTTTTCGAACCGACACCAGAAAATGACAATGAGTACTCAAAAAAAAAAATATACATACTTAAGTATGCTAGTAACTGAGTGTATATAATCACTAAGTCCTAATTTACACTTGTAGGAGAGAGACGAGGGGAACACAAAAGTTTATTTTCCCCTCTTCACTCTTTCCTAAAAAACTAATCAGCTTAGCAGTAAGACTTCCTGAGTGTAAATTAGGACTAAGTAGCGCTAACAATTCGTACGTTCACATATTTTCTCTCAAGCAACTAGGACTATAGCCGATTCCGACACACAATAGCACAGTGTTGGCATAAGATGTAAAAGGAAAAGTGCTAGATTGCAGAAATAAAAGTGCTAAAATGTTCTACAGCACACACAACAAAGTGCTAAAATCAATTAACATTTTTAGTTTCTCTTATTTCTTAAGCGGCCCATACACTTGCAATAAAATTATGAATTTGTTGTATTCTATATCATCGCTAACGTGTATATCATATTCATATGCGGCACAATAAATATATTTTTTCATAACCAATAAAGTAGAATTATATTGTGTAATGTGTTGGCAAAATTATGTATATACTAATTATTATGTTAAGTATTTTAGTGTGAGAAAAACTTCGCCAAATCTAAAACCGAAAATAATATCGATGATGTTGCGTAAATTGTGAGAGATTTGACCTTAGCTTACTTAACCTAAAGTGAGCGCTTAGTTAATGCTTTCTTCAAGCTGATCAATAACCTAATTAACACTATAAGCTCTTAAAAAGAATAAAACTTAGAACAAGTTTTGTTAATTTAGTATTTCAAATGGTGTACTTTAATATATTTGTACCCATATGTGCATCTCAGAGCGTTTCAGTTATATGATTCCTGTCATACTAAACACTTAATGAAGATAAATAAATTTGATAAACATATAATATTAATTGGCTCGCAATTTGTCTTAAGGAATTATCTGTGGAAAATTTATAAATTTAATGAAATAAAAAAGTGCAAAAAATGCCAAATAGTTTTAAGAAAGTGCTAAACTAGCACTTAGCATTATTTTCAAAATCTTTAGTGCTAAACGAAGAAAAAAGTGCTAAATCTAGCACTAAAAGTGCTAAAATGGCAAGCCTGCAATAGCATCTCTACTTTGTTTATGCGAAAAACTAAAATACGCCACAACTAAAAATAAAAAGGCACATGCGTATTAAGCGCATTGACTCTCTCTCTCTCTCTCTCTCTCTCCCTTATGCTTACAGTCTGAGTAAAGGCCCTATTATGAGTTGCATTCGATTTTCGATCTTCGCTGGGTATCGAACATCGAAAATCGAATGTTAAATTCATATTATGAGCATCGAAAATTTCGTTGAGCAACGAATTTTCTATCGAACAGAATTTAGCTTTCGATGAATTTTTTTTAATAAGAAATTTTGTTTAAAAATCTAAATGTTAAACAAGTTTTATTTTTAAGTACACAAACAAGAATTATACTGCCTGTTTCACGATGTCGACAAGAAATTTTCGTTCGCTTATTTATATTGAAAACAAAAACAAATTTTCTTATTTTGTTTTTGTTTTCAATATAAATAAGCGAACGAAAATTTCTTGTCGACATCGTGAAACAGGCAGATAATCTATTTTTTGCCGATTTTATTCACAATAACGACATTCTTTGTCGAATGCTCGTCATAATACCAAATGACAATTCGTTCGATCAGTACTTTCGACTTTCAGTCGAAGATCGAAAGTTGCTCATAATAGGGGCCTAAGTTTATAGTCAGGCTACGGATATTTAATTGGACAAAAAAAAAATCATCACTCGACACCGTATACATACACGTGGGTATATAAAATGGAATGGAAAATGTGTGGGTGTGTGTATGGCTTTATGGAAAACATGCTTTATGTGTGTGTATGTAAATAAAAAGCCCTGTATATACGCATGTGTGGCCGATTAATAGTCAGAGTATTTTTATACTCATGCGTATGATTGTTGTTCATACAGTCTATAAATTTTAGTTGTAGTTGTTTTGTGCTGCTTAATCTAAAAAATGTGTATAAACATAGTTGTTCGATGTATTCGGTTTAAAATTAAGGCATGTGTTTGCATATGAGCGTGTTTTTTATATTTTGCTTATATTTATTCTTACATTAATTTTATTTTTCAAAAGTTAAGCAGTAATGTTTGCTGGGGTATACAAGTACATCTGTGGCTATAAGCGACAACGGCCTAAGTCGAGTTAAGAAACACATGAGTTTTGTGCATTACAATATTTTGCTAACAAAAGAAAATACATACATATCGTCACCTAAAATGCAAAAAGGCGTAACTAACAAAAAATTCAAAATTTAGTTTTTGATTGACTATTATGAGTGCCATTAAAGTACATGTCTTGACAAATTATTACACTTCTGCCATCAGAAATGAGGCTTTTATTAACAAAAAACAAGGAGATGTTGCTACAAGTTTGTTTAGTTTTTGTTTCAGTTTTTTGCTTCTCCTGTAAAATTATATTTTTGTTGTTAAGCCCTTTTGCATTTTAGCTAACGATATGTACATATGTATGGTGTAATTTAGTGGAATATATGGTTGGTATTTGTGAAAAATGTGTTTCTGAAAGTTTGGCGACCACTGTTGAAGCAATTTTGTACTCTGTGTTGATATACATACGTCTATTAAATTGTTTTTTCATCCTCCTGGAAGCTTAAATACACAAAAAGCGTATAAATAGAAAATAGAACGCGAAATACATCATACAGGTAGTTTTTTGAAACAAAAATTCTTCTAATAAAATGTTTATTAACTCAGCAAATTTTAGGGAATTTTTTAAAACAAACCTGCGAATTACTCTTATTCAATTATATTTTATAAATAAAGTTATAAACAGTATGGTTCCAGTACAAAAAGACTGCCTAAGAACGAATCCAAAGTAGAAAAGTGTCGAAAAAAAACCGAAAAAATCATATTTGGTGAAAAATTACACACAAACATTTATCTGAAATTTACTGAAACAAGATACGAGTATATGTGGTTAGAAAGATCTTAGTCTCTTATTTCTAAATCCGTTTATCAATTTAAAATCGGTTGATATTTAACTTAGTTAGAGTTTGATAAGTGCCTACGGGTACGAAAAACCGGTTTTTAGCCGTAACTCAAGATTTTAGAGGTGTTTGGAAAATTTCAAATACAGATTGTTGTTGTGCTCGACAATACCTACCAGCAAAATAGTTTGTCACACCGTTTTCTTTAACGATGACAAATGAATACGGATGCTATTGCCAGTCCACATTTAAAATTATAAAACCGAAAAATAATTTGATTTATTATGCTCAGATGTAAGTCAACTTGTTTTGAAACCAGTTTTTTTACACAAAACTTTTATAACAATTGCTTATGATTACCAGCTCTCTTAATTCTTCATCTATGATTTTGAGAGTATCATATGGTTAGGAATCTCTTTATGAAGGGCCAGATTTTAACTTTGTTCTTTAGAAAAATCTACAATGGAATTTATGGCTTGATTATGGATGGCAGCAAACCTTAAGTTGCGTTGCCAGCTGACAACGCAAAATAATTAGTATTATGTCTGGCAACTTTATCCAGTTGTCTAAAAGTTTATCGAAAATATAAATATGACAGATTGGCAAACGAAAATAATGTACTCACGCGTGATTAATTTTAAATTTTATCACGAATGCTAGTGATTCACGCGTCACACGCAGCAGACAGTTGTCACTGCGGTATTTGCTTTATAATTTTATTTACAAAGCATTTCTTAAGGAATTGGCTGTAGTTTCTTATTTCATTCATTCAATATTTACTGATGTGATGATTGTCTACTACGACATACATACATACATATGTTTGTACATATGTACTTAAGTCATAATAAACAAGTGTTGGCGTCTAAAAAGGTGTGTCTGTGTCTTCGTTATATTTATGGAAGAGTTGGTAATTACATTTTTAAAATTACGTTAATAGGGGTTGATTGAATAAAGAAATTGGAGAAGAATTTAAAAAAAATTATTTACATATCGGTAGCTGAAATACAAAACCGCGTAACTACACTTTTTTAATTAAATTTTATAGGGGAATGAAAAAACTAATGAAATTTGTTTAAGTGACTGAATTGTTATGATAAAAGTTTGAAAATGTTTAGGGACAATAATTAATTAAAAATGAGAATTGGAATTCTTTGTTGATTACCTGGTTTTGCATTTAAGTTAACGATATATTAACAGAAACCCCAAAAATTACCAGCCTCATGGCAAACATACGTACATACATAGATGTTCAGCCATATGTTCGGGCATCGATGTCAGAGCATGAACAAAACATGAACATGAGCGCTATACATTAGCCATATGCGATGTCCTACATGATGCTAATACGAAGCTCAAGGCTAATGGATTCCCCCCCCCCCAAAAAAAATATGATATAAATTCAACTCAAACATTTGTGACAGCTTATGTTGGTATCGATAATACCATATTGAAAAATTTCAATTGAATTAGAGTTGAGTTGCCAATCGTAATAGGGGCATTACTTAAATTAAATTCATTTAATACGAAATTAAAAATTCCTATACAACTGGAAATTCTAAAAAATTTAATTAAAATAATAATGGAATAATTATTTACCGTCTTTATCTGGATTTTTTTTTTTTTTTTTTTTTGATAAGATAGCAGCACTATTTAAAAAAAAAAACTATAAATTATACTTTCTTTTGATTAGTCTACCGCTTGTCTGCACGTTTCTTGGTTTTCAAATAGTGCATATTTAAAATTAAACTCTTTTTAAGTAACGAAAAGTGAGTCATAGATATTATTAAGGGGACTCACAACTTAACTCGATGGTATTGTGGCCAGAAGTGTGGGCCTTTTGTAAGCTATTGGATTTTTACTAACATTTACATACTTTTAAATTTTTTTTTTTTTAAACAACAGCAAAGTTCTTTATTTATACACCACCTATTTCCCGTACAAAAACCTGAACTGAAATTGTATAAATAAAGAAATTTGTGTTGAGGTAGTTTTTGGTATCGTGCGTCGACACATTTAAGCAAATTTCTTATAAAGGGTGGGACAATTTGATGTTAAACGCTTAAAAATATACTTTTTACAATTTAAATTTTATTGATACTCGTACTAATGCACTATGGTTCAGACGGCTGTAATTTTCTAGAAAATTAAAATTTTTTGCAAAAAGTCATTCCGCTAAAAAATTTCAAACATGTTTGAAAGAAAAGCTAAAACATCGCAATAAGAAGTTTTCAAGTAAATTTTGGGAATTTAACAGCAATGCCCAGATCCAGGTACAGGAAAATACTATACTCCGTCCCCTTTAGGAAAAGTCTATAAATTTTTTACATGTTTATATTTGCGTTGTGTGAAAATTATGAGGTCTCACACCAATATCCTAAATCCTCAAATTCGACCATCCTATATTATTTTGTTTGTTTAGACGGACCTCTGTAAAGAGCCATTTTTTTGTAATATTGAACCATCCTAATATTTTACACTTAAAAAATTCCTCAATTAAATCGAATTCACAATCTTATCTTATTTTCCCTTAGTAAAATAAATAAATACTTTAGAAAAAATGAGAACTACCCTAATATTTTACATGTGCAAAACTTCGAAATCATGATCGTCCGCCCAATCATGAATATTCCCTCGGAATTTGTTTCTCACGGAAAGTAATTTTCTCGAGAAAACATTCCTCCAATCATAAATTCCTGGGGAGCAAAAAAATAGTAATACGTGGCATCACCGCATTACGAAGCTCATTGTTTTGCTTGTTTGTTGACATTTTGTTTCTCTATTTTTTTTTTGGGTGATAGAGTAAAGAAAATTATTAAAACTCACCAACTTGAAAAAATATGTCAAAATAAGTTTATAAATTATTTATTTGGGCATTATTTGTGCTATTCCACCTAAAAGAACTATAAAATACAAGTTTATGTATATAAATTTTGTATTAAATATGTTTTTATGTGAACTCTCTTCTGTTTTACAAGGAAAGATTTGTAGTTAAAAAAGCAAGTTCAATTGCGTTCATAATACCTACTTTTTTCCCCCGGGTAGTTTTTTATTCCCGCATTTGGTAAAAACAGGGAAAAACAAATTCATAATCAGGACAATCATGAATAAAATTCCGTGTGAAATTTCTCCCTTTTCCAATTAGAATTGTTTGTTTTCCCTATTATTTGCTATTAGTTGGAATTTTTCCCTGGGAAAAATTTCACGTGGAATTTTATTCATGATAGCCCTGATAATCAGGGCAATCATGAATAAAATTTCGCGAGAAATTTGTCCCTTTTCCAATTAGAATTATTTTGCTTTTCTATCACTTGCTATTGTTTAAAATTTTTTCCCGAGAAAAATTTCTCGCGGAATTTTGTTCATGATTGCCCTCAATAGGAGAAAAGGGAAAAGTGAAAAAACTCGAGCGGAATTTTTGTTCATGATTGGTATAGTCATATTTATTTAAAATAAATTAAGGGCTCTTCTAATACAGACTTCCGAGCTTTAACAGTTGATAGCGGCCATATTGTCGAAGCTAAATCTGTCAAATTTGCTGTCATTCATTAATTATGTTTTATATTTATATTACAAAATTGTTTTATTAAAATGGGTGTTCTGTTCGGGCAACGTTTCACGCGCTTCGGTCATTTTACGGTCGCTGAATGATATGGACACAAAGGGCATGTGGTTTCAACAGGACGACGCTACTTGCTGCACAGATCATGCCACATTTGACATTTTGCACTACCGATTTGGAGGATTGCTCATCCCAAGTGGAGTTAATATGGACTGGACTTTTTGTATACGCGCCACTCGGCGAAACCGTGGAGGACATTTGCACGACGTTATATTCCATACTTAATGAAATCTATATGCCTTTGACATTAATAAAAAAAACACTTCGATTTCTTTAAATTTTAATTACTCTAGAATTGCTTACGATAATTGTGATTGTAGTCTTATAAAAAACATGAAATTAACACATTTATATAGAATAATTATTATCTAAATAAATTTACATACATGTTTTTTACCAATTTTACTTTCAATTTTCACACCATTTATATATACATACATACATACATACATATACATATATGACGTTAATTATTTAGATATGAATCTTATAAACGTTTTCGTCAACATTTATAAACTTTTTTATTTGTTTGGATTTGTGACTAAAAGATTTATAAAAAAATATATTGTACTAACAGAACACTTTAACAAACATCCTCAAAACTCTGTACACGGGAATTATTTTCTTAAGTCCTAGTTTACACTATGGAATTCTTATTGCTAAGCTGATTAGTTTGAGGGCGAGAGAGACGAGGGGAACAGAAAAGTTTTTCCCCTCGTTTCTCTCTCTCTCTCCCCCCCTAACAAACTAATCAGCTTAGCAATAAATCTTGCATAGTGTAAACTAATGTGCAGTTTCCACAATTCAGGCAGACGACTCGTCTAGAAAGTTTGTATGAAAACCACTCAAAATAATGAGTGCTTTCCATATAAATTTTATACTCAAGTCGACCGTCTGGATTGTAGAAACAGGGAGTAAGACTAAGCGAACTTTTTGAGCTAAATTGAAACACGAACTTTTTGAACTAAATCAACCTTAAATTATATGATAAAATAATTAAAAAACACATAAATAAACATTTACACTTATATATTTTATATTATTTATCTTTTTCCTTTAACACGTACAATATTCCACTTGTAAATAACAAAATTATACAATTTCTTCTTCTTCTTCCCACAACAAATCAAAGTGTGTTAATAACATTGTTGACTTTGGCACAGAAAATGTTGCCACTATTTTTTCGCAGTATGGTTATAATATGTACATGCATTAAACCCATTAACCGCAGAAAGCTACCGAGTAGAAAATGTCAAGAATAAAATACACTTGCTTATATCAGACGACAGCAAGGCAACAGGGCGGCAGGTTTTTGGCTATGCTGATTTTATCGTTGTAGTCCAATTAGACTAATTTCTATTTCTTGGCGACAATGAGCAAACACATACTACGTTTATACGCAGGGCTTATTTGGAAATAAAACTGTAAATTGTTGCCATATTATTCTCTTTATTGCGACTTACTAATTCAGAAAACTATTCACGATTAACACACTATTTGCAAATAAAATGCCTGAAGTTGCCACGCTTACAAATGTTCGATAACAAAAACAATAAATGGGCAAATATTGCAACAAAAACCATTGATAGAAGCAAATAATAAAAATTAAAACAAGTAATTATTTGATATTTTCTGCATTTACACTTTTTTTTTTATCAACATAAGTAAGTTTTCTATAGAAGTGATACCAAGTTTGTGTACTTTTGCTATGCCGTATAAACAGTGAGTTAATTTATTTGCAAATAATTTTATTTGCAAATAGTGCGCGTATAAACGTAGTAACAGTGTTGCCAGTATACAACAATAAAATATATTTTTTATTAATTAGGGGGTTTTGCGTTTTAGGTTGTTTTTTAATGGACTGCAAAAAAGGACGAGGTTAACAATTCGTCTATATTTTTTTTTCACAGCACACTTTGACTTTTACAAATTTGTGAAGCCATCAATTAGCCATTTATTTACTCCCTTTTCGAAAGAGATTAATTGTATATACAATGTTAGGCTGAGTTTAAATCTGGCATTTCATGTAATTTAATTTAATTTAATTACTAATGAAAAACTGTTTGATTCAGACACGTATTTATTAAGATAAACAGTTTAATAAATAGGTTTTAGAATCCAACATGATTGGAAGCTGTTTAAATCAATAAATACATGTCTGAATGAAACAGTTTTTCATTAGTAATTACGCTTTTTTGGGCACATGACACACAGATGTAAACACGGCCTTAGACACATTGAAAACTTTCAAAAAATACCAAACTTTCATTTGTAATTGATTCAATGTAACCTAAAATAATAAATAATGACACACATCAAGGCTATTTAATATTAATTTTAAGATTTTCAATACATTCATTTAGTACATTTAGACTTTTTATTTAAAAATGTTAGTATTAAATGAAACCGGTTAAAATATATATGTATGTAGTTATATATGTATTGGTATGTATGTATATGCAACTTACTCAAATGTGTTTGTGTACTAAAAGCATTTTGAAATTATTGGTCATTTAAATTTTAGTCATGTTTTCAAGTTCAAGTTAAACAAATTGCGATTTAAGGCCAAAATTTGTTTAAACATGCAAGCAAAATGGCGAAACACATTTCTTTTTAGCTGATCATGTGACTTTTAGTCAGTCAGTCTGCCTATATATTTTTGTTTTTTTGTTGCAAAAATATTTTTTTCAACGTAGTATTTGTTTGTTACAAATTTAAATACAACAAAATTACAATCGTGCTTATTTTTTATCAAAATTGTCTGTGTTGTATTCGAGTCCAAAAATTTTGTTCAACAAATACCTATAAATAAAAAAGTTAATTTTAACATTAATAATAATAAAGCGAAAGACAACTGCATTAATCATTGGACTGTTAAATAAATTTTTAAAAAAGTTTTTCGTTTGGTTTACAAAAACATGAATTTAGTTAAATTATTTAAAAGATATTTTATATTTTTATGTAATATTTTGCATTATTTTTTTTTAGGTTTCAACAGGGAACAAAGATGTTGTTCGGAGTTGCACAAACGGCCTTCAAGTCTTTACGGCAGACTACACCTCGAATCCGTGTTTATTTATACAAAAAAAATGCCTACTCCACACAGGTAAAGATAAATTAAGACTCTTACGGCCCTTTTCACAATGTACAATTAAAAGATAACAGGGACTTTAACGGCAAGCTTTGTATGAAGAACTTGCATTTAAAGTTCATGTTAAGTCTTAATCATACATTGTGAAAAAATTTTGAACAGGTTTTGTTTTTGTAATTTAAATTTTTTCCATATAGGATTTGTCAACGTTTAGCGTTGCGTTTTACAAAATAAGGTCCCAAAAGTTATTTACAATAGAAAATATTTTAATTTAAAATAATAGGAACAACAAGTAAGTTCAGCTTTTATGCTAGAAAAAAAAATTAAGAAAAAAGAAACATATGCCTACTACATATCCTGCAATTTGCGAATTCTATTTTGTCTTATTTTTTAAAAACAAAAAATGACGAAAGTAAAGAACATATGATGCAACTTTTGTGAATCTGTCTCGCTCTGCAGGATACCTGCTTTCGCCTTCTGGGCAAAAGATCTTTTAGCAGCCTATCCGAGATATAGGAAATGGAACTAGGAAATATCGCTGATCTTCAAATGGCGTTTAATTTATAAAAAAGATCTCAATTCTTTTATGACGTCTAACCTCTCTCCTTTCTACTTTACACAATTTAGCTCTTCCACTTAAGTCTGCCCTTCTGTCTTTTACTTTTCCCTATCTTTTTCTTTCTTTTACCACAGGCAGAACAGAGGGATCATATTATTGGAAATCCTTTCTTAAGTTAACAGTAACCTTCTAACCTAATTTAACCATGTACTCAATTCCAAAAGTTAAATACTATTAATTAAAATCTCCAGGAATCCCCAACAGATTGCCGAATTCCCCAATCCCCAAACCAATTATGGCATTTACCACAAAAATCACCAATTGGGAGATAAATTCCCAATTTGACACCACTGTGAATTAATGGATCATGAGCAGGCTTGCCAAATGCGGTTTTTCTTTAATTTTTGAAACTTCGAAACTTTATTTCAAAGTTTTTTTAGTTTTTTTTTAAATTAATAGTTTCTACTCTAAAATATAATATAAAAATTACGAAGCCCAAGCACAAGATTTCTAACTAAATTTTCCTTTAATTTTTATAATTTTAAACTCGTATTTTTTAAGACTGACAACTATTTTGTTGTTATGTTCTTTTGAGGAAAAGTCTAAAAATTTACCATCTCCTTAAATACTCGTAAGCTTGAGTGTACTGAAACTTGAAAGGCAAAACTTGATCATGTAAGACAAGATTACTAACTATTCGCCTGTCTACGTTTAATTTCCATTGGCTTTTACAGAAATAAAATGAAACTATTTTAGAAATATCTTTTTAACTCAATATTTAATGAATAGATTTGAAATTCTATAAAATTAACATTAAACTGAATTCCTGTACTTAAATTAAAATATTTCTAATAGGTCGAATACAAACCCATTCGCTCAGTTCTCGTGGCGAATCGTGGTGAAATTGCTATTCGAGTTTTCCGTGCCTGTACCGAATTGGGCATTAAATCGGTGGCCATATATTCCGAACAAGATAAAATGCACATGCATCGCCAAAAGGCTGACGAGGCATATTTGGTGGGAAAGGGTCTGCCACCAGTTGAGGCATATTTAAGCATTCCAGAAATTATACGAGTTTGCAAAGAGAACGATGTGGATGCTGTGCATCCCGGTTATGGTTTCCTCTCAGAACGCAGTGATTTTGCTCAGTCCGTGATAGATGCTGGCCTTCGCTTCATTGGTCCCTCGCCGAAAGTAGTACAACAGATGGGTGATAAAGTTGCTGCCCGTGTGGCTGCCATTGAGGCGGGTGTTCCCATTGTGCCCGGTACCGATGGTCCCGTAACAACCAAAGAAGAAGCCATGGAATTCTGTAAGAAACATGGTCTTCCAGTTATTTTTAAGGCTGCCTATGGTGGCGGTGGCCGTGGTATGCGTGTGGTGCGCAAAATGGATGAAGTCGAGGAAATGTTTGAACGTGCTAGCTCAGAAGCGAAAGCTGCTTTCGGCAACGGGGCCATGTTTATTGAGAAGTTTATTGAACGGCCGCGCCACATTGAGGTTCAATTGTTGGGCGATAAGGCCGGTAATGTGGTGCATTTGTACGAACGTGATTGTTCGGTACAACGACGACATCAAAAAGTTGTCGAAATTGCTCCAGCACCTCGTTTAGCCAAAGAAGTACGTGATAAAATGACCGAAGCTGCTGTACGATTGGCCAGACATGTTGGTTATGAAAACGCCGGCACCGTAGAATTCCTGTGCGATGAATCGGGTAACTTCTATTTCATTGAAGTCAATGCTCGGTTACAAGTGGAGCACACTGTAACTGAAGAAATCACTGGTATTGATTTGGTGCAGTCACAAATTCGTGTAGCTGAAGGTATGACTTTGCCTGAACTCGGCTATACCCAAGAAAAAATTCAGCCTCGCGGTTATGCCATCCAATGTCGTGTCACCACTGAAGATCCGGCCAACGACTTCCAGCCTAGTACTGGACGCATTGAAGTTTTCCGTTCCGGTGAGGGTATGGGTATACGTTTGGACAGTGCGTCAGCTTTTGCCGGCGCCATTATCTCGCCCTACTACGATTCTTTGCTAGTCAAAATTATCTCTCACGCCACCGATTTACAAAGCTCTGCCTCAAAAATGAATCGTGCTCTGCGCGAATTCCGCATACGTGGTGTTAAGACAAATATTCCTTTTTTGTTGAACGTATTGGAAAATCAAAAATTCCTTCATGGTGTTCTCGACACTTATTTCATTGATGAACACCCACAATTGTTTAAATTCCGTCACTCTCAAAACCGTGCTCAAAAACTGCTAAACTATTTGGGTGAAGTTTTGGTTAACGGACCTCAGACGCCGTTGGCTACAACTTTGAAACCGGCAGAAGTTAAACCCCACGTACCCATTGTTCCCTTGGGTAAGTAGTAAACAAACAAACAAAAAATTCGTTTTTAATGTTGCAGCTTTAATTAATTCGCTTTTTTGAAAAAGAATGGCTTTGAAAGTCTACGTTTTATGTCACGATTTCTAACTTCACACCAAAATGTTTCACTAGTAATTAATCAAAAGATGTTTCTTAAATTTTGTTTGCAACTGAATGTTTTAAATGCAACGGTTTTTGTTTTTGTTTTTGTTGTGTTCAATTAACATTAGTTGAGTGAAAATAAGGGAATTTTTTTAAATAAATTTTTTTTCGTGCAACTAAGTCGATTATTCAGGGAGTGCAGGGATCTTTAGATATGATATATTTGTATTCGAATTATAAAATCTTTATTTTTTGAGAAATTCGAAGGTAATTAGATTAGGTAAGGGCGGGAGAGTTCATGATAATTTAAATAAAAGTTAATTAAAAAAAGCTCATTGAATTAATTTTAACAAAAAATGTATTAGCTTTTTTCATATTTTAAATCAAGGTCTTATTTTTTTTTCGATAAATTTCCAATGAATGCATACTATTTATTGCACAATTCATTCCTAACTTTTTTCTATAAATTAAGATTTAGTTTTTTTTTGTAGTTTAATAATTATGAGGGCCAGTGCGCTTTAAAAAAAAAGTACAAAATACAATTTAAATAAGCAAAAATTATATACTGCATACATATACATACATATTTACATATGTATGTACCTACATATGTATATGTACATAGTATCAATAAAAATAGATTATTATTTAAGAAAAAAAAGTGTACATTTGGTGTAGAGATCATTCGCTATTCTTATCAATGATTTTGGCCCCTGCTGCTCTTTTTTTATTTTTTATTTTTTTGTTTTTCTCAGCAACTGGACGTCATCACTCTGGGCTTGATATTCTTTTCTAAATTTATAATTCTTAATTCGTTAAATGTTTATTTTATTTTATTAGCTTTCTTTGTTTAATTACTTACATAATTTTATATTTATTTTTCTTTTATATGTTTCATTTTGTTATTAATACACTGCAAAAAATCTAAACAAACTTAAAAAAAAAAAAAAAACATCATCCATCACTACAAACAATTTCGAAAATAAAAACAAACAAACAATAAAAACATCATTCCAAATGTTGCCTATTAACCAAAAATAAATACTCGTACATTAAATGTGGCCATTTCCAAAAACCAATATTGCCAATGTTCTTCTTCAAAACAACAATAATTGATTGAAATGAATTGAATATGAAGATTTATCTCGCGAAGCCATAGAACGTGAAGAACGTGGCGAAGCTAAAGGTATGTTAATGCGTCATTATTATATGTTGTGACAATTCCAGAAAAAAAAATTTAATATCAACATCATGGTAAAATTATACATTTGTGCATAAAGAATAAAGGTGAATTCACCCATTGTTTCGGAACAAAAGTTTTTTTTGGAGAAAAATTTTTTTACTGAGAATTTTTTGCAAGACGATTCATCCATTTCGAACATTTTGTCTGGAAAATCAAAGCTACCATATGAAATACGTGTGTAAACGATGTGTATTAATTTTGCAAGTGGCAGCACAGCGGCAAATGACTACAATTTGCTGTGTCATACACATCTTTTTAATTGTTTACTGCAATGGTTTCGTTCAACTCCATACATTTGGATATGTTTTTCTTAATTTTTCTTTACTTCTATTGTAATAAATACAAGTACACTCTGTGCTTTTATTATGCATATAACATGATGTGGCAGCTCTGTTCAACTTTGGCTGAAAAATTAAAAAAGTTGGCAGCTCAGTTCGATTTTGTCCGGACAAAAATTAAAATTAAACCAATTCAAGTAGAAAATGTTCCGAACAAAATTTGTTCTCTTCTTCTCTCTCTCTCAAAAAGAGAAACGTCAAACTACATATAAAAAAAATTTTGTCCGGACAAAAATTTTGTTTCGAAACAATGGGTGAATCCATCTTAGTCATGTTTTACACTTGGCAGTTTTTCTTGAAGCAGTTCTCTTCAATTCTCTTTTAAAACTGCCCATTTGTTTACACTCAGACGGTTTCTTGTTCAATTTTCGTATTGTTTTAATGCAGCGAATGAAATAACAAAACAGAATTGAAGTAACTTTTCTGTACAGGCAAGTCAGTACCCTCTTCTTTCTTCTTTCCTTTCTCTCCTATAAACTCAGACTTGCTTCAAGTAAAACTGCCGAGTGTAAAACATGACTTAAGTTCATCTTTCATATCATACATATGGATAAAAAATATTATATTTTTTTTTTTTAATTTATAATTTTGTCACTTATGAATTCCGGCATTTGTTAATATGGAAAACTTTTTTTTGTTTGTCGGAGGAGCAGTAGCTGCTGTCAGAAGTTTTGCGAAGAAAATCATCATTTGTCGGAACGAAAATCATATTTTGGAAAAAAAAATCATCACAAGTCCAATTTTTTTCCAATAAAAATAGTAACAATTGACATATTTACAGTGGACAAAAAAACTATTCGACATACACAAATTTTATTTTGTAATAGATAATAATAATAGATATTATTCTACAAAAAGAACTTAGAAAGCATTTTCAAATTGTATTCAATAAAAAAATGAGATCATTAAACTAACTTATATAAAAATTGCATTGAATGAAAAATTAGTTAAGAAATTCAAAAAAAAAAAAAGATTCGACATTGCTAATATTCTTATCATATAAGGTATGTACAGTTGTTTTAGAGGCCAATTGCTTTTCCTTGGCTACGAATGACTTCTTTTAAACGATTTGATATATGTATGTATATTTGTGCAAGATTTGAATATATTCCGGACCGATTTTACGTCACTTCTCTAAGATGACTTTTTTCTTTTTATTTTTCTTGTAAAGTGACGTATTCTTATTCCCTTTTTTTCAAATGACCCCAGAAGAGGAGGAAGAGTTATGCTCTCTGCTCCTTACCAACATGTTTCCATGTAGACGAATATTTTCGCTGGAACAAAAATGTTTTCTTTATAGGTAAAGCTATTAATAAACATTGTAGAACAACAAAAAAAATTGTACATACATACATATCGCACTTAATCAACAAGAGGGTATTAACTCAAAATTTTTAAAATTTCAATAACTATCTACTGTAAAATTTTCAACGTATTCCGATTGCTCTTTTCTTGATACAATTTATTTTTCTTTATGATTTTGATTCGAAATGTGACTGTTTTTATAATAATATTGTTAATTTTTTTTTTGGAGTTCTGACTCTTTTCAAAACATAGATATTCTTCCCCAAATTGCAAGGTTTTAAAATAAAAATATCGTAAATATATCTTTTCATATGCAATTTGCTTACTATGCTATATTCCGATTTTCAAATTCTCTTAATATGTAACCACAAATAGTTTTTCGTCTCTCCTGAACATTTTAGAACTTTGAGGTAATACCCTCTTGTTGATTAAGTGCGTTATGTTTGTATTGAAAGTAAAAATCATAATTTGCAAAATTAAAAATCAGCATTCGAGAAAAAAAATCTTAAAATCATATTTTGGTCCAAAAATCATCAAAAATATGATAAAATCATCATTCTGGCAGCACTGGCTGCAGTTTGCATTTTTGTGCAAAAATGGGTGGGGCGATTGACGACGAATTAAAAAAAAATAATCTCATTTTATTGTGGCTTTCAACATAAATTTTAAAACGAACGTATTTTTCGACAAATGTTTTCTATTACACCAAAATTAAACATTCAACCCTATCGTGAACAGTTTTGCCCTCAAAATATTTTCCCTATTCCCCAAATTGCAATCGTGAATAATTTTTCTCTAGAAATGTTTTCCCTTTTTTTGATTCGCCTTATCATGAATAATATTTTTTCACATGGATATTTTCATTTTTCTCTTGTTTTTGTTCACTTTATTTTTGCAGGCGCACTGAATTAATTTCAACTGAAGTAATTTCAATATTATCCTTCCAATTAGATATTAAAAGTTATACATAAATATTTATTTTCAAGACAAGATCAGTATTGAGGGTGGCGTTGGCTGAAGTAGTTAGCATGTTGACTACAAAACCGAAGGTCCTGGGTTCAATCCCTGTATCCGACAGTCATTAAATTGTAGGAAAGTTCAAGTGATGAAGGCATAGTCACTGGTCATTGAACTATACCGACTTCAGCAGATACTAATCCTAATGTAACATCAGAGCGCCCTCCTTCGTTGTGTAGCAGAATCATCGGCGAAGTAAAATAATCAATAAAATGGCTACAAGACATAACTTCAAAAAATTAATACGCCCCATTTAACATCAGAGAGGCGCTGCAACACTGCATTATTAAAAAACGTGCGAAAAAGCAGAGTTGTAAAAGAATGAAGCTTTCCTCTATCTCTTCTTTCACCACCTGTCTTCTCTCTCACTATCCCTTTCCTAAAGAAGGTAACACCTACTATTAGCAGTAGGCATTAATTGCCTGAGTGTTACTTCTCTTAAAAAAAAAAAAAAAATCACGATTGTTAACAATCAACTAGGGTTTGGGATTTCCCGGACTTTTGCACTTCCCGGGAAACGGGAATTAAAAAATCAAGTTCCCGGGAATTCCCGGGATAATTTTCTAAATTAAATACATTTATTAAATGAAAGTTGGTGAAATTTCGTTTGTTTTATTAATGTAAGCATTCTTTTGAAATAAAAGTTAATAAAAAAGCAGTTCAAGACAAATTTTTAAGAATTTTTAATTGAATTTAAGCAAATGGAATAAAGTTATTACACAGCAAAAGATCATATAAAAACCAATTGACGACTTTTACCACAATTAGTAGACAATTTTCTAATAAGACCTACCTTCATTTTGATAAAAATTTGCCTTGCTTGTTTCTCATTATTTTTGAAAAAGTTCCAGGCGGTTTCTTATCGTTAAGTACAAGCAGGTTACAGTACCATACTGCGCTGCGCCGAATTTTGAATATCCTGAGCCACAGTATGTCTAAGTGTCTTTCGTTTTATTTCTCCTAAAATATTTTCTGCGGGGTTTCCATAATAGCGTCTACTTGTAATCAATTTAAGTTTCGTCAACTCAGAGTTCTTACAGCTTAAAATTTTCACTACACTTTTCAAAATTTGTTCACTAATTCGGCGAGAAATCACTTCAAGTTCGCTTAGCATCGAATTATTTACTTTAGGAAACGATTATATCATTGCAATCATTGATACTTATACAATTTATTCCACTTTTTTTAGGATATGGTATGACCTCAATTTAATGGAACTCTTATGAAATTTCAGACTAGATTTGAATAGCTCACATTTTTATTTTATATTAGAAAAACATGGACATTTTACTTCTTGTTTATAGGAGTCGAAAGAATTCTTTCTTTCTTACAGTTACATTTAAAACAAAAACTCAATTTAAATTTTAAGATTAAAAAATTTCCTTCGAACAAGGTATATGTAAGTGTTTACCCTACGTCTCGACTAGCAATAAATATGTCGACATATATTGCAGCAGTTGTCAAAATTATATTATTGCTAGTGGAGACAGCTCATTGCAGGAACTTGCAATATATGTTGCAATAATTGTCAACGCATTTTCGTTAACAATTATTGCAAGCGTGAAACGTCAAACTCGGTGTTAATTTATGTTCGACTTTTCTGTATTACATTTGACATTTATATAATATTAGTGAAATTGGGAAAATATACATATGAATGCATAATAAAATAGGAAAATAGTCTCTTAAAAACGTGTGTAGTAAAATAATTTGTATTGTTATAAATTTATAAACATAAAAATTCGTTCGATTAAGCAGATGTTTACAAGTGAATTATTTTTGTTCTGCACCTTTCCTGTTGAGTTTTACCATATTGTGAGCTACAATTTCCCATAGCCTTAACATAAGTAAAGCAATCAGCAATATTGCTCTGTTATTCTGCCGGCGTTATTGCTATATTGCCAACATATTTATTGCTAGTCGAGAAGGGGGGTTAAACAGACGATGAAAAACGTGTCAACGTTCGTGTAAATACAATCATTCAAACGAACTTTTGTAATATATAAAAAAATAATAAGTTTTGATATTAAAGTAAAATTGGATTATAAATTCTATATATTTATGAAATAACATGCACTTTTAATTTCCCGTTTTCCCGGGAAAATCTCAAAAATTTCCCGGGAATATTAGACAGACATTTCCCGGGATTTCCCGCCCGGGAATTCCCGTTTCCCAAACCCTACAATCAACCCTAACGTGAATATTTTCCCCTCGAAATTTTTACCTTTTTAACAAAATTCCAATCGTGAATAGATTTTATACGGAAATGTTTTCTCTTTTTTGTCATGAATAATATTCTTCGTGTTGATTCTTTCACTTTCCCCTTGGTTTTTTCACTTTCTTTTTGCAGGCGAAATGAATTATTATATCGCGTAATTTCGACATTTTCCTTCGAATTAAATATTAAAAGTTATATACATATACATACATATTTGGTTTTAGGACAACATTAGTAAATCAAATTCAAGATTTTTAACAATAATTCCCGGCAACACCTTTTTTCATGGAGTATGAATCTCTTTGCTTCAACACAGTAAATTTCCTTTTATTAAATTTAAATTTCTTTGATTTTCATTTAATTTTTAAGCTTTACAAATCTTCTTCCCTTTTTTACATTCACTGGGACTGATAACGGGGAAAAAATGTCACGAGAGGGATATTCACGATAGCATTTTTCCCTTCGAGGGGAATGAAAATTTCCACGTGGTTTTTAACCATAGGGGTGAATAATTCGATGCAACTAATTTTTGCATGGTGTATGAAACTCTTTGAAACTAAAGAATTTTTTTTAATATTCTAGGTGCAATATTTAAAAACACTACTTTACACTCAAGAACATTTCATTTGAAACCCAAAATAGGTGTATTTCTTACTATTAAACTTAATTTTGTTTAATTTTCAATTATTTTTTAAGCTTTACAAGTCTTCTTCCCGTTTTTTACATGCACTGCACATTAGGGGTGGAAAACTATCGATGGCACTATCGATAGTATCGATAGTTAATTTATTTTGTGACTATCGATGTTTTATTTCTGCAATCGATTAATACTTGAAAACAATCGATATTTTTTAGTCACTATCGATATTAAATGGTACACCACTAAAGGCAAAAAATAGAAAATATGTTGCTTTTTATAAGCAAAAATAGCTGGATGACGGAAAATTTCTTCCACTGATCACACTTATTTATCATAAAACTATTTTAGTTTTGTTATTTATTGAACAGACGAATAAACTTCTATTTTATTTTGTTTTGTTTTGTTTAAAAATATTTTGTTTTGAATTTTCAGTGTAAATAATTATGTACATTATACGAGAATCATACAACTTCGATACTATCACGATAGTATCGTCGATATATGATAGTTTTTCTAGCTTTCGATAGTCTTGAAACGATATATCAATAAAGTTTTTCAAACTATCGAAAACTTTCGATAGTAACACTATCGATAGTTTTCCACCTCTACTGCACATTGATAGCGGGAACAAACGTTCTCATGAAAAATTACAAATTTCCCATTTCATGGGGAATGAAAATTTCATGGGAACAAAAATTTCACATTTTATTCACGATAGGGGTGATTATTAATTTAAAAATACTTGTGCTAATTAAGAAAATATAATTATAAGTTATTTTACAGTAAAGTGCCGCGCATGAATTGATGTGACAAATTTTCAATCTCATAATAAAAAATAAAAATCCGTTATACCAGCTCATTGAATTACAGTCGAAGATCAAAAGTTTCTCATCATAAAGGACTCGTAACAAGTTAATACGAGTAGCTTCGTTAGCCAAATCGTATCCTTTTACATTTGAAGTTGTATCCTTTAAGCCTGGATGTTAGTTTTAGTTAGAGCCCGTTTAGATGAAGAGTGACATAACTGCGACCCGTGTTTGTAGGCAGGAAGTGAAGAGAAGCTTGCGGGGTAGTAAAAATCGCACGTAATAAGAATTGAAGCGACAATTATAACTCTTCTAATTTACATATTTTTTTCTCTCGTATTTTTGTTATGCTATCACGGACGGCATTGAGAATTTTTAAATTGTACTAACAGTTTTCAAAAATTGTACTTTTTAGACCTTAATTGTACTAAAAGATTTTTTTTTTAGTTAAAATTACATATTTTATGTATTTTTATTAAAATAATCGTCCATGTTCCGGCTACCGAATCGTTTTCACAAATTTGGTTGAGTTCGGATGTGAAAGCGTATGGCTACACCTGTTAAAGTTGAAATTTAGGATATAGAAGTTAATAGCATGTGTTCCAGCATCCGAATTTAGGAGACAAATAATTTGAAAATTGACTAGTTCACATTTCTTTATTTTTTCCTTTCATTTTACTTTCAAAATGCTGTTTATAATTGTTTGAAAATAAATGCAGTGTGAAACTGGTGTAGCATTGTACTTTACGAGTTAGAATAGTACAAAAACAAGTACAATTCTACCAATTTTGCCAACCCTGCATGCTATGTAGCAGCAGTGTTGCCAGTTAGAACTATTTTTATGGTATTGAGAAATTAGTGATTACTTAATTTATATAATTTTACAGTACATATTCAATAAGCATGAACACGTTTATCAAATGTCACGGATTTTGTCAGCGTATCAACGCAACAGTACGATACGATTTGACTAACGAAACCATAAAACTTTAAAAACATCAAACTTTATGATCTAGCGCTAAAATTTATGTCACCAGAAATCGTTCGATCGACAACTTGTATTGCAAACAACAACAAGTTTTCTAATGTTATTGTTGTTTGCAATACAAGTTGTCGATCGAACGAATTCTGGTGACATCGTGGGACAGGCCGTTAAACAAATTTTATCCATATTTGTTTTTAATTCATTATCTTTTTCATTAGTTTTAAATTATAATTTAAACTGTTCATTAAATTTTAGTGTTCTATGTTTTTTTATATTCTTGTACATGGGCTTTCTTTTAATTTTTTAATTTATGTACTAACTTTTATTTCAAGCCGAGTTCTAACATAATTCTTTAACTACTTTCTTAAGCTTTGGCTTATTCTTTTGCATCTGATCTACTATTTTCAATAATTATAACTGTAACATCCGTTTCTCTAATTCTGACTAAAACTGCAGTTACCGAACCACCAAAAGGTTTGCGTCATATTTTAACAACACAGGGACCTGAAGCATTTGCCAAAGAGGTGCGCTCGCGCAAAAACTTATTGTTGATGGACACCACCTACAGGGATGCCCATCAATCGTTGCTGGCTACACGTGTTCGCTCTCACGATCTGCTGAAAATTTCTCCTTATGTTGCGAATAAATTTAACAATTTATACGCTTTGGAAAATTGGGGCGGTGCCACTTTCGATGTAGCCCTGCGTTTCTTGCATGAATGTCCTTGGGAACGTTTGGAAGAGATGCGCAAGATTATCCCCAATATTCCATTCCAAATGCTGCTGAGAGGTGCTAATGCCGTTGGTTATACCAACTATCCTGATAATGTGGTTTATAAATTCTGTGAATTGGCGGTAAGTTGGGAGGCAAATAAATATTCTAGAGTAAATAAGAGAGTTGTGATATTTTTTTTAAATATCTTATCGAAATCAACCTATCCCGCCTCTGCTAGCACTCATGTCATTTGAGGCCAGCAGCGCAAAAGTGGTGTAACCCACATTTTTTTTTTCGTTGCTATAAAAAAAGTAGAGTAAGCCATTTTTTGGTATTAAAAGGAAGATGCAGCTGAAACCCCGTTTTTGCACATATTATAATATAGCAAAGTAATAGAGTAATTAAATAATTAACTGGAGCAATTAAGTAATTAAAATTAATTAGGGGTTGCATCACTTTTGCGCTGATAGTCTCATTTAGTAAAAAGTACAAAAACACAGCCATTGGAATAATTTTTTTTTTTCGAATAACCGATAATATATTCGACTAGCCTAATAAAAAATGTTTAAATAAAAAATTTAATTTACTTTTCTTATTTTGTGCCATTATTCGAATAATTTTTTTTTTAAACCCAATACTCTCCTAAAAATTCCAGGTTCAAACCGGCATGGACATTTTCCGTGTCTTCGATTCCTTGAACTACCTGCCAAATTTGATTTTGGGTATGGAGGCTGCCGGGAAAGCCGGTGGCGTTGTCGAAGCTGCTATTTCCTATACGGGCGATGTGAGTGATCCTACTCGTACCAAATATGATCTTAAATACTATACTAATTTGGCCGATGATTTGGTTAAGGCTGGTACACATGTCTTGTGTATCAAAGATATGGCTGGTTTGTTAAAACCACAAGCTGCCACGTAAGTTGCAGTTTTATTATGTTATCAAAATAAATATTATTCAACTTTCTTTACAGGTTATTAATCTCTGCCATTCGCGACAAACATCCAGATGTACCCATTCACATTCACACACACGATACCTCAGGCGCTGGAGTCGCCTCTATGTTGGCTTGCGCTCATGCCGGAGCCGATGTTGTCGATGTTGCCGTCGATTCCATGTCTGGTATGACCTCTCAGCCTAGCATGGGTGCAGTGGTGGCCTCATTGCAGGGCACCCCATTAGATACCAAGTTTCCTTTGGGTGATGTTTCCGAATATTCTGCATACTGGGAACAAACTCGTACCTTGTATGCTCCATTCGAATGCACCACAACCATGAAGTCTGGCAACGCTGATGTTTACATAAATGAAATTCCTGGTGGCCAATATACCAACTTACAGTTCCAAGCTTTCTCTTTGGGCTTAGGCGACTTCTTCGAAGATGTCAAGAAGGCCTACAGAGAAGCTAACTTGCTATTGGGCGACATCATAAAGGTTACACCTTCCTCCAAGGTTGTGGGTGATTTGGCCCAGTTTATGGTGCAAAATAAACTGACTTCCGATCAAGTCTTAGAAAAGGCTGAAGAATTGTCATTCCCCAAGTCCGTTGTGGAATTCTTGCAGGGTTCTATTGGCATACCTCATGGTGGCTTCCCTGAACCATTGCGTTCGCGAGTCTTAAAGGACATGCCTCGTATTGAGGGTCGTCCTGGTGAGCATTTGGCTCCGTTGGACTTTGAAAAGTTAAAGAAGGATTTAAAGGATTCACATCCTAATATTACCGACCGTGATGTCATGTCAGCTGCTTTATATCCAGCCGTCACCGAAGAATACTTGCATTTCCGCGAGTCATATGGACCTGTTGACAAATTGGACACACGTATTTTCTTGACCGGTCCCAAAGTGGGCGAAGAGTTTGAAGTTAATCTAGAAAGGGGTAAAACAATAAGCTTGAAGACTTTGGCAATGTCTGAGGATTTGACTCCTAACGGCGAGCGTGAAGTGTTCTTCGAAATGAACGGGCAATTACGTTCCGTTTTAATCCGTGACAAAGAGGCATCTAAGGTAAGTTATCTTTTCTTAATCCATTTTTTACCCGACTGCCAACAAAAGCTTATGTTTTTCGAGCGTATCTTGTATGTATGCCGGTAAATTTCCTTATCTCACAGCTTCCAGACTGCTGGAAGATATCGTTGTAACTCCAAGTGTCCATTAATATGCATCTGTATCGTGAATAACAGTGAAATTTTTGTTCCCATGAAATTTTTATTCCCCTAGAAGGGAACAATTTTTCCCGCTATCAGTCCCAGTGAATGTAAAAAAGGGAAGAAAATTTGTATAGCTTAAAAATTAAAGGTTAATAACAAAGAAATTCAAATTTTGGGTTCAAAATGAAATGTTTTTAAGTGCAAAGTTGAGTTTTTAATTATTTAGATGGAGTGGGAAAAATTTATGTAGAACACCATCGCCATAATATTTGCTGCAATTTAAACCAAATTCATATTCTATGTAAAGAGGTGTTGGAGGGAATATTGCTAAAAATCGTGAACATTATTTACTGATCTTGTTCTAAAAATAAATAAACTTTATTATTTAATTTTAAGGAAACTATTTAAGCTCCGATATGTATTCATTCCGTTCGCCTGCAAAAATAAAGTGAAAAGAGGGAAATGTGATAAAAAAAAATCCCAGAAAAAATATTCACCCTTATTGGGAATAAAAGGCGAACATTTTCAGGGCAATTATGAATTAAATTCCGCGAGAAATTTCTCCCTTTTCCAATTTAAATTTTTTGTTTTCCCTATTACTTGCTATTAGTTGGAATTTTTCCATTTTCATTCATTTATCTTTAAAATCCACTTAAGTACCGAATTCATTTTTTTAGTACAGAGTTGAGAGACATTTAAATGCGCAAGATTGTGGACTTAAATCACACTTAAGTTTTACGTCGTATTAAAAATAATTTCGTTTAATTTTCATAAATATATATCATATACAATATATACTTTCATATCATGAAATATGTAATTAAGATGCTCTTTTCGTTTCATAAAATGTGTTTTTATGCAATTTTAGTTTTCTTCAATTTGATAACCTAACTTTTTTATTTATAATAAACAGCTGTTGTTTAAAAATCCTTCCATAATACTGGGAAATTTTATAGTGCTGCCGTACTTTCAATGTGATTTAATAAGAACTTTTAATTAACCAATGAAAAAAATTAAGCTACATTTAAGTGGCTATTAGCTAAATGTCATATAATTGGGAGATCAATTATTGGGCCTTAGTGCATTACTTTTAAATTGTCTTTTTTGCAGTCGAGTTTTTTATTTATTTATTTTTTTTTTTAATATTTTATTATATTGCCGATTTATTAATAAAAAATATTTCTGATTTATAAAATGTTTATGCAAAATTTGATATGCCATTTTTTATTGTTTTTGTTTAGAACTAGAATTAAAAAATTTATAATCATAATTATGTAATTTCTTTTCACTTTCTAGGAAATGCACATTCACCCTAAAGCCTCCAAGACGAACAAAAATGAAGTTGGCGCTCCAATGCCTGGTACTGTGATCGATGTGCGCGTCAAAGAAGGTGACAAAGTTGAAAAGGGTCAACCATTAGTCGTATTATCGGCCATGAAAATGGAAATGGTTGTTCAAGCTCCAAAGGCTGGTATTGTTAAGAAATTGGAAATAATTAATGGCATGAAACTAGAAGGCGATGACTTATTAATGATTGTAGAATAGTTAACTAAATTACAACGACTCTATCGGTCATATGTTCAACTCTACTAACCATGTCCATTTCCCTTTGAATTTAGTTTTTAAGTTTACTTTTTAGAAAAGTTTTAAAACCAAAAGTAAGCGTGAGTGTTTTTAGAAATCTTTACACAAAACACTTTAAAAAAAACGAACATAATAAAACTATTTACATATGTATAAAAAAAGTATCAGTGATGTTTAAAAAAGGCCAATCAGAAGTTCAAAATAAATGACATCATATAATATTGTACATTATTTACATTTACCTAAGCTTTAAAAAACAAACAAATATTTTTGTTAACTCTAGTTTTAGATATTTTTTCTGTTATTTTTTATATATGGTTTTATGTTGGCATTCTTAACGCACAATACAGTGCTGTAAGTTTTATAGCTTACGCTCCTTATTTTTTTTCCAAAATCTTTCCCTTATTGTTTAAAACAATAGGAATACTTTTTTTAAAGTATCTGTTAAGTGTTGTTAAACTTTTATTATTTTTAATATTATAGATATATAATTTTTCCTTAATTTCCTTGAGACTTAAAGTTATACATATATTTATGTCTCTATTTTTATATAATTTTTTTAATTAAAAAAAATATGTACATTTTCTTTTTTGTGAAAAGTTTAATTGAAATAAATAATGCCTTGCGAATAACAATGTAATAAAAATAAAAAAAAACGAAATTCGTAGTGAGTAGCTTGTTTTAAAATAATGATCAAGAGGGATTAATACTGACAACATATACAAACATATTTGCTTGGTGTCGCACGCTACAAAAAGTTGACATTCCTGTGGAAATGCCCATATGTATATATGTATTTATTTTAAAAAATCATACATATGATAATATAATCACCCTTATTCCAGTTGTCTACATCGACGTCACTTTAACACAAGCGGTAATATTAAGTGTGAGTGTTTTAAATAATTTTTAATTTTTTTTTTAATTTTATTCAATGAGCTTTTAGATTTAGTACTTTTAAGAAACAATGAATTTATTTTAGTTATACACAACATATCGCTGCCACTTTGGGTAGCTTCTTCAGGGATTTGTCATTATTATAAAATTTCCTGAAGAGGCTATCCAAAGTAGCAGTGAAATATTGGATATACATAAATAAAATTTGTTGTTTCTAAAAAATACTAAATCTAAAAGCTCAATCAATAAAATTAAAGTTAAAGTTAAAGTTAAAATTTATTGAGCCTTTTTTTTAACAATGAAAGTTTTTTTTTTTAAATTAAAGATAGAAAGATAACTTAAGACTATAAGGTATTATCTTAAAAACTATATAGTTTTAACAGCACCAAGCTTTAACAATGAAATAAGTATAATAAAATGTTAATAAAATTAGATATAGGACGATATGCCCTTGCTCCCGAGGCTAACATAACATAGGAGGAGAACTCTTAGAATATACTTAGGTCTAAAAAAAAAACAAAACTTAAAAAAAAATTAAAAAGAAAGTAAAAAAAAAAAGAAAATAAAATTCTCAAAAAAGATACTAGCCTCTATGAGTACCAGGTGTACTTTTCGTAAAAAAGCGATGTCTTATGTTAGAATTTATATCAAAATCAATAGGTTCTTCATTACAAAAACCAATAGGTGAGAGATAATTGGTGTTACTCCAAGTGAAAACTTTCTCTTCATTATAAATTTCCCTCATAAGATAATTATCATGCATTTCTAGTCTATTTATGAATTTCTTAATAATATCAAATAAATATTGACCAATTGGAGTTATTTTCGAATTGCAGTAAATAAACGAGTTTGAAAATCGTCTATTTAATGATTCGAAGTTTTTCTGAATGCAACACCTTAAAACTTTCCGTTCAAATATTTCCATTTCTTTAATAACAATAGGTGAGACACTAAACCATATTGCAAACCCGTATATGAAAATTGGTCTGATACTTGTCTTGTATAAAAGTAGCTTAGTTCTCTTCGAGAGGCTTTTATTATAAAAAATTCTTGAAAAAGCACCCAATACCTTGAATGCTTTCTTTAAAACTATTCTTGCATGTCCATTAAATTTGAAAAGATTATTAAAAGTAATTCCAAGATATTTAAGATTATCTACGAAGGGTATTTCTATTCCATCAAGGAAAAGTGTAAGTCTTTTACTTTCTGGAACAACAGTGTATTTACATTTTCCCGAAGCATTCCGTATACAAATCGCTTTACATTTAGAAACATTTATTTTAACACCCCAATCATCATAAAAGTTTTTAACTAGTTGAAGATGGAATGAAACTTGTCTTAAAGCAATCGTGGGGGATTCACTATGAGAGTAGATAAGAGCAGCATAAAGTAAGCCAGTTGAGTTGGGAAAAATGTGTGGAAAGTCATACATAAAAATGTTGTACAGATGAGGAGCCAAAATTGAACCTTGTGGTACACCACAATAAACATCCCCCAAATCCGAAAAATCTTTGCCAAATTGCACGCAAAATTTTCTATTATAGAAAAAGCTCTGAAAAAGTCTAACAGTGGTTGCACTAAATCCAATTTCAATCAACTTAAAAAGAATACCATTATGAAAGGCGTGATCGAAAGCCTTTTCAACATCTAGAGAAACTGCTACTGTGCAGCAACTTTTACGAAGATTAGAGACTACATCAGTATGAAACTTCAATAAGGCATCTAGAGTAGAATGACCTTTTTTGAAGCCGAACTGAGAGTTTGGTATATATGTATCATTAAGTTCATTATCCATTTTATCCCTAATTATTCTTTCGAAAAGTTTTCCCAAATTTGAAAGTAAAGAAATTGGCCGCAAATTATTTATATCAATATTGTTTGGTTTTTTTTGTATAGGAACAATCTTAGAAATTTTCCAAGCATCTGGAAAATAACAGTTATTCAAACAATTATTTAAAATAATCAAAAGATATTCTAAAGCTTTTACAGGGAGTTGTTTTATAAGAAAGTTGGAAATACTGTCTATGCCACAAGATTTTTTATTTTTAATTAATTTAGAATGAGAAAATAAATCGTTTAATGTTGAAAAATGTTCACAATTTTGTGTGTTCGTTGAAGGAAAATTGCCAGAAAAGACATGTATATGAGAAACATCGTTAATACTAGAATTTATATAATTTGAAACTGAAGAGTTTCTACTTAGTGGTGCAGAACCAGAGTAGATATATGCAAAGTGATCCTTCAGTTTATGTAATACTAGTGAATTATCTTCTAATACATCTCCATTAACGGATATACTTTTCAAATTTTTGTTCTTTTTAAATCCTATTATGTTATAAATTTGTCGATGAGCTCTTGGGCCCGGTTTGATTTGCTGCAATTTTCTACTAAACAAAAGGGATTGTTCAACCTCAACCTGTCTCTTAATGATTATGTTCAATAATTGTATTTGCTTCGATAAAAGTAAATAATCTGGATCAATCCGACATCGATTTCGATGATAAATTCTTTTTAACTGTTTTTGCCAGCCATATTTTATTCTGAACATTTTTTTAATTTTGTCGGAAATAATAAATTTTTTATCCTTGCATTCAATTATATCCGAATGAATATTATTAATAACTTTAACAGTACTTGTAAAGTTTTCTATATAACTATCAATTTCAATATTCGTAAGATTTCTATTGATATCTGGATAATGGTTCAAAATTCCATTTCTAATATCATTTCTGAAGTTTTCCCAATTGGTCCTACTATAAGATATGAACGTTGATGGTGGATTCAGAATAATTTCAAATACTGGCAATCTAATTTGAAGTTTAAGAGGAAAATGATCGGAAAATGTGGGTAAACAAGATACTGTAAAATTCAGATTTGGCGATACATTAATATAATTTGTGCTAACTAGGAAATGATCAAGAAATGAGGTACCATTTGGATAAGTTGGCTCTGTATGGCAAATTCGTTTAAAATATAAATTATTTTGTAAAAAATTAAAAAATAAATTACCATTAGCATTGCATAGTGAGTCACCCCAAGAAATATGTTTAGAGTTAAAATCCCCTCCTATAAATGATCCATCAAAGTTTTGACAGATGCTACTAATAATCGATAAGCCATTTGTTATTTTTGCAGCGTTAAAATTACATGGGATATAAATCGATCCAAGCAGAACATTTTTTATTGAACCGTTACTTAAAAGTTCAATGGATAAGAAACTATTTGGAAACTCTAAACCTAATACATTAACTTTCTTATATTTGAAATTTTTCTTCAAAACGATTGCTACTCCTTGTGGGCTGTAATCCCTAAAAAAATTGTAATTTGGTAGGACAACTCTGTGTCTATCCTTGACATGAGTTTCTTGCACAAAAGCAATATCAATATTATTAGAAACTAATGTATTTAATAGATCTACTCTTCGACTCACTTCTATAAGCGATCTAACATTAAAGGAAAGTAAGTTTAATTCATTATGGCTCATACGTTTTTTTTAGTTCAGTTAGTAGACCACGACATTGCTGTTTTGCCTCCTCCAATAACATGTTTTTGTAGTTTGCAACAAATTTACTAATCTTATCTTCCAAACTTAAAGTTTCCGGTTCACACAGAATATGTGCAATTTTTAAAAATTCTTTAACTAAAGGAGAAACATGATTGGAATCTACTTGATAGTTAGCAGGTTGAAAAAGGCTTGCAAAAGACTTATCCAAATGAACGCTGTTATTATTTTTTAAGGAATGAGCAACATTGAAAGCGGCCTTGTTGTTTCTATTCTTGGCTACAAGTGAAATTTTCCTTTTCAAATCAATATATTTCTTATAAGCGGGACAACCTTTAAAACTAGAAGGATGGCCACGTTGCTTACAATTAGTGCAAAAGGGTAAATTATCCTTGTCTGATACAAATTTGCATTCCCCAGGTCCATGACTTTCAACACATTTCACACAAGCAAAAGGTCTATTACAATTTCGAGACATATGTCCCCATTGTTGGCAACGCCAGCACTGTATTTCCTTAGAGTTCCGCTTAGGGGACTCAAAAGTAATTCTTTGATTTAATAAATATCTTAAATTAGTAAGTTCATTGCATGTCTTGCCCGGTAATAAAGTAACTAAATATAATCCCGTATCAAAATCATTCTTTCGAGAAAAAGTAGTTGAAAATTTAGAAACAGACTCTACAGTATTAGGAATCAGAATTTCAATTTCCTTTTGAATTAATTGTGCACCAGTTTTATAATATAAGCCTCTTAGAACTAAACTTGATCGTTTCTGCTCAAGTGGCGTGTATGAATAAGAATCAATATTTTTATTTCTAAGTATTTGCATCATTTCAGCATGAACTGAAGCATCTTTTAAAAAAAGTTTGCTTTTGTCTATTTTTGTTAATAATTTTAAATTCAATTTTTTTAGAGTTAAGTTGATTTAACAAGTCTTCTATATTGACATTAAAGAGGAAAATAGGTGGACAAAATGATTTATCTTTGTTTGGAGTATTTGAAGTCTCTTTAGGAAAATTCAATTTTCTTGTATTATTTTTTTCTTCCTGAATATCTAATTCACCTAAAATAGCGTATCTGTTTTGAGAATTATGTGTGTTACTATTCAAATGATTGTTACAGTTTTGATTTGTATTATTAAATTTAGAAATAACTACCTTATTATCATTACAACGTTTTCGTTTTTGCACTCTTTGAAAATCGACGTCTTCAGATGAAGAAAGAATTGAATCATCAAAATCCATTGACTTGAGGAGACAATCATTGTCTTGAAAATCAACATTGCTTTGAATATCTTTAATTAAGGAGCTTGATATATCCAATGATTTCGTTTCGGATTTCTTTTTAGAAATACTTTCCTTTTTTGACTTTGTTTTGAAAGGTTTGACTGAGGAATTTTCATCTAAAGTCTTTTTTAAGAAAGAATTTGCTTTATTTGAGACAGCTTTTTGATGCTGTTTGTCTGGAGGCAGGACATCTTCCAATTTATCAGGCGGCAGTTCATCCTCCCAGGGTATTGGACTGGAATCCATTTTCCCAAAAAGCAGCAACAAATTATTTGTTTTCTTTTTTAGTTTTCTTTTGAAAAAATTATTTTTATTTAAAATTGAAAAAATATTCTGTGAGTATATGTATTTGAAGAAATAAAATACGTCCGACTTCAATGAAAACTCAATCCAGCCTCGGTAGCCGAGTAGCTAGTGGGGTTAATTAGAAATTTGAATAAAATTAAAAATAAAATTAAGATAAAAAATTGCAATACAAATTTGAATTATTTTATATATTTATTTATTTTGATTTTTGAAGGCACCAACACAGTAAGGTTATATAGGGCCTTTTTTGTAGTTATAGTTATAGTTATGAAATCTATAAATTACAATTGTTTTTCTTTTTTTTTATTAAATTAATTTAATATAATTGTTTTTGCTTTAGTTTTGTTAACAAAAATTTACACTAAAGACTACCGTTTGAATCTCCCAAATATATGTACATATTTACATACATATACATATGTATGTATATTTTAAATTACATACTTTCAACAATAAAATCCAAAAAGTTAAGTTCTTTACTTAATTCTGTAATACGTTTGAAATGACGCTGCACATATGGTGTTACAACTTCCACCAGATTTTTGGCATTTAAAGTATATTGTATTTTTGGATCTACCAACATTTCCTTCAACAATTGTTGCAATACCACACTTGAGACCTGTGATTGGCGGGAATTGCAACTCCATACTTTGACATGATCTAAGAGTATTAGCTTTTGGTCATTATTTAAATCGTTAATTATTTGTTCTATGGCATTTAAATCTCGTTTTCTGACACATTGGTTTAGTATATTGTACGAGACTTTAGGCTTTCCCAATTTCAAAGCAAGCATAAAAGCCTTTTTTAATTGTTTATTCTGATGGAGGAGTAGTTGGAGGTCCTGTTCTTGCTGCAAAATTTCTTGCCGCTTATCAATTTCAGTATTTTTACATTCTTCCGTTACGTCTTTCCATCTAATCAAACGCGAGTCGGCAGCTGCACTAAAGAAATATTTTTGTGTTTTTGACGAAACGGCCAAAGACCAAACACGATCATCGTGCTCATCTAAGGTTTGTATGCAGGTATTTGTTTTGATATTCCAAAGTTTAAGCAGACCATCTGAGCCCGAGGACAAAATATATTTGCCATGATCCATAAATTCTGCCCGCAATACGGTGGCCGTCTGTTCCATTCGCTTCAGGCACGAAAGGTTTGAAAGAGACCATAAACGCAAACTGCAGTCAGAGGAGGTAGTCAAAACAATTTGATCTGTGGGTGAGAAACGTACACACCAAACACCACGTGTATGACCCTTTAGTGTGCCTAATATGCTATGACTATCTGCAGACCATAATTTTGCTGTTTTATCTTGGGACGCTGTAGCTATTAATTTGTTATTTGGAGAATAAGCTACACAATTAATCTCCTTGTCATGAGCAATTGCTGCATACTTCACAGCAAATTTAAAATTTGTATCTCGAGTTTCTAAGGACCAAACTTTTAAGCTGCCACTCTGACAAACAGTTGCAAATGAATTTGCATTATTGAAAGCAAAGCTGATGCACCCTATAGTGGCAGTATGACTGTTTAAGTGCTTGGATACACATAATAAACTGACATTTTCCTTATTTAATTGCCAAAGAATTATAGCGTGATCTTTACCAGCTGATAATAACAATTTACTGGAGCCAGGTGTAGACAATGACATGACAGTATCCTTGTGACCCATAACTATCTTACAATTCATATTATTCTCAATGTCATATAGCTTTATATGCTTGCTATTAGTAGCCATTGCCAGAAATTCTTCAGATTCTCCCAGAAAACAAATGTCAAGAATTTCATCATTAAATCCTATTAATTGTTTAAAACATTTCACTTTATCTTCAGACACCAGATCAAATATTAAAATGTTATGATCCACGGTGACGCACGCAAGTTTTTGGTTAACAATATTTATCATCAACATATTAATTTCATACTCTTCCTCTTGGCACTCCATAAGTGTGGACATTTTACTACTTTTAGCAGAAACATATTTCAGATTTCCTTTAGCTGCCGCTACAACAATAGTTTCACTGTTTATGTACACCACACCCACTAATTCCTCATACATAGGTATAACTTTAAGTTGTTTTCCATCTAACAAACTCCAAATTATTAACACTTTGTCACGACTTACGCTGGCCACAAATTCACAATCCACTGAGTTGTTTGCAAACGCAAATGCTGTTACTTGTGACAAATGACCCTTCATTTTTGCTTCTAATGTTCTCGTTTCATAATTAAATTTATACACGCTGTTATCAGAACCGGCTGCAATTATTTCCGCTTTTGATGGATTAGCATGAAATCTTAATAAAACCGAAGGACCCACAAAGTCTTTTAAGACTGCCAAGCACCTGCTATTTTCGTAATCCCATATCCTTAAAGTGGAATCGGCTCCGCTTGTGCACACCAACCTTCCGTCTGCATTGAACACTACTTTAACAACTGGACCACGATGTTGGCTTTTCCATAGCTTTTCAATTTTTCCTGAAGCCAAATGCCACAGCCTAACTAAACTACTACGATATACAGCAACCAAATATTCCTGCGTTGGTGCTAGATCAAAGCAATATATTTGATCTTCAGTTTCTTCTTCCTGCTCGGAAATTACTTTTTCTCCGTGTTCATTGTAATTCAAACCATACGATCGCATTACTAACCCAGTTTCAACATCTACCTTTGTTACTTCGTTTCCATTTAAGCAATAAATCCATTTACCATCTTTGCTCCAAGCTACATCACCACCAGCAAAGAAATTATTATAACTGGCTTCCAAGGAATAACTACAAGGAATCATTATTTGATTAAGAAATATTTGGCAGGAATAATAAAATAAGTTTATAATTCACCTTTTCTCACTTATATTCAACGACATTTTTATAGATTTAATTTTAAATTACTATCAATTGTTATTTTAAAATATTTCATACGCGTGTGAGCCAAAGACCTGCGCCGACCGGTTGACAGCCGGCTGAGCCGAGCCGCCGAGGGCTTTGCATCAGCCGCCGCCGCCGATTTTTTCTCGGCTCAAAATCGGCTAAGATTAGCCGCCGATTGATGATTTTTTTTATATTTCAAGTGATGGTTTTTGGTTTTTTCACTAATAAATTCACACTCTTAATATGAATTTACTTTGACACAATTATAAAGATAGTGAAGCCGACTCAGCCGAATTCCAGCCGATTTTCAGCCGCCGCCGAAGAATTTCTCATGAGCCGCCGCCGCCGACAAAATTGCTCGGCGCAGGTCACTGGTGTGAGCTGCTTTAGAAAAAAAATGTAAATAACATAGGGTCTCCACCTAACATAATATGTAAGATAAGAGCGTCAAATTCAATCGCAGAGAGAATTATGTTACGTGTAGACTTCAAATTAGTGTTATGTCAATCTTATAATATTTTTTATAAGAGCGTTGTTATAAGAAATCCTATAACAACAATCTTATGATATGAACTGTCAAAAAACTACACGTACATGAAAATAAATGAGTATGCATGTGTGAGTGTTTATTAATATATATGAAAAATAATGTTTTTACAAAATTTCTGGCATTTTATATGTTTAATTGATTTATAGATTAAAGTTTGTGTGAAAAAGTAAAAACAAAATAAATAATTATATAAAATTAATACATGTTAACTTGATGAGAATTTGAATAAAATGAAATGTTATAAGAAAAGTAAAATTACGTTGTCCTATTGTATGATATGAAGAGAAATATCGGCATTTTATTTTTGTTATTCTGCCGACGTTCTCTCACATATTATATCAGAGTTAGTCGCAGTTGTAGACGCTATGTAAACTACATGTGCGAGTGAAAGGTTACCAGACTAATTAACAAGGGTTTACACATGATTACTATTTATCATATAACAAGGTGTCTACTCGTAACATAAAAAGAGGTCTATAACTAACGCAGTATCCACACATACAATATAACGCTTTCGATTTCATCCCACATATTGCGTTTCAAAATTCCTTGAAATGTATAGATGTGACACAAATTGATAGTCATTTAAGTACCTCCGACGAAGAAACAACTCAAAATGCTAGCTTCACTTAGTGTTACTGCGACCGGCTATACAAATTGAACATAAAACTACGAGATATATGCACAGCTGAAATTGAAAGCAATCTAGTTGTCAATATAAAAAGTTTCAGTGTGGTAGTAAAAGAAGTGTGAATGCATTGAAAAGTTAAAGAAGTTGAGAGGCCCGCAGGTGACATACTATGTAAGAGGAGAGCGTCAAATTCATTCCCAGAGACAATTGTGTTACATGTAAATTTCAAATTAGTGTTATCTCAATGTTAAAAGAATTATTACTAAAGCGTTATTATAAGAAATCTTATAACAAGTCTCATTAGATGAACTGTCAAAAAATACAAGTGTGCAATGTGAGTGTTTATTAAAATATGTGTATTAAAAACTATATTTTTGATAAAATTTCTAGGATTTTATATATCTAAATCTGTTTAATTGATTTATAAATTAAATTTTTTTGAAATGAAGCAACTAATTACGCAAAAGTAATACATTTTAACTTGATGAGAATTTGTATTAAATGGAATTTTAAAAGATAAGTAAAACTATGTCTTTCTCCTTTATGATAAGAATACCTGCCGATGTTCTCGAAGATAGTATGTCAAAGCTAGTCACATTTGCAGACGCTATAGTAGATTAATTCAATAATCATGGCTCACACTATGAAATTTCTTTTAAGAATTTTCTTTAACTCTCTTTTAAACTTTCTGCATCAAAAAATTTATAAGAGAAATTCTATTTTCTATTTTTCCGACACTTAAAAAACAAAATTCAAAATGTGTTAACAAAGCTTTAATTAAGGATTTTTAGTTTTAATTCTTATTCTGGCAATTTGGTAAAAATAAATTTGTACATTAAAATAGCGAAAAATTGCAAAGTGAAAACAAACCCTAAAATTATTTAAAGATAGCTAAAATTGTTAGAAATGCAAAAGGGTCGAAAAATATCGCGAAAATTACAAAAATTTGCAAAAAACTTGTTAACATTAAAAAGATGGACAAGTCTGATAGTGATAAAAAGTTGGTAAAACTGTAAAAAAAACCCCAAGAATTGGCTAAAAATCGCGAAAATAGTCATAATTTGCAAAAAAAACAACTGCAAATTTGAAAACTACACCAAAAATTAATTAACAATAGTTTTTATTACAAGAAACACCAAAAACCTCGACAAATCGAGAAAATCACACGAATTCGCAGTTTACGAGATAAAAGTGATTATTTGACAAGTTTTTATTTTTTACAGTTTGACCGCCTTTTAATCAATACCAGACTTCACCATCGTTTTGAATCCTAGAAAATGTTCGCGAATTTTCAAAAATTTCGCGATTTTTTTCTGAATGTTTAACATTCATTGCTGTATTAGGTAGTTTTAAGCAGTTGTAGGGCTTGTTTGCAATTGTGCAATTCTTCGCAAAGGAATCGTTTCTAGTTTTTCGCGAAATTTAATGACAGAGTTAAAAAATTTTAAAAAATAAATTTTTATAACCTACTTTTGTTACGATAAAAAATTGCCAGAATACCAATTGTCTATTTTTATAACTTTAATTACAAATTATAATCATGATGACTATTCTTACTGCGTCAGAATAGGCCTGATAATCAAGTAATGGGTAGTATGATTGAAAAAAGTATTTGTTTTTTACTTAAAAATTTGTTTAATAAAACAAAAACCACATCGTCGGTTGGTTTTTGGTTTGCGGCACAGTATATTCAAAATACATTATGTCTACAGCAAACCAGAAACCAACCGAAGACATATACATTTGGGTTAAAACAATTTTGAATAAAAAGCAAATACTTTTTTATGCATACTACTATATATATATACATTTTGTAGTATGCATAAAAAAGTAAAAAAGTATATATATATATATATATATATTTGTATGATTTAATTCGGATGTTCGTAGCATATATTTTAAAACATTTCATACATTTTTAAATTTAACGTTTATTTTAATTATCACTCAGTTTAGATAGTCTGGTATCCTTTGAACAATGAAAAATCAAAAATCTTAGCTGTCAAAGTGTGCAATATAACCTCAAAAAAAGTTAAACAAAAAGCCGTCAAATCATCATCCAAACACAACTTGCAGAAAGGTTTTTTCTTTTTGCAGAAATAAAGAATACCCATTTAAATAAAGGATAAACTTTTTAGATTACGATAAACAATGAGTTCGATTGGGACAGGAGTAAGTATATATATAGGAAAGTTAAGAAAAATTAACTCTGCATGTTTAGTACGATCTTTCAGCATCACAATTTTCTCCGGACGGACGAGTATTCCAAATTGATTATGCTGGTAAAGCCGTAGAAAAAAGTGGTACTGTTATTGCTCTGCGTGGCAAAGACAGTGTGATTTTGGCTGTTGAAAAAATTGTCACCAGCACTTTATATGAAGAAGATGCTGGAGTTCGTATCTTCACAATCGATAAAAATATTGGGTTAGCTATAGCAGGTCTATTGGCTGATGGCCGTTATATTGTCGACATAGCACGGCAAGAAGCTGCCAACTATCGCCAACAGTTTGAACGTACCATACCATTGAAGCATTTAACAGAACGCATAGCAGCCTATGTACATGCCTACACTTTGTATAGTGCTGTGCGGCCATTTGGAGTTTCGGTGCTTTTATCTGCTTGGGATGAGAACCAAGGTCCTCAGTTGTATAAAATTGAACCCTCCGGCTCGTCGTTTGGTTATTTTGCCTGCGCTAGTGGCAAAGCAAAGCAGCAGGCTAAAACTGAAATGGAAAAATTCAATTTTACCGAAATGTCCACGGAAGATTTAGTGCAAAATGCTGGTAAAATGTAAGTTTGCATTGCAACCCGTTTAATATCTGCAAATGTATTTATTGTCAACTACAATTTTTTAGCATCTATCAAGTACACGATGAACTTAAAGACAAAGATTTCCGTTATGAAATGAGTTTAGTGGGTAAGGAAACTAACGGCTTGCATCGTATTAATCCTGTACCCTGGCATAAAATGGCCATTGAAGCTGGAGAAGCGTTCAAAAATGAGGATGATAGTGATAACGAAATCTAATTTATCTATTGTAATATTTTATACATTTTTATGAACAATTAAAGGCAGAAAAGTTAGTTTCATTAATGAAATATGTTTGTAATAAATTTTTCTAAGAGACTTTAGATAGATGAAGCGATGCAACTTTTTCAGTTAAAGCAACATATTGCTAACTCTTCATTTCGGATGATATTAAATCGGGCCTGTTCTGCAAATCACGACATGCCAAATCACGGTGATTTGTAAAAATCAATAAAAGCTAATCATTGCTTTTGTATATTCTATGCTTTATAGCTTTGGAAGTTGGAAGAAAATATGCTATTACAAATGAAAAAAACTTAAAACGCAATAAAATCCCATTACCAAGTCAGCTATTAATAGTTTACTTTTGAAATCACCGTGATTTTCAGAACAGGGGGAAATACTTCAGATTTGTGTTGGTGCAAACTTTTTGAATTCCAGCAACAAATATGTTTACAAACAAATTATATATACATATATGCATATGTACTTGGTAGAAATAAATGCATGTTTGTATGTACATATATACATATGTATAGACAAATAATTATTTTTCTTACTATATTTTTACTGATAAGAATATATTTTCTTCATTATCACACTTCTATATTCCATTTGAACAAGATCATTTTAGTTTGATTAAATAATTTTATAAGTACATATTAGTCTTATATTAGCATTTCACTTAAGCGCTGGAGGACATTATTTTTTAATAAGTTAAATATGGCACCTCAATATGTAAGTGTTGGAGATTTCGAAGAAAGGGCTCATCAAGTGATAGAAAAGAAAGCTCTAGATTATTATCGTGCTGGAGCGGGCGAACAATTTAGTTTAAATTTGAATAGAGAAGCTTTCAAAAGGTAAGTATTTATAAAGTTTAATATAACCAACACGTTCGATCGGCAATTTCTATAAAAAACAACAAAGTATAAAAATTGTTTTTATTTTATAAGTTGTTGAATGAACGATTTTTTTCGACATTGTGGACCAGGCAGTAAAGTTTATTTTTAACAGACTTCAGAAAAGGGCCTAGACTTGGTTTGAAACTCTCATCAAATTGCGTGAATTCAGCCAGAAATGAATTAAGGTGTTCCATAGCAATAATTATTCAAAAAGAAGGATTTCGCTGAAATCTTAAAATTGTTCTCGCTGCAATCTTGATTCAAATTTTTTTTTCGTTGAAGATAAATATTTTTCAATCGAACGGAAATTTTTTCGAATTGTAATGTTGATAACATAAAAATTCGAACAGTTTTGTTTTCGAATCGAATTACAACTACGAGTACAATAAATAACCCCCTGGTGAGTGTGTGAATTAATCGATATTCATGATTTTTTAAAATAGAATTGTTTGAGATCGGAATCAATAGTAGAGTAAAACCAAAGAATATAAATTATATTATATTATATATGATTTATATTCTTTGGTAAAACGCATTCTGTATTTGAGTAGCATTATCAAGTCTTCTATTGTTAAGTGTTTACACACAAACAAATAATATATAGACACAATCATTTGTATCAATTGTCTGCCTTGCTTTGCATTTCTATATACATCAGTGTTGCCGATTTGTGTGTAATTACACATATCATGTGTAATTTTCACTTGCATGTGTAGCGCATGTGTAATTGATTTTATGTGTAATTCATGTGTAGTTTCGCTTTATATTATATTTTTGAGAAACTTCCAAAATTAAAACTTTTCCAAACCCTGATATTATCATTATTTGCTTTCAGTTTGCAACACTAAGACAATTATTTTTCCGAACCCTTTAGATTCCAAACTGAATGGCTTCAGAAAACAGAGTTCAAAGGATGGCTGATCAAAATTTCAGATAGAGGAAAAGATTTATCATTTTGCAAATTATGCAATAAAAAACTAATTTGTCCTTTCGAGGCACATGGAAACAACTTCTCACAAAGCCGCTGCTTCTGCCCTAAGATCTACTTCTAATGTTTGCACTGCTTTACAAAATACTATTGCAACTAAAGTGACTATTAAAAGAGCTGAATTAAAACTCGCTGGACTATTAGCTACTAATAACTTGCCATTTATACTAATATATGACCTTGTACCTGTGTTAAAATCATCAATTCCATATTCAAATATATTGACAGATGAAAGTCTTCATAGGACAAAGGCAACTGCATTAATAAAAAATATTCTAGGTCCAAGTTTTGCTCAAGATTTGTATGACGATCTAAAAAACACGATGTTTTCTATTATAATAGATGAAACAACAGATATTAGCTCCATAAAACAAATTGTCCTAACAACTATTTTTTACATCCAGAGCTCAGTATTCCTTTTTCGATTTTAAGGAATGTATATCATCTACTGCAACCGACATTTTTAATATTTTGAAAAACTCTACTGAAGAAAAGGATATACCTTTTACAAATTTGGTCGATACTCCTAATGTAATGTGCAACGAAAAACAATAACAAATTTGAAATTATTTGAATAATTTGCTTTGTTAAAAATTTAAATTTTAAACTTTTCAATCCCAAAAACAATGGAGCATTTTATATGAAGTTTAAATTTTAAATTTACATCCATATGTGTGTATGTACAAACCAACAACTATTTAAAATACTTTCAAATTTGTTATTTTCTGTCACAAAAATTCTGACTGCTGCGTTGCGTTTGACAAAATTATGACTTACATACATTTTATAAAAAAAATATAATTAATTAATAATACTTACATATCTAAACATAAAGTATTATTTTTATAATTCCATATGTACCTATGTATGTCTATAAATGTAATGTTCAAGTTTGAATTACTATTATTTTGTTTTGTTTTATTTTTTGGTTGAATATAGTAGATATATAAAAAAAATCATGTGTAATTTTTCTTCAGATGTGTAATATTGGAAACAGTGATGTGTAATTTCCAAATTCTTCATCGGCAACACTGATATACATACATATTACATACATAAATGTACATAAGTACATATGTATATTACTGTTACCTTAATACAGAAAGGCCCTAACTCATTACTTTTTTTAAATCGAGTTTTTTATATATTTCGATAGAAAAACATCTACGGCCCTATGTATAAGCAAAAATTGGCATAAAGTTAGCATAAGTGACGAAATTGAATCAGTTGTTAACGAGTTCCTCCATACACAATTCGACATTGAAAATGGTCGTATTACCTATTTTTAACACACCTCTAAGTCCTAGCATGATTTTTAATGTGAAGTATCATGGCAAAACTCTTTAAGATCATAATAAATTTTGCCACTTATGCTAACTTCATGCCAAGTTTTGCTTATACAAAGGGCCTTTAATGAATCGATAATTGCAAAAATCTCGACTTTAAAAAATGAGTTAGGACCTTCTATATTACGGTAACGATACAATGTATGTATGTAGATAATAGATGACGGATATGAAGTGATGCGCTTACGCTTAGTTATACAGTGAAATCTCTATTAACGAACACGGAATATACTGAAACAAATTTACTTCACATATGTACATACATACATATGTACGTTCCACAGTAATGTTGGTTCTTATTTTGTAAGACGCAACGCTAAGCTTTTTAAATTTTACTCTGGTGAGGCATTTGTTTACGAATAATACCTAGATATAGTATATGTGTGTATACATATGTACATAACGTTAGCTTAATATTTTTTGGAAGTCAAGATTTTTGCATTTTTCGATACATTAGATAGATGTTCTTCTATCGAAATATTCAAAAAACTCGATTTTAATAAAATAATTAGTTAGGTCCTTTCTATACTAAGGTAACGATATGTTTTGCAGATTTTTTTGTTAAGAAGGAATTACATATCCTATTAAAAAATTAAGATATATGTATAATTTCATGTATCAGAATTCGGTCAGGTTTAAGTTTAGTAGATTTTTTTAAATCAATATACATTTTAGTTATTATGTACAAATGTAATTACGCATCCGTATAAACTAATTATGTGCATCAAACATACATATGTAAGTATGTATGTATGTACAGGTTTGTATTAATTTTAAGAATAACGTTTGTATTTGCATTGGGCTAATTCAATAATTTGTTTCTCTCAGTGTACTTTTTGTGTAGCATAAATTTACGCTGCGTATGTGTAATAATTTAACATTTATTTTAGATTACGTATACGTCCCCGTTGTTTAAGAAATGTTTCCCAAGTGGATACTTCCTGTAGTGTATTCGGTTGTGATGTGAAATGGCCACTAGGTATTGCCCCTACAGCTATGCAAAAAATGGCTCATCCAGACGGAGAAGCTGGAAACGCTAGAGCAGCTGGTGAAATGGGTGCGATTTTTATTCTTAGTACCTTGTCAACAACTTCAATTGAAGATGTAGCAAAAGCGGCTCCCTTAACCGACAAATGGTTTCAACTTTACGTGTATAAGGATCGGTAAGTGTTGCGGTAAGAAGTAAGAAATTTATATTTTTACTATTTTGCAGTTCTCTAACAGAAAATCTTGTGCGTAGAGCAGAAAGAAGCAATTTTAAAGCTTTGGTTCTCACAGTAGACGCTCCTATTTTCGGTCAACGGTGGTCTGACGTACGTAACAACTTTAGTTTGCCATCTCATTTTCATTTGGCCAATTTCGAGACTCAGTCGTCACAATCTAATGGCGTGTATGGTATCGAGGGTACGTCTGGTATTAATGAATACGTTTCGAATCAATTCGATCCCACTCTCACCTGGCAAGATGTCAAATGGCTGATTGGTCTAACTTATCTGCCTGTAGTTGTTAAAGGCATTCTTACAGCAGAAGATGCAATTTTGGCCTGTCAATTTGGATGCGCCGGTGTTATAGTTTCCAACCATGGTGCCCGCCAATTGGATGGCGTACCGGCTTCCATTGAAGTTTTACCGGAAATTGTTAAGGCTGTTGGTGAAAATATTGTGGTAATGTTAGATGGCGGTGTTCGACATGGCAACGATGTATTTAAGGCTTTAGCTTTGGGCGCCAAAATGGTATTTCTAGGCCGACCTGCTATTTGGGGCTTGGGATGCAATGGCGAGGCTGGTGTTAAGGAAATGCTAAAAGTGCTTAAAAACGATTTGAATATAACAATGGCTTTGGCCGGTTGTAAAAGGCTGAGTGATATTAAGAATGACATGGTGGTACATGAAAATTATTATGCCAAGTTGTAAAGTCGTTGTTAAATGCATTAAATAGTAAACTTGTATTAGTATTTTCTATGTTTCTCTTTATTCCGTCATAAATAGTGTTTTTCATACGGGATTTCCCGGGAAATTTTTCCAGGATCCCGCACATTTTCCGGGAAAGAAATCCCGGGAAATTTGTGCGGGAATTCGCGGGATTTTTTGATTTTGTTATGACAACTTAATTTGTATTTACACCTTCCTTGATGAGTGTCGTTATTCACTTTCAGCCTTATCATGAATTCCACATGTGAAAATTTCCGAATCAAATTTTTTTTTTCACATGGATTTTAGTTTCGTATCATCAATTCCCATGAAATTAAAAACTTACATATTTCCACTTTTTCCAACAGACAAATCTTTGTGAATAATTTTCTTCATAAATTGTCAAAATATTTCGCAATAGTACGAAGTTTTTTGATACCAATTGTTCAAACGTTCGGAAATTTCCACGTGAAAATTTATTTATGATAAGCCTGTTTATGTATGCGATGGTGCAATAATAAGGTGATGGCAATATCACAATAGCTAAGGCTTTACAACAACTAAGGCCGAGTTTACATCTGGCACTCATGCGTTCTGAGATTTAGATGCCTTTATTTGGAAAAAACAGAACGCGACGTTCAAAATTTATGATTTATGATTATGGCTGTTTATGATTTAGTGTGCGATATGTTATTGCTTACAATTTATGTAGTGTTGTGAAATGAATTCATTTGCCCTTTTTCAACACTTCGTTCAGGCCTGCCAGATAAAATTATCGAAAAATCGTCGAAATCCCGATAGAATATAAAATAATCGTCATTTCATATAATATAAAATGTATTGGAATCACTGAAAAACTCAATTTCGTAAAAAAAATATGAGTTATAGACCATTCAGGCTGACGCCAAATTAAGTAAGTTCGTGATTTCGGTCGAAATCAAGTTCAAATTAAGTAATTTCCCATATATTTTGACATTTTCCTAATTAAGTTATTTTACTTAATTTCTATGAAATTAACTAGAAACTACAATATACAACTCTGTTTTTGTACAAAAACTACTTTTTTCCAACATGAGTGAATTTACAACTATGAGAAACAACAATTAAAAGAAATACAATTTTTTTAAATATTAAAAAAATATTGAAAATTAATATATTTATGACAATTTTGAAAGAAAAATTTGTATAAAGCCCAATTCATACGAGGATTTAAAAATCTTTTTTTATTTTAAATTATCTTTAAAAATTGCTTCCAAAAACATTGTTCATTCATACGATGATTTTTTCCATGTTTCTAGGTTTGATTTTTTTTTGCCTTCAAAAATGGTATCAGTGTTGCCAGTAGATTTTAAAAAATCCATTTCCTCTACATGTTAAAAAAATGTTCCCATACGAAAATCTACAAATTTCATTAATTTTAATTTAAAAAAGATTAATTAAAAACATTTTAGTCCTCATTTTGACATACATAAGTATGTAGTTCTTGTGTATTAAATTATTTAAAGTGACTACTTCTGCGTTCAAAATTAATGCATACTTCTCTACAGATTTTCAGAAATTATCTTATATATAATACAAATTTAACATAAAGCTGCATTTGAGATTTCTCCATTAATGGAGTTTATTAAGATTTAAGATAGATAGATGTAAGTGTAATTTCTTTAATTATTAAATCATTGTTTAATTGATGCCCATATTCTACTTCCTGAGGTGCCTGCCATTAGATAAAGGTCTGTGTAATTTCGAGCAAAAACAAATTTTGAAACGGTTTATGAGCAAAAATATATTTTAATTATAGTTCTTTTTATATTTATATACAAAAAATGCAATCTGAGTATAAAAAATACCTACGTTTTGTCAAAGTATTCTTAATACTTATAAATAAAGAAACGTTTTGGCCAAATTAAAATATTTGTCCGATATTCCCTATAGTCCTATATTAGCGACAAAATAACCTACAGGTAACACTGTTTTCTATTATAAAAAGCTGTTGTCGCATTGAATGAAAAAATAAAATAAAGCAACAAACCAAAAATTAAAATATGTGAAAAGAAAATTGGAAAAAAAAACTCGGAAAACGGAAAATGTGATTTTTTTCTACCCCCTTTGCTTTTCTATACCGTTCGCCTACAAGCTACAAAAATCGTGTTTCAAAAAATCATTGAAAAATCAACGTGTGAATTAGGTGTAATAAGTGTAACAAAGAATTTATTCAACTGAAAAAAGTACTTAAATGTCTGCTGCAGTGGATAAGGTGTTTGCGAAATCAACTCACATGTCATTCAGTACCTGTATAAACACTTCTCATTTCGTTCGTAGTTTGAGCTTTGAAATTACTTAACTTTGTGTCAGCCTGAATGGGCTATTAGGGCCTTTCGACTTGAGACACCATCGATATGTATGCATGTATACACCAAAATATTTTATTTGTATGCATATATGAATTCTAACAGTATATTTTTCATAAAAAGCTGCCCTTTTTGGACTATTGAAAAATCATCAATTTTAAGGAAAAAATCGTCATATAATCATTTTGCTATTTTCTGCACCAAAAATTGTCGAAATGACGATAAATTATCACATCTGGCAGACGTGTTGTCGTTGTATGGCATTGCATATGTGTATACAATGTTAACTTTTAGTCAAGGTTGGCAAACGGTATCGTAAAAATACCGATACCGATTCAAATACCGCTAAAATTAGATACCGGTATCGTTACCGATACCGAAATCCATTTCGGTTAGAAAATACCGGTATCCAGATTACCGTTTACGTCTATACCGGTACGTACCAGTATACCGATTCCGTCCAAAAAATAAATGATAGTTGAGTTGTAGTTGCCAAATTTTTATTATATATTACAACTTTTTTCACCATGAGACAACTGCTTTTCATCAGTTGTATTTTGGTTTTTATTTCGACCATTGTGTTCGTTTTGCTTTACTATTCCAGACACCAACCAATCCCATTTGTCAACCAATATTATTGCCATGTTCATAAAACATAGAATCTCAAGAAAAAATATCAAGGCCAAAACTAAAAATATTTAAAATGTTTTTTAATGGATACTATGGTTTCAAAACATATAGCAAAGATAAGAACCTTTGTTTTTCGTGCATTGTTTCGAAGTCAACTAAAATTAGTTGTTATTCAGAATACCAAAAAAAGTTAAGTTGTTTCAGTTTCAATCAAAATTAGTTGAGCTGTAAAACGTAATATGTGCAAAAATTGCTAAAATATATTTCAATTAACTTTCTTTCTTTGGTGTTGGTCTTGTTTACACTCTTCACCGTAATATATAAGGTTGATAGAGAAAAAACTTCTAAACTTTTATATTTGAAGTTAAAGATTCCTCTTGAGGTGAAGAAAAGTACTTTTAAAATGAAGGAATACATTTTGGCGACCAGTGTTATACCAATTTTGTACTCTGTGTTTATATACTACATCTATTAAATTGTACTTTCATCATCCTGGAAGCTTAAATACACCGAAAGCGTATAAATAGAACGCGAAATACATCATACAGGAAGTTTCTTAACAAAAAGTATTCTAACAAAATATTTAAAACAGTCCTGTGAATTACTCTTATTCAATTATGTTTGATAAACAAAGTTATAAACAAAAATATTGCCTAAGAACGTGTCCAAAGTAGAAAAATGTCGGAAAAACCGAAGAAATCATATTTGGTGAAAAAATAAAGACTTATTTGAAATTTACTGAAACAAGATATATCTACATATATGGTTCAAAAGGTCTTAGTCTCTTCTTTCTGTATCCGATTATAAATTTAAAATCGTTTGATACTTAACTTAGTTGGAGGTTTATAAGTGTCTACGGTTACGAAAAACCGGTTTTTACCCGTAACTCAAGATTTTGGAAGTGTCTGGAAAATTTCAAATACAATTTCTATTGTTATACTCGACAATACCTAGCAGAAAAATAGTAACATGTCCCAGGTATTTCGATTTCATCAAAATTTGTCACACAGTGTAATATATCAGTATAGACAAAACTTTTATTTTTACTATTTTGTTTAATTAACCAAAATGTATACTTTATATGTATATGCAAAGTTTGTATATTCTCCTTGTTTCACTTTTTTAATAAATTATTTTTTAATAATAGTATAAAAACATATATAGAAACAAATAAGTTTGTATGCTTTTATACAAGTACATATGTTAATGTAAAAATACTCCCTTTTTGAAGTAATTTAATAAAAAATATTTTTTTTGCTATGTCCACTGCCTGAAATAATAAATTTGTCAGTAATATCGGTATACCGGTATTATAAGCTCGATAACGGTATGTACCGGTAATACCGATACCGAAATAAAAAAATACCGATACCGCTACCGATACCGAAATTTAAAAAATAATTGTACCGGTATCAATACCGATACCGTTATTTTTTTCGGTTTCCAACCTTGCTTTTAGTTCATCTGGCAACTATGTACATATGTATGTATGTATATATCTACTACGTACATGTTTCTTATTTTACAGTTATTTTTTTCAATCGTTTCTTAATAAAAGTAATAAAAAAGAAGATAACTGTTATTTTGTGACTGTTATTTTTTCGAGCAGAAATAATTGTTGTAATTGATTGCTATTTCCTGATATTAATTTTTTTTTCGAGCAGAAATACACATAAATCAATTTCTGACTTTCCGCAACGGAAGAAATGGTGGTACTATTTTATCACTTTTATGATATGCATATTAAATAAAAGCCATTTTCGGTATTTTACAATAGAAAAAAAAACATGGTGAATGTACATATGCACATACATACATACATACATACATACATATCGCATTGTACATATGCATATACATATGTATAGCTGGCTTAACATGCAATGGCTCTAAATCTACTTTTTTTTGGAAACTGGGATTTTAATGCAGTAACGTACAATAAGTAAAAATACATTGTACAAAGAAAAAAATTACAGTTATCCCGTTGTTGTTATTTTTTAGTGATGAGCGAAAGCGCTTAGTCCAATTTATCACATGAAAAAATTCAAAGTCCCTATGAAAAGTATAGTTTACCCATTTTTGTCAAATTGTTCAATCAAATGTATTAAAAAAATCTACTAACTAACTGTTTTATAATAACTAATGTACTCTAAATGTTTATTTAATATCAACATGTCAGTAGTTTGATTATTTTTTTGTCTCCCCTGCAAAAATTTAAAATATGGACTTAGAGCCTTTGCATGTTAACCCACGAACATAAAGTTACTTCCATTTCTGTTAGAAAAATTAGAAATCAGAAATTGTTATTTTCGGTCCCAGTTACTTTTACTTCATTTGCTTAATATCTTAAAAAAAATGTACAGATATCTTGAGAAATAAAATTTAAAAAATTGTTTTTTAAGTACGTAACTAACTACAAACTGTTTTTGGCCTCTTTGTGAACATTTTAGAATGTTGAGTTAACAGCCTCTTGTTGATCAAGTGCGATATATTATTATCATAATACGTATTTTAAATGTAATGCTACTTTCACAACTTTGATTTACATACTTACATATGTATCATATATATCAATTATACAGTATTACGAATGAGTTGACAAATAAAGTTTTAATTTTTTAGTAATTTACTTTTTGAGATAAGAAAGCTGCTTATCAGTATTGTGCATGTTTTTTTAGTGGTAGTTTTTAGTAAAATATGATTTAAATGACGATTACTTGAGAAGTCTAGCATCAGAACTCAGTTCAACTGTTAGTGCATACAAATAATAAAAATTAATTGAAATATGTCTACGCCACTTGTAAGTGTTGCAGATTTTGAGAAAAGGGCTAAAGAGATCCTAGAAAAAAAGACAGCAGAATATTTTGGCAGTGGGGCTGGTGAGCAATTCAGTGTGAATTTAAACATAGAGGCATTCAGAAGGTAATTTTGCTTAATATAATTATTAATATTATATATAGTTTATTTTACTCGTAACTGTTTAGATTGCGTATACGTCCTCAATATTTACGTAATGTTTCCCAAGTTGATACTTCATGTAGTATATTAGGCTGTGATTTGCAATGGCCGGTGGGCATTGCCCCATCAGCTTTCCAAAAAATGGCTCATCCAGATGGAGAAGCTGGCAATGCCAGAGCTGCTGGAAAATTGGGTTCATTGTATATTTTAGGCGTCTTGTCAACAATGTCCATTGAGGAAGTTGCTGAAGCTGCCCCAAACACAAATAAATGGTTTCAACTTTTTGTGTATAAGGATCGGTAAGTAAAATAATAAAATAATAAGCATAAAATAAGATAATTCTTATTTTGCACTAGCTGAGAAATAATTAAGGCTGTTTCATAAAACAATTCATGTTAATCGCCCCTATCGGATATAAAAGTTCACGTGAAATGTGTTCCTTTTGCCAAAAATTTTAATCGCCAATTTTTGCGTTGTTGCTGTGTCAGTGTATTTTTTTTCTAATTTTGTTCACCATTTTTTGTTCCTGGGAAATATTTCACGTAAACAAAATGTTCCCCACTTATTCCCGATAAGTGTGAATTCACAAAGAAATTTTTCTCAATTTATTTTAAATTTTTCGTGAAATTAATTTATTTATGCGTCGATTTTGGATGGTAATCGAACTGTAGTTGCGTTGCCAGTGGCTTGAAGATGTGCTACCGCCGGTAACTGGCAATTAACTGTAACTTTCGAAATTTCCTTCTGACAACCAAAAAATTCTGTTTGCCATTAATAATATAATTTTTGTATTGGTACATAATAGAACCATGAAAGTAGTGCTCACATAGAAAAAACATTCCTGTGATAAACATGTTTAATTGAAAAAAAAAACTATGAATCTGTCATGTGCAACCTGTGGCGGCATAAAATATTACTGCCGATAACGCAGTGCAAACAGCTGAGAAATAGCAACACCCATGTGACACCTGTTTGTCCTCAAAAGGGAATGGGAGGGGGTGACAAAATCAAAATAAGAAAAAAAAGGTAAATAAAGTAAATAACAAGTAAATAAAGTTTACCGAAGATCTGTGTGAAGGGAAGGAAGAGCGAGCACCGTATCGGGAAAATAAACGGCTTCTCTTCCAGGAATGCGGTTTGCTGGCGCTGTTGGATGATCCAGTAGAAATAAAGAAAATTATTCTGATACTTAAGGTGGAAGCCAAAAGACGTCTGGCCAGTGAACGACTATGGCTTAATAAACAAGCCAGTATATTTTTTTTTAATTTTTGTGCAAAAGAAGAAAAGAAGAATAAACAAAAAAGGTTATGCAGCGTACATATACAAACGTTGTTCTTATAATATAACAATTTAAGAATTTTGGCGAACAATATAGAACAATTAAAATAAATCAATTAAAAAAACTTTTGTTTAAAAATTTAATTTAATTTAAATTTTTTCTAAGCATGGTGAAGTTGCAATTTTGTTCAATCGTAAAACTTTATGCAAAAAAAAAGTGAAAAACTGACAAAACAAGTTTTTCTAACACAATTCATTCATAAAACATTTTGTTATTAATTTCAAAGGCAAACTATGTAGATACATATCCTTTCCTTAATATAGGAAGGCCTTAACTCTGTTTTCTTTTTTTTTAATTTTTTGAGTCTTTTGTATGTTTCGATATAAGACACATTTAAGGTATCGAAAAATTAAAAAAATCTCGATTTCCAAAAAATAATGAGTTGGGGCCCTTTTATATTAAGTTAACGATATGTACATATTCTAATACCAGATATTTTTATTATTTCAGCTCATTTACAGAACAACTTATACGTCGCGCAGAGAAGTGTGATTTCAAAGCCATAGTTATTACAGTCGATTCCTTAATTTTTGGTCAACGCTGGGTTGATGCTCGGAACGAGACAAAATTTCCATCACACTTGTGCTTAGCTAATTTCAAGACAAACACCCACTCCCTTAGCATTGGCGTCAGGGGTGGTATCACTGAGCATGCAGCCAATGATATTGATGCCTCCCTTACATGGAATGACATCAAATATTTAGTTAAATTTACTCGTCTGCCAGTGATTATTAAAGGGATTCTTACGGCAGAAGGAGCCATTTTGGTTCGTGAGGCTGGCTGTGCTGGCGTTATTGTATCCAATCACGGCGGTCGTCATTTAGACGGTTTACCATCATCTATAGAGGTTTTGCCAGAAATAGTGAAGGCCGTTGGGGAAGACATGGTCGTAATGTTAGATAGTGGTGTGCGCAGTGGTAATGATATATTCAAGGCATTAGCCTTGGGAGCCAAAATGGTGTTCCTGGGTCGACCTGCTATTTGGGGTTTAGCATGTGGTGGTGAAAGTGGTGTTGCAGAAATGTTGAAAATGCTTAAGATTGATTTAGGCAAAGTAATGACGTTGACCGGTTGCAAAAACTTAAATGTTGTAAATAGAAGTATGGTGGTTCATGAATCGGTATACTCGAAGTTATAAACACATACATATGTACACACAAGTACATACATATCGCTCCTTTATTGCAACAGCGGCATAACTCAAAAAAGTTAGTTTTTCAGCATATAAGATATAAAAACATTTTTATTTCCTCAAGAGATGCGTGTACAATCTTTTTATATGAAATTTGATATAACGATTTTCTCTGCATTATTAATATTTTTTTTGCAATACTTATGTTGCAATAAAGGAGCGATATTTATAATATTAAAATAAATAATCCTTAAAATTAATTTACTATTTGTATAGAAATAAATATTGTGGCAAGATGAGAATTTTTTAATTATTTGCCATTGCTTGTTTTATTATTACCCTCTAGTGAAATGCATGATGGAGTTTAAGAACATTATAAGTCTTAAGTTTTTATTTTATCTTTATCAAATACATACCTCAAGGTCGGAAATGTGTTGAAGTTGTTGTTTCTTCAAAATTGCCATAAATGTAGTTGTTTACAAAAGTGCGTTTTCCGAACATTCACCCCTATCGTGAATAAAATGTGAAATTTTTGTTCCCATGAAATTTTCATTTCCCATGAAGGGAAATTTGATATTACGAACTTAATATCAAATTAATTTGTTCCCGCTATCAGTGCGTAATGAATGTATAAAACGAAAAAAAGACTTGGTAAAGCTTAAAAATTAATTGAAATTATGACAAATTTGAGCTTAATAGTAAGAAATACATACGTATGTACATAAATTTTGGGTTTCAAATGAAATGTTTTCTCAACTAATTGAAATATAAGGACATATACTTATTTCAGAATTAATTAAGTAATTTTGGCTTATTACTTATGACTTTATTGCAGTGAGCCGACGAAAATCGGTACATTGTGCCGACAGTGTGATCCAGGCTTAAAGTTGTGTTTTTACAGTTACACGACCAAGATTTGCGTTCAAGTTTTTCACACATACTGGTTGTCAAAAGTAATTTAAATTGAAAGCTGTGACGTAGGCTGCATGCAATTTTCCAGCAAATTTATTTTCAATATGCCGTTGATAAGAAGACAGCTTAAACACACATGGCTTCTATTTAGGTCTATAAACCGCAACACATCATTATATTTTTTACATATTTTTGTTCCTAATAATATTTATTTAAAGTCAATTAAAGTTTTTAGGAGGAATATAACATTATGTGTAATAAAAGAACACAAAAATACTATGCCGGCAGAATATTTGAAAACAAAAACGAAAAGTGTGCTCATTGAAATTTGAATACACAATTGGAAAGAAAATTTGAAGTCAAAGTCCCATCAAATTCTAAAAGTGTGAATGTATTAGTGAAAAAGTGTGAATGTATTAGTGAAAAAGTGTGAATGTATTGAAATTTGAAAGGCGAAACTGGATCGTGTAACCCTCAAGTTAGGTGACGTGGAAAAAATTCTTTAGTATACCACAGCCATAAAATTTACTGCATATGAACCAAAGAGATTCCTAAAAATAATTATTTATAACTTTTAATATATAATTGGAAGTATAATATTAAAATTACTCGATGTATTAATTCAGTTCAGTGAAAGAAGCCAAGGGAAAAGTGAAAAAATCCATTTGAAAAATATTCAGTCTTTCACTATGCATAACACTGTTAATTTTTATTATTTTAAATAAAAAATATATTCTAGACTCCCTTAGATACAATCACGAAAATTAACAAAATAACATCATCATCTTATGGGTAAGTTCAATTAATTTTAAGCAAATTCGTTAAGATAAAGAAACACGCGCTATACCATAAAAATATTATACATCCAAGGTTACCAAAAATTTTAACAAAGAAAATAGTATCTCTTTTATATAAAAAGTAACAATAAACAACGTATCGTCATTAGTTAACAATATGGATTTTATTATAGAAAAATGTTATAAAAAAATATACAAATGTATGTATTTGCGGGAAGTAAACTACACCAGGCTATTTAGTTCAGTATTTTCAATTAATTTTTCATTACAATTTAAAATATTGAGACATATTTAGATTTAATTGAACTGTACTGAATTTTAATCAGACATAATTTTTAATCAGGCTTAAGTTCAGTAATTTCAATTCTTATCGAATGAAATATTTTTATTAATTAATGTGAGTTTCTAAAGAAGAGAAGAAAAATTAAACGAGACTTTATTAGGTGGGGGAAATACCGATACTTTTCTGTGCAGCCACGTACTATCTACTGAGATAGAGATTATTATTAACATCAGCTATTTAACGTAAATTTTCAATGAAATGGAATATGAGAAATGATTGTGCATACAATTATTGATTTACCTTTGGAATTTTCATTTTGTATTATGATGCGCATTCGACGAAGAATGTCGCTATTGTGAATTTTACTCACTGTGATTGTTCAGAATATTCAATCTCGGGTATTTTTTGGTGCTTTTTTCTTTCTAAGTATGTACCCGAATCTTTATTAAATATACATTTATTCCACATTCGCTTTCGCAAAAAATAAAATGTATTATTCGTTTTCGCATTCGCTAAACAGGTATTCGTTACATCCCTAATTCTTATGATATGTTCACAAAAGTTGTTCAGCTTTACCGTAGGTACAAATATTTGTCAAATATTGTTAGCAAAAATTTTAAAAAACAAAAAAACTGAAAAATATGTTTCCTTAATTTTTGCACAAAAACAGTACAAGAAAAAATATTTTTTTTGGCATAAGATGTAAGCAATATTTGCTCAGTAGACTATTAGCTACATTATTGCTACGAGTAAATCGAGCTGGCTAGAGCTGGCTCTGCTACGAATGCTTCCAATGCCGAATCGGTAGCCATACCGTTTGGTGCTATTAGAAGCGGTATTTTCAAGCACTATCTCTATAAGGCTGAAAGTATATGGCGCAATATAGTCACGTGCAAGGTTGCTAAGAAAATGTGGCTTTGCTACAACGATAGGCGCTCAATACAATTAACAAATAGAAACCGCAGGGACATCTCGAGACTCGTTGCAGTCATGACAGGGCACTGGACGGTCGTCAAACATGCTAGTAGGATAGGCCTGTCCTATAATGAGTTCTGCCGAAGTTGTCGAGAAGTAAGCAAAGAAGAAACAATCTTTCACTTTCTTTGCGAATGCCCAGCTTTGCATCTCTCGAGACACAAATTTTTAGGTAGTCATGTACTAGATGATCTTTCAGATCTATCTGAGATTGGGTTGAACGACCTTATCAGATATCTCAACGCGACGGGTTGGATCTAGTAACGATTAACGTATCAGAGTACTTAGATACGGTTCAACATAGGTTGACACAGATGAGTGTAGTGGTCCTTTCAAAAAGGAATCATCTAGATTATACTTGAACGCCTGCGTGTAGTGGGCCACGTAAACCAACCAACCAATATCGATGGTCTCAAGTAGAAAGGCCCTAACTCGTGCTTTTTTACGAAATTTAGTTTTTCAGTGATTCCAATACATTTCACACAAATACACCTTCTTACAAAAATATTTGCAATAGTGTAAAAAATAACGCTTTTACAAGCAGTTTTACAAAAAAGTTTCCATTGTGAATATTACAGTTTATATTATGTTTTACCTTCTCCTGTAAAGTTACAATTATTTGAGTTAGGGCCTTTGATACCATCGATATGTAGCTAAGGGCTATCACTAAGTCTGAATTAGCTGTTGGCCAAAAACTTATTACACCTTTTTTTTAAGGGTGCACTGATTTTCGAAATCTTTGAAGGCCTATAAAAAAATTGGTCACCAAAATGGCCAAACTGAGTATAGGGTTTTACCACCCTTTACTGGTAAATCTTTTTAATTTTATCAAAAAGAAAACCACATAAAATCAAGAGAAATCTTATTATTCACAACTTTTTTTTACTAAATTTCCGTTATTTTTGGCACCAAAAAAAAAACAATCCATAGAGAAAAACTTCTTGATTCTATTAGGTTTTCTTATAAATTGTAAACTATAGGGATTTCTTATTGATTTTATTAGGTTGTCTTATTAATTTTATTAAAAAGGTTTTCTTCTTGATTTTATTAGGCGATTTTATTGATTTTTCAATAAGGTTTTCTTCTTTTTTTTTTAGTAGGTTCCTATATGATTATGTGTAAATCATCTTATTGATTTTTTTAATAAGGAAATCTTCTTGATTTTATGAGGTGTCTTGTTATTTCATATCTATAAATAGACACACAGACAATTTTTTGTCATGATCTTTTTCATTTTTGTATAAGAATGTTTGCACAATAATTTCAATGGTTATTCAGGGTGCTTGTTAGCATATTGGTTAGAGTGCTTGTCTATCAGGTAGAAGTTTGCTGGTTCAATACTTGGTGAGTAAGTTAGTTAAGAATATAACATAATGTGTATGTATGTATGTATAAATAAAAAACATCTACAATATACTACACACATACATACATATGTATGTATATGGTATAGTATTTAAATGAAAATACATAAGTACAGAGAATAAAGACGCACTTTTTTTTATTGAAAAAATCAATAAGATAACCTCATAAAAACTACAAGATTTCTTCTTGATTTTTTCAAAAAGAGTTTCTCTATGAAATTAATAAGATGTCCTTATTGAGAAAAAACCATAGAGATTTCTTATTAATTTTGTTCTATTTTATGAGGTATTTAGTAGGCACTTTTTTCTCTGTGTAGAGCTATTATTCCAAGTGAGATTAGAGGTCTAAAAAAGATAAGTCGTAAGTCATAGTGCTATAACTTCCTGAAAAATCACACAAATAAATTGAGATTTTTACGTAGCTACCATTAACTCAAAATCAGCTTATCTCGACTTAAGCACTTTTTCGTTTTTGCAAAAATGTACTGAACACCACCATTGCTTTTCTTTTATTTAATGCTAACCTTGTACTGCATATAATTATAATAACTAAGAACGTTCTGTTTCACTACACAATATGTAATGACATACTGTAGTTAAAATCATAATACATATAAACGAGACCAAAAAAAAAATAGTTTATCATCTTAGTTACACGTGGAGAAATACTGATGTAAATTATTTGTATAACTAAAAAAACTTAAATTCGGGATTCGGGAGATAAATTTAAATTTTAATTATTTATATTAGGTAAATTCGTGCTCTTTTTCATTTACTTTAGCTAAATCAAATTAAAAAATAGTTCTTGTTTTTCAATAAAAATTCCAGTCTTGAATAAAAGCTATTATTTTCTAAGCAAACAAATTAATAAAACTTGAAAAATACTCGTAATCATGAAAAAGTAATTTTCTGAACAAAATTTATAACGCCGCTTGCTCTAAGCATTTTGGACTGGGTGTTGCTTAAGACTCAAACGCGTATATCTTCTTAATTATGAAAATCAAGCATTATACGTGTGAAAAAAAGGAAAAAGTGCGTTAATGGCACCCCTGAAATCTTCATATTCAAAAGTAGCCCCAGAAGAAATTTCCGTGAATTTGTGCGACTTTTCAGGAAGTTATAGCGCAATGACTTTGCTACGTATCTTTTTACAATTCGACGGCTCCATTCTAAAACATACTGACTCAAAAAAGCTAGTTTTGATGATATCTCGGGAATGTTATGAGATAGAAACTTGAGACTTTTTGTAATCATATAATAATCGGAATAGAATTGTTTTAGTTTATTTGAACTTTAGAAATTTGTTGTAGATCATAGTTAAAAGTGACTTAGAATACTTAAGATTGTCCTTTTAGTAGACTTAGCACCTATCTGGTGGTCCTTTCTCACCTACAATGGCCATCTAAGTACATATAGCATGCGTTAGTTTGGAGAAAATTTTAAATTAATTATTTTTTGACTACTTAATTTTAAACTAAATCATGCTACGTGTACTTAAAAAATTTTAAAAGGGGGGTTTTTTAAGCTCAACAAATTATGCTAAGTACATTTTTGCTCATAACTTTTGATAGAATAGTCCGATTACTATCAACATTTTACATAATCTAAGTTAATAAACGATGAATTCAGAAATGCTATTCCCAGCATAACATACTATGTCGACTTGGCATGTTTTGGAATGGGGCCGTCGAATTTATAATATCATATGAAATAATACCATAGTTATAGTGTGTAGAACGATGTTTTGCCAAATGAGATAAAATTATAAAGCGAATTTCCAAAAAAAAAAGGAAATATATTTCTGATAATCAACTTGAAACTTTAAAAGTGCGTTCCTATAAAACACTAAAATATGACTTATTTCCACAGATACATTTGCTGTCTCTGGTTTACAGGTAAAGAATAGCAAATAAACCAAAAAAATATATAATTTAATAAAAAAATTAAAATTGCGGCATAATTTTATTAAAGATGTAAAAAAATAATATTAGAAATAGAAAAACGTTGTGTAATTTTCAACATGTTTTTGCGTCCTCCTATAAAATTTTGAAAATATGACTTAGTGCAGTTCACTTGCTACCCATCATCAACAGATGTATCATCCACAGCGTCATAACAATAAAAAAAATTATATCACGGACAAAGATGTCGATAAAAATAAATAAATAACTAGAAATGATAACCACTAAACTTTATTAACGCATAATAAATAACCTAGTGAGTACAAAAAAAGAAAGTTTAAATTTAAAGTTTTTGGCATGATCTTGCACTCCTCACGAACGGTCACCTTTCAAACAGAAAAAATAAACAGAAAAACTAAATCAAAATCGGTCCAGCCGTTTGGGCTGTACGTGGACACGGACAGACACACAGATACACAAAACACAGATATACAGATACACAGATGCACAGATCTACCCCCTAGTTAGCCTAGAACCATATGTCTCTATGTCAACACTCTTTTCTCTAGCGACAATTGCACTAGTTGAAATGTCGACAACTTTCCTTTTATGCGCTAGTAGAGATACGTTAGAGACAACAGTTCTAACGTATTTCTAGTGACATTGTCAATGAACGCGTCAATAGTTTGTTTTTCGTTTTTATTATGCTATGCAATAATGTTAAAAACTTACGTACATATGTATGTATGTATTTAAGTTTGTTGCCCCAACCCTTATAAAATTGTAGACGAGGATCACTAAAATGTAGTAGTGAATCTTTAGTTCAAATGTCTCCAGATGACAATGACAACCCTATGTTATATGTCAATAGGCGATTACATTGGCTGCGGTACATCTATTCAGTTGTACTATTGACAATGTCACTATTAAATAACTACAAATTTACTATTGAAATCGAGCGAGGAAATACCGATTTTGTAGACTAGAGCCCCTAAAATTTATTAGTGAATCTTTGGTGCCAATGTCTCCATGTGGTCCCAAAAGAACTACTTAGTCAATATTGCTACAGTCTAGTGGTGGATTTTCAATGACAAGGTAATGTTAAATGTCAATAGATAATTACATTGGGTGGGGTACACCTGGTCAGTAGTACTACTGACAATGCCACTATTAAATCACTACAATTTCACTATTCGCATTTTCTGCAGGGTACAGATACACAGACACACACTACAAACTTATAACACCCCTTTTTTGGTCGGGGGTTAATAAATTTAATTAATTCTTCTTTTGCGTCATTTCCGTAACAAAAAAATTAATTAAAGTGAAAACAAAATAAAAAAAATGACGCCGAAAAAAAAGGAAGGTGCGGTAACAAAATTTCAACGCCGACGGTTAGGCAAAACACATTATCAGCCGCCGGTTAAATTTTCTATCGCCCCTACCGTGAATAACAAGTGGAATTTTGTGTTCCCGTGAAGTTTTCATTGCCCTCGAAGAGAAAAATGCTATCGTGAATCTTCTGTAAAATTTTTTCCCGCTATCAGTCCCAGTGAATGTAAAAAAGACAAGAAGATTGATAAAGCTAAAAAATTAATTAAAAATCTACCAAATTTTGAGTTTATTTATAAGAAATACACAAATTTCAGGTTTCAAATTGAATTTTTTAACTTTAAAGTTGTGTTTTTAAATATTCTAGGTGCAGTGGAAAAAAATATTCGCCCTTATTGTGAATGGCGTCGTCGACGGCACATCAAGACGACAGTAAGTAAATATTGTCACTTGTCTACTCTACTGTCGGCAACAACTGGCTCTTATTGACAGTCTCTTACTAATCTCTAAGGCTTTGTAAATTAATGTTGCATGTTAAAAGTAGTCAATTCTTGTCGACAAAGAGTATACAAGTGACAATTTTTACTGCCGTCTTAAGGTGACATCGACGACGCCATTCACAGAAAGGGGATTTATTTTTTTAAACATAACGACCACTGTGCATCGCTATAAAATTTACTGTGAGTGAACCAAAGAGATTCATACTCCAATGAAAAAATGTGTTGAAGACAATTATTGTTAACAATCGTGAACTTTATTTACTAATCGTCGGGTGGTTACTGGTTTGACGCACAGTATATTAAAAATATATTATACGGACGTAATATTGTCCTAAGAATACAAATTGATAACTGTTAATGTTGAATTCGATGGAAAATATCGAAATTAGGCGATGTAACAATTCAGTTCGCCCGCAAAAATAAAGTGAACGAAAAAACCAGGGGAAAAGTGAAAAATCCCCGTGAAAAATATTGCTTATGATAAGGGGAATCAAAAAAAGGAAAAACATTTCTAGGGAAAAATTATTAGTGATTGCAATTTGGGGAAAAAGGAAACATGTATTTCGTAATTTCGTTCGATAATGAGTGCCGTAATTTTCCACAGGTAATTTTGAGAAAACTTCATTTAAACGTTTTTCTCCGTTCCGACTTTTTGGCATATGCTTCAAACCAATAATGAGCTGACGATATGTTGTTTATTTTTTGTAAAATGAATATCTCAAAAATTTGTTATTTGTATTCCTAATAATTTTGAGTTGACTAATTTTTAATCTGAAATAAAAAAGTACAAAGCGAAGACTGATAAAGATATGAAAAAAAATTTATATGAGTCTATCTTTAAAAAAAAACAAAAACATTTCTGCTTAAAGGTTCCTATAATTTAAAATTTCTCTTGTGAGATAAGATTTTGTTAATTCTTCTTAATGAAATGTTATTATTTAATGGGAATGTAGTACACACTACTCCAAATGAAAATAATATCCAAAAGACTCCAAGTGTTACCAAAAATATTAAAACACTGGTAACACAATATCAAGCTAGAATATCAATATAAATATTAGCAGCGGACAGGTTAGTAATACTTTTTTTAGTATTTTTACTTTTTGGGTCTCAAATAAAGGGCCTTGATGAGTAGGTTTAAGGAATTAACATGAAGAGTGTCTCAGTTGAGCACAATATCAAACAATATCTTCCTTCCGCAGCTATCCATGTATAAATCTTCTTGCCTTTTTTACATTCACTGGAACTGATAGCGCCAAAAAAATTCACGGGAGATTCACGATAGCATTTTTCCCTTCGAAGGGAATAAAAATTTCATGGGAACAAAAATTGCACTTGCTATTCACGATAGTGCTGAATATAAAATAAATAATCACCCTTATCGTGAATAAAATGTGAAATTTTTGTTCCCATGAAATTTTCATTCCCCATGAAGGGAAATTTGCTATCCGGAACTTCATGGGAACGTTTGTTCCCGCTATCGATTCGCAGTGAATGTAAAAAACGGGAAGAAGACTTGTAAAACTTCAAAATTAATTGAAAATCAGAAAAATTTATATTTTATAGTGAAAAATACAAAAATTTTTTGTTTCAAATGCAATGTTTTTAAGTTTAAAGTAGTGTTTTTAAATATTTTGGGTGCAGTGGAAAAAGATCTTATGTATGCCATCGGCATAAAATTAACAGTATATGGACCAAAGATGTTCATATTCAATGAAAAAAGGTGCTGTACGGAAATATTGTTATTAATTATTTACTGATATTGTCCTAAAAATAATTATTTATAATTAAAAGTTATTAATTGGAAGTTTAATAAAGAAATTACGCGATATATTGATTCAATTCGCCTGCAAAAATAAAGTGAACAAAACCAAGGGAAAAGTGAAAAAATCCATGTGAAAAATATTATTCACGATAAGGGGAATCAGAAAAGGGAACAGATTTCTGGGGAAAAATTATTCACGATTGCAATTTGGGGAAAAGGGAAAATATTTTAAGGGAAAAACTGTTCACGATAGGGGTGAATAATAAAAATAATGTTTTAATATATTTTGTATTAAGCTTAACCCCTTTTAATAATTACCCCTTTTCCACACGCAAAGTTTACTTTGCAAAGTCTTATTTCAGGTGTGTGAAAGACATAGAGAGGAATACTATCTCTTTCTGTCATTCTACCAGCTGAATTAAGACTTTGCAAAGTAAACTTTCCGTGTCTAAAAGGGGTATTTCTCCCAGCTGAATTAAGACTTTGCCAAGTAAACTTTCCGTGTCTAAAAGGGGCAAAATAATAGTTATACACCCCTTTTCCACACGGAAAGTTTACTTTGCAAAGTCTTAATTCAGCTGGGAGAAAGACAGAAAGCGATAGTATTGGTCCCTCTGTCTTTCACACAGCTGAATTAAGACTTTGCAAAGTAAACTTTCCGTGTCTAAAAGGGGTATTTGCTATGAAAAGACTGAATTTGAGAAGTTCGCTCAAATTGATAAAAAATAAATGGTTAAGGTAAATTTAAGTAATACCTTAGTATTAGTTTCATTTGTCCATAGGAAGCCTGGAGGAGCAACTCGTATCAAAAAATTGCAGAAAATGCATCAGAGATTCATTCTACGTCCTTTTTTATATAAAATTCTCTTCTATAGCGCTGCAATTATGAAATAGAAAAAGTTTCGTGCAACAAAATTCATGAAATTTCATGAAAAAGTGCTTATTGTAAATTAGGTATAAATCGACAACGCGCAAAAAATGCTGATTACCAAATTTCATTACTCGCTTACAAAACCCATTACCTAAATTTAAAAACATTATGTATAAGTTGCTAAATGATGAGAATAATTTTTTTAGATTAAATGGATTACGTGAACAAGTTGCCAAATAAAAAAAGTAAGTACTTCTCAAGAATCGATTATTTTAGTCTCACGCCTTGTTAAAATCATTAAGTTGGTAATCCAGTAAGGAACAGCTACCACCAAAAATGCTTAATTCCAAACCCGATTACCTCTTTTGAAATTTTTTGCTGGGAAGATTGTCAATACAAAAATGTTGATGAAACGTCAAATATTTGAAAATCAATATATGAGCATTTCCACAGGAATGTCAACTTTTTGTAGCGTGCGACACCAAGCAAATATGATTGCTTTTTCAAAGAAAAACTAAACTTTTTTTTTACTTTTTTATAAATTTTGTGTAGGCCGACAGCAGGTCTATGTTAGATAAAATTTTAAGAAAAATTGAGTCAAGTTGTTCAGAAATACAAGGTTAATAATAATAATTTATTTAATAACCCTACGTCTACACCTGATATATTTTTATCATGGGAAATGTCAAATCGAATATTGAACAAAGAGCTAACATAAAAGAAATTATTTTTCAATATAAAATTTGAATTTTGTTATGATAAAAATATATCAGGTGTAGACCTAGGGTAATAATTTTTAATAAGATGTAAGAAAAAGCTTATAATTAAATGATTTCGAAAGGCACATTAGATTCGGCATAGAACCACACCTGCGGTAGAACAAAATTGCCAGCCTTTTCCTACAAATTGTAACTTTTATTATTTTATTTTAATGCATAAACACAAACACGTTTATGGCTCTTTACAGCCTCTTGGTGTTTTTAAGTATGAGTCATAAAAGCATATTTATCTACTTTTTTTTTGAACATGATATAAATAACAGATTTTCGACAGTTTCAACTCAGTTTCCTATCAATAAACGTACAAGTAAATTAATTATAAATATGTCTTCGCCACTTGTGTGTGTTACAGATTTTGAAGAAAAAGCTAAAGAGATCCTAGAAAAGAAAACGCTTGGATATTATAACAGTGGAGCTGGCGAGCAATACACTTTAGTTTTAAATAGAATAGCTTTTAGAAGGTAGGTCAAAAGAATAATGTGCATAACGGATAAACGAAATACATATGGGCAATTCCCAGGCGACGAACGCTGCGACATTCGTACACTTTTAGTTGAGCAAAAAATAAGAAAAGAAAATGGAAAGATCCAATATATTTGAGTATCTTAAGTGTTTTAAAGCAATGAAGGAGCGATATCAATAATAATATAGTAAAAAGATATAAGCGAATATCAGCGAGAAACGGACGCGAAAAAAATATAAGTTATTTTTGTGCACTTTTTTTGTGAATGTGGAAATGAAGGTGAAATATGAACATTTTGTTTTACTATTTTTTTTAAATGGCTAAAGTACAAATACGGACGCGACAATTTTTTTCCAAGAGAACTAAGCGCAATGATTGCACTTTAATTGAAAAGAAATTAAACAATAACAAATGTTTATTTATTGCTGAAAAAAAAATAGTAAATATTGATTTTATGCGACGGATGCGACATTAAGGTCTAAGTGAAAGCAAACTCAAGAACTTCCCTTATTAAAATCCCGTTCTCCTTCTTTTTAACCCTCGACCAAAAAAAAGGGGTGTTATAAGTTTGTAGTGTGTGTCTGTGTATCTGTTTCTCTGTGTGTCTGTCCGTGTCCATGTACAGACCAAACGTCTGGACCGATTTTGATTTAGTTTTTTCTGTTTGAAAGGTGACTTGATCGAGAAGGTTCTTAACTATGTTTGAAGAAAATCGGTTCAGCCGATATACCTAGAAAAGATGTGATATCTTCTAAACGGCTAGACCGATTTCCTTCAAACATAGTTAAGAACCTTCTCGACCAAGTCACCTTTCAAACAGAAAAAACTAAATGAAAATCGGTCCAGCTGTTTGGTCTGTACATTGTCACGGACAGATACACAGAGACACAGAGAGGAAATAAATTTTCATGTCGAGAGGCACGGTATAGGGTTTAATTTTAGACCCATCCTTTCTTCGCAAAATTTTCTTAGAATTACTTGTAGATTTAGTTTTACCTATACGAATTTTTAATTTTTTTTTTATCCATACATATCGACCCGGCCTAATGTATGTACATACTTATGGATTTCAAATTCTTTTCAAACTGTTTAGATTACGTATACGACCCCGATACCTGCGAGATGTGTCTCAAGTGGATACTTCACGAATAATCTTAGGCTGCAATGTGGAATGGCCGGTAGGCATTTCACCATCAGCCTTGCAAAAATTAGCTCATCCAGACGGTGAAGCTGCCAATGCGAGAGCTGCTGGCAGAATGGGTTCAATTTTCGTTCTAAGTAATACATCGACAACTTCTATTGAAGAATTGACAAAGGCTGCGCCAAACACCAACAAATGGTTTCAAGTCTATTTCTATAAGGATCGGTAAGTAATAAATAGGGAAAGGATTCTCATTTTTAAATGTACATAAAATATGCAGTAAAAATATAAAAATATGTATTTAAAACTAATAAAATATGCATTTATCAACTTTTTTTCAAACAATTAATAACATTAAAAACTTAAAAAAAAAATCAGATTCATTGCATTCTTAACAAACATTTTGTCAAATCATACAAAAATACAAAATAAAGTTAAGTCGAATTTTTATTTAAATTGGCGGTATTCGATGTTTGATGCAAAATATCGTAGCTTTTCTTTCGATCCTGTGTGTATTTTTTTTGTTGGATTTTAAAGGAAAACAACGATGTTTTGCGTTTACAATGACGCAAGGCAATATGCATCAAACACCGAATACCGCCATTGTCAAAGGTAAGTAAGCCTTTGACGATTTTTTCTGAAAAAACTTTTATGTATTAAAAATGAACGACCCCACGTCAGCAGAAGTTATTGGTGCGCATTTAAGCATTGATCCAAAGAGAATACATATGTACATAAATTACTATTTTAAGAATCTAAAAGATAAGCACACTGGATCACCAATGCAAAGAAGAAAAGGAAAAAATATCAAAAGATTTACTCCACCAAATAAATTGTCAGAAGTCAGAGAATAGATTTCGAGCTTTCCTGCAATAAATTCCCAATGAAAAGAGTTGATATTTATTTTTTTATTAAGAAAATTTCTTTAATTAAATATATTCAAATTGTATTTTTTTATTTCTTCCTCTAAAAGTCATGTTATATGTATAAAATTGATATTTTCACCTTTTATATCAACTTAAATATACATATACAGTAATTTGACCTACTTGAAAGGCAGTGAACAAACAAATATTGTTGTTATGATTGTGACATGCGTCGACAAAGATGTTTGTAATTTTTTCTTTAAATCCTAATAACTTTTCATGTTGGATGTAAAAATTTTATCAACTTTAAGTTTGAATATAATTATAATTTGAATATATTATGCATCTATTACTTTTATTATTAAACAAACAAATTCTATGGTGTATTTTTATAAAACTAATGAACTAAACATTCTTCATAGATTTTCTCGAAAACACATTTTTGTTCCATACCGCAAACCAGTAACCAACCGACGTTATATACAGAAAAAGTAAAATCATGTGATGAAATATGATTTATTATTGATTTGTAGTATAAATTTATTATTTATTTTATTAAAAAGTTGTTCAATTGAGTTAAGACTTTGCAAAGTAAACTTTGACCCCTTTTCCACACGCAAAATTTACTTTGCAAAGTCTTAATTCAGCTGGGAGAAAGACAGAAAGAGACTGTGCTACTACCTCTGTCTTTCACACAGCTGAATTCAGACTTTGCAAAGTAAACTTTGCGTGTGGAAAGTTGGTATAAAGTAGGAAAATAAAAAACATATTGATCAGACGGCATTTTCACACGCAAAGTTTACTTTGTCCCGGTTCACACGTTTCAGCTTTTGTTGCTCAACTCGTAATTCAGCTGAAAGAAAAAAAGAGATATTTGTACTTCCGTCTCCGTATTTCTTACATCTGAATTACGAGTTGAGCAACAAAAGTTGAAACGTGTGAACCTGGACTTTGCAAGGTATTAATTCAGCTGGGAGAAAGACGGAAAGAAAAAGTATTTTTTCCCTTGTCTGTCACCCAGCTGAATTAAGACTTTGCAAAGTAAAATGTGCGTGTCTAAAAGGGGTAATTGCCCTGCACAAAACTTGGTGACAATTGAACCAAGCGTACAATGGTTACATATTCACCATTTTCGTGATGTATCTAATATATTGAAAAATGACAAAATCTCGAATTCAAAAAAAAAAAAAAAATAAAGAGTTAGGTGGTTTCTATATATGAAGGTAACTATATTTAATATTAATATATTTAATATTAATATTTTCTATACGATGCATTACGTTAATGCTAATGCAAATTTATCAGAAAATGTCCAACCAAATTCTTGAAAAAAAAAATTGGAATTATGTAAAATCTACCATAAAGTAATTGAGAATTACTAAACAGCTTCGTTCTAATATCTTTTAGAAAGCGGGATGTGTAATATGCACATATACAGTTTCGTATGTACTTAAGATACACAGTTTTCACAGTTTCTAACATTAGAAAATGTTAATACAAGTAGGGCAAATTTAAGGTTTTTTGAAGAACTCCTGAAAACTCGAGCTTCAAGAAATTCTGAGTATGCACGTTTTTAGAGGACCATTTGGACATTAATCTATGACCAATATTATCCGACAGCATTCACTTCCAAAAGTGTGTATCCTTCAGAAAATGTCAAGTTCAAAACTTGGCAATTCGAGTATCATGCTTTTCAGAAATAGATTCAATAGAATAAATGACAATAAAATAGGAGCATTACTTTTTTCCGTCTGGGTTGCCTCATTTACTGGAAAAGTACTTTAGAAATGCATTATAGCTTAACAGAGCTCTGTCAAGGCTTATAAATCTATACAAGCACAAACTTGAAATTACGCCGATTCCGACAGAAAATAGCGCAATGATAATTTTAAAACTCTTCATAGCATGTTAATAATGAGAATTATATTCTACAAATTAGCTGAACTACGAAGCACACAGGGATTTGGATAGTTAAGCAATAACTGCACTTGAAAAATATTTGGATTGAATTTTTTATCAGTTACATTTTAATAAAAATCTAATAAGAGATTGAAAATTTCAATAGCGGGATGTGTGGTCAGGCTACCCGTAACTGAATTCCGTAGCACCATAAAGATTTCAAAAGTATATTAAAAGTTTACAATCTAGACCATAGCCACTCAAAATTTCATTTGCAAGCCCATGGGCTTGCGCAGTCGACGTTTTGGTGACACACGTATACTTCGTACAAAGTATGTGTGATGTTGTGTGTTTGGCTGTTTCGTCAGCTACTTCGGACAAAGTGTGTGTGATGATGATGACTCGAACTGCAAAAAGAACAACAAACACACATAAAAAGCAGAAAGAACATACACATGCGCACAAAAGCGCTCAGTTACGTTTGGTGGGCTCTGATCTAAACTGAGGATTGAATTTCTTCTAGTTAATCACCCAATGTATCTGAGTTAATTTAAGCGTCATTTGTGTTCGCTAGAGTCAATGTGGTGTTTCCATGTAAGCCGTCGATCAAGGTGTATGGTGAGGAACAAGTTGGGAACAAATATCTCTTTCTTCTTAGGGTAAATGTTACCTGAACACATTTTTGTTCGTTTACTTTTATTCTCCATTAGTTCATCCATAGTTCAATAGGGCACTATTACGAATATTATATATTATATGTACTACGAATATTTTTTTTTGCTTAGTATGTCTATATAAGAAAGACTCCTCTAGGGCATGTATTATGTATTACGAATATTTTTTTTTTTTTGGTTTAGTATATATAAGAAAGAGTTGGCTGGGAAAGACAATGAATCGATATAAATGGACCGTCAAGTCACTCTGGAATAAGTCCCGTAACTTTACTTAGATATTAATCGAAGTTTAACAAGTATTTATACTTTTGAAATATGAGTGCCTCTGTAGTCGAGTGGGTAGTGTGCAAGCCTGTCATGCACGAGGTTGCCAGTTGGAATGCCAAAAAATATCAGCTCAAAAATAAATTATAATTGAATTTGTAACAATAAAAACAAAAATTATATTATAAGTTTTCATCGTTACAGTTAAGTGTCGGAATGACATTTTTAAATAATTTATATTATTCTACACCGAATAGGTCCCTGTGGGATAGTTCAGTGACAAGTCAAAAGGCGTATACAAAGTATCAATTAACCCCATCCCAGGCCATCCCCATGTAAAAGTAACTGGTCCGCTTCATAGCAAGTGTTAGAACTCGGACTGGTCCCTATCACTTAAATACCGATCACGTACTAGTCTTGTGTCAGTTCCATTTCCTGCAGGGTGGTTAAACTTCTCATTTGTATAAATCAGTGGTTTTCAACCTTTTTGAAGCCGCGACCCCAAAATGATTTCCAAAAAATCTGGCGACCCCTTAACATTTTTGCTCTCAACGTTTGAAAATGTTGTTATAAAAAAAAATCTGTTTGTGTGTTCTGTTCGCTTTGAAAATCATGATACTATTTCCGAAAAAATATTCTTTTACAAATCTTTACCGAAAAATATAACTGGCGAGTGTTTGTATGAAATGTTTTTGGAAGGCACCAAAGATTTGAACTTTGACTGGAAACTTTGTGTTAGTATTTGCACTTACTGGCAATAAAAGTGGATTCGTAGCAACACTTAAAAAAATGATGTCGAATGAGAAGTGGAGACGCACTGTTTCCTCCATCGTCAAGCCTTGACAGGCCAGTTTTTACCATCAAATTTAAAAACCGTCATCAAAGTTGTAAATTTTATTTTAAAAAATCTTTGCAGTCAAGGTTGTTTCGAACAGTGTGTGAAGACATGGGCGCTCTCTATCAAAATCTTTTTATCAAACAGAAGAGGTGGTTATCCAAAGGAAATATGCTGACAAAAATAATTGAATTGAGATCGGAATTGAACATATTTTTAAAAGAAATAGAACCCGTATATGACAATTTGTTTAATAATCCTAAATGGCTTATGAAATTAGCATACTCGTATATTGCAGACATTTTTCGTCATTTGATCATCTTAAGCGCGAGTATGCAAGGGAGAGACGAAATCATTATATCAGCCATTGGCCAACATCTTTGCAACAACTACAATTGGATTCTTTCACTAGCTTTGAAAGTATTGCCACAGAAATTTCATCCGATGAATTGGTGAGCGATTTTATTTCTACCATGATAGAAGCGCTGCAAAATTAAAAAAAAAGGAACTATGCTGCTATTATCCAAAAGAGATGCAGGAAGATAATGATGGTGATTGCTGGGTATTAAATCCATTCATAACTTACTGCGTTGAGTTCGCCGATCTTGCCAATAATTTGAAAGAGCTGGCACCGGACAGTATCCTCGAAACGGATTATTTATCTCAAAATAATTCTACATTTTTCCTAAAGCGAAAGACAGAATCAGGGTATTCTGGGCTAGCTAAAAAAGCACTTAAACTAAATTTAGAAATTTATTTGATTGTTTGCGTCTCACAATTGCAATCACGTTTTTCGCATTTTATTAAAAATAAGTAAGACCAGCGTTCGCATTAATATACGTAAGTACTTTTATGTTTTTGAATTAAAAAAATTAAATTTAAAAAAAAATCCATGTATTTTATTCAGATCTGCTCGCGACCCCCGAGAAAGGTCGCCGCGACCCACCAGTTGAAAACCACTGGTGTAAATGAAAGTTTAACATAACATCTCCAGTAGTTCTAAAAAAATTTGGGGTAAAGGTTCCCTGATGATCTGCATTAGCAACAATGAAATGCGCATAGGATCCAGCTAAACCCCACAATAATCAATTTCAATGTATTTTTAATGGACAATATTTTACTGAATAAGTAAAAAATATTTTTGGATTATTAGTGTGTTAACAAATATTAAACTAAATTATTGAACGATTACAATTGCATATAATTTATTTTTTTTTGTTCATTTCAGCTCTGTGACAGAAAATTTTGTACGTCGTGCAGAAAATAGCAATTTTAAAGCTATTGTAATTACAGTAGACTGCTCGATTTTCGGGCAGCGGTGGGATGACGCGCGGAATAACTTAATTTTGCCATCACATTTACGTTTAGCAAATTTTCAGGATAATTCTTCGAATAATGAAGGGGGAAGCGCTGCCGTCTTTAAATATATTGGCGATAATATTGACGCGGCTGTGACATGGAAAGATGTCGAATGGTTGGTTCAAGTCACTCGTTTGCCTGTGATTGCTAAAGGTATCCTAACGGCGGAGGGAGCAATTTCAGCACGTGAGGCTGGTTGCGCTGGTGTTCTAGTATCGAATCATGGTGCTCGCCATTTGGACGGTTTGCCAGCATCTATAGAGGCTTTGCCGGAAGTCGTTAAGGCTGTTGGTGACGATATGGTCGTTATGTTCGATAGTGGAGTGCGAAGTGGAAATGATATATTCAAAGCATTGGCTTTGGGAGCAAAAATGGTATTCGTTGGTCGACCTGCTATTTGGGGTTTAGCATATGGAGGTGAAGATGGTGTTGCGGAAATGTTGAAAGTACTTAAAACTGATTTCGAAAAAATTATGACTCTGGCCGGATGCCCAAATTTAGATACTATTACGAAAAATATGGTTGTGCATGAGTCTGAATATGCAAAAATTTAAATATATACATACATATATTTATATGTACACGTATGTATATGTTTACATACATTCGTATGAATGTATGTACATATACAGAAAATAATCCCGTTTTTATTTCTACAACTGCACACAATCAAATAAACCTTCAAGCGGGTTAAATGTATTAGTGCAGTCGCATTTTTTCGGCTACACGCATACGTTCTTGGATTTAACTGGTGAAAATCAAATAGTTTTGATTGTTTTATTTGATGTCTAATTATTTGATCGCCACCAGCTTCAAAAAATATTTTTGCATTTATCGAAAATCATCTGCATGTTAATTTTAATTCACGTTGAAGATCTTCTTGTGTAAAATTGTTCCTTTTTTAACTCCCGGCCAAAAAAGGGGTATTATAAGTTTGTAGTGTGTGTCTGTGGATCTGTGTGTATCTCCAAATACAGGCCAAACGGCTAGACCGATTTTGATCGATTGGGTTCTTAGTTATGTTTGAAGAAAATCGCTCCAGCTGTTTAGAAGATATCACATCTTTTTAGATATATCGGGGGTTTTTTAAATTTTTAATTTTAATTATTATACCAATGTTTCATACATTTTTTGTTTTAGTATTTTTTAACGCAGCCGCACTTGCCGTTAGAGCATACATGAGACATACATGCAACCACAGACAACGAACTCAAAATTAAAATGCTGATTGACAATTTTATTTGCATGCCTCCTTTTAACGGACAAGCATGCGACACTCACACATATGTATTGATTGACGGGTTAATTTGATCGTCTCCCGAGCACTTAAGTTGTGTTCTAATGCAATAGGATTTTGTTGCTCACACAAAAATGCTTTTATAACATAATTTTGTAATTAATGGCAGTGGATTCGAGACTAAAATAAGTGTTTGAATTTCTTTCCTAAGATTTTTTTCAGTAGAGATTTAGATTAGATTTTATTTTTAGATACACACATGAAGAAAATGGAAGAATACAAATACAAATAGTTTTGAGGTCGAATCAAGCGAAAATAAATATAAAAACTGCAAAAGAGTAATTATGCCAAACGACTGATAAAATTCAAATACGCAAGATATGTTAAAGGGTTTGTGATGGACATATGTAGTTAAAATTGAAGAGTGTAATAAATATAGTTGAAAATTATATACTTTTTAAATTTATTTGTTACTTAATACACCGTTTACAAAAAATAATAACAATACATGTGGTTCACATTACCTCCCTAAGACACAAATTCATCATTAATGAGACGAGATCTTTTTAGAATTCTCAACACTCCTGCGGTATCTAGTCTGTTTAAATTGTTTATGTATGTATTATGTGGCGATATTAACGTTCGTTATTATTAGTGTTAGCGTGTTAAAAAAAAATTATAAGTGTTCCAGGGTTAGATGAACCACGACAATTTGACTATTCAATACCATTTAGTGTATCTGGCAACCATATCAGCACAGCTGTTGGTTGTCTAATACCGGCACAAAGGATACCGGTCGCATCAAAAAATTTTTATTAAAAATCGCACATTTTGATTGATAATGTTATTAATTAAAAGGACAAGTTGTAATTATCAACGTATTAATACAATTTCTAACACGAAAAAGCCAGGGGACATATTAGGAGTACGGGTAAGTTTATAGTATGCATAAAATCGTGTCAACAATTTTATATTAAAGCAATTTTCTTTTATATTATTAAGGGCTGGATTAAGAATATAAGAAAACTGAAAAATAATATATTTTGGGACATTAATGATGGTTCGTCAACTCGGAAATTCCAAATAGTTGCACCAAAAAATGAAAAGACGAAAGCAATAACAGCCGGTAGTTTAGTAAAGGCCACCGGGAAGTTGCAAATCGCTCCTAATGGACATTATGAATTACATGCCCAAGAAATTGACATGATAGGTGTAAATATTTTAATCGTTATGGCGTGATTCAATACTAATTCAGAAAAAATTCTTTTCTTGGAAAATATTTATATAGCCGATGGGCATTTAACTGAGGGTTTTCCTTTTTCACCCAAACAACAGCATGCACCCGATTATATCCGTGATTACTTGCATTTACGCTCACGCATTGATACTGTGGCAGCTACTATGCGTTTGAGACATAAAGCTCAAAAAGCTTTACACGATTTTATGGATCTTAAAGGATTTGTACAAATTAATGCTCCAGTTATGACAACAAATGATTGTGAAGGCGCGGGAGAGGTAAGTATTTGATCAATTATAATTGCAAGTTTTTTTTATTTCTTTTTTTCATAAACTATTAGGTCTTCACAGTACAGCCAGATTCCACAGTGCTGCTACAACAAATGTCTCGCCCTGATATCCCTATAGAACAGAGTTATTTTGATTCCAAAGTATATTTAACGGTGTCTGGTCAGCTACATTTGGAATCAATGTCTTACGGCTTAGGTAATACTTACTGTTTAGGGCCAGCATTTAGAGCAGAAAATTGTAAATCTCCACTACATTTATCCGAATTTTATATGTTTGAGGCTGAATTAGTATATTTAGAGCTGATAACACAGCTATGCTCATTTATAGAAGAAACGATTAAGCAAATAACAAAGCAGTTGTTTGATCAAAGCTCTGAAGACATTGAATTTTGTCAAAAAAAATATTTAGGAGAAACTATGACTTTGGATTGGCTACATAACTGCTGGCCTATTCTCAGCTATAGAGAAGCTTTAAATGTTATTATAGAGAATAAAAACAAATTCAAAACTTCTGTAACACCGAATGAAGGATTCTCAAAGGAACAAGAGTTATTTTTGGTCGATTACTGTAAAAGTCCAGTATTTATAGTGGATTGGCCAGCGGATCAGAAACCCTTTTACATGAAACAGTCACGTGAAGATCCGTCATTGGTGCATGCTTTAGATCTGCTAATGCCTGTAGTTGGTGAATTGTGTGGTGGTAGCTTGCGTGAAAGCGAAGAAACAATTTTAAGAAATCATCCCAAACTGCCGAAAGGCTTGGAATGGTATTTGGAATTAAGAAAATTTGGTGGCCTACCAACAGGTGGTTTTGGCATTGGTTTTGAACGCTATTTGCAGATGTTGACTGGTATTAAAAATATCAGAGATGTCATATCTTTTCCCCGTTATCCACACAATTGCAAAATGTAATTACATTTACATATGTATTTAAGTTATAACTTCATAAAAAATTTAAGAAATTTTTTTCATTAAAATCAACTTATGTACATACATATATTTACTTACATACGTATGTAAATATATGTAATTCGTGTAATATGCAGTCTTATTGCGACTTATCGTCATTTGCATAGGTATAAAAAAATTTTAACCTTCTTAAATTTGTTTTGAATTAGAACTCTACCAAAATATGTATGTAGTTTGCTTTGTTAAATAAAATTGCATTTACATATTTGATACATACATCATAATATAATAGCTTAAATCGACTGAAGAAAATTTAACTTTACCGTGGTGGTGCAATACCGCACCTACACTCGGAGACCTAATTAGGTGCATTGTGATACGGTGAAAGGGTCACACACGAAAGTAGAAGTATGCGATAGCATCGAAGCTTTCGAATAAGCTGCTCGGTTCTCATCGATCATCGGGCCTACCGTGTAATTCGAAACGAATTAAAAATATGTACATACTTTCGAATGCATATATGTATATTTCATTTTATTTATTCAATAATTTGTGGTAAGAACCCCGAAAACAAGAAAAAATTTGCATACGCCGAATAAGAACGGTTGTCATCATGGGATAAAGACAAAAAAATTTAAAACAATCATTTTATTATGCGTTAAAGAAATGCAAGAATGAATATAAGAGGTTGTACCTCTTTTTATTTAACTATTCCATAGATATGTACATATATAGGTTGTAAGTGAACATTACGATTTCTACAAAGACTTACCATTCTACTTAGTTTTATTTTGCACTCAATATGGCTGCTATTCCATTCTAATTTGTATTATTTTGCACTCAATGGTTGATTGGTATTCCTAAACACGTTTACGGTTGGCCAGTATTATCATTATTCAATGAAAATATGCACATACATTCTTTAAAGCCAATCGATGGCGCCAAACTTGACATATTTTTTTCACACATATATTTGCATACATACATATGCATCTAAATTTTAATTGCTTTTTTAACCAAATTTTTCATCAAAATTAATTGCACACATTGTATCATTAAAGAAAAACACACATTGCACTAAGTTAACCCACTTTTAAGGATTTTCGGGCATATTTCCAAAAATATTTACTTACTGCTCTTGCAATTTTATTTTTTAAGCACTCTATTCCAATCCATTGCAATATAAGAACTGTTATTTTGTCTTCTTCTTATTAGCAATGAAGTACACGTGCCAATAAATACCTTAAGTAGCGGCGTTTACTAAATCAAAACGGTGGCGGCTAAGAAATGATAATAAATGTGTATATTGGCGCTTGTGTGTTTTATAAAATTACTATTTTCACATATAGATAATTTTAATTTAAAATTTTTCTAATAGGATTATATATTTATTCAAGTTATTTTAGTAATATATGACTTATTTTAGATATATATGAATAATATAAATTATTCTAGACCCGCAAGGAACAATGTCCAAAAATAAGACTTTCACGTCTGGCATCACTATTCACATAATTTACTACAGGGGTGTTTTCAAAGTATTGAAAAACAAAATTATTTTGGCTGGTTTTGCAAAATTATTACTTTCTGCTTAATATATTTAACGGAATAAATAGATTTTGATGCCAAATGGCTAATAGCTATGAAATACCTTCATGGTAAATAATATTTTGTGTTTAACTTTCGTTTAAAATTAAATTCTTTGTTTTGGTCAAAAAGGGCCGGCAAGCCTCCCACAGGTCTACATTTAGATGTTTTAAAGGATGATAAGCTTGTTCAAAAACTTATGGTTGACGAAAAGAAATGTTATTTGTTTGGTCGCAACTCACAAATGAATGATTTTTGCATAGACCATGCTTCCTGCTCGCGGGTGCATGCGGCTTTTGTGTACCATAAATACTTAAATATAGCATACCTTGTGGATTTGGGTTCCAGTAAGTTAAATAATAAACATCTTGTTTTCATCTTCGCAAAGTTTTCTTTTAGCTCATGGCACTTTTATTGGAACCCTGCGACTAGAGGCTCACAAACCTACACAATTGCATGTCAATAGCACATTTCATTTCGGAGCATCTACCAGACGTTATATTTTGAGAGAAAGACCCTCTGCCGGGCAACGTACTAGCATAATGGAGGATATACCAATGAATGAAACAAGCGACGGTGCTTTGCTAGGATTACCAGAAACTCAAACAGAATTAGATGTCAGTAAATGAAAATTAAAAGTTTCATACCATTCATATTTTGTATTGCAGAATCTCACGGAATATAATACAGCCCATAATCGTAGAATTTCGATGTTGGGTATAGTGGATGACATAAGGAAAGTAGGTTGAAAACTCTCTAACACAACATAAACAATTAACTTTCAATATATTTTAGAAAAGTTCACGTAAACGACGTAATGTTACATTTAACGACGAGGAGATAATTATTAATCCTGAAGACGTTGATCCCAATGTGGGACGTTTTCGTAATTTAGTACAGACCACTGTGGTGCCTGCCAAACGAGCACGTTATGATGGGTCAAACATGGGAATATCGGCGTCCGCAGCAACTGCTGCAAGCCAAAATAATGTGACGCACCATTCCAGTCCCCATCAGATATTCCAACAAAATTACCAAGAACACATGAGAAGCTTTAGTACCAATCCCAATTCTCCAACAAAAGCTACGCCATCAACGCCCACTTCGCTGTATCAAGGCTTGCCGGCAGCAAACACACCCGATTCATATCCTACAAGACCTTCAACAGAATTTGATGTTTCTGGACCTTTAGCAATTGGAGCCAAGTTAGGGTTATTATTGCCAAATCCAGCTCCTGATGTAACACCCATTGCCGAGGTAGTAAGACCAGTTTCTACAAATTCGGCTGTTACTCATAAATTAGCTTTGGCTAATGCCAATGGTAAGTTAGATTTTGCACACAATTGTTCTTCATTGTAATCAGTGCTTAGTACTAAGATCTATTTGCAATCTTTATATGTATATGCAAATTTTTATTTACAGTACGCTATGAAGACCATCTTCACATAACAACAGACGTTTCAAATAATTCAGGACCACAAAAGAAGAAATATGCCAAGGAGGCTTGGCCTGGTCGTAAACCAATGCTTGGTGCTTTATAACATAAATTTGTTTAATTTTACACCATTTTAATTAATTACATTAATTAATTTTTTTAATAATTTGCCGAATAATGTTAAATATTTAAAACAAAGTAGCAAAAGCTTTTAATAAAATAAAAATTTAGATATAAAAAAATATTTTATTTTATTAAAAAGTAACAAATTCAAATCTTTTATTAATTAAATACATACATATGTACATAAACTAAAATTGTCTTTTTTTTTTTGAAAATTCACAATTCGTCGATTGATAATTTAATTGTCGTATGTGGATTTTGATAGTTTCGAGTAAATTGAGTTTTAAGTTTGAAAATTGTATCAGCAATTGCCACATACGACAAACTCAACACTCCATATCTCCAAAACCGTATGAGGTATCGAAAAACTGATTACGCCAAATGAAAGATCAGGTCGGAAACCCTAAGGAATCGATCTTAACTCAAAACCGCAAAAAATCCACATACGACATTTAAATTATCCGACGAATTATAATTTCCTGTTTGTTCACAGAAAAATTTTGTTTATAACTTCAAACGCTATATGATGATTTCAGTTTATGAAAATACTCCAAATCTTGCCTGCTAATGGATGGAACAAATTTACCAAATGATTTCGTAAAATCTTCAACTTCTACAACAACGTTCTCCGCTATTAACTCCTCGTCCCTTAAGTCGCCTAAACATTAAAAATAAGAAGTTTACTTCTCAAATAATTCAGAATAGCTCATTCCATTTACCTTTTAAATGACGATCAATAGTCCTACGCACGGCCGACAACCAAGCGTTCGAACATATTGCATATATATCAGCACCCGACATTTCTCCCTTTAGTTTTTCAGCTATCTCCTGCATATTACAATTATTGGCTAATTTGAAACGTTTTGTTTGAGCAACCAATACAGCAGCCTTATCGTCGGCTGTACTGCAAGGACCTACATAAAATAGTTTATCAAATCTCCCTGGTCGTAAGAGAGCGGGATCTATTAAATCAGGTCGATTTGTAGCTGCTAATATAAATATTGGCTCACTAGCATCCCCACAGATGCCATCCATTTCAGCCAGTAGTTGGGAAACAACACGATCCATAACACCACCGGAATCACCAGCCACTCCACGATTGGGTGCCAGAGAGTCTAACTCATCCAAAAATAAAACACATGGTGCTGCCGAACGAGACCGTGCAAACACCTCTCTAACATTTTGTTCGCTTTGGCCCACATACATATTGAGTAATTCGGGTCCTTGTACCGAAAGGAAACTTAAATTGCACTCAGTAGCTACGGCCTTGGCAACTAGAGTCTTTCCCGTGCCTGGCGGACCATATAAAAGTATACCTGATCGCCGAAGATTTTTGCCCATTAAATGAACATGTTTTAGAGGTAAGCCTATACTTGATTGGATTTCATCTTTTAATTTTGCTAAACCTCCAATGTCCGACCACAATACTTTCGGTACTTTAGGTGCTCCCAAACTATCAGCAAATGATGCCTGCATGATATTTAAGTAATAAGCGAAGTGTCCAAAACTTAACTTTTCATCCACATCCTCTTCCTGTTGTCTGAGTGCGTTATTATGAAGAAGGTGCAAGTCGCCCAAAAGAAAGCCTTGTGTTTTATCGGCCACTTTCCGTAGAACCTTTTTAGTACTTTGCCAATCGCATTGTAGCTTAGATAAATATCTTTCTTGCGTTTCTAGTTCATACAGCTGCAATTGCTCCAAGCCTCTTATGTTAAAAATTTTCCTTTTGAACAATTCCTTCTTATGCAACCATTTTAAGGTTTCATATCGTTCATCCTTTGTTGACATTTCTATACGAATGATTTCCAGAAACATGCGTTGTATCATGGGTTTTATGTGTTTATCACTGGTTAATGCCACAATCACAACCGGGTGTTTGCGATTATGGGAAAAAAGTTCCTGGGTCTGCACTTGAAAAGCGGCCAAAAGTCGCAAATCCTCGTTGCCCTCATTGTCGATACCAAAAATCTGTAAATATCATAGTTCATCTTAATTTATTTTTATTATACAAATAATAAAACAAAATTGGGATTTAAATTCCACTTTAAAATAAGAAAATGTTCCCAATTTGCATTAAGCATTTTTTTAACGAAATTAGTTCCAATTTGGGAATGGAAATACCAATGTGTAAGTTGAGTTCAGTGTTTGTTGTAAAAAGAGAGAGAGAGAGAGGGATGACTTTCCATACACAAATGTACTTTCCCTGTGGGAGAATGTGTGGTTGACTACAAAAATAGTTAACTTTTCTTAGACTGACTAAAAGCTAACTGCAATGTCATCCAGAACAAACCCAAAATTAATTCTTAAGTTGAGAACGTAATCAATTTTGATGAGAACCAACAAATTTATTCTCAGCTACTTTAAAACTCATTTCAGTTTTATATTAACATTTTGCTGTTGTTATTTTAGATGGTACCTTAGCCGAGTGGTAACGCGTTTAGTACACAACGTGTGATGATACTTGCTGGAACCCCGGAAAAAAATTTTTAATTTACTGACTACCAGGTGATTTAAAAAAGTCAACTTTAAGTTATCTGAAAGTAGTGCAGAGTGAGACAATGGACTACGGCCTAGGACATCGCAATGTTAAAATAGTTAGTTGATTACATTGCAAGGTAATCCAAATGTCAGTCAGTACTAGTTGCGAAATAGTTAGCTTAAAGTTAGTTTAAAGTTAGCCAAATTTCAGACAGGGAATACATAAGTACATACACATTCGATGCCTACATCACACTAGTAGACAAAATAACTGAACTACGCAATGTGCAATCTTGTTTTTTTTATTCATTTATGTAAATAAACAATACATATCGCTCATTTACTTCAATAGTGTCATAACTAAAAAAAACTAATTTTTTGAGTTAATAATGCAAAATAATGCATGGAGAACCCCCCAGGGGTGTGCCACTGGCATAGGTGGGTCGGCCCTCCAAAATTAGTGGGGGTCGGTCATACATTTTGACTCGATTGAGGAACTCTAAATGGGTCAAACTGAGATTTTTCAAAATTTGACCTTCAAGAAAATTTGACCTTTCGGATCAAAAGTCGGGACATCAAAATACATTTTAGAGGTATGGTTCCTTCGGCAAAGTTTCTTATTTTGATCCCTAGAATACGATTTTCCTTGTAATTTGAGCAATTTTTTTGCCTCCATACAAATCGACCCGCTCTAACGATCGGTTTACAGAACAGATCCAATTATTTTTATTTTTTTTTAATACGGCAGGTATTCTCTTACCTCAAAATTATGAAAGCATATTAACAACGGCTCACTAAGTTGACTCTTGGCGAAAACTGCCTTCAACTTCATTTCTGTATGTGATGCTATCTGTGATACAATTTCCGCGCAATCCACACCATATAAATGCATTCCCAAATCTCTTGAGACAGCATTTATTAATTTAGTTTTGCCAGCCCCGCGCTCCGCCTGTAGCATAAACATTGGAAAGATATGCTTCGAGGACAGGCATGTTGTTCTTCTTGGCAAGAAAGCATCAATAGATGAACGCAAAAATTCGTAAGCTTTTTGCAAGCCTGAAGGATAACCTTCCACAATAGCAATATCATTTAAATATTGGCGAGGTAAAAACTGATGTGTGTGAGCAATTTGTACAAGATTGGTAAATCCTTTGGCTACAACAGCTTGTAGTTCAAATTCACTGCCCTTTACCTCTAGATGAACACAACGAAAGTGCACAAATTTCATGTAAGCAAATATTAAATAATAATGAGCATATTGAGATGTTCCTATTAGATCAGTATTGATTTCTATGCGATAAGTATGGCCACGATGCAAAATCCGTGGTGTGGTAAAATAATTAGTCAATATTAGTTCTGAAACTTCAGCAGGCAGTTCGTAAGGATTGTTAAGAAGATATACATGTGCTTTGATGGCAATATTTGGTATGGTTTGTTCTTCATTAAGATGATCTAACTTGGCCCAAAGTTTTGTTTTGTTAACATTGGCGTTAGTAACATTGAAGCGGTCCATTAAATTTGAAAAGAAATTTTCCTAAAAATAATTTCAATTGATATACATACTACACATATGTACATACATACATACATACATACATACATACATACATATGTACATAAAATTATTTAAAAAGCAATGGGTTTACCTGCACAAATACACAATTACTTTGACAGGTTTTTAACGGTTTTATTTGGGCCACAAGTGTATGGGTTTCTTGATTCAATATCTGCTTTAAAAGTTTTTCACTTTCTATCTTCTCGTCACGATTTGTTACACGCTGTGCACCATTTGCTCGTCTTCCGCAACTTACAATCAGGTTGACAAAATTTACTTCATCTGATTCAGTATACTCTTCGTAAATATCTTCCGGGGCAAATATGATATGTTCCGATTTAATCAATTCATTTTTAATTAAATGTTCATAGAGAGTATTCGGTATAGGTGTCAGACGATATTTATCTTTAAAATATTTCATATAACGTTGATATACAGCATACTGCAAATATCCGGGATATATATACCACGCATATTTCGGATAAAGTATAGTTACGGCCGCATTGTAAGCTTCTATAAGTTGTCGCATACGCCCCGTATAACTATATAGACTTGTGGACGATAATATGCCGTTGTCATCAATACATGGTTTGAGTGATGGTTTTTTCTAGTTATAAATTAAATAGAGTACTTATTATAAAACGCAAGTATATATGTGTGTAATTACCCTGCAGTCAGACTGGGGCCAAATGTCTCTATGTCAACACTAAATTTCTACAATTTCTTTTCTATTCGTCAGTATAAAAGAAAGAGAGACAACAAATGTGGTCTATTTCTGGTGGCTTTTGCAACAACTTGTCAATATTCATATAATTGTATGTACGTAAGGTATAGAAATATACCACTAAATGTCTGGTTGGTATGTCTCCATGTTCCCATAAGAACTATGTATTCACTACCTAGTCAATTGTTTTAGTGTTACTAGTAGATTTTCAATGACAAGCACATGCTAAATGTCTATAGCACAAAGTATTGTATGGGGATTAATTAGAGAGTAGTACTGGTGACAAAGTCAAAAGCGACTCAGTACATTTTCACCATCAACATTTCCTTCAGGGTAAGTAATTTTTAACTTCCTAAAATATGTATGTATGTGTGTACACATGTATGTATGTATGTATGTATGCATATGTATGTCCTTTAGTCCTCTCTTTGGCCCGGAAACGAGTTATCAATGTGTAAATAAATAAACATGTGTATATCGCACACTAAACCACAAACAGTCTCAACTATAAATTATCAAAATATACCCCTTTTACACACGAAAAGTTTACTTTGCAAAGTCTCAATTCAGCTGTGTGAAAGACAGAGGAAGGGAATACTATATCTTTTTGTCTTTCTCCCAGCTGAATTAAGACTTTGCAAAGTAAACTTTCCGTGTCTAAAAGGGTTATAGCTTTCGAGTTATGGTAATTTTTAACTAATTATTTAAAAAATTCACCACACGTGACATCATACATCTTTACATATCGGCTACTATAGACTTCAGACCACTTTCATAATTATGGACACAAAATTGTTACCTATTATGAAACTGAATTTAAAATTTTGGCAGTGTACTCAAGAATTAATACACCAATAAAAATATGTTCGTAATTCCCATTTTAACTTACCAATTCATTTCCTACCATTTTTTTGCACACAACAAACAACACTTTATAAGGAAACAATTACAATTAGTAAAAGGCCAATATTTTTTTACACTTTATACGTAATCTGCGAAAATAATTTCAAAGGTTAAATTACATACATTACATTATACTACATACACACAAAACAATTAAAATTTAAAATCAACGCAAGTGTAATCTTTTATCATTAAAATTTCCTCTTCGTCACAATACCTTTTTCACCAGAACTCTTTTTTTCATTTTCGGTAATTATTGTTTATATATTATTAAATTATTACTTATTAAAGTTGAATGCAAGATTTTTGTTATAAAAATAATTTTATTTTTCTCTAAAACATTGTGTATTTATCTAGGGATGAATTTAATCAGCTGGAGTGCATAAAACAGCCACAAGTTGGATTGATAACACTAATGCTGCCAGACTTTTGAGCATTGCTTCTGTTAAATTTAACAGAGTACTAATACCCCTTTTATACACGGAAAGTTTACTTTGCGAAGTCTTAATTCAGCTGGTTGAAAGACAGAAACATATAGTATTGCTCCCTCTGTCTTTCACACAGCTGAATTAAGACTTTGCAAAGTAAGCTTTCCCTGCCTCAAAGGGGTATAAGATTAGGCTCACACACGGGAATTTTAGTTGAGTTACAGTCGAACTTCTCTTAACGTAGCCACAGGGTATACACGTAGCAGTTGGGGACCGTCAAATTTCTACGTTATAGAGAAAATTCGTTACAGAGAAACACTCATTTTCCACACGGAAAGTTTACTTTGCAAAGTCTTAATTCAGCTGGAAGAAAGACAGAAAAAGACTGTACTACCACCTCTGTCTTTCACACTGCTGAATTAAGACTTTGCAAAGTAAACTTTGCTTGTGGAAAAGGGGCAAAACTGCAGAAAATTTTGGCTTTACATTTTTTTATGTAAATCTTGAAACTGAGATGTTGTGTACGTACGTAGTATGTATGTGTACGTAGGTGTGTAAACTTATGCCACTGTTTTCTTTTTTATGTGACAGTCGTAGCAAGCGTTGAAAATGTAACGTCTTTTACAGTTATATTTTCTGTAGAGAGATTATTTAGTGTGAAAAATTCTATTGTCTTAAAAAATTGTACGTTACAGAGAGAACTTCTCTATAGGGAAGTTCGTTATAGGGAAGTTCGTTATAGGGACATAAAAATGTATGAAAATACTCACAAAAATGTTGTATTCACAAATTTTATTTGTTATAGAGAAGATTTCGTTATAGAGAAGTTCGCTATAGAGAAGTTCAACTGTATTTCCAAGTTCTCTCCCACCAATAAACTCAATAGTTGCTCAAGAGATCCCAGTTTGAAATGAAATGTAACGCTACAGAAAAAACCAATATATTTATTAGTGTAAAATGTCCTACTGTCAAAAAATTTCCGAATGTTTTGCTTGCTTTGACACCAGGGAAATGAACAGCTGACCAACATATCCTTAAATGAGGTCATCTGGCATGGACTCTTGTTGGCACACTGCCTTTTTCAATTATAGGTAGTATATATATCGTCGGTTGGTTTCTGGTTTACTGCAGACATAGAGCAGGTACTACTAGTGCTATACCAAATATTAACGGCCTGTCCCACGATGTCCCAGAAATCGTTCGATCGACAACTTGTATTGCAAACAACAATAACATTAGAAAATTTTTTGTTTTCAATATAAGTATTCGATTAAATGAATTCTGGTGACATCATGGAACATGATGCTATTAAAAATGTTAAAATCACTTAATTAAAAATTTTAACTTGCAAGCAAGGTTTGAGAAATTCTGCCATGTGCAACATTTTACACATACTGCTGACCTTTTACCAGAACTGTTAAAAGCAGCTCTGGAAGGCAAATTGTCAGTGTGCACATTTCTACCGATATTCGGTAGATTCTACCGAATATGTTTGTGAATTTAACGATCTACCAATTCTACCGAACAAGGCCTGAAATCTGCCGAATATTGAACGAACATTTTGATTAACAATGATGCTACAAGATCAAGTTGATCACACATACGGAAAATTAATCACATGTATGTTCTAAAAGGTGTAAAGCTTTCCGCGGAGAAGAGAATATGTTAAACGAATTGTTATTTAGTAATTTAAGTCGATATATGTGTAAATTGGATATTTCGCCACATAGCAGTGCGGCCGCACAGCGGTCATTTTCTGCCATGAAAATCATTAAAACAGAACAAAGAAATCGGTTAAAAACTGAAACTATATGTAACCTAATATTTGCCAAAGAATTGTGCCTTGGGGATGAAATGTTTATTCCTCCCAATGATTTAATAATTTTTGCACAAAAGTTTAAATTCATAAATGGATCTTACATATAATCCTTGTAGTTACAAATGTTTGTCAAATAAAAGTTATTTTAGTAGCTTTATAAAACCTACATATGTACAAAAACTGAATTCCTGTTATTTATGTATATTATTTTATGTATGCATAGCATATCTATATAAAGGGTAAGGGCAAATAACTTTGTTTATGGCAGTTTAATTTCCACAATAATAATAAAAAAATAAATAAAAAATAAAAAATATTTTCTACCGAATTTCATTCAAATCTACCGATTTTTTTTTTGTTGATTCTACCGAATTAAAAAAAATTAAGTGTGCACACTGCAAATTGTATGTCGTTAACAGAGAAGTTTGGCGCCATTTATTTCTGAAGTGTAAATAAACATTTTGTATAATCAACACCACGGAATAATTTCTAGTCTTTTAGATCGCCGAAAATTGTTAACTACAGGACTTATTCAACCTTGGTCTTAACTCTTAAAACCAATTATGACTACTTTAATAGAACAATTGTTAACTAAAATGGGTTTAAGAGATGAACCAAATATGCTGGAGTAAGTATGTTGTAGCTAGCTACCAGTATAATTTTTATCAAATCTCTTGGCTTTAGGAAAATCAAGGAACTAGTGAGATTGTTGGAATTGCGTTCCATTAATGTACCCTTACAAATAAATGAATATGGAAAAATTGTGATATGTGCAGATATAGCAGCTTCTTTAATTGGAATACCATTCGATAAGGTAAAGTTTATGTGAATGTGCATAAGTAGGCATATTGATTTAGGCGATTATAGCCAAAAATACTATAAGTGTTCTATTTCGTTTTAGGAGCAAGCCTTGAAATTGTCTTCCCTACGCAAGTCACACTATGCAAACAATAAAAGAATGTTTGAGAAGCTTTTAGATCTCAACAAGTTAGTGGGCGTTAATGACATCTGCATACAATTGAACCTTAATTTGATAAAGAAAAAAGCGGAAGAACTTTTAGATCTATATCGCAAAGTGGTAGTCAGTGAACATTCAACAGATATAGATATTAGTCATCCTCAATATTCGGCCATGGCTGTATTTATGGCTTGCAAATTGTGTAAGCAAAAAATTTCAAAATCTAAACTGATGCCTTTCAGCAATTTAAAACCTTCACAATGGCAACAATTGGAACAAAGATGGGAGAAGTTCCTTGCCAAACATTATGAAAATATCATGGAAAAAAAATTAAAAGATAAACATTTGGAAAATCAAGCAATATCCCCCGCTGACGATAATTTAAAGAAAAACAGTAATACCAAAATGCGAACAGATATTGAGGAGTACGAAAAATGGAAAAAGCGCATGTTAGCCATGGCGCAATCAAAATTGCAGGAACAACAACGCCATTCGGAATATTCGAAGCCAAGAGATGGATGTATCGATATAGACTTTACGGATGTTATAAATAATATGATATTGGGAAGTTAAATAACTTAATATGTTTATGTATGTATAAATAAATTTCCAGTTTTTATTCATTCCTTTTTGGGTATTAAGAATCTATATGGATCACGTTGGTGATTGTGGTAATTGGACCATATTTTGAAAAACGTAAAACTTCGTATATATGTATAAGAAATGTTTGTTTTTTCGAAAATCTTGCATAAATATGTATGTACTTCGAGGTTAATGTTTAGGTTAGGTAGGGGTGGCACTCAGAAACCCGGACTCAGACCGTTTTGGTCCATTGTGATACCACGGAGACTCTGCTTATGCGGAGTCACCACCGTCGAACCAACCAGAGCTCAATATAAAGCTGTTAATACATTGCAATTCAACACTAGCAACGTCAGAAAGTTCCCTAAACTCAAGAGCGCCATTGTGGCTTAATGTTAATAAATACCCAGTTTTCAATTTGTATTTCCAAGAAATCGATTAAAAATATTAAAGCAAAACAAAATCGATTCGTCTTAATCATATTAAAAAAAAGAAAAAAAACGAACCTTGACATTCCAATTACAATTTTTTATTGAAAAATTTAATAAATACATAGATCTTTTTTGTCATACAAATATATAACTACATAAATATTTAGGTACTTTACACAAATTACACATAAAAATAGATTCTGTGACATAAAATACATACATAAGTATATGTATGTAAATATACATAATTATAGTTTACACATTTTAATCGCAAATATAATATAAAAAATTACTGATCCACTCTTGGATCGTATTTATCTATCTATGTTTAGAATTTTGGGGTTTTTCCTATTAATGGTATGTAAGTTTTTATATGAGAATGTAACGTATCACGTTTTTTTGGTATACAAGAATTATCTACTCGTTCTGGACATGGTAAATGTTATGTATTTAAAACCAAATTAAAATCGATGTCATGGAAATGCTGGTAAAAAAAAATTTAAAGCTTTCGTTTCATATGTATGTATGTATACATAGAATATTGTTTGCTTTCATCATTCCAATATTCATACATATGTATGTTGTTTCTATGTTTCTTTTTAAATGAAATTTTACATATAATGCACTTGGGTGAAAAATTAACTTAATTGAAAAACAATTCATTGTATTTTATATTTCTGCTTCTTTCCACAGATTGGTAATGTGACCAAGAAGAACTTCCCCAACGTCTTGAGGACGACCATCAGATTTATAACCTGCCATCAATGAGATTAAGACAGAAAGTATTATGTACATACATATATACATATATATGTATAAATATATCTGTTATGTAAATGTATGCATCAAAAATTTATTTTTCAACACCAAAAGTACAGACAATTATTTACGCCGCTTTTGTCGTTCTCAACTCAACTCAGTTTGGTTGTCTGAGATCCACCCAACTTACACATTAATATTTGTAATTTGAAGTTATAGGCTTGTGTCAGAACATTTAAAAAGAAAATGAATAAAATTCAGTCTTGTCTCTCTTGTACGACCAGACTGAGTTCAGAACAACAATAGAGGCGTTAACTAAATTTACATTTACATGGAACCTATTTCTAAAATCACCAGTACATTGCATTTGATACGTGTGCGTGATTACTAAACCCATCATCGAATTTTTTAATGCATTTCCATTCTCTCTATCAACATAAAAAAAAAATATATAAGAATTGCTTGACCTCACTCAGAACTGCGGCATCTATAAAAATCAGTGAATATCTAAAATCGATTTGACGAGGACCTGTGTGGGAAATGAATCAGCCGATTTTAGTCGAATTTGCAGCAATCGACGTGTCCTTGAAGTTATGAGTTGATTAGATTATGAACTAGATCAGCTTAGTAATTAAAATTAAAACAGTTATGTGAACATTTTGGTAATCTACCGAACCGAATCGATTCACTATCTTATGACATCTAAGTAAGCTCAACATCTTTCGAATGCGGCAAAGTTGTCGATTCGTTCAACAGTTATTACTTTATAAGACCTTTACATATACACACGCATACAGACAAGCATACATACGGACATCATCGCAAAAATAGTCAGAATAGAAATACATATGATAAAAACTCGATTTTCGAAAATTGGGGTACAATCAGTAACTTCCTATAGCGGGAAGTTAAAAATGCGTGTGACTATTAAACGAACACAGTAATCACCACATGCAATGCGTGATGCAGTTTACAGAAAATTGCAGTAAAGAGTAATAAATTTAAACATTTATTGAGAAACTTACCGCTGTAGAATACCAGCTCAGCTTTTCCCTGTGTCTCAGGCCACTTGTTAAGAATATATTTCAAATGTTTAAAGAATTTCAACAAAATTTCTCGGCTCATCTCTTTCATTTGCCATGTAGTAGATGGTTGAAAACTTAATGCGTCGAAAAATGATAATAATGGGGTTGCACCTTCCAAGGCTATATAATAATAAGTTCCATTTATCGGAATATTAAAGCGATATACATCATTCTTGAAAGGTCTTTCAACACCAGCACGATTTTTGACGATAGTTTCTAAAGGCTTCAATATTTTTATCAATATGCAACGAAATATTGAAAATAAAATTATATACATATGTACATACATACATATAAAAATTTTCCTTACAAGTCTTAAAAGAACTTATAAAGGAATACATAAATAGGCTAGGTATACATAATGAATAAATAAATGAAATGAAAATGAAAATAAAAGTACAGCTTTTGCTCATTTTAGCCCTCACTGTATTTATGTTAACCTAGGCCATAAACTGTATCTACACAAAATTTATCAAAATTCTTATTTTGAAGTACAAAAAAAATTAAATTTCTTTCCGTTTTACACCTTAAAAAGTGCGCTATCTTTTAATTTGGATCATATACTATTCGTCCACCAGATTTCATCCAAATCCATTAACCGGTTTTCGCGTTATAGTGAAACAAACATTTAAACTCTCAATTATAATTGTAGAATAGTAGTTTTCGAAAATTTCGCATTACACTTTATTACGGGCCACCACTTTTTCAAACGACTTAAAAAAAGGAGAAATGCATATCGTATGGTGGTTATTGGTTTGCGGCAGTAATAATGTATTTTTAATATAGTGTGCGGTAAACCAGTAACCACCCGACGATATATCAATTATGGCATATTTCCCACCTACGAAGGAAAACGTTCGACTTAAAATTTATATTAAAAAAAAAACCAATTTTCATATTTTATTGTTGTTTTCAATATAAATTTTAAGTTAAACGTTTTCTTTCGCAGGTGGGAAATAGGCCATTAGTATCTATTTTTTTATTTAAATGCCTTGCCAAGCAGTTGAAAAATCTCTCATGTCTTGAAAGGCCTTATAAATGGTCTTGTGCAGCACATTACCTTATAACTCCGTAATTTGTATACCGATTTTAAAAATTCTTTTTTTTGTCTCATTGGTCCCATTGCCAAAAAAGTGGGCACTGAATTTTTTTCATTAAATTTATGTACCTTTACTATCGGATTGCTGCGAAACTGAGCACACTGCTTAAGCTCTCGTAATGATAATAATAATAAAATAATAAATAAAATAAGTAATAAAAAAAAAAATAAGTAATAAAATTTAGTATCATACTTCTTTCTACTCAACTAATTCTTATGATACTTGGCACACACTGAGCTGTGAAAGTGCCACGATCCTGCATTTAAGTGGGCGGGTTACGCCCCTTAAAGTTAACTATTAAATTATCTGCCTGGCTCACGATGTCGACAAGAAATTTTCGTTCGCTTATTTATATTGAAAACAAAAACAAATTTTCTTATTTTGTTTTCAATATAAATAAACAAAAACAAATTTTCTTATTTTGTTTTCAATATAAATAAGCGAACGTAAATTTCTTGTCGACATCGTGAGCCAGGCAGTATATGTACTTCTACTTATCCGATCAGCACAAAACTTTGCAAACAGTTTGGAGTGGCATAATCTTGTGCTCATATTTTACGTGCTAGAATCACGTGTCAGATTCGTACTAAACTTGACACACACCTTGAGCTATGTGTACAATATTTGAATTTACTTCAATAATGTTATAGTACTTCAAAATATACTTGTTAAATATTTTATGTTCATTTCAATGTGACTATATCTTGCTTTCAGATAAGTAGGCGTGACCACGTCCCTGAAAATTTAAAATTGCCACTAAAAAGTGAAAAATAGGCTTTAAAAAAATTTACCCGACTTGAAAAAATAAGCACTAAAAGGCTAAAAATAATTTGAAATCAGTTAAAGGAAAAAGTTTTACATGCGTTAAATATAGTTCTATTCAAAGCCGGATTTACTATGTACAATGTAGCATTCCAATTTTGTATGTGTATGTATTCCTTTTGACTGTTGTCAAAGGCTTACCTCTATTCCATCCTTTGTTAATATTTTACTCCTAATTTTGGGATGAATAAACATTGTATTTGGCACCAGAATGAACAAGCGCTTTATAGCAAATTTGACTTTATGCTGATTTTCGTAAAGTTCAATTCGCTCGGCAAGACCCGTATCACCCGTGTGCGTTGGAAGTATTAACTTTAAATATCCATGAAAGTAATTGGATGCCATTCCTTCAGCATAATCTAAACCATGCGGTTGTCGAATCCAATCCGCGTAATACAAATACGAACTACTCATAGAGAGTGACATAAATATCCAATAAAGTGGCATAAATGCGAAAAAGTATGTTGGTGGACAACTGCCACGGCTACTTACAAAGACAAGCGCTAAAACTAAATAAGATACAAAGCCAATCTTTGGTGCCAAATCCATACCGAATGATCTTTTAGCTATGGTCAAAAGCTTCCCTTCTGGCTCATAGTAGTTGGAATATTTTATATATTCATAGAAAACTCGAAAAAGTCGTCTTACAAATTCAGCTGCTACTACCACCGTCGTTACTTGGAAACTTTTTTCTAGAAATAAGAAAGTTAATAGATTTATTAGTTATTAGAAGAAGAATACAATGGATTGATCATGATTGATTGATGATTGTTTTCATTTCAGAACTCATTTCATTCAACCATTATTGTTTGTTGTTGCTATTCTCATTACAAATTAAGTAACTCAAATTATTTATTTTAATTTAGTTATATTTGGACGAGCTTCACTAAATTGGGTTTCTTCCAGAAATTTTATCATTTGGTAAGAAAAAAACACAAAACTTGGTTACCAGACGAGTTGTGTGACCTGAAAAATAATTAGGATATAAAACACACAATTTACCAAAATAATCCATAAGATAGTGCAATGTCCTTCTAAAAGCAGGATTTACGTTATTGCTTCCAATTTTATCAAATTTGCTATCCAAAGTCTGTCTTGCATTCATAATATGGGGTTGCTTGCAAATTTTTGGGAAAGGAGTACACTTGGAGCAAGGCGAATTGATATGTGAGTTCGCCTTGAACATAAGCAAAAAATATTTTCAATTGACCAAGGCAGCTGAAATAGATATCATCACCGGCACAGCTGATATGCTAGTATAATGTCAAACTTTCATCAAGTTCACCGTAACATGTTGTCCACACCTGATGAATTTATATCATGATGAAAATTCATCACGTATAGACTCAATTAATTAATATTATGTCAGCGTTCAAGGCGAATTCAGTATCAGGTGACCTTATCGCTACAACAATTTTACAACACAAAAAACAACACGTAGTTTGCTATGCTACAAAACCAATCTGTCAGAAGATTTCTAAGCAAATTTTGACGTTTGGGTTCCAAATGCCTAATTTGGTAGCAACAGCTGATAATCAGCTGGGCTGATAAGGTCACCTGATACTGAATTCGCCTTGGTCAGCGTTATGATATAATGTCCCAGTTCACACACGCCAACTTTTGTTGATGAACTCGTAATTCAGCTGTAAGAAAGACGGAGACGGATATACAAGTATCTCTTTTTTTCTACCAGCTGAATTGGAAGTTGATCAAGAAAAGTTGACGTGTGTGAACCAGGACAATCATCCGAACTCGCGGCCTGATAAATTCATCTGTATATCAAATCGCTGGTGATGTGGGATTGTGCCTGGTTGAAAAATTATGCCAACCACAAAACCACTCTCTTTATTCTCTCACCTACAAACCCTACAAACTGGCATGTTATGCCAGCACATTTGTTTTCGTGTGTAAAAGGCCTATCAGAATAACAAATAATTTTTCTGTACCCTGGATCGGTAAACATCTGTGTCTATTATTCAAAAAGCTCAAACCTCAAACACAACAACCAAAAGAAATTTGCAATAAAAAGAAATTTGCCTGATTAATCCAAAGTTTATTAGAACAAAAAGTACTGAATTCCTAATCGAAATTACCTACCACCAACAATATTTGTATAATGTTTAAAATACCCATTATACCGCCTGATTTACGTCATGAGGAAACTATAATCCAAGCAGCCTACGCCCTGGATTGTTTACAGAATACAATTGCTAAAATTTTTGGACACATCGATAAACGAATAGAAAAAAACAATGTCAAGGTAAAGGAATTGCAGGAACGTATAAACAAATCTCAATTCAAAATTAATAGTTTGCAAGGTACCCGCAAAGCAATACGCATTTATGTGCCGGCTAGATTTCCAGCAACAAATATTTTTAAAGATCTATCAGTAACATTTGATGAACAAAAGGAAGAGGTGAAACCGATGGTGAGATACCAAGTAGAAAATAAGCTTGAAACAAATTTACCCAGTTTGAATGAGAAGCTAATATTCTTTCATGTAAGAGATCCAAATCGTGCAAAATTATCGACAGAAAACTTTTTAGTCAGAGAACGATATAACATCAAACAAAGTCAATATTTGGGTAATATGCCTTCAGATCTAAGATCAATACCATCAGCCTTATTATTTAATACTGGTATAAGTGTATACAATTTGGATGAATTGGATAATAAAACGACAGGTCATTCGGAAGCTTGGAAACGTTCTAAGCTCTTAAGAAATAAACGCCAACATGGAAATTATCAAAATGCCTCGGCAAAGCAAATTTTAGATCCAGCACCGCACTCTTTAGTACATAGAAGGAATGAAAAGTTAACACCATCTGGAGGCTTAAAATACACACCGAAATTGAACGAAGCACCTGAACTAGATTTGCCGTTAGATTTACCAGACTTACCGGGTATTGCGGATGATTTGCGCTACGACAATCCGGAAGCTAAACAAAAGATTGCACCCTCTTTGTCAATTGTAGTAGAGAATTTGCCTGATTTAACAGAACTTATGAAAGACAATGAAAAAACTACGCACATTTCAATAGAACGTCCCGATGAAGATAGCAAAACTGCAGCACCACCTCCACCTCCGCCAATGCCATCCGTAGCTCCTCCTCCACCTCCTCCTCCTCCATTATCGCAGATTCCAGTTACTCAATTAGAAGGTAACCCAACAACTAGTAAAACTACATCAATTTCTACAACCAACACGAATACACATTCCGAATTAATGGCTGCTATTCGTAATGCTGGCGGCGTTGGAAAAGCTCGCCTTCGGCCTACCGCAGCCGCCCCTTTAGCTACTAATGATAACGACGTCGTCGATAATACTTATTCTCAAAGCTCTTCCAGCAAAAATCTGAGCTCTCATGTTGGAGATTTAATGGCGGACTTGCACAATAAATTGTTAATGCGTCGCAAAGGCATTTCTGGATCTAAAAGTAATAAAGATGACAACTCTAACATTAAAAATGTGGACAACACAGTAGTGGTTAGTACTCCGAGTGGCAATCCGGTAATATCTCGTCTTTCAGCTCTTATACCACCGCCTGTTACAAAAAATAAAGCCCATAATGCTTCAGAGGACGATGATGAAAATGATTCAAATGACAACGACTGGGTTGATTAAATTCGAAAATGAATATTATATGTGGCTTTTTGCATGCTATAAATCCAATATTTAATTCTTACATCTGTGATTTAATCAAATCATATTCCCCCTTATTGTGAATGGCGTAGTCGACGTCACATCAAGACGACAGTAAATATTGTCACTTGTCTACTCTTTATCTGCAACAATTGGCTCTTATTGACAATATCTTACTAATCTCTAAGGCTTTATAAATTAATGGAACATGTTAATAGTAGTCAATTCTTGTCGACAAAGAGTAGACAAGTGACAATATTTACTGTCGTCTTGATGTAACGTCGACGACGCCATTCGCAATAAGGGGGATTATAAATTTAAAAGTTGGTTGCTTAAGTTTTGATTAGTTACTCGTATAATTAGTTAGTAGTTATTAGCTACATTTGCTCTTCCCACTTTTCTATAATTAGAAACAAGTAAATAGGTATGTTAATAAATAAAATCTAATAGTTTATTAACGGCTGACAATTTCCGCTATAATGAATTGGAATTGATTGTTATAAATTAGTTTCGTGCAGCGAGTTAAAAATCTCTGCAAATACTTCTGGACTACTGAAGACCACAGAGTTTATTATCTAGTGAGAAGTAAAAGAAAAAGGAATGTATAAGCAGACGTTACCTTGGCATGTTCAAAGCAATTATCCGTGGATTGGTTAGTGAGCACTTGTATCAAAGTCGCAGAATATCCCCCGCGATAAAAGTATTTTATCAAACGAGTAATCAGGAGGGAAATTGCGGCACTCGGTTTCGAAATATATAAATGTAGCTTATACGGAAACATTTTAAAATTTCGATAGTAATCGAATGCTGTAATTTGCAACCTGTATTCTGAAAAGTGTACCAATTTGATGTTCAGTGAAACTTTAGTCCCGGTTCACACGTTTCAACTTTTGTTACTCAGCCCGTAATTCATCTGTAAGAAAAACAGATATTTGTATATCCGTCTTACGCTAAATTACTAGTGAGCCGGGACTTAATAAATGGTACCATATTTTTGCTACTTACCCTCATACCTAAATAAAAGCGGCAAGCGTCGCGTTAGCAGCAGGGTACGCATTTTCAGTACATTTAAATGTGAAAATATTACTTGATTGTACTGAAAATACGTACCCTGCTGCTAACGCGACGCTGGCCGCTCTTATTTAGGTATGAGGGTTAGACATACAACTCTGCTTACATATTAAAACAAGCCGAACTATTAATTCGCCTCAGAGGCGAATTTTCTTCCATGCCAAGAAAATACAACACTGTGTGTCATTCGAAAATAAAAGGCGCCGCTTGAAAAAGTTTTGCTTCATTGAATTGAATTTAAGAAATATAAAATACAAGGAAAATCACCAAATAATTTAACCAAGTATTTTGTAAATTTTTTAAGGAAAGAAAACTTAAAAAAAAAAAAGAAATGACCACACTATCCACGTTAGCCATGTTTGATGACCTGAGACGCTGTGTACAGGTTCTAATAGATGGCACAGCAGAAGAGGAATTTCTTAAAATACTGCATCTGCAAGAAAAATTGCAATTGGAGTGCATTGCCAGAACACAAGAGGCTCAGCGTATACAAAGCGAATTGGATGCTTCATTACAATCAATGGCCGATTTGGAAACAAAGCTATTTCATGCTCGTCGTTTGCTTGAAATGGAAAGCAAGGCGAGGAAGGAGGCCGAGCATGAAAGAGAACAGTTAGAAAGGAAAATTGTAGCTGTAGCGGATATTTTACAACATGAAAACAATTTGAAAAATGAAACGAAAGATAAGTTGGCTTTTCTAAATACTTTGCCCAGGAAAAGAAAATCTTTGAGTCGCCACCGGGAGGAAATGTATGGCAACGATATTAATTCTACGGGAAGCTTTTTATCAGATTTATCCATTACTCAATCCGAAGATGACTTTTTAGATATACGTCCTTCCAGAACATGGCATAAACATCGTCCTTCTGCTAACAATAATCCACCAGTATCTAGCAGTAAGAGAAGTCGTATGAACAATGGTGCACCCAACACGCCATTACATGCTCCTGCTACCAGACGTTCGCAAAGACGCAGCAAAGGGGGTGTTCAACAACATACTATTGACACTAATATGGACGCAGATCGTATTTGTGCGACAACCAAAGTAACCATACCCCAAGATGGTCACGGTGTCATACGTGCAGAATCGACAATAGAAACTGTACCGGTTGTCGTTCATCAAGAAGATGAACCCGATGATTTGGAACCTTGTTCAACGCCACGTAAATCCCAATTCAAACAAGCTTCGGCTCCACCAATGACTCCAGCTGGTTTTAATATTGATTCACCTATGGGTCAAAACAATTTGAAATCGATGGGAAAGCTGAAACGCCCACATAATTTTGTTAGTAAGACATTTATTAAAGCAGAAACTTGTATACAATGCCAAAAAAAGTAAGTTTCATAAACTTGTGACTATTGTTAAATTTTTCAAAAATTGATTTGGAAGAGCCATTTTTGGGTTTCATACACATGGTTAAAACTATTTTCCAAGCAAAAAAAAAAATTCATATATTTAATTAATTTTATTTTTAGAATACGTTTTGGAACAGTTGGCTTACATTGCCGAGACTGTACTGTACGTTGTCATACAGATTGCCGCGCATTGCTCACATTCATGTGTGTGCCATCCACAGGCACGCCTGTTTTTAAAGGTCGTGTGGGTTATGTAAGCGATTATGCACCCTCGGTTGCACCGTTTATACCAGCTTTAATCGTACATTGTGTCAACGAAATTGAATCAAGAGGTTTCAACGAGGTGGGAATTTATCGCGTTTCTGGTTCCGAGCGCGAAGTTAAAGCTTTGAAAGAACGTTTCTTACGTGGAAAGTCACCACCCCATTTGAGCAATATTGACATTCATGTCCTCTGTGGGTGCATTAAAGACTTCTTACGTTCGCTGCTTGAACCTCTAATACCTACAAATCTCTGGAAGGATTTCTGTAATGCTGTGCAGAATCCTTCCGTAGAAGATATTAATAAAGACTTGTATAAATCTGTTGATGCTTTGCCTCAACCCAATCGCGATACGTTGGCTTTTCTTATACTCCATTTTCAACGTATTGCTGAATGTCGTGAAGTGCTTATGCCCTTAGATAATATTGCACGAATATTTGGTCCCACTATAGTGGGTTACTCATCTCATGACCCAGATCAACACGCTATATTTACTGAAGTCTTTACCCAATATACGGTTATGTTAAATTTGTTAAAACTGCCCTTTGAATATTGGTCACAATTTGTGTCTTTAGACGAGAATAATGAAAAGAATGAAAATATTCAAGTTGGCTCCACTATAACTGGGACACCAAGCCATAAAGCAGATGCTGTTTATTCATTATACAGTAAGTTTTTTTATAATTTCATAGATTTAAAAAAATAAATTTTTTCTGAACTCTTTCTTGCAGCCACTCCCCAGAAATCGACCTTAAAAAAACGAAAATTTTTTGAATATCCCTATCAAAAAATTTAAATTGAAATTATAGAATTAAATTTAACATTAACTATAACATACATAAATATATTTGTAAACTTTCTTTCATGTAACAAATTCCGTACTTACTATTCCAAAAGAAATGGAAAATATTAAAACCTAACTGCCGTTCTAAAAAAATTAATTTGTATTTTAAGTGTGCTTTAGCCAAAATTTGTATGGAAATTTTGTTTTAAGATACACTTCAAAACCAAATTGTTTTTTTAGAATACTGCAGTAAATTATGTAAAGAATATGATGACATAAGTCACAATATAAAATTTTTCTTTCTGAAATTTTCTTCAATTCTCTTGCTAAACTTTCATTCACGTCTGTACATCCAACTTTTTTAATGAAATTCCTATTTTTTTACATGGTTACTATTACAACAATTTTTTTTTCGTTTTTCTGACATTTCCAAAACAAAAACTAAAATGTGTTAACAAAACTAATAAAGAACTTAAAGAAAAGAGAATCTCCAAGTACTTGAAATTGTGTACTACATCACATTCTTCTCTCTTCCCTCAACCAACAAATTCCCAGTTTTTATTTCATAGTGTGAATCGTGGCTAACTAAGAATTCGGCCTTCGTTTTCTAAATAATCCAGACTTAAATTCAATTCACATTACGTTCGGAATTTATCCTGCGTCATAACTATGTATATGTTTTATTTTATATCATTTGAAAGCATGTTATGTTAAAAAAATATTAATTACAAAACAAAAGTAACTTAATTTTTTTAATGAATTTATTTTTAATTTTACATTTTTTTAATTTTACGAAACTTTAATTTTTCTCACACAATGCCATTTTCATTTACATTTTGTACAATACATTATTCAAATTCATGTTTATTTTTTAAATACAATTAACCAGACGTATGAACTAATAATTTAAGACGTAAAGTGAATTCTAATGTTTATATATATATATATATATACATGTATAATTTAACATACAACTCAATATAGAAAATTATTTTCATTTATTCATTATAAAGGATATAATTAAGTTGAAAAGGTAAATTATGTTTGAGAAAGTCTATAAAGAGCTTCTGTGCATTTACAATGAAATACCGCTAAAAAGTTAAATCAAATACATTTGACATACATATGTATGTAGCTTCATTATGGTAATCAAAGTGTATTAATATAAATTAATGAAGGTAGAAAAGTTTAATGCATTATTGGACGCGGTTTGAACAAATCTTTTAAATTGTTTTTGTTCCTGGGAGAAAATATGCAAAAAAAACTACAAAATTTGACTTAGTAAGTTTTAATTATTATTGTTCGAACTTCATTTGTTTCTATATGTATTTGACTTGTCTTAGACGCGGTCCATGGGATCTACTCAGCAACTTAAACGATGGAAATTTTATTCGAATTTTTATACCAATAACAATTCGAAAGCGTTTCCTTTCGTCTCGAATCACAGAGTAGACCCCCAGCTCACGTACGGTCATCGTTGGACCCTCAAATATTTTGCGAATCTTCATTAAAAAGACTGAAATTAAATTTGAGAGTGGTAACAAAAACTATCTGTGAGTCGCTCTAATATATACATATTTATATTTAATTACGAGCTACATTATAATTACAGCTGAGCATTACAAAAATTACAAGGATTATAAACAATTGTATACATATGTACATACACGTATGTATGGTATGTATAAACTTTATAGCAATGATAATCAAACACATACATATGTAATGTAAAAGAGAGCAAATTGCATGCTTGTACCATGATACAATTATACAGGTAACCGCGAAGCGCCAGCTGTTTTGCTTGTTTCGTGGTAACGAATTGTGCATTATCATCAACATTTTCTTTAAAGAAGAATTCGCTTTCGTAATTTTCTTTAAACATTTTACGCGTGTGTTGTTGTCTCAACAAGTAATAAACAGAATGTGATTCACAAAACATTTCCACCTCTGTTAAAAGTAAGCAGAGGTTTTCCTCTGCTCCACACACAAGCGCAAGTGTGTTTATGTGTTAGTGCACATCACTGGTATAAAGCAAATCAAACTTTAAAATATTCCTAACAAATAGAATAAAGTTGCCCACATAAATATGAAATTTCCAACAACTGGGGGTCGATTCTGTTTCTGTGAAATCGTGAAAATGAAAAATAAAATATCACTTCATTGAAAATGCGATTCTGATTTTAGTTTTTTATGAGAACTACCTGTCAAGTGAAGTGAATATGATAAATTTTTTATCACTTCATTTTTATCATAAATTCAGAATCGACCCCCTGGTGATTTTATGAAACTGAATGATCAAACAGAATTGGGGCATAAACACATTTTCCATACAAAATGACACAAAAAACTAGCCTTAATGATCAAACATAATTGGGGCATAAACACATTTTCCATACAAAATGACACAAAAAACTAGCCTCAGAACATGATACAATTATAACAGGTACATGCACAAGCCCAGCCTGTTACTGTATACATTGCAGATAAATGTCAAACTTTGTTTACAAGCTGCAAAAATGTTAGTGTATGTGCATGGTGTAATTATACAGGTGACTGCGTAAGGATTTGTTATACAAAAATACGGCAACCATAGCTGTGTAAAGAACCGAAGAATGTCAAAAGCACAAAAATAATTGTACCAAAACCAAAACAAAACGAAGTTTTTGACATTCGTTAGCTACAAAGAACATAGAGCAAAAAATTATCAGCTGAAGTAACGCTGCCACCTGTTTAAATACACCTTGTGTATGTGTGTGAATAAAATGTTTATAGTGTTGCCAATGAATTTACACAAGGCTGTGTCTGCAATTAAACATTGAAGAAAATTACACTACACATCTTTTGTGTAGGTTAAAATTAAAAGAAAAATAAATACAAATAGAACCCAAAGTAGAATTTCACAGACATTATACAAGAATTTAATTCCATGGCCTACACATGTGAGTAGAAATTACACACTATTTAACTACACACAGAATGGCAACACTGAATAACTATAATCATGCAGGAATGCCGCGTCTGCAATTGTACTTTAGTTGCCCTGTAATTGCAATTTTTTATAAACAAAAGACATTTGTTTCTGACAATTTATCGTTTGTTTATAACAACAAATACAACAAAATTCCAATTGTTGTAGTCGTGCATGTACCTAGTATAATTGTATCATGCCTCAGAAAGCAGTCGATAGATAGAATCTATTTTATTTTGAGAACGTTTTTTCTTATGCTCTCACATATAAATAAATATTCTCTCAAACATGTTACCATACTTTCTATAAATTTCATACATTTTGTGAACAAAACCATGGTGTAATTATACAGGTGACTGCGTAAGGATTTGTTATACAAAAATACGGCAACCATAGCTGTGTAAAGAACCGAAGAATGTCAAAAGCACAAAAATAATTGTACCAAAACCAAAACAAAACGAAGTTTTTGACATTCGTTAGCTACAAAGCACATAGAGCAAAAAATTATCAGCTGAAGTAACGCTGCCACCTGTTTAAATACACCTTGAACAAAACTACAAAGAAAAATAAGCACAAAAGAAAATAAAACAAAAATTAGAGAGCATTTGAAGTTACTGCCCAAGGCGAATTCATAACAGGTGACCCTAACAGTCCTGGGGGTCGATTCTGTTTCTGTGAAATCGTGAAAATGAAAAATAAAATATCACTTCATTGAAAATGCGATTCTGATTTTAGTTTTTATGAGAACTACCTGTCAAGTGAAGTGAATATGATAAATTTTTTTTTCACTTCATTTTTATCATAAATTCAGAATCGACCCCCTGATGATTATCAGGTGTTCGAAGACTGCTTAAACCCCAACTGTCAAAATCTCTTCTTCTATCTAATGTTTGTTTACATTTAAAGTGAAAAAAATTATATCGTTCTTTATGTTTAAAAAATATATTTTAAAGTAAAAAGAATTATATTGTATGAATACTTATCACAATGGAACCAATTGGATCTCCGAGTGGGGGTGCGGTATAGCACTATAGTACTAGCTGACTTCTTATATATGTATGTATGTATAAATAAGACGCACGTTTATTTGTTGTACACTTTTAAGTAACTTTGTCCATCTTTGTGAACAATTTCATGCATTTAAGCATAATATTGTGTTTACGGCCATGATGAGCCAGTAAAGCACATTTTATACCACTGATTTCGCGTCCAAAAAACCATCGGAGGGGCTGCAATAAGGCAGCAAGTAAGGTTTCTTTACGTTGTCCAAAAATATCAAGATCATCTAACCTAAACGTCTTTCAACATTTTAATTACATTTATTTTACAAATATTGTTTCTGTGTTGTTGATGATAGATGCACATGGATAGTAAAATATGTTTTTATAAATGTGAATGTATTGGTATTTGAGTCAACTGTTTTTGACAGATGGGGTTTTGTGAAGCCAGACGAATTGCATGTTGTTTTTATTATTGTTGTATTTTTGTAGCGATAAGGCCACCTGTTATGAATTCGCCTTGTTACTGCCTTAGATTTGATTATGGGCTTTGTTAATTTGACAGCGATTTTTCCTGAAGTTGCGGACTTATTCTATTTGATCCTTTAGAAAGCAGTCGATAGATAGAATCTATTTTATTTTGAGAACTTTTTTTCTTATGCTCTCACATATAAATAAATATTCTCTCAAACATGTTACCATACTTTCAATAAATTTCATACATATTGTGAACAAAACTACAAAGAAAAATAAGCACAAAAGAAAATAAAACAAAAATTAGAGAGCATTTGAAGTTACTGCCGTAGTTTTTATTATGGGCTTTGTTAATTTGACAGCGATTTTTCCTGAAGTTGCGGACTTATTCTGTTTAATCTTCAATTTTGATCGGCGGCTAAGACCAAATATCGTCGGCGGCGGCTAATAGCCGGCTGTGAACCCAAAAATTTTCGCCGCCGGCGTCTAACACATGCAAGGATTATGGATAACGCACCTAATTAACACAAACATCTGAACTGGATTCACAATTAACTTTTTCGGCATTATTTGAAAAAAAATTAATGCGGGTTGAAAAATTATGCCAAGGCACATCAATCAGGTACCCTCATTTCTGCAACAAATATTACAACAGCAATAACCACATGTACTTTGTTGCTATAAATTACCATCTTACTTTTGAAAACAGGGTAGCATCGTTAGATTGTATGTTTATTATAGGAAATGTCAAACACCATACAAAACTGAATATTCGTTAGGTGTTTATGAATACCCAAATAAAACCATCTTTTTAGGCTTATACCAAGGTGTATTTAAACAGGTGGCAGCGTTACTTCAGCTGATAATTTTTTGCTCTATGTGCTTTGTAGCTAACGAATGTCAAAAACTTCGTTTTGTTTTGGTTTTGGTACAATTATTTTTGTGCTTTTGACATTCTTCGGTTCTTTACACAGCTATGGTTGCCGTATTTTTGTATAACAAATCCTTACGCAGTCACCTGTATAATTTCACCATGGCTTATACCTACACAATCCAGATTTGACATTTAGCTTGGTATAATGAAATTAGATACATGGTGTAGTGCTGCCACCTAATAAATGCGCCTTGAATTATGCCAAACGTTTCACAGATGGCAAGAAAATGTTGCCAGATACATTTCATACACGAGTGGTTGGCTGAGCCGTGCGCCGATCACAGTCGCATTCATCGGCGGCGGCGCGATTTCGAGACAAATTTCGGCGGCGGCTGTTAAGTCGGCTATGCACCGATCAGCTTCGTACTCTGCGTGTGGCCCCCAAGTGAAGTAAAAGTTAACAGTAACTTAAAGTTGGCATCACTGTATCTCGCCAACTTTTTCTCGTTGAAAAAAAAGCTAAGCCCAGGGGGTCGATTCTGTTTCTGTGAAATCGTGAATATGAAAAATAAAATATCACTTCATTGAAAATGCGATTCTGATTTTAGTTTTTATGAGAACTACCTGTCAAGTGAAGTGAATATGATAAATTTTTTATCACTTCATTTTTATCATAAATTCAGAATCGACCCCCAGAATCGCATTTGGAACGAAGTGATATATTTTAATTTTCCCTTTTTCCCAGAAGGGAATTGTCCCGCTGTATATGTATGTAGTTTGAAATTCGGAGACGTGATTTCTTCACACGCGTAGCGAACTTGCACGCCTCAATCTTTATATCTGGCAGCTCTATTATAAAGCAGAACTGGCAGTACTGCAATCTGTCAAGTAGTTATTCAGCAGCTGAATTTCCGAAATTCAGCATTTTTCCTGAAAATCGCCATCTTGAAATCATTTGTAATATTTTTCCGAAGAAGGCATTAATTTCAATTAATTTAATTGCCTACGTGAAATATTTGTTTTAGTGAACAATTTTAATATGTCAAATGAGTACCGCTTAAAATCGTTGAACTAAGACTGGAATAAAAGCGTTTTGTAAAAACAAAAGGTAAGTGATTGAGAAATGTGCTGTTTTGCAGCAGTATGGATTTTTGATGACGATTCACATCTGTAGTTTGTATAAGCTAATAAATTTTATAATCGATTTCATATTATATTAAACAATATCTTAGTGAATTCAACATAAATATAATTTTCGGTTCAAGAAAGGTGAAAATTAAAAAAAATATTTTTAAGGCGAAAATTAGTGAAAATATACACTAAAGTGTAAATGTGTGTTAGTAAATAAATGCGCATATACGTACACATCTGTACATGCTCTCATATATGTATGTATATTATAAAAAAAAAAATTAGATAAAAATATTTGATATGTATATTATATAAATTATAAATGTATGTATATATGTATATATATATATATATACATATATACAAATAAATATACATATATATATATATATAGGTGTATTTATCGTCGGGTGGTTATTGGTTTGCACAGTAATAACGTATCTTTAATATATTGTGCGGCAAACCAGTAACCATCCGACGATATGTAAGCCTGTTTAGTGCGTTTGTTGAACTGTGTAAATGCAATTATTTGTCCTTTTCCTTGCCCTCCGCAAACATAATTGTTTGCAAAGTAAACTTCGTGTGTAATTGCCGTCTTACGTGTTGTTGGGAACTTTATCCACTAAAAATAATTTCTTTATTTTGGGTGGATCTTTTGGAATTCAATATCGTTCGAATTTGAAATATCCTGTTCTTACAATATACCTATTATTCCAAACAAGTTTATTGCAACTAAGGCCCCTTTCAGATTAGGCAACTTTAATTGCGCAAGTATGATTTTCATTTTTATTTATTTTCTTTTGAACTTGCTTTTATGTTCACATTCAGCAACTTTGTTGAGCAAGTTCAATTTTCTTATGCTCGAATTTTCTTAATTTATTGACGTTTTGTTTCATTTCTGTATTAATTGTAATTGTGAAAGTGATTTAAAATTTGATGGATACAAGTTGAAGAAAAAAATAATTTAATTAAAGATATACTTGAATATACATAATTGCCAAGTACATTTAAAGAATTGCCAAGTACAAGCAAGTCTGTACTCAAATCTCGGCAATTCTTTCCCCTTCAAACCGACCTTTCCTCTCACACCCACAAACACAAGACTTGCGCAAGTAAAGTTGCCTAATCTGAAAGGGGCCTAAGTCCCCCAAAACAATTTTTTTTACCTCATTATTAGTTATATCGCACCCTAAATACAAAAGGGGCACAACTCAAAATTATAAAAGTGCTTTTGCTTTTTTATAAAACAGGTAATTGAAGAAATTTATAACGACCCCAACAATTTCTTTTGCAATACAGTCTTCTTGAAGAATATAGAATACCATTATGGTTGTTTTTATGTGACGTACTTGCGTCATTTGTACAATATCAACAGTTGTTTGCAACTACTCAGCATCTGAAATTTTTTGAGTTGTGCCCCTTTTGTATTTAGGGTGCGATATGTAGATAAGTGCATAATAAATATATTATTATTATTTATTATTATTATTATTATTATTATTATTATTATTATTATTATTATACTTAAAGTAAATTCATAAAGTATAAGAAAATAGGCGCCGGGTAACCAGAGGTCGAATCGTCATATCCGTGAACGTACAACTCGTCACGTAAAAACATAATTTTCAGATTATGACATACGTGAACGTACTGAAATACCATTGAGCTTATACGATTGACGTATCACTTAATTTGTTTTCGTACGATTGTCGATACGATCACGGATGTGACGATTTGAGCCCAGAAAATATGCGCACGTATCGTAAAATAGTACTATATAAAAATGTATGCATGTAGATGGATAATTTCAAGAGAGGCAATATGTCAAATAATAAATTTCTTAAAATATAACAATTGCTGTTTTAAAAAGTGAAAAGTTAATTACAAATGTGAGAAAAATGTAGTGTGACGGATAGGTAATTATTCACACAGTACATCCAAACCCATACCTACATAAGTATATATATATTTGAACATACTCCACGTGCCCCCCCACCAACGTCACAGCCCACGATCCTGCTTAGTTTGGCCGAAAGAGGCATATATGTATATCTATGTATATATCAATTACCCAAACTGTTGTGTTTCCCAAGGCTTTCTTTAATAAGCTTAAAGTTGTTTTCTGTGGTGCCCTATAATAAAAATAATTTTTTTGATATGTAGCTGTATAAAAAAGGAAAAAGGAATATCTGAAATTTGTAAAAATACATATTTAGTTACGATTTAGTTCAAATATTTTTGGTAAATTATGTACCTCCCTAATATACATATGTATGTATAGCTATGTAGATAGTTGAATTTATCTTAATTGGAACATGATTTTAATATATTAATAAGTGTGGAAAATAATATCATTAATTGCAGCATTATGTTTATATTACTGACATTATATTCGGATATGTTCCATATTCCACGTGAAACCAAATCGTTCGGAATTACCATAGTATTGTTATAAATACATACATATTTCCAATAAAAATTTTTTTATGGCAATTCAGTACGTTCTAATTTCACGTGGAATACAGAACATACACGATTATATATTTTTTTGTTTGCGGAAACCATCATACAACTTATAAATATGTGCCACTAAGCTATCTTTGATAATTAAAAATCAAGACAGGAAGAAACCCTAAAACGATCCTCATTAAAAAAATATGGCCTGTTAATATCATTCAGGTAGTTTAGGTAATTTTTAAGCATCATCCCTAGTGTTTTAAAACTGAATTCTGTGTTTATTCTTTAGTGAAAGTGAATAGTTGTTTAATATACAGTATATTTGCATCTAGCAGTATTTTTGCAAAGTAATTCTTCATATATCTAAATTTTTATATCTACATCAATTCATTTTTATTAATTGTTTTAAAATTTTTGTTTGCAGGTGTCATTATAAAAAAGGCAAAACAAAATCTTAATAAAATTGAGATAAATTACGAAAGTTACCATTTAGCTAGCTATGGATATTGCCACCAGCACCAAACCGGAAAATGAACAACGGGTAGCAGAAGAGTACTTATCCAGTCTATCGGATTTGAATTGTAACAGCAAGCCTTTAATCAATATGCTGACTATGTTAGCAGAGGAAAATATCGAATATGCAGCAGTCATAGTAAATGTCGTTGAACAACACATAGCCAAGGTTAAAATTATTTATTTTCTTATTATTAATAATATATTTAATTGGAATTTAAGACACATTATTGAAGGTAATATAAAATTACTAAGTAATTGATAGTTCAGAAGCTATAAGATGGAAGCTTTAAGGAAAAATCAGAGTTACAAAGCAGAGTTTTGGAAAATATCTAATATCTACCTACCAAACGATTTTAAACGGTTTCATATTTCAACTTTGTTTAATTTTCAATTGGTTACAAGTAGTATTGGGCAAAACCTTTCATTTGTGTGAACCTTTCATTCTCTTTCAGAAAGGTTAGGTGAAGTAATTCTTTCTTTTGTTGGGTCTCCGAGTGGGTGTGCGGTATAGCACCACCCTTCCTAAAAATTCTTTCTATTATTTCATCTTTCTGAATGTCAAACACTTTTCAGAATGAAGTAATACATTCAATTACGTTTATGGTATCGTGTAAAATATTTGTGTTGCGAATGGAAAGTTCTGAAATGAATTTTTAAATTTATGGTAATCAATTCCATAAACTAAAGACTTAAAAATAAATTGAGAATATATATGAAAAAAAAACCTTTGTGATTACCAAAAATGGAAAAACTAACACTCGAGTTCGATCGCAACCATTTGATGAAAAATGTTTCATTTTTGAAAAATATGTTTCTTGTAGAAGAGTCATAATTTCATATTTTTGGCTCGGACGGCAGGGTTAATTTGTGGGAAAAACCCCAACGGGGAGTTAAATCCCAATTGGTGGCCACCATATTGTGTGGTCTGCGCGTTCTGCGGTCGGACTTCTAAATTTACGTTTTCTGGAGGTATGGAACGAAATAAAATTAAAAAACTATATTATATCCATAAATTTTACGACTTAACTGTTAGGGCCAACAGTTGCCAACAGTTTCACAACTTTTGAGCTCAAAAGCTACGACTTATGAATGCGCCCAACAAAATTATTTTTCTTCGGCTACTCAGCGATTTTTTAGTACCTGATAGTATTGAACTTTATTCATATTGTTTCAATGTTATTTATGTCTAAAAAATTAATTAACTGTTTGATGTATGAATATTTAAGAAAAAAAATTATTAAATTAGCTTTTAAATGTATTTAAAATGAGTAAAAACTCGTATAACATTACACTGAAATCCAGTTAATTTGTGCTAAAGTATTAATAGGGCAACTCTGTTAGCTAACTTTCCATTTACTTGCTTCAAGTTCACCAAGTCACTGTCTTGTAAAATTCCTTGGCAGTTGAGTTGGAAGTAGACTGCAAGTGCCGAAAGTGTAGATGTGTTAGTAAAAGAGTTTGAGTGTATTGAGTTTTTCGAACTTGCACCTGCACGTGTAAACCCTATGTTAGACAATTTTTTTATTTTGGGATTTTTTAGTTTTAGTGTTTCTAAAAATTTAAAGAGCGCGTCGCAAGTTGTCAAAATTTCATAGTAAAAATAACATTAACTGATAGAATACCATTTAATGTAGATTTTTTAGGGTTCCGTACACTAAAGGTGAAAAGGAACACTATTGTTTGTCGCTACGGTGTCCGTCTGTCTGTCTGTCCGTCACAGGCTATTTTCCCGAGAACCGTCTGAGCTCTGGACCTGAAATTTGGACAGAGTATGTATAACTTTGGCCGCTACAACAACAAATACATGAGAGTTACAAATTAAAGGGTGTTCCAAAACGAGCAACGAAAAATGCTTAAAACCCGTGTAATATACATACAATTACATATGGGCAATTCCACAGAATGTCACGTACTACCTCACGTACGAATACCAATCAATTAAGCGTATATTTCAGATCAATGCGATTAGATTTTTCTTTATCTTTTAACGAAGGTAGAACTACTTTCGCTCCTTAAAAGTACATAAAGAAATAATAAAAAATTAAAATTTCTTTGAAATACTAGCTTATGCCCCTATCACGGTTCTCAACTAAATTCAGTTTGGTTGTCTAATAGTAGACCAAATTTACACACGACCAAACTGTGTTTTAGTATCATGAACCACAACTGTCTTTTAGTTGAAATTATCATCGTGTTGCCAACTTAAAATATCAAGTTTGACAGAAAATAATTAATAATTTGTGTAAATTTAAAAAACACAAAGTTTTAGAAAATATATTTTTTAGAAAGAAATCAAGCCAAATAGATAAAAATATGTGTACATTTATTTTATGAGGACGAAAAACGGAAGTTGCATATATCGATGTCCTACGTATCAAAAGAAAAATTCGTGGTGATTCCAACCCTCTTGAACTGCAAGGTAAGGAATAATCAAAATAGGGAACGAATTCCTTAAAAAATATTTTGGAAGGTTTTTTAGTTATTTCTGACAGAATAAAGAAACGTTTCGTTATATGTTGGATCACCTAACATCACATTTAAAGAAATGTTTGTATCTACCCGGTATACCGATACCGATACTGAAACTGTTAAAAAAAATTTGTTACTAAGCATAATAAATATTTCTAGTTGAAAATTTTCCACTTTTTCTGCTTTTTATTTCTCACCAACTTATAATTAGAAAATCACAACCACAGATCCAACTAATAAAAATCAGTTCTGTATACTCAACGTTTTTCTCAACCAAACTTACACTGAGTTGTAAATGACGATACCAAAACACAACTGAAAAGTCAACTGTAATTTAGTGGAGAATGGCAATGCAAATTTATCAATCCCAAACAAACTATTTTAAAAGTTGAAAACCTTGATAGGGGCATTAATTGATTGGTATTCGTACGTGACATAGTACGTGACATTCTGTGGAAATGCCCATATACATACACATATGGTCAAAATAATAAGTACACGACGATGTTTTACTCTTTAATACAAATAAGGGAAACAATTTTTATTTTAGCAATAGAAAATATTTTAAACTTTTTTTCTGTAACCCAAATCAAATGTAACACATCAGTATTTATAAGCTAAAAGAATAAATTGACATATTTACGGTATGAAAGAAAATAAATGGGTAAAAATTAGTGGTCAAAATAATAAGTACATTCTGAAAATGATTAAATAATAAGTTCAAATTCAGAGTTACATTGCTATATATTGGATATTTGCTTAATATCCACTATATACTCCCTTATTTTGAAAAAAATTTTCTATTCGTCTTGGCATACTGTCAAAAAATTTGGGGCAGGGGTCTAATAGGATTTCATACCAAGTGATTTGAACAAAACTCCAAAGATTTTCTTTATTTTGAAAAGTATGCTTTGAAACCCTTTGCTTTAGCTGTCCCCAAAGGTTTCCAATAGGGTTTATGTTCGGGGATTGAATTTGCAAGTCCAGCAGGTTAACACAATTGGCTTGAAACTACTCCTTCACATAGAGTGATGTGTGCTTCCGGTCATTATCCTGCTGAAGGATCCTTCGAAGCGGCATATTTTCTTCAGCTTACCTTTGGGGACATTAAAGCAAAGGGTTTCAAAGCATAGTTTTCAAAATAAAGAAAATCTTTGGAGTTTTGTTCAAATCACTTGGTATGAAATCCTATTAGACCCCTGCCCCAAATTTTTTGACAGTATGCCAAGACGAATAGAAAATTTTTTCAAAATAAGGGAGTATATACTGGATATTAAGCAAATATCTAAAATATAGCAATGTAACTCAGAATTTGAACTTATTATTTAATCATTTTCAGAATGTACTTATTATTTTGACCACTAATTTTTACCCATTTATTTTCTTTCATACCGTAAATATGTCAATTTATGCTTTTAGCTTATAAATACTGATGTGTTACATTTGATTTGGGTTACAGAAAAAATTTTAAAATATTTTCTGTTGCTAAAATAAAAATTGTTTCCCTTATTTGTATTAAAGAGTAAAACATCGTCGTGTACTTATTATTTTCACCATATGTGTATGCATGTATATATGTACACTTGAAATTTGTAAAGTTAGTGTATACAAACTACAACAAATAATACTAAAATTTAACAAAATCAAAATTAAAGGGTGTTCTTTCAGTTAATGTAATTTTGACAACTTGCTGTATCTTGGAAACCGTAAGGGCAAAGTCTTGAAATTTTCAAAAACAATAATACTAAAAAATCCCAAAAATATAAAATTGAAAACCGAAAAAATCGTCAAAAACCGAAAAAAACGCAAAATTAAAAAAAAATGCCAAAAACCGAAAATTGCCCAAAACCAGAAAAAAAGCGCCAGAAATTAAAAATAAATTCAGTAAAGTGCGACTTTGACTCGTACGTACGTTGGGCTTTGAGCATTTTTTTTAATACAGTGTTTGTTACGTTTTTTCAGCTGAGATAATTTTTATTATTGTTTTTCGCTTTTTGGCGATTTTTTAAATTTTGGCGATTTTTTTTTTAATTTTTGCGATTTTTTTCATTTTGGTTATTTTTTTGCGATTTTTTTCATTTTGGCGATTTTTTTTTCATTTTGGCAATTTTTTTAATTTTGGCGATTTTTTTAATTTTGGCGATTTTTTCATTTTGACGATTTTTTTTTTCATTTTGACGATTTTTTCATTTTGGCGATTTTTCCGGTTTTCCGCGATTTATTTTCGATTTAGAATTTTTTTTTAATTTGGTGCTTTTTTTTCGTTTCGGCGATTTTTTTTTGATTTTGGCGATTTTTTTTCGGTTTGGCGATTTTATAATTTTGAGATTTTTTTGTTTTACCGTTTTTGTAAATTTCAAGAAGTTTGCTCTTACGGTTTCCAAGATACAGCAAGTTATCAAAATTACATAGTCAAAATTACATTAACTGATGGTACACCCTCTAATTAAAATTTTTTAAATTTTAGTGTTAATTGTTGTAGTCTGTATAAAAATACACTAACTTTACAAATTTCAAGTGCATATTTTAACATTTTCGTTGCTCGTTTTGGCACACCCTTTAATTTCCAACTCTCATGTATTTGTTGTTGTAGCGGCCAAGGGTCTACACACTCTGTCCAAATTTCAGGTCCGTAGCTCTTACGGTTCTCGAGAAAATACCCTGTGACGGACAGACGGACAGACGGACAGCGTAGCGAAAACAATAGGGTTCCTTTTTCACCTTTGGTGTACGGAACCCTAAAAAAACTTCAAAAACTAAAAATTGCCAAACTAAAAAACGCTCAAAACCGAAAAAATGCCAAAACTATATATTATACAGGCTAAAGTTCGTATAGTATTACATATCTAGTTTCCGCACGGAACCCTTCGTGCACGAGTCAAAGTCGCACTTTACGGAATTTATTAAATTTCATTGTTAATTGGTTTAGTCTGCATAAAAATACACCAACTTTGATAATTTCAACATTTTTCGTTGCTCGCTTTTCGACACCTTTTAATTTGTAACTGGCATATTTTTGTTATTGTAGCGGCCAAAGTTCTACATATTCTGTGAAAATTTTAGGTACATAGCGCTAATGGTTTGCGGAACCCTAAAAATGACACGACTATAAGAATGGTGTAGCAAATCTTGTTGAATTTTAATATTCGTTGAATTACAATTTCAGTTAATTTTACGTACAGAATTTTATGAATGTAAAAAAACAAAGCTCACTCACATGAATGTTATTAACCCCCTGTTTCTAAAATGTAGACGGTCGACTTAGTATAAAATTTTAATGGAAAGCATTAATATTTTAGTGATTTTCATACAAATATTCAATGCGAGCCGTCTGCCTGACTTATGAAAACTACACGTTACAAAAACGTAAACATGATTTCTTTCGTTATTTTAAAGAACGTATAAACTTATACATTTTCAAAAAACATGCTGAATACTATGAAATGGTAAATACAGTACAGAAGTTAAAAGAATTGGTTAAGGTCTTTGGAAAACGAGGTGTTTCCATGAAATCAGTGAAATCAAGTGCACTACTTGCTGCACTGTCAGCTCCCAATGTGTGAGGAAATTCAAAGTATTTCTATGTGTCTATTTTGCGAATTATTTTTTCAAAGTCCTTGTCCAGTAAACTCAAAATTCTTATTGGCATTACCCCTTTTATAAACGGAAATTCTACTTTGCAAAGTATTAATTCAGCTGTGTGAAAGACAGGGAGAAATACTACCTCTTTCTGTCGGTCTCCCAGAAGAATTAAGACTTTGCAAAGTAAACTTTCCGGGGTACATGTAATCTGATAGGGATCATTCCCTTTTTATGGAAAGTAGTTAAATACTTTTGATTTTTTGTAAGTAGAGGAAATGTAGACATATTTTAAGCAACAATTAAATATTTTACTTTTACCGAATTTAGATTATAAAATTTTATAAATTTTGTTGCATAAAAGAGCGCTAGAAAAGAAAGTGAAATAGAAAAAATTATGTAGAATCTCTTAAGCATATTTGACAACTTATAAGTCCCAGTTCACACTAGTCAAGTCTTATTGCTAAGCTTATTACTTTTTCTTCTTTGTACTTTAATCGGCGTCCACACAATTCAAGTCTTATTTTTCAGCAAATATTTTTTATGCATAGTTTTGTGTATGCATGTCTGCTTTTTAACATTACCAATGGGAAAGCAAAACTTGACAGTACATGAAGCTGAGTACTTGTTTCTTTTCCCATCGTCTCTCTCTCTCTCTCTCTCCTACAACCTAATCAGCTTATCAATAAAACTTGCATTGTGTAAACTAGGACTATACAAAGCAAAATGCTTTGGGATGAAGACCTCTGAACTAATCGCAATGTAAATTCAGTATTATTATTTCATTAAAGCAATCTGGAATATTACTGGAATTTGATAATAAAATGTCTATTGTCGGGGACTGAATGAATATGGGCTAAATTCTGCCCGAATCGGTTAAATATGTATGGAAAATAATTATAAAAGTCATTACCAGTTAAAATATTGTTTTTTTAATAACGATTTCTTAAATATTTTGAGGGTCTAGCAATAACCGTACCAGTTAATGAAGACAGTATCGTTTTAAGTACTCTTTGAGTATTAGCCGTCACACAACTATGAATACGTACAGCTAAAAATAAAAAATACGCTCGCACGCATTCATTTTTAACCGAATACTACAGGGTGTTTTTTTTAGAGGTATAGAACTTCGAATTGAAATAAAACACAAGAAAATCGTTTTAATGTCCATCAATTTGGCTTTATTGGAAGGATAATTTTATGCCATTAATGTTTAAATATGATTTCGGGCATGTGGCCGCCGCGGCTGGCTCGAATAAAGCCAATTCTACAGGTCCAATTTTCAACCACTTTTTCGAGCATATGGTGCCGTATGTTGGCAATAACGCCACGAATGTTGGCTTCCAAGTCCCCTAACGTTTCTGGTTTGTTGGCGTAGACGAGCGACTTCACATATCCCCAAAGAAAATAATCCAATGGTGTCAAATCACACGATCTTGGTGGCCAATTGACAGATCCATTTCGCGAAATTATGCGCTCATCGAATGTTTCCTTCAATAAATCGATTGTGACGTGCGCTGTGTGGCATGTAGCGCCGTCTTGTTGGAACCACAACTCATCCACATTCAAAATCTTCAAAATCTTCCATAAAGTTGATGGACAAAGCTCCAATTGCTGTGCACGGTGGCGAATCGATTCATTCGGGTCCTCTTCAACACTTTGCTCTACAGCGGCAATTGTTTCTTCGGTGCGCACTGTTCGACGTCTCTGCGGATGCGTATTATCACATAGAGTAAACGTAGTGCGAAAACGATCCATGGTTAACCGAATTAATTGCTCTGATGGACGATTATGTCGACCATAAAATGGACGGAGCTTGCGGTAAACTTCGCGAACTGAACCATTATTTTCGAAATAAATTTGCACGATTTGCAAGCGTTGTTCTTTTGTCAACCTGTTCATGATGAAATTGCAAACCAAGCTAAATATTAATCACTTGACAGCTGACAAAATGGCCGCCAGTTAAAAAAGTGATGCCAACTTAAAGTTCTATACCTCAATAAAAAACACCCTATATAACTATAAACCAGAGTGCTCGAATTAAACTCGCTCGCAAACGAATTCAGTTCGAGCGAGTTTTATTTTATGTATTGAAAAGAGCTACTCTTGTCTGCTCGCGAGTTAAAAAAATAAAACTCGCTAGCGCATTTAATTTTTGAGAATCGAAAATAAGACTCGCGAGATGAATTCAAATTTTAAGAGTCAGAAATAAAACTCAGACTCGCGAGTCGAGTTAAAAAGAATTATTCGCGAGTTTTATTAATTTTGTTTGCTCAAATTCTGTTTTCTATAGGTCGCAATGTTGAAATTATATTTTATTACTGACAGGTAAGCATTTGCATAACTTTTCATGAAGCAGAAGCCTTAAAACATTTGAAAAATACCTCATGACATGAAAGTAAGAACATATGTATATTTTTATATACATACATACATACATATGTATGTATATGCATTTGTAAGTACTATACTTTTTCGAATAAACAAAAATTTTTTTTTTTGTAATAACTACTCGTTTTGAATTCGTTTTGCACTCTTTTAAAATTTGTGCTTACGAGTTTTAAAATAAAACTTGCGAGTACAAATTTTAAGGCGAGTCACTTAATGCTACGAGTCGAGCACAAAATAAAAATAAATTATAAAACTTGTGCTCACGAGCTCTAATTTTGAACTCGCGAGCACAAATTTTAAAACGAGCGAGTTAATAAAAATTTTTCTCGCGAGCAGAATTTTTCCCTACCCTGCTATAAACAACCATACACTTTATTTATTTATTTATTTATTTATTTCAGTCTATGGACAAAAAATCCTTACAGACTAAGATAACAGAATACCTATAATTATATTTTATAAATATCTAAATTAACAATAAAGTATGTGTAAAACCTACATATATACAAAATTAACTTACAGTTTATAAATCACAGCTAATTTTATATTAAAACAGTTATTTTATTACACACTGTATGAGCTACAATCAGTCGGCTACACATGCGTATATACAGGCTGAACGGTGAAGAAATATCCCGCGTATCAGGCGAGTATTTTTTTGTCTCCCTATGGATATTTATCCATTCTCGTGAGTATAAGCATACTCCGACTATAAGTATGACAGAGAGTCAAGTCAATACGCTTGATACGCATGTGTCTTTTTATTTGTAGTTGTAGCATATTTTAGTTTTTCGGTTAAATGAAGTAGAGATGCTCTTGTATGTTGGAATCGGCTATATTTATAATTGCTTGAGGGAAAATATGTGAGCGTTCGAATTGTTTGCGCTACAATTATGATTATAGGACTAAGACTATTTACTTAGTATATTTTTCTTTTGAGTAATTGCCATTCTCTGGACAGTCTGTTTTGAACATATTTAGTTTCTGTATTAGTTGCAAATTCTTAAATTCCAATCAAATAATTAACTTTTAATAAAATTAAATATATATATATATATACGTATTTCAGCACTTTTTTTTTTTCTTAACAAAATATAAAAAAAAAATAATAATAACTTTGTGAAACGAATAAAATGTCTTAAACAATTGCATAAAATTGTTTTATTTCCTTTAACAAAACAAATACTTGAACAAAAATATATACATGTACACACTATATACATACATATATGTATATATGAGTTTCGATAAAAAAAAATCTACTTATGTCTTCCCAAACCAACAAAAAAATCTTAATTTTATATATTTGAAACAGGTTCCTTCTGAATTTAAATTGCCAATATTGTATTTAATTGATTCTATTGTAAAAAATGTTAAAAGCACATATGTGCAACTCTTTGGCGAATGTATAGTCAATATTTTTTGTGGAGCCTTCGAAAAGGTGAGTAACTTCAGTCATAACGAAAAATAGAAGTTTTTACTAACGAAGAAAAAAAAAACAACTACTCATCATTAGGTCAACGAAAAAATTAGAGAACGCATGTATGCGTTGAGACAAACCTGGAATGAAGTGTTTTCAGCCCAAAAATTGTACTCTCTTGATGTGAAAGTAAAATGTTTGGACCACAATTGGCCAATAACGGCCAAACAACCTTCCATACACGTTAATCCGAATTTCTTAAAAGTAAGTGTTAATTAAAAATTTGCTATATATGTATTTTTTGTATGTGACCAAAAATACTTTGGTGTTAGGCAAATTCGGCTCAAGCTATACCAACGGAAATGGAAAAAATTTTACAAGACAAAACGCGAGAGCTTTTGGAATTAAGGAAACGGAAATTGGAGTTGGAACTTGAGGCCACTAAGAAACATTTAGAGGAACAAGAAAAGCAATTTTCGAAAACAGCAGAAAGTATAATACCACCGGTTGAAGCTTTAGTAGCCGCTAATACTTTACAAACTGTGGGCATACGGCCGCCATCTATGGCATCACAAATGATGCCCGGCCTTATGCCACCTGGCTATATGGGCGGAGCTACAAGCATAGCAGTAAATCCGGCCATGAGACCTGCCATGTTTCATCCTAATATGAGACCTTTCAGACCAAATCTTCATCCTAATATGATGAATATGCCGCCCCAGGTGAAATCCTCAACACTGATAATGTATTCAATGAAAGGAAAATAATATTTTGATTTACTTTTTTTAACAGGGAATGCCTACAGCCAACATGATAACTGGAGGCATTTCTGCATCAAATGCAAATAAACCCAAAGTGCGTCCAGTTAATTCGGCGTTACTAAATTCCGTACGACAACGGGATCCACGCTTGCAACGCCAACAACAGCAGCACCAACAACAGCAGCACCAACAACAACAACAAATGCATCAGAATCAGATGGGTGAGAGATCACTACCAAAACAGCAGAATGAACGCTCGCTGCATGCAGAGAAAGATAAGCATGACCACACTCATAAAGGCAGTAATAAATCTCCCATCCGAATGTCGTCCAGTAGCCGTTCAGGCGGCAACAACCGATCTATTAAAAATTCCCAACGAGACAAAGAGCGCGACCGTGAACGGGAACGGGAACGCAAACGAAGTGAGTCGAAAAGTTCTAACACATCTTCCTTATCTGCGGGCTCAGCAAGAAAGGGATTTGCCAAAACTTCAGACAAACAATCCTCAAAGTGTGACAAAGATGCTTTTGAGATTGCTCCCTTGTCGACTGCATTTAAACGCAAATCAACTTCTCCCTCGTCATCGCCCGGCAAGTTGCGTGATGCGAAGCGTTCCAACAGCCATAAATCACGTCACACATCGCGCAGCAAAACAAGATCTCGCAGTCGTTCTCCAGATGATAAAAACTCAACATCCAAAACACCTTATGGTGATATTGACCTTAGACGCACATCCACCTCCTCTACATCATCGTCAGTCATTAATTCTCCAGATAAAAGAACAAAACTATATAATCCTGATCAAGAAATTGTCATCAACAGAAATACAAAGGATGAATTAACAAGTTCCATTGCAACCGATTCGCCTAACACAAGTGACAAAGATCTAGACAAAAGTAAGAAATGTATCCTGTACAATATTAATATTTTTACGATTAAATTATCTATCATTAATTTTAATACGAGTATTTATCTGTGTCTACACCAGATATAGGCATTGAAGAATCGCTTTCACAATTTTTTCAACCCCAAAGAGTTACAGGTTTCATTCAAACAGGTCGTGTAAAATTTTAGGAGTCTATAAAATTCACAAATGTTGCTTGTTAATGTATTTAAGTGCAAATACACATTAAGCGTCTCTCAAGAGTAGGGTGTATTTTTTTTGTTCTTCTCTTGTTGTTTTTTTTTTCTCCCCTAAAAGGCTGTGATCTAAACTAATTCATTTTATAGTTATAATCATAAGTCAACTATTTATATAATAATTTAGTTATAAATTGTTTTAAAACTTGAAATAAATTGTTTTAAAACTTGACCACTTTCGTTGTTTTAATTCCATTTTTATTTAAACTCTTCGGCGTCAACTCTTTGGGGTTAAGGTTACTAATTTTTTTTTACTTGAAAAAAAAAATGTCAAATTTATAACTAAGAAAAACAAGACTGTGATAAGATTTCTGTGATATAACAAGTCTATAAGGCACTTTCTGTAAAAAATTTTTTATTTCTTTTACATTTTTCACACATAATTATATAAAAAGCGAAAATAAAAAATAAGAGAAACATACTTAACCAGAACAAAATTTTTCAAAAATATGAAAATGTAGTAGATTTTACTAGATGTTTTTTTAATTACTTCGACAAGATAAAATCTTTTCTCTTTATTGATGAAATGAAATTGAAATTGAAAAAAAACTACATTAGTTGAAATAAAATTAATTAAATTTCATCTTTATTTGTAGAAACGTCTCTTTTATGTAAATTCTTTAATTTCGATTATAGAAAAAATATTTGTATTATTTAATAATAGTTTTAGTTGTATATTTTTCTTTAGCTCTTTATTTTCGGTGATGATGTTTTACTTACTTTCTTTTTTTTATTTTTATGCTACAGCACATTGTCGTTTATTACTCTTTTTTTGTTTGTTTTATTTTAATTTTCTTACTTAACTATTTATTTTTTATTTTTATTTTTGTTGTAATATGGGGTGTTTTGGGTTAGAAGCGAATTTTTACGAGTGTAATTACACCTCTTTCCACATGCAAAGTTTACTTTGCGAAGTCTTAATTCAGCTGGGAGAAAGACGGAAAGAGACTGTACTCTACCTCTATCTTTCACACAACTTTGCAAAGTAATACCCTTTTCTGTGTGAAAGACAGATGTAGTAGTACAGGTTCTTTCTGTCTTTCTCCCAGCTGAATTAAGACTTTGCAAAGTAAACTTTGCTTGTGGAAAAAGGGTGTAAACATTGCGTGTGGAAAATGGGTATTAGGCTGTAAAAGAAATGAAATATGGGATTTTAACAAAGTTCGATAAATGACAGTTCTATTCTATAAATCGTATTCATATACGAAAAACGGTTTAAGTAATCAGTGAAAAGTCTAGAGAAATAAGAATTGGATTTAAATTATATATGATTTTTTCAGTAGGTCCTGCAATATTATAACCTTTGCCCCTTTTATACAGTTTACTTTGCAAAGTCTCAATTCAGCTGTGTGAAAGACAGAGGGAGAAATACATCTATGTCTGTCTCCCAGCTGAATTAAGACTTTGCAAAGTAAACTTTCCGTGTCTAAGAGGGGTACTTGAACTTAATTCAAGTGATGTTATATAGCGTAAGCTGAAATGCAAAACCAAGTAACTTATGAAAAATTCAAAATATCATTTTTAATTTATTATTGGGTATAAAAGTAACGGAATTAAAAATCAATATTAAGAAACTTGGCTTCAGTCTCTTGGCCAATTTTGTTAACTTATTTTTCTTTCTCCTAAAAAATTTTTAAAAAGTGCAGTTACGTGATTTTGCATTTCAGCTAACGATATTTATTGAGCTTAATTTGTGATCGTTTGAGTGTAACTTCAACAGTTTTACCCGAAGAAGAATAAAAGTATTAATTGAATTAATTAAATTAATTCAAAAATCGTTCAAATGGTTTTGTTGGTTTAAAATATTCATACATATTTAGTTATCTACATAAATTCTACACTTTTACTGCCTTAGCCGGTCCAGACTTGCAATTTTTGTTGCTGCAATTCTTGAATATGTGGGAGAGTGTTGAAATAGAAATACATATATACATTAAGTATTCCTCTCTCGCTCTTTTACATTAAAAAATAAGAAGTTACTGCAAGAAAAATTGCAAGTCTGGACCAGGAGTTTGTAAAACAAATTTTTTACGAAAAACTTGCTCAATTCACAAACCTCGTTGTATCGTTTAAAGTTGTTTTTGAAAATACAAAATTTCAAATAAAATTTCTGAAAACAAAAAATTTTTACAAATAATTTATTTTGGTTTGGAGAAATTTTATTTTTAAATGGTCTTTTAAAATACAACTTTGAACGGTACAACAAGGCTTGTGAATTGACTAACTGTTTTATAAACCTCTTATAAATAGAAAATATATTTTGTAAAAAAAAAATAATCCAGTTGGAAATGTATTTTATGTAATATATTTTAAACTGCTTATTTAACAAACCACCCACTAAATAATATTTATTAAAATTTAGCATAGGAGTTTCAAAATGTTTACAGCGTTTACCTTTGTTGTAATTAAAAGAAAAATTATATCCAATTACGATTACTGACTGATAAAATGAGCAACTGATTCAATGATGAGATTTTAATTAATTTCTTTTTAATATTTCATTTTTATGTACATCATATTTAATATATTTTTCTGTAATTCATACTTCGCTGAAAAATATTTTAATAATATTTGAAATTATGTAAAATTTATTTTAATTAAATAAATCAGGCAGTCTACTCTGTAATTCGAAACGAAAGCAAATCCTTTCGAATTTACGTATTATAAGCATACAAATTCGAAATAATTTTCTTTCGTTTAGAATTACACAGTAGAGACCCCCAGTTCGTTCTATTTCGAAAATTTTTACATTAGATTCATATAAAAATCGGTGGTAATAATGCATTTTAGTATTAGTATATCAAATCAATATCTGAGGGACCGCAAATAACGATTATTTTCCAAATTTGAATTAAAAAAATCAAACTAATAGAGAAGTGCTACGTGCACAAGGAATGCACCAATATACTCCTTGTTACATGGACTACCTTTGGATTCATTGATTTTTATTTGTTTAATTATTATTTAAAAACTCTACTTTAGCGATTGTCTCCTGATTTTTATTTATTCCTCAAAAAATAACAGTCATTTCTTGATTTTTATTTATTCCTCACAAAATTAAAGTGATTTTTAACCGACTTCAAAAAAAGAAAGAGGTTAACAATTCGTCTATTTTTTTTATTTATTTCTCTGAAAATATCAGTTACTTTATGACTTCAATTTTTTATTTTTTTGCTTTAAAAGTTAATTTTTAAACTGTAGAAAACGCATTTCAGTGCTAAAATGAATGTTAACCGATTTAAAATCGAACTTATCGCCAGAGTTTACAAAAAAATTATTTTTTCATACTTTATTCAGTTTAATAATCAGCTGGTCTCAAATCGTCACATCCGTGATCGTATCGGCAATCGTACGAAAACAAATTGACTGATACGTCAATCGTACGTTTACGTATGCCATAATCCGAAAATGGGGTTTTTACGAGACGAGTTGTACGTTCAGGGATGTTACGTTACCCTTAATTATCCTAAATAAATGGTCATTCAAAATGAAAAATTATAAAAGAAACCTAAAGATGATTTCGAAATACCTATCGAATGATAACCATTTTGATATAGTTCGCCGGCTTTTTATATATGTATTTTTCGTATTTACAAAATGGCGTCTGTTGGCCACCATATTGAATTTTGACAACTGTCATGTCTTTAGTGACACTCTCGGGACAAATCGATTGACGTAAGAATAATCAAAATCGGTCCACGAGTTCGGTTTATATATAGTGCCGCAAAGGAGCACACATACAAACATATGTATGTACATATATACATACATACATAGAATGATAAACACAATACCCTCAGTGCGTTAAGCAGCCGGGTAAATGTTCTTTCCTGAATAATAAATAAAACTAAAAAATAACTTTTATTTTGTGAGCAATAAATAAAAATCAAGAAATAACTTTTATTTTGTGAGGAATAAATAAAACTCAAGAAATAATGATTAAAAAGAAATTTTTAAAATAAAACTTATAAGCGTTACGGTCCTTGAAATTTATTATATTTTATACCAAACCTTTACCTTTTTTTTTAACTATATATCGATAAAATTTAAGGTTTAAGCTTCACATACATAAGCAGCATTGTGCATATAAAGTTTTCTTAGTAAAATGTATGCTTTTGGATTGTGCTTTTTTTTTACTTTTTGTCGTGAAATATCGTATACATTTTATGCTGGTTTTTTCCGCAAATTGACCGTCAAAAAAACGTAGAAATTTTGAAAAAAATAACGATTTTTTTATAAGTTTTTCAAATATGTATGATGATAATGGAAATGGCTTGTAGCAGAGATGGTCGCGTGTCGAATTTTTCAAACATGACACGACCCTAACACGAATACTAAGATGTCAAACACGTGCGAAAAATGCACACGAAAAATTTTCTCAACGCAATACTGTACAACACATAAAATCAAATTGAATAGTAAAAAATCATTTTTTATATACATATGTACAAATAAATATGTACATATGTATATTTGTTTAATTTCAGAAATTCAAACTTAATACACTATCATCAACAAATTTGCTGGTGTTGTATGTTTGACGATACAAAATCATAATTTTTTTTTCCTTAGTGGAAATTAATGCATACATTTTTTACACCTAAAAAGCGATTCGTGTTTTTCGTGTAAATTGTGTTCAACACGAAACGTCCCGACCACGCATGAAATCAGATTTGTTGTCACAAAAACTTTGTGTTGAGTCGTACGTGTTCGTGTCACGAAAAAAACGAAACGCGCCCATCTCTAGTTTGTAGTAACATTATTTATTCAATACTAATTTTTAAAGTTCTAAATTTTAGAGCTTAACAAAAATGTAGTTTTAGAAATAGCAAACCTATACAAAAATTTGAAAAAGTAAAAATATTACATAAGTAATTGGGAGAAATGGATTTTAAATTACCTTGCATTAAGACAGTGAACACTTATTAGAGAGAATAAAATCGTAAATGCGAAAAATTCTTGAAATTCAAATATGTAATTGAGAATTACATAGATACAAACATACATACATATATCGGAAAACACATCAAATAAAATATACTGCCTGTTTATTTTAAACACGAAAGGACATTTTCGTTAGGATTTAGATAAAAAGGCAGGATGTGTGTGTATGTATATATGTATATATCGTCACCTTAAATGCAAACGGACGTAACTACACTTTTACATTTTTTACAGGAAAAACAAAAAACGTACAAACTTAATATTAAAAAAGTTTTCTTGAAAATGTTCTTCGGAATTTACTTGTTCTATGGATACTTATATGTTTTTAACCATTTATTTACTTTTTATATACATATATTTAAGTTTTGATGTTAATTACGTTCCTTGCAATAAAAAATAGATGCATTCGTAATTACGTCGGTTTGAATTTTTTTTAATAAAGTCGTCATTTTGGATCGCTGAGGTCTAAATATTTGCCTGAACATGTAGTTTGATAAAATGAACCATAATCAATAAAAAACTCGATTTAGAATTTTTGTGTAGTTACGTCCGTTTGCATTTAAGGTGACGATATATTAAACTAAAAAACTTTAATAAAAAAAAAAACTTTAATAAAAACTAAAAATAACACTTAAAAAATGTACAGGTAAAAACTTTCATAAGACATGATTCACACACATCAAGTCATCTTCTGCAAGTTTTGATTTTATACTGAGAAAGAAAAAGGCAGGTATACAAACAACATACATATACATATGTATTTCTTTCTCATATCTCGCATAAATAAAATCAAAACTTTAGGTGTACGGTCCAGGTCTAACTATAACTTTCAGCCAATTTTGTATACTTCTAAAACACTAAAAACACCCCATATTGAAAAAAAAACTTTTGAATATGTTTGAATTTTTTTTGTTGTAAGATTTTTCGATTATAACAATAAGAAAAACAATACTGTAAACTTCCAAAAATCCCTGTAATTAATAGCTACGCCCGTGTCAGGTTTAATGGACATAGACTTAAGACCACAATTCGTTGTGGCATCCACTTCAGATTCATCGGCGCCAACAATGATTTCAACAAATGACTCTTGTATGCCCTTCTCCCCTGATAAACAAACTTTAGATTTAAATAATAAATTTGTTACTACAACAAACGTTAACATGACGGAGACAACAACGGGCTCAACGAACTCGAATTTCTTCATAAATCTAGACGAAAACATTTTAAAAACCACTACAACGACAAGTGCTAAACATGTAGAGACAACATCATCACCTAAAGTGTCGTTTAAAATTCAAAAAAATTTTAATAAATTAGAAAAATCTACAGAAAATATATTATCAGCAGCTTCAACAGCTATTGGAAATTCACCAATCAACAATAATCTCTCAAATATGGAAACTCTAAAGGATTCGGAGTCGGTGAACAATGAAGAAAGCGGCCAAGTAAGTAAAGATCTTGAAGAGGATGGCAAGAAAAGACCTCTGGCTCCTATTATAGATGACGAACCCCTGGCTAAAAAGAGTAAATCGGCAAAGATCGATGCGTAAGTATTGCTACAAATTCAATTAAGCAAATGAGAGAGAGAGAGAGAGAGAGAGAAAGAGAATGAGAAAAGGAACGTTACATATTATGGGAGCTAGTACAAAAAGAAAATCTACAAACAATATTTTCCCAACAAATTTTTTTGGCATTATGGTTAATACAATCCATATTATGAGTGATGCGATATTTTTTGAATTTTTCAATCTGTGAAAATATTCAAAACGTAAAATGTCCAACTTTGAAAAATATATAATTTATTGTTCAGTTATTAATATCGTTATCTATTTATCTTTGCGAATACTTTTTGTGACTCCTTTTTGTTTAATTTCTTTCGATCGATTATTAACGATTTAAAATAATCCATTTTCAAAAAAAAAACCAAGTCGATTAAGCTTTTTTAGCGGTTATGGCTCGATTATCAAATGGTGCAAATTCAAATAAGGAGTTAAATCAGTATCTTCAATTTAACGCGCTTTAACAAATTAAACATATAATTTCAAATAAACTTCAAATAGCATTAGTAATGCGTCATTTTCTGATAATTATTATTATTATTATTATTGCCTGGAAAAGAGTGTAAAAATATTGTTTCGTTCAAGAGCGATTTCCATCACATGTCTGATTAACTCATTCGATGTACACAATTTCTTCGTAGTTCTCTCAGACCAGACTTATTACTTGGGAATATAAAACTACTTTTTACTTGATATATTATTTGCTTTACAGGTTATTTGGTTCGGAGGACGTAGATTTACGCCAATTAATACCACCTGTGTTAGCAGGACCCCCATCGCCGCGAGAGGATATTGCACCTCCACCACCATCCATTAATATGTCTGCTGATATAACTAGAGAAACTAATGAAAATTGGGATAACCTTAAGGTAATTTAAACATTTTTTTAGCTAAGTTGGGTTTTGTTACCACCACATTAACTCCTTTTAGACCGACAGCAACAAGAACTCGACCGCTAAAGCTAAATCAAGTCTTGAAGATGTTCGTGCAAAACTTGCTAAAACCGCTAAGTTAAGCAAACTTTCAAAATTAGGTAATTTCACAAAAAAAAAAAGCGAACAAATTTACTAACGGTCTAATAAATGTTGATTTTCAGATAAACTAACTAGAGACATAGATCATCGCAACAATTTGGCCGAATTGCAAATTAATGACGATACTCAGCAGGCGAATGATGAAAAAATACGCACCATGATTACTCAAGCTCAAGAGCTCCTAGAGTCGAATTCTATCAGTCAGGAACAATACAAACATTTGATCAAAACAGTCATGTCCATAAATGAAACCAATAAACTTAAAGAGGCCAAACGCCGGGAGTCCCTCAATGCCATTAAACAAAAACTTAATAACGATGACAGTTCAAATGACTCCACTGGACGTAATTTGGCTATACAGGCAGTATTGAAAAAGCGTATACCGAAATTACTTAAAGGACGAATGGCCAATGAGCAAAACACGAGTGCCGATCCACAACAATGTGAAGGCAACGCTGCCAGTGCCGAAGGTTCTCCTCGTACCGAAGATAAGCATGACTCTAACGACGACCCAGCACCGGCCACGCAATCAGGTCCTATGAGAACGAATAGAGGACAAAGAGAAAAACGTGGGCCAAAAGTTTCAAAATGGGGAGAACGTGTTATTGAACCACCAACTGTTGCGAATATTCCTATAGGTCCGGGAGGCCAGCAGCGTCCATGGAATCCATTAATGGGACCAAATAAGCGCAGTATGCCACCGTTCCGTGGGAATGGACCACCAACTTCAATTCGTCCACCTTGGCCAATAGCTGGTGGCAATAGCAACATAAATGGGCCTCCACTTGGACCAGCCCATTTTGGCAAGGTGCATATGGGGCATATGCGTGCTAACATTATGCCATCCGGCGGTCCTATACAAGCTCCGCTCATACCTAAACCTTGTAACTCAATTGACAACCCGCAAGAAGATCTAGTCCGTACAATAACAATTGATGGTGCCGCTAAAGAAATTCGCTTCTATGATCAAGTAGCAATAGTCTTTATGGAAGTGGATCAACCCAGAGAGATAGGCTTTCAAAATGGTCACCGTAGCATTTGCATTGATAACAATGAGCCTGTGGTATTGCACTTTAACGATGGATACAAGGCCGTAGACATTGATTGCGAAACGTTTAATTTACGCTTTGGATTTCCTTCGCGTGAATTGTATATTGACGATCACTGGTACGAAATCTATTTTGGAGGTCCACCCATAAGCGTACCAATTCGTAACAAAATACATATGCTAAAAGCCGAAGGACCACCGCCGCAAGTAAATATTGGTCCTTTAAGACGGGACTTAGTAGTGGGAAAAATTAACATGATTGTCGACGCTCACAACGTTATACCATTATTCTTAGATGCTCGTATGCAAACATTCAAATTGTCTGGCAATGAACATACCATACAATTTGCGGACAATCTTTTGACTGTTCTCCTTGACGGCACACCGACATGTGTCGAATATGGAGGTTTGCCTAAGAGTCTGTTTTTGGGTGGCAAAAAGTATTTTGTTAGATTTGGAGCTTTGCCTCAAGGTGTAGTAGCAGGAAAAGTACAAATCAAGGATATGATTTATGTCGAAACAAACCCACCTCTCGAAGAGGAAATTACAAAAGAATCGACTGAAACATTACCGGTTACATCAACAACAGCTGAAGTAAATCCAGTGGAACTGAAGAAGTCTTCGGCACCAACTTCCGTACCTATACTGCCAGCCGCATCTTTAAATAATGTAAATATTGATGAACTTTTCCAAAAATTGGTATCCACAGGCATATTGGGTGGTTCGAGTGGCATATTGCCGGCTGTTAATACAGCTGCCCCTGTTGTTACACCGGCTATAGATAGAAAAAATATCGAGGAAGATAAAACGGTTTCTTCCGAGTCAAATGCAGCGGAAGAAGTGGCACCACCTCCTCCCCCCGTGAACTTGGATCCTATCAAACCCATTGATCTTTCCAAGCCGGAATCCATAAAAACACGACAAGCCGCTATAGTAGAAACTTTATTCTGTGGCATGCAATGCAGCAGTTGTGGAGTTCGCTTTCCGCCCGAACAAACCATAAAATACAGCCAACATTTGGACTGGCATTTTAGACAAAACCGTCGTGATAGAGATTCGTCTCGAAAGGCTCATGCTCGTAAATGGTACTATGATCTCAACGATTGGGTCCAATACGAAGAGATCGAGGATATGGATGAACGCGAAAAGAATTTTTTCGATACACAACAAAACGATCCAGAAACTATGGATGAAACATCAAATCAACGTTCCACCAACTCGCCCATACCTACCTGCCCAGCAGGAGCGGACGACGTCGATCGTGCCTGTGATATGTGTCAAGAGAAATTTGAGCAATTTTATGACAATGAATTGGAAGAATGGCATTTGCGTGCAGCCATTAGAATAGAAGATAAAATCTATCACCCTCTGTGTTATGAAGACTTTAAGGTAAAACTATATAAGTAATAATGAGAACACTTTTTTTATTTGATATACTTAATCCCTTTACTGGTTGACAGGCTTCATTAAATGCTCCCGCCGAGACAAATCGTGAAGAGGAAGAAACTCCTGTCACAGAAAACAGTGAAATATCGCTTATTCATATAGAAGATGATAATGCAGTCGATATTGTTATAAAACTGGAGGAGGACGATAAAGATGAAAAGAGTAAGTAATACTTAAAAGTTATTATGTAAATAAAGATGAATGAATGCATGCTTAGAACTTATTATATGTATGTTGTACTTGTCTTTTTATTATATGTATAAATTTTTTTTAAATATTTTCTCTGGCTAGCTGAAGAAGATGCTGCTATTTCACATACCGTGGATGACGATGATGAGGATGATGATGTTATTGTTTTACCTAATGAAGAGCCTTCGGTTACTGAAATTGTCGACGATGATGATGAAGACGAATACGTGCCAGCGAATGTAACAAGAGAACAAATGGGCAATGTAAACGAAGAAGAAACAGTTCGGGGTGAACTAAATGAAACTATAGAATCTGACGTTGAAATACAAGAGCCCAACATTCCCTTTACTGACCTGGATACATATGTGGAAAAAGAATTGCCAGGAAGAAATGATGGCTCACAAATGTCCTTTATGAATGTTAAAATAAAAGAAGAGCCAAAGGAAGATGAAGATGAAGATGATGGTTTTGAAGAAGTGGGAACTGTAGTTCAAGTTCCTGAGGAAATATCTATAGATAGCAGCGGTAGGCCTGAATAACAATATTAAAATTATTTTGTTTTTGAAATTATTTTTCTTTAAACAGACGACAACCAAACTCAAACAATTGAATCCTCCAATGCAGCATTGTCCCCAACATCACAAAGACCACCCTCAACAACAACCTCCGTAAACCACAATGAAGACATCGAATCACTAACAGAACCTCCTGCTACGGATTTAAACATCTCAATGGATGGTAATATAGATACCGGTGACGAACACAATCTGTCCGCTGCCGGTCTAGTACCAACTGTGCCCTTGGCTAGTTTAGTTAATAAGATTAAAATAAATATTACCAAGAACACTGTAACTGCAAATAGCAATACTAGTACTAGTAGTAATAATGCAATAGCATTATCAACGATGTCGTCTAACTCACTCAATCAAACAGATAGTTTAGGGCATGCTGCAAATTCCGTTTCGAATCCTATACCCACCATTTCTACCATACCTGTGTTATGTGGTGGTGGAACAACAATCAGTTCCATCTCCAGTAGCATTGTGGGCGGTGGTGCTGGTGGCGATTACGAGGATCTTTCGACACTTGGTGGAGAGTTAGGAGAAAATAGTGTAAGTACGATTTCAGTCATAGGCAGTTACGGAAACACTGCGCCCACAATTACCCATATAACTCGACCAGTAGTAACGACAGTTATACCCACACTCCCAGTAAAGCCAGCTACACCGCCACCAGTAGAAGAAATAATAACGTACGAATTAAAACCTGCCCTTCAAAAGGCTAGCCTAAGGAAAAAAGAAAAAGTGATTTGCGGAAATGAAACATCGGGACTTTGTTCCATTATGTAAACTCTTGTTATAATATATAGTTTGTGCGTGTAGGTGCATAAATAAACACACCAACATATTAATATTAATATGTCGATGTGCTAATTTGTTATGGTTGGAAACCGTTTCATTCTCAAATAATTTTCCATTTGTGTATATACATACATACTTGTATACATATATATACATACATATATAACTTATATCGAAACCCATAAACATCAGTTTTTTAACTGCATCCAGCATCTCTTAACTATTCGTTGACTAGTATTTAGTGTCTTTATATTTACAAATATATTATTTATATATTATTCTAAGTGTACCTATTACTATATTTGTATATAACTTAAAACATGGTTCTTATGGAAACGTTTTCATATTTTAACGCTTCCGTTTTCCGATCCGTTAGGGCAGCGCTGTATCTATTCTCCATCCACATTGGGGGATATTTTATTTTGTTTTTAAATTAACTTGAAATTTTTAATCATTCGTTACCTTCTCTTAATAATTATGCGGGTGACCTGCAGAAACTTTAATTAAATTCAATTATTTCAAAATTCATTTCTTTTTCTTTTTTTATTTTTTTTTTTGCACAATCTCATAGAACTTTTGCTCCGACCCTATTTCAAGAACTTTTTTTTATTTTAATCCATTATTTAAAGAAAATATACATAATATATTAAAAATTAAAAAAAAATAAATGAATAAAAAAGAAATACATAATAAATTTTTTAAATAAAAAACAAAATATTTAAAAATTTAAGTTTATTTAACGGCAATACTTTGTTTTTTCTCTATGGATATAAATATTAAAAAACGATAAAAATAATAAATAAATAAACATTCACTTAGCTCAATAAATGAAAAAAATATTGTGCTTTTAATTTAATGCTTTGGCTTTGCTTTGTTAGTATCTATAGATAGGTTAGTCTTACCTCGTTCGGTTGTCCAAAGTTTCGGAATTTTAAAATTAAATATATGTATATGTAAATAAGAACATCATTTAAATTTACTTCCTTAGTTGAAACATTTACCATTAATTCAAAAATTATAAAGGAAAAATAAATAATAGATAATAGTTTGACATCTTCATTGAGTTGTTTATTGTTGGAAAACTTAAAAAAATCATTTTCTCCAAAACAAGCTTTTTGAGAAATAAAATTTTTATTTTTCCATTAATTTGTGAGTAAATTGAAAACTAAACTAATTTTCTGGCAAACTATTTTTTTTAGTTATGATGTTGAGTAAATGAGCGATATGCATATCGTCGTGTGAGAATTTAAGTGTCCAATACGCCATTATAAACTATTGGATATTGGACACTTAAGTTCTCACATGACGATATACATACTAGAGTTCGACCGATTAATCGGCTTCGGCCTTCGGCCAAAAATTGGTAATCGGCCTATGGCAAAAATCGGGCGATTAGCCGAAGCCGAATATTTTTCATTCCAAGCTTGAAAAATAAAATTATGTTTGGTCGTTGCTCGCCGACAGTTTCTATTTTGTTTAACGTTTTGAAAGGGTTGCTTTGAAATACAACCCTGTTGCTTTCTATTTTCTTTTACTTGGACGTTCTTGTGAGTGATCATATGAAAAAGCAATCTAAAAATTGCAAAATAGTTTTATTTTTCTTGTTATGTATCCAATAGATATTACAGCTATTTCAGTGATCTCAAAAAAGCAAACTTTTTTCTTAATTCATATAAAACGTAAGTATCATTTTTAAAATTTAAAACATTCGGCTTCGATTTTGGCCGAAGTTTAGGATTTTAGCCGAAGTTCGGCTTCGGCCAAACAAAACGCCTTCGGTCGATCTCTAATACATACATACGCATCGTAAATCAGTTCACAGAACAAATCTCTTAACGACTGCAAAAATTTCTTTTGCAACCCAATCCTGTTGAATAATATAAAATACCGTTGCAGAAAAATCAGTAAACATCGATACAGACGAAGAATATTGCGTACGGAAAAAATTTCATGCCTCCACTAATGTTCATTCGTCTGTGGGCAGCCTTTAATTAAGGTCTGCAGTACACGGCATCTAAAAAGCCACATGCGCATGTAGCTCTGACGTCATCATGAACCTGCATTGGCTACATGCAGTGTACTAGTAAAGAATTGAGTTAAATTCAAGCGATTTATTTCCAAACAACTCTGTTGCCATCACTTATTTGGTGTATAAACAGCTGATTTTATTTTCTTGCACAATTACTTTTTATATGATTTTGCATGAGTTTACAATTTAAATGACTTCAAACACTTTTAACCAGAAAAAATTTATACCTACACCACCGGAAAAGGGCAGCTTTCCTTTGGATCACGAAAATTTATGCAAAAAATATTACCTTCTCTATATGAGATGCCTGCGTCGCAGTAACGACCAAAATTCGGAGTGCCGCGGAGAAGCCAGAGAATATCTGGAGTGTCGCATGAAAAATCAATTAATGGAAAAGGTTGAATGGTCTAAGTTGGGTTTCAGCGAGGAAGTAAAAGACAAAAATAGCATTTAACCAAAAAATATAACGAACAATATGAATGCCAATAAAAATATTTTAATAGCTTGTACTGGTAGTGTGGCCACAATTAAATTACCTCTCCTTTTAGACAAGTTGCAGAATTTAAACACGGAATACAAATTCAATGTAAGTTCAAAATTTCAATTAAAAATATTTTTCATATTTGGAACATTTTCGTTATCTGTCGTCAGTGTTCTCTTGAATTAGTATTCAAGGGAATACTGAAGATTGTGAATAGCCGAAGCCGGTATCGTTCCAAATTAAAGCAAACCCCTTCGGAATAATTATACATCATATTTTTAAAGTTTCAATATTTTGTCCGGAATAGATCAAAGTAATTGTTACAGAACATGCCAAACATTTCGTTGACATATCCAAATTATCGAATGGCATAAACATTTATGATGATCAAAGTGAATGGGATGCTTGGAATGAACGTGGTGATCCTGTGTTGCACATTGACTTGGGTAAATGGGCAGATATGCTGGTTATAGCTCCACTGAGCGCAAACTCATTGGCGAAAATTGCGATGGTAAGTTTTTGTAACTGCATAGCTAATTTTACGATGGAAAATCAAAATAATTAAATTTGTTTTCACGAAACGAGTGAAAAAGAGTTTAATGCAGGTTTTAAAAATTGATTTCTTAAATTTTTAATTAAAGAAGTAGACTACTAAGTAATATGATTCGTTTGAATTTTTGAAAGTCAGCATAGCATAGTAATTGAACAACATTTGCATATTAGAGTATCAGCGCAGAAGTGGTGATATCTGGTACTATAAGATATGTATGTAGAGCTGAAATTTTCAAAACAGGTTCGGATCAATTCACATTAGGTTTTTGTTTTGTTTTTGACCCAATAAGTGACCGCTCACACAATGTAAGCATGCACACATTTTTATTGCTTCAGTATGTATAAAAAAACAGCGAAAGTAAAACATTTGAGGGTAAGACGTTTGTCGGGTTCATCTAGTTTTTACTAAAAGAACAAGTAGGGAATTTTTTTTTGCAAATTGTTGATGTTGGTGATAGTGCTCAAATGGAATTAAATAAGTATATCAAGTTGGTAAAAAGTTATTTGTTGTTTTTTAAAATCTATGATTGTAGTTTTGTAATTCTCAATATATTATAGAATTTGTCCATAAACGATCGGGTTTTATAAGATTTTTGTAATTGTGGTTAAAGTATACTGAAGTAGTGGTTAGCAGCAAGGAAATGCATCTGTGTAGAGTGCTGAACCAAAAATAAATACATTTTTTAAATTCGTATTCATTTTGACACGCGTTAAATAAAAATAAAATATTGAAATATAATATACTAGCTGACCCTGGTCCGCGTTGCTGGCCCTAAGCAAACATTAGTGTTGTATATGGCATTGGTGCTACAATATGAAAATTGGATTTTGCCCACGAATAAACCAAATATTGCGCCATCTGCCGGACAAACTTTAAACTACACAGAAACACTCCTTACACCCCATAGAGCATGTATATAAAGTTTTGTCAACATCGGTGCAGTAGTTCTTGAGTAACGGTGCAAAAACAAAAAAAAAACCATTTATGGCGCCATCTGCCGGACGAACTTTAAACTCCACAGAAACACTCCTTACGCATCTGTCAGACAAACTTCAAACTACACAGAAAAACTTCACGCTCCATAGAGCATGTATATTAAGTTTGGTCTAAATCGGTGTAGTAGTTCTTGAGTTACGGTGCAGTAGCTCTTGAGTTACGGTGCAAAAACACAAAAATAATAAATACTGCGCCATCTGTCGGACGAACTTCAAACTACACAGAAACACTCCTCACGCCCCATAGAGCATGTATATAAAGTTTGGTCTAAATCGGTGCAGTAGTTCTTGAGTTACGGTGCAAGAACACAAAAATAATACAGTTAGTGTCATTAATATTCGGTTTTCAGACTCACATTCAATAAAAAGTTTACCAAACAATGGCAACCATTTAAACTGAAAAATTTCTTTCATTATTTTATTTAGCAATTGAGTACAAATATGAATTTATAAAAAATAATCGAAAAAATTATATCAGTAGGTAAAAACTGACAGATTACTTGACGTACTTCAAAAAATGTCGCGTCATTAATATTCGGTTTTTTGTTGAGTAACAAAAAAATCGAGGGAGTTTGAACCGTTTTGATTAGAATTAGTCCTTTTAAGGATATTTATCTCATCAGAGGACTTCAATTAAAAAATTTGACAGATATTGAAGAAAAAAAATTTACGATATTTTTTCCGAATATCTCGTTTGGATAACCTTTCTAAATCTTCCTAAATATATTTAAATACTTTCTAAAATATATATTTGCTAAAAAAAATATCCAATTTTCGAGTTTACATCCTTCCATACATCACCTTGTTAGCCTCAGATTCTCTAGTCTTAGATCCTTGTTCAGTTTTTGCTACAGGATCATATTCGCTTATCACTAAAATTTAAATAATAGTGTAATGTGAAACATTCGGGTAAAAAAAACAAATATTTTTAAAGCAATGCCAAACAAATGCATTACATAGTAATTATTATCCTTACAATCAGGATTCTACATTATTGTTGTATCTGATGGGAGCAAGTAAAGTAAAGTATTAAGAGTTTTTGCCATTAAATGTCAACTGCAGACAGTATTTGAATATATTAAGAGAAATTTATAAACATTATCAAATGAAACGAGCTATTTTTTTTAACACATTTCACTATTACGAAGGATATGACCCTTTTCATAAAACACCCCCATTCGGGTATAGCCTGCATGTAATTGTTTCAAAATAGTTCATCTTACCCACGAATTGGTAGATATTATATATTGAATATGTCAATTTTTTTAATTGAAGTCCTCTGATGAGATAAATATCCTTAAAAGGACTAATTCTAATCAAAACGGTTCAAACTCCCTTGATTTTTTCGTTACTCAACAAAAAACCGAATATTAATGACGCGAAATCTTTTGAAGTACGTCAAGTAATCTGTCAGTTTTTACCTACTGATATAATTTTTTCGATTATTTTTTACAAATTCATATTTGTAATCAATTGCTAAATAAAATAATGAAAGAAATTTTTCAGTTTAAATGGTTGCCATTGTTTGGTAAACTTTTTATTGAATGTGAGTCTGAAAACCGAATATTAATGACACTAACTGTAAATACTGCGCCATCTGTCGGACGAACTTCAAACTACACAGAAACACTCCTCACTCCCCATAGAGCATGTATATAAAGTTTGGTCTAAATCGGTGCAGTCGTTCGTGAGTTATAAAGTCACAACACACTTGCAACAATTTTTTATATATGTACATATATAGATTAGTGTTTTAAACCCTGATTTTATCACAAAATATATACATATGTACATACATACATAGTTCATTTCAAGGCACATTCATTGTTTTTGTAATCCTAATATTACCTGGAAATGAATGTGCCTTGGTTCAGTTAAAAAAATTGTGATTTTGGAAAATTGCTCACATTTTCTTCCAAATGCTTTTAACGTTTTAAGGGGCTTTGTGACAACCTCTTGCTATGCGTTGTGAGAGCTTATGATGTCAGTAAACCTTTGCTCTTCTGTCCTGCTATGAATACGCGCATGTTTGATCATCCTGTAACAAAAGAGCACATACAAAAACTAATTTCATGGGGCTATCATGAAGTTCCAACGATATCGAAGACTTTAATGTGTGGCGATAACGGTAATGGAGCCATGGCTGAACTGGATACAATTATTGAAAATATTTTAAGAAAATTATGAAATGTCAATTATATCATTTTTATAAAATATGCCAAAATTAACGCAAGATTTGAATAAATAGAAAAAACCGTTTTTAGTATTTTGATTATTTTTTAATTGAATTATAAAGTACATACGATAGGGTTATTTATGGAATAATATATCGGGCAAACGTCCTCCACAGCTTTGCGTGCCATTACGCACTCGTCCGTTGAAATTGTCCATGAGCATTTTGCATAAATTTGGCTGTATTTCGTTGAATATCCTACTTTAATGCACAATTGGTTGTGGGCTTGTTGAAATAGACCTGTTATTTCAAATAACCCCATAAAAAGATATCTAATGGTGTTAAATCGAGAGTACACGATATGGAAATGTCTAATGCAGTAATTGAATTGTTTCACGGACTGAATGGCGTGTGGGACCGTTGAAAGCCCCATCAATATCATCAAATTTCAGCAGAAATAACTGTGTTGTTATGTCGCTATTTTGTATCCAGCCCTAAATCAACACCAAACAGTGACTCGTTGTGGATGCATTTGCATTTCGACAATCCCAAATGCGGCAATTTTGGCGATCAAGGTGAAAATGTGCTTCATCGCCTAGAAAGATTTTGTTCGAAAAAAAACAGCATCCATTTTTTGATATTCAATAAGAGATTCAACGAACTCTCTTCGCTGTGCATGGTCATTAGTCATGGTCATTTTTACTAACCCTAAACTGTCAGCTGACGAATTGTTTTTAGGGTTGCCAACACTTTACACCTCAAATGGCGTTAATTTCAAATCTTGCGTTAATTTTGGGACACCCTTTAACTGTCTACAATTGAAACAGAAACTGTATTTTAAAACATTCTAACCATTTTCCCACTTAGGATCAAAAATTAGAACATTTTATATACAATTTAAACTCTTATATTTTATTAAATGTATTTTTATTGGTTGATAATCATTTTTTTTTTTGTTTTTTTTTTTCATTTAATTCGTATAATCATTATTCATAATTTTATGCGTGGTGAGTGCATCTAGAGCAAAAACTTTTGTTTTCAATTCATAATTTTTTAATTTCTTATATATTTAATATATTTTGTTGCTGTTGTTGTTTCTGCATTTTTAATGTAATATTCATATTTGAATCTTCCGATATAAGTTCTAACATATGTTTAAAGTAATATAAACATACGATAAATTGATTTTGCAGTTAATAGTTGGTAAAAGTGAGAATTTAGTTTTTTTTCCTTATCTTTTTGTTGTTTTTATTATAGCAGTTATTATAAACATAATACAACTTTTTGTTAAGCTTAACCAAATGAAAAAAAAATTGCTTATGATCTATATAAAAATATATTTTTATAAAATATTTTGCAAATTACAGAAACTTAAGTTTAAACAAGTTTAAATGAACTTAGTACACAATTAAAAAGAACTTTAACGAACAAATATGTTTATTAAAAGTTATAAACTTATAAATACAAATTTGAATATGTACAAGTATAATTTAGTATTGTATTGTTACAATATAAGACAAATGTAAAAAATTAAAAAAAAAAAACTAAATACATACAAAATTCGAGCCCTTAAACTACAATTAATAAAAGCCCACTTAAAATTGAGTTATTTCTTTTATAGAGTGAATGAGAATTTCAATTTTGCTTTTTAATTTATTAAATATCCTAGCATGTCCTTACAAAAAAATTAAATAATAAAAAATAACAATTAAAAATAATTTATATTTATAATGGTATATTTATATATACAGTTTTTAAAAATGTGTTAAAGGTAAAGTTTAAATACCACAGATAAGTGTGAATTAAAAAAAAATATAAATATTTTCAAATTAACTGTTTTATTCATAGAAAATATTTTCGTTTTATAAAAAATAAATTTTTATGAATAAAGCCTTTACCTATAAAAATAATATCTTTTAGCTGAAAGGTATTCACGGAATCAACGAATTTAAGACAGATATGGACAGTGATTCTAATCATCTGATCGGGAGTGTTAGGTATATGTATACATATGTACATATGTATGTATACATACAATATTGTTAAAAGCCGAAAATACAATACATTTAGGGCTTGAACCGCGATGTCGACAGTGTTCGACTTGTCGTCGTTGTTTTGTTTCAAATTTAAAAAATTTTTTTTTTGTTTCAAATGTGAGTGTGCTACAAGTTGAACGTTGTCGACATCGTTTGACAGATCCTAAATTGTAAACTTCAACTTTAAACTTAATAGGGCCCAGCAAATAAATAAAAATGAGAAAAAAAACAGGGACCGAAAATAACTGTTATTTTTGAATTTTTGATTAAAAAAAGCAACCTCAAGGAAATGTCGGAGAATGAAACCAAGTATACCATTTTGCAAGTATTGGACCAAATTGTCAGAAAATACGATGCTTTTTAAAAATCTGACTTTTATTTTTTCAAGCAAAAATAAAAGTTATTTTTTGACTTTTATTTTTTTGAGCAAAAATAACAGTTATTTTTGACTTTTATTTTTTCGAGCAGAAATAAAAGTTATTTTTTGACTTTTATTTTTTCTAGCAAAAATAACAGTTATTTTTGACTTTTATTTTTTCGAGCAGAAATAAAAGTTATTTTTTGACTTTTATTTTTTCGAGTAGAAATAAAAGTTATTTTTTGACTTTTATTTTTTTGAGCAGAAATAAAAGTTATTTTTGTGTTTTCAACCCCTTTGACAAAGAAATTATTATTTAATATTCCAAATATTCTTTTCTAAATAAGTAAATTTAACGATTCACTATTGCAAAAGCGCCAAAATTTATAATAAATATAATGAATTTATCACAAAATAACTTTTATTTTTGCTCAAAAAAATAAAAGTCAAAAAATAACTTTTATTTCTGCTCGAAAAAATAAAAGTCAAAAAATAACTTTTATTTTCTGACTTTTACGATAAAAGTTATAACAGTTACGGTCCCTGAAAAAAAATCAATGATCTCACTGAATTTTATGAAACGGAAAACCGTTAAAAACATTATCTCTGAAGAGGGATATACAGGCATGTTCTGCAAATCACATTTTTCAAATTACTAGTGATTTTAAAAGTAATAATGGTCATGCAGATATTTGTTCGCTCTTTTTTTTTAATTTTTCTGTTGTATAACAGCATCAAATATCATTTCTGAAAGAAATTTATCTTATATGATTTTAAAAACGTATACAAGACCATTGTTATTTTTAAAATCACTAGTGATTTGAAAAATGTGATTTTCAGATCATGCCTGATAAATAGTGAGACTCTAACGAAAGATCTGCGGCTCTAATAAGTGTGAACTAGTGATTAAGGAACGATATGACTTTGGTTTCGAATTTCGAAACTGGTGACAAACCATGAAACTACAAACTTCATTATAAGTTCCAGACCAGACTAAAAAAATAAATAGAGTTTGAGACATTTTCAATGACAAATTACTTATGGGTCGATTATGGACAGCAGCTAAACTTCAGTTGCGTTGCCCGTTGTCAAAAACTATGTTGCCGGCAGTCATGTCATTTTGCATTGATATTTTTTGGCTTATGTAAACCAAGATTTTGTAGTGTCTGGAGCACATTATTACCTAAAGTCGTCCATTCCATTCACAGAAAATCAAATCACCGCTTTAGAATATTTGCAAGTTAGGCATTCATCTTTTGTGTTTTGGATTAACGAACAGTTGAAATTTTCCTTGAATAACAGACAATAAAGTCTCCTCTGTATACCACTTGCAATTAAAACGTTCGTAATTGTCATAGAATTGATATAACAATTTCCAAAAATAATAATAAAAATACCTTCGCTTTCCGAATCAAAATATATTAACGGAAACTTGGAAGGCATAGAAAGTATAGCCGCTACTTGTCATTCCCAGCTCAACTGACATCAACACCATCGGCATCTGTGGCATCCCGTTCTCTACTAAAAACGTAAAATTGTCATTTTGACTTAAGCGAGTCGCTACAAGCAGAAAACTGCAACCTCGTAGGTTTTATCGAATACAAAGACCTGTACCTGGATTCTGTAACTTTTTGCGAACCGAAAATCGTAATATTTAGCGACATATTTATTCGCTGGCGATAACGATAATGTAGTTCTGTAATTTCTTGTTTAGTCTTCAGGTTTATCTTACTCATCATTTAATTCAATACTAGATATACCAAACGGACGACACAATCGTCCGCATTCTAAACAGAAACAAAATCTCTTTATTAAACCTAATTCAATTTATTGAACTCTCGTCCTATAAGTTTTATGCAGCGTGACCGTTTGACCGACTAAAGTGGCAAATTGCCACTTTTTCGACTGCCTTGCCACTTTTTTCCCCTTTTTTAGAGTGAATTATATAATAATACATTAAAAATAAAAAATTGAGTGTAGTTTTCACGTCTTTTTTAATTTTGCCCCTTTGTTTTATAAATCCCCTATTTGGTGCAACTTTTTGAAAAATGTCATCGGCCACCCTGGTTTATGGCTTTCATACAATAACAAATAAGAAAAAAAAATGGAATAGCATGAAAAATAGTACACAAATACACACACACACACAGTGTAAACTAACAAATGAGTGTGTACTATGTTTGCATGTAGTAGTAGCAACTTTAAACGCTTATAGCTTCCAAAATACTAAACCGATTGCAATAAAATATAGATTCTGCACATCTGTGCAGAAATTCCTTTAAAATGATTTAAATCTTTCCAAAATCGGTGCAGTAGTTCCGGCGTAAAAGGGATTACAAAAAACGTGTTCGCCTATTAATTATATAGATAGATGAGGTATCTCTGTAGAAAATGAGAAAATAAGCGAAAAACACAAAAAATAATAAAAAAAACTCAATGAATTTGATTTTGTGACTTATTTTTTTTCTCCGACAGCGAATATCGTTAAGTATGTTACTGAATAGCAAATTCGATAAATTTTCGTTATTCATTATAGCGATACGATTATCGTAATAAAAGTTACTGAATCCAGGTACTGGCGGCACTCATGCTAAAAGTAGGTATGCACTATAACAACATACTGTTTCAGTTGTCCATATGAGAAGAGAGACTACTACAATAGTACATAGTCGTCCAAAGTGGAACCTGAGTGCCGAACTTCAATCGGCTTCGTATACAAATGAATACACATACACGAATAAATGTCTCTCGGTGGCCAGTACTGCTCTAGTACCTTATCGCCTTTAAACTCAATCATCCCTCTTTCGTTTAATTCAATTTAATTTTGGAACCTGCCATAATCTCCCTTTTTTGTCCTGTTCACTCTTAGGTAAAACAAATTAACGTCTTTTTAAAAAAAAGATGACTTATTCCCGATATTTTGTTATAATCTTTCATTAAAACTGAAAGCAAACCAAAAAATTATGTCTACAAAATTCGTCCATAAATAATATTCAAAAGAGAGAATTTATTAAAGCGGAATTCACGGTTCATATTAAATAAAAAAAAATTATATATGAATATTTTTAAATATTTTAATTTGAAATTTATTTGCTTGTGGTTCAGCGATGTCTATATGCATTTCATTGTTGCTGTAACAATATATATTTTTAAATATACTTTTTCTTCCGTATTGTAGAGAATGCTTATTGTTCAATTCACAAGCGAGAGAGTCAGAGACTCTCTGAGAGTATTTGTATGTATCTTGTTCTTTTGGGCCAACTGTTTCACACTTGTAAATAAATGCAATTATAATTATATATATTCTAGTTTTGAAGAATGTTAATGCATTTTGTTGTTGTTCTGTTTTAAAGTTACGAGTAACAAGATTTACCAAAGCTACAAGCAAAGATTTTAAAGGTCTACAATATCAAATCGGGAATTCCGCCCATGTTAAAAACTCTGAATTATTTTTCAAATCGTCAGCCCATTATTGGTTTGACCCACCGACCATTTTTAAAAAAAAATGAGTTAGGTATGGGGTATATATATTTTGAGTATCCCCTTTCTGAATCCAAAACAGGTTTTACGAAATTAATTATGGTTTCCGAGATATTTAGCATTAATTTTTCTACATATCAACTATTTTAAGGTTTAATAAATATTAGGTCTGTTCCAGATGCATAACAAAACAGTCCGAACTTGTACAAAGTTATCCAAAAGCGTTCCAGATAGCAATTTTTGTGCAATTTTGAGAGCGAATGAGAGAGTAATTTTTTTCATTTCCTGTACAACTAGTACGAACTTTTTCTTCTGGGTAAGTTCGGACAAGAATTAAATAATCAGCTGTTTTTTGTTTACATATGAAACTGAAAAATTAATCAGAAATTTTTCAAATAAAGCAAAAACGTTTTTACATACAAATTTATTAAAGTTGTAAGAACATTTGTGCATATTTCTCCATTTCTTTAGTACACGTAGCTTCTACTTTTTTGGAGATTTTGTTTCATTTACTTTTTACAGCTGTTTTGTTTTTATAATGTTATGCGTTTTAAGCGACTGAAATCACTAGAATAAAATTTAATTTAAAAAGTAAGCAGCACTTGTATTTCAAGATGGGCAATTATGGTTTTTTGCGTTCCAGCAATTTTGTATAACTTATGCACATTCAGAGAGTAATTTTCTTTTTACTCTCAGTAGTCCGAACTTTAACAAAATCTTGTGGAACACACCTATTGTTTTGTCGTTTTTCTCCATTCTGACTTTGGCGTATGCTCCAAACCAATAATCGGCTGACGAAATGTCAACGAGTTCCTCAGCTTTTCGTTATACACAATGCTCTAAATGAATATTTATAAAAAATATGAAAATGTTTGTATGTGTGTGTGTAATAGAATGAGGTCAAATGGAAATTTTAAACAATTAATAGATTATTAATAGAAGTTTGGGTGCGTGATATTATTGCAAACGTTTCGCAATGCGTTTACTTACATATTGTAACATTATACAGATTATATTTGTATTTAAATGAGCGAATACTGTCTTCTTCTTGTTATTGTTGCTGCTATTTTGTTTTTGTTTTTTTTTTCTTTCAATTTAATGATTTTTACCATCTGTTCATCTAATCACACATGATACGCACAGTTTAGATGCACTTATACAATCGTCGTGACAAAAGGCTCCACATTGTTGGCATATTACCATGGCATTCAAGGAACAGGCACAATTGTTTGCATCTGATGTGTTTGTTGGACTATTGCCGCATCCACCGCTGTTACAGCTACTACTGCTGTTGCTACTACCACTATCAAGGTGATGAAGATTTGTTCGCAATCCAACAACTCCACCACTACTAGCAAGAATGCCAGTAACACTACTACTACCACCTGATTGTGCTGTAGAAGTGTGGGCAGGAGAAGTTGTAACAACATAACTGCAACTGCCATCAACAATACCTGCTGTTGTTGCATCACCAACACCCTCTATGTATATATTTCCTAAGATTTAGAAAGAAATTTTTTAATTGACACTTTTGTTTCTTTTCTTTTCGTAAATACATAAAGGCATTACCCATGAGTCAAGAAAACAAGATTGCGCACTCAGTCGTTCAAAAAAGTTTCTACTGCGCATCTACGACAATATAAAATACTCACGTGTGTTTGTTGTAAAAAGTGTGTGAGAGAGAGAGAGAGAGAGAGAGAGAATATTCCACAAACAAATGTATGTACTTTGTTTACAACAAAATTCTACGTCTACGTCACGAGCACAAAATAAAATAACGGGCCTGCGCAATGCGCACTCTTGTTTTTTTGATTCATCCCCAAAAATTTTTAAGGGAACTAATGCAAAATTTTTAAAAATCAAATTATAAGCAGTTATTTAGAACAAAGAGTTTAAATAAGCACCGGAATCTTATATTTATTTCCATCTTATTTTAGGAATTTTTAACCAACATGAACTATACTCTGCCTTCAGAAAAAATACTAGAACATTAACAGCCTTGCGTATAACCTAGCGTGAAGTTAACATAAATGACAAAATTGAAGTATGTATGTGCTAACGATTTGGCATTAAAAATCGGCGCATAATATATTCTGAACCAACTATTAGGTTCCAGCGTGCCACATATCCTAACTTCGTGCCAGTTTTTCGCTATACATAGGGGCTGTAAATTTTGCACGCATCCTTTAAGTTCACACAATAGGTAAATGGAAGACTTTTTTCCTTATAATATTATCAAGACCGGTAAGAAAAACTTTATAAAATGTTCAATTTGTTTTTCCCTTTTTTTACCAAATGCGGGAATCAAAAATAAAATAGAAAAAAAACAGAGATAATGCGTAAGGAATAAAACTTACCGGTTGCCACATTTCGTCTAACTATTTGGGGGGTGGCACTTGATGTTGCCACCGGATTACAAACTGTACTATTATGCATGTCTTGTATTGTATTAAACAAATCTACATCCACTGAAGCAGGACGCCCGCGTCCTGTTATAGAAATTCCATTCATACCATGTAATTGGTTCTGTTTAGGTAAATAAAATCATAATTCTCTTAAGGTGAGGCTTTTAAGCGTTTCGTACAAACCTGATTTTGTGGAACTGGTGGTGCGCTGGAAGCCCGTGGAGCCTGATTATCTGCAGCACCAACATTGGCTCGATGCACTAATACATATTGGCCATTGCCGTTGTGATGTATGTCGTGGGAAGCCTGAACGTGTGCCAAATGCTGTGTTGCTTGTTGTTGACCGGGCGAGACACATGGCTGCTGCATTATTGTCACCTTTTGGCCAACACCAACACCAACGCCAACAGTACCAAGGGTTGCACCACCACTACCTGCGACAGTGGCTGAGGTTGGTACAGTTGAAATGTTGGCATTTTGCAACACGGCTGAGCCCTGATTGGCAAAAATATGTCGTATGAGAGTTGGGGATGATTTACGTTGAACGTATTTTTTGCGGGGAAATCCCATACGTGGACCAATAACCTGCAATTAATTATATTTCAACTCATTAATGTTTTAAGACGGATTGTAAGAAGTATTTTATTACCTTGTAAACACCTGGTCTGCCCACTCCCATGATATTCGTTGGCATAGCCGTGGATACAACACTATTGTTTGGATTTGCACTATTCATAACAACCTCGTCTGGTGTTTTTATTAAATTCGCCACGGATGTTGCAACTGATACCGGTACGGGCAGCGTTTTAGTTAATGATGTATTGGTAGCTTGTATAATTTGCTGTTGTTGTTGTTGTTGCTGCTGCTGTTGGCTTAATAAAGCAGCTGGTGGCCTTAATTGGGCCTTGAGATGTTCACGATTGGGACTATTTTGTATAACGGCTTGACAAATTTGATAGCTACGCTCCAGATTGACCGCACCAGGTGGTAGTTTGTTTGTAGTTGATTTACGACCTTTGCCCGACGAAGCTTTAGCGGCTGATCTTTGCTGCGCTATGGTCGTAGGCACCCCAGATATTGGTAAGGCGGTTTTAAGAACATTTATGTTATTGTTACAATTACTACTATTGTACATTGTGGTAGCAGCATTAGGAGCGACAACGACAGCAGTGGACGGAATGGCAACTGCATTGGAGGCGGCAATATTTGTAGGGATTGTGGCTGTTGGACTACGCGCAGGCATTGAAATAATACTTAATTGTTTGGAAATGAATTTGGGTGTTAATGTGCTATGTGTAGTTGTCTGTTGTGTTTGATGTGGCGATAATTGTTGTTGATGCTGGTGGTGGTGTTGGTGTTGGTGGTGGTGCTGCTGCTGTTGTTGTTGAGATGAATGTGTATGAGGCTGTTGTGGTTGATTGTTTACATTTTGAAATGTATTTAAGTGATGCTGTTGCTGCAACTGTTGCAATTGTTGTTGCAATTGCAATTGTTGTTGATGTTGTTGCGTAGCTGCCAGCAAATTATTTGCTGTTGCCGTAAGGCTATTGTTGCTTGGCTGTGTCGTTGAGTTGGTTAAAAATGTTCGCTGTGGTTGTTGATGCTGGGGCTGCTGTGGTTGAGGAGTTAAGGAAAAATGTTGTATTTGCTGATGCGCCTGCTCTATATGTGCTGATTGCTGTTGCTGATGTTGCTGTGTTTGTGCTATATCTGTGTTACTTGTTATAAAATGTTGTGCTCCGTTGGTGTTAATTTGTTGTTCAAACGTTTTTCTTACTAAGGGCAACATTTTATGAGCCATTTGTTGGCGTTGATGTTGCTGTTGTCGTGCAGCGGCAGCCGCAAATGTTACACTACTCTGTGGATGAGCGACGGCTAAAGCTGCAACAGAATTGGATTGTTGTTGTGCTGGCGGTGTATGATTTTGATGCTGTTGGAACGTAAATTGCTGAGCTGCCTGTTGCAACAGCTGTTGTTGTTGCTGTTGATTGTGTATGTGTTGTTGTTGTTGATTGGAGGTTTGCGATTGATGGTGCTGCTGTTGTGTTGATGGCTGTTGTACGAGAAAATTTCCAATTATTTGTCCATTGGAATCAACTAAAATTTGTCGTTGTTGTGTTGGTGTATTGTGAATTGCTTGGGTATTAGTTTGAATTTGTTGCTGCTGTGTCTGTGTATGATGCTGATGCTGCTGATGCTGCTGATGATGATGATGTTGTTGCTGTTGCAACTGAGATAAAGCGGCAGAAGGTGCAATATTTGAAGTTGCAAGACTTCCTGTACTGCTTGTGCTGCTACACATGCTGATATCATTGGTACTGTCATTCGAATTAGTATTTGTCAGTACAGTGCTGGACACTTCCATTTCAGTTATAGACATTGGTACATCAGATGAGGTCATCTTAAAAAAAATGCATCGTTTTACAATGCAGACAAAAAAAATAACACAACAAAAGTAACTTACCTCTCCCCCCACATAATCATTTAGATGGGAATGATGATGATTTCGAATACGATGATCCATTTGCTGTAGTTGTTGAAATTGTTGTTGCCGTTGAGAATGTTGATCCTGTTGTTGAAAATGGTCCATTTCAACCTGCTGCAAACGCTGTTGTTGCTGCTGCTGCTGCTGCTGCAACTGCTGCTGTTGCTGCAATTGCATTATTTGTTCATGTTGTTGTTGAAGTTCATCAACAATGTCCCTTACTGCATCATTATCGTCTAGGTCTTCCTCATTTGTTCCGCCCCCTAATTCATCATCGACATTATCTTCACTATTATCTTCAATTAAATCAGCTACGGCATCTTGCAATATGCAATCTCCAGTTGTGTGACTATCGTCCTGTACAATTTCTGTCGACAAACTGCCAGAGCTACCAGAACTATTTATCACCGCACCCAAATCCCTCTGATGCAACATGTTACAAAAGCTACTCGTCATCGGCTGTTCATCTTGTTCTACCACCATGCTTTGAGTTGTTGCTAGATTTTCATCCCTTTTTATGCCACCAAAGTTCCAATCATGCTGTAAATTATGAAATATTTCACTTGCAGTCGTTTCCATTGGCAGATTCAGTTGTTGTATTTGTTCTTGGACCAACGGTGTCAACGACACTACCGATGTGATCAAAGGCTTTGCATTGTCTAGTGTTGTTGTCAACGTCGAGTTCGATGATGTTGCTGTTGAACACAAAGTAGTCGAAGATGGCGAAGAGCTGAATGATGTTGATGTAGCTTGTGCTCGAGTTGATGAAATCGACAATACATTATTGCTACTGCTTTTGTTGCCTACTTCGCAGTTTTGTTCACGTGGCACGATTACTAAATATAATTTTTAATTAAAAATACGATTTAAAAATAAAACATCGTTTTATCTCATTTAAATGATTATCAACTTTTTAACTTTCGTATGTTATATATGTATAAGTGAATTAATAAAATTTTCTCTCTGTGTACTCTCAACTTACTGCGAAAAAGTGTTTGTTAAGGTGTAGGAATTATGCATTTCATGTTGGAATTTGTAAAACGGCTTTTTATCATTATGTAACACAAAACCAACATTAAAGGATGGATAAGGGTTTAGGATATACATACATACATATGTACATACGTATAATATAATATTTTAGGATGGAACAGGATTACATATAAGTATGAATTATGTTTTTATTGATATTACATGACATTATTATAAGACAGCAAAGAAAAACAATGAGCAAATTATAATTAATAAAGAGAAACTAGATCGAATGGATATATTAAATTTAATAACAAACAAGAGAATTAATTACTTAAATAAATACGAATACATTTTGTTTTGCTATCTGTCTTGATTATTTTATTTAATTGTCCACTCAATCTAGCAAATCGTGGGTGTACGATTTTAAAGTTTATATACAGATTTGATTAAAATTAAATAAAAATAATTCGTTTTTAACAAAGATGAAAAAAATATTTTTTATACTACATCAATATATACATACAACCATATAATATAATTAATTTCCAACATAATATTTATTAATTTTTTTAAATAAATTTGGTATATTATATATATTTACATTAGGGCGGGTCGATTTGTATGGAGGCAAAAAAATCGCTCAAATTACAAGGAAAATCGTATTCTAAGGATCAAAATAAGAAATGGGTCAAAGTGAGATTTTTCAAAATTTGACCCTTCAAGAAAATTTTACCCTTCGGATCAAAAGTCGGGACATCAAAATACATTTTAGAGGTATGGTTCCTTATGCAATGTTTCTTATTTTGATCCCTCGAATACGATTTTCCTTGTAATTTGTGCGATTTTTAAATCGACCCGCCCTAATGTACATATATACATATATTTATTCTATTTGACCAGAAATTTTATTGTCATAAATAGATAAGCTTACCGTGGTGGTCTAGAGAGTTATTAAATAAGAAATCAGCAGGATTAACAACACTTTCTGTATTGGTGGTGGGAGTAGAGATAACATTTGCAGTTACTGCTGCTGATGCTGTTGTTGTTGGTTTCACACAATTAAAATTAGATTTAGCTAGTATAGTGAAAAAGCAAACATTTATCGAATGTTAGTGGAGTAGTTGAAAGTAGAAATGTAATGGAAATTTATAAATTATGTATGTATTTTAAATATACATACATACATACATATGTACATACATTAGCAGGCATGTGTTTATTTATTTCATAAATACTTTAAAAAATAAATTTGCAAAGTATTATTGCACAAATATGGGCGGAGTAACTATACCATATGCCCAAGATGTTAACAGTATTTTAAAAAAGTTTTTCAGATAAAGATTATCTAGTTAATAATCTAGGTTTAACCTAGCAACATTGCTAAGTTAAACTCAAGTTAGAATTGATAAATATACATACATACATATTTATGTATGAAATAAATATTACCCAATTGAAAAAAAACAGTTTTACTGAAAAGTTTAATAAATATAGGTAAATACATTCATACATAAATAAAATTGATGTTTCTTATGACGACGAATATTTTAGTGTTTATGAAACCTATAAGAGATAAGAACACACCTAAATCATTTTTATATGTGTAATGAATTAGAATTCTTTCAAATATTTCGTTATATTTAAAATTTTATGTTCTTTTGTAATTTATTTTTGGAGCGTCACTATTTTTATTTTTAAATTCTTAAAAATCTCAGAGAACACTTATTGAAGTTTTTTTTAAATAAATTTAAAGAATTGTCATATTTTATTTACATAAAATATTTTCAACAATCCCATATCTAGATTGAAAACAAAGTATGGCATTTCTAGCTAAATTGACAACTGCTAATCCATCACTGAAAAGCAGCATGGGCGGTTAAACGCCGTTTAAATTTGTTTCTTGGTTAATTCAAAAGTATGTTAAACTAAGTTTAACTAACAAGTAAAAAACTAGCCCCAAATGAGAACACAAATTGAGAGAATAAAGTGACAGTTCTTAACTTTCTTTTCTGGGCTTTCTCTGTATTGAAAAAAAAAAATAAGTGATTTAACACTAAAAAAACCTAAAACATGATCTGGGCGGCCAAGGTCAACACGAACGGCAGAAAACGTGGATAGTGTAAACCAGTCTCCGATTCCGAGTCTATAAATTTGGAAACCCGCAAGTAGTTTAAGTATGCATAGATCATCATTACGTTATTTTATAACCAATGAGCATGGTTCAGCAGGACGGAGCAACCTCATACACGTCCAATACGTTTCTGACAAGAGTTCGTGAAATTTTCGCAGCTATCACGGAGTCGTCCTAACGAGCAGTCATTGGCAATTTTAGTGAGATATCGTTCGAAATTTCCATATAAAGACAAATAAAATTGTATAATAAAAATTTGTTCAATATCGAATGACGTACTTTGCCCACTCTACTTTTAAAATGAATAAAAAATTTATTTATAGAAATCCTATTTTTTATTATATCGACTCGCAAACTATAAACTTTCTATTGGGACAACTTGTATAATGTTTTTATTCATGAAAAAATACGACGACGAATTATTCTGCATTGTTAATCAAAATTTCACAAGTAAGAATATAGTAAGAAAATTAAAAAAGAAATACTTACCATTCCCACTGTCATCTGTGCTAACTTCTCCTGATTCTAAAACGTAATTTTCAGCATCGTTGAATTTCTGTTCAATAATATCTTCCTCATCCTCTTCCATAAGATTATTAGTTGTATTATTACTTATATTATTATCGTAAGGATTTTGTAATAATTGATCGACGCAGTTATCCAGCTGATTTGAGTCTGTTAAAATCGATGTTTCCTGTTGATGATTTTGCTGATGTTGAGCCAAAGTATGACTAAATGTTTGATCTTTTTGTGGTAGTAGCTGTTGCTCATGATCTCGTATATTTGTTGTCTCACTATTACCATTATCATTTGTAAAGGGCAGAATTATATCACAGGTACTTTTAACAGTCGATATTGTTGCTGCAGGCATGGATTGAGGTGGTGTAGAAGAGCAGGAGTTATTGAAGGAATTAAAATTTGAATTAGTAGAGTTAACAACATATTCATTTTGTTTATCGATTGCTAACGTCGTCGTAGTATTTTTCTGTTCATCTAGGTACTGAGCGGTATTTGAATTATGTGCTACCAAAACATCCTTCTGCGCTTCATCCATATGACTTGTAACATCATTCTGACAAGCGTGGCTGCTACTGTTGCTGATACTTTCGGGTTTTTCAATTTTTATTTTTTTACTATTTGTTGGACCATCGATACAAATAATATCATCACTGCTGCTATTCGTACTACTAATATTTATTTCCGTAGGAACATTTTCTTTTAATAATCTGTCACTTTCCTTTGCTTCAGCAGAAACATTAAGCGCGGTTACTAGTGATTCATTTGACATATCTAAAATATCATTGTCGGTAGTAGGACTCGAGGGCCTTTTACTGCCTCGTCTATGGCCTTCTTGGATTAATTTTAGGGCGTTAACAGATGATGTTGGCAGATCTTGAAGTGTTGCATCATCATCTTCGCTTTCTTTCTTAAACTATTGCAAAAATATTTAAATAAGTAGTTGAGCATATGTACATGTACTAATACAATCACTTAAGAGCTAATAATTGCAAATATTTAGTTGAAATACCACTCCGAAATTATTTAAAAATTTTTAATGAAATTTATAACATACATGTCTATAGAACATTACCCTATGTATAGGCCCGATATATTTTTATCATGACAAATGTCAAATTCCATATAGAAAAAAGATCTAATATAAAAAAATTATTTTTCAATATAAAGTTTGACTTTTGTTATGATAAAAATATATCAGGTGTAGACGTAGGGTTAATTAGATGGGCATATAAGCTCCACATTTTTTTTTTTTCAAAACTATAATGTTGTGTAAAATAACAAGTAAAAAAAAGTACAAAACAAATTAATAAAATTAAAAACATAATATGTTTACTGCAAGAACGGCATAACTCAAAAATCGCGATATTTGAGCTAATAATACAGAAATATTGGCAATATCATGTTCTATCTTGTGTAAAATACTCATTTTGATATCTTGTATAAAGAACGTGTGAGACGAGTATATGCTGTTATTTCTATTACTATGTTTGGCTCTTCTTTTACTCACAACAACGACACATCTTTAAGGGCGGGGGACAATGAATCCGTCATACGTTAAACTTTTTCAACTGACATTAACGCATCGATGGAGAAGGTTGGCACAATGAGTACTTTATTAACGGAAGCATTTGAACAGCTTATATAGGTCGATTCTCCATTTTTTTTATCAAGTTCAACTTTTTGTATTTATTTCGTTTATTTCTTTTGTTTAATTTTATTTTTGCTGCCACAAAACACAAAAATCTGAATCAGAACATACCAAAAAACCCACCAATATCTGTCAAACTACTCAACGTGCGCAAAAAGTTAAAAGTTGACCAAAATTTGTACTTAGCTTTGAAGGACACGTACTAAATGTAACCGACCTCATAAGAAACCATATATTTCAACTTAGCTGTCAGTTGAAAAAGGCAATGTTTAACGCATGATTGATTTATTGTGCCCCGTCCTTTAGTTACGCCACAGTCGTCAAGGTGTGAACATCGTTTTGTTTTCGGAAAGAGCGACATAATGTGCGTTGTGACTTTATAAGTGAAAAGGTGAAATGTGTTTTAAGTAGTAAAAATTCTTATATACTGGCATATTTTGTGTTCTGACTGTTTTGTTGAAAAAAATTATCTGATTATAACTAGCTATAACACAATAAGAACGACACATTTTAGCTTACTACACTATTATCAATGAACTTTAGCAGCAATAACGTCATAACTCAAAGTATAAAAAATTTTCCATCTAAAAACAATTATTAAAAATTTTTTACTCCACTTTTTTTTCTATACGGATATATTAAATATAAGATGATTTACAAGATGATATCAAAATATTTACATTTAGTCATTTTTCTTCAGAGCTATAGTCAATTGAACACTTAAAACGCCTTTATCTCAAAATCTAAAATTTTGAGTTATGCCGTTCTTGCAGCAAATGAGCGATATGACGCCACGTCAATACAATACAAAAAAATGGGGCCTGTCTACCCGCTGCCTTGACCTAAATACACTTCCAATAAGGCGTGACTTCACGTAACGTGACGTCGATGTTGACAATTATACACTTAAATACACTTCTGTCGAACGCGTTATCAATGGTAATAAAATTTGGACAACAAGATTACTTTTTAATCTTATTGAACCAAGCTCAAAGGACATTCTTAGAGGAATTAATTAAAATACAGGATATGAACCATTAAGACAATTGTCGTTATTTAAAGTTAGGATTTTATGAAACGTATAAAAAATTATTTATTACAATATCCCATACTTCCTTCTCTTCATCGAAAAATAATTTCACTGAACTAATATCTTTATAATAAGAAATTTTTAAGCACCTTAAACTTGAAAATGTTTTTAGCACTTATATTTCTGACATGTTGAAGCATTTTTACATTATTTTCAGTTTTCAATCGGTCATAATCGTATTTTCATGCAAGAAAATTACGTGTGCTTGAAGTGTACATTAAAACTAAATTTCCATAGAAAACCCGGTTTTAACATACACTTCAATCATACGTTATTTTTTGCATGGCACACATGTGCCCAAAAAAACGTAACCATTAATTACTAATGAACAACTGTTTGATTCCGACATGTATTTATTTATTTTTTATTTTTTTATTTATTTATTCAATGGATGTAATACATATGGCCTCAAGGCAAATAAAAAATATATTACAATTACCAATTATACTATGAGAATAATTAATTAACAACGCCAATTAATTAATAATCAAACAAATATGTAATTACAAATAATACAATATTCCTAAAGATCCTAACATTCAACAACTACCACAAAACTAAGAAAGTAAAAATTATTGATTTAACCTGTTTGCAATCATGTTGTATTCTACAAAATTGTCTATTAGTTTTGTATGAAACTGTTTAACTTAATAAACATTCGAGACTGAATCAAACAGTCCTCCATTAGTAATTAGTGGTTACGATTTTTTAGGCACATATGTGCCAAATGTAAACTAGCATTAACTTAAAAAAAAAACTATCGCTACGATATCTAGTAATACCAAATATACTACTAATTTTAAAATACAAGTATATACACATATCCATATGTAATTTATTAACAGTTTAACTGGTTATATAGTAAGTATGTATATAGTACTTACGATTTCTTTTTTACATTCAGTCTTTTGGTCATAGTTTTCTTTCTTCAATACCATTAAGTTTGATAATATTGATGCTGTAGAATTTGGTGGAGTTATTGTCCTTTCAATGCATTCTACTTCATCGTCATCCTCCTCATCTTCATTTTTCAAGCTAATCTTATGTTTTTGGGAACTGGCAACATGTCTTTGTTCCGTTAACCTATTTCCGGATACAAGATCATCTAATGAACATAATGAGGAATTTGTTGTTGATGAGTTAAGGGAGCATGTGGGGGAGTTTGAGTATAATGCTTCGTCTTTTAAATAGTTCGAGGCACAATTGGTTGTTGCTGCAGCGGCTTTTCCAGTTGTTGTTGCTGTGGCTGTAGAAGTTTTTATTGCTTTTGTTGTCGTTGAAATGGTTGTTGTTTGTGTTATAACTACAGTGCATATGGCTGTTGATCTGGTAGTATCAGTTTTGTTTGATTCTAACTCATCTTTCACTTTTTTATTTACACTGACATCGGCGTAGGCGTTTGCAGCATGACTACTACTGGCACGATTGAATGATTTTTCACCCCATATTGGCTCAAAATGTTTCAACTTCCAGGGGTCCAATTTATTCTTTTCACGTTCAGCTTCGGTTTTAAGTTTCATTTGATTTTCCGGTGTAAATTCACCTTCGCTCAAGCGCTCCCGCCACTCCAGACAAGCTCGCGCAAAAAACTCGTTATTAAGACTTGAAGGACCAAGCCTTATATCCTCTGTGGGTATGGTGTTTGCTGGACATTTCTGCTCCATTTCAATAGCTTCGCGGTCTACACTGGGTAGCAGTTGTATTAGATTATACTGGTACAGCGGTGGGAGTAATGAAAATGTCTGCTTATTAAGTAAAGCTCGTAGATTTGTTGATGCCAATATCGAATCTGGTGTCTCTAGATCAATTTTACCATCTTTGGTTTGTTCTATTTGGGCAGCAGTTGATATTTTCTTTGACGATCTTCGGCGGGGCTTTAAGGTAAATCCAGGTATTGATGCTAAGACCTCACGCATTGTAGAAGCTTGTGTGATAGCGGTAGTTGTAACTGTGACAGAAGCTGCTGCTGTGGCCGACGCTGCTGCTGCAGCAGCTGCCATAGCTTGCTTAGCTTGTTGTTGTTGCTGTATGCGCCTACTGCTACCCGTTCTGCCAGTAGAGGGACTACAATTAGCAAGTACTGGAGCCGCCGAACATGACGATGAAAATGTTGTACTGGCCGTAATCCCTGAAGAACCCGTTGTGATGCCTGTTTGTTTCTTCTCAGGAAGAATGGGTTTTACGATAATACGCGGCACATGCCGTCTACGATAACAATATACATATTGCCAAATAAAAGAATAATATAAAAGAAAGACAGACAACCCACCTTAAACTATGGGAATGCTTAGAGGTTGAAGGGGCACTTCCTAAGGAATCTTCTGTAGAACTGCGCTCACCTGATGAGGTATCCAACGCTAAGGGATCTTTTTCATCCTCATCATCGATGAGATTTATATGTGTGGTAGTTGTCTCCATATTGCCACTACTAAATACAGTGAAATATCTATTCAAATCAGATGTTTTGTTATTGATTTGTTGTGGTCTCGGACCACTTTCATTTGAATTCGATGATAGATGATGTAGTGAACTATCAAAAAAAATTCCGTGTGATTTTGTTATTGTTGATTTTTTTCTTACGACAGTCTCTATATCGAAAATTTCCGTTTTCATTATTTTGTCCTAATAATGAGACAGAACGATCGGATGACTGTATATTTGCCTGGCTGACTGGCAAATTTACATCTAATGCAGTTGCCTGCAGATGGGAAATATGTTTTTGTATTTCCCAGACCCCTATTGATGAAAATAATGCATTCGTATGCATAATTCGCTCAATGCTTTGAAAAACATTATATGTATGTATATATGTATATTTTTTTTAAATTCTGTAAAAACGTGAAAATATTTGTAATTGGCGAAATATTAAAAAAAAAAACTTTTGTTTACTCGCTTTCAGGTTAAAGCAATATGAAATAATTAACTATTTTTTTAAGTTTACAAAATTACCTTCTCATAATTATAGCACAATTTCGTGTTTTTTTTATTATAGGGTCTGACCATACGATGGTTAAGAGTATTGATATTAAATATTTATTATTTTTAAATTTTTTTATATATGTTTTAATTTATGGTTTCACATTTAAAAATCAACTTCTTTTAAACTTTTCCCTTTCTAATTTTATTACTAAACAAAATTTTTTCCACCATAAATTGCGAGTTCTTTCTTTTATATAAATTTTACATACATATATAATTTTTCTTACGAACATTAGTATTGCCGAATTACCATTTTAGGTTTTCTTTTCAGTTGGTAATAGTTTTTCCTTCTTTTAACTTGATATTCTACTACTTTTACAAAAAAAAAAGTTCCTTACGGTGATGCCACATAGCAAAATTAAAACAATGATAAAAACTTTTAATGCTGTTTTGTAGAGATATTTTTGCAATTTTTCTTACAATACACATATTTCGGAATACATAAGTACGTATAGTGCCTGAAACTTATGTACAGGGAGTTCTACTTAAGTAGGTAGTCTTCGGAAAATATAGTAGTATATGAAAAAATTTACAGGCATTATATAACAGAAAAATACTTATTTTTAAGCTTATGGTAAAGAAAATACTTCTAAAATTGTGTCTGATCTGCGAAATAGCCAAATGCATTTACTGTAATTAATACAAAGGATATTTACATATCGCTCATTTACTTCAATAGTTTCACAACTAAAAAAAACTTGTTTTGCAGAAAACGCGTTTAAAGTTTTCAATTTACATATCGTCGGCTGGTTACTGGCTTGCCGCACAGTATATTGAAAATACATTATTACTGCGTCAAACCAATAAGTACCCGACGATATATGTAACTCAATGAAGATATGAAAAAATATTCTCTCACGAGGTGGTAGTCAAAGCTATTTATGCCGGCCATACACTACAGAAGTTCAGTGCTCAAATCTGGCACTGCGTAAACTAAGCTTGTGACACACACAATTATTTGTATAATTCTAAGAACTCTGTCCAGAATATTTGTTCTTCGCTCATTTCTTGTTGAAACTCTTAAAAAATCACTACACAACTGAGCCATTGCAACATACATTACAAAAGTTCGCTGTACAGATTTTTTTTATATTTACTCAGTTTACTGCGTAAATAGCACAACCACCCCCATAAACTACACAAACGCACTGTACAGTGTCAGACTTGTGCAGTGAACTTGTGTAGTGTATGGCCGGCATTATATGAACTTTTTACACAAGATAAAATACGAAACGCCGAATTATTAAAAATTCGTCGAGTTATGACACTATTGAAGTAAATGAGCGATATGTATGTATACATATATACAGTTCCGGCAAATTCGGCATTTTTGTACAGATCGTAATAAAACGCACAACGTGAACGAAACATTTAAAGCAGCAGACAAAAAGGATATTCTATATATCTCTTCTGACGTACTACAATATAGGCATATAATTCAATAAGGAAAAATATTTTCAAATAAGTACATATGTAATTAGAAACATTTTCTGGCATCACTAAATTTTGTTTTTTCTTTCTTTGCTTATGCGTTTTGGTTTAACGATTACAAGAACAACATTTTCGAATTGCTTTTTTCATTGCTTCTCATTTTACCTTTTCTTTGTCACTTCATTCACTTGTTCTTTTTTCAACCTTTCAATAATTATTTTCTTTTTTTTCACATAAACTTATTTTTCGATTACATGAACTTGCGCTATTTTTTACATTATTGCGTATTAACTTCATATTAGAAAATAATAATTCTTTGAATGTTGCACATACACATTAATGTTTCTGTTATTCTTCAATTGTTTAATATACAAACAAAAGATAATTTTCGTCTTCTTGCTTTTTCATCATATAAAAAGAGACCCAGCATAGTGCTGTGGTGGTTACTTTATTAAAACACTCGATACATTTTTCACACAGGCCATTTTCAGTATTTTTATATAGATCACGTATTTTAAGAAAAAGTGCAAATATTCTTTTATCAATGTACTCAATACATATGGATTTTTTATTATTTTAAAGCAATATTTGTATTTTTATTAACTTCCTTATAATTTTTAGACTATTTTTTGTTCTCAAACGAAAATCTCTAGCAAAAATTTGGTAACTGCGTTTATGAAACGAGCAGGGCTGCCAGAAGACTCTGCTGAAAATCTGCACTTTTTGGAAAAATCGTCGGCATTTTCGGTATATTAATTTCGAAAATCGGCATGAGTTTTTCATAAATTTTTATTAATTAGCTCAGTAATTTCTACAAGTAGATATTATAGACCTGCGTAAATAGTCTTGAAATGCAAATACGTCTTGTTTTTTAAATGTATTCTCGTGGCTGCATTATACTAAAACAATAATAAATGCTGTCGTATTATAAGCAAAGCACGATAGATGCATTTGTGTGCGTGTATATGATTGCTAACAAGCAATGTCGTGAAGACTTCTTGTTATGAACAAACAGTCAACAAAGTAGTGTTGATACGTGTATGCTTGTTATTTTCCATATTGTACATTTGAGTGTGTGTGTAAGATGTAGATGGTACGCTATTATGTGTTTAAGGGAGGTTTTTTTAAGCAAGCGCACACAACTAATGTAAATGCATGTGAACATTTGTTTGTGTGCAGAAAAATAGAAGAGCATACACACAACATGTGTGTGTGTGTGTATGTACATGCATGACGCTTGTATACGCGCCCATGCGTAGAAAGAAGCAAGCATCACAAATTTTTCAGTCACGAAGTATTTTCTTCTTTACTCCTATACTTGCAATAATTGAAACAAATTCTTGCAAACAGTGTTGCTTAGCGTTTGTTTTAGACGACTCCGCTGTAGTAAAGCATTTGAAAAATCCCTCATGTCTTGAAAGTTCTTATAAATGGTCTTGTGCAGGACTTTAGTAGATATCTATTGCTGCCTAGATATCTACCCCCTTATGCAAAAACGATTGTTAAACTTAAAGTTGGTTTAACAAACGAATTTTGTACGGCAAAACCGGTTTTAAAGCATGCTTTAACTTTAACAATCGTTTTTGCATAAGGGCACTATTGTGTAAGTTGAATTTTATAGGGCAAACTCGTGGGTAAAAACCTTAGGTAAATTGCCTGTGTGTAGAAATTACGGGCATTAGACAAAAATAACAATTATATGTAATTTCACGTATGTTATAAAACGATAATACATAATTATTACATTTAAGAATATTCTTAGTAAAACATTATTAAGCTTAGCACTATCCATGTCAGAGCGTGGACGAAAGTTGGACAGTTAAAGTTATAACTGAGGTGTTAAAGTAAATGCACTAACAATAATGTTATAACTTGGAAAAAAGCATTAACTTGAGCAGTCTAGTAATTTTATGTCAGGTGCAGACCGCGAGTCCATGGCTAGTGGAGACCGCTATTTAGATGACTACACGGGAATAGTAGCAATAAAATTAGTTTCAAAAGAGTGTACAAATGACAGTGTCGCAAAATAGCACCAAACTTTGTAACTCCCAATTTACGCTGCAGCCACACGTTCATTAACCTAGGGTTTACACGTGCAGGTACAAGTTCGAAAAAGTCAATACACTCAAACCCTTTTACTAACACATCTACACTTTCGCCACTTGCAGTCTACTTCCAACTCAACTGCCAATTAATTTTACAAGACAGTGACCATGGTGTAATTATACAGGTGACTGCGTAAGGATGTCAAAAGCACAAAAATAATTGTTCCAAAACCATAACAAAATCGAAGTTTTTGAAATTTTTCAGCTACAAAGCACATAGAGCAAAAAATTATCAGCTGAAGTAGCGCTGCCACCTGTTTAAATACACCTTGGTTGAAACGTGTGAACCGGGACTAACTTGCCATATGTGCCCTTTTACATTTGGGAAATTGAAAGACAGACAGACGAAGTTCTACAAACCAAGATGAAGAGTGTGTAGCAAGGCGAAAAGTATCAGGTGAACTCTTCCCTACTCAATTGCTCAATTTGGCATCAACAGCTGATAAATCAGCCGGGCTGATAAGGTCACCTGATACTGAATTCGCATTGGTGTGTACAAGGCACATTAATCAGGTAACCTCATTACTACAACAAATATTACAACAGCAATAACCACATGTACTTTGTTGGTATAAATTACCATCTTACTTTTCAAAACAGGGTAACATCGTCTTATAGGAAATGTCAAACAGCATACAAAACTGAATATTCGTTAGGTGTTTGAGGATAACCCAAATAAAAGCATGTTTTTAGGCTTATACCTACACAACTCAAATTTGACATTAGGCTTGGTATAATGACATTAGTCACCTGGTTTTGTGCTGCCACCTAATAAATGCGCCTTGGGTGTGTAGTACACGAACCTCTGTTCCGGAAATTTTTTGTTTCTCTTTTCTCAATTTATTCTTGTTGCGTCACATGATTTTTCTCATTTCAATGGCTGTATGGATACTTGATGTGTATTAAGAAAGCATATGTATGCATGTGTATGTATTTAGGCAGCAAACGCGAAGAAGTAAACAAACTAGAACAATTTCTGTCTGTCTATTAATTTCCATAAATTAAAAAGCTTTGAGCAAGAACAAAAGAAAATTAAAAAAAATTCAAGAAATGTCTCAAATGCAAATTAGGATTATGATAACACACTATTTCAACTTTTTTGACAGACGCGTGTTGTATCGCATTAGCGCATTGAACACATGTTATGTACTTCCACCTTAGTCCCGGTTCACACGTTTCAACTTTTGTTGATCAACTCGTAATTCAGAGGTAAGAAAGACGGAGACGGAAATACACTTCAACTTTTGTTGCTAATTTCGTAATTCAGCTGTAAGAAACACAGAGACAGAAATACATGTATCTCTTTTTTTCTTACAGCTGAATTACGAGTTGATCAACAAAAGTTGAAACGTGTGAACCGGGACTTTATTAGGTCTATGCAACTCTACAAAAAGTGCCGGTCCAGACTTTCAATTTTTGTTCCAGCAACTTTTTATTTTTTAGTGCAAAACAGCGAGACAAAAATACAAAAAGTATATATTTCTATTTCAACACTCTCACACATTTTCAAGAATTGCTGCAACAAAAATTGCAAGTCTGGACTGGGACAAACACAGCAATACAAAAAACAACTTTACGTTTAATATGTCAGAAACACACACAAACATAAACTAAAGTACATGGTGCAAACAACTTTTGACAGTTTAAACACGAAAACACAGAATATCATCAGGACGATTGCATTGACCTGATAAAGGGGACTTGTGCAATACATTGAAAAGAATTGAAAGGCGAGCTTGATTGTATGACGTCCAAGTTAATGCAATGGACATGTTAACATTTCACACATCTGTTTTAATTTTTTATCTTATTTCCTTGAACAAAAGCTTTTTTTAAATCTGTAGCTTTTTCGTTGAAACAATTTCCATTAATAGGTGTGTTCCACAAGATTTTCAAAAAAGTAGAAGTTACGTGAATTATTAAAAGAGTCATAAAAAGCATTTTTTTATATTAAAGAAATGGAAAAATAAGCACAAATGTACTTACAACTTAAGTTTTATTTCAAAAACCTTCCATTTTGCTTTTTAATAAATCTGTGTGTAAAAACTTTTTTTCTATACATATCTGCAAATTTTCTGATTGATATTTCAGTTTCATATGTAAACAAAAAACAGCCGATTATTCCATTCTTGTCCAAACGTACCCAGAAGAAAAAGTTCGTACTAGTTTGTACAGGAAATAAAAAAAATTACTCTCTCATTCACTCTCAAAATTGCACAAAAATTGCTATCTGGAACGCTTTTGGATTACTTTGAACAAGTTCGGACTGTTTTGTTATGCATCTGGAACATACCTAATATATGACGTAGAATGCTCTATGTATACAAATATAATGTTTGTTGTAGGAAAAATTCAAAAAGGTCCAAAAGTAGAACAGTTTCAGGCATGATACAATTATAACAGGTACATGCACAAGCCCAGCCTGTTACGGTATACATTGCAGAGAAATGTCAAACTTTGTTTACAAGCTGCAAAAATCTTAGTGTATGTGTGTGAATAAAATGTTTATAGTGTTGCCAATGAATTTACACAAGGGAGTTCTGCAATTACACATTGAAGAAAATTACACTACACATCTTTTGTGTAGGTTAAAATTAAAAGAAAAATAAATAAAAATAGAACTCAAAGTAGAATTACACACAGATTATACAAGAATTTAATTCCATGGCCTACACATGTGAATAGAAATTACACACTATTTAACTACACACAGACTGGCAACACTGAATAACTATAATCATGCTGGAATGCCGCGTCTGCAATTGTACTTTAGTTACCCTGTAATTGCAATTTTTATAAACAAAAGACATTTGTTTCTGACAATTTTTCGTTTGCTTATACCAACAAAACACATGTGTTTTTTGGTGTTGGAACCATGATATAAATATAGAAGGTACTTCCATTCTCTCATTTTTTCTTGACATTCACCTTCTGACAAGGATAGGTATTCTGAAGTTTCCAGTAAAAACGTGCTACCGTATTAATTTAATATTTCCCCTCTGTTTCCTGTTTGTTTGAAAATTTTATTGAAATATTATTTCAGAAGTTTTTTTTTATAAATCCAAACAATTTAAAAAAAATGTGATGATAAATGTTTTATTATCTTGAAAATCAATGAAATGCATTGTAAATGTATTGTTGTGTTAAAGAAAGCGAAAATGAGCTGCATATTACAAACTGTGGACGTACAAAATATCATTGTAAAAATATGAATGTAGCATTCTTTGAGTTCTCTACATTATCTGGTGTCCGCCATCAGTGTTAAGAGCCTGCAAAATCTGTGAAATAGACTTGCCAAAATTATCTGAGCGGGTATTTTTAGCCATTTCTTAGAAAAACATGTTACAATTAACAAGAAGCGAATCATATAGATTAACCAAGATGTAATATCAATCAATATTTGTTAAACTTAATGAAAATTCATTGTCAACTAATCAAAATCACCAATCAATTTGGATGAAAATATAGTTAAAATACTAATTTTAAGCAGAAAATTTAAAAAGATTCGGCAAGTTATTACATAACCACTTTTTAAAGTTCACAGATGTGTAGTCATGTATGTATATTACTTTATATATTTTAAAATTTTTGTTTTGTAAAAAATTTATAAGGGAAGACTTATGCCCTAATTCAGTAAGAAGATTTAGGACGTTTTTGTTTGAAAATGCTTCTGAGTTCTTGTCTTTGAAGTCTCTAAATTATTTTCTTCAAAAATGGTTGTTGTCTTTGACAATGAAAAATATAAATATTATTGCCATGTTTTTAAAACATAAAAGTTAAATTGAAGTATTACACAATAGTTTGAAAAATATATGAAAAAATATGTGTTGGATATAATGTTTGGAACAAAATCATAAAGCAAATACACGAACCTTCTAGCAGGGACAATAAATAATAATTGCTTTAAGGAATCAAAACTGCTTCTGTTTTTTGTCCATAGACAAGACGATACAATCGTCGAACCGAATTAGGGCATTATAGTTTTTACGATATGGGAACATTTTTTTATTTCTCTCAAAAACAAACTTCAAAAATACTTATTTTTTAAAAACAAAGAGAGAATGGAAGTACCTTCTATATTTGTATCATGGTTGGAACTTTGTTGTAGTCGTGCATGTACCTAGTATAATTGTATCATGGTTTCAGGGTTCAAAAATACTTTCTTATTAGTTCCAGTCAAAAAACTGCAACTCTGCGTCAAGTGGCCGCCATTTTTTAATATACGAAAACACTACTCGCCATATGCTACTCGCTGCTTTTGACTGATGAACTGGGAATTTCTCGCGTTCTTTTCAGATACCTGCGCCGATCGGCTGAGAGCCGGCTTAGCCGAGCCGTCGATTAGTTTTCACAAGCCGCCACCGTCAATTTTTTCGGCTAATAAAAGGCTTTAAATTAGCCGCCGATTGATATAATTTCTCTATATACATATATTTTCGGCTGAAAAACTTTTTTTATATCTTTAATATAATTTATATTTTTGTATTTATTGAATTTGTACATTTTTCACTAAGTAAGTGATAGTAGAAACCAAGGCGGTTTCATACCAGGCAGTTTCGATGAGAAACTCTGCATATTCGACATGTACATTTCGTCGAGTGGTTATTGGTTTGCCATTGTATTACGCATGCCAAGAAAACAAGGCCTTTAAACGAAGTGGACTTTTAAGCAACTACTTTGTATTACCCCTTTTAGATACGGAAAGTTTACTTTGCAAACTCTTAATTCTGCTGGGAGGCAGATAGAGAGAGATAGTATTTCTCCCTCTGTCTTTCACACCGCTGAATTAAGACTTTGCAAGTAAACTTTTACCCCTTTTAGACAAGGAAAGTTTACTTTGCAAAGTATTAATTCAGCTGGGAGAAAGACAGAAAGAGATAGTATTTCTCCTTCTTTCTTTCACACAGCTGAATTAAGACTTTGCAAAGTAAACTTTCCGTGTGTAAAAGGGGTATTTTGGATTATATCCGTTTTTGGCTCAAACGAAGGAACTTGTTAAGAAACATATGTTTCCTTTTTTAATTAAGACGATGGACCAAAAAACGAAACCACTATTTTTATATATTGAATTTGACATTTTAGCTTCGAATGTAGTAGATTTCGCTGAGGTACGAATGCATAATTGAAAGAAACTTTTTAAAACATATTTAGTTCACTCATCTTAGTATTTGAAGCTAAAACCTGAATTTATTTTTACTTCTTTCCTGTTATATTATATTATTTCTATTATATTCTTTGCCGACTGACAGCTGATTTTCAGCCGCCGCCGACAAAATCGCTCGGCGCAGGTCTCTGGTTCTTTTACTAAACAACTCATCGCGGGAAAAGTGTGTTGCAAAAAACTTGTAAAAATAAAATTTTGTTCATATATATAAGAACATTGGTATAAAAAACTATATCTTAACAATAAAAAGTATAACGAAAGCAATTTTAAAGTTTGGCTAAAATTTATTGTATATATGACAGGTACACATAAACGATTACTGATTGCAAAAAGACTGCACTAAGTAATGAAAAAATCCGCGTGTGTTGGTTTTTTACAATAAGTTTTCTATGCGGTGTCTCGTGAAGTAAAAGTGAAAAAACAAAATTTTAAAGCGTTTAAGAGTCAGCGTTTCCAATTTTGTATTATTTCATAAGTGTGCTTAAAAATTAATGCTCGTCCAGTATGGATTTAGCGAATTTGGACAAAATGAAGGTGGTCGATCTGCGTAATGAGTTACAGACGCGTGGCCTGGATATTAAAGGTGTTAAGGCGGTTTTAATTGAACGTTTACGCGCTCATTTAGAACGCGGTGAGTTAACTTTACTTTTTTATAGTAATTTTTACTAAACTGCATGTAAATTATTCCTACAACGATGATTTTGGGAAAATCTTGAATAGATTAACCAATATTTTACACGCATATTATGTTGTGTATGTATATCATAGTTGCAGTGTTGCCAAGCTTTGGGGTTTTTCCAACAATCTGAACTTTTCATTGTTGGAGATGAAAGTTTGCAAGTTCACATCTTAAGGGTAAATTTTAAGAAAATGGTTTCGTTGGATGGTTAGTATTTTTTTTTTTTTTGAATTTAGTTTGCTAAAATAAATTTTTCTTTATTTGGAAGTGATTCCGTTAACTAGATTAAAGCCCCATTTCATCAAAGTAGTGTATAAATACATATTGCTCATTTACTTCAATAGTGTCATAACTCAGAAAATATCAAATCAAAATGATTCGGCATTTCGTATTTTATCTTGTGTAAAAATGTCATATCACTTTTAGACACGCAAAGTTTACTTTGCAGTCTTAATTCAGCTGTGTGAAGGACACGGGGAGGAATATTATCTCTTTCTGTCCTCCCAGCTGAAACAAGACTTTGTAAAGTAAACTTTCAGTGTCTAAAAGGAGTATGAATCTGCGAATCTTTATTATATTAATTATTTTAAAAATGAAGTACATATCGCTCATTTACTTCAATAGTGTCGCAACTCAAAAATCTGGTTTTGCAGAAATCGCGTTTAAAGTTTCCAATATACATACATACCACTCAATGAAGACATGAACAAATATTATACCCCTTTTACACACGGAAAGTTTACTTTGTAAAGTCTTAATTCAGCTGCGAGAAAGACAGAAAGAGTTAGTATATCTCCCCCTGTGTTTCAAACAGCTGAATTAAGACTGCAGAGGGTAAGTCTAAAGAGGGTAACACGGAAAGTTTATACCCCTTTTAGACACGGAAAGTTTACTTTGCAAAGTCTTAATTCAGTTGGGAGAAAGACAGAAACAGGCGTTGTTCCTCTCTCTGTCTTTCACAAAGCTGAATTAAGACTTTGCAAATACCCCTTTTAGACACTGAAAGATTACTTTGCAAAGTCTTAATTCAGCTGTGTGAAAGACAGAGAGAGGAATACTATCTCTTTCTTACTCCCAGCTGAGTTAACACTTTGCAAAGTCCTAGTTTACACTATGCAAGTCTTATTGATAAGCTGATTAGTTTGTTACCCCCCGTCTAGACTGGCAATAAATAACCCAATTCACAAACTTGTGCAAATGGTCTTGCATCGTAGCATTTGCAAAATGGTTAATATATTGATACTCACCACTTAACAATTCTTAGTGGTGAGTAACAAGGTTAGGTTAGGTTAGGTTAGGAAAGGTGGTGCCTACCGCACCTCCACTCGGAGACCCAACTGGGTCCATTGTGATTCCCTTCTATTGCCCATTACTGGTAATATTTACCCCTCCCATTTTTAGCCAGAAGAAACCCTATTATCCGTCATTAAGCCACCGAATCCCCATGATGAAGCCCCTGATGTCCTCTAGTTTACACTTCCCGACATCGGTGATGCTTTCATGGAAACGTCTGCTCAGCCATCTAAGCCTATGACGTTGCAGCTTCGGGCAGTGACAGATAATATGTTCAATGGTTTCTGGTTCCTCTTCATCCCCGCACATCCTACAAAAATCCGGAGTACCAATTTCCCACATGCTGGTTCTTGCTCTAACCGAGCAGTGACCTGTCAACGCGCCTATCATAGTTCGCATCGCCTTCCTATCCATGTCCAGTAGTAGTTTAGATCTTCCTGAGTCTAGTTTTGGCCAAAAACCCCTCGAGACCCTACAATCCTCCCTACTACGCCATGAACTGTTGGTCCTGCTTTCCACCCAATTACTGAGTTCCTTATAGTAATGACCTATCGGTAATTTCACCGATCTGTCAGACATTCCCTCGTCTAACGCTGATCCTATTCTTGCCAGCTCATCGGCAATTTCATTCCCCTCAACACTGCTGTGACCAGGAACCCAACATAGTCTGACACTATAGTTATCCATAAGCAAGTTGAGGGCTTTCCTACAGTCACTAACAAGCTTCGATTTGACATTGTGTCCTTTCAAAGCTTTTAGCGCTGCCTGGCTGTCGACGTAGAAGGTTACCTTTTCACCTTCAGCCACATTTCCGGCCACCAGCTCCGTGGCCCTGAGGATCGCCAAGATCTCAGCCTGGAAAACACTGCATTCATTCGGCAGTCTAAAAGAACTACGAATGTTCGTTCCCAGGATATAGACACCAGCGCCTGTGCCTTCCCCCATTTTTGACCCGTCTGTAAAGACTGCCCTACCCTCATACAGCCTATCGGAATTGACCCAATGGTCCCTATCCGGAATTACCATTAAGGGTGTCTTACCAAAATCGATCTCAGCGACCTTATAGTCCGTAAACCCTGGGGTTACGGATTCCTGATCACCAAAACCTATCCTATTTAAGATCGATGTGTGACCTGATATTCCTGTCCTCACCAAACCTGTTTCTACAAGTCTAAGGAGACTTCTAGTCGCCGTCCCCACCAGAAAGTCCTCTATAGGAAGTAGATGAAGAATGACGTCCAAGGCAGCCTGAGGTGTGCTCCTCTGAGCACCTGTGATGCCCATCGAGGCACATCTCTGAACCTTAGCTAACAATCTCCTGTGACTTTCCTTCTTCAATGCCTCCCACCATACCAAACAACCATAAGAGATAACCGGCCTGACAACCGATGTGTAAATCCAATTTACCACCTTCGGTTGCAGACCCCAGTTCCTTCCTATGGAGTTCCTGCATGCATAGTAGGCATTGAGTCCTTTCCTTAGCCTTTCCTGCGTGTTCATTTTCCAAGAAAGCTTGCTATCTAGGTAAACACCCAGGTATTTAGCCCCCTCTGCTAGTCTCAGCTCCACCCCTCCCATCCTGGGTAATACAAAACTTTCTATTTTGTATCTCCTGGTAAAGAGGACTAGCTCAGTTTTCTCTGGGTTGACCCCTAGTCCTTTACTGCTAGCCCAGGAGGACAGATCGCCCAACGCCGACTGCATGATTTCACTGATAACGGGCAGAAACTTTCCCGTTACCAGTAAAACCACGTCATCCGCATATGCAACTATCTTCCGTCCGCTCCTATCAAAACGTATAAGAATTGCGTTCATCGCCAACAACCACAATAGAGGTGACAAAACTCCTCCCTGTGGTGTACCTCTTGTCACTAATCTCCTCAGGCGTTCTCTTCCCATACCTGAGTTGATAATTCTGCTTTTAAGCATGATAATTATCCACTCCACTAGAAATCCGTGAACCCTAAGGGTTTCCAGTGACTCCCTAATAGCCTGTATACTTATGTTGTTAAAGGCTCCCTCAATATCTAAGAATGCAGCCAGTGTGTATTCCTTGTGCTGCAGTCCTTTCTCTATAACACCAACCACGTCATGAAGCGCACTCTCAACAGATCTGCCTTTACGATAGGCATGTTGAGCGCCACTTATAACGTGGGTGTCAATTGTGTTCCTTAGATGCAGATCAATCAGTCTTTCTAATGTTTTCAAAAGAAACGACGAAAGACTGATTGGCCTGAAATCCTTCGGCTTTGAGTGGCTTGCCTTACCCGCTTTGGGTATGAAGATGACCCTAACCTCTCTCCAGCCTTTCGGTATAAACCTCCTGCTTAAGCAGATCTTAAAGATATGCACCAGAAACAGTTGTACGCGCTCTGGGACGTTCTGCAACATGGCCGGAAAAATACCATCTGGGCCCGGTGATTTATACGGTTCAAATGTATTTATTGCCCATATTGCTTTTTCCAACGTCACTATTTCGTCCACTGCTCCTTCTAATCCCGGTTCCGACCAGTAGTTAAAGTTAACCTCCGTCATTGTCTCTTCTCCTACTTCCCTACAGCCAGGAAAGTGAGTGTCCATCAAAACAGAAAGTGTCTCAGAGCTGGATTCCGTCCATGTGCCATCCAATCTTTGAATATTCCCAGGAGCCCTAGGGTCCTTTGACAATACTCGCCGAAACCTCGATAACTCATTAACGGAATCAATCTCCTCACAGTATTTCCTCCATGAGGCCCTCTTCGCCCTTTTGAGATCACCCTTGTACTTATTATACAATGCCTTATGATTGTCCCAGTCCTCACTCCTTCCTGTGAGCTTCGCCCTATTAAACAATCTTCTAACCGAGGACCTCAGATCTTTTAGATCATTGGTCCACCACGAAGGCTGCTTTCTTTTACCCGGGAAAACCACTGGACATGACTGTTCAAAGCAATCCCTACAAGTATTAGTGAAATATTCCACCTCCTCTTCCACTCCTCTTTGTGTATCCACACCCTGCGGAGCTTCCCTTGCCCTAATATCAACAGTGGCCCTATAGGTATCCCAGTCAGTCCTTCTTGGATTCCTATATGGCTCACGCCTTTCCCCTGAAAAATTTAGACTGAATGATATCCTACTGTGGTCCGAAAACGTACAGTCCTTATCTACCATCCAGTCCTCTACCAGGTTCCTATCTCTATTAGTTAGTGTTATGTCTATAACCTCTGCCCTATCCCTATTCCTGAACGTGGGTACGTTACCCCTGTTGCAAATAAACATATTGCTAGAAGTTATAAAATCAAACACCAACTCACCTCTTTTGTTAATGTTGCGGCTCCCCCACTGACTATGGTGCGCATTAGCGTCACAGCCGAGTACCAATGCAAGCCTTCTCGATCTTGCATACTCGGTCAGCTCCCGCACACCTGCCCCCGGTGGATCAACAGCATCATAGGGCATATAGACCGATGCAAGCACAATCCCCTGCTTACCCCTGGCTTCTCCATTAACGACCGTAAGGTCTCCTTTACTGAAAGAATTAAGTAAAGTTAATCCTTGCCCATCCCTTGCTAAAATGCAAGTTCTTACCTTATCCTCTGTGACAGGGACATATAATGTGTAGCCTGTGACTCCTAAGCCGCAAACCCTATTTTTATTAATCCAGGGTTCTTGGATAAGAGCCACGTCTACTCGCGACTTGTTGAGGTGCACTACTAGCTCGGCCGAGGCTGCCTCACTGTGGTGCAGGTTTATCTGCACCACCCGCAGCCTTCTTGAGACCATCTGATTTAGTAAATCTAAATCTGACAGTCCCCAAGCCGAACCTCACAACACCCCCCAACAACTGTAGTCTCTTTAGAGACTCCTGATCCACGGCAAACCGAAGATCTTTACCCGCGTTCTCTTTACAAGCCATTGAAGCCAAAGGCTTCCATTGGTTTGTCCTGAGAGGCGAGTTCTGAGCCTCCAGTACCGACAAAATGGTTTCCATCGATCTAACGGGTGGTGGAAACCACGCTGTCACCACTGCCCGGAGAGGCAGATCTGAGGCTAAAATTACCTCCAGCTTCGCCTCCGGGCGAAGGTTGCCACACCTGTCAACGACGGTTTTAAGGAAATCAAATGATTTCCTATTGCCGCAGTTAACAAGCTTGACACCCCTCTCCCAGTCCGCGCCACGGAATTGTAATTCCTCCTCTTTTTCTACCCCTGCTAGGCCGATTTCATCGATGAGCCTACCTTCCACCAGCTGCCACAGTTCAGGATTAATCCTACCATCCGGATCATTCCTATCTATGACAGCCACCCGAAGGTCACCTTCCTGGCTCGTCGACTTCTTCACTTTCTTTGAAGTGGAGGGTATGTCATCGCCAGATCTGACTCTCTTCGATGACTCCTTTCGGGGGTCCCTGAGAGAGACAGCTGGTTTGACATCCCTCCCCTTACTACCTGGCTGTGCCTTGTCAGCCTCAGCCATCGAGGACCTGATGGCCTTGGCAAACAATGCACTGCCAGACTCCTTGTTCTTTATTTTGTTTTTGGAGCTGGATGTGCCCGTCGATATTGCCTCTACACCCTTGCGAGTTGTAGCCTGGACTCCATCCACACTCACATCCTTCTCCAAAGGAGATGATCTGCCCAGGAGAACACTGACAGGGCCATAAATTCTTTCGAACTTCTTAACGTCCTGCCTGTGCTTCCTGACCAGATGTCTCTCCTTTGCCGTGTACAGTCCCGGATCTCTCTTGGCCATCTTATCCAGATAGTCCAGAGATTTCCTAGTACCGCTTTTGGCCTTATCCAATTTTGTCCGACCCTCCTTACCCATATATCCTGGCAAGGCGTCCTGTCGGACAATTTTGTTTGAGGAAGATGAATGACCCTCCTTACCCACTGAGCCACTCATCTGCTTAGGTCCAGATTCCAAGAGGTCTGCCCCTGAAGTCGGACGGCTAGTTGAAATCAGTGTGATTTCCCTCTCGTCCTCCGACCCCAGTGACAGATCCCCCAGCTTCTCACTGACCCCTGCAGCTGAGTTACCCGATGGAGCATTGAGTTCATCAACCTCCTCCATTTCTTTGAGTAACTGACTCTCCTGCGTGAGCAAATTTTCATGCACGAGAGTCAGCAACTCGTCTCCCCCCGACGTATCGTCCGTGAAGTCCACGTCATCGTCCTTAAGAATTTTTTGATTTGAAGTGTCTATTTTGATTCCCACGAGTAGGCCAGTAAATGAGAGGACCATCCGCGCAGTGACGGCGTGCGCGGACTAGGCAAATTGTCTACAACCAACCCGTGCCATGGGCGTTGGAGGAGGGTTACTGCTAGCGACTAATTTTGTTTATCCACTAAATTAGCCATTCAGATCATCGGCACAGCCCCCTACCACCTTGACCTTAAAAAGTGTTTCTGTGTTCTAGTACTATACGACAGTAGGCATAACTATGTACCAGACACTTGTTGTAACCGGACAACCTTTAGTATGCATGCCTTTATAGTTACTGCCCTTAATTCAGGCAATCACAGTAGTCCCTGAAGCAAGGACAGTAACCACAGCTTGCACTTAAGCCACCACATCACGACAAGATAGTTATCCAGGTGGGTGAGTAACAATATACTATACAATTTTGCACATGCTACGATGCAAGACTATTTGCACAAGATTAGCCCAATTCACAATCTTGTGCATTTGCAACATGGTGTAGCAAATATATACTACTACCTTTAGGTATTGTTTATTTACACAAGTGTAGCAAGTGCATATCTTTGTATTTTGTTAGTGTAGAGTAAAAATGTGCTACACCACTTTGCAAATGCTACTATGCAAGACCATTTGCAAAATGGTTAATATATTGATACTCACCACTTAACAAGTCTTAGTGGTGAGCATAAATATACTATACCATTTTGCACATGCTACGATGCAAGACCATTTGCACAGGATTGTGAATTGAGCTATTGTGAATTGGGCTATTCTGTTGGCAATATAGCAATAACGCAGGCAGAATAGCGGAACAATATTGCTGATTGCTTTACTTATGTTAAGGCTATGGGAAATCGTAGCCATAATATGAAAAAGTCAACAAGGAAGTTGCGGAATAATAATATAATTCATTTGTAAATATCTGGTTAATCCAACAAATTTTTAAATAAATTTACATATAAAAATACAATTTATTTCACTACACACGTTTTTAAGAGACTATTTCCCTTTTTTAATACACATACATACATATGTATATTTTCTCAATTTCACTAATATTAGGTGTGTTCCACAAGATTTTGTTAAAGTTCGGACTAATGAGAGTAAAAAGAAAATTACTCTCTGAATGTGCAAAAGTTATCCAAAATTGCTGGAACGCAAAAAACCATAATTGACCATCTTGAAATACTAGTGCTGCTTACTTTTTAAATAAAATTTTATTTAAGTGATTTTAGTCGCTTACAACGCATAACATTATAAAACCATAAAATTTGCATCATTGGCAACAGCTGTAAAAAGTAAATGAAAAAAATTTTCAAAAAAGTGAATTATTTAAAAAATCATAAAAATCATTTTTTTATACTAAAGAAATGGAAAAATAAGCACAAATGTACTTACAACTTAAGCTTTATTTCAAAAACCTTCCATTTTGCTTTTTAATAAATAAAAATTCATTGCTTTATTTGCAAATTTTCTGATTAATTTTTCAGTTTCATATGTAAAAAAAAACAGCTGATTTTTCAATTCTTGTCCGAACTTACCCAGAAGAAAAAGTTCGTACTAGTTTGTACAGGAAATGAAAAAAATTACTCTCTCACTCGCTCTCAAAACTGTACAAAAATTGCTATCTGGAACGGTTTTGGATAACTTTGTACTAGTTCGGACTGTTTTGTTATGCATCTGGAACTGACCTATTATCTAAATGTCAAATGGAATACAGAAAAGACGAACATAGATTAACACCGAGTTTGACGTTTTATGTTCGCAATAATTGTCAACGAAAAACTGTTGACAATTATTGCCGCAATTATTGCAAGCACTGGCAATAAGCTGTCTCCATTGGCAATATCAATAATTTGACATTTTCTGCAATATATGTTCGTCAATTTATTGCCAGTCTAGACCGGGGTTAGCTGTCTCCATTGGCAATATCAATAATTTGACATTTGACGAGGGGAAAGGAAACTTATCTGTTCCCCTCGTCTCTCCTTCAAACTAATCAGCTTAGCAATAAGGCTTGCATAGTGTAAATTAGGACAAAGTAAACTTTCCGTGTCTAAAAGGGGTAAAAGTAAACTTTGCGTGTCTAAAAGAGTTATTAAAGGGGCAATATCTACCTAATAGTAATGATTCTATTTATGCGTCCCATGTTGAAAATGTGGCTCACATTTCAAATACTGTGGGTGCGGAAAATCTTTGTGTGCTAGGGGATTTTAATCTTAATGAAATTTGTTGGATTGACCTATTTGAAGAAGGTGTTCTAACTCCCACAAATGTTAATAAACCGCATGAAATAAATCTCGTAGATTCTTTCTTAAGTCTTGGTTTAATACAAATTAATTCATATAGAAATAAATTACATCGTATACTTGATTTATTATTTATTTCTGATAATTTAAAATATTCTTTGTCTATTTGTCCGTTTCCTATGTGTATGACTGACATGCATCATATTCCGTTAATTTTATCATTATCTTGCTTTAAATATATTTCTGTGAATAATAATAATAATAATATTACCTGCTATAATTTTAAAGCTTGTGATTATATTAAATTAAATGCTGAAATTAGTGCTATAAATTGGGAATTTCTTTTCAGTAATAAAGAGACATCTGATTGTTATTGTATTTTTATAAATACTCTGAGTTTAGAGTGACTGGTGATTTAAAACATAAAGTGGCTTACGAGCACTATATGAGGGAATTTAATTTTCTGGATAAATTTCTGTATAAACAGTATGTATTGAATTTTGAATCTTCGATCAAAAACAACCCAAATAAATTTTGGAGTTACATTAGATCTAAAAAATCTAGTTCAGACTATCCTTCTACCATGCATTTTAATGATACGCTTTTGTGTTCTGGAAATGACATTGTTAATTCGTTTGCTCAGTTTTTTCAATCGAATTTTGTAAACAGTAATAGTTCAATTGATCCTATTGTCGTAAAATATATTGAGCCCATTGTTGATTTTGGCGTTATACAATTAACTGCGGATGATATTTTAAATGGAATCAGAAGTATAAAAAGTTCTTATGGAATGGACATTGATGGGTTGAGCTCGTTTTTTATAAAAAATTTAGCTGAAAATTTGGTTTTACCTCTTCTAGTTATTTTCAATAGATCACTTGCTAATGGCTGCTTTATTGACAGATGGAAAGTTGCTTCTATTACTCCAATTTTTAAAGCTAGAGATAAATCCGATATATCTAATTATAGGCCTATTTCTAAACCTATCTACTATTTCCAAAATTTTTGAGCATGTAATCAAGGAAAAAATGTTTTTTTCGCTTAAACGTTATATATGTAATGAACAACATGGATTTTTTCCGGGACGTTCTACAGCTACTAATTGTGCAGTTTTCAACCATTTTTGCATCTCTGTTTTTGAGAGACATAATCAAGTGGATGCAGTTTTCATGGACCTATCTAAAGCGTTTGACAGGGTAGCACATGACATACTTTATCTCAAACTCCAAGCCTTGGGCTTTCATGGTGTATTCCTTAATTGGTTGAAATCGTACTTGTACAATAGAAAATATACAGTTGTATTGGAAAACTTTGTGTCTTTGCCTTATACTGCTACTTCTGGGGTACCTCAAGGTAGTATATTGGGCCCTTTACTGTTTTTAATATTTATTAATGATATTAGAAATTGCATTCCCGACTCTCATTTCCTATTATATGCAGATGATCTAAAAATGTTTAAGGAAATCCGTTCAGAAACTGATTCTTTTATTTTACAAAATTGTATTGATAAAGTATCTAATTGGTGTTTGCTTAATAAATTATTGTTAAATATAAATAAATGTTATCAGATGTCTTTTTGTAGGTCTAATTTGCGTGTTCAAAGAGTTTCCCAATACAAATTATGTAATGAAAACTTGAAAGTTGTTACTAAAATAATAGATCTTGGCATTGTGCTTGATTGTGAATTAAATTTTAGGTCCCACCTTGATTATATGATACCTAAAGCGTATTCTGCATGTGCTTTTATTAGAAGGAATTGCAAAGAATTTTTGGATCCATGTACATTGAAAATGTTATATACTAGTTTTGTTCGTTCTAAATTAGAATATTGCTCTTTTGTATGGAGCCCATTCTATAATGTTCATATAAATAGAATTGAGAGAATCCAGAAAAAATTTCTTAAATTCGCTCTTCGTGGCAATCCTGTTTACTTAGCGTCACCTTCATATTACTCTCGTTGCTTGCTTTTAGGTTTAAAGCCGCTTTATATGAGAAGAACTCTTCATTCTCTTATGTTTATTTTTAATTTAATTAATGGGATCATTGACTGTGAATATCTATTTAATCTGATCAGCTTATGTATACCTTTTAGATCACTAAGGTCATATAATATTTTCTTTGTACCTTCGCATAGTACTAATTATGCTATGAATGAACCCATGTTAAGAGCTTTAAATATTTTAAATAAATTAAATAATATTGTTATTTTAGATTTTGCTCTATCTGTAAATGATTTTAAATTGTGTCTAGAGAATAAACAATTACTGAATGTATTATTAGAATAATTTTACTTATTGCTAGCCTGTAAGGACATTGTAATCCATTAGGCTGAATTATTATTAAATAAAAAAAAAAAAAATAAATATCTTTTACTAGCACCTCGTGAGAGAATACTATTTTTTCATTTGTTCATTGAGGTTTATGTGTATTGAAATCTTTAAGAGCGTGTTCTGCAAAACTAGCTTTTTATTGAGTTGTATTACTTTTGAAGAAAATGAGCGATATGCACTTCATTTCTTAAATAATTATTATAATAAAGATACGCAGATTCATATGATAAAGACGTTTAATAAGTCATACCTTTATAATTAAGCCTTTCATTTAAGATCTCGTAAACTGGTAACAAGGGATATTTTCTTTTGTATAATAAATAATAGTATTTATCTTATAAGTAAGGGTACATGTAAACATTTTAACGCTATTTTTCTGGGAGAAATGTTTAATTTTAAACTAGTTTAGCAACTTAAATTCAATCCATATGAAATGCTGAGGCTTTTTAATACAAATACGTACATACATATGTATGTATGTATATGCATACATATGCATGTATGTATGAAAATGGCAAGTACCATTATATTGCATTAACGCATTTTGTTTTTAACCGACTTCAAAAAAAAAAAAGGAGGTTAACAATTCGTCTCTACTTTTTTTTAGGTGTGTAGGTTCATAACTCGGTGCATTTTAGACTGATTGTAAAAATTTTGTTGTTGTCTGAGAGGGTATAGCTTCATTTGATAAAAGTGGGCGGGGTCACGCCCACAATTTTTAAAATTATTTTTAAGTTGAAAAAATGAGCGGGGCTACGCCCATTAAAATGTATTATAACATTACACGTGGTTCTACTTAATCGATTTTTACGAAACTTCGCACACACCTTGAGCTCTAAAATAGACACAATCTTCTTTAAAAAAAATGGGCGGGGTCACGCCCATTAAAATTTTATATTATATTTCACAGGGTTCTATTTCACCGATTTTTACGAAACTTGGCACACACCCTAAGCTTTAATAAAGCCACAAAATTGTGTTCAAAAAAGTGGGCGGGGCACTCAGGTTATTATCGTTAAGGCTGGAGCTTTTCTTTGCCACGCAAAGAAAGATTATATTAATCACTATGATGACTTTTGGGACACTGCTGAATCCAAATTTAATATATTTGGATGTTATCGTTGTAGATTTTTGTGGCGAAGAGGAATTCCAGCATTAGTGATAAAAACCTGAATAACACGGTGAAGCATGGGGGGTGTAATATGATGGTATGCGGCCCAATGGGATCGAGTGGTGTATGAAATCCGGTTTTTATAGAACGTACAATAAATAAAATGAATTATTTAAAAATACTAAGAGATAATTTAGCACAGTTAGCTGCCAAATTAAATGTAAGTGGAGACTATTGATTAGTTAGAGTTAAATACCCGAAACATTCGTCTTCAATAATAAGAGAATGGCTTCCATTCAATGGTAAAAAATTTCAGGCACATCCTCCCTAGATCCTTGGCCTTAGTACAAATGAAATTCTGTGGGCGTATGTGAACAAAAAATTACGCGAGCTGTAGATTATGTGTAAAAATTAACTCAAAAGTGCTCTCCAGGGCATATTGGACCATATAGCTCCCAAAATTACCAAAAAGCCAGTTCATTCTATGAAAATAATCTATTAGATGCTAGACGTGGCCACATTTAGTACTAATTTTTAGTGTATTCCTTATTTCATAGCTCCTTCCTGAAAGAAGAGTTAGTGTACAAGTTTTTTTTTTTGCTCTGGAAAATAGTGTTATTATATTTTAGGTTATTTTTTTCGCATTAAAATAAATTTGTTAATAAAATTAAAGATTTTCATAGAAAGCTGATTAATTTTCCTTGAAATCGCTTTTGGTTTTATCTTAAAATCTTACAAAGCAACAGAGATATTTTGATTAGAAGAGCGGAGCGTTTGCTGTACAAGTTTTTTCTTTGTTCACTGTATGTATATAAAAATCTTTTATTTAACTAGATCTATATTATTTGTAGCTTTTTAGTGCTTATTTTTGAAGTCGGTTTAATTTTTTTTAAAAGTTTTATGTTGTTATATTTGGCTCATTAAAATCTTTCTTTTGTTAGGTATATTTTCCCTTTTAGTTACCAGGCCTATCGTATTTAATGTCAATAAAAGTGCAATTTTATGTTCACTTTTTCAAGTGATTTTGTCTATTTAATTAAAATAAGAAAAAATTTGTGTAAAAATTTCATATTTATAGCTTTTACTACTACCTCATGAGAGAAGAATATTTTTTCATGTCTTCATTGCGTTGTATGTAAATTGAAAAGTTTAAATGCGTTTTCTGCAAAACTTAGTTTTTTTGAGTTGTGACACTGTTGAAGTAAATGAGCGATATGTATAAACCAATATAAAAACTTACCCTACAAGAAGGATACTAGTCAATTGACTAGTCATTTGACTAGTAGTGACAACCACAACTTCCGTCACAGTCCCCATTTAGTTTCTCTCTTTCTAACTTATTAATTTCAGTTAATTAAAACACATATATCTGAACTGTTTACTCTGCTACTTTTTTTGCCAGTCACATATTACATAAGCATTGGTAAACTATTACTAGTCAATGTTTACAAAGCAACTGGTAAAATGTAACTTTTAAATAAATAAACATAATTTTTATGTTATTTTTTTTTTTATTATAAGAAAATAAAGAAAATTAAAACTTTTGGCATATCTGCACAGTATATTCAAAATACATTATGTCTGCAGCAAACCATAAACCAACCGACGATATGTACATTAGATGTTTCATTCTAAAATACATGTTAGAAAGGAGCAACTATAATTGTTTAATGTGTCGATCATCACTACCAGTTAAATGACCAGTCAACTGTCTGGCACTCTTAAATTCAATGGAAAATTCTTGCAAATGTGTTAGTGAAAAAATGTCGTTTGTGTTAGTTTCAGTCATTCATTTCTTGTAGGGTACTGTATGTTTTTTTTTTAATTATATTAATTATTATCTGTTTTAATATTTATATAAGAAAAAAGAATGGACTTAAAAACTAAACTTATTGTGCCGGGAGCAAGCACTTAACTTACAAAAATTGTTATTACACATATTCACACAAATTGATAAGATTGTTACTGTCTAAGGCCCAATTCATACGAGGATTTAAAAATCTTGTTTTATTTTAAATTCTCTTTAAAAGTTGCTTCTAAAACAATGATAAGCAAACACATACATATGTAATGTAAAAGAGAGCAAATTGCATGCTTGTACGAATGTACGTGTAAAAAAGAGCATAACAAAGTGCCCACGGGCGGCCTTTTGATGATCAATGTTCTAAAAACATTGTACATTCATACGATGATTTTTCCATGTTTCTAGGTTTGATTTTTTTTGCCTTTCCCCTACATGTTAAAAAAATGTTCCAATACGAAAATCTAGAAATTTCATTAATTTTAATTTAAAAAAAGATTAATTAAAAACATTTAAGTCCTTATTTTAACATACATATGTAGTTCTTGTGTATTAAATTATTTAAAGTGACTACTTCTGCGTTCAAAATTAATGCATACTTCTCTACAGATTTTCAGAAATTATCTTGTATATAATACAAATTTAACATAAAGCTGCATTTGAGATTTCTCCATTAATGGAGTTTATTAAGACTTAAGATAGATAGATGTAAGTGTAATTTCTTTAATTATTAAGTCATTGTTTAATTGATGCCCATATTCTATTTCCTGATGTGTCTGCCATTAGATAAAAGTCTGTGTAATTTCGAGCAAAATCAAATTTTGAAACGGTTTATGAGCCAAAATATATTTTAATTATGGTTCTTTTTTTTATTTATATACAAAAAATGCAATCTGAGTATAAAAATACCTACGTTTTGTCAAAGTATTATTTATACTTATAAATAAAGAAACGTTTTGGCCAAAATAAAATATTTGTCCGATATTCCCTATAGTCCTATATTAGCGACAAAATAACCTACAGGTAACACTGTTTTCTATTATAAAAAGCTGTTGTCGCATTGAACGAAAAAATAAAATAAAGCAACATACCAAAAATTAAAATATGTGTAAAGAAAATTTGAAAAAAACTCGGAAAACGAAAAATGTGATTTTTTTTCTACCCCCTTTGCTTTTCTATACCGTTCGCCTACAAACTACAAAAATCGTGTTTCAAAAAATCATTGAAAAATCAACGTGTGAATTAGGTGTAACATTAATAATATTATTTCAAAACATAGATTTAAGTTTTCTTTGTAATACTTTTGTTAATTTTTTTACTTTGTAATGTTTTTTTGAAGTCTCAAATAAACTTAACTTAACTTAACTTAACTTAACTTAACTTAACTTAACTTATCTGTTTTAGGGCTAGTTTTTTACTAGTTAGTTAAACCTAGTTTAACATACGTTTGACTTATAGTATGTTCACACGGACAGCAATTATCGAGGTTCGCTCTCCCATTTACGGTTCGCGGTCGAATCTTGATTGAATCAACATGGTTCGCCATACAAATTTTTGAGAGCGAACCAACTTGGTTCATTTTGAACCTAGCTGCGAACCATGAAGAAATTGCTATCATCGCTAGTTTTGATAACAAATTATCGCTAATTTATCTGAACTAGCTATCAAAACAAAATGAGTACATACATACACATACACATTTTTAAACAAAAAAACACAAAAAAAAAATGATTGCGAGTATGAATTAATAATATTAGAACACATTTTATTAATTATTTTTGATTAATTTGTTTATCTACTGTAAAAAAGCAAATAACACAGAATATAAAACGCGTATCAACTATTCACGTATATATGTATGCATGTATGTATATACATGAAAACAGTGATGCCAACTTTTGATACTCAAAGCGCGTAAAATTTTTTTGAAAAAGCGCTAAATTGAAAAAATATGCATTTAGCGCAAAATAAAGTAAAATTTTTTGAATAAGCGCGAAAAGGAGCTAGTTTTAAAATGTTTCTGTTTTAAATCAAAACATCAAAAAAATTTGTTAAGTAATTTATTAAAAATTAATATGTACCTATCATAAGATCAATACATTCATAAGTACATTAGCTCGAGATATTACATTTCATATTACATTTTAATAAGGTAGATATAAATAGTGTACCTACATATATACATAATAGAAGTACATATATATGTATGTATGTATGTTTACATAAGTATGTACATACATACAAAATTTCAAAATTTTGCTCTTTCAAAAATATACATTATCCTGTTTTTAGGCTATACTGAATATCTTTCAAATCACAAAAAATTCGAAGAAAAAGATATTTCTATATTATTCTTATTGTTTAAATTGGTAAACTAACAAAATAAAATGAGTTAAAAGTCGATATTGCTAAATTAAATTATTGAACAAAAAGTAAAAAGCTGAAACCAAATTCGATCGAAATAATTTAATTTCCGTAATAAGGTTCTGCAGAAAACGAAAAACGAAGAATTTGCTCGATGAATAATACTCGGAATTGTAATTTTCTCTATGTGAAAGTACAAAAATCTGTTTGAAACAACTTTATTTCAACAAAGAAAAATTTTTTTCAACCATTTATTTAAAATATATTTGTTTTATTTAATTTTTTTTACATATTTAAGATATTTTCTCAAGTCTTAAGGAAAAAATGCACCATCATAAAAACTGAAATATTCTATTCCTTCAAATAAAATTAAATAAAACTTTAACACATACACTACGTTTGGATATGAAAGTGGACCTGAAGCAATTTTTCGGCAAAATCTTGACCGCTCTGGGCATCCAAAATTGCAGTTATTGCAATTCCAGACAATGAATGTATAATTTTTTTAATTTGGTTCACTTCAATAAAAAAATTGATCCTTTGGTATTTTGTTGATCTTCTAATACGAGCAACAATGTGTTTTTTGTTGTATTGCCACATTTAAATTGAAAACTATCGAATTGACGTTTTTTCGGAATGAACAAATCGATCGAAATCTGAAGAAGGTAAAACGAAATCGATCGAAATGAAAATTCGTAATCAAAACAATTTCGAAACTGAAATGAAATGATTTCTGTGACAGGCCTGATAATTATAAAAATTGCTAGATTTTCGTGTTTTTTCCGCGTTTTGAGTGACTGAAAACGGATTAAATCCAGCACGAAAAGTTCTAAGTTGGCATCACTGCATCAAAAATAGTTGTCAAAATGAACCACGAATGGAGTCGTCTGAACACCAGGGTTCGCAATCGTGGTTCAGAGAGCGAACCAAGTGGTTCATGTTGCCGTCTGAACATAGCATTAACCAAGAAACAAAGTTAAACGGATTTTTACCGCCCATGCTGTTTTTCAGTGATGGACTAATTTAGCTAGAAATGCCATACTTTGTTTTCAATATAGATATGGCATTCCTGAAAATATTTTATATAAATAGGGCAACACTTAAAAAGCGATATGACAATTCTTAAAATTTATATTAAAAAAACTTCAATAAGTGTTTTCTGAAATTTTTAGAATTTAAAAAAATAATATGGACTTAAAAATAGTGACGCTCCAAAAATAACATACAAAAGAACATCAAATTTTAAATCCAATGAAATATTTGAAAGAATTCCAGTTCATTACACACATAAAAATAATTGTGGCGTGTTTTTATCTTCCTTATTTTACCAACAATTATCCTATCCAAGTTATTATAGGTTTCATAATCACTAAAATCTTCGTCGCCATAAGAAACATCCATTTTATTTATGTATGGTTGTATTTATTTATTAAACTTGTCAGTAAAACTGTTTTTTCAATTGCGTAGTATTTATTTTATACATGTGTACATATGTATGTATATTTATCATTTGACAGTTCTAACTTGAGTTAACTGAGCAATGTTGCTCGGTTAAACCTAGATTATTAACCAGATAACCTTTATCTGAAAAACAAAATTTTAAGTTTAAACTACAGTTAACTGACAAGTAGAGTTTATCTTTATGTGAAAAACTAGCTCTTAGAGATGAGGTCCACAAGAATAATGAATTTCCCTCACATGATACACATTTTTATTTCTCTTAAAAATTAGGTTCCGGTGGAGCACCTCCATCTCCAGCAACTCCTGGTCGTCGTAGCCGTCGTACACGATCTATGACGAAGTCACCTTCTCCCTCTCCCGTTAAAAAGGCTCCAGAACCCGTTTTGGAGACTTTAGAAGAAGAAAGTAATCCCTCCAATGCTCCTGGCGAGAACGAAGAAAATGAAGAAAAGCTCTCTACGCCGGAAAAAGTTGATGAAAAACCTTGTCATGAAACTCATTCAAAAGAAGAGGTAGAAATAGATAACGTTAGCAATGAAGAAAACTGCGAGATTGATAATGAGGATCATGAGGATCAAGTTCAAGATATGCAAACGAACGGAGATGAAGCTACATCGACAATATGCGATGTTGCAGATGCACCAAATTGTGTTCTTGAAAGCTCTGATACTTCGCAAACGCTTGAAAAAAATTGCCAGGAAAATGAAAGATCTGTAATTGACGAAACAAATCATCATGATAATGATGCAAAAAAATCGGAAGTCAATGATGAAAAATGTCAGGATGATGCGAATAAAAAATCTCAAGTGGTTAGAGAACGTTCTCGTAGTCATTCCGCTGATCGTCACGAACGCCGTAACCGATCACATTCCGTTTCTCGGTCGAGATCTCGTTCACCTCGTCACAAATCAAAGACTCATTCGCGATCACGCACTCGTTCTCGTTCCCCCAGACGTCGTAGTGGTGGTGGTATCTTAGGAAGTCCTTCAAAAGAAGCTGAAGACACTAGCACCCCTGAAGATGAGCCCACCATTGAGGAAAATCAATTTGGCTTAAGTTGGTGTAAGTAGAACTCTAAAACTTTTAAAATAATAATTTATTAATTTCAATTATATGTGTATGATATCCCAAGTCGATTCGGATTTGCATTTGCGCATCGACCCCGTTACTTTTACCTCAGCCAAACCTATGAGTCACGATATTTACGCCTTAGTTTGGTCTGGCGCTCGTACCAATTATGGGGTACGCGATGGCAAAGTTTGTTTTGAAGTACGTTTATCAGAAGAAACCAATTTAAATAGGGAACATCCGTTCAGGGATGAACCTTTTACAAAAGGCTTTCGCGTTGGCTACTCCATGCCCTCATCCAATTTGTTATTGGGTGAGTCAGAAAACTCTTTCGCTTATTGCGAGTCGGGCCGCAAAGCCACAAGTGGCGAATTTTTGGAATTTGCCAGACCATATCAATTGGATGACGTTGTAGGGTGCTATTTAGATTTAGAAAGCACACCATGTACTATTAAATATACATTAAACGGTGAAGACTTGGGTGTCGCTTTTGAGTTCGATAAAGGCATATTGGGTGATAATCAGGCACTATTTCCGCATGTTTTGACTAAAGGCTATGAATTTGAAATAAATTTGGCCGATAACGATAATCTTTTGGTAAATGTGGAGCGCAAAATACGCAAAAGACGTAAAGTGAAGGAAACAGATGATAAGAAAGCAGATGATGAGAAACCCGATGATAAGAAAGCAGATGATGAGAAACCGGATGATCAGAAATCTGATGATAAGACAGCAGATGATAAAAAGACTACTGAAGAGGAAAATATTGGGGATAGTAAGGAAGGAAAATGCGAAACGGTCTTAACGGAGGAACAATCCCAAGAACATTGTGAGAAAAAGGAACAAAAAGATGAGCAGGAGCAGGAAGCTAAAACCGAAATCAATAACGAAAATGAAAAAAAAACTGAAGAACTTAAGACTTGTGAAGAGAAAACTAAAGAGTCCCAGGAATCTGATGAAGATAATATAACTGAACAAGGTAAATATGATTTGAAACATATTTAAATACAAAAACTAAAAAAATGCTTTCATACAGACGAAACAAAAATTGATGAAGGCCTAAAATGTTCTAAAGAGTCCGTTGAAACTAAAGTGGCGGACAATGAACAAACCGAAAAGGAAAATGAGGATGCAAAATCGTGTGCCAAAGAGAAGGATGATTGTGGTCCCTCGCCTTCCAAGCGACAAAAAATTGAGCCCCCTGAAGAAGATGAATATGAAGAGGTTCATCCAGTGCCTCGTGATCATATGTCTTTGTTGGAAGAATTTGAATTGATCGCGTTAATACCAGAGGAAAAATATATTCCTGGACCTCAAAGACCTGAAAGTCGTAAAGAATGTGAAGTAATTTTAATGGTCGGTCTACCAGGAGCCGGTAAAACCACATGGGTCTTAAATCATATTAAAGAGAATCCCGATAAACGTTACCATGTTATTGGTGCTGATGCTTTAATAGCTAAAATGACGGTAAGCTTGCTATATGAAAAATTATGTGTGTAAAGTACAAAATAATGAAAATATTTAATAAATAATTATATGTATACATAGTTAATTGCTAATTATCTGCATAATATAGAGACCGAATTTGTAATTAGGCAATCATATACACACGGCAAATAATCGTGTATGTAGACTAACGTAGAAAAATTATTTCTTTACATTAATATTTGTTTCTTAAAAATCGAAAATACCCGACCAGACCATACAGTGAAACATTTGCTGCAAAAACTTTGAGTTTGTCGATGAATGGGGAAAGAGGAATGGCAAAGGGTACTTTGTTTCATGTACACGAAGTTAATGGTGAGTACGTCATTCTCGCCTCATTCACATGAGAAATATATGAGAAAATGTATTAAGCTGCAAAACAAAAACTTCACAGTGTGGACACGAATGCAGTTTCAAAAGAGAAATCAAAAATGTTTCGCCTCGAATGTTTCACTGTATGGACGAGGAGAAAGGGTATGAAATGTTCAAATTGTTTGAAGGTTCATTTTTGGTTTTTTTTTTCTTCACAATGAATGGTAAATTCTACACAATAATTGTAAGTCAGCTTTTAGATACATCAGTTTTAGTTGCTCAACTTTTGATTTTCTATGACATAGGGTCTCCACCTAACATAATATGTAAGATAAGAGCGTCAAATTCAATCGCAGAGAGAATTATGTTACGTGTAGACTTCAAATTAGTGTTATGTCAATCTTATAATATTTTTTATAAGAGCGTTGTTATAAGAAATCCTATAACAACAATCTTATGATATGAACTGTCAAAAAAATACACGTACATGAAAATAAATGAGTATGCATGTGTGAGTGTTTATTAAAATAAATGAAAAACAATGTTTTTACAAAATTTCTGGGATTTTATATGTTTAATCATGATACAATAATATAAAGGTACAACCGTTCTCTCTTTTCGTCGCCATATTAACCTTCTGACGTTTGTGCCGACAATTTTTTACTCTCAAAATTAATGCTACCTTATTAATTTATGAAATCCGAGTTTTTGATTAATTTTTTGACGTTCTTTTTTATTTATTGAAAAATATTGAAGAATATGTATTTAAATTATAATTATAAAAAAAAATTGCATCAGCATAAACAATTCAAGGGAAATTACCAACGGAAAAACCTCTGAATCAAGGGTGGGACTTTCTCTTCGTACTACTCTGGCTTATTGCTTTACATCAGGTGCGTCCAAGTCATATGCACAATGTGCAAACTTTTTTGAAAGAGCTATTGAGCTTTCACACCGACGAGAGCACAATTGCCAATCAGATCTCGGCGAGAACAATGCTTCCTCTTAATTTGCAAGGAAACAACAGCACACTTAACAGCTTTCAAAGCTGTTTGTCTCAAATACAGTCATCAGAGTATGCCTGCTTAGAGCCTAAAATTATAAGCAAAAGGCCACCCGCGGGCACTTCGTTATGCTCTGTTTAAACATACATATGTATGTATATATAAACGAATAAACGTATCATGGGTTCTAAGCACTCATTGGAATGATGAGCAGTTTTGCTAAATGTTAGCCCATGCTCGTCAATGACACGCCTGTGTTAAAATCATGCGTTCTGCACCTAAATTGAACGAATTCATTAGCAACAAAACCCATGCATTAACTATTTCTTTTGCATGTCTTTTTGTGTTCAGATTATTCAGATGTAGCCCATCAAAAAAGCATTAATTCTTACTGTAAGCTGCAATAAATTTGCACACGATGTGTATGTAAATGTGTATTATGTGCATGAAACACGCTCATCCATTCTACATCATATTATACATATGCATATTTTGTTATCCACGTATCCAATTAATACAACATTTAAAAAAATGTGTATTAACCATAATTTCTAAACTTAAAATTACACATTTCCAAAAACATTCATAAAAAAAAGTTCCCCGTAATTTCGTGTGGCAACGTTTTCCTCTCTCTTTACAAAAAAACAGCAATCAAACAATTTTGGTAAAAGTCAAAATTAATTTTATACGTCAAATGTGGTAGTACCTTTATATTATTGTATCATGTGTTTAATTGATTTATAGATTAAAGTTTGTGTGAAAAAGTAAAAACAAAATAAATAATTATATAAAATTAATACATGTTAACTTGATGAGAATTTGAATAAAATGAAATGTTATAAGAAAAGTAAAATTACGTTGTCCTATTGTATGATATGAAGAGAAATATCGGCATTTTATTTTTGTTATTCTGCCGACGTTCTCTCACATATTATATCATAGTTAGTCGCAGTTGTAGACGCTATGTGAGAGAGTTGAGAAAGTAATATATGTTTACCTATATTTATCTTTCTCATTATAAAATCAAAAGTAGACCAAGAAAAACTGCCGCGCCTAAAACATGACTAAGCAATACTGGTCAATAAGTGCGAGTGAGACGAAAAACTTTCAAGTATTTTAATATCCCCTTTTAGACCGATTTGCTTAAAATGTTCTGCCCCTTGTGGTAGAAAATTAACGTATGAGAAAATTTACAATACAAGACAAAAACCAGCGCATGTTAACCAGATAGCAAAGTTCTGTTACAAATGGAGTTCTGGCCATATTTTTTACATATACATAAATGTAAAATATAAGTATAAACATGTCAAATATAAGCCTATTCTAGAAAAAATTAAAAAAATAAAATAAAAATCTTGATAAAATTATTTTAAATGTTTTCAATTTCAGATTGATGCCGCTTCACGTAAATCTGTGCATAAAGGTCGTTTCGATCGTATATATGAATTATGTTTTAATGTCCTAACCTCTCTAGAAGATATAGCCATTAAACGTCGCCGCAATTTCATTCTGGATCAGGTAAAAATCTCTTCTTTTATTATGTGCACGGGCTAAACGACATTTGAAAAGGTTTTATAAGAAATGTTTGAGCATTTATTCCAAATCACAGAAAAAAACTGTTCACTAATTAACAATATTTTCAGTTAAAAATTTAATTTAATCAATTAAATTTTTAATTGCTTCAAATAATTCAAGCGTGAAAACTTAACGACATTTTTTGACATTAATGAAAAAAAAATTTAATATTTTTTCTGTGAAAGGAGTTTAAAAAATAAATTATGGATTTATTTTCAAATTAAATATTTTTTAAGCTAAGCCCAACAGGCAAAAACCTGCAACTTATGAAGAGGTAAGTTTATAGCACATAAGTTGAGTCCTGTTTATTTCTCATAAATGTGAGTATATTTCAGTTTTAAATGTAAAAAATCAAAACAGTTGACTGTGCAATACGAACTAATTTTTTTATTTTATTTTTGGATAGAGCGGCATAGCAGCCAATTGTAAGTAAATTTTAAACAAAACTCGAAAATAATGGATAAAAAGAAAATGAATAATTCTTTAAACACTAATTATACTTTATACGCAAGAAAAAAATGTGAACTATATTAGTCAACTGTTACAAAGAAATTGGAAATATTGCATAAGCATGCGTGTAAAAAAACAAAGGTATGTTGATTTTAGTTTATAAGATAAATAGGTTAAAATCCTGTCATCATTCTTTAATGAAAGAGTTAACCGCAAGAATAAAAAGAAATGCTAACAAACATAAACCAAAAACTATTCTGAATTAAATGTATGCCCTGCACTAAATAGTTGAATTATATAATTAAATGCAACGTAATCCATAACGTTGCTTTTATTTATTTTGAAAAAAAAACAAAAAATCAATGATCTCCCGAACTATGAATCATCAAAATACTACATTGAACATGATCTTTCTACAATTTCAAATTGATGTATGATAAACATGAACACCAATAATATATACTATTTATATATACATGACCGATCGATATAACGTAACGTAGGCGAATGCATACGCCTCTGTACAGCGACGTAAAATGAAAGGTTTTGCTGATTTCAAACGTATTGCTGTTGTTTGTATACCAAATGAAGAAGAACTTAAACGTCGTCTGGCCGACAAAAAGGAAAAAGGACATGCATACACATTGAAAGATTCAAAGTTAAATACATTACAAGGTAAATATTTCTCAAATCTGAATTGAAAAAAAAGTAATAAATATAAATAAATAATAGAATGATTCTACGAAATTTATCATATATTTGCAATAAAATTTCGTGCATTTTTATATATGTATACATACATATAAATGTATAAATTTCAATATAAAACTGTGTTGTGTAAGTTTCTCTAAACATTTTCAGCAATTTATTTTTTTTTTTATTATATATTTATACATAATTTTGATTATTCTACTACATATTAATTATAAATCTGCTCCAATATGTATAATCAATAGCATAACTTGAGCATTATTAGTATCCAGTAAAAAAGTATTTGCTTTTTACTTAAAAAATTCTTAGCTTTTTATTCTATAATAATTTTGTGTTTTAAAACAAATTTTTAAGTAAAAAGCAAATACTCCAGTTTATTCACACTACCCATTATCGATTTTTTCACTCACTTTTAAAATATAATAAATTAAAAAATTACTGCCAGCTTATAGAAGACATGTAAAAATTCTCGTCTGTGTATTTACATTGAAAACAAAAACAAATTTTGAGTGCTTTGGGAGTTGTAGGATGTATAAATGTTTTACTAATTTCTATAAAGACATTTTAATAAGCAAATGTTTAAACAGAAATGACATAAATTTTATATACAGTTGCGAACATAGAAATAGCAGTACCACCACATTTTCAAATATGTATTTTTTAATTTATACCTGAGAACAAAGTTTTTATTTTTAATTCATATTATAATAGAAAATATACATACATATGTACATATATTATGAAAATTCAATTCTGTGCCTGTGTTCTGTAACTTGCGAGAAGTTTTCGCGTCGAGAAAAATTAAACAATTGTCAAATAATAAAATACCGAGCGTTCATGTTTGGTTATAATTATAAAAAGATTCAATTTATTTTGGTAAAGATACAAGTATTAAAGTATGTGTGGATAAAGTTTATTTATTTGTATTTGACTTTACTGCCGAGACCGAACACCGATAACCGTCCACTTTGACCGCGCAGCATCAACTAACTTAGCTTGACAAATCGGCCTCTCCTGACTATTCGTCCTCTTGCGACGAATCATCGGCATCACCTGTCAGCTCAATGTCTGGACTAAGACTGCACCAAGGCTTCAAATTACCTGTAGAGTGTATCGCAACGTATCGTTTCTGTTTGCGTTTGTTGTCAGGAAGATCTTCCAAGACATATCGAATGTTGCCTATCACCTTGGTCACTACATAGGGACCTTTATATGTTGGGTCTAACTTATGCGACTGTCCAGTGGCCGTTGGAACGTAATCAAGTACCACCAAGTCGCCTTATTGATATACGTGTGGTTTCTTATGACGAGCATCAAACCGATGTTTCCACTTCTCGCGTTCCTTTCTTATGTTGATGACCGTTTGGCCTTTTATTTCATCAGCTTGTGTCATTGGGTCGTAGCCATCATTGTTGAGGGCTTGTATTAACTGATTCTCACTGACGTTGCGCCAGTTATAGCTAAAAATTAAATTGTTAGGGCATTGTTTTGTGGTGGAGTTACTTTGCGAGTTAATCGTCCATTGGAGACTATGCAAGCTTTCGTCCCATTCTTTCGACGATTTCATCATACATTTTATGGACGTTAAGATGGTTTTGTTGATCCTTTCTGCTTGCCCGTTTGCTCGAGGCGTCCGTAATGCTGTTTTGACATGCCGAATGCCGTACTTGACCATATAGGCTTCAAACTCTTTCGACGTGTATGCAGTGCGTCTGTCAGTAACCATTCTTTGAGGCAATCCGAACGTGTTCATAACATCAGTTATGGTGATAAGTACTGGCGTTGTTTTAGTATTACGTACCGCGAAGTGACCAGCCTCGTCTCAAAAATATCTTTTATATTTTTATCTTGCAGCTGCATAGAGAGAATCCAATCTGGGTTGTTGTCGCTGATGACTTGCAAAACTGCTTCTGCTACCGTTGGTGAATCTTGTGGTTGCAAAAATAGCATACGGCTCATACCATCGACATGTGCCATTTGAAGACCGGCCTTGTGACGAATCTCGAAGTCAAACTCTTGTAGTCGTAGCCACCAGCGTGAAATACATACGAGGGGGTAGTGGTGTGCTGTTTTTAGTCGTTGCCACAGCATTACAGTCGGTGACAATCCTGAAATGTGAGCCAAGCAGGTAGATTCTAAACCGCTCCAACGTTTCGACTATTGTGAACACTTCTAGCTCGTGGCTTGCGTAATTACGTTCAGCTGCCGTGCATTGGCGGGTCAAACAACACTAATATGGGCTGACTAGTTATTGCTTTCTTCAAAAACTCAAAACGCGTTTACTTGTTCGTCGTGCCATTGAAATTCGATATTTTGTTTTAGCAGTCTGGACAACGGCTCAGCAATATGACTATATTTGTTGACAAACTTTCGGAAGTAGCCCGTGACCTCCGTCACGTTAGTTGGTTGCACTTTGACGGGCGCAGAGTGAGGCCTTCATCTTGCACAGCGTGAATGACCTCCTCTAAAGCTTCGATGCCTTTGTTGACTGTAGGTGTTGCGATTATGACTTCGTCCACATAGCTGACAATATAGCGATGATTTTCTAATGGTGCCACCATTCTGAGAATCATTTCCTGAAAGTACATTGGCGCGTTTATCAGCCCGAATGGCATAACGTTATGCTCAAAAAGACCATCGTGTGTCATGAAGGCAGTGTACTTTCGACCTGAGGTCATGTCTAACGTAGTGTAGAATTTGTTGCCAGACAACTTTGCTAATTGCTCATCCACTATTGGCATTGGGAACTGTTTCTTTTCTGTTACAGAGTTTAGTACCCTGTAGTCAACGCACATGCGTGGTTCTCCATTAGCCTTTCTTACTAGGACCACTGAAGATGCGTGGGAAGAGCTACTGGGTCGTATTACATCGTGTTGAAGTAAGTGATCTATGATACCACTTAAAGTAGTTCGCTGTGAAAATGACACCGGATAGCGTTTGCCAACAATTGGGCCATCGGTTGTTACGTTAATTTTCATGGCTGTTGACTTACTTCGCTGATATCTTCAGCGAAACTATTTTCATAATATTTCAGCACGTTGTTCACTTTACGATAATTTATTTCTCCTATGGTCTTGTTTACATTACATTCGACCTTGTCATCTGTCCTAGTTAAAAAAATGTTGCCCTCGTCCGATGGCAGTTTACTATCAGCACTGCGTTGTATTACAAAGAGGCCCTGTCCTAAGTTTATGTCGAACTGGCACAAAACGTCTCGTCCTATGAGCACTGGGTGTAGTATCATTTCATCTGGGACAATATTCAGTTCTACGTTAACATCTCGTCCTTCCAAATTTATTATGGCCCTTATTACTTCTATGGACTCGACGATAGCACCTCCAAAACCGCGCAATATTTTATTAGATGCGTCGCGGTACACGACCTTTTGGCACCGCTGATAAACGAATGAGTGAGCAATCGGTGCCTGTGTCGATGAAGCCTGCTAGATCTTGTCCACGTATAATAACTGGTTTAATAGTTTCAGGATAACCACATTATCACTTATATTGTGGACCTCACTAACATTTCGGGGTGCCTTACAATCTTTTGCGTCGAGACCAATGCGTTTACATTTGTCACACCTTGGCTTTCTTGATGGCTTAGGGCACTTGGCTGCAATGTGGCCAGTTTCGTTGCAGTTGAAACATTTTATGCCTCTAAGACCACTAACTCTTTCTTCAGCTTGGCTGCTTATATTTTGTTGATCGTACCCTTTCCGCCCCGTAATACCTGAAACATTGCAAAATAATAATCCACAAAGGATTCGTTGTAACTTCTTTTCCGGCCAATAAGCTCACGATGTATGTCAGCGACACTTGTGACATCTGGAAAGTCTTTTCCAAAAGCATGTTTGAACTCCCCAAGCGTGTTGAAAATTCCCTGTGAGTCTAGCCAGGCTTTGGCATGCCCCTTTAGCTTATGCTGGACGCTGAACAGTAACACCTCATTGCTCCAGCCGTACCCTCGCTGTAGTTGTTGTATTCTGTTGATAAACTGATTCGGAGATGTTGTGCCTTTAACCGGGTCGAACTCTGGGAGCATTCCTATGATGTTTTGCGTGCTATGCTGTAGAATTATGGTGTTCGTTGGCAGGCTGCCGTTATCATCGTTTTCGTTGGGCGTTTGTGTACCACCGCGAGATGTCCCTGCCTCGGCGCCTGTGCCCTCATTGACGATGCGTGTCAAATTTGCCACCATGTTCTTCAGTTCGTTGATCTGTGCTTCCCATGGCTGAGTTTCCAGTTCATCTTCGTCCACCTCGTCGGAATTCCACGCTTGTGACAGCATTAAAATCTTCTGTGCCTTTGAGCCATTAACTGTGGGGTGATAGTTCTTAAGTAGACTATTTATTTGACGTATTTTTAAAGATTCTAATTTTATTTTCATTTTCCTTAAAACTTTTATAATACTTTTTCGTTAAATTTTATACTTTTTAAATTTACTTCAAAATGCCTTGTGCGCGTGTTACTTATTTCTTTCTGGCTAATTCTTTTTTTTTTTCTTATTTCAACTACCTTTTCAAGCTCGTCGCCGTTTTTTATTTATTAATTATTATTTTATTATTATTTATTTATTATTATTTTATTAAACTTACTTTCATCTTTTCACTCTTCAAAAAATTTTATTTGTTTTAAAGAAAAATAACAGTCGTTTATCACTGATGATTTCAGTGTTAACAAAAAATGGACTTTAAAAAAATGTACCGTTATTTTCAGAGTTACCAAACTTATTCCAAAAATAATTTATTGCAAACAATAAACAGACTTGCCAGATTACTATGAGGTATAAAATTTTATTTAAAACTTTTTTAAATATTTGCCTCTTTTGTGCGGCTTCCTTCTTGGTATTTCCTGTTATATTACTATGATATGTATTACCCTTTTGCCGCAAAGCAACTGTGAAACTACTTCATCAAATATGTTACTAATTGATACAATATAAAATTGAAAACTGTAATGATATATCACTGAATAATTTGAAGTAAAATATAAATTAGAAAGATAGTACTTCACTTTTCACATTTGTTTTAGAACATATCCTTATTTAGTATTTGTATTATGGAGAAAATAATGTTTTTCAATACTAATTTCTATCTAATATACATACATATTAAAGTCCTGCACAATACTATTTATAAGACCTTTCAAGACATGCGACATTTTTTAAACGCTTTACTACAGCGAAATATTCTAAAACAAACGCTAAAAACACTGTTGGCAAGACAAAGAACTCCAAAAAAATATTGCCAACAGTGTTGTTTAGCGTTTATTTTAGAATATTTCGCTGTAGTAAAGCGTTTGAAAAATGTCGCATGTCTTGAAAGGTCTTATAAATGGTCTTGTGCAGGTCAATAATACATATGTATCTACAAAAATTAATCACCCATATTCCAGTTGTCAACATCGACATCAAGTCAATACAATACCAAAAAATTGGGCCTATCTACTCATTGCCGAAAACAACTGACTCCTCTTGACACGCTCATGCTATTTTCTAGACCTTAGGGAACAAAAATATACTGTCAATAGTACGAAATTGATCCCGAGAACGACTACTAGATCCCCATTTTTTGGTATTGTATTGACGTGAAGTCGATGTTGACAACTGGAATAAGAGTGAATATTTTCTACTTGATATTTTACCATTTTTATTATTTCGAAATTAATTATCCGAAACTATCCAGGCGATTTTTTTATAAAAGTCAAAACAAAGATTCCTATTTTTTCCAATTTTTTTTATCAAAACTGGGTTAAAGAAAGGGTAGGAGAAGCGAGCAAAGCTGCGAGTAGTAGCTAAAATTTAAAAAATTGTGGTCTTTTCAATAAATTATGGGTGTTGAAAACAATTTTTATAAATTAATAATGATTTTTTTCACGTTCTTGTACTTTTTTACACTGTTGACATTTCTCGATGGTTGAATTAGGTGGTTGAGAAAAAAAGTAAATTTAATGTATATTTATGAATTCATTTTGTATTACAGCCGCATTCACTTTGCCGTCATTGGAATTTGGCTGGTTCGATGATATAATATTTACTGATCTAGGCATAGACGAAGCTAAAGAAGAAGTAAAAAAATATAATGAAAAAGGCAAAAAAGCCTTAGATGAAAGTCATTCCAATCGTGAGAAACGTCCACGTCATGACAGTTATCGCAATGATAATCGCCGGCGTCAAGATGATCGTCGGCGTTATGATAATCGCAACGATAATCGATGGAATGATCGGCGTGCTGGTGGTGGCGGTGGCGGTGGTTACTATCATGGCGGTGGTGACGGAGGCGGTAATAGATGGGGTAGTGGTGGAGGCTATCGTAATAACTCTGGCGGTTATAGGGATGATCGTGGCTATGGAGGAGGCGGTGGAGGTGGCGGTCGTGGCTACGATCACCGTCAACAACGTTTCAGCAGTGGACCTCAGAGCTGGGTACAAAATAATCGAAGTCGCTTTGATGATCGCAGTAATCGTTATAGCAGCGGCGGCGGTGGAAGCGGTCGTTATGATTCTTATGGTGGTGGTTCACGAGACTATCGGAGTGGTGGCGGTGATCATCGAGATCGCCGTGATCGCAATAGAGGCGGTAGTGGTGGTGGCGGTGGCGGTAGTGGTGGCAGTAGTTCTCGGCGTGATGGTCATCGTCCTGATGGCGGCAGCAATCAGCGGGATTTTCGGCATGGCCACCGCGACACTCGCGAAGATAGTCGCGGTGGCTCTAGCGCTACCTCAGCAACAGAAACTTCATCTAAATATAAGTCAAGTTCAGTTACTGGTGGTAATAATGGTGGCTATGATAAATATAACAAAAATGTGAGTGCAAATATTTTTTTTACTAAAAACTATTTTTCTCAGTTTCGCTATAACAAAGATTTTGTGCAAAAAGAAGTCATGCCATATCACACAAATTTTTATAACTGGTTGATTCCATGGTGTAATTGTACAGGTGACTGCGTAAGGATTTGTTATGCAAAAATACGGCAACCATAGCTGTGTAAAGAACCGAAGAATGTCAAAAGCACAAAAATAATTGTACCAAAACCAAAACAAAACGAAGTTTTTGACATTCGTTAGGTACAAAGCCCATAGAGCAAAAAATTATCAGCTGAAGTAACGCTGCCACCTGTTTAAATACACCTTGGGTGATTCAAACGGTATCTAGTCATAAAGATCATATTGTCAAAATGTTTTAAATTATTTAAATATACAAATTGTTTTTGCTTTCAAACAAATATTTTAAAACAATACGACATGATGACCTATACTACCGTTTGAATTCCCCAATTTGGTATATAAAAGTGTACATACTTCTGTGCTTTTGAAATCAAATCTGAAAAAATTATTGAGATTTTAAACTTTATTTTAAAAACCAATTCAAAAGCACTCGATTTCATTTTAAAATTAGAGGAAAATATTTTTAAAATCAGTTTTTTTTTTGCTTCTAATGAACATTTGAGATTTTTTGCGTTTTGTTTTTGATTTAGTGTGGGAAGACTAAGGCAAATCTCTCAAATTTTGTTGTAATATCAATTCATATTTAAAATAAAAACATGAAAAACAACTTTTAAATATGAATTGATATATGTATAAATAGAATTGGTGAAATTGGCCTTAACTAACGCGTTTTTTTTTTTTTTTGAAATTAAAATTAAACTTTTGAGTATTTTTATTGTTTCTTTATAAATATTAAAATGAAAATTTTGTATTTTATTTACAAAAATAGACAATAAGAAAAAATAGCGATTTTGATATATTTTGAGGTGAATTTACCCATTTGTTTCGTACAAAATTTTGTCCGGACAAAATCTTGTAATATGTATTGTCTCTGTATAATTTCTCTCAAACTTAAATGGGTGAATTCTGTGAATGAGGAGTCTAAAAATATATTACAATTGAAGAAGTTGATAATAAAAAATAATAAATTTTAATGCTTTGCGTGATTTTCAATAAGTTTTGAAATATTCCATTTCCTATTCATATATTATTTTATTAATAGCAGCCTCAAGCAAACAACTGGACGCAATATCAAGTTGGATCAGTTGGTCAACAGCAACAACAGCAGTACTGGGGTTATGATATGCAAGGTATATATAAAACTGCAATTAAAATTTGTATGCATATTAAAGAATAAATGTTGCAATTTTTTTTAGTCTAGTACGAAATTATGAGTGTCATAATTATGCCCATTATATTGGCTTTTATAGTGTTTGGCGTATGACAATTTCGTCATAGACTAAAGAAAAATTTTTGTATTGTTCATTATTATTGTTCATATTTTAGAAAAAACTACGATAAAAGGGGATTGAAAACGGCGTTAAGTATTTTTTGTAATTTTTTTTGTGTGTTTTTTAGAAAATATTTTTTTTTCGGAAATAGACGCTCACTCATCATAGTCTTGTTATTTTGAACAACTAAACTTAATGAAAGTCGTAGAAATGACTGATGTATCTCGTACATTACACAAATAATCATGGTTTGCGTATTTTGACTTCCACATTTTGGTCCTACATATGTAATCTATTACAAAAACGTTGAAGTCGAAATACGTCAACCACGATAAGGATTGAACATATCGCACACTAAATCATAGAGTCACAACTCAAAAAATTTCAGATACTGAGTAGTGACAAACAATTATTGATACCTTACAAATGAGGGAAGTATATAACATAAAAATAAGCCTATTGTACTTTCCGAGTTTAAATAGTACCAAAAAAAAAGTACAATTGTAACAACTGTGCCATCCCTGGTTGATACTCTTACATACATATTTATGTATGTATGTATGTATGTACATATGTCAAGACTGCTCAAACTGGCACTATGCCGAACATCAATCGGCTTCTTATACAAATTAATACACATACGCGAATAAATTTATCTCGGTGTTCTCTCAGTGGCCAGCAGGGTGACCGATAACATTTTCCAAAAAGTGGCACCAAGTAGGGAATTTATCAAAAAAAAAAAGGGGGCAATATTAAAAAAACAAGACAACTACTCTAAACTTCTTATTTTAATGTATTATTACAGTGAAACTTCGTTATAACGAACTTCTTTATAACGAAAAACTTAATATAACATATGTTTTATTAAGTCCTTTGAGAAAACTTCCTTATCGCAAAGTTTTTCATACAAAAATACACATAGCTATAACGAACAAATTCTGAGCAAAAAAAGCCTCTATATGTGACAGCGCATAGAGAAAGGGACCTAAGGGTAAAAAAAATCAATTTTCACTTTTTTTTTTATGTGACAACATCTGAGCATCGAATGAGACCGATCCCATGCCCCAAAAGTGTTCCCTCCCAGAGATATGCGCGTTTTATGAAATTGAAGTCGACGATTCTAAGGTTGTGTGAAAAAATTTTCGTACTAACAGAGTGATATTCACGATTTAAAAGAATTATAAATTAGTATTTATTATAATTCACAATTAATAATTTCAGAAAATAAACCTGGATTCGAAAAAACGCGAGCAAAATTGATATCAAACTCATGGAAACAGCGCGCTAGGTAGAAAACAGTAAAAACCAACTACACAAAACAAGAGATAGGAACGACCTACGCGCGTTTTCATGGTTGACCAACACGTTCCTGACGTCATGAGATGTGTCGCTTTCAAATGAGACCAATACCAACACGCTCAGTGATGGTACACCAAAGATACACGTATTTAAATCTTTAAAATGGCTCTCCTGAACAAAAACTGTTTTTACCCTTAGGTCCCTTTCTATTTTGCGCGTCACATATAGCGAAGTATTCCTTCAAATGCCTCAATATAACGAAATCAGAATCCTAAATGGTAAAGTCCCGTTATAAAAACAGCGAAGTCTAAATGTATTTACAAGCACATTTGTAAAGCCTCTGTACAACGAAGTACTCGTACAAAAGCCTCTATACAACGAAGTAAGAATAAAATTATGTATAGCAAAATGGTAAAGTCTAGTTTTCAAAAGAACGAATTCTTAATGTGTGTGCTGTTTTATTTTTTATTTACCTCATGAAATATAATCTTTTATTAGCATTCTCATGTTAAATAGAATTTGAATAAAGAAAACTATAGTTATAACGAATTGTTTCCGTATTTCTTCAAATTTCGTTGTATCAAGGTTTTTCTGATTATATTTATAGCGAATTAATGGCTATAACGAAGTATTTTCGGATCCCCTTGGAATTCGCTATATCGAAGTTTCAGTGTATATAATTCACTTTAAAAAAAGGGGTCAAAAAGGGAAAAGAAAGTGGCAAGGCAGCCGAAAAAGTGGAAATTTCCCACTTTAATATATATCGTTACCTTTAATATAGAAAGGGCCTAACACATTATTTTTTTGAAATCGAGATTTTTGCATTTTTCGATATATTAGATGTTCTTGTATCGAAATATACAAAAAACTCGATTAAAAAAAAATAATGAGTTTGGTCCTTTCTATATTAAGCTCACGGTATGTACATACATACATATGTATGTAAGAGTATCTACATATTATCGGTTGGTTATTGGTTTGCGGCACAGTATATTCAAAATGCATTATGTCTGCAGCCCTTTTTAAAGGCGATAAATTGAAAGATTTTAAATTCCTATTTGGCATTTATATCAGTGGCAATAAGGAATAAGTGCTCAAGTTATATTTCACTGTTTTGCAGTAGAGCACTTCATGATTTCAAGTCGATTTTCAGAAATTTCTGTCTTGTACAGTTAAATTGGTAAATTCGGTATTCATTAATTTTTTTTTTAGAAAAACATTCTACACATTATAAATATGTAATACATTAAATTTGAAACATACCAAAGTACATACATATAAGATTAATTAAGCTATTATTCCCTATGAAGTTGAAAAAAGATAAGCTGCAAGTCATTGCACTATAACTTCCTGAAAAATCACCCAAAATAATTGAGATTTTGCCCAGGGGAACTTTCAAATATGTATGTAGATTACATGGGTGCCATTAACTCAAATTAGCTTATCTCGACTTGAAACACTTTTTCCTTTTTGCCACAGATATATAGACTCATTAACAATTTTCTAGGGTACGGAAACCAGCAACAATGGCAATCAATGGATCCCCAACAACAGCAACAATGGATGTCTTATTGGCAAGTAAGTAATAAAGAATATCGGCCATATGCATAAGAAAAAATTGGCATTAAGTTAGTATGAGTGAATTGAATTAGGTGTTAACGAGTTCCACCATACAATTTGACATTAAAAATTGGCACTTTACGTAGTTTTAACCCACTGCTAAATGCTACTAGCGTGACTTTTAATTTGAAGATTTGACACTTATGCTAACTTCATGCCAGTTTTTTCTTATACATAGGCCGTGCATCGAACATCGAATACCGCCGTTAAAAATAACGACGAACTAATATGCATAATTTTACTTTTTTTTAGCAACAGGGCGGTGCCCAACATGCTGCTAGTGGCGTTACACCTGATACCAATCAATATTGGTCGCAATATTCTTACGACACCTCAACTGACACGACAAAAAAATAAATATTGGGTTGTATTCATAATATGTTTTTCTGATTTCACCCACAATATTTGCATATGTATGAATACACACGTAGACACAAGCATACACAAAACCAAGTACAACAATGTCCTAACAATATTCTAACACTCAAGAACATGAATAAAGGGTGGGAATATAAACAAAAATTCCTACCTTTTAATGAAGAATTGATTGTTTTTAACCTTTTTAGTTTAAAAAAGAAGAGCAAAACAAAGTTTTATCTCAAAAATTTTTTTTCAAATCCACAATTACTTTTTTTATTTAATTAGGTTTGCTAAGTACATAATTACATATTTTTAGTTGTTGAAAAAAAAATATATGTCTTATATAGACTTGAACATATGTAGTTTTGAAATTTTATCTACTGAGTGTTTGTAACATGACGAGTGTGAAATGAAAATTCAAAATTTTTCCTATTTACATACCGGGCAATTAAATAAAATTGCGCGAGAAATTTCTCCCTTTACCAATTAGAATTTTTTGTTTTCTCTATTAGTTGCTATTAGTTAGTTGGAATTGTTCCCCGGGAAAATTTTCTCGCGAAATTTTATTCATAATTGCCCTCATAGAGAAAACTCAAATTTCTTACCAGTTAAAAATGTTGAAAAATAAATACATACATATCGTCGCTGTTTTAACTAACTGGCCTAACTGACATCATTTTGAAAAATGAGTTAAGTCCACTATTAGACTTTGTGAGTCGTAATAGACCTTGTCCACAATTTTTATGACTAAACATTACTGTCGAGCCTATAACAGTAAAAATATTTCAGACGTTTCCATAAGAATACAGGTAGAAAACAATCATAAAAGCTCCTCTCCTGTAAAATTTACAAAATGTCAGTTAAGTCAGTTAGTTAAAACAGCGACGATATGTATGTTCTTTAAGAAGAAAACACGTTTTACCTACAAAAAATACTGAATTCAGTAGATTATGGGAACATTGGATGGACAAGCCAAAACAAATTCCGGTTTTCATATTTCATATCGCAACTGCGCTATAGCACTCATCATTTAAGTAAAATACATCATTATTTTATTTATTTATTTTATGTTTGTTACTTCGAGAAGGACATATTTAATTTTGGATTTGTTTTTTATTTTCATACATATTAGATTTTTTACTACACTTCGTTATTTTTTTAATTACATGTATTTCTTCTGAAAAAAAAAACAAAATGTTAATATCAGGGGGTTATTATGTAATCCGAATCGAACGGAAATGTGTTCGAATCGCAATGTTAATAACATACAAATTCGAACAGTTTTCGTTTCGAATCGAATTACATAATAACCCCCAGCATTTCTTTTTAAAATTTTTAAAAAGTCAGTACAGTTGTATGCCACCACAAAAGTAGTTTGTTTAAATCAAAATAATAAAGAGAGATACAAATAAAATTACTTATATTTGAAACAAGTAAAACGTTTTATTTATCAATATTATTATGTGGAACACATTTTTTAATGTATCACATAATTTTACTCGAACTGCATTGAATTTTTACTCAGGTTCAAGATCAGTACATATTTCCTTCAATTAATTTTGTACAATTGAAATTTTTATTGTGATATTCTTTAGAAAACAAAACAACTTCAATTAGACTGGTTGGTGAAATGCCGTATTTTTCAACCGGGCACTTCCACATATTTAATATTGGGAACTTAATTCTACACATCGTCGGTTGGTTTCTAGTTTGCTGCAGACAAAGTATTTTGAATATACTGTGCCGCAAACCAGAAACCAACCGACGACATTACAAATAATGCATTAAATTTATAATTTAACCAAAATGTGAGCTAAATTCATCTATGTCCCAGTTTACACACTTCCTGACTTCCTGAAAAATGGCACAAAATAATTAGTGTATTAACTGGAGGTATTTTTGAATACGAAGATTTCAGAGGTGCCATTAACTCAAAATCCGCTTATCTCGACTTTGTGTCTACATATCGACGATCCCAATAAAAACATGCTAACTCGACATAACATGTTATGCTGGGAATAGCATTTCTGAATTCAACGTTTATTAACTTAGATTCTGTAAAATTTTGATGATAATCCAACTATTCTATCAAAAGTTATAAGCAAAAATGCAGGGACCGAAAATAACTGTTATTTTTGAATTTTTGATTAAAAAAAGCAACCTCAAGGAAATGTCGGAGAATGAAACCAAGTATACCATTTTGCAAGTATTGGACCAAATTGTCAGAAAATACGATGCTTTTTAAAAATCTGATTTTTATTTTTTCAAGCAAAAATAAAAGTTATTTTTTGACTTTTATTTTTTTGAGCAAAAATAACAGTTATTTTTTACTTTTATTTTTTCGAGCAGAAATAAAAGTTATTTTTTGACTTTTATTTTTTCTAGCAAAAATAACAGTTATTTTTGACTTTTATTTTTTCGAGCAGAAATAAAAGTTATTTTTTGACTTTTATTTTTTCGAGTAGAAATAAAAGTTATTTTTTGACTTTTATTTTTTTGAGCAGAAATAAAAGTTACTTTTGTATTTTCAACCCCTTTGACAAAGAAATTATTATTTAATATTCCAAATATTCTTTTCTAAATAAGTAAATTTAACGATTCACTATTGCAAAAGCGCCAAAATTTATAATAAATATAATGAATTTATCACAAAATAACTTTTATTTCTGCTCAAAAAAATAAAAGTCAAAAAATAACTTTTATTTCTACTCGAAAAAATAAAAGTCAAAAAATAACTTTTATTTCTGCTCGAAAAAATAAAAGTCAAAAATAACTGTTATTTTTGCTCAAAAAAATAAAAGTAAAAAAATAACTTTAATTTTTGCTTGAAAAAATAAAAGTCAAAAATAACTGTTATTTTTGCTCAAAAAAACAAAAGTCAAAAAATAACTTTTATTTCTGCTCGAAAAAATAAAAGTCAAAAAATAACTTTTATTTTCTGACTTTTACGATAAAAGTTATAACAGTTACGGTCCCTGCAAAAATGTACTTAGCATAATTTGTCAAGTTTAAAAAACCTCGCTTTTAATACAAAAAGTCTCCAAGTTTCTATCTCAAGATTCCCGAGATATCATTAAAAATCTTTGAAGGCGTTTATCTCAAAACTGGCTTTTTTGACTTAGCACGTTCTAGAATGGAGCCGTCGTTATATCGTCTGTTGTTTTCTGGTTTTTTGCAGACATAATGTATTTTGAATATACTGTGCCGCAAACCAGAAACCAACCGACGATATGTACAACATATCGTACAAATTGTATTAATTTTCGAAGTAATATGTATGCACATATGGATAAATGGATTGAATAAATAATATGGGTAATAAATGGAGGGTTTGCACAGCTTGAAAAATTATTGCGTATGTCGTCTCAGAAATGGAATTTGTACTATAATTGTCCAAGTTTTTGTGCCATTATTACAATGTGCCGATAGTTAACGGCAGGATTTTGTCTGCTTGATAAAAAGCTTTGAGTTATTACAACATAAATGTTTGTTATTATTATTAATAATAATAACATTTAATGGATAAAAAATCAATAAATGCATATTTTATAATGCTAAGCCATTTATCCGTCCGAGAAAATCCTGCCTTTAACTATCTGCAAGTTGTAATAATGGCCCTTATACTGATATATTTTATAGTATCATTTTGACGAACTACGATTTTCGCATATATCGCAAAGTCACCGCGAATTTATTACTTTAAATCCCATTATTTAATACATAGTACTTTTTTATACTCCGAATGTTGCTTTGAACATTTTTATTCGTTCAAAATGCAACTATGTCTAATGTCTTTGTCATTAGCAATCAAGGCGAATTGATATGAATTCGCCTTGTTAGCAATAATAATAAAGAGAATATTGGAAATAAGAAAATTTTAATAAATATATAAAATAAATTTAATATCTAGATACATCTGGCATTTTGTAATTTTGCTTTGTTCAACAAGTAAAAAGTTAGTTTAAAAATTGTTTAAATTAGTAAATCACAAGTTATAACTGCAAAAAAAAACTACTATAAAAATATAAGGGGAGTGATTAATTGCCGAAGCTGAAAGTAAATTATATTAAGTAACATAATATGGCAAACAATTACTTGCAGCCTGTTAATGACCATTTCGGCTTTAGTAATATAAAGTTGGAAGATATAGACGATGATATTTTTCTTAATAGCTCTAGATCTGATACCCCATTGTCAGATCAGGGTGCTGTAGGAGGCGTTGGTCGCCGCAGCACAAATCCGTTTGAGATAGAACCAGAGGATTACCAAAGACAGATTTTAGATGAAAAGCGTCGTCAGATTGAAGCTCGGAGTTTGGAATCAACACAAAAAAGTCTAGGCCTACTTTACGAGACGGAGGAAGTTGGTAGAGCAACTGCTGTAGAGTTGGCCAAACAAAGAGAACAATTAGAAAGAACAGCAAAGCAATTAGACGACATAAATGCGTCTCTTAGATTTAGCCAACGTCATTTGAATGGTTTGAAGAGTGTATTTGGTGGTTTGAAAAATTATTTATCGGGAAACCGTGACCATCAGCCATCTAATAACGTTTCATCTAATGTTAGTCAAATATCGCAGGTCCCTGAAAATTCTAAAACTTCAAATAATATGGGTATCCATGGACAAAATCCTAAATCACCTACTGAGAAATATGACAGTCATCCAATCTCTCGGTTACGCGACGATTCATCGGCGCAGCAACATCGCATGCAGCAGCAAGAGCAAATTCGAAATAATCCTTTCGAGGCACAGCTGGAGTCCAACCTGGAGGAGATGTGCGGTAATTTGTCGCGATTGAAAGGCTTGGCCACAGATTTGGGCCAGGAAATCGAATCCCAGAATGAGCTGCTCGACAATATGAATTACAAAATTGAAGATGTGGATATAAAATTGGCCAAGCAGAATAAGGACATACACAGGTTGTTGGGAAAGAAGTAAAATTTATTGAAAGCCGTTATTAATAAAAATTGTTGGCATTAAGTGAAATTAAGGAATCAAATACATAAAATTACATATCGGCATCAAAAAGACCTAATAACCTATCTGCAGTTTTCAAAAGTTTACAGGAGAGTGAAAAAACGTTATAAAATTGGAACTATTTGCAATATTGAAACGAAAATCACATACAAAAACTGGTAATAACTTGGTCATTTGTAATATTAGATGTTAAAAATTTTGCACACTTATTCGTTATGATATAGGAAATAACAATCCATAAAACACGCAATTTTGAAATTTTTGCAGTTAGGTTATTAGGTCTTTGTGATGACGATATACACTCATATGTATGTATATTATTAGCTTTTTTGATACAAAAATTAATTTTTTAAAAAGCATTCCTTTATAAAAACATTAATCGTATTAGTCTAAGGAAATTTAATTAAAAGGCATCATCTAGTATTTGTATCGGACCTACAAACATATATTACATATAATAATACAATAAATTATTTGGGAAACTAAGAAATATAATATACCTATGAGGTTTACTTTGCAAGAAGGAAATTTTTGTCAAAGAAAATTTGTTTTGTGTTTGATCCACTACATTTATATCGAGCCTTTGCTTCAATATTCATAACTCAAAATATATGTATCATATACATACATATGTACCTGATTCCTTGATAAACAGTTTGTGGTGAAGGAATATCCATATATAATAGGTATATCATATCTAAGTAATACTAATAGTATATAGTTGTAATCATAAAACATTTTGTTTTTTCGCTGCGGACTCACACCAAACCAAATATTCCTACCTTCATCCGCATTCAGTTTGTGTATAATTTTGTTCAATTTCATTTAATGCAAAAAATAAAAAAAAAAAAATACATAAAAATAAAACTTTTCACTTTAAATACATAGATATACATATGTTTATTACTCAGTAACGCTTTTTATATTTAATTTTAAGTGATTTTTCTTTGTTATAATTTAAAATTATTATGAAGTAAATAAAGGCTTCTTTGTATTGCAGATAAATAAATAAATATCCACACGCAAATTTTACTTTGCAGTACATATGTACATACATACATTTATATCGAGTCGAGCAATCGATTTGAAATTTCGTTTTTGCTCGTGCATGTTAACACAATTTCACGGAGTTGAGTCAGTAAAAATATTGTACAATCAAAAACATATAAATTGGAGTAAAATGCTGTTAATAAAACTTGTTTTTGGTAATAAATTGAATTTGTGATTTTGTATTTAATTTACAGAACAGGGCTGAACTGCTGTAGTCGCTGCTGCTTCAGCTCACTCAATGTACATATGTATGTATATACGTACATCAGTGATGGGAAAGTTGGTACGATCGTACTTTTTTTGATACTATTAGACATGAAAAAGTACCGTAATACTCCCACAACATATTTCATACTCTCACAGTTATCTTACAACAAATGCATTTATTTTTGCCAGGAATTAAATTTCTTTTCCACAAAACTTAGCTCGCAAAGATATTTTAGAAAACTGTAATCTTAACTGTGAAAGATATAAACGAGAACCATATTTCACTCAATGATATTGGCACAAAAGTTGATCTACATATATACATATATACAACTCATGTTTTAAATCAGTTTAAATAAAATTTTAAAAAGTTCTAAGGGCAAAAGTGTACTTTGGTTTAGCAAGTTTTCCACAAAAAAATGTTTTATCAGCTAAAACCAACAGATTTCCACCAGTTTTAATTAAAATGTTTCCCATAGCTAATATGGAAGAACTGAAACCATTAACAACAGAAAATATATGCAGCTTCTGATCTACAGTGCAGAGTGGGGACTTTTGCAAAATAAATGGCAATAAATCTGGAACTTCTGGCTCAAACCAGAAGGCTGTCAAGAAATGTGTTATTAAGCCTAAGTCCTCCTCTAAAGATGTCGAAGCTTCAGAAAAAATTAAATGGACTATATATACATCGTTAATTTTTCATTACAAAAATATAATGGACTATACAACGTGCAATCAGTAGTTTAGAAGTTCCAAATTTATTACAATTCATTTTGCCAAAGTTCCCACTGTGCAGTGGCTAAAACTAAAACCAGATTAGATGAAAACATGTTTCCCGATATATCGAGAGTAGTTTACGAAATTATGTCCATACCTAACTCCTCTGCAAATGTCGAAAGATTTTCTCTTACCAAAATCTAATGAAAATAAAACAAAGGAACATGCCAAGGCCTATTTATAAGGTCAATGCAATCGTCCTGATGTTATTCTGTGTTTTCGTGTTTAAGCTGTCAAAAGTTATTTGCACCATATACTTTAGTTCATGTTTGTTTGTGTTTCTGACAACTTAAACATAAATTTTATTTCTGTATTTTTGTAGAGTTGCGTTGACCTGATAGATAGGCCTTGGAACATGCTTTATGTTCCAACAGTATCAAGTTTTATCCAGTTCAAAGATTTATTGAAGTCTAAAAACTTTAATATTTGCACCTACATATCGTTACCTTAATATAGAAACGCCCAAGTCATTAATTTTTTAATCGAGATTTTTGAATTTTTTCGATACATTAGATGTTCCATCGAAATCTATAAAAAAAATAATGAGTTAGGGCCTTTCTATATTAAGGTAACTATATGTACATATCGATGTCTTAATATAAGAAAGGCGGATCTCGAATTTTTTGTATTTTATAAGAAGCAAAAACTGAAGAAAAGCTAAAGCATGCACATGCAGAAATATTTTTTTAAGTTGCCATAAGTCCTTGATTTTGAACTCTAACGTACTAAGATCTTCAAGGAGGATGCACTTATACGTTGTTTCCCAGAAAACGTTAAAAACGTGATTTCGAAAAAAAAATTTAGATACTCCTTTTTTATTTCCTTGTAAATGTATTTTATATAATTTTTTGCTAATTAAATTTTAATAATAATTTTTGGTACTCTCGACATCAAAAAAGTACTTAAAAAATTTTATTTGGTACCGAAATGCAAATCTCATTTCCCATCACTGACGTACATGCAAAAACAAAAGTATGCACGTACATACATACATACACATGAGCTTGCACTTTGGACTTTCTCTTTAAAAAAAAGCAGCAATCACTGTAGCAGAGCAAAAACAAATTGGAATAAAATCTGAGGAAGAAATTATATTTTTTAACATACAATAGTACACAAATAAAGTTCTAAACGAAAAAATGATCAACACAGGTAAATTAGCTGGCAGAACATTGTTTATAACTGGTGCTTCTAGAGGAATTGGCAAAGCTATTGCCCTCAAAGCTGCCCGCGACGGAGCTAACATTGTCGTAGCCGCTAAGACTGCTGAGCCTCATCCCAAGTTGCCAGGAACCATTTATTCAGCGGCAGAGGAAATAGAAAAGGTAGGTGGTAAAGCTCACCCTTGCGTCGTTGATGTAAGAGATGAAAAGGCTGTACGTGCTGCCGTAGAAGAGGCAGTCGCTAAATTTGGTGGCATTGATATATTGGTAAATAACGCTAGTGCGATTTCTTTGACCGGAACCTTGGAAACAGACATGAAAAGATATGATTTAATGCACCAAATTAATACACGTGGTACATTTTTAGCCTCTAAAGAGTGTTTGCCGTATTTGATTAAATCAAATCATGCGCACATTTTGAACCTTTCGCCACCTCTAAGTTTGAATCCTAAATGGTTTGCACCCCATGTGGCCTACACCATGGCTAAATATGGCATGTCTATGTGTGTTTTGGGAATGAGTGAGGAGTTCCGCAGTAAAGGTATTGCCGTAAATGCTCTTTGGCCTCGTACTGCTATACAAACTGCCGCCATTGAGATGTTAACCGGTTCCGAAAGCTCCAAGTGGTCACGCAAACCGGAGATTGTTTCGGATGCAGCTTACGCTATATTAATTAGGGAGCCTAACGTTGCCACTGGCTCGTTTTTTATCGACGATGAAGTCTTGCAGGAAAATGGTGTTACAGATCTCAAGCAATATGCATGCGATCCTAATAATGCAGATGATTTGATGATGGATTTGTTTTTAGATAGCAATGAATCTTCGGATCAAGTGAAACCTTCAATTACTTCAAGCACATTAAGTGCTGCGTCTGGAAATGTTCCTAAACTTTTCAATAAAATCCACTCGCTGTTATCCGCGGAAATTGTTGGCAAAACACAAGCAATATACGAATTCAATATAACAGGGGATGAGAAAGGCACATGGTATTTGGATTTGAAAAATGGATCTGGCTCTTGTGGTGAAGGGAGTGCGCCCAGTAAAGCCGATGCTGTGCTAACTATGAAGTCAACAAACTTTACTGACATGTTTTCAGGTAATCTGAAAGCCGCACAAGCTTTCATGACTGGTAAATTAAAGATATCTGGTGATTTGCAAAAAGCAATGAAATTGGAAAAACTCATGAAGGCTTTGAAATCGAAATTGTAAGATGTGTTCAACCATTTGTTTCTTTTTTTTTTGTTTTTTATCAAGTAGTTATTTAAGATTTTATATATTGTATTTCACTATACATACATATGTATGTACATATTTGTGCATTCTCAATAAACTTATTGATATTACAGTAAAACTTCATTATAACGAACTTCGTTATAACGAAAAACTTAATATAACGTATGTTTTATTGAGTCCCTTGAGAAAACCTCTTTATTGCATCGTCCATTTTGATGCAAAAAATAATTTTTATGCAAAAAATTAAATGGCCTATGTCAAACAAAATTTTTCATGAAAAATTTCATGGCAGTGATGGGAAAGTTGGTACGATCGTACTTTTTTTGATACTATTTGACATGAAAAGATACCGTAGCACTCCCCTAACATATTTGATACTCTCGAGGCCAACTTAGAAATTCAGTCAAAAAACGTGCGTATGCATTCAGGGCTTTCATGAATAAAATTCCGCCTGAAATTTCTCCCTTTTCCAATTATAATTTTTTGTTTTCCCTATTATTTGCTATTAGTTGGAATTGATCCCTGGGAAAAATTTCACGCGGAATTTTATTCATAATAGCGCTGATTATTTTTGCCAAGAATTAAATTTATTTTTCGACAAATGAAACGAAACTTTATTAGTTAATATATTTTAGAAACAGTCGACATATGTACATTCGTCGTAAAAGTCATACCTACGAGTTGAAAATTTGTTTAGCTTGTCTTGTCTCTTAAATTAAAATTTTTATATATTTAAAAATATAATATAGTATATAAGCAAAATAATAAAAATCATCGCTGTCTTTCATTCGCCGTATTAACATCGCGTTTGCTCTGATAGTGTTTGTTATTCTTTTTTCTCTCGCTCTTTTTGGTAGTTTAAAGCGCTATAAGAAAGCAAAGAAAGGAAAATCTTTTATATATACATTCGGTCAAGTAAATTCATTTCTGTCTGCGTCTTTTCACAAATACAAGCTATAGTGCAAGTTTTACGCCATGAACGGGGTTCATCCCCCAAATTATAATCGGTTCAGAGAACTGGGTTCCTTGGCCGAAAAAGGCAAATCCAACAAAAGTAAACACCCACGTCCCGATGATTTCATCCCTCTGCCAGAAGTTTCGAGCAATGAACAACATCTTCCGAGGTATCTAGTTGCGTCCACTGTACCAGCGAATACAGAAGTTGAAACACGCCCTCTATCATCCTACAACGTTTTCCAAGTCGAGAGAGGCCTAAATTATATAAGCAAGGAACGTTTGGAAGTCACTGAGATGAGAAGTGGTGACCTTTAAATCAAAGTTCCAAATAAAAGAATTGCTGAGCAATATTTAAAGGCTAATTATATTGACTGCATTCCGGTAAAAATCATTCTCCATAAAACTTTAAATACAATTCAAGGTCGCATATTCTCAAGAAAAATCATCTCTATAAGTGAAGAAGAGCTTCTCGATTCACTTAAACCTCAAAAAGTAGTCGAAGTAAGGAAAATAATGAGACTAGAAGGCAAGGAAATGAAACCAACAGGTGCTGCAGTTTTGACATTTGATCTCATAAATCGACCAGATACTCTTAAACTTTGCTGGGAAATAGTCCCAGTTGATGAGTTTATGTCAGAAATTGGGTCATACCAAAAAACGTTGCCGTAATGTAGAGATATGTAAAGAATGCGGGACGTCAACACCAAATAACCCATGTGCACGTAAGTTTTGCGTAAATTTTCAAATAGAGTCCCACACATCGAATGATCCAAACTGTCCAACATTCTGGAAGCATAAGTCAGTTAACTATCTCAGAATAACAAGACGGTGCACTAATCGTGAAGCTTGGAAAATCTTTAATGACAATCCAACACTTAACACCCTAAAGCCCATAAATAGAACTGCAAAAAATACAATAACCTACACACAAATTTTAGGTGCACAACCATCAAAAAACTTACCAACTACAACCAAACAAACAAAACAAAATAAGAAAAACGATCTAATACCGGAAATCATCACCAATAGAAACCAACATATAAATTCTCCCATAACAGAAGCAACTGAAAAAGACACAGATTTTATTTTTAATAACACATCAATTGTATCTGGATTCACCAAAATTAGCAGATGATATAATTTTTTCAACTCCAACAACACAAATAACCACAGATAAATGTATGCAAATCGCTGCTCAAGATAACCAAATAATACAAGCAAATAACACAGCAAACAACATATTCTCAACCCAACAAATACCAACAACAAATAATAATCAAGAAGATCTAGAAACACCCAAAACCTTTAATTTTTCTACAGTAGAAACAAATGCACAAAGCAAAATTCTTTACACAAATAATGATAGCAACGCAAGTAAAGATTATAGTCATGGAAATGACTCAATTTTCAGTGATGACAATGCATCAGATTATGACATGAACTTTAATATCGATGTAAACGTTACTGAAGATATTCGGGGTTGTCATAGAATCCAAGTCGGTTTTGCTGATTGTCGGTTTTGTAAACCAATATTGGATTCATTTGGTGTCATGAAAACAAGTCGGTTTTGTTATTTTTTGAATGCAAATATGTTCGATGTTCGAATCAGATTTTTTATGTTTTTGTTCATTTGTTTACGGCTCCTATGAAAGTTTTTGTTTGAAAATTTTGTCAACGCTAAAATATTCTTATGCAAATATTCTTTAACTCTAATAAGGGTGAAATTTGGAATAAAGGGTAGATTTTGTAAATTCAAACGAATTTTTCGTTTTGAAATTTGTATGGAAAAAATAATTTTTGAAACGAATTTTCGTTTTTTTTTCATACAAATTTGAAACGTTTAGAAACGAAATTTTTTACAAAATCTGACTATAAATCACGTAATATTGGAAACATTCAATAAACTAAAATTGCTTAAACTCGCTAAAACTGTGAGAGAAAAAGCAAAATACTACGAAAAATCGCAAAAGCTTGCAAAAATTTTAAATATTAAGCTTTTAAGTAAAAATTAATGAAGAAATCCAAAAACTTTGGAAAAAATTACATCTTTTGCAAAAATAACAGAAATTTGCGAAAAATTGCAAAATTTTAAACAAGCCATAATTTTATTAAAAAGGGCTATAACTCTAAAGAATGCTAAAAAAATCTGTACAAAACGCGAAAATGGAAAACATTCGCAAAAACTGGCTAACAGGTGAATAATAGCAAAGTCTAATAGCTAAAACTGTTAAGAAACAGAATACTGGCAAAAACTCGATTTCATCGCGATCATTGCGAAAATTCGCGAGAAGTTGCAAAATGGGAAAAAAGCCTTAAAATTGATTATGTCTTCAAAACTGTTAAAAATGTTATAAAATCGGAAATAGCGCGAAAACTCGCAAATTCGCGAAAAAATCCTAGATCATATATCAAATTATCAACTTTAATTTGGTTGAATATTCGCTAAAAATCAAACTGTTGAAAAAAAGTGTATCGTCGCTAGCAATAAAATTCAAATAATAACGGAAAGAATTTTATTTTGACACTAACAGTCGCTATCAAGTATGTACGCATGTACTAGTTTTATCCCTCAAAGATCATCTCACATTTTAGGAATCCGTTTTTCGAAAGTTAGTATACACACTATTTTTAGTGTGAGTGTGATAGAGAATCGAGCTTTGCTTTATTCAGCAATTTAGCCTGGCACTTTAGAAACCAATAAATACCGGCCATTACAGTTTTTAGCCACCATTTTTGCACGCGGACATACCTGTTAACAAGAGATTCGCAGAGGCACAATTAAAAATTTTAAGGATAAGCTTTGTGTTGTACGTTTAGGAAAACGTACTGGAAAACAGTGATCCTTCACAATTTTCCTTATTCACGCAAGGAAAAAAAAAAACAAAGAATTTCTGTTAATTCGCACGGCAAAACTTCAACTCGCATCGGTGCCTTTTCCAATAGTGGTAAGTCATATTTTTTTTGTGACTTCCTAAGTTATTGTAACAAATTGCGGAATTTTATTTTAGAATCGGCACCGAATAAATTTTTATTTTTGACTCAACAACCACTTGACAAAGCAGAAGGCATAACGTAGCCTAATTTCTGCCCTTGTCCTCAGCAAGCAGGCAAAACATCCAAGTGTTGTAATTATTAGAGCAGGAATGAATTTGCATGGGCAGAAACCTAAAAGTATGCCAATTGAGCGATTCGACCTTCGTGGATTGTATATAGGCACAGAAACCCATTTGTGTGGAATTGGAAGTCCACGCGGCCCCGCGTTATAGGCACATGTAAATTTTGTTTACACCCAAAAGTATGTACAAAACGAAATTAGTTTTTTGGCCTAACTAGCCCGCATACAACACGAGTTATAACAAAATTGTCATTTTATTTCATATTGTATACATATGCAATATACTGTGTTTCGTAATTAACCAAAAATTAATTTTTTTTAAACATAAAAAAAAGAAGAAAAAAAAAACACAATACATTTGAAAAAAAAAGAATAATCTAAAAATTTAAGAAAAAGGACAACATACATAAGAACTTAGTACATATATAAATTTAATTACAAGTAAAGGGTAAATGTTGCTAAACTCGAGCTGGATTCGCAATGTTGATAAGCAAACCAGAGTAAAGAAAAATTTAATAAGAAAAAAACCGACAAAGTTCCCATACAATGTTACGAACAATTGGTAAAATATTCACATAATCAAGAACAAGCATATAACTCTACAATAATTAACGCAATAGGCTACTTCATACATTATACTCTAGCCTGGATATCTTGTCTACTCTTACACACACGCTCCCTTAAGCTGAATGTACATTCATCGTGGGATCAGCGGCAAAACAAAGTAAGTTATCTCTTTTCTTCTTTTACATAGCATTGAACATCATAATTTGAAAAAAAAACAACAAAAACAACTATATAAATAATGGAGAAACATTTAGTGGTAGTTTTTTTGTTTTTTTTCGTGAGTTTGCTTCTGCACAAGTGTTAATCCAAATTGTAAATTAAATAATTCGCAATAAAAATAATAGTCATTACGAAAGATTTAAATATCGTCCTTAGAAGTGAAATGTTTTTGGATAAGGTTTTAAAAAAAAAATGTATAGTGCATAAAAGAGAATATTGAAATAAACCAAGAAGAAAAGATTTGTAATTTTAAAGAGAACAAAAGGAAAACCTAAAGTTGCATTTCAAGTTAAAAGAAAAAGAAGTTAATTTATATTAGCGTGGAAGTGTTAAGCCATTTTTGTAAACAAAAGCGAAGAGAGATTATATGTAACTTGGATTAAACTCCCGCAGTATTTAGTGAAAGATAAAGGTAAACTTTTATTGCCAATCTATTAAGGTTACAATTAATAACAACATATTCTGGGAAACTTTTGGCTCGGTGCAATTGCCAATCCAATATCATGGTAATTGTTAGTAAAAGGGGAATCTCTAGATTGATTTACCAAAGTGTAGCGAACTTTGGCCAATTTTTTTTTCTCTCCCTTGAGATTCATTGGTGTAACTAATAACATGTTTATAAACATTGTATGTAATCTTGCACGAAGATACAACAGGAACCAACCATTAGTATATAGAAATCAAAAACAAATATTAAGACTGGTACATGTTTACACCAGATTAAAATGCCTAAGTGAGTTGTAATAATTTTTTTTATATTATATTTTATATTATTAATTAATAATAGAACACTTTATTGTGAATTTACGATAAATTACGAAAAATTATTGGATTTAATTTGAAATTTTATTAATGAATAAAAATAACATGAATTTCTAAATTTTTAGCATTTGATTTCAAGTGGTTGGTGATGTAAATTGTGGTAGCCATATCTTAAATATCGGGATCATCGAAAGTTGATTAAGGTCGGTATGCAAACGGTGATCATGGTTGGGTGGGCGGAGTTACAACGTTAACATCAGTTGTAATCAAATATAAAGTGACTGATTTGAATGGTATCATGAATTTTTTTTCTTCTTCACACATACATATGTACATCTCATTTAATTTTCCAGATTGTTATGTAGTTTCCGGTATTTCATTATCTACTGCTCATTATTTTACCGTAGATTCGATAGCAGGACGTAATCTTTCTTTTATTTCGCATGCATATTAAATATTAGATTCTCGCCTAGCAGGTACTAGTGCAGATTAGGTAAGTTGACACCCACCTTTTTTTTTTTAGCCGACGAGCCAGAGCCGGAACTATGCATGCCTATATCTAATCGAGCATTCTAACAACCTTATTAATCTTTCCATATATGCTACAGAGAATTAATATTTTTGGCGCCCAACGTGGGGCCCACATAAAAGCTTAGTTTTAACTTCATTATTTTCCATCTTTTAATTTCGTGGGCCACTGGCATAGTCACTGCTATCCATTTTTAATAACATTTTTATAAGCAATAACTAAATTAAGAAAATAATAGAAATTTTTTTTATATGTTTTAACCCTTTCGCAGGTATTTTTTTTATTTTTGTCCTGGCTGGAATACAACATAATACCATGTTTGTACCAGTGGGGATATTGAGGGACAATTTTACGCAAACATGAGATGTTAGGAACTGATGATCTAGAGGGAAAGCAGAAATCTAGGTTGTTGCCAACATCACTTTTTGCTTCAAGTATCTTGTTTTTTTTCTTGTTTTCTGTCTTGGAATCTAGACTCTGAGTATTTTTGGTATCTTGCCGACAGAAAGCATAATTTTCGTCTTATATAAATTGAAATTCCAGGTTTAAGGAATCGCATTCTTGGTTGAGAACGAAACCGATATGCGCCATTAAACAGTGTTTTCATTTTAATTTTTATACCTGTTATTTTTTTTTTTAATTTGATTATACTTAAACTTTTTTTGTCTCCAACCTTTCAAATTAGTTTTTTTAAATTTGGCACCACTTTGAACATTATCACCACAAAGAAATCGAATATGGACTATCGTATTTGAACTATCGAATTTTTTTTCTTTAGGGTGGTTAGGGATATGAAAAGTTCCTTATTACCCATACTATTTTAATATTTGTTATTAAATAATTCACCCAACTTGTTCCTACTTTATCGTTTACATTATTTGATCATTACCATTTATCTTTCCGGTTGAACTATTGATTATTATTCGATAAAATGCCATTGAGACATAGCAACGAGAATTTATCAGCAATCCCAGCTGTAGATACTTCCGCTACTGGCTCAACTGTCGCACCTTTGGCTCCGCCTACGACGCTGTCTTGCGAGATTTGCAAGAATAATATATCAGTTAAGGCCAACTCAATCCGTACTTCTTGTAACCACACCTTTCACAAATCGTGCTTCTCAAAGTCAACAAATAATAAGTCTACTTGTCCTACCTGTGGCACAAGGATTGAATTACCTAAAAACCCAAAGCCCTCGGTGCCCAGCAGTATGACTACGCGTCACCAAACGCGAAAGAATGTTTTCGATGACAATCGTCTAGCAGGCAGTTCGTTAGTGCAGGATGAGCAATCTCCTAGTAATACATCCAATGTGTCCGGATCCTCTCCTCGTAGTATCGATGAAGACAGCAGGATGATAAGGAATTTAGTGACAGCAGCTGTTGGCGCTCAACAGGCTGAAATGTTATCAACTTTGAACCAGACTTTAGCTCGGTTAGTCGAGTCAAATATTGAATCAGGATTTAGACGATTGAATTTAGAAAACTCTAATAACTCGCCTAATCTCTATCGGGATCCAGTTGTTCCTCCGCTAGGTAACAGGGAAGTTAACACGTTGAATAGAAACCGGTCCCTTGATCGACTTCTAGGTCTTCCACCTACCACTGAGAACCGCAACCGGAATTTAGACACTAGTAACTCTCCTAATAATTTCAGAGGCTTTCCTTCGGGGTCGGCAGGTGATTTATCTTTACGTCCAGACAAATTAAGCCAGATTATTAGCAATTGGAAATTGAGATTTTCAGGTAATTTAGAAGGATTATCTGTTGATGCTTTTCTTTACCGGGTTGAGGCGTTGACAAATCAAACTTTAGGGGGAAATTTTAGTCTGCTTTGCGACAATGCTAGCACTTTATTTGAGGGCAAGGCGAATACTTGGTTTTGGCGTTATCACCAATCTGTAGGGACGATAAGGTGGCCTGAGCTTTGCGCAGCTCTACGTAGTCAGTATAGAGATACTAGAACGGACATGGACTATAGGGAAATGATAAGAGACAGGAAACAAAAACCAGGCGAGAGTTTCGATATCTTCTACGAGTCTATAGTGGAGCTTACCGATCATCTCGAGCAGAACATTAATGAAAACTTACTGGTTGAAATTTTGCGTCGAAACTTACTTCCGGAAATACAACACGAAATATTGAACATGAGTATATCGTCGGTCAGCGAATTACGGAAAATATGCAGGAGAAGAGAATTCTTTTTGCAAGATTTAAAGAAAAGAAATATGCCACCAAAATTTTCAAGTTACCCTAAACGCGTTGCTGAGCTGCTTGAAGCTGAAGTTGACGTTAGTGAGTTGAAATCGGAGGGAAGTGATTGTGTCGTCTCCGAAATGGGCCTATGTTGTTGGAATTGTCACGAAACAGGACACCGTTATCAGGAGTGCTTAGCTGAAAGAAGCATTTTTTGCTATGGATGTGGGACCTCAAATGTATACAAACCCTCATGTCCCAAATGCAATCCCACAAAAAACTCATTACGGAGTGCACAAATAAGTGCACGCAAAACCGCCGACAGAAAGACAACAGAACGTGCCACGAGCACCGATCAGATTTAACTTCCAATAGATTTGATAAGACATTAGATATTAGTGATAATGACACCCAGTTGCGACAGTTTAAGCCAATAGTACCTTTTGAGATTAGGATGCAGAATTATGAGAGAGTGAGAAAAAGAATTTTTGATGACCCAGCGGAAAAAAATAATATCACTAGATCATCAATGCGCGCTAGAAAATTTTGGCATAGTATAAAAGAGAAGCGGAAAGTGGTATCGGCTTGCGTGATTGGAGCTGCAAATGATATCCGGCCCTACGCTGAAGTTGAGATTTTTGGGGAAAAAGTGTCAGGGTTATTGGACACGGGGGCTTCAATTAGCTGTATAGGGAGCGATTTGGCGGAGAAGTTTCTTAACTCGGGCAATCCATTTAGGAGGCTTAGTTCGAAAGTTCGTACTGCTGACGGGATGCCGCAGAGTATTGTTGGTTTAATTAAATCGAAAATAGTATTCAGATCTGACGAACATATTTTAGATATTTATATAATTCCATCGCTATCCCAGCCACTATATCTCGGTATAGATTTCTGGAGAGCTTTTGGGCTATTACCGGACAATTTTCTATCGGCCTTTTCGTTATCTCTCCCAAGTGTTGCCTCTTTGAATAGCTCATTGAAAACGTGTGTATTAGATCATTCTCAGAAAATTATGTTGGAAAAGGTTATAGAATTGTTCCCTTCGTTTTCAAAAGAAGGTTTGGGTAAAACCTCTTTGGTTAGTCATTATATTGACACGGGTAGTGCGAAAGCGATCAAACAACGACATTATCCTGTATCGCCCGCAATCGAGAAGCTAATGTATGACGAGGTCGACAGGATGATTAGCTTAGGAATAATAGAGGAATCAAATAGTGCATGGAGCTCTCCTGTGGTACTCGTACGGAAACCTGGCAAGAATCGATTGTGTCTAGATAGTAGAAAACTGAATGAGGTAACAATAAAGGATGCATATCCTTTACCCAACATCGACGGAATTTTGAGCAGACTTCCGAAGGCGAGGTTTATTACCGGATTGGATCTTAAGGATGCCTTCTGGCAAATCCCTTTAGATCCAGACTCTAGGGACAAAACAGCGTTCACAATTCCCGGGCGACCTTTATATCAGTATAAAGTAATGCCCTTTGGGCTCTGTAACGCACCCCAAACTATGTCCCGATTGATGGATAAGGTATTACCTTCACACCTTCGGAATGAAGTTTTCATATACTTGGACGATCTATTAGTGGTCTCAAATAGTTTCCAGAGGCATTTAGAGGTGCTCACACAAGTTGCTAAGCACTTACATAGGTCTGGTTTAACAATAAACGTTGAGAAGAGTAATTTCTGTGTAGAAGAAGTAAAGTATCTTGGACATGTACTAGGAAATGGTGTTATACGCACTGACCCAGACAAAATTTCAGCAATTATAGAGTACCCTATACCCAAATCAATTAAAGATGTAAGGCGCTTCCTTGGAATGGCCGGGTGGTACAGAAAGTTCATAGAGAATTTTGCTTCATTGACGACCCCCCTTACTGATATTTTGAAAAATAAAAGGAAATTCATATGGAATGACATGGCCCAAAAGGCTTTTCAGGAGTTAAAATGTCTGTTGAGCTCGGCACCTGTTCTGCATAGCCCCGATTTCGCAAAACCGTTTTTTATACATTGCGATGCAAGCCAGACAGGTATAGGAAGTGTTTTGGTCCAGGTTAACTCGGAGGGTGATGAGGTGCCGGTGGCATTTATGTCAAAGAAACTCAATAAAGCCCAAAGAAATTATTCAGTGACCGAACAGGAATGCTTAGCGGCAGTGTTAAGCATAAAAAAATTTCGGGCATACGTTGAAGGGCATGAGTTCACGGTAGTGACCGATCATGCATCACTAAAGTGGCTCATGTCCCAAACTGACTTAAGCTCCAGATTGGCAAGATGGGCATTGAAACTCCAAGGCTATGATTTCAAAATTCTTCACAGGAAGGGAAGTCAGAACATAGTACCAGACGCACTTTCTCGTACCCATTCGGACCACTCAGACCGCGATTGTATTGATACCCAGACTGATTTAGTTCTCAGCAGTCTGTCTGACACAGACCATATTATTGATCTGAAGTCACCACATTTTCATTCAGAAGAATATAGGGATCTTATTAAAAATATGACCGAAAACCAAAGCAAGCTCCCTGACGTAAAGATTGTAGATAATTTAGTGTATCGACGAACAGAACACTCAAACGGAGACTCTCTTCACGATGATTCATGTTGGAAGTTATGGGTACCAATGGAGATGATCCAAGATATTTTAAAGATGGCACATGATAACCAGTTATCAGCACATTTTGGAATTAACAAGACGGTAGAACGCATAAGAAGATACTATTTCTGGCCTGGATTAGTGAAGTCTGTGGTGGAATACATTAATGCATGTGATGTATGTAAGGGTACGAAACATCCTAATGTTACTCTGAGGCCGCCTATGGGAAAACCTGCTATGTCGGATCGGTTATTTCAGAAGTTATATGTGGACTTTTTAGGACCGTATCCACGCTCACGAACAGGACATGTTGGTATTTTTGTTGTATTAGATCACTTCTCGAAATATCCCTTTCTGAAACCAGTGAAAAAATTGACAGCAGAGGTGATATGCAGATATTTAGAGGAAGAAATTTTTCACATGTTTGGAGTACCAGAGACGGTGGTGTCTGATAACGGCGTGCAATTTAAATCAAAAGTTTTCCAAGCCCTTCTGAAAAGATATAATGTATCCCATACGCTTACTGCAATACATTCACCACAGGCTAACGCATCTGAGCGTATAAATAGGTCAGTTTTGGCGGCAATTCGTGCTTATGTGTCGCCTGACCAGAAAAACTGGGACGAAGCTCTCAGCAGTATAGCTTGTGCGTTACGATCTAGTACGCATGCTTCGATTGGGGTGGAACCCTATTACTTGACGTTCGGCCAACATATGATAACAGATGGACATACTTATAGACTATTACACAAACTTAAAATCCTGGACGACAGATCAGTTAATTTTAATCGAGAAGATTCAATGGATCTGGTACGAACTAAGGCTAAGCAGCTCATGGAAAAACAGTTTAAACGTAATGAAAGAGCATACAATTTGAGATCTAGAGAAGTTAGTTTCAGGGAAGGTCAGGAGGTATTTAGGCGGAACTTTAAGGCATCTAGTTTTGAAAAAGGCTACAGCGCAAAGCTTGACCATGCATTTATTAAAGCTCGTATAAGAAAGAGAATTGGAAACTGTTATTATGAAGTTGAGGATCTTCACGGAAGACCAGTAGGAAAATATCACGCAAAAGACCTCAAAAGCTGATGATATTCCTGAATCGAACTTGATGGAAGATTTCTTAGTAATGAAAATAGGAAATCGTCAGAACATATTGTGTTCTTATAAATAGGCTTTTCGTTCAAGGTGACACATCTATTTCAAACATATTTTTCTTTTGCTAAAATTTTTGGGAAATTTTTCTTAAAACAAAGTACCCTACTCATATAGACTTTTCATTATCCTTGTATAAAAACATCTTTGCATTCTGACAGGTAAGATTTTTTTTCACTGCCCTAATAAACGACTTGAATCTCCTATTGCTAGCGGGATCAAATTTTGCCTCCGCAAAATCTGATCTTGGTTGGGGAGTTGTGTATCGTCGCTAGCAATAAAATTCAAATAATAACGGAAAGAATTTTATTTTGACACTAACAGTCGCTATCAAGTATGTACGCATGTACTAGTTTTATCCCTCAAAGATCATCTCACATTTTAGGAATCCGTTTTTCGAAAGTTAGTATACACACTATTTTTAGTGTGAGTGTGATAGAGAATCGAGCTTTGCTTTATTCAGCAATTTAGCCTGGCACTTTAGAAACCAATAAATACCGGCCATTACAGTTTTTAGCCACCATTTTTGCACGCGGACATACCTGTTAACAAGAGATTCGCAGAGGCACAATTAAAAATTTTAAGGATAAGCTTTGTGTTGTACGTTTAGGAAAACGTACTGGAAAACAGTGATCCTTCACAATTTTCCTTATTCACGCAAGGAAAAAAAAAAAACAAAGAATTTCTGTTAATTCGCACGGCAAAACTTCAACTCGCATCGGTGCCTTTTCCAATAGTGGTAAGTCATATTTTTTTTGTGACTTCCTAAGTTATTGTAACAAATTGCGGAATTTTATTTTAGAATCGGCACCGAATAAATTTTTATTTTTGACTCAACAACCACTTGACAAAGCAGAAGGCATAACGTAGCCTAATTTCTGCCCTTGTCCTCAGCAAGCAGGCAAAACATCCAAGTGTTGTAATTATTAGAGCAGGAATGAATTTGCATGGGCAGAAACCTAAAAGTATGCCAATTGAGCGATTCGACCTTCGTGGATTGTATATAGGCACAGAAACCCATTTGTGTGGAATTGGAAGTCCACGCGGCCCCGCGTTATAGGCACATGTAAATTTTGTTTACACCCAAAAGTATGTACAAAACGAAATTAGTTTTTTGGCCTAACTAGCCCGCATACAACACGAGTTATAACAAAATTGTCATTTTATTTCATATTGTATACATATGCAATATACTGTGTTTCGTAATTAACCAAAAATTAATTTTTTTTAAACATAAAAAAAAGAAGAAAAAAAAAACACAATACATTTGAAAAAAAAAGAATAATCTAAAAATTTAAGAAAAAGGACAACATACATAAGAACTTAGTACATATATAAATTTAATTACAAGTAAAGGGTAAATGTTGCTAAACTCGAGCTGGATTCGCAATGTTGATAAGCAAACCAGAGTAAAGAAAAATTTAATAAGAAAAAAACCGACAAAGTTCCCATACAATGTTACGAACAATTGGTAAAATATTCACATAATCAAGAACAAGCATATAACTCTACAATAATTAACGCAATAGGCTACTTCATACATTATACTCTAGCCTGGATATCTTGTCTACTCTTACACACACGCTCCCTTAAGCTGAATGTACATTCATCGTGGGATCAGCGGCAAAACAAAGTAAGTTATCTCTTTTCTTCTTTTACATAGCATTGAACATCATAATTTGAAAAAAAAACAACAAAAACAACTATATAAATAATGGAGAAACATTTAGTGGTAGTTTTTTTGTTTTTTTTCGTGAGTTTGCTTCTGCACAAGTGTTAATCCAAATTGTAAATTAAATAATTCGCAATAAAAATAATAGTCATTACGAAAGATTTAAATATCGTCCTTAGAAGTGAAATGTTTTTGGATAAGGTTTTAAAAAAAAAATGTATAGTGCATAAAAGAGAATATTGAAATAAACCAAGAAGAAAAGATTTGTAATTTTAAAGAGAACAAAAGGAAAACCTAAAGTTGCATTTCAAGTTAAAAGAAAAAGAAGTTAATTTATATTAGCGTGGAAGTGTTAAGCCATTTTTGTAAACAAAAGCGAAGAGAGATTATATGTAACTTGGATTAAACTCCCGCAGTATTTAGTGAAAGATAAAGGTAAACTTTTATTGCCAATCTATTAAGGTTACAATTAATAACAACATATTCTGGGAAACTTTTGGCTCGGTGCAATTGCCAATCCAATATCATGGTAATTGTTAGTAAAAGGGGAATCTCTAGATTGATTTACCAAAGTGTAGCGAACTTTGGCCAATTTTTTTTTCTCTCCCTTGAGATTCATTGGTGTAACTAATAACATGTTTATAAACATTGTATGTAATCTTGCACGAAGATACAACAGGAACCAACCATTAGTATATAGAAATCAAAAACAAATATTAAGACTGGTACATGTTTACACCAGATTAAAATGCCTAAGTGAGTTGTAATAATTTTTTTTATATTATATTTTATATTATTAATTAATAATAGAACACTTTATTGTGAATTTACGATAAATTACGAAAAATTATTGGATTTAATTTGAAATTTTATTAATGAATAAAAATAACATGAATTTCTAAATTTTTAGCATTTGATTTCAAGTGGTTGGTGATGTAAATTGTGGTAGCCATATCTTAAATATCGGGATCATCGAAAGTTGATTAAGGTCGGTATGCAAACGGTGATCATGGTTGGGTGGGCGGAGTTACAACGTTAACATCAGTTGTAATCAAATATAAAGTGACTGATTTGAATGGTATCATGAATTTTTTTTCTTCTTCACACATACATATGTACATCTCATTTAATTTTCCAGATTGTTATGTAGTTTCCGGTATTTCATTATCTACTGCTCATTATTTTACCGTAGATTCGATAGCAGGACGTAATCTTTCTTTTATTTCGCATGCATATTAAATATTAGATTCTCGCCTAGCAGGTACTAGTGCAGATTAGGTAAGTTGACACCCACCTTTTTTTTTTTAGCCGACGAGCCAGAGCCGGAACTATGCATGCCTATATCTAATCGAGCATTCTAACAACCTTATTAATCTTTCCATATATGCTACAAAAGATATGAAAAATGGCGCTTTTAGCCATTTTATTTATTTTCAGTTAAAAAAAACACAGCTGTAAGCTGCTTGGTTTATATCCAATAACAAAGCGATAACATTGGTTTCTATGACACCTAAAACCGACACCAGACATAGTTTGAACAAAAATCCGACAACATTGGATTTCATGACACCAAAGTATTTTTTTTGTCGGTTTCTAATCCAATTCCGATAAGATTGGTTTCTATGACACCCCTGATTATTATTGACGAAATAAACAGAGGTTTGGGTCTTGCTTCTCCACCTAGCACAGACGCAAATAGCAAATCACCAACATTTACATTTACAAGAAAGTAAAAAAATTCAAAGCAGTTGGAAAAAAATAATTTATATATTTTTATGAATATCGAACTTAATATTTTGCAGTGGAACATACAAGGGTTTATTAAGGTATATCATCATAACAAGGATTTCGCGTATGCAAAATCTGGAATTGCTCTACTAGTTAGAAACAACATAAATGTAACGCAGCATTTAACATCAACTGGCGACGTTCTTTTTCAGACAATAATAATTAAATCTAATATAAAAATTCGCATAACCAACATATACAAGGAATGCGACATAAAATTAACAACATCCATGCTGGATAATATATTTCCGGCTGATGATGTGCACCATTTAATAATGGGAGACTTAAATTCGCAGAACACGTTATGGGGATCAAGTACAAACTCTACTAGTGGTAGGATTTGGGAAAACTTTGCTGATAACAATAATTTGGTGATTATGAACAATGGATCGCCAACATTGTTCAACACCAGGAACACCCTCACCGCCGTCGATGTCACAATGGCTACAGTTGATTTATCACCTACACTGGTATGGAGTGTTTTACCTATACCCGAGGTTAGTGATCATTTTCCTATAAGAATTACCAACAACACAGATAAAATAAAAAAAATATTTTGCCCACGATTTAATGACGTCAAAGCAAATTGGTCTCTTTTTGCTGAGAAAGTGTCTCAAGTGAGTAACCAGTTTCCAACATCAACTAACATAAATAAAGAAGCGGCCCAAATTAAACGTATTATTAGAAAATGAAAGTATACCTTTGAGTAGAAGGCCTAAACAAAAAAATAACCCGGTTTGGTTTAACTCCCATATTGCTAAATTGATTCGACTAAGGCAGATAGCATGGAGAAATTTTAAGAGATGTCGAAACCAGTCCAACTGCTTGGAGTACAGGAAAATATGCGCCAAAGTTAAAAGACAATGTAAAGTTGCGAAAAAGACAACCTGGGATAACTTTTTAAACTCCCTAAAGCCATCAATGGACATTCGCTACTTATGCAAAAAGGTCAATAACTTAAGGTCTGAGAAGATGAATAACTTTCCCCCAATATGGACTGATAACAGCAGCTTTACACATCCTCGGGAAATTGCGAAGAAATTTGCTGAATTCTGGACTTCGATTAGCTCTGACAGTACTCTGCATCGTAATATAGTAGAATCAAAGAGAAATTTATGTATTGAAAAACTTACGCAGTGTTGTGAAGAACAGAATTTCTTGTCTCTCAAAATAAGTGTTTCAGAGCTTGACAGTATTATGGTGACTTTAAAAGGATCAACACCGGCTCAAGACAAAATAACTTATTCAATGATAAAAAATCTCCCTGGCAGTTTAAAATACCACTAATGTGAATTATATAATAACATATTGGCAAAAAGTGTATTTCCTCAGGATTGGAAAATTGCAATTTTGGCACCAATTCCCAAGTCCGGTAAGGATCCCAACCGACTATGGATACCGTCCAATATCATTGTTACCACTTCTTTCGAAAATTTTGGAGAAAATATTGGCTAAGAGGATATGGAGAATAGCGGAGTTTCGACACGGTGTGCATACTATATGCCATCAGATGGAAGAAGTACTGCGGAATAACATAAAGAATCGTAGTCATAGTTTGGTTATTTCTGAAGATCTGGAAAAGGCTTTTGACAGAGTGGTGCTTACTTTCATAATACACGAAATGAATGAATGGGGAATACCTAAGGGCATTATGAAATTGATCAAATCGTTTCTTTCCAATCGAAGAGTTAATGTCAGAATAGATGGATTTTTTCCGGAAATTATACTATTGATAATGGGGTGCCACAGGGATCACCATTATCTGTAGCTTTGTATACTATTTACGCACCTCTTGAAACTAATATGCTCACGTAACAATGGCCCGCATTTTAATACTGCACTTGGAATATGTCAATCTCTTGTCACTGGCACGATATTACACGGTATTACGATCTACGGATGGACTTCAGGGAAAAATGTTAGAACGTTAGATACTGCTATGAATAACTGTTACAGAACATCATCTGGGCTATTAAGAGCTACTCCACTGGATAAACTTAGACAAGAGGCCGGATTTCGGAATTTCCGATTTTTGTTCGAAAAGACTGCTGTCAATATGGCATCTAGGGCTATAACAATTACCTCCGATGGGCTCCACACAAACTTTTGGGGACACATTAGAAGCAACGATACACGATTACCTTCTGCCATCAAGGAAATTCTAATGTTACTTGCGAAATCTCGCATATCATTACCAGATAAGCCTGACTTAATTCCTCGGAGATCTAATGGAACTTACGACAACATCGTCAGTTTACCGCATGGAAACCCGAATATATTAATTTCATGGATTCCATCACATATTGGCATTGAGGGGAATGAATACGCTGATAAAGCAGCAAAGGATGCACAAAATTTAACAGAGATAACAGACATCCCATGCATTCCGAATGTTATTTCGAACTAATTCCGTAACCTGCAAAAACAACTTTATCCTATACAACAAAAACCCAAATATAATTCTAGCTATACGAGAGGCGACTGTGTGATGATGAGTCGTTTGAGAGTTGGTAAAGCAATTTTTAATACGCAACATTATTTAACAGAATGCCCAATATCCAGGATTGGTGAAAACTTGGATGAAATAATAGACTGCACAACGGTAGCAAATATATCATCTATCCGCCAGGGCCTCCCGAGTCATGGTATTCGGGATGTATAGTTTAAGTTCGAAATTCTTTTTTACATACATACATATGTTTGTATTTAATTTCATTATTATTTACTTTAAAATTCGTAAATTCAATATTTTTAACTTTTTTAATATTTTTAATTTAATTTAATTCTGTCACTCATTTGTAAAATTAATTTTTTTTTCTATCTGAACAACAATTATTTTTATTTATTGAGTGCACATGGTCTAGTTACCCGGCGCCTTCTGTATATTTTAAAAATTAATTTTTAAGGTATATTATTATAAATAAAATAAATAAATATTTTAGAAACGTTTAACATTTCACAATCAAATATAAACGAAAACGATATTTTCTGTGGCACAGAAGTTGATTTACTATACATATACATATACATATGTACATATATACATCGTCTATTTTTAAATTTTTTATGAAAAAATTTAGTGGACTATAAATTGTCCATTTCGCATGCAAACAATAAAATAGACTATAACATCGACTATTTTTGATGCAAAAAATTAAATGGACTATACATACAAAATTTAATGGGCTATATAAATAAATCGTGCATTTTTGAATTTTTTATTAAAAGCAAACAGCAGAGAATTATCTAATAAACAGATGGAAAAGTAATAAAATATTATCAGTTTTTCCTGATTTTAAACGTGCTTTCGATACAATCGATAGGAATATTTTAATGCAAAAGCCTTACAGATATGGTATTCAAGATAATGTGTTGAACTGGTTTAAATCATATTTAACAGATCGTAAGCAAAAAACAAAAGTAAATAATACGGAATCAACTGCGATAGAAAAATTTTTTATGAAAAAAATTAGTGAACTATAAATTGCCAATTTGATATGCAAACAATTAAATAGACTATACATTTAATGTACTATTAATATCGTGCATTTTTTAATTTTTTTATGAAAAAATTTAATGGACTATAATTCGTCCTTTTCGTATACAAAACATTAAATGGACTATATAGGCCGTCTATTTTTCATGCAAAAAATTAAATAGACTATACATACAAAATTTAATGGACTATATACATCGTCCATTTTTGCATTTTTTATGAAAAAATTTAATGGGCTATAATTCGTCCATTTCGTATGCAAAAAATTAAATGGACTATATGCGTCGTCTGCTTTTCGTGCAAGAAATTTAATGGACTATATGTACATCATCAATTTTTCATGCAAAAAAAATTTTTATGGAAAAAATTTAAGGGTCTATTTTTAAATTTTTAATGAAAAAATTTAGTGGACTATAAATCATCCAGTTCGTATGCAAAGAATTAAATAGACTATATACGTCGTTTATTTTTCATGCAAAAAATTAAATGAACTGTACACACAAAATTTAATGGACTATATACATCGTCCATTTTTGCATTTTTTATGAAAAAATTTAATGGACTATAATTCGTCCATTTTGTATGCAAAAAAATTGTTTATGAAAAAAATTTAATGGATTATACATCGTCTATTTTTAAATTTTTTATGAAAAAATTTAATGGACTATAATTCGTCCTTTTCGTATACAAAACATTAAATGGACTATATAGGCCGTCTATTTTTCATGCAAAAAATTAAATAGACTACACATCATCCATTTTTAATGCAAAAAAATTTTTTAATGAAAAAAAGTTTAATGGAGTATAAATCGTCTATTATTAAATTTTTTATGAAAAAATTTAATTGCCTATAAATCGTCCATTTCGTATGCCAAAAAATTAAATGAACTATATACGTCGTCTATTTTTCGTGCAAGAAATTTAATGGACTATACATAATCCATTTTTCATGGAAAAAAGTTTTTTATGAGAAAAATTTAATGGACTATACATCGTCTATTTTTAAATTTTTATGAAAAAATTTAATCGACTATAAATCGTCCATTTCGTGTGGAAAAAATTAAATAGACTACATCGTCTATTTTTCATGCAAAAAATTAAATAGACTATACATCATCAATATTTCATGCAATAAAATTTTTTATGAAAAAAATGTGATGGACTATACATCGTATATTTTTAAATTTTTTATGACAAAATTTAATCGACTATAAATCGTCCATTTAGCATGGAAAAAATTAAATAGCCTATACATCGTCTATTTTTCATGCAAAAAATTAAATGGACTGACTATATATACAAAATTTAATGGACTACACATCGTCCATTTTTAAATTTTTTATAAAAAAACTAAATGGACTATAATTCGTCCATTTCTTAAGTAAAAAATTAAATGGACTATATACGTCGTCCTGTTTTCATGCAAAAAATTTAATAGACTATACATCATCCATTTTTCATGCAAATAAATTTTTTATGAAAAAACTAAATGGACTATAATTCGTCCATTTCTTAAGTAAAAAATTAAATGGACTATATACGTCGTCCTGTTTTCATGCAAAAAATTTAATAGACTATACATCATCCATTTTTCATGCAAAAAATTTTTTTGTGAAAAAATTTAATCGACTATAAATTGTCCATTTCGTATGCAAAAAATTAAATAGACTATATATCGTCTATTTTTCATGGAAAAAATTAAATTGACTGACTATATACAAAATTTAATAGACTATACATCGTCCGTCTATTTTTAAATTTTTTATAAAAAAATTAAATGGACTATAATTCGTCCATTTCGTATGTGAAAAATTAAATGGACTATATACGTCGTCTTGTTTTCATGCAAAAAATTTAATAGACATCATCCATTTTTCATGCAAATAAATTTTTTATGAAAAAATTTTGATGGACTATTTTTAAATTTTTTATGAAAAAATTTAATCGACTATAAATCGTCCATTTCGTATTCAAACAATTAAATCGTCTATTTGGCATGCAAAAAATTAAATGGACTGACTATATATACAAAATTTAATGGACTATACATCGTCCATTTTTAAATTTTTTATAAACAAATTAAATGGACTATAATTTGTCCATTTCGTATGTAAAAAATTAAATGGGCTATATACGTCGTCTTGTTTTCATGCAAAAAAATTAAATAGACTATACATCGTCTATTTTTCATGCAAAAAATTAAATGGACGGACTATATATACAAAATTTAATGGACTATACATCGTCCATTTTTAAATTTTTTATAAAAAAATGAAATGGACTATAATTTGTCCATTTCGTATGTAAAAAATTAAATGGGCTATATACGTCGTCTTGTTTTCATGCAAAAAATTTAATAGACTATACATCATCCATTTTTCATGCAAAAAAATTTTTATGAAAAATTTTTATATGTACATCGTCTATTTTTCAATTTTTTATGAAAAAATTTAATCGACTATAAATCGTCCATTTCGTATTCAAACAATTAAATAGACTATTCATCGTCTATTTTGCATGCAAAAAATTAAATGGACTATACATCGTCCATTTTTAAATTAAAAGAAAAATTAAATGGACTATAATTCGTCCATTTCGTATGTAAAAAATTAAATTTACTACATACGGCGCCTTGTTTTCATGCAAAAAATTTAATAGACTATACATCATCCATATTTAATACAAACAAATTTTTTATGAAAAAATTTTGATGGACTATATATACATCGTCTATTTTTCAATTTCTTATGAAAAAATTTAATCGACTATAAATCATCCATTTCGTATGCAAAAACTTAAATAGACTATACATCGTCTATTTGTCATGCAAAAAATTAAATTGACTGACTATATACAAAATTTAATGGACTATACATCGTCCGTCCATTTTTAAATTTTTTATAAAAAAATTAAATGGACTATAATTCGTCCATTTCGTATGTGAAAAATTAAATGGAATATATACGTCGTCTTGTTTTCATGCAAAAAATTTAATAGACTATACATCATCCATTTTTCATGCAAATAAATTTTTTATGAAAAAATTTTATCGACTATAAATCGTCCATTTCGTATGGAAAAAATTAAATAGACTATACATCGTCTATTTTTCATGCAAAAAATTAAATGGACGGACTATATATACAAAATTTAATGGTATAGTCCATAGACTATAAATCATCCATTTTTCATGCAAAACAATTTTTTATGAAAAAAATGTAATGGACTATACATCGTCTATCCCGAACAACAGCGCTAGTTTAGCACCTAGCTATGCTGTAGGAGTAGTAGTCTCCTGTCAGGCGCGTCCCCAGGCGGCGGATAGGGGAGAGACATTATCAGTAACCCTCCTGACACACTGCACAAGTGGTCATCTGTGTTTCTGTCATGTCTCGGGTCTGGCAAGAATCTGCGGATTTTTCTTTTTAGGAATGCGTAGGATCGTTGTCATGGCCAGGCTGTGTGCTGGCGAAATGCACCTCTGGTATCTCACCGACAATGGCGTACCCTTGAAAAGAGGCGCCAAGGTTGGGTGTACCATGGGGGAGGAAACCGCAAGTGGAGACTCCCGATCATGAGAAATATTCCACCCATGTTTGTTATCATGATGGGGAGATGCTATCCAACATGAACTGATCTTCCAACTTTGAAGGGAATCGTGTTGGGCAGTTACTCCTAATGAAATCTAAGAGGGTCACATGATACTCCCATAGGAGGTCATGAGGCCAGCTTAGTTTTCAAGTTGTGGCTCCTCTTTATGGTGCAGTTTCTCTATGCATGGAGCCCGCGGACCAAAACTAAACCACTTGTAAGGTTAAGGTGGATGGTAGCAGTGCCGAGAACCTGAATGGCTAGTTAGTGGTTAAAGAAGACTAGTCGTTAACAGCTCCACGCCGACGCCAGGGCACGGGTCGGTTAAAACGTGATTGCCTAGCCCATGTACGTCGTCCCTGCATGGGTGGTCCAACCCCTTACGCGCATACTTGTGGGAACAAAATTGAAAATAAAAATAAAAAACAACAAAAACCAAACCTTGCCATTCCACTAGGAAAGGCAAGGTTAACTCGTAGCGTATCCTTGGACTGTAGTCCAAGCACATCTGCTACAGCCAAAATTAGAGCTGAGAAATCAGCCAAGAAAACTCTGGGTGTGCCAACCGGGAAATCCTCGGTAGTGCCAACTGCACCCAATAAACAACTGAAAGGTGCGCCAGCTGGAGTAAAACCAGCCGTGCCAATTGCACCCATTAATACCGAGCTCGAGAAGGATGCGCCAGTCAGCGTAAAGCCGACAGTGCCAACTGCATCTGGATCGAGTGCACGGAATACACAAGAACGTAGCTTCCTGACGCGCAAAGCCACCGGTGAATTACGGGCTGCTCGACGCTATATCGAGCAGTTGGGCAAAAAGCCGTCTAAGGACCTAAGCAGTAAGGAGAAATCCTCGCTGGCATGGGCAAAGGCTCACTTGGCGGCACATGACGGCTCCAACCCTGAAGCGGCTGCAAAAACACCTGCAGCCATTGCGCCTAAAAGGCAACGCTCAGGGGAGGAGCCATCATCGCTGCCAAGGGCACAGCCATCCAGCAAGCGACAAAAGCAGGTGGATTCTGGAGTCATAAACAGACCTTACAGTGAGGTTGCAAGAAACACACTCGTAAGGGCTGTTCTTGACCGTAGTAACTGCGACGGAGCAATCGACAATGAAAAATGGGGATTGATCTGTCAAAAGTTATTGGATATTTACCTGCAAGATACTGACATGAGTAAAGGGCATTCGCCACTATTCATGGACTCAGGCTGGTTTCAAGGACACGTGAAACTGGTCTCCTGCATGGACGAGCTATCAGCGTCCAAATTAAAGGATATCATCCTATCCCTAGGGGAAGTGTGGCCCGGCGCGAGACTGGAATTGGTCGCGGTCAGTGAGATACCTCGCAGACCGAGAGCAATTGCTATCATTCCGGCGGAACCACATGACCCAGCGAAGATCCTGGACATCTTCCGGAAAGGAAACCCGGACTTACCAACCAATGACTGGAAGGTAGTAAAGGTTTACGAACCGGTTGGTGCCCGTAGGAAGGCGATCGTGGTCCTTAATAAGGAGACGTTGTCCCTACTCCGGGAGAAGCAAGGTCTGGTGTACTACGGTTTTATGGGCATCAGACTACGCATCTACCGGGGTGACGACAAACCCGATCCCGAAACCCCTGCTGCAGTAGAGGGGTCGCAAGGGCTAGAGATTGGTAAAGAGGCCAATGCCAATTCGAAGGCCATAGTTGAACCGGCGAACTCAGTCGCTTCGGGATGTTCCCAAACAGACTCTTGTCTGATTGGGGACCTCCTGGACAGACTCGACTTCGTGGACGATGAAAACACTCTCCTGGACCCAAATCCAGAAGACGCAGACATCGTTATCAATTATGACCCAGATATCTGAGGATGGCGAAGATAATACAAATTAATCTTCATCATTCGAAATCAGCCTCAGCGGCATTAACCAACCGACTCGTTGAGGGAGGAGTGGATATGGCGCTTATCCAAGAGCCGTGGACTGTCAACGGCAAAATACTTGGACTTGGCGCAAAAGGTTACAAATTATTGTATGTAAACAGTTCAGGTAACAATGACAAAAACATTAGATCCTGTATTATGGTTAAAACCAACTTAAATATCTTCATTCTATCTAATTTTAGCAATGAAGATACGGTAGCGGCGGCGTGGGAGACAGGGGAATCCACTATATGGATTCTTTCCTGCTACATGGCTCACGGCGGCACAGACCCACCTCCTGGTACAATGGTCCGGGATTTAGCCAAAGAGCCCAATAGATGCGGCACGCCTCTAATAATAGGTGCCGACGCCAACGCACATCATCGAATCTGGGGAAGCTCAGGTAATAATGAAAGGGGTGAGTGTATTTTTGATTTTATTATGGAAAATAACTTAGTAGTATCCAATCAGGGTTCAGAACCCACAGGAGGTGTGGGTTCTGAACCCTGTCTCCAACAGACAGGAGGTGTTAGACATAACTCTAGTCCGTGCGAGACACGCTCATCTGATACGTGAGGGCCTCTTCAGACTCCTCAATCTCTGATCATCGATATTTGCTATTCACAGTCAGCATATCAAATAGGCATTCGACATTATATGTTAATAGACGGAAGACGGACTGGGTGATGCAAAACCAAATCCTAACCGACTTAATTGCACGCCCACCAAATATAGAGGGGGCTGCAGATATGGATTTAGCCGTGGACATGCTAACAAATGCGTTCAAAGCAGCCACAGGCACATCCTGTAGGGCATCTGTACAGCGCCCGATAAGAAGGCTACCTTGGTGGTCTGGAGACATAGCAGAAACTAGGAAAAACTGCAGGAGACTTTTCAATGAAGCAAAAAGGACAGGAAATTGGTCACTCTACAAAGCTGCATTAAATAAATTCAAGAATGAAGTCAGGAACGCAAAACGCAAAACTTGGAGAGAATTCTGCAGTAATGTAGAAACTTACTCCGAGACTAGCAGAATGCGTAAAATCCTTGCGAAAAAGCCACCGATACCCAGCTACATCCAAAATAATGATGGAAACTGGACCACTAACAGTATTGATTCCCTAAAGATTCTAATGGACACCCATTTTCCGGGATGTCAACCTTGTAGCGATATGTCACGGGCGTATCCCTTACATGCTCAATCACATATATCCATCGACTTAACGTTGGAGAAAGTTAAATGGGCAATTAAAAGCTTCCATCCGTTCAAATCACCAGGACCGGATGGCATTATCCCAACTTGTAATCCCATGGTTACTTACCATATATAAGGCCTGCTTCGTATGGTCATATATTCCAATTGCATGGACTAGAAGTAAAGTGATCTTTATTCCCAAAGGAGGAAAAGCATCACATACTAAAGCGAAGGATTTTAGACCCATAAGCTTAACTTCCTTCCTTCTAAAAACTCTTGAGAGAGTGTTGGATGTACACATTAGAACTTCCATAAACAGCTCTCTAATCTCAGTCTCTCAACACGCTTACACTAAGGGCAAATCGGTTGAGACCGCTTTACATTCGCTTGTAGGTTACATAGAGAAATCACTCGAGCATAAAAACTATACCTTGGCAGCCTTCATGGACATTGAAGGTGCCTTTACTAACATTGATCCAACGGTAATCATTCAGTCTCTCAGGGAGCTGGGGATTGACCGAGGGATTTATCGGCTCATTGAAAATCTGCTTCTATGCAGAACCATCACTTCCACCATGGGAGCAGCCACCATCACAAGGCAGGCCCACAGAGGTACACCTCAGGGTGGTGTGCTGTCACCACTACTGTGGAATGTTACAATCAACAATCTGCTTAGAAAATTGGAATCCTTGAGCATTAAAACCGTTGCATACGCAGATGATGTAGCGATAGCAATATCAGGATTTCACTTAGATACGATATCGCAAAGGCTAGAAACAGCACTAAATGAGGTTAATGCTTGGTGCTCTAGTTGCGGCCTGAGTGTCAACCCGACCAAAACGGAACTAGTACTCTTCACCAGGAGATACAAAGTTCCACAATTCATTCCCCCGGCATTGAATGGTACTGTACTTACCATGTCGAAAAGTGCCAAATATCTAGGTGTTGTTCTAAATAGTAAACTCTCCTGGATGGAAAATCTTCAGGTGAGGATAGAGAAAGCCGCTATGGCAATGTACATCTGTAGGAAAGCAATTGGCTCTACTTGGGGAATTAACCCCAAAGGAGTCGGTTGGATAGTAGAGATGGTCATAAAACCTATCCTATTTTATGGGGTCTCGGTCTGGTGGAAAGCACTGGAATCAGCGGGAAACCAGACCCGTATAGAAGGTATTCTACGCAAAGCGGCACTTATGATAACAGGTGCCCTTAGATCCACGCCGACAAAGGCACTCTTCGCTATGCTTTGTTGGCTTCCTGTGGACTTAATGGCTAGAAAACTGGCCCTACATACGGCCGTTAGGCTGAACACAATAGGCGTATGGAACTATAGACCATGGGGTCACGCTAGCATCCTAAATACAGCAAACAATATACCTAAACCCATTGACTACTGCACTCCCAAACCCTACTTCAATAGGAATTTCAATATCTTTTTGACAGAAGGGTTCTCCCCAGTGGACAGAGCCGTGCAGGTTTTCACGGACGGCTCTATACGGGGGGGGAAGAGTTGGAGGGGGGATATATATTCCAGATTTTGGAATTGAAATATCCTTCAGACTCCCGGACGAATGTAGCATATTACAGGCAGAAATATCCGTCATAAAAAGAGCAACACACTGGTTGAGTTATTATCGGATACACAATAGTAATATCCAGATAATAACGGACAGCCAACCCGCGATCAAAACCCTTGCAGGTGTATATTCTACATCATTACTTGTCCAAGAATGCCGCACAGTCCTGGATGAACTGGCGCAGCACGCAACCATCACACTATACTGGGTGCGTGGACACGGGACTACTTCAGGCAATATAGTTGCGGATGAACTAGCAAAGAGAGGAACCCTACTCGGGGAAGTCGATGACAATCTCTGTGGGCTCCCTCTGTCGTCTTGCTGGAGACGCTTCGATACTGCCTTTCTTGGTTCAGCTCAGGAAAGATGGCGTAATGAGCCTACCTGCGTTATATCGATAACCCATTGGCCTCGTCTAGATACTAAAAGAACCAGAAACCTCATTAGCTTTACCAGAAAGCATCTGAGGAATCTCCTGGCCACACTTACAGGCCACTGCACTTTGGGAACCCACGCTAAACGTATGGGTCTCCCGTATAATGACTACTGTTACAGCTGCAATGATGAGGAAGAGGAGGAAAGCATTTCGCATCTTCTCTGCTTCTGTCCTGCTATGGAGGATCTCCGTCTGCACTTCCTTGGCAGAATATCCTTCAATAGCTTGTCCGAATTATCGGAAATAGGACTTAGAAACCTAAGTCTATACATTAGGAGCAGCGGCTGGTATGGCCGCTAGCCTTCACGGCATGTGTATGTACTAGACCCTCTCCTTATCCCACTTTTTCACTTCTTCTCTACTCTACTCTCCATCTATATCCTCTCCATCTATATTCTCCCTATACTTCCGGTCTCCCCCCTTATTCTTATACTTTCAACTTACAGGCAGCACAAAGGGATCATCGTATTGGACCCAAGTGAGCTAGACTCCTATATTTTCATTCTTCACTAGCAGCCTCCTAACCTAACCTAACCTAACCTATACATCGTCTAGTTTAAAATTTTTTATGAAAAAATTTAATCGACTATAAATCGTCCGTTTCGTATGGAAAAAAATAAATAGACTATACATCGTCTGTTTTTCATGCAAAAATTTTAATGGACTGACTATATATACAAAATTTAATGGACTATACATCGTCCATTTTTAAATTTTTTATAAAAAAATTAAATGGACTATAATTTGTCCGTTTCGTATGTAAAAAATTAAATGGGCTATATACGTCGTCTTGTTTTCATGCAAAAAATTTAATAGACTATACATCATCAATTTTTCATGCAAAAAAAATTTTATGAAAAATTTTTGATGGACTATACATCGTCTATTTTTCAATTTTTTATGAAAAAATTTAATCGACTATAAATCGTGCATTTCGTATTCAAACAATTAAATAAACTATTCATCGTCTATTTTGCATGCAAAAAATTAAATGGACTGACTATATAAACAAAATTTAATGGACTATACATCGTCCATTTTTAAATTTTTTATAAAAAAATTATAATTCGTCCATTTCGTATGTAAAAAATTAAATGGGCTATAGACGTCGTCTTGTTTTCATGCAAAAAATTTAATAGACTATACATCATCCATTTTTCATGCGAACAAATTTTTTATGAAAAAATTTTTATGGATTATACATCGTCTATTTTTCAATTTTTTATGAAAAAATTTAATCGAATATAAATCGTCCCTTTCGTATGCAAAAAATTAAATAGACTATACATCGTCTATTTTTCATGCAAAAAATTAAATGGACTGACTATATATACAAAATTTAATGGACTATACATCGTCCATTTTTAAATTTTTTATAAAAAAATTAAATGGACTATAATTCGTCCATTTCGTATGTAAAAAATTAAATGGGCTATATACGTCGTCTTGTTTTCATGCAAAAAATTAAATAGACTATACATCGTCTATTTTTCATGCAAAAAATTAAATGGACTGACTATATATACAAAATTTAATGGACTATACATCGTCCATTTTTAAATTTTTTATAAAAAAATGAAATGGACTATAATTCGTCCATTTCGTATGTAAAAAATTAAATGGACTACATACGTCGTCTTGTTTTCATGCAAAAAATTTAATAGACATCATCCATTTTTCATGCAAATAAATTTTTTATGAAAAAATTTTGATGGACTATTTTTAAATTTTTTATGAAAAAATTTAATCGACTATAAATCGTCCATTTCGTATTCAAACAATTAAATCGTCTATTTGGCATGCAAAAAATTAAATGGACTGACTATATATACAAAATTTAATGGACTATACATCGTCCATTTTTAAATTTTTTATAAACAAATTAAATGGACTATAATTTGTCCATTTCGTATGTAAAAAATTAAATGGGCTATATACGTCGTCTTTTTTTCATGCAAAAAAATTAAATAGACTATACATCGTCTATTTTTCATGCAAAAAATTAAATGGACGGACTATATATACAAAATTTAATGGACTATACATCGTCCATTTTTAAATTTTTTATAAAAAAATGAAATGGACTATAATTTGTCCATTTCGTATGTAAAAAATTAAATGGGCTATATACGTCGTCTTGTTTTCATGCAAAAAATTTAATAGACTATACATCATCCATTTTTCATGCAAAAAAATTTTTATGAAAAATTTTTGATGGACTATATGTACATCGTCTATTTTTCAATTTTTTATGAAAAAATTTAATCGACTATAAATCGTCCATTTCGTATTCAAACAATTAAATAGACTATACATCGTCTATTTTTCATGCAAAAAATTAAATGGACGGACTATATATACAAAATTTAATGGTATAGTCCATAGACTATAAATCATCCATTTTTCATGCAAAACAATTTTTTATGAAAAAAATGTAATGGACTATACATCGTCTATCCCGAACAACAGCGCTAGTTTAGCACCTAGCTATGCTGTAGGAGTAGTAGTCTTCTGTCAGGCGCGTCCCCAGGCGGCGGATAGGGGAGAGACATTATCAGTAACCCTCCTGACACACTGCATAAGTGGTCATCTGTGTTTCTGTCATGTCTCGGGTCTTGCAAGAATCTGCGGATTTTTCTTTTTAGGAATGCGTAGGATCGTTGTCATGGCCAGGCTGTGTGCTGGCGAAATGCACCTCTGGTATCTCACCGACAATGGCGTACCCTTGAAAAGAGGCGCCAAGGTTGGGTGTACCATGGGGGAGGAAACCGCAAGTGGAGACTCCCGATCATGAGAAATATTCCACCCATGTTTGTTATCATGATGGGGAGATGCTATCCAACATGAACTGATCTTCCAACTTTGAAGGGAATCATGTTGGGCAGTTACTCCTAATGAAATCTAAGAGGGTCACATGATACTCCCATAGGAGGTCATGAGGCCAGCTTAGTTTTCAAGTTGTGGCTCCTCTTTATGGTGCAGTTTCTCTATGCATGGAGCCCGCGGACCAAAACTAAACCACTTGTAAGGTTAAGGTGGATGGTAGCAGTGCCGAGAACCTGAATGGCTAGTTAGTGGTTAAAGAAGACTAGTCGTTAACAGCTCCACGCCGACGCCAGGGCACGGGTCGGTTAAAACGTGATTGCCTAGCCCATGTACGCCGTCCCTGCATGGGTGGTCCAACCCCTTACGCGCATACTTGTGGGAACAAAATTGAAAATAAAAATAAAAAACAACAAAAACCAAACCTTGCCATTCCACTAGGAAAGGCAAGGTTAACTCGTAGCGTATCCTTGGACTGTAGTCCAAGCACATCTGCTACAGCCAAAATTAGAGCTGAGAAATCAGCCAAGAAAACTCTGGGTGTGCCAACCGGGAAATCCTCGGTAGTGCCAACTGCACCCAATAAACAACTGAAAGGTGCGCCAGCTGGAGTAAAACCAGCCGTGCCAATTGCACCCATTAATACCGAGCTCGAGAAGGATGCGCCAGTCAGCGTAAAGCCGACAGTGCCAACTGCATCTGGATCGAGTGCACGGAATACACAAGAACGTAGCTTCCTGACGCGCAAAGCCACCGGTGAATTACGGGCTGCTCGACGCTATATCGAGCAGTTGGGCAAAAAGCCGTCTAAGGACCTAAGCAGTAAGGAGAAATCCTCGCTGGCATGGGCAAAGGCTCACTTGGCGGCACATGACGGCTCCAACCCTGAAGCGGCTGCAAAAACACCTGCAGCCATTGCGCCTAAAAGGCAACGCTCAGGGGAGGAGCCATCATCGCTGCCAAGGGCACAGCCATCCAGCAAGCGACAAAAGCAGGTGGATTCTGGAGTCATAAACAGACCTTACAGTGAGGTTGCAAGAAACACACTCGTAAGGGCTGTTCTTGACCGTAGTAACTGCGACGGAGCAATCGACAATGAAAAATGGGGATTGATCTGTCAAAAGTTATTGGATATTTACCTGCAAGATACTGACATGAGTAAAGGGCATTCGCCACTATTCATGGACTCAGGCTGGTTTCAAGGACACGTGAAACTGGTCTCCTGCATGGACGAGCTATCAGCGTCCAAATTAAAGGATATCATCCTATCCCTAGGGGAAGTGTGGCCCGGCGCGAGACTGGAATTGGTCGCGGTCAGTGAGATACCTCGCAGACCGAGAGCAATTGCTATCATTCCGGCGGAACCACATGACCCAGCGAAGATCCTGGACATCTTCCGGAAAGGAAACCCGGACTTACCAACCAATGACTGGAAGGTAGTAAAGGTTTACGAACCGGTTGGTGCCCGTAGGAAGGCGATCGTGGTCCTTAATAAGGAGACGTTGTCCCTACTCCGGGAGAAGCAAGGTCTGGTGTACTACGGTTTTATGGGCATCAGACTACGCATCTACCGGGGTGACGACAAACCCGATCCCGAAACCCCTGCTGCAGTAGAGGGGTCGCAAGGGCTAGAGATTGGTAAAGAGGCCAATGCCAATTCGAAGGCCATAGTTGAACCGGCGAACTCAGTCGCTTCGGGATGTTCCCAAACAGACTCTTGTCTGATTGGGGACCTCCTGGACAGACTCGACTTCGTGGACGATGAAAACACTCTCCTGGACCCAAATCCAGAAGACGCAGACATCGTTATCAATTATGACCCAGATATCTGAGGATGGCGAAGATAATACAAATTAATCTTCATCATTCGAAATCAGCCTCAGCGGCATTAACCAACCGACTCGTTGAGGGAGGAGTGGATATGGCGCTTATCCAAGAGCCGTGGACTGTCAACGGCAAAATACTTGGACTTGGCGCAAAAGGTTACAAATTATTGTATGTAAACAGTTCAGGTAACAATGACAAAAACATTAGATCCTGTATTATGGTTAAAACCAACTTAAATATCTTCATTCTATCTAATTTTAGCAATGAAGATACGGTAGCGGCGGCGTGGGAGACAGGGGAATCCACTATATGGATTCTTTCCTGCTACATGGCTCACGGCGGCACAGACCCACCTCCTGGTACAATGGTCCGGGATTTAGCCAAAGAGCCCAATAGATGCGGCACGCCTCTAATAATAGGTGCCGACGCCAACGCACATAATCGAATCTGGGGAAGCTCAGGTAATAATGAAAGGGGTGAGTGTATTTTTGATTTTATTATGGAAAATAACTTAGTAGTATCCAATCAGGGTTCAGAACCCACAGGAGGTGTGGGTTCTGAACCCTGTCTCCAACAGACAGGAGGTGTTAGACATAACTCTAGTCAGTGCGAGACACGCTCATCTGATACGTGAGGGCCTCTTCAGACTCCTCAATCTCTGATCATCGATATTTGCTATTCACAGTCAGCATATCAAATAGGCATTCGACATTATATGTTAATAGACGGAAGACGGACTGGGTGATGCGAAACCAAATCCTAACCGACTTAATTGCACGCCCACCAAATATAGAGGGGGCTGCAGATATTGATTTAGCCGTGGACATGCTAACAAATGCGTTCAAAGCAGCCACAGGCACATCCTGTAGGGCATCTGTACAGCGCCCGATAAGAAGGCTACCTTGGTGGTCTGGAGACATAGCAGAAACTAGGAAAAACTGCAGGAGACTTTTCAATGAAGCAAAAAGGACAGGAAATTGGTCACTCTACAAAGCTGCATTAAATAAATTCAAGAATGAAGTCAGGAACGCAAAACGCAAAACTTGGAGAGAATTCTGCAGTAATGTAGAAACTTACTCCGAGACTAGCAGAATGCGTAAAATCCTTGCGAAAAAGCCACCGATACCCAGCTACATCCAAAATAATGATGGAAACTGGACCACTAACAGTATTGATTCCCTAAAGATTCTAATGGACACCCATTTTCCGGGATGTCAACCTTGTAGCGATATGTCACGGGCGTATCCCTTACATGCTCAATCACATATATCCATCGACTTAACGTTGGAGAAAGTTAAATGGGCAATTAAAAGCTTCCATCCGTTCAAATCACCAGGACCGGATGGCATTATCCCAACTTGTAATCCCATGGTTACTTACCATATATAAGGCCTGCTTCGTATGGTCATATATTCCAATTGCATGGACTAGAAGTAAAGTGATCTTTATTCCCAAAGGAGGAAAAGCATCACATACTAAAGCGAAGGATTTTAGACCCATAAGCTTAACTTCCTTCCTTCTAAAAACTCTTGAGAGAGTGTTGGATGTACACATTAGAACTTCCATAAACAGCTCTCTAATCTCAGTCTCTCAACACGCTTACACTAAGGGCAAATCGGTTGAGACCGCTTTACATTCGCTTGTAGGTTACATAGAGAAATCACTCGAGCATAAAAACTATACCTTGGCAGCCTTCATGGACATTGAAGGTGCCTTTACTAACATTGATCCAACGGTAATCATTCAGTCTCTCAGGGAGCTGGGGATTGACCGAGGGATTTATCGGCTCATTGAAAATCTGCTTCTATGCAGAACCATCACTTCCACCATGGGAGCAGCCACCATCACAAGGCAGGCCCACAGAGGTACACCTCAGGGTGGTGTGCTGTCACCACTACTGTGGAATGTGACAATCAACAATCTGCTTAGAAAATTGGAATCCTTGAGCATTAAAACCGTTGCATACGCAGATGATGTAGCGATAGCAATATCAGGATTTCACTTAGATACGATATCGCAAAGGCTAGAAACAGCACTAAATGAGGTTAATGCTTGGTGCTCTAGTTGCGGCCTGAGTGTCAACCCGACCAAAACGGAACTAGTACTCTTCACCAGGAGATACAAAGTTCCACAATTCATTCCCCCGGCATTGAATGGTACTGTACTTACCATGTCGAAAAGTGCCAAATATCTAGGTGTTGTTCTAAATAGTAAACTCTCCTGGATGGAAAATCTTCAGGTGAGGATAGAGAAAGCCGCTATGGCAATGTACATCTGTAGGAAAGCAATTGGCTCTACTTGGGGAATTAACCCCAAAGGAGTCGGTTGGATAGTAGAGATGGTCATAAAACCTATCCTATTTTATGGGGTCTCGGTCTGGTGGAAAGCACTAGAATCAGCGGGAAACCAGACCCGTATAGAAGGTATTCTACGCAAAGCGGCACTTATGATAACAGGTGCCCTTAGATCCACGCCGACAAAGGCACTCTTCGCTATGCTTTGTTGGCTTCCTGTGGACTTAATGGCTAGAAAACTGGCCCTACATACGGCCGTTAGGCTGAACGCAATAGGCGTATGGAACTATAGACCATGGGGTCACGCTAGCATCCTAAATACAGCAAACAATATACTTAAACCCATTGACTACTGCACTCCCAAACCCTACTTCAATAGGAATTTCAATATCTTTTTGACAGAAGGGTTCTCCCCAGTGGACAGAGCCGTGCAGGTTTTCACGGACGGCTCTATACGGGGGGGGGGGAAGAGTTGGAGGGGGGATATATATTCCAGATTTTGGAATTGAAATATCCTTCAGACTCCCGGACGAATGTAGCATATTACAGGCAGAAATATCCGTCATAAAAAGAGCAACACACTGGTTGAGTTATTATCGGATACACAATAGTAATATCCAGATAATAACGGACAGCCAACCCGCGATCAAAACCCTTGCAGGTGTATATTCTACATCATTACTTGTCCAAGAATGCCGCACAGTCCTGGATGAACTGGCGCAGCACGCAACCATCACACTATACTGGGTGCGTGGACACGGGACTACTTCAGGCAATATAGTTGCGGATGAACTAGCAAAGAGAGGAACCCTACTCGGGGAAGTCGATGACAATCTCTGTGGGCTCCCTCTGTCGTCTTGCTGGAGACGCTTCGATACTGCCTTTCTTGGTTCAGCTCAGGAAAGATGGCGTAATGAGCCTACCTGCGTTATATCGATAACCCATTGGCCTCGTCTAGATACTAAAAGAACCAGAAACCTCATTAGCTTTACCAGAAAGCATCTGAGGAATCTCCTGGCCACACTTACAGGCCACTGCACTTTCGGAACCCACGCTAAACGTATGGGTCTCCCGTATAATGACTACTGTTACAGCTGCAATGATGAGGAAGAGGAGGAAAGCATTTCGCATCTTCTCTGCTTCTGTCCTGCTATGGAGGATCTCCGTCTGCACTTCCTTGGCAGAATATCCTTCAATAGCTTGTCCGAGTTATCGGAAATAGGACTTAGAAACCTAAGTCTATACATTAGGAGTAGCGGCTGGTATGGCCGCTAGCCTTCACGGCATGTGTATGTACTAGACCCTCTCCTTGTCCCACTTTTTCACTTCTTCTCTACTCTACTCTCCATCTATATCCTCTCCATCTATATTCTCCCTATACTTCCGGTCTCCCCCCTTATTCTTATACTTTCAACTTACAGGCAGCACATACTATACATTACTATACATCGTATTGGACCCAAGTGAGCTAGACTCCTATATTTTCATTCTTCACTAGCAGCCTCCTAACCTAACCTAACCTAACCTATACATCGTCTAGTTTAAAATTTTTTATGAAAAAATTTAATCGACTATAAATCGTCCGTTTCGTATGGAAAAAAATAAATAGACTATACATCGTCTGTTTTTCATGCAAAAATTTTAATGGACTGACTATATATACAAAATTTAATGGACTATACATCGTCCATTTTTAAATTTTTTATAAAAAAATTAAATGGACTATAATTTGTCCGTTTCGTATGTAAAAAATTAAATGGGCTATATACGTCGTCTTGTTTTCATGCAAAAAATTTAATAGACTATACATCATCAATTTTTCATTCAAAAAAAATTTTATGAAAAATTTTTGATGGACTATACATCGTCTATTTTTCAATTTTTTATGAAAAAATTTAATCGACTATAAATCGTGCATTTCGTATTCAAACAATTAAATAAACTATTCATCGTCTATTTTGCATGCAAAAAATTAAATGGACTGACTATATATACAAAATTTAATGGACTATACATCGTCCATTTTTAAATTTTTTATAAAAAAATTATAATTCGTCCATTTCGTATGTAAAAAATTAAATGGGCTATAGACGTCGTCTTGTTTTCATGCAAAAAATTTAATAGACTATACATCATCCATTTTTCATGCGAACAAATTTTTTATGAAAAAATTTTTATGGATTATACATCGTCTATTTTTCAATTTTTTATGAAAAAATTTAATCGAATATAAATCGTCCCTTTCGTATGCAAAAAATTAAATAGACTATACATCGTCTATTTTTCATGCAAAAAATTAAATGGACTGACTATATATACAAAATTTAATGGACTATACATCGTCCATTTTTAAATTTTTTATAAAAAAATTAAATGGACTATAATTCGTCCATTTCGTATGTAAAAAATTAAATGGGCTATATACGTCGTCTTGTTTTCATGCAAAAAATTTAATAGACTATACATCATCCATTTTTCATGCAAAAAAAATTTTATGAACAAATTTTGATGGACTGTACATCGTCTATTTTTCAATTTTTTATGAAAAAATTTAATCGACTATAAATCGTCCATTTCGTATTCAAACAATTAAATAGACTATTCATCGTCTATTTTGCATGCAAAAAATTAAATGGACTGACTATATCAACAAAATTTAATGGACTATACATCGTCCATTTTTAAATTTTTTATAAAAAAATTAAATGGACTATAATTCGTCCATTTCGTATGTAAAAAATTAAATGGACTACATACGTCGTCTTGTTTTCATGCAACAAATTTAATAGACTATACATCATCCATTTTTCATGCAATAAAATTTTTTATGAAAAAATTTTTATGGATTATACATCGTCTATTTTTCAATTTCTTATGAAAAAATTAATCGACTATAAATCGTCCATTTCGTATGCAAAAAATTAAATAGACTATACATCGTCTATTTGTCATGCAAAAAATTAAATGGACTGACTATATATACAAAATTTAATGGCCTACACATCGTCCATTTTTAAATTTTTTATAAAAAAACTAAATGGACTATAATTCGTCCATTTCGTATGCAAAAAATTAAATGGACTACATACGTCGCCTTGTTTTCATGCAAAAAATTTAATAGACTATACATCATCCATATTTAATATAAACAAATTTTTTATGAAAAAATTTTGATGGACTATACATCGTCTATTTTTCAATTTCTTATGAAAAAATTTAATCGACTATAAATCGTCCATTTCGTATGCAAAAACTTAAATAGACTATACATCGTCTATTTGTCATGCAAAAAATTAAATGGACTGACTATATATACAAAATTTAATGGACTACACATCGTCCATTTTTAAATTTTTTATAAAAAAATTAAATAAACTATAATTCGTCCATTTCGTATGTAAAAAATTAAATAGACTATATACGTCGTCTTGTTTTCATGCCAAAAATTTAATAGACTATACATCATCCATTTTTCATGCAAAAAAAATTTTTATGAAAAAATTTTGATGGGCTATACATCGTCTATTTTTAAATTTTTTATTAAAAAATTTAATCGACTATAAATCGTCCATTTCGTATGCAAAAAATTAAATAGACTATACATCGTCTTTTTTTCAAGCAAAAAATTAAATGGACTGACTATATATACAAAATTTAATGGACTATACATCGTCCATTTTTAAATTTTTTATAAAAAAATGAAATGGACTATAATTCGTCCATTTCGTATGTAAAAAATTAAATGGACTACATACGTCGCCTTGTTTTCATGCAAAAAATTTAATAGACTATACATCATCCATATTTAATACAAACAAATTTTTTATGAAAAAATTTTGATGGACTATACATCGTCTATTTTTCAATTTCTTATGAAAAAATTTAATCGACTATAAATCGTCCATTTCGTATGCAAAAACTTAAATAGACTATACATCGTCTATTTGTCATGCAAAAAATTAAATGGACTGACTATATATACAAAATTTAATGGACTACACATCGTCCATTTTTAAATTTTTTATAAAAAAATTAAATGGACTATAATTCGTCCAGTTCGTATGTAAAAAATTAAATGGACTACATACGTCGTCTTGTTTTCATGCAACAAATTTAATAGACTATACATCATCCATTTTTCATGCAAAAAAATTTTTTATGAAAAAATTTTTATGGATTATACATCGTCTATTTTCTTATGAAAAAATTAATCGACTATAAATCGTCCATTTCGTATGCAAAAAATTAAATAGACTATACATCGTCTATTTGTCATGCAAAAAATTAAATGGACTGACTATATATACAAAATTTAATGGACTATACATCGTCCATTTTTAAATTTTTTATAAAAAAATTAAATGGACTATAATTCGTCCAGTTCGTAGGTAAAAAATTAAATGGACTACATACGTCGTCTTGTTTTCATGCAACAAATTTAATAGACTATACATCATCCATTTTTCATGCAAAAAAATTTTTTATGAAAAAATTTTTATGGATTATACATCGTCTATTTTCTTATGAAAAAATTAATCGACTATAAATCGTCCATTTCGTATGCAAAAAATTAAATAGACTCTACATCGTCTATTTGTCATGCAAAAAATTAAATGGACTGACTATATATACAAAATTTAATGGACTACACAACGTTTTTTTTTAAATTTTTTATAAAAAATTTAAATGGACTATAATTCGTCCATTTCGTATGTAAAAAATTAAATGGGCTATATACGTCGTCTTGTTTTCATGCAAAAAATTTAATAGACTATACATCATCCATTATTCATGCAAAAAATTTTTTTATGAAAAAATTTTGATGGACTATATATACATCGTCTATTTTTCAATTTCTTATGAAAAAATTTAATCGACTATAAATCGTCCATTTCGTTTTCAAAAAATTAAATAGACTATACATCATCCATTATTCATGCAAAAAATTTTTTTATGAAAAAATTTTGATGGACTATACATCGTCTATTTTTCAATTTCTTATGAAAAAATTTAATCGACTATAAATCGTCCATTTCGTTTTCAAAAAATGAAATAGACTATACATCATCCATTTTTCATGGAAAAAAATTTTTTATGAAAAAATTTTGATGGATTATACATCGTCTATTTTTCAATTTTTTATGAACAAATTTAATCGACTATAAATCGTCCATTTCGTATGCAAAAAATTAAATAGACTATACATCGTCTATTTTTCATGCAAAAAATTAAATGGACTGACTATATATACAAAATTTAATGGACTATACATCGTCCATTTTTAAATTTTTTATAAAAAAATTAAATGGACTATAATTCGTCCATTTCGTATGTAAAAAATTAAATGGCCTATATACGTCGTCTTGTTTTCATGCAAAAAATTTTGATGGACTATACATCGTCTATTTTTCAATTTTTTATGAAAAAATTTAATCGACTATAAATCGTCCATTTCGTATTCAAACAATTAAATAGACTATTCATCGTATATTTGCATGCAAAAAATTAAATGGACTGACTATATATACAAAATTTAATGGACCATCGTCTATTTTGCATGCAAAAAATTAAATGGACTGACTATATATACAAAATTTAATGGACTACACATCGTCCATTTTTAAATTTTTTATAAAAAAATTAAATGGACTATAATTCGTCCATTTCGTATGTAAAAATTTAAATGGACTAGATACGTCGTCTTGTTTTCATGCAAAAAATTTAATAGACTACACATCATCCATTTTTCATGCAAAAAAATTTTTATGAAAAAATTTTTATGGACTATACATCGTCTATTTTTAAATTTTTTATGAAAAAATTTAATCGACTATAAATCGTCCATTTCGTATGCAAAAAATTAAATAAACTATACATCGTCTATTTTTCATGCAAAAAATTAAATGGACTGACTATATATACAAAATTTAATGGACTATACATCGTCCATTTTTAAATTTTTTATAAAAAAATTAAATGGACTATAATTCGTCCATTTCGTATGTAAAAAATTAAATGGGCTATATACGTCGTCTTGTTTTCATGCAAAAAATTTAATAGACTATACATCATCCATTTTTCATGCAAAAAATTTTTTATGAAAAAATTTTGATGGATTATACATCGTCTATTTTTAATTTTTTTATGAAAAAATTTAATCGACTATAAATCGTCCATTTCGTATGCAAAAAATTAAATAAACTATACATCGTCTATTTTTCATGCATAAAATTAAATGGACTGACTATATATACAAAATTTAATGGACTATACATCGTCCATTTTTAAATTTTTTATAAAAAAATTAAATGGACTATAATTCGTCCATTTCGTATGTAAAAAATTAAATGGGCTATATACGTCGTCTTGTTTTCATGCAAAAAATTTAATAGACTATACATCATCCATTTTTCATGCAAAAAAATTTTTTATGAAAAATTTTTGATGGATTATACATCGTCTATTTTTAATTTTTTTATGAAAAAATTTAATCGACTATAAATCGTCCATTTCGTTTGCAAAATATTAAATAAACTATACATCGTCTATTTTTTATGCAAAAAATTAAATGGACTGACTATATATACAAAATTTAATGGACTACACATCGTCCATTTTTAAATTTTTTATAAAAAAATTAAATAAACTATAATTCGTCCATTTCGTATGTAAAAATTTAAATGGACTAGATACGTCGTCTTGTTTTCATGCAAAAAATTTAATAGACTATACATCATCCATTTTTCATGCAAAAAAATTTTTATGAAAAAATTTTTATGGACTATACATCGTCTATTTTTCAATTTTTTATGAAAAAATTTAATCGACTATAAATCGTCCATTTCGTATGCAAAAAATTAAATAGACTATTCATCGTCTATTTGTCATGCAAAAAATTAAATGGACTGACTATATATACAAAATTTAATGGACTACACATCGTCCATTTTTAAATTTTTTATAAAAATATTAAATGGACTATAATTCGTCCATTTCGTATGTAAAAAATTAAATGGGCTATATACGTCGTCTTGTTTTCATGCAAAAAATTTAATAGACTATACATCATCCATTTTTCATGCAAAAAAATTTTTTATGAAAAAGTTTGATGGATTATACATCGTCTATTTTTAAATTTTTTATGAAAAAATTTAATCGACTATAAATCGTCCATTTCGTATGCAAAAAATTAAATAAACTATACATCGTCTATTTTTCATGCAAAAAATTAAATGGACTGACTATATATACAAAATTTAATGGACTACACATCGTCCATTTTTAAATTTTTTATAAAAAAATTAAATAAACTATAATTCGTCCATTTCGTATGTAAAAATTTAAATGGACTAGATACGTCGTCTTGTTTTCATGCAAAAAATTTAATAGACTATACATCATCCATTTTTCATGCAAAAAAATTTTTTATGAAAAAGTTTGATGGATTATACATCGTCTATTTTTAAATTTTTTATGAAAAAATTTAATCGACTATAAATCGTCCATTTCGTATGCAAAAAATTAAATAAACTATACATCGTCTATTTTTCATGCAAAAAATTAAATGGACTGACTATATATACAAAATTTAATGGACTATGCATCGTCCATTTTTAAATTTTTTATAAACAAATTAAATGGACTTTAATTCGTCCATTTCGTATGTAAAAAATTAAATGGGCTATATACGTCGTCTGGTTTTCATGCAAAAAATTTAATAGACTATACATCATCCATTTTTCATGCAAAAAAAATTTTTATGAAAAAAATTTTGATGGACTATACATCGTCCATTTTTAAATTTTTTATAAAAAAATTAAATGGACTATAATTCGTCCATTTCGTATGTAAAAAATTAAATGGGCTATATACGTCGTCTTGTTTTCATGCAAAAAATTTAATAGACTATACATCATCCATTTTTCATGCAAAAAAATTTTTTATGAAAAAATTTTGATGGATTATATATACATGGTCTATTTTTAAATTTTTTATGAAAAAATTTAATCGACTATAAATCGTCCATTTCGTATGCAAAAAATTAAATAGACTATACATCGTCTAGTTTTCATGCAAAAAATTAAATGGACTGACTATATACACAAAATATAATGGACTACACATCGTCCATTTTTAAATTTTTTATAAAAAAATTAAATGAACTATAATTTGTCCGTTTCGTATGTAAAAAATTAAATGGACTACATACGTCGCCTTGTTTTCATGCAAAAAATTTAATAGACTATAAATCATCCATATTTAATACAAATTTTTTATGAAAAAATTTTGATGGACTATACATCGTCTATTTTTCAATTTTGTATGAAAAAATTTAATCGACTATAAATCGTCCATTTCGTATGCAAAAAATTAAATAGACTATACATCGTCTATTTTTCATGCAAAAAATTAAATGGACTGACTATATATACAAAATTTAATGGACTATACATCGTCCATTTTTAAATTTTTTATAAAAAAATTAAGTGGACAATAATTCGTCCATATCGTATGTAAAAAATTAAATGGGCTATATACGTCGTCTTGTTTTCATGCAAAAAATTTAACAGACTATTCATCATCCATTTTTCATGCAAAAAAATTTTTTATGAAAAAATTTTGATGGATTATACATCGTCTATTTTTCAATTTTCTATGAAAAAATTTAATCGACTATAAATCGTCCATTTCGTATTCAAACAATTAAATAGACTATACATCGTCTATTTTTCATGCAAAAAATTAAATGGACTGACTATATATACAAAATTTAATGGACTATACATCGTCCATTTTTGAATTTTTTATAAAAAAATTAAATGGACTATAATTCGTCGTTTTGTTTTCATGCAATAAATTTAATATACATCATCCATTTTTCATGCACAAAAATTTTTTATGAAAAATTTTTGATGGATTATACATCGTCTATTTTTAAATTTTTTATGAAAAAATTTAATCGACTATAAATCGTCCATTTCGTATGCAAAAAATTAAATAGACTATACATCGTCTATTTTTCATGCAAAAAATTAAATGGACTGACTATATATACAAAATTTAATGGACTATACATCGTCCATTTTTAAATTTTTTATAAAAAAATTAAATGGACTATAATTCGTCCATTTCGTATGTAAAAAATTAAATGGGCTATATACGTCGTCTTGTTTTCATGCAAAAAATATAATAGACTATACATCATCCATTTTTCATGGAAAAAAATTTTTTATGAAAAAATTTTGTTGGACTATACATCGTCTATTTTTAAATTTTTTATGAAAAAATTTAATCGACTATAAATCGTCCATTTCGTATGCAAAAACTTAAATAGACTATTCATCGTCTATATTTCATGCAAAAAATTAAATGGACTGACTATATATACAAAATTTAATGGACTATACATCGTCCATTTTTAAATTTTTTATAAAAAAATTAAATGGACAATAATTCGTCCATTTCGTATGTAAAAAATTAAATGGGCTATATACGTCGTCTTGTTTTCATGCAAAAAATTTAATAGACTATACATCATCCATTTTTCATGCAAAAAAATTTTTATGAAAAAATTTTGATGGACTATACATCGTCTATTTTTCAATTTTTTATGAAAAAATTTAATCGACTATAAATCGTCCATTTCGTATGCAAAAACTTAAATAGACTATACATCGTCTATTTTTCATGCAAAAAATTAAATGGACTGACTATATATACAAAATTTAATGGACTATACATCGTCCATTTTTAAATTTTTTATAAAAAAATTAAATGGACAATAATTCGCCCATTTCGTATGTAAAAAATTAAATGGGCTATATACGTCGTCTTGTTTTCATGCAAAAAATTTAATAGACTATACATCATCCATTTTTCATGCAAAAAAAAATTTTATGAAAAAATTTTGATGGACTATACATCGTCTATTTTTAAATTTTTTATAAAAAAATTTAATCGACTATAAATCGTCCATTTCGTATTCAAACAATTAAATAGACTATTCATCGTCTATTTTTTATGCAAAAAATTAAATGGACTGACTATATATACAAAATTTAATGGACTATACATCGTCCATTTTTAAATTTTTTAAAAATGGACGTATGTAAAAAATTGAATGGGCTATATACGTCGTCTTGTTTTCATACAAAAAATTTAATAGACTATACATCATCCATTTTTCATGCAAAAAAATTTTTTATGAAAAAATTTTGATGGACTATACATTGTCTATTTTTAAATTTTTTATGAAAAAATTTAATCGACTATAAATCGTCCATTTCGTATTCAAACAATTAAATAGACTATTCATCGTCTATTTTGCATGCAAAAAATTAAATGAACTGACTATATATACAAAATTTAATGGACTATACATCGTCCATTTTTAAATTTTTTATAAAAAAATTAAATGGACTATAATTCGTCCATTTCGTATGTAAAAAATTAAATGGGCTATATACGTCGTCTTGTTTTCATGCAATAAATTTAATAGACTATACATCATCCATTTTTCATGCAAAAAAATTTTTTATGAAAAAATTTTGATGGATTATACATCGTCTATTTTTAAATTTTTTATGAAAAAATTTAATCGACTATAAATCGTCCATTTCGTATGCAAAAAATTAAATAGACTATACATCGTCTATTTTTCATGCAAAAAATTAAATGGACTGACTATATATACAAAATTTAATGGACTATACATCGTCCATTTTTAAATTTTTTATAAAAAAATTAAATGGACTATAATTCGTCCATTTCGTATGTAAAAAATTAAATGGGCTATATACGTCGTCTTGTTTTCATGCAAAAAATATAATAGACTATACATCATCCATTTTTCATGCAAAAAAATTTTTTATGAAAAAATTTTGATGGACTATACATCGTCTATTTTTAAATTTTTTATGAAAAAATTTAATCGACTATAAATCGTCCATTTCGTATGCAAAAACTTAAATAGACTATTCATCGTCTATTTTTCATGCAAAAAATTTAATGGACTAACTATATATACAAAATTTAATGGAATATACATCGTCCATTTTTAAATTTTTTATAAAAAAATTAAATGGACAATAATTCGTCCATTTCGTATGTAAAAAATTAAATGGGCTACATATATACGTCGTCTTGTTTTCATGCAAAAAATTTAATAGACTATACATCATCCATTTTTCATGCAAAAAAAATTTTTATGAAAAAATTTTGATGGACTATACATCGTCTATTTTTAAATTTTTTATGAAAAAATTTAATCAACTATAAATCGTCCATTTCGTATGCAAAAACTTAAATAGACTATACATCGTCTATTTTTCATGCAAAAAATTAAATGGACTGACTATATATACAAAATTTAATGGACTATACATCGTCCATTTTTAAATTTTTTATAAAAAAATTAAATGGACAATAATTCGTCCATTTCGTATGTAAAAAATTAAATGGGCTATATACGTCGTCTTGTTTTCATGCAAAAAATTTAATACACTATACATCATCCATTTTTCATGCAAAAAAATTTTTTATGAAAAAATTTTGATGGATTATACATCGTCTATTTTTAAATTTTTTATAAAAAAATTTAATCGACTATAAATCGTCCATTTCGTATGCAAAAAATTAAATAGACTACACATCGTCTATTTGTCATGCAAAAAATTAAATGGACTGACTATATATACAAAATTTAATGGACTATACATCGTCCATTTTTAAATTTTTTATAAAAAAATTAAATGGACTATAATTCGTCCATTTCGTATGTAAAAAATTAAATAGACTATACATCGTCTAATTTTCATGCAAAAAATTAAATGGACTGACTATATATACAAAATTTAATCGACTATAAATCGTCCATTTCGTATGCAAAAAATTTAATAGACTATACATCATCCATTTTTCATGCAAAAAAAATTTTTATGAAAAAATTTTGATGGACTATACATCGTCTATTTTTCAATTTTTTATAAAAAAATTTAATTGACTATAAATCGTCCATTTCGTATGCAAAAAATTTAATAGACTATACATCATCCATTTTTCATGCAAACAAATTTTGTATGAAAAAATTTTGATGGATTATACATCGTCTATTTTTAAATTTTTTATGAAAAAATTTAATCGACTATAAATCGTCCATTTCGTATGCAAAAAATTAAATAGACTATACATCGTCTATTTTTCATGCAAAAAATTAAATGGACTGACTATATATACAAAATTTAATGGACTATACATCGTCCATTTTTAATTTTTTTTTTAAAAAATTAAATGGACTATAATTCGTCCATTTCGTATGTAAAAAATTAAATGGGCTATATACGTCGTCTTGTTTTCATGAAAAAAAATTTAATAGACTATACATCATCCATTTTTCATGCAAAAAAATTTTTTATGAAAAAATTTTGATGGGCTATACATCGTCTATTTTTCAATTTTTTATGAAAAAATTTAATCGAATATAAATCGTCCCTTTCGTATGCAAAAAATTAAATACACTATATATCGTCTATTTTTCAATATACAAAATTTAATGGACTACACATCGTCCATTTTTAAATTTCTTATAAAAAAATTAAATGCACTATAATTCGTCCATTTCGTATGTAAAAATTTAAATGGACTACATAAGTCGGCTTGTTTTCATGCAAAAAATTTAATAGACTATACATCATCCATTTTTCATGCAAAAAAATTTTTTATGAAAAAATTTTTATGGATTATACATCGTCTATTTTTCAATTTTTTATGAAAAAATTTAATCGACTATAAATCGTCCATTTCGTATGCAAAAAATTAAATAGACTATACATCGTCTATTTTTCATGCAAAAAATTAAATGGACTGACTACACATATATACAACATTTAATGGACTATACATCGTCCATTTTTAAATTTTTTATAAAAAAATTAAATGGACTATAATTCGTCCATTTCGTATGTAAAAAATTAAATGGGCTATATACGTCGCCTTGTTTTCATGCAAAAAATTTAATAGACTATACATCATCCATTTTTCATGCAAAAAAAATTTTTATGAAAAAATTGTCTATTTTTAAATTAAAAAATTAAATGGACTGACTATATGTACAAAATGTAATGGACTACACATCGTCCATCTTAAAATTTTTTATACAAAAATTAAATGGACTATAATTCGTCCATTTCGTATGTAAAAAATTAAATAGACTATACATCGTCTAATTTTCATGCAAAATATTAAATGGACTGACTATATATACAAAATTTAATCGACTATAAATCGTCCATTTCGTATGCAAAAAATTTAATAGACTATACATCATCCATTTTTCATGCAAAAAAAATTTTTATGAAAAAATTTTGATGGACTATACATCGTCTATTTTTCAATTTTTTATAAAAAAATTTAATCGACTATAAATCGTCCATTTCGTATGCAAAAAATTTAATAGACTATACATCATCCATTTTTCATGCAAACAAATTTTGTATGAAAAAATTTTGATGGATTATACATCGTCTATTTTTAAATTTTTTATGAAAAAATTTAATCGACTATAAATTGTCCATTTCGTATGCAAAAAATTAAATAGACTATACATCGTCTATTTTTCATGCAAAAAATTAAATGGACTGACTATATATACAAAATTTAATGGACTATACATCGTCCATTTTTAAATTTTTTATAAAAAAATTAAATGGACTATAATTCGTCCATTTCGTATGTAAAAAATTAAATGGGCTATATACGTCGTCTTGTTTTCATGAAAAAAATTTAATAGACTATACATCATCCATTTTTCATGCAAAAAAATTTTTTATGAAAAAATTTTGATGGGCTATACATCGTCTATTTTTAAATTTTTTATGAAAAAATTTAATCGAATATAAATCGTCCCTTTCGTATGCAAAAAATTAAATAGACTATATATCGTCTATTTTTCAATATACAAAATTTAATGGACTACACATCGTCCATTTTTAAATTTCTTATAAAAAAATTAAATGCACTATAATTCGTCCATTTCGTATGTAAAAATTTAAATGGACTACATACGTCGTCTTGTTTTCATGCAAAAAATTTAATAGACTATACATCATCCATTTTTCATGCAAAAAAATTTTTTATGAAAAAATTTTTATGGATTATACATCGTCTATTTTTAAATTTTTTATGAAAAAATTTAATCGACTATAAATCGTCCATTTCGTATGCAAAAAATTAAATAGACTATACATCGTCTATTTTTCATGCAAAAAATTAAATGGACTGACTACACATATATACAACATTTAATGGACTATACATCGTCCATTTTTAAATTTTTTATAAAAAAATTAAATGGACTATAATTCGTCCATTTCGTATGTAAAAAATTAAATGGGCTATATACGTCGCCTTGTTTTCATGCAAAAAATTTAATAGACTATACATCATCCATTTTTCATGCAAAAAAAATTTTTATGAAAAAATTGTCTATTTTTAAATTTTTTATGAAAAAATTTAATCGACTATAAATCGTCCATTTCGTATTCAAACAATTAAATAGACTATACATCGTCTATTTTTCATGCAAAAAATTAAATGGACTGACTATATGTACAAAATGTAATGGACTACACATCGTCCATTTTAAAATTTTTTATACAAAAATTAAATGGACTATAATTCGTCCATTTCGTATGTAAAAATTTAAATGGACTACATACGTCGTCTTGTTTTCATGCAAAAAATTTAATAGACTATACATCATCCATTTTTCATGCAAAAAAATTTTTTATGAAAAAATTTTGATGGATTATACATTGTCTATTTTTAAATTTTTTATGAAAAAATTTAATCGACTATAAATCGTCCATTTCGTATGCAAAAAATTAAATAGACTATACATCGTCTATTTGTCATGCAAAAAATTAAATGGACTGACTACATATACAAAATTTAATGGACTACACATCGTCCATTTTTAAATTTTTTATAAAAACATTAAATGGACTATAATTCGTCCATTTCGTATGTAAAACATTAAATGGACTACATACGTCGTCTTGTTTTCATGCAAAAAATTTAATAGACTATACATCATCCATTTTACATGCAAAAAATTTTTTTATGAAAAAATTTTGATGGACTATACATCGTCTATTTTTAAATTTCTTATGAAAAAATTTAATCGACTATAAATCGTCCATTTCGGTTTCAAAAAATTAAATAGACTATACATCGTCTATTTTTCATGCAAAAAATTAAATGGACTGACTATATATACAAAATTTAATGAACTATACATCGTCCATTTTTAAATTTTTTATAAAAAAATTAAATGGACTATAATTCGTCCATTTCGTATGTAAAAAATTAAATGGGCTACATACGTCATCTTGTTTTCATGCAAAAAATTTAATAGACTATACATCATACATTTTTCATGCAAAAAATTTTTTTATGAAAAAAATTTGATGGACTATACATGAAAAAATTTAATCGACTATAGATCGTCCATTTCGTATGCAAAAAATTAAATGGACTGACTATATATACAAAATTTAATGGACTATACATCGTCCATTTTTAAATTTTTTATAAAAAAACTAAATGGACTATAATTCGTCCATTTCGTATGTAAAAAATTAAATGGACTACATACGTCGTCTTGTTTTCATGCAAAAAATTAATAGACTATACATCATCCATTTTTCATGCAAAAAAAAATTTTATGAAAAAATTTTGTTGGACTATATATACATCGTCTATTTTTCAATTTCTTATGAAAAAATTTAATCGACTATAAATCGTCCATTTCGTTTTCAAAAAATAAAATAGACTATACATCGTCTATTTTTCATGCAAAAAATTAAATGGACTGATTATATATACAAAATTTAATGGACTACACATCGTCCATTTTTAATTTTTTTATAAAAAAATTAAATGGACTATAATTCGTCCATTTCGTATGTAAAAATTTAAGTGGACTACATACGTCGTCTTGTTTTCATGCAAAAAATTTAATAGACTATACATCATCCAGTTTTCATGCAAAAAAAAATTTTATGAAAAAATTTTGATGGATTATACATCGTCTATTTTTCAATTTTTAATGAAAAAATTTAATCGACTATAAATCGTCCATTTCGTATTCAAACAATTAAATAGACTATTCATCGTCTATTTTGCATGCAAAAAATTAAATGGACTGACTATATATACAAAATTTAATGGACTACACATCGTCCATTTTTAAATTTTTTATAAAAAAATTAAATGGACTATAATTCGTCCATTTCGTATGTAAAAAATTAAATGGACTATATACGTCGTCTTGTTTTCATGCCAAAAATTTAATAGACTATACATCATCCATTTTTCATGCAAAAAAATTTTTTATGAAAAAATTTTGATGGACTATACATCGTCTATTTTTCAATTTTTTATGAAAAAATTTAATCGACTACAAATCGTCCATTTCGTATGCAAAAAATTAAATAGACTATACATCGTCTATTTGTCATGCAAAAAATCAAATGGACTGACTATATATACAAAATTTAATGGACTATTCATCGTCCATTTTTATGGACTATACATCGTCTATTTTTAAATTTTTTATGAAAAAATTTAATCGACTATAAATCGTCCATTTCATATGCAAAAATTTAAATAGACTATACATCGTCTATATTTCATGCAAAAAATTAAATGGACTGACTATATATACAAAATTTAATGGACTATACATCGTCCATTTTTAAATTTTTTATAAAAAAATTAAATGGACTATAATTCGTCCATTTCGTATGTAAAAAATTAAATGGGCCATATACGTCGTCTTGTTTTCATGCAAAAAATTAAATAGACTATTCATCGTCTATTTTGCATGCAAAAAATTAAATGGACTGACTATATATACAAAATTTAATGGACTACACATCGTCCATTTTTAAATTTTTTATAAAAAAATTAAATGGACTATAATTCGTCCATTTCGTATGTAAAAAATTAAATGGACTATATACGTCGTCTTGTTTTCATGCCAAAAATTTAATAGACTATACATCATCCATTTTTCATGCCAAAAAATTTTTTATGAAAAAATTTTGATGGACTATACATCGTCTATTTTTCAATTTTTTATGAAAAAATTTAATCGACTACAAATCGTCCATTTCGTATGCAAAAAATTAAATAGACTATACATCGTCTATTTGTCATGCAAAAAATCAAATGGACTGACTATATATACAAAATTTAATGGACTATTCATCGTCCATTTTTATGGACTATACATCGTCTATTTTTAAATTTTTTATGAAAAAATTTAATCGACTATAAATCGTCCATTTCATATGCAAAAATTTAAATAGACTATACATCGTCTATATTTCATGCAAAAAATTAAATGGACTGACTATATATACAAAATTTAATGGACTATACATCGTCCATTTTTAAATTTTTTATAAAAAAATTAAATGGACTATAATTCGTCCATTTCGTATGTAAAAAATTAAATGGGCTATATACGTCGTCTTGTTTGCATGCAAAAAATTTAATAGACTATACATCATCCATTTTTCATGCAAAAAAAATTTGTATGAAAAAATTTTGATGGACTATACATCGTCTATTTTTAAATTTTTTATGAAAAAATTTAATCGACTATAAATCGTCCATTTCGTATTCAAACAATTAAATAGACTATTCATCGTTTATTTTGCATGCAAAAAATTAAATGGACTGACTATATATACAAAATTTAATAGACTACACATCGTCCATTTTTAAATTTTTTATAAAAAAATTAAATGGACTATAATTCGTCCATTTCGTATGTAAAAAATTAAATGGGCTATATACGTCGTCTTGTTTTCATGCAAAAAATTTAATAGACTATACATCATCCATTTTTCATGCAAAAAAAATTTTTATGAAAAAATTTTGATGGACTATTATACATCGTCTATTTTTCAATTTCTTATGAAAAAATTTAATCGACTATAAATCGTCCATTTCGTATGCAAAAAATTAAATACACTATACATCGTCTATTTTTCATGCAAAAAATTAAATGGACTGACTATATATACAAAATTTAATGGACTATACATCGTCCATTTTTAAATTTTTTATAAAAAATTAAATGGACTATAATTCGTCCATTTCGTATGTAAAAAATTAAATGGGCTATATACGTCGTCTTGTTTTCATGCAAAAAATTTAATAGACTATACAACATCCATTTTTCATGAAAAAAAACTTTTATGAAAAAATTTTGATGGACTATACATCGTCTATTTTTCAATTTCTTATGAAAAAATTTAATCGACTATAAATCGTCAATTTCGTATGCAAAAAATTAAATAGACTATACATCGTCTATTTTTCATGCAAAAAATTAAATGGACTGACTATATATACAAAATTTAATGGACTATACATCGTCCATTTTTAAATTTTTTATAAAAAAATTAAATGGACTATAATTCGTCCAGGTCGTATGTAAAAAATTAAATGGACTACATACGTCGTCTTGTTTTCATGCAAAAAATTTAATAGACTATACATCATCCATTTTTCATGCAAAAAAAATTTTTATGAAAAAATTTTGATGGACTATACATCGTCTATTATTCAATTTTTTATGAAAAAATTTAATCTACTATAAATCGTCCATTTCGTATGCAAAAAATTAAATAGACTATATATCGTCTATTTTTCATGCAAAAAATTAAATGGACTGACTATATATACAAAATTTAATGCACTACACATCGTCCATTTTTAAATTTTTTATAAAAAAATTAAATGGACTATAATTCGTCCATTTCCTATTCAAAAAATTATATAGACTATACGTCGTCTCTTTGTCATGCAAAAAATTAAATGGACTGACTATATATACAAAATTTAATGGACTACACATCGTCCATTTTTAAATTTTTTATAAAAAAACTAAATGGACTATAATAATTCGTCCATTTCGTATGTAAAAAATTAAATGGACTACATACGTCGTCTTGTTTTCATGCAAAAAATTTAATAGACTATACATCATCCATATTTCATGCAAAAAATTTTTTTATGAAAAAAATGTGATGGATATATACATCGTCTATTTTTCAATTTTTTATAAAAATATTTAATCGACTATAAATCGTCCATTTCGTATGCAAAAAATTAAATACACTATACATCGTCTATTTTTCATGCAAAATATTAAATGGACTGACTATATATACAAAATTTAATGGACTACACATCGTCCATTTTTAAATTTTTAATAAAAAAATTACATGGACTATAATTCGTCCATTTCGTATGTAAAAAATTAAATGGACTATATACGTCGTCTTGTTTTCATGCAAAAAATTAAATAGACTATACATCATCCATATTTCATGGAAAAAATTTTTTTATGAAAAAAATGTGATGGACTATACATCGTCTATTTTTCAATTTCTTATGAAAAAATTTAAACGACTATAAATCGTCCATTTCGTATGCAAAAAATTTAATAGACTATAAATCGTCTATTTTTCATGCAAAAAATTAAATTGACTGACTATATATACAAAATTTAATGGACTATATATACATCGTCCATTTTTAAATTTTTTATAAAAAAATTAAATGGACTAGAATTCGTCCATTTCGTATGTAAAAAATTAAATGGGCTATATACGTCGTCTTGTTTTCATGCAAAAAATTTAATAGACTATACATCATCCATTTTTCATGCAAACAAATTTTTTATGAAAAAATTTTGATGGATTATACATCGTCTATTTTTAAATTTTTTATGAAAAAATTTAATCGACTATAAATCGTCCATTTCGTATGCAAAAAATTAAATAGACTATACATCGTCTATTTTTCATGCAAAAAATTAAATGGACTGACTATATATACAAAATTTAATGGACTATACATCGTCCATTTTTAAATTTTTTATAAAAAAATTAAATGGACTATAATTCGTCCATTTCGTGTGTAAAAAATTAAATGGGCTATATACGTCGTCTTGTTTTCATGCAAAAAATTTAATAGACTATACATCATCCATTTTTCATGCAAAAAAAATTTTTATGAAAAAAATGTGATGGACTATACATCGTCTATTTTTCAATTTTTTATGAAAAATTTAATCGACTATAAATCGTCCATTTCGTATGCAAAAAATTAAATAGACTATACATCGTCTATTTGTATCATGCAAAAATTTAAATGGACTGACTATATATACAAAATTTAATGGACTACACATCGTCCATTTTTAAATTTTTTATAAAAAAACTAAATGGACTATAATTCGTCCATTTCGTATGTAAAAAATTAAATGGGCTACATATATACGTCGTCTTGTTTTCATGCAAAAAATTTAATAGACTATACATCATCCATTTTTCATGCAAAAAAATTTTTATGAAAAAATTTTGATGGACTATACATCGTCTATTATTCAATTTTTTATGAAAAAATTTAATCGACTATAAATCGTCCATTTCGTATGCAAAAAATTAAATAGACTATACATCGTCTATTTTTCATGCAAAAAATTAAATGGACTGACTATATATACAAAATTTAATGGACTACACATCGTCCATTTTTAAATTTTTTATAAAAAAACTAAATGGACTATAATTCGTCCATTTCGTATGTAAAAAATTAAATGGGCTACATATATACGTCGTCTTGTTTTCATGCAAAAAATTTAATAGACTATACATCATCCATTTTTCATGCAAAAAAAATTTTTATGAAAAAATTTTGATGGACTATACATCGTCTATTATTCAATTTTTTATGAAAAAATTTAATCGACTATAAATCGTCCATTTCGTATGCAAAAAATTAAATAGACTATACATCGTCTATTTTTCATGCAAAAAATTAAATGGACTGACTATATATACAAAATTTAATGGACTACACATCGTCCATTTTTAAATTTTTTATAAAAAAACTAAATGGACTATAATTCGTCCATTTCGTATGTAAAAAATTAAATGGGCTATATACGTCGTCTTGTTTTCATGCAAAAAATTTAATAGACTATACATCATCCATTTTTCATGCAAAAAATTTTTTTATGAAAAAATTTTATTTTCAATTTCTTATGAAAAAATTTAATCGACTATAAATCGTCCATTTCGTATGCAAAAAATTAAATAGACTATACATCGTCTATTTTTCATGCAAAAAATTAAATGGACTGACTATATATACAAAATTTAATGGACTATACATCGTCCATTTTTAAATTTTTTATAAAAAAATTAAATGGACTATAATTCGTCCATTTCGTATGTAAAAAATTAAATGGGCTATATACGTCGTCTTGTTTTCATGCAAAAAATTTAATAGACTATACATCATCCATTTTTCATGCAAACAAATTTTTTATGAAAAAATTTTGATGGATTATACATCGTCTATTTTTAAATTTTTTATGAAAAAATTTAATCGACTATAAATCGTCCATTTCGTATGCAAAAAATTAAATAGACTATACATCGTCTATTTTTCATGCAAAAAATTAAATGGACTGACTATATATACAAAATTTAATGGACTATACATCGTCCATTTTTAAATTTTTTATAAAAGAATTAAATGGACTATAATTCGTCCATTTCGTGTGTAAAAAATTAAATGGGCTATATACGTCGTCTTGTTTTCATGAAAAAAATTTAATAGACTATACATCATTCATTTTTCATGCAAAAAAAATTTTTATGAAAAAAATGTGATGGACTATACATCGTCTATTTTTCAATTTTTTATGAAAAATTTAATCGACTATAAATCGTCCATTTCGTATGCAAAAAATTAAATAGACTATACATCGTCTATTTGTATCATGCAAAAATTTAAATGGACTGACTATATATACAAAATTTAATGGACTACACATCGTCCATTTTTAAATTTTTTATAAAAAAACTAAATGGACTATAATTCGTCCATTTCGTATGTAAAAAATTAAATGGGCTACATATATACGTCGTCTTGTTTTCATGCAAAAAATTTAATAGACTATACATCATCCATTTTTCATGCAAAAAAAATTTTTATGAAAAAATTTTGATGGACTATACATCGTCTATTATTCAATTTTTTATGAAAAAATTTAATCGACTATAAATCGTCCATTTCGTATGCAAAAAATTAAATAGACTATACATCGTCTATTTTTCATGCAAAAAATTAAATGGACTGACTATATATACAAAATTTAATGGACTATACATCGTCCATTTTTAAATTTTTTACAAAAAAATTAAATGGATTATAATTCGTCCATTTCGTATGTAAAAAATTAAATGGGCTATATACGTCGTCTTGTTTTCATGCAAAAAATTTAATAGACTATACATCATCCATTTTTCATGCAAAAAAATTTTTTATGAAAAAATTTTGATGGACTATACACATCGTCTATTATTCAATTTTTTATGAAAAAATTTAATCGACTATAAATCGTCCATTTCGTATGCAAAAAATTAAATAGACTATACATCGTCTATTTTTCATGCAAAAAATTAAATGGACTGACTATATATACAAAATTTAATGGACTACACATCGTCCATTTTTAAATTTTTTATAAAAAAACTAAATGGACTATAATTCGTCCATTTCGTATGTAAAAAATTAAATGAGCTATATACGTCGTCTTGTTTTCATGCAAAAAATTTAATAGACTATACATCATCCATTTTTCATGCAAAAAATTTTTTTATGAAAAAATTTTATTTTCAATTTCTTATGAAAAAATTTAATCGACTATAAATCGTCCATTTCGTATGTAAAAAATTAAATGGGCTATATACGTCATCTTGTTTTCATGCAAAAAATTTAATAGAGTATACATCATCCATTTTTCATGCAAAAAATTTTTTTATGAAAAAATTTTATTTTCAATTTCTTATCAAAAAATTTAATCGACTATAAATCGTCCATTTCGTATGTAAAAAATTAATTGGGCTATATACGTCATCTTGTTTTCATGCAAAAATTTAATAGACTATACATCATCCATTTTTCATGCAAAAAAAATTTTTATGAAAAAATTTTGATGGACTATACATCGTCTATTTATCAATTTTTTATAAAAAAATTTAATCGACTATAAATTGTCCATTTCGTATGCAAAAAATTAAATAGACTATACATCGTCTATTTTTCATGCAAAAAATTAAATGGATTGACTATATATACAAAATTTAATGGACTATACATCGTCCATTTTTAAATTTTTTATAAAAAAATTAAATGGACTATAATTCGTCCATTTCGTATGTAAAAAATTAAATGGGCTATATACCTCGTCTTGTTTTCATGCAAAAAATTTAATAGACTATACATCATCCATTTTTCATGCAAAAAAATTTTTTATGAAAAAATTTTATTTTCAATTTTTTATGAAAAAATTTAATCGACTATAAATCGTCCATTTCGTATGCAAAAAATTAAAGAGACTATACATCGTCTATTTTTCATGCAAAAAATTAAATGGACTGACTATATATACAAAATTTAATGGACTATACATCGTCCATTTTTAAATTTTTTATAAAAAAATTAAATGGACTATAATTCGTCCATTCGGTATGTAAAAAATTAAATGGGCTATATCGTCGTCTTGTTTTCATGCAAAAAATTTAATAGACTATACATCATCCATTTTTCATTCAAAAAATTTTTTTATGGAAAAATTAAATTTTCAATTTTTTATGAAAAAATTTAATCGACTATAAATCGTCCATTTCGTATGCAAAAAATTAAATAGACTATACATCGTATATTTGTCATGCAAAAAATTTAATGGACTACACATCGTCCATTTTTAAATTTTTTATAAAAAAATTAAATAGACTACAATTCGTCCATTTCGTATGTAAAAAATTAAATGGACTATATACGTCGTCTTGTTTTCATGCAAAAAATTTAATAGACTATACATCATCCATTTTACATGCAAAATATTTTTTTATGAAAAAATTTTGATGGATTATACATCGTCTATTTTTCAATTTTTTATGAAAAAATTTAATCGACTATAAATCGTCCATTTCGTATGCAAAAAATTAAATAGACTATACATCGTCTATTTTTCAAGCAAAAAATTAAATGGACTGACTATATATACAAAATTTAATGGACTATACATCGTCCATTTTTAAATTTTTTATAAAAAAATTAAATGGACTATAATTCGTCCATTTCGTATGTAAAAAATTAAATGGGCTATATCGTCGTCTTGTTTTCATGCAAAAAATTTAATAGACTATACATCATCCATTTTTCATGCAAAAAATTTTTTTATGGAAAAATTTTGATGGATTATACATCGTCTATTTTTCAATTTTTTATGAAAAAATTTAATCGACTATAAATCGTCCATTTCGTATGTAAAAAATTAAATGGGCTATATACGTCGTCTTGTTTTCATGCAAAAAATTTAATAGACTATACATCATCCATTTTTCATGCAAAAAAATTTTTTATGAAAAAATTTCATTTTCAATTTTTTATGAAAAAATTTAATCGACTATAAATCGTCCATTTCATATGCAAAAAATTAAAGAGACTATACATCGTCTATTTTTCATGTAAAAAATTAAATGGACTGACTATATATACAAAATTTAATGGACTATACATCGTCCATTTTTAAATTTTTTATAAAAAAATTAAATGGACTATAATTCGTCCATTTCGTATGTAAAAAATTAAATGGGCTATATACCTCGTCTTGTTTTCATGCAAAAAATTTAATAGACTATACATCATCCATTTTTCATGCAAAAAAATTTTTTATGAAAAAATTTTGATGGACTATACATCGTCTATTTTTAAATTTTTATGAAAAAATTTAATCGACTATAAATCGTCCATTTCGTATTCAAACAATTAAATAGACTATTCATCGTCTATTTGGCATGCAAAAAATTAAATAGACTGACTATATAAACAAAATTTAATGGACTATACATCGTCCATTTTTAAATTTTTTATAAAAAAATTAAATGGACTATAATTCGTCCATTTCGTATGTAAAAAATTAAATGGGCTATATACGTCGTCTTGTTTTCATGCAAAAAATTTAATAGACTATACATCATCCATATTTCATGCAAAAAATTTTTATGAAAAAATTGTGATGGACTATTATACATCGTCTATTTTTAAATTTTTTATAAAAAAACTTAATCGACTATAAATCGTCCATTTCGTATGCAAAAAATTAAATACACTATACATCGTCTATTTTTCATGCAAAAAATTAAATGGGCTGACTATATATACAAAATTTAATGGACTATACATCGTCCATTTTTAAATTTTTTATAAAAAAATTAAATGGACTATAATTCGTCCATTTCGTATGTAAAAAATTAAATGGGCTATATACGTCGTCTTGTTTTCATGCAAAAAATTTAATAGACTATACATCATCCATTTTTCATGCAAAAAAAAATTTTTATGAAAAAATTTTGATGGACTATACATCGTCTATTTTTCAATTTCTTATGAAAAATTTAATCGACTATAAATCGTCCATTTCGTATGCAACAAATTAAATAGACTATATATCGTCTATTTTTCATGCAAAAAATTAAATGGACTGACTATATATACAAAATTTAATCGACTATAAATCGTCCATTTCGTATGCAAAAAATTTAATAGACTATACATCATCCATTTTTCATGGAAAAAAAATTTTTATGAAAAAATTTTGATGGACTATACATCGTCTATTTTTCAATTTTTTATAAAAAAATTTAATCGACTATAAATCGTCCATTTCGTATGCAAAAAATTTAATAGACTATACATCATCCATTTTTCATGCAAAAAAAATTTTTATGAAAAAATTTTGATGGATTATACATCGTCTATTTTTCAATTTTTTATAAAAAAATTTAATCGACTATAAATCGTTTATTTCGTATGCAAAAAATTAAATAGACTATACATCGTCTATTTTTCATGCAAAAAATTAAATGGACTGACTATATATACAAAATTTAATGGACTACACATCGTCCATTTTTAAATTTTTTATAAAAAAATTAAATAGACTACAATTCGTCCATTTCGTATGTAAAAAATTAAATGGACTATATACGTCGTCTTGTTTTCATGCAAAAAATTTAATAGACTATACATCATCCATTTTACATGCAAAAATTTTTTTTATGAAAAAATTTTGATGGATTATACATCGTCTATTTTTCAATTTTTTATGAAAAAATTTAATCGACTATAAATCGTCCATTTCGTATGCAAAAAATTAAATAGACTATACATCGTCTATTTTTCATGCAAAAAGTTAAATGGACTGACTATATATACAAAATTTAATGGACTATACATCCATTTTTAAATTTTTTATAAAAAAATTAAATGGACTATAATTCGTCCATTTCGTATGTAAAAAATTAAATGGGCTATATACGTCGTCTTGTTTTCATGCAAAAAATTTAATAGACTATATACATCATCCATTTTTCATGCAAAAAAAAATTTTTATGAAAAAATTTTGATGGACTATACATCGTCTATTTTTCAATTTCTTATGAAAAATTTAATCGACTATAAATCGTCCATTTCGTATGCAAAAAATTAAATAGACTATATATCGTCTATTTTTCATGCAAAAAATTAAATGGACTGACTATATATACAAAATTTAATCGACTATAAATCGTCCATTTCGTATGCAAAAAATTAAATAGACCATACATCGTATATTTGTCATGCAAAAAATTAAATGGACTGACTATATATACAAAATTTAATGGACTACACATCGTCCATTTTTAAATTTTTTATAAAAAAATTAAATAGACTACAATTCGTCCATTTCGTATGTAAAAAATTAAATGGACTATATACGTCGTCTTGTTTTCATGCAAAAAATTTAATAGACTATACATCATCCATTTTACATGCAAAAAATTTTTTTATGAAAAAATTTTGATGGACTATACATCGTCTATTTATCAATTTCTTATGAAAAAATTTAATCGACTATAAATCGTCCATTTCGGTTTCAAAAAATTAAATAGACTATACATCGTCTATTTTTCATGCAAAAAATTAAATGGACTGACTATATATACAAAATTTAATGGACTATACATCGTCCATTTTTAAATTTTTTATAAAAAAATTAAATGGACTATAATTCGTCCATTCGGTATGTAAAAAATTAAATGGGCTATATCGTCGTCTTGTTTTCATGTAAAAATTTAATAGACTATACATCATCCATTTTTCATTCAAAAAATTTTTTTATGGAAAAATTTTGATGGATTATACATCGTCTATTTTTCAATTTTTTATGAAAAAATTTAATCGACTATAAATCGTCCATTTCGTATGTAAAAAATTAAATGGGCTATATACGTCGTCTTGTTTTCATGCAAAAAATTTAATAGACTATACATCATCCATTTTTCATGCAAAAAAATTTTTTATGAAAAAATTTCATTTTCAATTTTTTATGAAAAAATTTAATCGACTATAAATCGTCCATTTCGTATGCAAAAAATTAAATAGACTATACATCGTATATTTGTCATGCAAAAAATTTAATGGACTACACATCGTCCATTTTTAAATTTTTTATAAAAAAATTAAATAGACTACAATTCGTCCATTTCGTATGTAAAAAATTAAATGGACTATATACGTCGTCTTGTTTTCATGCAAAAAATTTAATAGACTATACATCATCCATTTTACATGCAAAATATTTTTTTATGAAAAAATTTTGATGGACTATACATCGTCTATTATTCAATTTTTTATGAAAAAATTTAATCGACTATAAATCGTCCATTTCGTATGCAAAAAATTAAATAGACTATACATCGTCTATTTTTCAAGCAAAAAATTAAATGGACTGACTATATATACAAAATTTAATCGTCCATTTTTAAATTTTTTATAAAAAAATTAAATGGACTATAATTCGTCCATTTCGTATGTAAAAAATTAAATGGGCTATATCGTCGTCTTGTTTTCATGCAAAAAATTTAATAGACTATACATCATCCATTTTTCATGCAAAAAATTTTTTTATGGAAAAATTTTGATGGATTATACATCGTCTATTTTTCAATTTTTTATGAAAAAATTTAATCGACTATAAATCGTCCATTTCGTATGTAAAAAATTAAATGGGCTATATACGTCGTCTTGTTTTCATGCAAAAAATTTAATAGACTATACATCATCCATTTTTCATGCAAAAAAATTTTTTATGAAAAAATTTCATTTTCAATTTTTTATGAAAAAATTTAATCGACTATAAATCGTCCATTTCATATGCAAAAAATTAAAGAGACTATACATCGTCTATTTTTCATGTAAAAAATTAAATGGACTGACTATATATACAAAATTTAATGGACTATACATCGTCCATTTTTAAATTTTTTATAAAAAAATTAAATGGACTATAATTCGTCCATTTCGTATGTAAAAAATTAAATGGGCTATATACCTCGTCTTGTTTTCATGCAAAAAATTTAATAGACTATACATCATCCATTTTTCATGCAAAAAAATTTTTTATGAAAAAATTTTGATGGACTATACATCGTCTATTTTTAAATTTTTATGAAAAAATTTAATCGACTATAAATCGTCCATTTCGTATTCAAACAATTAAATAGACTATTCATCGTCTATTTGGCATGCAAAAAATTAAATAGACTGACTATATAAACAAAATTTAATGGACTATACATCGTCCATTTTTAAATTTTTTATAAAAAAATTAAATGGACTATAATTCGTCCAGTTCGTATGTAAAAAATTAAATGGACTACATACGTCGTCTTGTTTTCATGCAACAAATTTAATAGACTATACATCATCCATTTTTCATGCAAAAAAATTTTTTATGAAAAAATTTTTATGGATTATACATCGTCTATTTTTCAATTTCTTATGAAAAAATTAATCGACTATAAATCGTCCATTTCGTATGCAAAAAATTAAATAGACTATACATCGTCTATTTTTCATGCTAAAAATTAAATGGACTGACTGTATATACAAAATTTAATGGACTACACATCGTCCATTTTTAAATTTTTTATAAAAAAACTAAATGGACTATAATTCGTCCATTTCGTATGTAAAAAATTAAATGGGCTATATACGTCGTCTTGTTTTCATGCAAAAAATTTAATAGACTATACATCATCCATTTTTCATGCAAAAAAATTTTTATGAAAAAATTTTGTTGGACTATACATTGTCTATTTTTAAATTTTTTATGAAAAAATTTAATCGACTATAAATCGTCCATTTCGTATGCAAAAAATTAAATAGACTATACATCGTCTATTTTTCATGCAAAAAATTAAATGGACTGACTATATATACAAAATTTAATGGACTATACATCGTCCATTTTTAAATTTTTTATAAAAAAATGAAATGGACTATAATTCGTCCATTTCGTATGTAAAAAATTAAATGGGCTATATACGTCGTCTTGTTTTCATGCAAAAAATTTAATAGACTATACATCATCCATATTTCATGCAAAAAATTTTTATGAAAAAATTGTGATGGACTATTATACATCGTCTATTTTTAAATTTTTTATAAAAAAACTTAATCGACTATAAATCGTCCATTTCGTATGCAAAAAATTAAATACACTATACATCGTCTATTTTTCATGCAAAAAATTAAATGGACTGACTATATATACAAAATTTAATGGACTATACATCGTCCATTTTAAAATTTTTTATAAAAAAATTAAATGGACTATAATTCGTCCATTTCGTATGTAAAAAATTAAATGGGCTATATACGTCGTCTTGTTTTCATGCAAAAAATTTAATAGACTATACATCATCCATTTTTCATGCAAAAAAAAATTTTTATGAAAAAATTTTGATGGATTATACATCGTCTATTTTTCAATTTTTTATAAAAAAATTTAATCGACTATAAATCGTCCATTTCGTATGCAAAAAATTTAATAGACTATACATCATCCATTTTTCATGGAAAAAAAATTTTTATGAAAAAATTTTGATGGACTATACATCGTCTATTTTTCAATTTTTTATAAAAAAATTTAATCGACTATAAATCGTCCATTTCGTATGCAAAAAATTTAATAGACTATACATCATCCATTTTTCATGCAAAAAAAATTTTTATGAAAAAATTTTGATGGATTATACATCGTCTATTTTTCAATTTTTTATAAAAAAATTTAATCGACTATAAATCGTTTATTTCGTATGCAAAAAATTAAATAGACTATACATCGTCTATTTTTCATGCAAAAAATTAAATGGACTGACTATATATACAAAATTTAATGGACTACACATCGTCCATTTTTAAATTTTTTATAAAAAAATTAAATAGACTACAATTCGTCCATTTCGTATGTAAAAAATTAAATGGACTATATACGTCGTCTTGTTTTCATGCAAAAAATTTAATAGACTATACATCATCCATTTTACATGCAAAAAATTTTTTTATGAAAAAATTTTGATGGACTATACATCGTCTATTTATCAATTTCTTATGAAAAAATTTAATCGACTATAAATCGTCCATTTCGGTTTCAAAAAATTAAATAGACTATACATCGTCTATTTTTCATGCAAAAAATTAAATGGACTGACTATATATACAAAATTTAATGGACTATACATCGTCCATTTTTAAATTTTTTATAAAAAAATTAAATGGACTATAATTCGTCCATTTCGTATGTAAAAAATTAAATGGACTACATACGTCGTCTTGTTTTCATGCAAAAAATTTAATAGACTATACATCATCCATTTTTCATGCAAAAAATTTTTTTATGAAAAAATTTTGATGGACTATACATCGTCTATTATTCAATTTTTTATGAAAAAATTTAATCGACTATAAATCGTCCATTTCGTATGCAAAAAATTAAATAGACTATACATCGTCTATTTTTCATGCAAAAAATTAAATGGACTGACTATATATACAAAATTTAATGGACTATACATCGTCCATTTTTAAATTTTTTATAAAAAAATTAAATGGACTATAATTCGTCCATTTCGTATGTAAAAAATTAAATGGACTACATACGTCGTCTTGTTTTCATGCAAAAAATTTAATAGACTATACATCATCCATTTTTCATGCAAAAAATTTTTTTATGGAAAAATTTTGATGGATTATACATCGTCTATTTTTCAATTTTTTATGAAAAAATTTAATCGACTATAAATCGTCCATTTCGTATGCAAAAAATTAAATAGACTATACATCGTCTATTTTTCATGCAAAAAATTAAATGGACTGACTATATATACAAAATTTAATGGACTATACATCGTCCATTTTTAAATTTTTTATAAAAAAATTAAATGGACTATAATTCGTCCATTTCGTATGTAAAAAATTAAATGGACTACATACGTCGTCTTGTTTTCATGCAAAATATTTAATAGACTATACATCATCCATATTTAATACAAAAAAATTTTTTATGAAAAAATTTTGATGGACTATACATCGTCTATTTTTCAATTTCTTATTAAAAAATTTAATCGACTATAAATCGTCCATTTCGTTTTCAAAAAATAAAATAGACTATACATCCTCTATTTTTCATGCAAAAAATTAAATGGACTGACTATATATACAAAATTTAAGGTACTATACATCGTCCATTTTTAAATTTTTTATAAAAAAATTAAATGGACTATAATTCGTCCATTTCGTATGTAAAAAATTAAATGGACTACATACGTCGTCTTGTTTTCATGCAAAAAATTTAATAGACTATACATCATCCATTTTTCATGCAAAAAATTTTTTTATGAAAAAATTTTGATGGTATACATCGTCTATTTTTCAATTTTTTATGAAAAAATTTAATCGACTATAAATCGTCCATTTCGTATGCAAAAAATTAAATAGACAATACATCGTCTATTTTTCATGCAAAAAATTAAATGGACTGACTATATATACAAAATTTAATGGACTATACATCGTCCATTTTTAAATTTTTTATAAAAAAATTAAATGGACTATAATTCGTCCATTTCGTATGTAAAAAATTAAATGGGCTATATCGTCGTCTTGTTTTCATGCAAAAAATTTAATAGACTATATATCATCCATTTTTTATGGAAAAAATTTTTTTATGGAAAAATTTTGATGGATTATACATCGTCTATTTTTCAATTTTTTATGAAAAAATTTAATCGACTATAAATCGTCCATTTCGTATGCAAAAAATTAAATAGACTATACATCGTCTATTTTTCATGCAAAAAGTTAAATGGACTGACTATATATACAAAATTTAATGGACTATACATCGTCCATTTTTAAAATTTTTATAAAAAAATTAAATGGACTATAATTCGTCCATTTCGTATGTAAAAAATTAAATGGACTACATACGTCGTCTTGTTTTCATGCAAAATATTTAATAGACTATACATCATCCATATTTAATACAAAAAAATTTTTTATGAAAAAATTTTGATGGACTATACATCGTCTATTTTTCAATTTCTTATTAAAAAATTTAATCGACTATAAATCGTCCATTTCGTTTTCAAAAAATAAAATAGACTATACATCCTCTATTTTTCATGCAAAAAATTAAATGGACTGACTATATATACAAAATTTAAGGTACTACACATCGTCCATTTTTAAATTTTTTATAAAAAAATTAAATGGACTATAATTCGTCCATTTCGTATGTAAAAAATTAAATGGACTACATACGTCGTCTTGTTTTCATGCAAAAAATTTAATAGACTATACATCATCCATTTTTCATGCAAAAAAATTTTTTATGAAAAAATTTTGATGGATTATACATCGTCTATTTTTCAATTTTTTATGAAAAAATTTAATCGACTATAAATCGTCCATTTCGTATGCAAAAAATTAAATAGACTATACATCGTCTATTTTTCATGCAAAAAATTAAATGGACTGACTATATATACAAAATTTAATGGACTGTATATACAAAATTTAATGGACTATATAGATCGCCCATTTTTCAATTTTTTATGAAAAAATTTAATCGACTATAAATCGTCCATTTCGTATGCAAAAAATTAAATAGACTATACATCGTCTATTTTTCATGCAAAAAATTAAATGGACTGACTATATATACAAAATTTAATGGACTATACATTGTCCATTTTTCATGGAAAAAAATTTTTTATGAAAAAAATTAAATTAAATTTTTATGAAAAAATTTAGTGGACTATAAATCGTCCATTTCGTATGCAAACAATTAAATAGACTATACATCGTCTATTTTTCACGCAAAAAATTAAATGGACTGTACATACAAAATTTAATGGACTATATACATCGTCCATTTCTGCATTTTTTATGAAAAAATTTAATGGACTATATATAATTCGTCCATTTCGTATGCAAAAAATTACACGGACTATATACGTCGTCTATTTTTCGTGCAAAAAATTTAATAGACTATACATCATCCATTTTTCATGCAAAAAAATTTTTATGAAAAAAATTTAATGGACTACACATCGTCTATTTTTAAATTTTTAATGAAAAAATTTAGTGGACTATAAATCGTCCATTTCGTATGCAAATAATTAAATATACTATACATCGTCAATTTTTCATGCAAAAAATTAAATGGACTGTACAAAATTTAATGGACTATATAGATCGTCCATTTTTCCATTTGTTATGAAAAAATTAAATGGACTATAATTCGTCCATTTCGTATGCAAAAAATTAAATGGACTATATACGTCGTCTATTTTTCGTGCAAAAAAATGTTTTATGAAAACAATTTAATGGAGTGTACATCGTCTATACCCATAAAATTTAAGACGTGTGATGTACAAAAACTAATTGGTGAACTCAACCCGAAGAAAGCTCCAGGTATTGATGGAATTAGTAACCAGATGCTGATTAAGTTGCCTCGTATTGGAATTAGAATCCTGTTATTCATTTTTAATGCCATTTTACGACTGGAGTATTATTCAAATAGCTGGAAGCTTACCAAAGTTAAAATGATTCCAAAGCCGGGCAAAGATCGTACCAAGGCTGCATCATACAGGCCAATAAGTCTGCTCTCAACAATGTCAAAACTTTTCGAAAAACTCCTCATGTCAAAATTGTCCCCAATTCTAATTGGTAGTGGGTGCATCCCAGACCATCAATTTGGTTTTAGAAGTCAGCATAGCACCATTGAACAAACGCATATATTGGTTTAATTTATAAGAAGAACATTTGAAGAAAAGAAGTACTGTTCTGCTCTGTTTATTGACGTTTCGCAGGCATTAGATAAAGTGTGGCATGAAGGCCTTATTTTAAAATTGAAATCATATCTACCAATAAAATTTTCTGAATTTATTAGAAAGCTACGTTACTACCCGGAAGTTCACGGTTGTGGAAGGAGAATTCATGAGTGTGCCCGAATCTATATCAGCCGGTGTGCATATTGGCATACTGGGTCCAGTTTTGTATTTGATTTATACTTGTGATATGCCTTTGAGCAGTAATATCCATACATCTACGTTTGCCGATGATACAGCCTGCCTAAGTATGCACGAAAACCCTAACGAGGCTTCCCGATATCTACAAGGACATATTACACAGCTGGAACTATGGTTAAACTTATGGAGAATTAAAGTAAACGAGCAAAAGTGTGTTCAGGTAACTTTTACCCTGCGAAGAGATACTTGTTCAACAATTCGAATCAACAATCAAGTTGTTCCTCAACATTCACACGTAAATACCTTGGTATACACCTTGATCGACGACTTACATGGAAACTACATATTGACTCAAAGCTAACACAAATGAAACTTAAATTATCTCAGATACATTGGCTGATTGGTAGAAATTCAACACTCAGCCTAGACTGCAAACTTTTACTATACAAGTCGCTTTTGAAGCCAATATGGTGCTACGGAATTCAGTTATGGGGCACTGCTTCAGCTTCTAATGTCGAGAGAATCCAACGTAGGCAAAACAAAATTTTACGTTTGATAACATCGGCTCCATGGTACATTAAAAATTCCAGTTTACATCGTGATTTAAATATGCCACTAGTGATTGAAGAAATTGCAAAATATGCAGGCAAATACTTAAGAAAACTCGAGTCACATCCAAATCCGCTTGCTCGTAATATTCTGAACTTTACTGGACACATCCGTCTAAAAAAGAGGGACACAAGGGCTCTTATTCTCAACACTCCAGATGGGACTTATTCAAAATACTTTTTTTTCTTACTTTTTGATTGGCACTACTTATGCAGTATTTATAACTACCATGTCCGACACTGGTCGGGCCTAATAATTATATTTTAGATTTAAGATTTGAATACTTATTGTTAGTTCATATTTGAAGATACAATAAATAATTACAAGCATTAAAAAAAAATACATCGTCTATTTTTAAATTTTTAATGAAAAAATTTAGTGGACTATAAATCGTCCATTTCGTATGCAAACAATTAACTAGGCTATATGTCGTCTATTTTTCATGCAAAAAATTAAATGAACTATACATAAAAAATTTAATAGACTACATTGTCAATTTTAGGATTTTTTATGAAAAAATTTAATTCGTCCATTTCGTATGCAAAAAATTAAATGGACTATATACGTCGTCTATTTTTCGTGCAAGAAATTTAATGGACTATACATCATCCATTTTTCATGCAAAAAAAAAATTTTCATGAAAAGAATTTAATGGTATATCACCGATATCCATATATCACCGATATATGGATATCGGTGATATTTTACTGTCGATACGACGATATTTCTTAAATTTTTTAGATCTGTGTTGAACAAACAATTCATATTTCAACGCTATTTTTTTGCATAACATCTAAGAGAAATAACATATTAAAAGCAGAACAAAATAGAAAAATTAAATTGATTCTTTTGTTTTGCTTTGCACCATAGTAGTGAAATGTTCTTTCAATTCTAAATAATGTATGTATGTATGTATTTTATTAAAAAAAATAATTTGTTTTTTGTTAATTTCAGAATGACTTAAAATATCACTTTTAAATATTAATAGTCTCTTATACTGTAATTTTGTATAATAAAAGATTTACTATACTTGAGTTTTGTTAGTTTTAACTTGAGTTCAACTTCAATATGTATATCGATATCGGAATCGGTATCGGCGAAATTTCCTTTTGAGTATCGGTATCGGCTCGGCAAAATGGTGTATCGTTACATCCCTAGTCTATACATCGTCCATTTTTCATGCAAAAAAACTTTTATGAAAAAATTTAATGGACATACATACATCGTTCATTTCTTGTGTAGAAAATAAATGGGCCATACATCGTAAATATTTCAATCAAAATTTTAAATGTAGTATACATCGTCCATTTTTCATGAAAAAAAATTTAATGGACTATACATCGTTCATAATTACTAATGAAAAACTGTTTGATTCAGATATGTGTTTATTGATTTAAACAGTTTCCAATCATGTTGGATTCTATAAAATTTTCTATTAGTTATGTATGAAACTGTTTAACTTAATAATAATATGTACATGTCTGAATAAAACTGTTTTTCATTAGTAGTTAGTGGTCACGCTTTTTTTTTTTTGCACATGGCACACATGAAATGACAGATGTAAACTCAGACGCTGTGGAAGGAAAATGTGATTTGTCTTTTATTTGAAAAATAATATTTCTGGTATCTGGAGAAATGCCTGAATGAATAAAGTACATAATAATTAATTGTAATTGATATGTACATATGTATGTATGTACGTTATACTCACATAAATAATTCTTCTTTGACTTGTTAAGAAATTACCAAGAATTTTTATTGGTTTAAAACTCATAAATATATTTTGATTTTAAATGTCTAATACTTATAATAATTAATACATATCTTTCCATTTTTGTAAGTTGTTTCTTTATGTATTGAATATATTTATATATGTACATACATATACATATGTAGTATGTCTGTAATTATTTCTTAATTATATGTTCTATAAGTATTAATAATAAATTATTATTAATAACATTTGTCTGCATATAATTATCGTAATTCACTAGCTTAGCTTTGTGTTCTTTATTTAGGACATGGTTTAAAATCTTTATTCTGTTAAGTTAATTAACTAATACTTTTTCGATTAAACAACAAAATTTAACACACATCTTAAAGTTAATTATTTATTATTACTTTCTTGATAGCTAGTATGTATGTATGTAGTATGTACGAGTATGCTCTTATATTATTTTTTCATAGTCACTTTTTTATTTATATGTACATATATGTACATATGTATGTATGTAATTTCATTCGTACTAGTATTTTTTTAACCACATACATTTAATTTAAACTTGTGAATTATTATTATTTTTTTTTTTTGTAAAATAAAATAACACAACGTATTGCTTAACGGAAATTCATATATTTATTTTAAAATACATAGTATATATTTTACTCTTGAGCTTTACCTTTATATTAATTGCTGTTTTTTTTTTTAATTTTCGTATTTACACATTTCAATCATAATGAAAATTGTTTTTGTCAGTTTCAATTTAAAAGTTAAATTTCGGTTGCAACTAAATTTGTATTTTGTACAAAAGAAAAATAACTGAAATGCACCAACCAATATTTAAGGAGGCAGCAATATATTTAAAGATTTTTTTCTTTAACAAAATGAAGTTTTGGGACTATTAGTTTATTATTCAATTTAATTTAATCGAAATCAATCAGGAGGCCTACTCTATAATTCGAAACGAAAGCAAATTCTTTCAAATTTGTATGTTAATTACATGCAATTTCGAAAGCATTTTCTTTCGTTTCGAATTACAGAGTAGACCTCCAAGTATGTAATGGAAAGCGAATGATTTTGAAATATGTAATTTGTTTTAGAAATATGTGACGACTTTCGAACAGTTTTGAGCTTAAAATTTATTCGACTTTCCGAAAGTACAAACAATATGGAACCATTTCGAGGAGAAAGCACTGAACAGTTTTTCAATTACCGCCGATGTTCAATGTAGTACATAAATTTTTAATTTAATGTCAATTAATTTCTTTTGTCTAAGCAAATTTTGTAGTTTTTGATAAATTTTGTCTATACCACTTGCAAGTAAATTAGCTTTGTTCTGAACACAAAACACTCACTAAACATTTTAATCCTAGATTAGCGGCGTTCTTTAAGCTAGTAACAAAAACACCGTAGTCCAACTCAAATTACGCCCCACGATATTGTAATGCATATTCACCATAGCTTTATATCTATAAAATACAGTCCTTGTCAATATAATTGAAATGTTACACAATTTGAAACGAGTTCACTATTTTTTCTTACCTTTAATGGTAATCTAATGTATAACAATATAAAAGGTGGGTAAAGTATAATAGTTTTCGTTCTCATTTAATAAAGTATACTAACATAGTAGATATGATTATACTAATTTAATATGGTTTGATTTTTTTTAATAAATTTTTAATGTAAACTGTTTTTACCTAAAATTGTAACAACTATCAGCTAATGCTAGAAACAAGCTCGTGCTTTTTTTTTAAATTATACATACATATGTTTGTTTTACTTTAATTAAATTATTACATACTTTTTTAAAGTACATACTATGTACATAGTTTGATCATTTAAACGTAAATTATTCAAGTTTTCAACATAAAACAGAATTGACAACTGTTGGTGTGTGTACACATTTTTTTATAAATTATTTCATATCTTAATAAATTCAATATTACTGATATTAAATATTTTGATTTATTTTATTTTATTTTTTTTTTGTTTTTGCATTTGCAGCGTGTCCTCAGCATTCGATATCGAAATAAAACTTTTTTTCGACAATTCATATTAAAAATGACAATAAAAAATATAACAATTTGTTTATATTTTTAATATAAATTTTCGAACGAACGTTTACTTTGGGACGGGCTATTCATTTTAATTTTTAATAAAAATATTTCTGCTTATAGCTTAATGTATAGTGTTTGTATTATGTATGTACTATATATTTAGTTTATTTACCTAATCTTAACAGCCATTTTAAGTAACGTTATAAGTTTTGTATATTACCTATATATATATATATATATATATATATATGCATATATGTATGTATTTATATACATACATGGAAATTGGAATAACCGGTTAAACTATTTGATTCATCTCAGAAAACTAAACTTTATCAGGAGGCGAATTACGGCATGCGATATCAAAGGAAACATAAAAATACTTCAATACTAGTTTATATGGAAATATTTTTAAATTTTGAGCGATAGAGAATGTCGTGATTTTTCCTCAATTCTTTTTGCAATAATTCTATAATTATAAAAAAAACTATTCGTACATAAAAATTTAATTCAAGTCTAATATGATTTGATTTTTAAACGTTTCCTTTAAAGTATGTTAATGGGGTTTTCGTTAAAAAAATCCATAGCTGATTGATTTTTGGCAATCACAAGCTTACGGGCCTGTTCTGAAAATCACGGTGATTTCAAATCACGTGATTTCAAAAGTAAACTATTAATAGCTGACTTGATAGTGGGTTTTTATTGCGTTTTAAGTTTTTTTCATTTATAATACAATATTTTCTTCTAACTTCCAAAGCTATAAATCGTGAAATTTACAAAAGTAATGATTTAGCTTTTATGAAATTTTTGAAATCACCGTGATTTGGCATGTCGTGATTTGCAGAACAGGCCCGTTAAAATCATTAGTCAACATTTTTCGATTTTTGCTAATGGATTCGAAGGTCGTTCACAACGACTGAATTGAAGCCATAGGTTTTTTTTTAAGTTTTCGATCAGTTTCTGTACCGAAGGGCAATTCCGTATCACCATTTTTTTAAAGTAATTTTTATTAGCCATCACGTTTTACTGATTATTGATTGACAAAGTTGCAGTAACCAGTTAACTTGTACTGACAATGAAATTGTGTATATTTTTTTTTTGTTATTTGAAAAAGACACACTTTATATGTGTTTTACCATGGTGTAATTATGCGTAATGATTTGTTATACAAAGGCAACCATAGCTTTGTGAAGAACCGAAGAATGTGAAAAGCACAAAAATAATTGTACCAAAACAAAAACAAAATCGAAGTTTTTGACATTCTTCAGCTACAAGGCCCATAGAGCAAAAAATTATCAGCTGAAGTAGCGCTGCCACCTGTTTAAATACACCTTGTGTTTTACTTAAAGTCGAACGCCCTGTAATGCAATATAAAAATAAAATTTAACTGAACAAAAATTATTAATAAATCACATGTATGTATGTATGTAGGTATGTTGTTTTAACATTTTATATGTAACTATTAATACTTACATATTAATAATTCAATTAACTAAACATTCAACATCAAAGGTACACAATTAATTTGTTTTTTTTTTTGTAATAATTTTAAATTTCCTAAATTCATTTACTTTTTTTTTTGCTTATTTGTTTTTATATATAAATATAAGGTATATTTTTCAAATATATTGGTATATATGCAAGTACATACATACATATGTATGTATGTACGTATCTAGGACAAAAATCTAAAAATATAACATTAATCACATTTATTATTTGTATATAATATATATTTTATTTTATTTTTTATATCAATTAAATTTATTTCTCTTTCCTTTATTAACTAACAGTTTACAAAGTTTTATATAAACAGTTTTTATATATTTTTTTTCAACAACATAAAAGACTATAAAATAAACAAAATATCACAATATATTAAAAATGTTCATATTTATTTTATATGTATACTTATTATTATTTATTTCAATATGTATACTTATTATTATTTTTCATTGTCTCTAACTTACACTAAAAACACATATTAAAACATACTTTTTTAATATTTTTTCTAAAAAAATAATTTCAGAAAATAAATAAAATTAAAAACATAAAAACATTATTATAATGAAGGTAATTTTTATTGTTAATTATGTATGCATATTTCTTTATTCAAGTATTCGAAGAAACTAACTTCTCATTTCGTGGCAAATCTTGTGATATATACTTGTATTTATGTACGTATTTAAAGTAATATACAATTTCAAAAATTTTTTTGCAAATACTGGTTTGCTTTTTAACTATTCGAAACTGCAGTAAAATACGCATGTGTATAGTGAGAAGCTCAGTTAGCTGACTGCAACTGCAACCTAGGAAACAACTGATCGATATTTTTATATGAAAAGTAGGTTACGTTACATTCCATCTCTATAACCATTTTCACTACTTTTGAGATAACAATATCGATTAGCTGTTTCTTACTATTGCAGTTACATTACTTTAAAATCAGGTAAGTGAGCATTAATACTTTGAGAAACTCAAGTAACAAGCAAAGTCAGCACAGCAGGCTTCCGACTAAAGCCAGTCCAAAATAGATCACCTGTGTGTACATATACATATACAAATGATTATTTTCACTACACACGGCCACTTTTGTATCTGTAGCATTACGGTGCTGCCAATAGCACACAATATGTGAAATGAGTAATGGCTTAAAGTTATTGAACATTATTTAAAAGAAAGAAAATCTCAAAGCTCATACAAATATATCAATTTGTATACTTTTACGTGATATATGTAAGTACAATTTAAATAAGTAATTTTATCTTTATAAATGTGAAGTACATATGTATGTATTTGAAAGTGACACGAGTGAAATACGTGTATATACTTCAAAATAATTAAGTATCTGGCTACATGACTACAATTGCTGCTAGCCGCATTTGTAGTCCTGTAGTCGGTAACTTGCTGTCGTGAATATGTTTAATGCGCCATGTTTTGAAATAAACTTTTTTACTTTTATATCTTTTTATTCAGTATGTCAAAAATCCGAAAGACGTGAAAAAATATATAAAAAATTTGGCGTTTTGGAAACAAAATCACACTATCTTCATTAGGATTTTAAAATTTTAATTTTATAACATTTTTGATTTAAAAGATTTTTCTGCAAATTGCCATTCAGAAGAAACATTTAATGTCTGCTTTCTCTAAGAAAATAACAATGTAACGGGACAGTCCGCTGCTGCAGAACATTAGACATTGGACGGATAAACGAGTTTGTCCAGTTATCAGCACTGAACCGAATGGAGAAATGTAGAAAACATCAGCCCTTTTTACGTGTCCGTGGGATGTTTACTTGAAGTGTAAGTTAAAACAAAATTTCCATACAAAAAGCGGTTTTAACGTACACTTGAAGCACACGTTAATTTTTTTTTTGCATATGGGGGTTAATCTTTAAACTGACAACCTGTGCAGCCTTCCGTAAAGAAAACAACTACGTAGTTTAACTACGTTTTGTTCTAGAGTAACGCATCTGTATAGCTTTACATGAAGAAAACAATTGTCCCTCCCGCTGACAGTTTTTATAGATAACGCAAGGCCACACTCACTTTCACTATTGACCACAATACCTGCAATTGGCAACACCGTTCTTTTATTGATTTTTTTTTATTTATTGTTTCCTTTTAGGCTTTTAGCATTTATTATTATCATTTTGTTTTTAAATATTCGGGAAGTATTCTTTTGAAATTACCGTATACGAATATCTAAAGATGCTTGCGTATTCGGAAATTCGAATACGAACATTAATATTCGCACATCACTAGTACATACAGATCGATGGTAGCAAGTAGAAAGGCCCTAACTCGTATTTTATACGAAATTTAGTTTTTTTGTTGTACAAAAAGAAATTACGTTTTGAATATTACATTTTCTATCATGTTTTTAGCTTCTCCTGCAAACTTACAATTATTTGAGTTAGGACCTTTCTACTTGTGACCAACGATATGTAATTATGGATGTAGTTCTTTCCATTTTCGCTTTAAAATAAAAAATACAAACATACATTTAAAATTATTGATTTAAGTTTATTTTTTTTAGATAAAAAATAAATAACGCTGGTATGTGCCGATTTTCCCCTAAAATTATATTTTGCTTACAAATCGCAAAGAAAAAAGTGAAAAATAATACGAGTATAAAACTAATATGTAATTCGACAGTTCACAAAAGTGAATAACAATAATATAATAATATGTAATAATAATAAATAAAATACTTTTTTTTTTATTAATAAATAAGGTACAAGTGCATTCTATTGCAATTTAATATTTCTTTAAGAAAATTTGTATGTAAACTTTTTGGTTGGGTGGGTGGGTTTTAACCACTTACGTGAAAAAATGACGATTTATTACTTAAGATTTACTTTACTTATTACTTATGTACACACATTTGCGCTTGAGTAGTTTTTATGCATTAAAGCAACATTTGTGACATATGGGGTAAAGAAATTAAATTCCGAGCACAGAAAAAAACTACTTTGTAGTTTTTGGTAGTGTGGTGGATAACGCTGAGGTTGGTTTTGTTGTTGGTGTAGCTGTTGTTGTTGCTGTTGTTGTCATAGTGGTTTGAAGTTTTGTAGTTGCCGCTGCAATAGCAGATGGTGTTGTAGTACTTAGTGTTGTTGGTTTTTGTATTGTTGTTGTGCTAATTGGTTTCTCGTTTGCAGTAACAAGAGTAGTTTTGGCAATTTTAATTGTCATATTGGAAGCATTTGTAGCAGTGGATGATGGTGATGCGGTAACGGTGAGTGATTGCGATGCCGTTGTGACACTTACTATTTTGGCAGCTAAGGGACTTTCATTTGAAACAGTTGGCTTATTGTTGAGTTTTGTAGTGACGCTTTCCGCTGAGGAAATGGCTTTTGTGGTTGCGATTGAATCTTTTGGCGAAAGTGTAGTAGATGAGGTCGTCGATTTAGTAGAATTTGTAGCATGAGACGCCACAGAAGTAGTACTAACTATATTTGGCACTAACGTTGCAGCAGCTGTTAGTTTAGTAGTTATAACGGCTTGTGGCAACATTCCTGTGGAGATTTTCGCTGCTGGGTCTGCGGTTTGAGCAGATGAAATTTGTGCATTGTTATGAGAAGTTATTGTGGAAGTCACTGAGAGTGTAAGTGGAGTTTTTGCTTTTGTTGTAGAGATGAATGGTTTTTGGGCTGAGCTAGCCGTTGTTGCAGTTGTATTTGGTGACATACTTGAAATTTCTGATTTTATTGATGTTGTTTGAGTTGTAGCTAAAGTTTGTGGTTTTGTTGACACTGTTACTTTTGATATCGAAGATGTGTTTAACACAGTTGTTTGCGTTTTGCCTGTTATAGTTGAATTTTGACTTTTCAAAGATGGTGTTGTTGTGGTAGTTGGTGTTGTAGTTGTAGTTGTTTTAAGATTTGCACTTGTTGGACTTAACGGTGAAGGAGACCCCAAAGCACTTGTTGGCAATTCATTATTACTACTATGCACTACATTTGTTATAGTTTTTGTATTTGTCGTAGCTAATGTAGCTGAGTTGAATGTGTTATTGGCAGCAATTGTTTTGTTTGCAATTTGATCGTTTGGTTTTGTAGCGGAAGTTAAGGGTTTCGTTATACAGCTGGTCACATTTGCAACTGTTGTAGCTGCTGTTGGTGTTTTTGCAGGTGTTGCATTTGTTGAAGATGTTGTTGAAGCTTTGCTTAGCGCGGCGACTGGTTTTGTAGCAGTTGTTGTAACTGAAGGCAACATTGTTACCGCAAATATTGTTTTATTGGAAACATTATTATTGTTTGTGGCAATGGGCACCATGGTTGTGCTAATAGTAAATTTTGTACTGACTACATCAGTTATGGCAGGCTTAGTTGTGGTGGTAGCAAATGTGGTCAAGCTTTTGAGTTCCCTACCACTTTCGGCTGTACCCGCAAGTAGATGTTTTGAAGTTGCCATTGTCGTTGTGGTTGCAGGTATTTTAGATTGTGTTGTTGTCGACTCTGTTTTTGATGGGATAACTAAGGTGGCAGTAACTTTGTTTATTTTATCATTAAAATCGTTTGATTTTATGGTAGTAGTTTTTTCATTTAGAAAAGAAACTACACTTTCATTGGGTCTTAGCTCCGCTTGTATAAGTGGCTGTTTACTGGGACTCATCTCTGGGGGAGGTTTAGTGGTATCGGATGTTTTACTACATTTTAATATACTAGGTCCAGGCAGGCGTGCTGAGACTGTTGCTGTTTTTATGGCCACCGTAGATGTGTAATCATTTTGCTAACAAAATGTTCAATTCAATTGAAATACTCTTATCAAAGTTTAAATTGCAAAACTTACACTTTCTCTTGCTCCTGGGTATGATTTAGTTGTTTCACCAGATTTGTCATTTCTGCCGACTATATTAGAAATAGTAGTAGCTGTAATAGTGAGATTACTATTTTGTTTGGGGACAAATGTAGATGTTGATGCTATCACTCGCTCTCAGAGTTGCATCATGTCCTTTTGTGTTTCTCCACCACTACTACCGCCATTACTACCCCTTATATAAGTGTCGGTGTTGTCGTTGTAGGGTATTACTTCTGTAGTTATTCCCTCCATTAAACTATGCATATTTTCATTGTGATAACGTTCAGGATATAAATTGCAACAGGGTCTACCTGCTGGACCCCATTCCTCAGTTGGCTTTAAAAGGTGAATAATACGGTCCTTGATTCTTAAATGTGATGGACCATCATAGATTTGCTTGAATGCCACTAAAAATATAACTAAAACTGGCAAAAGACCAATTATCCAGCCCACAGCATCCGCCCATAGGGGATAAACGTATGTGCCATAAGTGGCAGGTTTGTATTCGAACCAATTGAAAAATAAGATAAACTTAATAAAAGACAAAAAAAAAAATACATATTAAACTTTTAGATTACATACATATGTATGTAGATGAATGTAGAGCTGACATTATGTTAGCTTTCCTTAATGGTTTCAGTACTCTTACGTAAATTTTGCGGAAACGGAAACCTTGTCGTTATTTCTAAATATTGCTACGAGTAGATTTTTATGTTATTCTATTTTAAAGCGTAATGGCGATATTTTAAAACAAGGCTTATTTTAAATAACGAGAGCCTATATTCAAAATATGTCAACTCAAATTTGGCCAAAATGAGTTTCCGAAGGCAAATAGCTCCCCTATGCAATATGAATCTGTAATATAAATTTCGAATCAAAAAATTAATTTTTTCTCTTTTATATAATTGTTTTATATACAGCTGACTCAAATTAATTTTTTTTTGGTGAAAATAAATGCTAACTCACATGTAAACTTCCAAAATTGTTTAAAAATAAGTAATTTATTATAAATCTATCTCATATCTTATTGCATTTGGCATGCTGAACACGAATCAGTTAAGGATTTTGATATTCTATGGCTAGTTTTTGAGATATGCTCACTTTTAACATATTAGTACGATTTCATAAATTGATTATATATGTATGTAACAAAAATTAAAAATTTTAAAACCCCCCATATATCTAGAAAAGATGTGACGGCTGGACCGATCTTCTTCAAACATGGTTAAGAACCATCTCGATCAAGTCACCTTTCAAACAGAGAAAACTAAATCAAAATCGGTCCAGCTGTTTGGGCTGTAAGTTGGACACGGACAGACACACAGATACACAGACACACACTACAAACTTATAACACCTCTTTTTTTGGTCGGGGGTTAAAAATAAATATATTCAAAAAAATCATATCTTTTTCCGACAAAATATGCTAACTCTAAAAAAATATTTGTTGCTAAGGAAAACCGATCAGCTGATTACTAAAGTATGCGTTTACGTAAGAGCAACATCCACCTCAAGGTTATGTTAAGTTTCGATTAAATATACAGTTAGATAAAAGTTAGCATAAGGTTAAGTTAAGGATTAGAATAACTTTGGAGTTACCAATAAAGCAGCTGGTGTTATGAAACGCCACATTATGGACCAAAACCAAATCCAGACTTTCGAACGCTTTCCAATCATTCCTTGAATATCATTCAAAAAACGTTGCGAGCCATAAATCCATGCAATTAAAACGCACTCCGAAATAGCAATTAATAAAACAGACCAATTCGCTGCATATTTATCCATTAGTTGTAACCAATACATCCCACTCTATATGAAAAGGTTTTAAAAATAGTAAATAAACATAATACATAATAACGAACCATGACCGCCAAAAAAAGCTTAAGTGACATATTTGTGGAACTTCGTTTTTGGACAAGAATCGATTATCTACGATCGTAAATAAACGATTTTCGATAAAAAAAAATTTAGATTGAAACTTAGGTCGCTTAAGCTTTTTTTGAGGTTATGGCATGATATACACCACATTGCTCCTTTACTGCATTGTAGTCATATCTCAAAAAATTTGGTGTTGGAGTTAATAATGCAGAAAAAATTGTTATATCATATTTAATCTTGTGCACAAATTCCATATAAAAGTCTTGAACACGCAACTCGTTAGAAAAGCAAATATTTTTATATCTTCCTTGAGTTTTCTGCAAAGCTACATTTTTTGAGTTATGCCTATGTTGCAGTAACGAACGATATAACTATACACATGCAAACCTACATTTGTCGTAAAACCTAAGCCACCCAAATAGCCAAAAATGCCAACAAAAAACACAACCCATGTTTTATATTGTCTTAAATTCGGAAATTTATCCAAAATGGCAGTAGTAACAGTTTCCATTAAAGCAAACTTCAAACGAAATTAAATAAATTTAACCTTTAAATAAAAAATAAAATATAAGAAGAAGAAAAAAACACTCACCTGAGAGTCCAAACCTAAAGTAAGAAGCATTACAAAAAATAATACCGACCAAACGGGTGCAACGGGCAGGCGGGTTACCACTTCGGGATACACAATAAAGGCTAAACCAGCACCATGATCTACCACCTTTTTTACCTCAACATCAAGCTCATGAGCCAGAAAACCAATGATGGAAAATATCACTAGACCGGCAAAGAAGGAGGTGGCTATATTGCAGAAGGCCACTATCAAAGAATCTCTATAAATGTTTTCAATATTTAAAACAAAAGCTGCTTATGTTTCAATTCCAACAACAACATACTTGTAACAATTATTAGAAAATTTATTATAAGAAGATAAGGTTATTAAGCCACCCCAGGCCGGACTTAAGGCAAAAAAGATTTGCACCGCTGCATCGCCCCACACCTGTTAGTGGCAAAGAAAACATTAAGAAGTGCATACGTTTTTTTATAATATAACTAATATTTTACCTGAGCATTAGCAAGTTGCTTCCAATCTGGTGTAAGATAAAATAGAATACCTGTACCCGCACCCGGCAATGTTACTCCTCTAAAGAACAATATTACCAATACCAAATACGGGAAGAGAGCAGTGAAATATACAACTTTGCCCGACGATTGTACACCTTTGCAGAGGCACAAAAACACAATGACCCACGCACAGAGCAAACAAGCGGCCAGAGAAATTTTTATGCCACCCGTCTCTTCAATGCCCGAAGATAAGCCCAAAACGTAATTGCTGCAATAATAAATTTAGTTATAGAGAATGCATTCATTCTATCATTAGTAATTTAATATGCTTAAATGCGTGCAGGTTGGTGTCTTTGCTTATCGCTTATTTATTGCAACATAGTAATATCTCAAAAACAAGAGAACACATTTTTATAACTTTATTGAGTTGTATGTAAGCAAATTTAAAACTTTAAACTTATTTTCTGCAAAATTAGCCGTTTTAAGTTATGACGCCTTTGTGGCAATAAAGGAGCGATACATACATATATATTGGAAAAAGAAAATGTGTTCATTTTGTTCCAGAGAATGACAATAAGTACTCAAAAAATCAAAAAATATATACTTATAAAAAAAAAAACCTTATACAAGTTTTCTCATTCTATGACAAAATTTTCGTAGACTAATATTCGACTCAACATACGCAATACGTGCGATTGTCTGTAAATCTAGTATTTACGAGACTTCGAGCTAAATCTTGGTGCTTTTTACTAGATTTCCCATACAAACAAAAATCTATTTTGCTAGTAGGTTTGTAAGAAATCGACTCAAAATCTAGTATTTTAATTTATTTTTTACTACCCTGTACAACATATTTATAAAAAGATGAGTGAATTAGCTACGGTCTGCTTAAAAGGGTGTATGAATTGACTTCATTGAAGTTGTTTGGTTGTAGTCTTGGAAAATTTTCAGTTAAAGAGCATTTTTTATATTATCCCAAAATGTAATACTTAAGCCCTTATGACACTTCATCTTTTCTTCATTGATTTGATATTGAATTGATAGAAAGAAACAATAAGTGTAAGAAAGAACAAACTATATAAAACGGAAACAAAATGTTTAAATGTCGTCAAATTTTCGTAATTAGAAACCGCTAGTATTAAGACAAAACAAACTAAAAATCGCTATATTTTACCATAAACCGCTAAGTAGTTAACACTTTTATGTTTCAAGCTTGAAATGTAAATTTTAAGTTGAAAAATTTTACATTTTTTTTTGACATTCCTTCATTTGTTATCGATAAATTTAGTCAAGTTGTTGACATTATTTCATTTTTCTTAATATAGCTGAACCCTTTGCACCTGTTTAATTTTCCTATTACAATATGTTCACACTTTTCTCTAAAACTTAATAAATGAAAGAAAAATGAAGTGTCATATGGGCTTTACGAGATTTCGAGCTAAATCCTGGTGCTTTTTACTAGATTTCCCATACAAAACAAAATCCATTTTGTCAGTAGATTTGTAGGAAATCGATTCTACTATTTTTATTTATTTCTTACTACCCTGTACAACATATGAATAAAAAGGTGACAGAATTAGCTACGGTCTGCTTAAAAAGGTGTGTGAATTGGCTACACTGCAGTTGTTTGGTTATAGTTTTAGAAATTTTTCAGTTAATGTGTTTTGTTTTGGATAAAAACATCTTGATAAATGTCAAAAAAGGTTGGTGTAAAATGTATAGATTTCCATAGATATAAGTATATCTCAGAGTATGGATATTTAGTCGGAAAAATAATGTATGCATGATACTAGAGATATATACATTTTTGTATATAACATGAAATGGAAAGTGAGTTTTGGCTGTTTGAAAAAATAGCCCTGTATATACGAATGTGTATATACGCATGTGTAGCCGATTAATACTGTGAGTATTTTTAAACTCAGAGTATTTGTATACTCATGCGTATGATTGTAGCTCATAGAGTCTATAAATAGTAAGTTCATAGTTATTTGATGGCCAATACGCAAGAAGTATGCTTAGAAAAAAATTTATGCAATCTTACTTGAAATAATCTTCTGCTGGAGCCTTTTTTAAAGCATGTAGGGCCATTTCGGTTATATTGTGTTCCTCAGCATAAGTAGCATTGTAGCACGTTCTCAGATAATAAGTACCATTGATAGAGTTACATTCATCATTTAATTTGTACGAAAAGCAATCTGCAAATAAAATTAATTTCAGTTTTACTTATTCAGTAAAAGAATTTTTTATTAAAAATACATTGAAATTGATTATTGAGGGGTTTAGCTGGATCCTATGCACATTTCACTGTTGCTAATGCAGATCATCAGGGAACCTTTACCCAAGAATCTTAGAATAACTAGAGTTATTATGTTATAAACTTTCATTTAAACAAATGAAAAGCTCAACAAATAACAAGTTTGAAACAAGAACTCAATAATCAACATGTTTTTTATTGTTGTTGTAAAGCTTCCATTCCTTTTTCCCTTTTCTCCGACAAACTAAATTATTTTTTAGCAAAGTAAACTTTGCGTCTGGTAAAGAGTCCTAAATAATTTCAAAATTAACTAAATTATATAAAGTTAAAGCTAATCAATAGTTATTTTTTTTCTTTCTATTAAAAGACATTACAAAACTTTTTCCAATACCGAATACATCAATGTTTAGGGTAATTTAATATACTTTTTGTTAATTGTGTTGTTGACTCTTTTTCCCTTTATAAATAAAAAAACCAAACCAATGATTAGATATTAATTAGCGTTTTATTTATCAAGTCTTAATGATTATGGCTGGTTGAAGATAAAGTCATCTTCATCTTAAATAACATTTTGTACAATCGTATCCTTCACGAAAACATCATTATTTACATTGACTACAACAGCAAGATCGCTTGTTAGTAAGTTTTATCCCATTTTTATTTATTTATTTATTTAACATACTATACAAAGTAAATTTGCATAATATGATGTTACATAAATATGGGCGGAGTAACTAAGACCATATGCCCAAGATGTTATTAACAGTAGTTTGCCTTCACATAGGAAGTAGCAAAGTGGTTGTTAAAGAAATTCCACAAAAAACCGCAAGATTATACGGTTATCCGTGGCAAATAGAGAAGCTAAACGGGAAGTCCCGACATTCGATATCGGTAAAAATTTTAAAATATTACCATATAAGCATCATTGAAATATTTTATATCTGGTTCGATATCGGGTGCTGTAATTTGCTCACTGATTATTTTTATTACAAAAGCATTAAAAAATCTGTTTAAAGTTTTCCTTTCCCACGTATAGATTTTTGTGATGGGAGTGACTAATATGTATGTTATGCAAATCCATGAACATGTCTTATTTCATTCACAATTAGGTAAAATAACGTATGTAACTATATTAGCTATCAACATAGAGTGAAGTTTCATAAAAAATTTCATAATGCAAACTCAGTAATACATATTTACTATTTTTTGTCTTTATAGTAGGGATGGGCAAAAAATATCGATATATCGAAATATCGATATTTGTGAAAATAAATATCGATATATATCGCCGATATTTCAAAAACCGATATATCGATACATCGATTCTTATTTACGAGTATCGGGATTCGATATTTTTAAGAGATCTAGCCGGTTTTTAACTGTACGATATTGGAATCACTGCTAGTGATACGAAGAAAAAAAAGAGAAATTTCATAATAACAAGGCGCATCTATAAGGTGAACCCACTAAGCCAGGTGACTTTTATTTGTTAATTAAGCTAAATGCCAAATTTGGTTTGTGTGGGTATAAGCCTGAAGACAGAATTAGTTTTTACTTTCTGTTCTATTACGAATCAGCTAACTGTTTTTTTCTTTATAGAAATCTTATACAAGCCGTTAGTTTTTCTCTTTCGTTAAGGGACCCGTTTCTGAAATCTACAAGTTACAAATCTAAAAATAAAATACACACAAAACAACAATAAAATTTGTAAAAGTGTTTTGTGTCTATTTTACTCATAAATTTGTAACTTGTAGGTTTGAAAAACGGTCGCCTGTTCTTTTTCCGTTGAAACTCTGAAAATCAAAAAACATAAATAAAATAAAAACATTTCGAAATAAACTGTGATTGTGCTTTAAGAATTAAAAAAATTTAATTTTTACATGAAAAACATAAAATTATATTTAAATATAACAATGGACGAAGCAAAACTCATCACTTTTGTGGAAAACTGTAACCATTCTGGGAAAAAATAAGCACTATATTGAAACATAACAATGGACGATGCAAAAGTCATCAATTCAGTCGAAAAATTTGACCTTTCTGGTCAGAAACAGCTAATTTATTACAGAAAAAGTAGCTATTAAAATTTAGAAATAGAACGGCACAGCACAGAACAGCAACATAAAGTAAAAACTAAGGAAGCGTTAAGGAGCTACAGTAGGTTACGTATAACTTAACATAGGTAGTTCCTTTGTATTACATTTCTTAGAGTGACTAATTGTGCATTCGAAATGAATTCAGTTTTTCAGAAATTATCCTATATTACAAATTAAACATACATATGTATGGGTAAATTTATTTCCTTTTTCGATACGAATATCAATTTGGGTTTTCTCGACTCATGGAGTTCATTAAGTTTTATGTAAGTTGTTCGCGATTTCTTTAAATATTATTGTTTGGATGCAAAGTGAATATTTCTCGTATTCCGCAATGATGAACTTTGAATTGTTAAACACGGGCATTCATTAATCAATGATAAACATCATTATTTATAAAAATTATTAAGGCTTTCGAAAGGCTTAAGGTTTTGAAAAACCCTTAAAACCCATAAGACAAAAATATCGATGCATCGAAATATCGATGTTTTCAACAAATATATATCGATGCTGTTCAAAAATATCTATACGATATATATCGATACATTTCTTTCATTTGCCCATCCCTACTTTATAGTATACATACATCAAATATTGCTACTTAATATTTTAAAAGCTCTTAGAAACCGCATTCAAAATGAATTGATTCGTATTTTTTTTAAATGTGACCATCATCCATCCACACATACAAGCAAAAATGGCAAAAGTCATTTGCAAAATAATTGATGTTGTGGTTAAATATTGGCAGCATAAGATATGTACATCCCAGCTAGCCTTTCAATCCCAGAAGAGTCTATATCAATCCCAGACGAGCTCATATTTTAATCGTGGAAGATGCTTCGCATGGGGAAAACTGATACCTGTAGACAAGAGACGCAGAAGGCGATTTTATTAGTCGTAGATTCAATAATTTGAGATTTATCTATAGAGTTGTAAAACAATCATTTTGGAAATCGTACAACACTCAGCATGCTTTTTATTTTGCGAATTAAATATGAAAATAATACAACTTACATTTTTAAAGAACTTATTAATAAAAAAACATTAATTTATTGATTAAAGCCTAATTTAAAAAGGGAAAGTTAAAATTCCTCCTAAAACGGAAAATATGTAGTTTAAAAACTCCCAAAATAAAAGATAAATTAATACAAAACAAATTAAAAAAATTATGATTACTATGTTGAATTTATATTTAATTTTTATAAAAAATAAAAAAAAAACACTTGACCCCGCAAAAAATAGCCGAAAACGAATCTCAGGACCTCAAAGCGTCGAAATATGATCAAAACTCGATTTTCGAAAATTAGTAATTAGTAATTTCCTAAAGCGGGAAGTTAAAAAAATAAAAATAAAAATAAAATATTTTTATTTAATCTTGATTATATTTTGTTTGCTTTACAACCTTCATATTGATTGCCGTTCAATAAATAAATTTGGAAGATCTAAACATTCAAAACTGCAGTTTAATATTTATTTATTTTTACTCCTTTAGAAAGCTAGTATTATTCCTTGAAATATAACCGCCTTTTATTCAGAAATACATGCATCGCCGGTTGGTTTCTGGTTTGCTGCAGACATAATGTAGTTATTTTGAATACACTATGCCGCGAACCAGAAACCAACCAACGACATATGAAGTTATAAGAAAAAGTGCAATTATGGCCGTATTAAAATGACTTCGTATTTTAATAAATGCTATAAAAGATTGTACATATAAAGAAGAAACGAACTAAATTGATTGCTAACATTAGTAGTTTTTTTGTGGGTGTATGTATGTACGAGTACTTCAATATGTGCAGCATCGAACTGTTTTAGACACACATACTCGTAAATATAAAAAAAATTCAAGTGAACATTATGAAATATCTTTTCGAAAGCTCTTAAAAATTTCCCCATAAATCTTAAATACGTTAATATATTTTCTTTTAACTCTCGTACCCACAATTTCTCCCACTTTATGTTTGACATAATAGCATGCACTCTTACTTTTTCCACTCAACAGCCAAGGTCACACTCACACACAGCGTTGCCAGCATCTTGGGAAATAAAATCATCATTGGACGAAAATAACTCATATTTTAAACAATAAAATATTTGTTTTAATATTTCACTATTATTTAACGCGTGCCAAAAATTAATAAGAATTTAAGTTTTTTTATTTGTTGTTGTTTTAGCACATCTAGATGCATTGCGTTGCTAGACCAACAACAAATAAAATTAATAAAACCATTATTTATTAATTGTTAAAACTTTAACTTTAAATAATCGGTAATAATGTTATGTACATATATGGAAAAATATTTTAAGACTCCTGAGTATCGATTTCAATTTCGATATTCTTGTATTGCGCAATATCCCAGCAAAAATTACTGCTTCCCAGAAGCGTTTGTGTTAGGGAGACAATGTTACAGAATCACTTGCTGCTGCGCTTAATTAATTCATTTTTTTTTTTTTTGTTCGAGATGAGCCAGCTAGAAGCAATACATTTAGCTTCCAAAAAGCCATAATTAATAAAGCTTCACAAAAGTAATAATATATAATTTGTGTGTACTCAGATGCTGTGTAAAAAATGATTTTCTAACAAATTCAAATTTTCCAAAGCACCGAAATACGGATTTAATTCCGTTTCCGAACGGAATTGAGCTCTGTGACATGGCTGATTGTTTTAAATAATAAGAAAAAATAGGATGCAGTAGGTCGTCTGTCTTGTCAAATTTATTCAGCATTTAACATTTTGCATACGAGGACGTATGAGTAATGTTGATGAAAAATAATATATTAATCATACGTACATTTACTCCTTTCAAAAATCTTTTAAGGAATTTTACATTTACAAAAAGCCTAGATCGATCCTCTTCTATGTTTTTGGGTAAACATCATTTTGTAGTTGAACAACTACTAGTCAAGAGCATAGACATAAATATATTTGTTGCCACATTTTTTTTTGGGTTAAGGAAATACTGTGCGCTGCTCATACCTGCTTGCTTAGACATACTGGTATACATATGTATATGTATGTATATGTACATATGTACATATATACACACTTAAATGTACACATATAAATCTGAAGGTGTTTCTGTATGACTTGTGGGTTTTTCTATCCTCTTCTCTCCTTGCCATCTTATTTTCATAATCTTTTTTAACATGTATCATACGACGTATGAGTAGGATAGAATAAGATTGATACAAAATTATGTTTAACCACAAATTTTAAGCACGTTTTCAACCCAATTCTGTTCGTTCTTTTCTTAAATGGCGGAAATATTTATGATTTAATACAGCTTTGGCTTTTTTTTCGGAAATAATATAGAACTTCCGTTTGGCGTGAAAATCCAATACAACTAAAAAAAAACAAAAATAAATGAACGGAAACAGCATGATTTTCTCAATAGATTAGCGACAAAATAGGCATTTTCTGGCAAGTAAACAAAAAAAAAAAAAAAAAATACCGTAAAAATACACAAGGGAAGCAGGAAACAAAGAAAATATTGAAATGACATTCCTGTTTAGAAAAATTATAATAGTTAATTTAATTATTTACAAGAATATGAAGATTTTTTCAAAGTATTTTTGAAGATTTAAGAATTGTAAACAAAATTCATTTGAAATTATAATTATGGAAACTTTTTAAAGAAAAGTGGAGCTTCGCAAACCCTTTGCTACAGTTTTTAGGAAGCTCTTTTCATAGTGAAAAGTACTTAATCAGGCATGTGATGGAAATCGAACTACATATTTTAAAATTGGTTTGGATGTGGAACGATTTTCGTCATGTCACGTCAAATGTGATTGCTAAATATAGCGGTTTTGGCTAAGAGTCATCTACAGTGATCTCTTGAATGATTCGTTTTTAGGGTTTCGTATAGCAAAGGTGAAAAGGAACGACATTATTTTCGCTACAATGTCCGTCTGTCCGTCACCAGCTGTTTACTCGAGAACCGTAAGAGCTACGGACCTGAAATTTTTACAGAAAATGTAAAACAACAAATATATGACAGATAAAAATTAAAGTTTAGAATATCAGTTAATGTAATTTTGACTATGTTTTTGAAAATTTGCTGTATCCTGGAGACCGTAAGAGGCAAACTCTTGAAATTTTAAAAAGGGCCAAAACAAAAAAATTTTGAAATATAAAAAACAGCAAAACGAAAACTCGCCAAAAACCGAAAAAATCGTCAAACGAAAAAAAGCGCTAAAACTAAAAAATCCCGAAACCCGAAAAAAATCGCCAACGAAAAAAAGCGCTGAAACTAAAACATCGCGAAAACTAAACTAAATTCCAAAACTAAAAAAAATTGCCAAAAAACCGAAAAACTTTTAAAGGTTACATGAAATTAAAAAAAAAAAATGTCTACATCAGGTGGCCTACTCTGTAATTTGAAACGATAGAAAACATTTTCGAATTTGCATTTTAATAACATGTAAATTCGAAAGAGTAAGCCCCCAGGAAAGTTATTCGATGATATATAGGCTAAAGTTCGTATAGTATTATACACATATGTATGTACTCGTATGTAGAAACCATATGGAACACCTCGTGTGCGGGCCAAAGTCGCACTTTACTGAATTTATTAAAATCTATGATGAGTGTCGGATGATTTTTTGGCTTTAAAAAATAGATCACAAATTGGACTATAAGTAATGTTGAACGATTTTGATCTGTTTTAAAAAGCTGTCAGAATTCAACTATAAAATATATGTGAAAGATACATAATGAAGAAGTCACAACTATTTTCTATATACATACATACATACATATATGCCAGTAATTATGAAAGTGGTTTAAGTCATATATTTTTTGTGTAGATATATTTGAACAAATCAAAAAATATTTTTATATTATGCAACATTTTAATTTAGAATTGTACGGGTCTCGATCAATTTACATTTATTTAACATTTATTAAATATTTACTAAAGTTTTGTTTTTTTAAGATTGATTTAATATTTTGAAGCAAAAATGCACTTTCATAATTAAAAAAAATTTGTATGAAAATCACTCAAAAGAATGAGTCGTTCTCATATAAACTTTCTACTCAAGTCGGCCGTCCGGATTGTGGAGACAGGGGGTAAGGCAAATGTGTATTCCGAATTAATTAATTTTTAATAATCAATTTCGATCACATAATGCAATTTTAAAATTAAAAATTATTTTTTAACTTACTTTCTGTACTCCACTCTTTCTCACAGTTCTGCCACGGCAATTCTATACAAAACGATGCAAACATGTAGAAAATTGTCCAAGCTATAATAAGATTATAGTATAGCATGACTATGGCCGAAACTATTATCATACCAGTGCCTAAGCCACACAGTAATGGGCAAAAACGTTGATAGATGGCAACAGGACCTAATGCGGCATATTGGCCAAATGATAATTCCATAAACATCAGCGGAAGCCCAGCAATACACAGCATAATGCTAAATGGTATAAGAAAGGCACCTGCAATTTAAACAAAAAATGTAAAACATTAAAATAGGGACTAGAATAAAAAATAGAAACATCAAAACTTACCGCCTCCATTATTGTAGCATAAATAGGGAAAACGCCAAACATTGCCCAGACCAACAGAATAACCTAAGAGTGAAAGTAAAAAGTCAAATCGGCCCGTCCAGTTGCCTCTTTCGGGTTCGTTTGCATCACTTTGAGCCGTAACATCGAGCGACAGTAGGGCAGCATGTGAATCAACATCTCGCAACGTGGCCACTGTTGGTATGGAAGTCAATTCTTCCTTACTTGTTGTATGTTTATCCACTTTAGGAGGCTTGGGAGTCGGCGGCGCAGGCGGTGCTTGTGTTGGATTATTGTAGGGCATTTTTCGTCCAGTAGGCAGCTCAATTGAAGTAAAACGATCCTCATTTTGCTAAGAACAATAAAAAAATAAACTTTGTAATTTTGCTTTAATAATCATTAAAGTTAAAATAAATGGAAAATGTCAACGAAAATAATTCTTTCATTTAAGAAATAGTTTTAGTCTTCTCATATTGCATTAATACGTTTATTTTTATAATTTATTGTTAAAATAATACGCGGCGCCACCTGAAATACAAACATGGCCTTCTCGAAGTAACTGGGATGTGAATATTAGTCGCTGTGAGATAATACCCCTTATTGCGAAGGGAGTAAAAATTGGCACTTGTCTACTCTTTGTCGACAAGTGACACACTCCCAGAATTAAGACAAATCGGTTGATGTAAAAATCATCAAAATCGGTTGATAAAGACCTATATGGTCAGACTCACTAAGATACCCTACTTATGTGAGGTTGATATCGCCGGTGTATAGGCTGGCTTCCTTGAGAGTATATAGCGTATTTCGAACTATGTCGGACGAAGCCGCTTTTATCATTGCAGGTATAATGCCCATCGATTTAGAATTCTTAGATAGGGAAGGTGATACAGACTTATGTTTACGCAAATGGCAAGTAGGTTAGTCAACAAATGAAAAGGGAAGAAGGACTTTCACATTGATACCCGACATCAGGACATGGTTGACTAGAAAGCATGGTGAATAAAATTACTACCTAACACAGTACTTGACTGGTCATGGTTGTTATAGGTCGTATTTATACCGCTTCGGGCACAAGAATGTTCCGTTTTGCGGAAACGTTGTAGAGGATATCGAGCATGTATTTTTTTTTGTCTGTCTACGATTTTACAACTGTAGGTCGTATTTAGAAGCTAGTGTAGGGCGTAGCATTAGAGCGGAAAACATAGTTCCGATTATGCTAGATTCCTTGTATAACTGTACTAGTGTGAATAATTTTGTAAAGCTAGTTCTACTAGAACTACGCAGGTTAGAAGAGGGGCGAACGGGGGTAGGTTTTATTAGCACGTAGGCAAGCCAAAAAAAAGTAAGTCTTGCTGTGAATCGTGCATATTGGCCAGCTCGGGCTGCCAATATCTTTTGAAGATTTCCTAGCCTTAGTTCGTATGGCTTAAAAAAAAAACATAGACTGATAAACACAATACACTTCTTTGCGTCGCGCAGTCGGGTAAAAAGTTGCGCTTTTGTGACTTTACATTCGAAACATTCGAAATGGGTTGTGTATAAGAGTTAAATGTTTTATATTAGTTAAATTAAATTTTTTCTCTATGAAAATATGACATAACAAGGTGCTTTCAAGAACTTTAAATTTCTTTTTGGTATCAGTCGACCTTTCGGTGGAAATGCCCATATGTACTATACAAATAATTTCTTGAGAAAAATATACGCATTTTCAGCAGCAACATTTTCCTATTGAAATTATGTTACCTTGATACTATCTGTACTTTATCAATAAAATTAAATTATATCAAGCCCTATTTTCGATTCAGTCGTAAGCGACAAAAATTAAAGTTTTCAAGAGAATTTTTTTTTATAATATTCAAATATGTTTTACATGCATATGTAAATTGTTGCTTACGATAAAATTGTAGAGCCTATATTTTAAAAATTATCAATAATGATGTTGGCATTTTGATAATTCGAAACTAAGGGAAGGGCCATACAATTTTAATTTCAATCAAAAAGTTAATTTTTTACTACATGTCGCTTACCATTAAATCGAAAATAGGGCTCGCTATATCTATGTTACCAAAGATAGACTATTTTTCAAAATTCGCAAGCTAAATTTAAGTAAGTTACCTTTTTATTATTCAAATGTTTTTTTGTTTGTTTTCGAACTACTGTAACTGTAATAGATTTAACCTTGCTGTAATTATTTAGATACATACATACATACATTAAAATTGCCAACAATTGACGTTGACACTTTTCTCTCTTTGCGACTGTTGGAACAGCAACGTTCATGTTCTGTTGTTGTAATTTATCCTGCCCTTTATCTCTTCAACGAATTCACGCAAGGATCTACATTGTATCTGTAAGTTTGTCTGCTTGTACAAGTTTGTAAATCTGTCTTTCTTAACAATTTTATGTTGTAAAGTCAAAGATGGTGAAGGAGGCCATCTCATATTTTTACATACCTACATACCTACATACATACTTACATATGTACATATGTACATATGAATGTGTGTATGTGTGTGTCCATAAATGTTAGATTTGTGGGAAAAAATATTGTGTGGCACGTCAACAAGAATTTGGCCATAAGCCAACTCAAACGTTTAGTATTTTGTTGCTCTTTTGTTGAAAAAGAACTTAACATTTTTTTTTTTGCATTATGGTTTTAATATTTAAATTGCCTGGAGAAAAACGTCAAAATAAGAGGCAGAAATGTGTAGTTGCCAGATTTTTACATACACTGAGAAAATTAAATAGTAAAATCAAAGAAAATACACTTTGTTGCAAAGACTTTTATTGGTCAGATTGTGCCCAAAGACAAAACAACTTTACCAGAAAGACGCAAAGTTCTTTAGATTCCCATGAAATATATACTTAAAATCGAAGACTTAAAATCTTGTGGCAAGGATGTACGTCTTTGGACACACATGAAAAAAGTCCTTAAACTAAGGAAAAAGTATTTTGGCACAAAGACTTTCATTCGTTAGTCTTAAGACTAACGTTAAGTTTCGTTATGCATTCGTAAACAAATTTAATTTTGAAGACTAAATTCTTTAAGGATACAGACTTTATCTTTATTTTTTTTAACCGCTCTTGTTTACCGTTGCAAGCAAACATGTGTGAACAAGCAAAAATGTTCACTTATGCATTGAAGACAAAATTCTTTAAAGTTACAGACTTTGTCTTTGTAGCAAGGATGCTTAGCTTTAAAAAACAAAGAAAAGTCTTTAATTTTAAATACGTTTTTCAATCCCTTATTAGCAAAGAAATTAATCGTTGTAGCAAATATTTTATCTTTACGGAAAAGATAATTTCTTTGATTAAGCTTCAAATAATTGTAGTCGTTTGTGTTGAAGACGCACCATTTGCTTGTTTAAAGAATAAATCATTGATGCAAGGATTTTTTCCTTCTAACAAAGATATTTTCGTTACAATTTTACAAAGACGTTTTTTCTTTGACTTTAAAGCTTTTAATTTTCTCAGTGTACGAAAAGTATTTAATTTATTATTATTGCTTTATTTATTATTGTTAAATTTGAATATTCGTCTTATGTACATATCGCACACTAAATCATAAAGAGTCACAACTCAAAATTGTAAAAGTGCTTTTGTTTTTTTATAAACCAGTTAATTGAAGAAATCTATAACGACCTCAACAATTTCTTTTGCAATACAGTCTTCTTGAAGAATATAAAATACTGTTATGCTTGTTTTTATGTCACATACACTTGCGTCATTTGTACAGTATAAAAAGTTGTTTGCAACTACTCAGCATATGAAATCTTTTGAGGTGTGACTTTTTATGATTTAGTGTGCGATATGTAGATCCAAATCCATTTTATCGGTTTCTAGTCGTTTTTATAACAAATACTAATATTCCCTAACAAAATTAAATCTGAATATAAAAGCAATAATGTAACCACTTACCTCCCATAAATCTATATCCAGTTGTGTGCTTGATTCCTTATTTGATTTCAATTTCTTCGGTTTTGATTTCGTTTTTGATTTAGATGTAGATACTGATTTTTTATTCATATTTAAGACTTCTGTTGTTGCGTTAACGAGTACTTTCTGCAAAGGACATTACCTCTGTTACCACTTTTTTTTGTTAATTTGTGTAAATCTCCCCTTGTGCTTAAATTTAAAACAAAAAATTGTAAATTATACAAATATTTTCCTAATAGTGTTTTCATGCCTTATCTTAAAACCTGGTTTTAACGTTAACACCATAAACAGCTGATTTTGGGTTAACATTGCAAGTTAGATAAATTCAGGTTTTAAACCATAGAATGTCTAATAAATTTGTTCAAAATAAAATAAATTTCCTGTAGAAATGGGTGTGTTTGTTACTGTATTTTTTGTCCGCTTTTTATAACACTTATTTGACAAACTGTACAACAGCTGTTTTTGTATGTATGAAAAACTTAGACATTTTACAAATACACTCTAAAATGGAAATTATTTTATATTTTGTAAATGAACATTTTAAAATTATAGAACTACTCGTAATTATACAAAGTGATATCACCTATTTTCTCTTCCCAGAAATCAGTGAAAATATTTTCGTTGCTTTCCTTCCAAAAGATTCTTTTTCTACCAAATTTTTGGATTATTGTTGCAGTTGCATCCATTTTTGAGTTGAACATGTTTCAATCGGTATCTATTCTTATTCACAATGGCATAAACATTATCAGCTGCTTTCTGCGATTTCAACTTGGCAGCACTGAATTTAGCACAGCGTAAATAAGGTTGCATTTCATAAATCCTACTTAAAACCAATTCAAAACGAAAGGCTTTCAGTTGGCTTTAACAAAATCATTTTGTATGCTAAAACCAGCTTTTTAACAGTTGGTTTTAACGTTAAAACCAACTTTTATTAAAACCAGGTCAGTGTGAAAACACTATAATACATATCGTTAAATTAATATATAAAGGCCCTAAATCGAGTTTTTTGTGTATTTCAATAGAAAATATCGAAATATCGAATGTATTGAAATATGCAAAAATCTCGATTTCAAATAAAATAATGAGTTAGGGCATTTCAATATTGAGGTAACGATATGTATGTATGTATGTATTTGGCAAAATAATAGTTATAAAACTATTGTTTTTACAGTAAAAGTAGTTGAACTCACCACAGTAGTCGTTGGCAAAAGACGTTTTTATTTTCAAGACATAGAATTAAAAAATTAAACGTTTTAGCGCCAATATTAAGTGTGTATACATGAAATATGTTCGTTATGCCATTATTTCATTTACAAACTGTTGCAATTCATTCTATAACAATGATAAGAAACAGTTGTTTAGTATCTATTCAGTAAGTTCTGTTGATGTTCTGTTAAAAAAAAAAGATATCATCATTGTTGTCTGTGCGTTTATATTGACATTGTTAGGTATTTGAAAGATTTTTATTTCAAATGTATGTTTATTTTCTTAATTCTGTTGCCGTTTTTTAGTTATATAACTGAACTACAAACAGAGTGTTGTCAAATAAGATGAAATTTTACTGCAATCAATCTAAAAAAATATACAAGAAAATAAAAAAAAAATATATGTTAAAAAAAATTCTTACAGCAAAACAAATATACAACTAGCTATATTGTAGTAGTATTGTTTTATGTGAAACATGTGTGAGTTATAATTTGATACAGATGAATGCAAACGATTTCTAATATTTTTTTACACTTTAATTTTGCATATGGCGTAATTCGACTGTTTGTATTAAAACAATCAAACTTTGTTGTGTAAATTATTATTTGGATACATTTGTATGTATGTACTCGTATATTCATTAACAATAAAAAAACCAGTGCATGTGAAAATTCCGTAGGTCTGCAATTCTATATATATATATATATATATATATATATGTATGTATATACATATATATTTACATACACACATGTGAACATATGTATTTACTATTTATATATAACGAAAATTAAAAATTTTAAAAACTCCCGCCTGGACCGTTTTCCTTAAAACATACCTAAGAACCTTTTCGATCAAGTCACCTTTTAAACAGAAAAAAACTAAATCAAAATCGGTCCAGCCGTTTGGTCTATACACAGATACACCGATACACAGACATACACTACAAACTTATAACATCCCTTTTTTTGGTCGGGGGTTAAAAACAGAAACAATAAAAATTTAATAAAGATAAAATTTAACTTCAACTTCAACAAGAGATCATGATATCAGAATTAAAACCTTGGAACTGTTATTTTGGATAAATAACACAAGCTTTCTATTTATAATTGTTATTGCAATAAACAACAAAGTATTGGCTTAGATTAGTCAAATAAAATTCGTTGCCTGTCACGTCGAAATAAACTTTTAAGCCGAGATCCCACTATCGGCACAATGTACCGATTTCGTCGGCTCACTGCAATAAAGTCCTCAGTAATCAACCAAAATGGTCTTATTTCTCAATTAATTCCGGAATAAGGGTATATGGCCTTATTACCAATACATTGTAGTGCAATTATGACCTTATATTGCAATTAGTTGAGAAATAAAGCCAATTTAGCTTGGTACTTATAACTTTATTTCAGTGAGCCGACGAAAATCGGTACATTGTGCCGATAGTGGGATATAGGCCTTATACATTGAAAATATTCTGCTGCACAAGAAAATTTTGTTCGGTCTTGTTTCTCGACTCAGAAATCAGTTTAGTATATCATTTTTTTTTAACCTAACTTTATAATGGTAGCAAACTATTGCTTTACATCACAGCTGGCCAACGAGAGAAACACGAGAGAAATGTATTCGCGTATGTGTATTCATTTGTATATAAAGCCGAATTGATGTTCGGCACTCTGGTACTACTTTGAGCAGCTCAGCTTTACATACTACTGTTTCTTTCGGTCACACGCTATACTTTTAGGCGTAATAAATAAGCCGAATGTAAACACTAAAAACTACATGCATATACATAAGTCCCAGTCCAGACTTGCAATTTTTGTTGCAGCAACTTTTTATTTTTTTAGTGCAAAAGAGCGAGAGAGGAATACACATATTCAAGAATTGATGCAACGAAAATTTCAAGTCTGGACCGGCCCTAACTGGAAATGAGATTTAGACGGGGAAAAATATAAATTAAAATTAAAATGTTTACCAATTAATATGAAAAATTTTTCAAAATTACTCATGTCAAAATATACCCCAAAAGCGTCAAATGAGGTTAAGGTGGCGAAAAATATAAATAAAAATTTTGAAAGCTATTAAAATGCAAAAAAAAATCCTAAAAGCGTCAAATATGCAAAAACATGCTTTAAAGGTTAAAATATGCAAGCACATGCACTAACAACACGATGCCAAAATTCATAAAAAAATTCTGAAACACACATCTCAGCATTAATAAATCACACAAGAAAAAACATGAAATTGCATATTTGCGACTTCCCTGAAGTCCCCTATAACACTTAAGAATACCATTTGAATCTCAAAAATAAATTCAATCGTATAATTAGAACACACTTTTGTCTGAAAATTATTAGCAACAAAAATACAATATAGTATTAATTAATTTATATGTTTAGATAACACTTTACGACATTAATGTGATCTTGTAAATTGAACAATTATTTAACAGAAAACACATTACAAAATTAATATAAAGAAAGTCCCAATTTTCACGAGGCAATTTTACTTGCGCAAGTCATAAAATTTTCTATTAAACTTGCTGTAGCGCTTAGATAGAGCAAGTTTACTTGGGCAAGTCTTTTTCGATTGCTTATACATAGTCCCGATTTTCACGAGGCATTTTACTTGGGCAAGTCTTGAATTTGACGAACAAAGAAGTGAGGAAGAAGTGAGGACTGTAAAAACCAACAAAATTGCCATGTGCAGGCAAGTCTGTAGGGCAATTCTGTTGGTTTTTACACTCCTCACTTCTTCCTCACTTCTTTGTTCGTCAAATTCAAGACTTGCGCAAGTAAAATTGCCTCGTGAAAATTGTGACAAAGAAAGAACTTGATTTGTTTTGAAATATATATATAAACATATTTATGCCTAAAGCTATTAAAATTAAACGTTAAGCAAAAATTAACATAAAACGATGCATTTCAATTGCTTAACAATCTGCCGTGTTGTCGTGGTTGTTATATTTTGACTTCGACTACGACACTTTGGTCCAAGAATACAGAAAAACTGTTCAAGTCTTCTTTAATCGATTGCAAAAACGTCGTAGTAGAAGCAGAAATACAGCAACCACGATAAGGTTAAATATTTCAAAACTAATAAGCTGCATTACGAAATTGGTCAAACATTTCGGTGCGAAGGACCATAAACAATATTTCACTCATTCATGGCTATTGTTTTGTGGATCATAAGTAGAATGTAATGCACTTCCTTTAGCTTGGTGTGATGTATTGCAACTAAAGTTGCAACCTTGAAATCTTTGCACATATTCATTTAATTTTAAATTGAAAATTATTTTAGCGTTTTAATGTCAGCAAGAAATTAATTTTATAATTTTTTGATTTTTCATTTCCTGTTTAAATTTCTGGCAGATTAAGTTGAACACAATTTTAATATTTAAATAGGAAAAGACTATAACTTGTTTAATTTTCTTTGCACTTTTCCCTTTTTTACAATTTCTTAAAAAGTATTTTATTTGTCATCTCTTTTGTTTGTCTGTCCGATAAGAAAAAATTTTTTTCTTGCTAATTTTTTTTTTGTTTGTATCTCCTATTTGACGTTTGTGATTTTACTATTAGTAGATGGGTAATGGGGGCCTGAGTCCTGTTTTGGGAATTCAAAACCGGGAAAAATCAAAAAGGGTGGCAACCCTGTTACAAATGGGGGGATTTTGGGGATTTTCATGCTGAGATTTTTTTGGTGGTGTGTGTGTGACTTTGATTCTTTGTGTATGTATGTATACTTGTGTGTACAGCTTTTGTTGTTATTGTAGAGAAGCGTTGTGCTTACAGTGTATGGATGTATGTATGTATATGTTGGTATGTATATGTGGGTGTGTGTATGTGAGTATGTGTATGTATGAGTATGTGTTTTTGTATTTACTTGTATGTTTGATGGTGTCCAATACTTTTGTTGTAGCGGCAGACAATCATTATACCCAGTAGGAAATGTTGATGGTGAAAATGTGCTGACTAGCTTTTGACTAGCTTGTCATCAGTACTACTATATAATTATACCTCATACAATACTTTGTACTATAGGCATTTAGCATGTGCTTGTCATTGAAAATATACTAGTCACACTAAAACAATTGATTAGGTAGTGACCACGTAGTTGTTATGGGGTCATGAGACATACTAAGCAGACAGTTAGTTACCGATACATATCTATAATTTACGTGCATACAAATGTATGAATATTGACAATTCCACCTCTCTCCTTCTTTTATACTGACGGATAGTAGAAAACTTATTATACCAAAGTTGTAACTAGAATTTTAGTTGACACAAAGTCACTTGCTCCCAGTCTGACTGCAAGGTAGTGACAAGGGATCTGTGTATTTGTGTGTATGTAGTGATTGTTATTTGATAGTCTTTGGGTAGCTGTTTTGAGTTATCGTTGGTATGCTTATGTAGGGTTATTGTATTGCATTTATGTTTGCGATCTCTGGGGAAATAATCTAATAGCTACAGAGAGTGGCAACCATGTTGTCAATGGAAGTGGGTAGGGAATGTATTTGGTAATGTATGTATATGTTGTTGTATTAATGTATGTGATTGTATCTATTTTTACTTTGAAGAATATCATTGCTTGTGTGTATTGTTTGGCCTGCGAGAGTTTTTCATACATATTTACAAATGAATGTGTATATGTTTTCTAGGCTATTGACGTTGCTGTTCTTATGTAGATAGAAAATATTGTGTTGGCATAGGTTTTATATATACAAGTGAATTTCAGATGTAAAATGTTTTGAATCAAATCAGGTTGATAAGCAGATTTTTTGAATAGGGGTAATGATATTTTTATTTCAGTATATTTTAATTTAATGTAATAATTATAGGAAGTAGCTTTTGGAGACATACACCAAAAATTTTACTCATACCTTTGTATTACAAACTGATCCTAGCGATTTTGATCTGGGTGTTGCTGTGTATATGAATTTCATCATATATCGTAATACCATCAGATAAATTAGATTTGACGTCTACTACACGATTATCATATGAATTATGGGAATTTGTATGTGTGTGTGTGTATGTGAGTATGTATGTATGTATGTGTGTGTGTGTGCGTCTGTGTGTATGAATTTCATAATATTATAAAATTTCATTATGTATGTTTGTGTTTGTGTATTACGTCATCACTTTTTTGTGTGTCATGCCAGACATTTGGTAGTATAAAATATTAGCATATATGTATGTATGTATGTAGGTATCAGAACTTTTTTTTTTTATCCTAGTATGTTTTTATACTTATTTTGCTTTATATTTTGTCATGCTTAAAATTGTCCAGCTTTAAAGTCTCCCTGTGTGAAATTTGTTTATATTAGAGATTTTGTTTATTTAACTACGTCCGACTTCTTTGGCTGAACTTCTTTTCATACGATCATGGGAATTTATAGTTTCTCTGTCCATAATAAGTTCGTTTAGCTTTGGTATATGCTTTGAATGTAAGTGTGATTGTTAAGATCTAATAAATACTTGAGTATTGATAAGAAATTTGATATTATGTGTGCATATGTATGTACATATCTACAAATTGATTTTATGTATGTATGTATGTACATATAAATATGTGTTTGACTCCGTGCTTGAATACATTTTTTTGTTGTTGTTGTAAATATTCGCCTGGTTTTTATGTATAGATGTGAAATATCTTCATAGTTTTTTTATTTGAATTTAAAAAACGTTGTTTTAATTTTTATCTGTATTTACTTAAAAGTGTGTGAGGATTTTCTGTTTTAAGTAAAACTGAATTCCTTAAGATACATACTTTAGAGTAATAGTAACTATAATAGAAATATTTCCTTTATTTAATTTACATTTGTTTAAAGTTGATGCAGCCTAATAGTCATTCTTAGAAATGTTTTGATATAAAATTTTTTTCCAGCCGTAGGCTTTTTCACCACCTTTTACATTTATTTTAGAACATCTTGCGTTGGCTTTTATAAAATTGCAAACGCTTTGAAATGAAACTGATCCAGCAGTCCAGCTTAGGTGATGATAGTTTTTTGTTAGTCAGCTTGCTTCTTTTTTTTTTTATTTAATTTTTTTTTTTGTTGATAAACATTTAAAATCAAAAGGGAGTTTTATATTGAAATTATTATATTCTTAATTGTTGAAAACAATCACTTCTTCTTTTCCGAAGAAATTATTTGAATTACTTTTGAAACCTTACGCGACTATAAAAATTATGTTATTTTTCATATTGCTTAATTGATAAGACTTTTAGAATTTGACATTTGATGGCTATATATTCTAGTATATGATCATGAATAAGAATACAGTAAGCTGATTTCTTTGCTTACAATTTCAAATTAAAATTTTATTCAATTGTCCCGCTATTGAATAAAAGGAGCTTTTATCTTAAACTCTGGTACAGTTATATATAGTAGCTTTGTTGAAATCTTAGATACATATAATATGTAGATTAAAATAACGTTTATTTATAAATTTTATTTTAAGATCAGCATCATATGGATATGTAACTGAACTTAAATGTACTTTTAAATTAGTTAATTCATAATGAACAATTTTATTTTCTTTTTGACTAGCGATCAACACAAAACGAAGTCGTTTTCTTACAATTTAGGTCTGGCCTCTCAACTGCTCCTCTAGTATACAATATAACTTTGTATGTCAGCATTTCTGTCTACTCTTTGTGAGCGTTAAGGATAATTAAATTTTAAACTTTTTATTCTTCAAATTGTGTTACTTCATACTCATAATATGTTTACATTAATAAGGTACGAGTGTATGTTTATTTTATGAAAGGTGAGGTCCTATGACTTTTATTTGATGTTCTGTGATTTTTTTTTTTCTCATTTTACTAAAGTTCAGCGTACTGCGTATATATTTCTAATATATTTAAGTGAGCTTTTTGTACCTGTCAGACAGAGTGAACGTATCAGTTGGTCAGTCAGTCTCTCTTTTTATTTTATTAATTTTTTCTTCTAATGTGTCACTACTATTTTTTCAGATTTTACTACTTGAAATAGAAAATATTTATATAATTTTAAAAGTATTAATATATACATACATATAGGTAAATATATGTATGTACGTAGAAATTAGTTCATATACAAATAAATACACCTTTAATAATCAATTATTCTAGAAAATCGATCTAAAATAACACATTTACCTCCATCATCATTTCACCGTCAGTGTGTTCATAAAGTGTTAGAAACATTGGAATATCTATGTTTGGGAGAATTTTTACTTCAAGTGTTTCTATATAAGGTTTGATGGTTGACCCCTTGACGATATTGTGGTTAACGTAGGCTGCGTTGTATCGCATTCAGATGTAATCATTTCTTACTTAGAAAAGGTCCTCATCACCATCAATCATACCTGTATACAATACATTCATTAGTTGAGTTGATCCAGATACAATTGCCTTCTACAAATTAATGATTAGAAAAAAGCTTTCTCATCACATTCTAACAGGTTTAATATTTTGCTAGCATGCATGCTTTTATCAATAGTGAGGCGAGAGTCCGACATTTAGTGGTGTTTCAATTAAAAATCTATACAATTAGAATTACGAATTCACTCTTTTGAATTTTTAACAAAGTATATACATATGTACATATGTATTTCATTTCTCACAGTCTTGAAATTTTTTCATTACAAAAGTATGACGTGAGGATTTTTTTTTTTTTTTTAATTATACATGCTTCGGCATGCTTCCAATATATTTTTTTTTTTTTCCGTAAATTTAGTTCATACTCATACAGATACAGATATAAAGTAAGATCTGTTTACATTACATTTTACAATTTATGCATGCTTCAGCATGATTCTAGTTGAAGTCTGTATTTATTTAGTAAGTTTGTTTGATACCCATTCATACACATGTACATTCATAAAGATTGGATATCATAGTCCAATTTTCTTAGTTTATCTAGAAATGAACAGTGAATATCTTTTATAATAACCCCATATTCACAATTTAAAATTTTGTATGCTATAGCTTTCGAAATGGAAAATGTACAACTCTTACTATAAAAAATGATAATATGATGTGCTGAATATTTTTAACGCTTAAGTTTTCACAATATTTCATACAGACCATCAAGTTTAGAGAATTCAGTACATTAAGCTAATAATCTTCCCTGAGACCTAACATTCCTAATCAATCCTTCAAAAAAAACCAATAAAAACTAGATTTTTCCTTTGTAATTTTATTTATATTTTCATTAAATTTAATCATTTTCTACATCTTCAAACTGTATTTTGCACCTTTTTCTCATTCGTAGAGTTAACTTTAATCACAAATATTTTAATGATGAGATGATCTTTCCTATTTCATGCACTGAGTAAATCTTTATATATGTATATCATTCCACTTATATGAACCATTAATGCTAAATTCTTAACACATAATTCCTTTTAGTGATCTATTAAATCATTCTACTATTGATGTTGTCATATTAAGTAATTTTTAATCCTATATTTATGCATGAATTTTACAGTATTTATTAAAAAATTCTTTACCATCATCTATTTGTAAGTTTTTTGGTACTCGTACCATTTCAAAAATATTTTCCATTGACTAAGTTTTCCCGAGTGCAGTTTTTATTTTCAACGATACTCACCATATAAACTTTAAGAATAAGTATATTACAGTCTACAAAAATCAATAATTTCTATTTTCTGTAGAATAGTTACCCACTTCACCTAAATCAGCTCCATAAAAGATCATCTATTCCATTCATTACATCACCACAATGCACAAAATGTTTTCGTGCTTGCTTATGGAGTTCGTTTACTAAATTTCTTTTTAAAGACATTGAGTTGTTTTACAGTTTTATGGAGAGTGTTGTGATCTACTTGATACACTTTCAGCTATTTATACTAAAATGTAGTTGATTTTCCAGTCTATAAATTCTATGGTTCAGCTGTTCAATTTGTTTGTCAAAAGTTGATTTAATTTTTAGAATGTCTTTTTCAATTTTATACCTATCTTCTATCTATAATTTTATATCATTTGTAGTCCATTAATTTGCATTTGAATATATCCTTGAATTATATTAATGCCTTAAGCTTTATTATTAATTCATCCTTTAGTTTCTCGATTTAAGTTTCCAGAAACAATTTACTGATAACATTATTCTCCGTCAGTGAATGATGATGATTCTCTATGTATACATTGGTAGAAATTATACATTTTATTTATCTATCAAAATCAAATTTGTCGTAGTATTTACACGTTTTATTAATCATTAAAGAAAATAACCCCACTTTTAAACCCCATATTTGACCATCAACTTGTATTTTATCTTCATACAGTTTTAGATTTCTATCACCAAATTTCCATTCATTATTGAAATTTTTAGGTGAGCCATAGTTTGTATCTAATTCATTTCTTCCTTCCAATACTGATAAATCAGTATAAGTGTCTTCGGAATTGGAAGTCTGTGAGTAAAAATCACCTTCATAATCGTCACCACCATTTTCAGTATTAACATCATTAAATAAGATGCTATTATCAAATATTGTTCCTTATGCTAGGTTCTTTGGTATACTTGTCTCTATCTTGACTAATGGATTTTCAGCTTCTGTCTTCATTTTATTTTCTTCATTCATGGGAATTCTTTTAATTTTTTTAGAACTATTTAGGAATTCTTTCAGTGGTTCTGTTGTAGGTTTAAATGTATCTCTTAGTTGTTCACGTGTATCTATTTCACCAGTTTTTATACTACGAAGCTTTTTCTTCAAGACATTTCTTGTCAACACCAACTGTTTTAAAATTTTTTCATCCATGTTTAATAAATAAAAGGTATCAGCTATTAGATCAGGTATCAGCTATTAGATCAGGTATCAGCTATTAGATCAGCTTATCAGGACCTGGTCTGATTTTCAGATCAGCTTTTCAGGACCTGGTCTGGTTTTCAGATCAGCTTTTCAGGACCTGGTCTGGTTTTCAGATCAGCTTTTCAGGACCTGGTCTGGTTTTCAGATCAGCTTTTCAGGACCTGGTCTGGTTTTCAGATCAGTTTTTCAGGACCTGGTCTGGTTTTCAGATCAGCTTTTCAGGACCTGGTCTGGTTTTCAGATCAGCTTTTCAGGACCTGGTCTGGTTTTCAGATCAGCTTTTCAGGACCTGGTCTGGTTTTCAGATCAGCTTATCAGGAGCTGGTATGGTTTTCAGATCAGCTTTTTAGGACCTGGTCTGGTTTTCAGATCAGCTTATCAGGACCTGGTATGGTTTTCAGATCAGGTTATCTGATTCAGATTGAGTTATCAGTTTACAAGTAGTTAGTCATTTATAACATTTATATGAATAAAGTTTCAGGTCAGATGAAATAACTAAAGTCAATCTCTTATGAGCAGTAATTTATATAGTTATAAAATAGTCAAATTGTTTTCTATAACGAACATCATTTAATTTATCATCAAAAATCCATATTTATCCTTCCAACACTATACAAATTTATTAAAACTTTTCAAAATTCATATTACTGACAACATAATCCCTATAGACGAGCTTAATATTTTTCTCATCTTGATTAAACATTATAATAACATTTTCATTGTCTCTTGTTAAATGCTTACAGCCGTATTCATAAAAATTTTAAACAGCATTTTGAATGTTGTTTAACCAAAATTCCCTAAAATTGTATTCATAATAGAATTTTAGCTTAAAAACGTTTTTTAATTTAAACCTTGTTTAATTCACCAAATCCTAAAAATTAACTGCACCCATACTTAAAATAATTTTGAGTTAACGTCGTTGTAATTTTGCTTCATGTTTATTTGCATTTTTAACTTTGCCTATATGTATGTATGTACATATGTATGCATGTATGTATTTATGTATGTTAAAAAGAATTATGTTATACGTTGGGCACAAGTAGAATGAGTCATCATTCTTCTGTCGCCCCATACAAAAATATACACGTACATATGTATGTATATTATTTTGCTTTGTACATGCAGCATCAGCAAATATCATACTTGAAATTCTTTAAGCTTCAATACGTCAAAAAAATAAATGTATAATATAGTATTCTTTTAATTATGAAATTAACTTCTTCAGATATTCATATTTGACTTGATATAAATAATTTTAGTATAAATATATGTTTTTAAACCTGAGATAGTAGTAGTGAACTGCCATTCCTGCGTAGATTAAAATTTTAAAGACCGACAAAGGACCCCCACAAATTATTCCCATAGACAGACAGACATCAACAAATTTTTCGTCGGCTTTAGAAACATTTTATTTTCACGTTTTTCCCGTCCACATTATGAAAAATCAATTTCATGATTTTCCGTTGGCATTACGAAAAATCATTTTCATGATTTTCCCGTAGACATTACAAAAATATTTATTTCCACGTTTTACCCGACAGATTTACATAAATATTTATTTTCACGTTTTTACAATCCACCTTACGAAAAATCATTTTCACATAAAACGGACTTATTGATCCACCCTCGTATGTACTAAAGAAAAGAAAAAACAAAACAAAAAAGTTAATGTAAACAAAAAATTCCTTATGTAAACAAAAAGTTGGACGGACTTATTGACCCACCCTCGTAGGGTATCAAATTTCACAAATTTCCAAGAATTTTAAAATTTGGGTAATTAAAATTTTAAAATTTCAAAATTTTAATTGGGGCAGGAGTGGCAGTTCACTACTACTATCTCAGGTTTAAAAACATATATTTATACTAAAATTATTTATATCAAGTCAAATATGAATATCTGAAGAAGTTAATTTCATAATTAAAAGAATAGTATATTATACATTTATTTTTTTTGACGTATTGAAGCTTAAAGAATTTCAAGTATGATATTTGCTGATGCTGCATGTGCAAAGCAGAATAATATACATACATATGTACGTGTATATTTTTGTATGGGGCGACAGAAGAATGATGACTCATTCTACTTGTGCCCAACTTCTAGTATAATTCCTAATACATACATAAATACATACATACATACATGCATACATACATACATATAGGCAAAGTTAAAAATGCAAATTAAAATGAAGCAAAATTACAACGATGTCAACTCAAAATTATTTTAAGTATGGGTGCAGTTAATTTTTAGGATTTGGTGAATTAAACAAGGTTTAAATTAAAAAACGTTTTTAAGCTAAAATTCTATTATGAATACAATTTTAGGGAATTTTGGTTAAACAACATTCAAAATGCTGTTTAAAATTTTTATGAATACGGCTGTAAGCATTTAACAAGAGACAATGAAAATGTTATTATAATGTTTAATCAAGATGAGAAAAATATTAAGCTCGTCTATAGGGATTATGTTGTCAGTAATATGAATTTTGAAAAGTTTTAATAAATTTGTATAGTGTTGGAAGGATAAATATGGATTTTTGATGATAAATTAAATGATGTTCGTATTAGAAAACAATTTGACTATTTAATAACTATATAAATTACTGCTCATAAAGGATTGACTTTAGTTATTTCATCTGACCTGAAACTTCATTCATATAAATGTTATAAATGACTAGCTACTTGTAAACTGATAACTCAATCTGAATCAGATAATCTGATCTGAAAACCAGACCATCTCCTGATAAGCTGATCTCAAAACCAGACCAGGTCCTGATAAGCTGATCTAAAAACCAGACCAGGTCCTGAAAGCTGATCTGAAAACCAGATTAGGTCCTGAAAAGCTGATCTGAAAACCAGACCAGGTCCTGAAAAGCTGATCTGAAAACCAGACCAGGTCCTGAAAAGCTGATCTGAAAACCAGACCAGGTCCTGAAAAGCTGATCTGAAAACCAGACCAGGTCCTGAAAAGCTGATCTGAAAACCAGACCAGGTCCTGAAAAGCTGATCTGAAAACCAGACCAGGTCCTGAAAAGCTGATCTGAAAACCAGACCAGGTCCTGAAAAGCTGATCTGAAAACCAGACCAGGTCCTGATAAGCTGATCTAATAGCTGATACCTGATCTAATAGCTGATACCTGATCTAATAGCTGATACCTTTTATTTATTAAACATGGATGAAAAAATTTTAAAACAGTTGGTGTTGACAAGAAATGTCTTGAAGAAAAAGCTTCGTAGTATAAAAACTGGTGAAATAGATACACGTGAACAACTAAGAGATACATTTAAACCTACAACAGAACCACTGAAAGAATTCCTAAATAGTTCTAAAAAAATTAAAAGAATTCCCATGAATGAAGAAAATAAAATGAAGACAGAAGCTGAAAATCCATTAGTCAAGATAGAGACAAGTATACCAAAGAACCTAGCATAAGGAACAATATTTGATAATAGCATCTTATTTAATGATGTTAATACTGAAAATGGTGGTGACGATTATGAAGGTGATTTTTACTCACAGACTTCCAATTCCGAAGACACTTATACTGATTTATCAGTATTGGAAGGAAGAAATGAATTAGATACAAACTATGGCTCACCTAAAAATTTCAATAATGAATGGAAATTTGGTGATAGAAATCTAAAACTGTATGAAGATAAAATACAAGTTGATGGTCAAATATGGGGTTTAAAAGTGGGGTTATTTTCTTTAATGATTAATAAAACGTGTAAATACTACGACAAATTTGATTTTGATAGATAAATAAAATGTATAATTTCTACCAATGTATACATAGAGAATCATCATCATTCACTGACGGAGAATAATGTTATCAGTAAATTGTTTCTGGAAACTTAAATCGAGAAACTAAAGGATGAATTAATAATAAAGCTTAAGGCATTAATATAATTCAAGGATATATTCAAATGCAAATTAATGGACTACAAATGATATAAAATTATAGATAGAAGATAGGTATAAAATTGAAAAAGACATTCTAAAAATTAAATCAACTTTTGACAAACAAATTGAACAGCTGAACCATAGAATTTATAGACTGGAAAATCAACTACATTTTAGTATAAATAGCTGAAAGTGTATCAAGTAGATCACAACACTCTCCATAAAACTGTAAAACAACTCAATGTCTTTAAAAAGAAATTTAGTAAACGAACTCCATAAGCAAGCACGAAAACATTTTGTGCATTGTGGTGATGTAATGAATGGAATAGATGATCTTTTATGGAGCTGATTTAGGTGAAGTGGGTAACTATTCTACAGAAAATAGAAATTATTGATTTTTGTAGACTGTAATATACTTATTCTTAAAGTTTATATGGTGAGTATCGTTGAAAATAAAAACTGCACTCGGGAAAACTTAGTCAATGGAAAATATTTTTGAAATGGTACGAGTACCAAAAAACTTACAAATAGATGATGGTAAAGAATTTTTTAATAAATACTGTAAAATTCATGCATAAATATAGGATTAAAAATTACTTAATATGACAACATCAATAGTAGAATGATTTAATAGATCACTAAAAGGAATTATGTGTTAAGAATTTAGCATTAATGGTTCATATAAGTGGAATGATATACATATATAAAGATTTACTCAGTGCATGAAATAGGAAAGATCATCTCATCATTAAAATATTTGTGATTAAAGTTAACTCTACGAATGAGAAAAAGGTGCAAAATACAGTTTGAAGATGTAGAAAATGATTAAATTTAATGAAAATATAAATAAAATTACAAAGGAAAAATCTAGTTTTTATTGGTTTTTTTTGAAGGATTGATTAGGAATGTTAGGTCTCAGGGAAGATTATTAGCTTAATGTACTGAATTCTCTAAACTTGATGGTCTGTATGAAATATTGTGAAAACTTAAGCGTTAAAAATATTCAGCACATCATATTATCATTTTTTATAGTAAGAGTTGTACATTTTCCATTTCGAAAGCTATAGCATACAAAATTTTAAATTGTGAATATGGGGTTATTATAAAAGATATTCACTGTTCATTTCTAGATAAACTAAGAAAATTGGACTATGATATCCAATCTTTATGAATGTACATGTGTATGAATGGGTATCAAACAAACTTACTAAATAAATACAGACTTCAACTAGAATCATGCTGAAGCATGCATAAATTGTAAAATGTAATGTAAACAGATCTTACTTTATATCTGTATCTGTATGAGTATGAACTAAATTTACGGAAAAAAAAAAAAATATATTGGAAGCATGCCGAAGCATGTATAATTAAAAAAAAAAAAAAAATCCTCACGTCATACTTTTGTAATGAAAAAATTTCAAGACTGTGAGAAATGAAATACATATGTACATATGTATATACTTTGTTAAAAATTCAAAAGAGTGAATTCGTAATTCTAATTGTATAGATTTTTAATTGAAACACCACTAAATGTCGGACTCTCGCCTCACTATTGATAAAAGCATGCATGCTAGCAAAATATTAAACCTGTTAGAATGTGATGAGAAAGCTTTTTTCTAATCATTAATTTGTAGAAGGCAATTGTATCTGGATCAACTCAACTAATGAATGTATTGTATACAGGTATGATTGATGGTGATGAGGACCTTTTCTAAGTAAGAAATGATTACATCTGAATGCGATACAACGCAGCCTACGTTAACCACAATATCGTCAAGGGGTCAACCATCAAACCTTATATAGAAACACTTGAAGTAAAAATTCTCCCAAACATAGATATTCCAATGTTTCTAACACTTTATGAACACACTGACGGTGAAATGATGATGGAGGTAAATGTGTTATTTTAGATCGATTTTCTAGAATAATTGATTATTAAAGGTGTATTTATTTGTATATGAACTAATTTCTACGTACATACATATATTTACCTATATGTATGTATATATTAATACTTTTAAAATTATATAAATATTTTCTATTTCAAGTAGTAAAATCTGAAAAAATAGTAGTGACACATTAGAAGAAAAAATTAATAAAATAAAAAGAGAGACTGACTGACCAACTGATACGTTCACTCTGTCTGACAGGTACAAAAAGCTCACTTAAATATATTAGAAATATATACGCAGTACGCTGAACTTTAGTAAAATGAGAAAAAAAAAAATCACAGAACATCAAATAAAAGTCATAGGACCTCACCTTTCATAAAATAAACATACACTCGTACCTTATTAATGTAAACATATTATGAGTATGAAGTAACACAATTTGAAGAATAAAAAGTTTAAAATTTAATTATCCTTAACGCTCACAAAGAGTAGACAGAAATGCTGACATACAAAGTTATATTGTATACTAGAGGAGCAGTTGAGAGGCCAGACCTAAATTGTAAGAAAACGACTTCGTTTTGTGTTGATCGCTAGTCAAAAAGAAAATAAAATTGTTCATTATGAATTAACTAATTTAAAAGTACATTTAAGTTCAGTTACATATCCATATGATGCTGATCTTAAAATAAAATTTATAAATAAACGTTATTTTAATCTACATATTATATGTATCTAAGATTTCAACAAAGCTACTATATATAACTGTACCAGAGTTTAAGATAAAAGCTCCTTTTATTCAATAGCGGGACAATTGAATAAAATTTTAATTTGAAATTGTAAGCAAAGAAATCAGCTTACTGTATTCTTATTCATGATCATATACTAGAATATATAGCCATCAAATGTCAAATTCTAAAAGTCTTATCAATTAAGCAATATGAAAAATAACATAATTTTTATAGTCGCGTAAGGTTTCAAAAGTAATTCAAATAATTTCTTCGGAAAAGAAGAAGTGATTGTTTTCAACAATTAAGAATATAATAATTTCAATATAAAACTCCCTTTTGATTTTAAATGTTTATCAACAAAAAAAAAAATTAAATAAAAAAAAAAAGAAGCAAGCTGACTAACAAAAAACTATCATCACCTAAGCTGGACTGCTGGATCAGTTTCATTTCAAAGCGTTTGCAATTTTATAAAAGCCAACGCAAGATGTTCTAAAATAAATGTAAAAGGTGGTGAAAAAGCCTACGGCTGGAAAAAAATTTTATATCAAAACATTTCTAAGAATGACTATTAGGCTGCATCAACTTTAAACAAATGTAAATTAAATAAAGGAAATATTTCTATTATAGTTACTATTACTCTAAAGTATGTATCTTAAGGAATTCAGTTTTACTTAAAACAGAAAATCCTCACACACTTTTAAGTAAATACAGATAAAAATTAAAACAACGTTTTTTAAATTCAAATAAAAAAACTATGAAGATATTTCACATCTATACATAAAAACCAGGCGAATATTTACAACAACAACAAAAAAATGTATTCAAGCACGGAGTCAAACACATATTTATATGTACATACATACATACATAAAATCAATTTGTAGATATGTACATACATATGCACACATAATATCAAATTTCTTATCAATACTCAAGTATTTATTAGATCTTAACAATCACACTTACATTCAAAGCATATACCAAAGCTAAACGAACTTATTATGGACAGAGAAACTATAAATTCCCATGATCGTATGAAAAGAAGTTCAGCCAAAGAAGTCGGACGTAGTTAAATAAACAAAATCTCTAATATAAACAAATTTCACACAGGGAGACTTTAAAGCTGGACAATTTTAAGCATGACAAAATATAAAGCAAAATAAGTATAAAAACATACTAGGATAAAAAAAAAAAGTTCTGATACCTACATACATACATACATATATGCTAATATTTTATACTACCAAATGTCTGGCATGACACACAAAAAAGTGATGACGTAATACACAAACACAAACATACATAATGAAATTTTATAATATTATGAAATTCATACACACAGACGCACACACACACACATACATACATACATACTCACATACACACACACACATACAAATTCCCATAATTCATATGATAATCGTGTAGTAGACGTCAAATCTAATTTATCTGATGGTATTACGATATATGATGAAATTCATATACACAGCAACACCCAGATCAAAATCGCTAGGATCAGTTTGTAATACAAAGGTATGAGTAAAATTTTTGGTGTATGTCTCCAAAAGCTACTTCCTATAATTATTACATTAAATTAAAATATACTGAAATAAAAATATCATTACCCCTATTCAAAAAATCTGCTTATCAACCTGATTTGATTCAAAACATTTTACATCTGAAATTCACTTGTATATATAAAACCTATGCCAACACAATATTTTCTATCTACATAAGAACAGCAACGTCAATAGCCTAGAAAACATATACACATTCATTTGTAAATATGTATGAAAAACTCTCGCAGGCCAAACAATACACACAAGCAATGATATTCTTCAAAGTAAAAATAGATACAATCACATACATTAATACAACAACATATACATACATTACCAAATACATTCCCTACCCACTTCCATTGACAACATGGTTGCCACTCTCTGTAGCTATTAGATTATTTCCCCAGAGATCGCAAACATAAATGCAATACAATAACCCTACATAAGCATACCAACGATAACTCAAAACAGCTACCCAAAGACTATCAAATAACAATCACTACATACACACAAATACACAGATCCCTTGTCACTACCTTGCAGTCAGACTGGGAGCAAGTGACTTTGTGTCAACTAAAATTCTAGTTACAACTTTGGTATAATAAGTTTTCTACTATCCGTCAGTATAAAAGAAGGAGAGAGGTGGAATTGTCAATATTCATACATTTGTATGCACGTAAATTATAGATATGTATCGGTAACTAACTGTCTGCTTAGTATGTCTCATGACCCCATAACAACTACGTGGTCACTACCTAATCAATTGTTTTAGTGTGACTAGTATATTTTCAATGACAAGCACATGCTAAATGCCTATAGTACAAAGTATTGTATGAGGTATAATTATATAGTAGTACTGATGACAAGCTAGTCAAAAGCTAGTCAGCACATTTTCACCATCAACATTTCCTACTGGGTATAATGATTGTCTGCCGCTACAACAAAAGTATTGGACACCATCAAACATACAAGTAAATACAAAAACACATACTCATACATACACATACTCACATACACACACCCACATATACATACCAACATATACATACATACATCCATACACTGTAAGCACAACGCTTCTCTACAATAACAACAAAAGCTGTACACACAAGTATACATACATACACAAAGAATCAAAGTCACACACACACCACCAAAAAAATCTCAGCATGAAAATCCCCAAAATCCCCCCATTTGTAACAGGGTTGCCACCCTTTTTGATTTTTCCCGGTTTTGAATTCCCAAAACAGGACTCAGGCCCCCATTACCCATCTACTACTATTTATTTTTTTATTCAGCTTAGGTACAGAGGTTTGTGTTGTAGTACTTTGTTTGTTTGTTGTAGTTCAATTATTGTTTGCTTCAATTATTGTTGTTGCTTTTTGTTGCATGTGGAAAGTAGATGGATGATAGGCAAAGATGAATTTATGTGTTCGAATGGAATTGTAATTTAATATTTTCTTAACTTGTAAGTAAGAGTAATTCAATAAAATTTTATTTTTTAATAATTAAAATGAAGAATTCTTGCCACCATATGATAAAAATGTTTTTGAGTTTCATATGTTTTCCATAAATCTTAGCTGTTATTTTATACTAAGTTTACTACCTGCGCCAGGCAAACGTTGTTTTACTCTCAATAACTCTTTTTTCTAACTACAAATTATTCCAGGCAGTACTTACTTGTTGGGTCGAAAACAAAACGAAACCCTACCGGTTACCGTCCCTAACCTTTGTTAAAAATTTCAGCTCCACCACAACTCTCTTAGTTCCAGAGATCATGCATTACGAACAAATACAAACTACGCTTTTATATATATAATATATGTATATAATATAGATATTGATTATATTATGAATGAGAAGCGAATTTAAGTAACTCATGTTAAGTAAAAAAGAACTGCATTTATTTATGTACGTTCTTGCAAAGTGTTATTGGTTTACCCTCGTAATTAATATTGACATTTATCGTAGGACAGAAATTATTATAATTTTTTCGCATATTTATTTTCTTTTCCAAATCTCAAATTAAAATGATGATTGATGAGTTTGTAGTAAAAAAAAAAACTTAAATTTCACACGTATGTATTTCAAGTTTATGTACATATTGGCGGCAGCTGTCAGTAAAATGTGTAGGGGCCACATTTTTTTAAATAAGCTTAGAATGCCTATTTCATGGGAAATAAGATATACATACATACATACATATATAATATAATAAAAATATTATTGATTATTTAAATACTTTAATGTTAAAAGATTTTATATTTGGAATTGGGAAAAAACAAAATCTTGCCAGCAAGTTACTTTTTTTCAATACGAATATTTCTTGAAACTGCGAAAGAATATCTGGAAAAAATATATAAATACATATATTTTTATATAATTCATGGATGGCAACTTAAGTTCAGTTGCCTTGTCAACTGGCGAACCAGATTGAATGTAGGTCTAAACTCGTCGGAACGGGGGCTTACGACAGCATAATATAAAGGGCTCCAAAATTTAAAGGTAGAATATTTAAGTATACATTTTTTTATAGTTATATTTGAACTAAAAAACGTGTACTATTTTTTATTTTCTTCACCATTTTTTATTCATGGGAAATATTTCACGGGAACAAAATGTTCGCCTCTTATGTACTAAACACATTCACTCCAGTAGGCTACCGACTACACGACTGCAAATGCCGCTGGCAACAATTGTAGCCTTATACCCAGCAACTTAATTATTTTGAAAGCGGCAGCGACATCATAAGCATCTGTTATTGAAATATATACACATAGATATTTAAGTGGTGCCACCTTCAAATACTTCACATGTATAAAAATAAAATTACTCATTTAAAATGTTCTTATATCGCGAAAAAGTATAAAAATTAATCAATGTGTACCTTTATATGAGTTTTGAGATTTTCTTTCTGTTAAATAATATCCAATAATTTCAAGTTATAATTCATTTTACATTTTGTATTTTAATGGCAGCACTGTATTTGCTAATTGTCGCCAACAAAAATCGAAATTAGTCTAAGTTGGCTACAGCCACAAAAATGGTCGTCTAGTCGTCGTGCAGCCGTGTTGACGTTAAAATAATCATTTTCATATGCACACATGTATTCTATTTTTGACAGGTTGTAGTCGGTAGCCTGCTGTGGTGAATGTGTTTAGAGCATTATTCCCGATAAGGTTGAATACATATCTAAGTGGTACCAAATTGTGTAGTCGGTAGCCTAATGTTGTGGTTGTGTTTAATACATTATAGTTGGAATGCCTAATTTAAGAACTAATCTTCTCTTCTTCTACCTAGGACTTACTATATCTGCTATAGTATAAACATTTTGTTACGATGTTTACAATAAAACGACGTTTAAATTTTTCAAAATCATTCATTTACATAAATACAAAATACTAAATTGTTGTAAGTCTATACATATTTATGTACCAGTATTCCATAGAGAGTGAGAGAGATAGGGAAGGACTTTTTATTTGGATTTTGTGTATGTGTTTAAGCACACACACACACACACACACACACAAATCTGTGCATGTATTAAAGTGAATGTGTTTATGTGTATATATGGGTGTGCATTTACTTGAATGCACAACATTTAAATATTATAAATTTCCATACATAGGTCAAAGTTGATTTTAGCATTTAAAAGTAAAAAACCGAGAAAAAATTACGAAAAACTTTCCAATGAAGACGAAATATTACGGTAACATCTACAAAATTATTTAAGATTTATGTACATATATTTAAAGAAAATATAAAAATTTAAACATTTAATAAAACTAACAGGCAAATTAATTTTATAAAGCTTTAAGAACAGGTTAACTGTTCTTGGCCACACAACAAAACAAATAACTAACTATGCCAGTTGTATCTTATGATCATGTTTCATTTTAATTTATTTTCCATATAAATACAAATAGAAAATAAAAAGTAAATCATTTCTATTGTGGTTTACAAAACAGGCATTGTTGTGGAAATAAAAGAGAAAATAAACGAATATTCAAAGGAAACTAAACTACAGCAACTTAAACAGGAAGGAAATTTATCTGCATCACACATTTCAAATATTCTGGTGAAAGAAAAAGTTCTACATAACAAAAGAAAAATTAATTTATATAACTAATCTCTTAGAACTTATTGTAAATTTGCTCATATAAAATGCTGTTTTTGAAGGCCACTACATCTTTATCGTTCACGTGTTTGGCCCACTGTCAATTGTGTCAGTCTTACAATTGAAATAAAAACGTTAATTATTATTATTATAAATTACTGAACAAATATGAGTAGTTTGAATAAAACTTAAATTTAACATCACAAATTACACTAATGTCACTCTTTTCTTATCGAAAAGTCGGCAGCACATTTTTATTTAATACTAAATCGAATGTGACAGCCCCAACACACTTTTTTTTAATAGAAAAGGCGACTATGTCAGTCACAGCACACTTTTTTAATAGTAAATCACAGCATACTTTTTGATAGACAATTTGACTGTCAAACAAACTTTTTTTTATATAAAAGTCGACTGTGTCACGGCACACTTATTTGAATAGTATATCACAGCGTATTTTTTTTTAGAAAAGTCAACTGCGTCAGTCAAAGCATACTTTACTTATAGAAATATCAGTTAACTCAGTTAAAGCACAATTTTCTTATAAAATATTTGGCTGTGGCAGTCACAGCACAGTTTTGTTATAGAAAAGTCGGCTGTAGCCTGACACAGCTGATCTTTCTTATGGAAAAGTCGACTGTACAGCGCAGCACTGTTTTCTTATAGAAAATTGGACTGGGTCAGTCAAAGCATACATTTCTTATTGCAGAATTCACTGTCTCAGCCACAGCACACTTTTTTTAATAGAAAAATCGACGGTATCAGGCACAGCATACTTTTCTTACAGAAAAGTTAACTGCGTGAGCCACAGATAATTTTTTTTATGCAAAAGTCGAATGTGTCAGTCACAGCTTATTTTTTTTATCGAAAAGTCGAGTCCCAGTCACAGCTTATTTTTTTATGGGAAAAGTCGAGAGTGGCAGTCACAGCACACTTTTTTATGAAAAAAATCCACTGTATTAGTCACTGCACACTTTTTTATAGAATTCTCAACTGTATGACACACATCACACATTTTTATACAAAACTGTCTCAAGAACGATTAAAAATATGAAACTGTAATTTTAACTTTACTGAATGAAAAAATAAAAGTTAAATATTAATTTTTGATCAGAAAAAGATCTTTTTCATTTGAAGTTTTATTTATGAGCCGTACAATATCCTGAAAATATCCACAAGATGTTAAAGAAATTTTAGCATTTATTTTGATTTTTTTTTAAACATCAAAGAAATATAAATCTTTTTGAATTATTATTATTCATTATCTAATAAGAATCTTGTTGATATTTTCAAACTGAAACATTTTTACCATTTGCCTTTCTGAATTTATATTGCAAAAATAACTATTATTTTTTTATTAATGTTAAGTATTGCAGTACAAAAGGATCTAAGTCATCAGCTGCGAGGTGGAAGTTCAATCCACTGTAAATTATTGAGTCAGCCTGTTTGTAAAGGACGAACATTTTGTACTCGCTGCGTTAATATTCATGCATACACATGCTGTTTAAGTACATACATACATATACATACATATGTACATAATTAAGTACGTATGTATGTATGTATGCATTATTTTGCGAAAAGATTTGTACTCACGTACATGTGTGTACTCTTCCATAACTATTTGTGTATGCATATTTCAATGACCTTGGCGCTCATTCTGAAAAAGAGACTGTGGATGACAATATACCAAATAAAGGAAAAACAGGGGGGGGGGGGGTGGAAGGGAGAGCTTAACTAATGTGCGCTAATGGCAGGAGTATATTATAAATAATATAAATATGTATAATACCAAGCTCGTAATCGCTAGCATCTGGATTCTCAAAAATTATTTTGCTTTAGCCTTATTAAAATAAAAAGTGTATTATATTGTCATAAATATGTACATATGAACATACATATATTTCCGTAAAGTGTATCGACTTTCCCCCCAGGACTTGGCAGGACTGTAAAATGTTGCACTAAATAAGCACGTCAAATTTATGACAGCAGCAAATAGTTCAGAGAATGTACATATCTAATATTATTTAAACTGTAAAGTTTGTTACAATGTACAATGAAACTTGCGAAGAAAAATCAACATCAAACGGTGGATTTCTGTGGGTGTTCGTGCACCAAATAACTTCATGACAACTCGATTAAGTTGGAAGAACAAATTTCACTGAGAAACTTGTGTATAATGAAAGTAACAATTATTAATTAAAGAAGCTATTTTATTTTATTTTGTTTGGTTCAATAATAATTATAATTTTCAATAACTATTGACGAGTTTGCGTTTTTATTTTCATAAAAACAGATAATTAGTATGATAATACTAATTTAAGAAAAATTTGTATTCACAAATAAACAAAAGAAGAAACACCATTTCAAGTTTAATTGCACTTCCTAGCTGCCGTATGACACAAAAAGTACAATTGCACTGAAATTTCCAACTCTGACGATTATATGAATGAATGAGTGAGTCTGTTGCGTAAATAACCGAATGCAACAACAACATTGACATTAGAAAAATCCAACAATAACAAAGAACAAAAACAAAGAAATAATGAATGCTATTTTTCTCTCGCTTTGGATTTATAAAAAAAACATTTCGCCTTCACATACGAGTATACATACACTCATATTAATGTATGGAGAATATTTTTGTTTTTCTTCATAAGACCGTTAAAAACAAATATACATGCACACACACACACAGGCCAATATATACATACATACATACATACATATAAACATTATAAGCAGTAACAAAATCATTCAAGGAAATAAAAGGAAATAGTGTAACAAAATTAAAAGAGCATTTCTATGTTAAATTTAAGTGCCGAAGAACCCAAGATTTTTAAAATTCCCAAACTTCAAGAAGAAATAAAAGATTTGACGTACGTGCATATATACATACATACATATGTACATATACATACATACATATACAGATGTTCAACAATACAAAAGCCAGTAGGTATTGTTGTTGATTATAAAAATTAGGAAAATTCCAAAATGCTAGTACTTCCAAAAAAAATATGTATTTCCCTGTTCAACAAATTTAAAAAAGAATTAACTTAGCTGGCAAGGCTGCCCGAAGCTGATGTTGCCTGATTGCTTTTAAACAGGGGAACTAATTCAAGAATCCAGGGGGTCTACATGGTAATTCTATCGTTTGATATTACAGAGTAGAATCCAGAGTTTCTCTGTCAACGTGGCAATAAATTTCGGTTGGTAATCTGCATTGTTTTCAAGTAACAAAAACGATCAGCTGTTTTGTTGGTGAATGTAGGCATTTCCATGAAAAAATATATGTATTGTAAAATGATTTTGTTAATTATTTATAACAGCATTTAGCCAAACAATTTATGCAACACAGTGTTTGTTGGATAACTACTAATTCCACGTTGGATTATTTATTTAAATTAACTAACAAATGCAAAAAAGTGACTTCCGTTAATAATTGTTTTGCTACGTTTTTTCCCATACATTTATAATATTATAACAATTTATTCGATCTTTTTTTTTATTAATTTTATAAAAATTTTATAAATATTTAACAAATTTTGTTTATTTATGTATCGATATTTCGCTGTAACTTTGTGTACCTTCTTCAGAAAAAAGCAGCAAAATATCTATAAATAAATAAAAGTTTTGAACTATTTTTAAAAGAACTAAACCTTAAATATAATTTGTATATAATACATTTGCAATAATTAATAATATATAAGATAATAAAAATTCAATTATATTATATAAATTCATAATGAATGAAAATGATAATATTAACGTCAAATTAATTTCGAAAATTCGTATTTTCAATGGAAATATGTACTTCGAAATGTTTTGTTTCAAACATTGCAATGGAAACGTATTATAATATTTACATATGTACATATATTGAGCAAACTCAATTTTTTTCTAGTGCCCTCGTTTCTGTTTCTTAGAATATGTGCGCATTTAAAAACGATTGCGTTTCATTTTTTCCAGTGGGGGCGAATATATAAAAAATAAAAATTTGAATTTATAATGTGGCCAAAAACTACGGACGACGTATGAGTGATATTTTATTTATTTTTTCAATTATTTTCTTCTCGTTATTATAAAATAAACAAATTACAATTCAGTCATATGCAATGATTTACTTCTTGGTTTGCACACTAACCTTTGCAATATTTTATTTTATCTAAAAATTTGTTTAGGGTGACTCCATAATGCAATTTTTGCATGTTCACAATAGATCTTAGTTAATTCGTTTGAACATTTGGTAATAAGGCCAGTTTATAATTTGCTGAAATATAAGTGATTTGTTATTAATACAACGTGAATCATAACTTCTAAGAGCAGAATATGTATGTATATGCATTTAAATTTATTAATTTTTAAATAAGAATTATGCTGAGTACACATCTGGCATTTCTTGTGTTGTCATTTTCAAAATGTTTGTAACGCCGTTCACATTATGTTTTTTATATGGAAAGAAATGCCATCGGAAATAACTAACATTGCCACTAGTACGCACTATTGTGATGTCACAAAATGCCATAGTGTGTACTGGGCCTTAGAGAAATAATTTTATAAATGACTGACGTGACACACGTTATTGCCATCACTATCATAAATAGCTGATATTGTTATTATTGCCATTTTATTTAGTGTGATAGAATGCGAAAAAAATGTCTTTAAATAAAAACTGTAAATTTTTAAACATATTTATGAACTTAAAAATAAAATATAATAATTAATAATATTTTTAATCAAAATTTTTTGCATTTTTAATTCAACCGCGGCGAAAAATTTTTGAAAAGGGTCAGTGAACAGGAATTTGGTGGGTACACCTGCTCTGTAGGGTCGCATGTGACTACATATTGTGAAAATTTCACAAGGACTGGCAAACCTATACCAAACCGTGCCTTTTTTGGTAAGGGTATAAAATAAGAAAAACATATCGTTAACTTAATATAGAAAGGCCCTAACTCATTATTTTTTTTTTAATCGAGATCTTTGCATTTTTCGGTACATTAGATGCTATTCTATCGAAATATACAAAAAATCATCAGTTAGGTCCTTTTTATATTAAGGTAACGATATGTATATCGTTGGTTTTAAGTAAAAAGGCCGTAACTTAAATAATTGTAGCTTTATAGGAGAAGGTAAAAACATAATCGAAACTGTGATATTCACAATGTAACTTTTTTAAACAACTGCTTGCAAAAGCGTTAGTTTAGCGTTAGTTAGACGATGTGTATTTGTGTGAAATTTACTGGAATCACTGAAAAACTCAATTTCGTAAAAAATGCGAGTTAAGGCCTTTCTACTTGGTACCATCTATATGACAGTCACTAAGAATCTGCAACGAACAAAAGCTTGTACAAATATTTACACATACATTCATACTACATTAAATATGATTGCCCACAAAATATCCCGCTTGGCCAACTTATCGCTGAGCACTTTCATCTGCTGACTACTTAAGGATTTTTTGTCATACACTTTATTATGTCAATTACAGCTTCTTTTAAGACAATCGAACAGAAACCGTACTAAAAGACTGGGTAAAAGTAAAACTACTCAACTGTGCATGCTTCAAACTAGTTGGTGGATATTGGTAGCAAACTATTCTTACAAACTTCAACGTAAAATTGTTTATAATTTCATTAAGAAAAATATTATAGAAATTGCCAGCTCTAAAGGAACAATGAAAAGATGGGCAAAAATTGTCATGTCTTGTTGTCATGTTTGAACTTAGTGGCCATTTGTAGGAAAATGTCTTAACTAATCTGTTCCAGCTGCTGCTAACAGGTCTTTCACGCCTTAACATTGCAGTGCATACCTTTTGCAAGATGTCTGAAAGACATGACCAACTGGTATACCAGCAAGTCCATGGCAAATACAAACAGAAAAATATATATTACACACATATTGTTTTATAAACGACTTACATTGCATATTTACTTATATATATATATATATATATATATATATATATATATATATATATATATATATATATATATATATATATATATAACGGGTGTTTTTTTTAGAGGTATAGAACTTCGAATTGAAATAAAACACAAGAAAATCGTTTTAATGTCCATCAATTTGGCTTTATTGGAAGGATAATTTTATGCCATTAATGTTTAAATATGATTTCGGGCATGTGGCCGCCGCGGCTGGCTCGAATAAAGCCAATTCTACAGGTCCAATTTTCAACCACTTTTTCGAGCATATGGGGCCGTATGTTGGCAATAACGCCACGAATGTTGGCTTCCAAGTCCCCTAACGTTTCTGGTTTGTTGGCGTAGACGAGCGACTTCACATATCCCCAAAGAAAATAATCCAATGGTGTCAAATCACACGATCTTGGTGGCCAATTGACAGGTCCATTCCGCGAAATTATGCGCTCATATAATGTTTCCTTCAATAAATCGATTATGACGTGCGCTGTGTGGCATGTAGCGCCGTCTTGTTGGAACCACAACTCATCCACATTCAAAATCTTCAAAATCTTCCATAAAGTTGATGGACAAAGCTCCAATTGCTGTGCACGGTGGCGAATCGATTCATTCGGGTCCTCTTCAACACTTTGCTCTACAGCGGCAATTGTTTCTTCGGTGCGCACTGTTCGACGTCTCTGCGGATGCGTATTATCACATAGAGTAAACGTAGTGCGAAAACGATCCATGGTTAACCGAATTAATTGCTCTGATGGACGATTATGTCAACCATAAAATGGACGGAGCTTGCGGTAAACTTCGCGAACTGAACCATTATTTTCGAAATAAATTTGCACGATTTGCAAGCGTTGTTCTTTTGTCAACCTGTTCATGATGAAATGGCAAACCAAACTAAATATTAATCACTTGACAGCTGACAAAATGGCCGCCAGTTAAAAAAGTGATGCCAACTTAAAGTTCTATACCTCAATAAAAAACACCCATTATATATGTATATATACATATATACGTACATACATACTTATATATGTATGCATATGTACCCATGCACGTGTGTGTAAGCCTACATTAATTTTGATTATATGTACGTATATTTATACGTAAATACATACACACATTTAGAAATACATATACATACAAGTATGTACATATCTACATTTGTACATAAACTTTACATCATTACAGCATTGCAATTATTTAATTTTAATTTTCTGTGATTGCACATTTAACCCAACAATTGTGATAGTATCTGGTTACACACTTGGACGAATCTTATTTATTTAAAATTGGGTCACCTCATTTTTATTTATCTACCTGTCCTATGTAATGGGCTATACACTGTTTCTATGTAATCTAGTACAAACATATAGATATGTATGTATGTACATATGTATGAGCATATATTAGACTTCATAGAAATGGAAAGTGTATCTTTTTTTTTTTTTTTTTTGCCAACTTCAGCAATTTGTGAGAAAAACGTTTCTGCATCTGGATGAAGTAGTTGACTGCAAAACGGAAGATCCTGGGTTCGAGCCCGATTCTGACAGTCATTAAACAACAATACCATGCATTTCTCTCATGTGCATTAGAGTCCCTTTGTATCAGTTGTTGTAGGAAAGTTCAAGTAACACAGACATAGACACTGGTCACTGAACTACTCCTGCTTCAGCGGAAACTAGTGCTAATGTAATATCAGAGCGCCCTCTTTCGTCGGTATTGGGTAGCAGAATCATCGGCAAAGGAAAATAACCAATAAAATGGCAGTAAATTTACTACGCATCATTGACACCAGAGGCGCTGCAGCACTGCATTATTAAAAACGTGCAAAAAGCAGAGTTGTAAAAGAATGAAGCTTTCCTCTATCTCTTCCTTCACCACCTGTCTTCTCTTTCACTAATATTTTCCTAAATAAGGTAACACATAGTAAAAGCATAAGGCATTCATTGCCTGAGTGTTACGTCTCTTAAAATAAAAAATAAAACATATGGGCATTTCTCCGAGAAATTACAATTTCTTGTCGCGTGCGACAGCAAGCAACTAACTTTGTATTTCTGAACATCGTGACTCTATTTTTCTTAAAATTTTACTTAACGTAGAGCTGCTGACGGCCTACAAAAATATATAAAGAAGTAAAAAAAAGTTTCGTTGTCTTTGAAAAAACAAGCATATTTGCTTGGTGTCGCACGCTACAAAAAGTTGGCATTCCTGTGGAAATGTCCATATAGTATATTTGATAAAGTTTTATATATATATATATATATATGTATACACGAGTATGTATGTAGTGTGTGTTTATTTCAAATTTTCTGTGCTTTATATTTTTAACTTGTTTTAATCCAATTTTCCAAAATAGAGTTTACATCATATTTTGATCTTTTGAGATCCATGAAGTTAATTTTGGCTACTCTGTACGTATGTACATAGCTTAGCGGAAACTTTTAGGAGTGGCCTGTAAGGTGATTTTGGATTGTTTGGATTGGAATAATAAAACTCACACTAGCATCAATAATTTAAGTCCACAGGGAGTTTTAATACCTACGGCTTCTAGTAGGTAGATAATAATGGCATTGGTAAGCTCTCTCATCGAGCAGGGCACAGTCGCTCGAAGACCTTACAATAGAAATTGTATAGATTGGACACAAAAAACAATTGCTGTTGTAGCAGCTTAAATTTTATTCGGTTACTCGAGTACAACCAGTGTATAACACTCGTACATGTATTATGAAAGGAAATGATAAGTATGTATATGACTAAGTGCCACTGACCGACTTCCAACATCATCGTAGATACCAGCATAGCTCCGAAATACCATAACTGTAACTATAACCGATTGCTGCCGCTAATCCGACGAGAATAACTAGAACTAAAGTCTTGTATTAATTACGATTACCATCGATTAAATGTCATGTTCATTATAGCTATTTATTGTTCAACATACTGATATCTTACTTTACTTCAAATTGTAAATAAAGATAAAAATATATTTTAACCCCCAGATAGGGTAAATAAATCGAGTTATTACTTGTGGTTTGTGAATCGGTAAGTAAATCCCGGACATTTAATTTACTCGAATAAGTGGCTTTTTGAGTTCAAGATTAGATATTAAATTAACCTTAATCTTCATTTGTGATTTTTGGGTAGTCGATTATATGGTTTTAATTGCTAGTTTAAGCGGCCAATCGTGGTTGTTTAATCTTACATTAATGTGGAAAACATACATTTGTGAAACATATAAGTTTTAGTAAAAATTATATGATAAAATAATTTAAAAACACATAAATATTACATACATATTATACAAAGTAAATTTGCATAATATGGTTATAAATAATTATATACAATCAGGAATATATATATTTCATACTATTTAACTATTTTCTTTAACACGCGCAATATTGTACTTATAAATAATAGAATATATCAGTTTATTCTTCTTCCCACAAAAAATCAAAGTGTGTTGATAACATGTATGACCTTTGCACAGAAAATGTTGCCACTATTTTGCTCCTCAGTATGGTAATACTACACATAATAAGAAGTTTAAACTACCGCTTAAAAACATCAAACTCAATTAATGTGAGATTAAGTTAATTTTCAGATTAGCTAATTAAAGAAATAAACTAATCTTAATCTCGAACCCAAAAAGTAGCCCTTAATGATTTTAATAAGGCGTGAGTAGAGTTTCTACGCGGAAAAAAAAATCCCGGGAATTCCCGGGTACTATTTTTTTACAAGTCCCGGGAAATTTTCAACGGGAATTTTCGGGAATTTAATATTAACATTTTTGGAATTTGCTTGTTTACATTGCTGTTCGTTGTTTTATTACTTAAAAATACAATTTTGTAACGATGCATAATATAAGACTCCAACAACTTCAAGCGTTACAAAATATTTTCAACCTTAAAAGTCTTTATAAGATTGGCAAATGCCGATAGAATTTCCATCCATGCTATAACTCAAAGCATATCTGCCGTATTCATAAAAAATATTTCAGGGGGCAAATCACGGCATTCGATTCAATAGAGTTTATATGGAAATATTTTTAAATTACGAGTCATATCGAATGCCGTGATTTGCCCCAAGGTTTCTTACAGGCTTATTTGACAAATTTGCAATAGAAATATGTCAAATAAGACTTTCATAAACCTAAAATAATTTTTATGAATACGGCGGTATGAATTTATTTGTTTTTGTTTTGTTTTTGAAATATTGTTCTTCGTTCGAACGAATGAAGTTGTTTTGTTTTTAATTTAAACTTTGTATGTTTTTTTTTATAAAATTATATTTTTTATTGAACCCATTTAATTAAATTCATATGTATTTGAAATTCCCGGGAATAGAACATATTTTTTCTCGATTCCCGGGAACTGGAAAAGGCCGGGAAATTAGAAACCCTAATCATAATTTATAAACATTATCTCTCTTTATAATAATAGTATCGATGTGAAGAAGAAATTTTGTTTTTAATGTCAAAAAAAATTGCTTTTTAAGTTGAAGTTCATCAGTATATCCCCATTCGTATGCATACAGATAACTGACCTAGTCACGAGTTTTTTTCTCTCCCACCGTTTTGTGGTTGACATTAACACAGATGTCCGTTTTACTTGTAATTGTAATGAGAGCAACTGCATAGCGAGAGAATAAAAAGTTGGCCAAAACCAAAAAAAAAGCAACAATTTAGAGTTTTCTTTTCAGGTCAATGTTGTACATTTTGTAGTTGTTGCTGTTGCATAGTAAATTAAATTAAGTTTTACTTGCACCCTTGCTTTTGCCAAATCTTATCAGAATAAATAAAGTACACTTTTACAACATTATGGCTAACAAAGGTGCCACAAACAGCTTAACATAAATATTTTTGTTGCATTATTAAAACAGACCGATAAAACTTTACTTACAAAAGCTGTGGAAATTGGGGAGGCTTTTAAAATTTTAATGGCAAGTTTTTTAGAGTGTTGGATGCACTTCAAAAGTTATGCTAATGATGAACAAATTACTTGTGCGATGGTGAGAATAAACTAAAAGTACACTTTGTTTAATAACGACATTTAAATCTTATTGAAATTTGTAAAGGTAGTTCAGTTATTTTACAGCTTTTTATTTTTTTTTCGAGGAAATAAATACCACTGATATTAAATAATAAATAAAAGTTGCATAGTTGAACGCAAGGTATACGTTATACTGAATTTTATATAATTCTACGTAACGTATACGCCTGCAGCTACTTATAAAGCAAGCTACAGACCTTGCGACCGTTGGTGCAACACGCTCGCTTATCAAGTTGTGTGCTTTTGCGCACAAACTACACAACAACTTGTACAACATTAGCGTACAACTTCATTTCTTAAATTTTTTTTTGTAGTAAACATGGCATCGGCTGGAATATTTATTTGGTGAAAAAAAAATAAGAACAAAAACGTAAAAAGGGAAAGAGAAAGGAATTTGGTTAAAGGAGTGGTTTATATGAAAAGAAACGTAAGTATTCTAACAACAAAGTTTTGAAAATATTAAAAAAAGTGGGCCAAAGGACTATAAAAATTACAAGTGGGTGACAGACGAAGTATTTAATGACCTTTTGTCAAAAGTTCCGATGCATATGCAAAAGGAATTCCTCCCCTCAAACTTTTATACAATTCAATAAAATCACTTATTTCTGTTGAAATAAGTGATCTTAGACGCAAATTTGAATTCCTTCGCTACGTATTTTATATGACCACAACGAATAAGAACAAAATGAAATGGAGTTGTACAACAAACTCCTAAATCTTACAACTTGTCTATACAACTTGCCAAAAAAAATTAAATATTTTGAATCTTTCGTACAACCGAGACACAACTTCATACGACGACCCCACACACCTTACAATCTCATACACAACTTGCTCATGTTGTACCAACAGTCACAAGGTCTGTGCCTTGCTTAATACGTTTATGAAATGCATGAGGTTGCCACGCTTCTATTCCCGTGATCCCGGAATTATCGAGGGAATTTTGGGGCGCAAAAATGTCTACTGTCTGGAAATTCTTATTAAGGTATGTTGAGTGTTTCCTTGTAAATATATTAAATACATAATTATTATGCAAATGATTTATATGGAAGATAAAAAATTTTATTTGTGGGACTATTTTGAAAAGAAAACACCGCATACTGCAGTTTTCTCGTTGTGTTACAAAACAATTACTTGCAAAGGAAGGAACACAAGTGGACTAATTCGACATTTAAAGGGGATATATGTATAATAAAAAATTAAAAGGTGTTGAACCCAATGAAAAGCCTCCCGAAAAAGTACAGAAAACTTTAAACGAAAATTTTACAACACTCTAATAATACAAAAAGAAGTTACAAATGAAATTTGTGGTTTTTAAACTAGAAATTGTTGATGGCTTTACCATCAGATCTATAACAAAATTACTCAGATATTTTTATCATCGTACAAAAACTTATTTTAGAAAACTTTTATAATGTCAAAAATGAAATCGAGCAAAATGTCGAGTTCCATTTAAAAAACAATTCCAGATTTTCTCAAATTATGGATGAGTGGACTAATACAAAAAATATAAGATAATTAAACATTTGCATGCATGGAAAAGTCGAAGGATGATCAAAGGATGAATGACTGATGAATCAGTTAATGCAGTTTCGTTTTTAAAAAGTACTAAATGATACTGTCAACTAATAATCAAAGTGAAATTTTGTCAATTTGTTCGTTTGACAATATTATGAATGAATGAATGAATGCCCTTTTTTATATTTTATTTACATACAATAATTGAAACTTATTTGCTGGTGGTTTAGCATGTCTATATACGCATTTCATTGGCGCTTCAACCAAATCATTAGTTCACTTCAACCACAAATTTTGAATAGTCACAAACCTCTTATTGTATGTACACTTCTGACAATATGTCAAATAATAAATTTCTTCAAATATTTTATTTAGTAGAAGTAACACTCAGGCAATTAATGCCTACTACTATTACTAGGTGTTACCGTCTTTGGGAAAGCGATAGTGATAGAGAAGACAGGTGGTGAAGGAAGAGATAGAGGAAAGATTCATTCTTTTTACAACTCTGCTTTTTTGCACGTTTTTAATAATGCAGTGTTGCAGCACCTCTGATGTTAAGTGAGGCATATTAATTTTTTTGAAGCTGTGTTTTGCAGCCATTTTATTGATTATTTTACTTCGCCGATGATTCTGCTACACAACGAAGGAGGGCGCTCTGTTGTTCAGTGACTATGCACTATGCCTTCATCACTTGAACTTTCCGACAACAACTGATATACATAAAGGGACACTATTGCACATCAGACAAATGCGTAGTGTTGTTATTATTTAATGACTGTTGGATACAAGGATTCAACACAGGACCTTGGGTTTTGTAGTCAACGTGCTAACTACTTGAGTCAACTTGACTCTACTACATTGAAGTTTAAAATATGATTCGTATGGACTTTTTAGTTTTGTTAAATCGATCTCGTTAAAGTGAATTTCAAATAATATGTACACTCAAAATATTATGTAGGCAAATTCAAATGAAAAATCATTTAAAACAATAGTATTTTCAGTTAAAAACCGGATTACTAACGTTTCATTTGAATAAAATGAAAAAAAAACAAATTCTAATTATTTCAAACGGGAATTCCCGGGATCCGGGGAAATTTAAAAACTAATTCCGATTTCGAGGGAATTAAAAAAGTGCGGGAAAAGAAAAACTCTAAAAAAATAATAACAATACATACAAACAAATAATTATTTATTATTTTATACATTTGCACTATTTTTTTTGTCATCACAAGTAAGTTTTTCATAGAAGTGCTACCAAGTTGTTGTACTTTTGCTATGCCGCATTTGTCTTGCGTCAATCCAAAGAAAAGCTACGATATTTTGCATTTGCACTTACGAAAGACCATTTGCATCAAACATCGAATAACGCCAGTGAGTTAATTTATTTGCAAATATTTTTATTTGCAAATAGTGCGCGTATAAACGTAGTGTGTTTATGCAGTTTATGCTTTTCGCATAAACAGCTGTTTGCTGGTTAGATATATTATACCTCGGGCATGGAAAACCTTATTGGCCCCATAACTTTTATAGATATTAGAGATCGACCGAAGGCGTTTTTTTTTTTGCCGAAGCAAAAAAAATCCTAAACTTCGGCCAAAACCGAAGCCGAATGTTTTAAATTTTAAAAATGATACTTGTTTTATAGGAATTAAGAAAAAAGTTTGCTTTTTTGAGATCACTGAAAAAGCTGTAATATCTATTGGATACATAACAAGAAAAATAAAACTATTTTGCAATTTCTAGATTGCTTTTTCATATGATCACTCACAAGAACGTCCAAGTAAAAGAAAATAGAAAGCAACAGGGTTGTATTTCAAAGCAACCCTTTCAAAACGTTAAACACAATAGAAACTGTCGGCGAGCAACGACCAAAAATAATGTTATTTTTCAAGCTTGGAATGAAAAATATTCGGCTTCGGCTAATCGGCCGATTTTTGCCATAGGCCGAATATTGGCCGATTACCAATTTTTGGCCGAAGGCCGAAGCCGATTAATCGGTCGAACTCTAATAGATATCATTCGATTGTAATAAATTTGTTGTTGTTGTTGTTTAAATTTTCTTGTAAAGTTTTTAAATAAACAGAGAAAAATACATTTTATTTCATTCGTTTCAAAGATATTTTGCTTTTAATTTTAAAATTTAGATTTTTGGTCTGGTTTTTTTTTCTAAAAACTTAAAAAAAATATTTTTCTTATAAAATCCTTGATCATAATCCTAATTCATGTACGCGTGAAAAAAATTAAAGTCCAGCCTTGAGAAAGAAATTAGAGTGAAAAATTTTTAAATTTTGACAAAAATGGACTTTAATCCTTTAAATTATTCCGGCCTAGATTTGACCCGGACGGGCTTAGGCCTAAGTCCGCCACTGGCTGTTGCTCCCATTTCCATAATCGCCCTCCCCCTGTTCTGTTGTTGTTTAGAACAAGTTACTTCTTTATATAAAAAAAAATAAAGAAAATTGTATATGAAGTTCGAACCACACAAAATCCATCCGTGAACGTATTAGTTTATCTAAAATCATTTCTACATCCCAAAAATATCAAAAAAAAAACATCATACTTTATTATCCTATACACACATTTGCTTATTTGGTTACTGATTTTAATTTCCTTTTGATTTTATTCTCATTTAATTTTCATAATTTTATGTGTGTTGTGTTGTGTGGCAGAAATAATTTAGCTTTATCTTGTTTGGAATATTAACTATTTATAAATACTTTTGTAACTTACACTTATTTTGAAAGTGTGCTGTCCAATTCATACAGATATGTATGTAAGTGGGAAAGATTTTAGTTAGTTGAATGAAAATTGAAAGCTTTTCATAAGAAACCAAATACTAAAAGTTTATTAATAGGTTCATTTGGCGGTTGCCGTTTGATAGAAAGGCTTAATACTCGTAATATTTGTTAAATTTTACTAAGAAGCAAGTATTTTTAAGCGAAAAAAAAAATTCGGAATAAAAATTTCTCGGCGGCTAATTAACTATTACATAACGCTATTTTCGGATTAACGCTATTTTTGAGCTTTTCACCATTAAAACGAGTAAAAGTGAACAAAATTATTCTGCCTTATCGTGGTTGGCGTATTTCAAATACGATAATGACTGTTTGGTAATAGATTAAAGAAAAACTGCTCAAGTCTTCTTTAATCTATTACCAAACAGTCGTAGTCGTATTTGAAATACGCCAACCACTATAGGGCAGATTATCTTTTGGATGCGGCCGTAAGACTTTATTTTATACATAATTGTTCAATTCACAAGCTTAGTCGTATGGTTTATGGTTTAAAAATATACGATATTTGTTTTTGTACTTGTGAACAGACAATTTTTTTTCATTATTATTTTATTTTATTTTAACATTCATTTCATTTAAAAGCATAAAATTTCACCAGGTATGGGAACTTTGATTTTTCGCTTTAAGCAGTTTTGTTTAAAATAGTTTGAAAATTGAATTGAAATGAATTAAATATAAATTTCAGCACTAAGATAAATTTGTTTTCTGCTGATAGCTTTCACATACGAAGTTAAAATATTTTTTTCAAATTAATTTAACATATAACAATAATAATATTCCCAGACCCCCTCTAATTCGAATGCAAGCATTTTCTTTCGTTTCGAATTACACAGTAGACCCCCTGGCCTCAATACAACTACATAATCGTATAATCAGAGCACACTTTTGCATGAAAATTATGCAACGTTAATGCGAGCTTGCGAATTGAACAAATGTAGACTTAATTAATTAATAAAATAAAAACAATTATTAATAATTTATTTTAAAATTTCGATTAAACTTTGTGTGGCTTCGTACGGGCACAGATATTCTTCATAAAACTTAGAAGAAGGAACTATACAAAGTTGAAGCGAAATACATATATAAAAAATACTAATGTAATATTTACGGCCCTTTTTACAATGTACAATTAAAAGCTAACATAGACTTTAACGGCAAGTTTTGTATGAAGAGGTTGCTGTTAAAGTTCACGTTAAGTCTTAACCCTACATTGTGAAAAGGGACGTTATTGTTTTTTTTTAATTTGAGTTCAAAGCTTAATTAATAAGACAATAAATGTGTCTTGTGTGTATTTTCCACTCATTAAATTCGAAATGAAAGTTAAAACTTTACAAGATTGCAGATTGAAGGACATCTGGATGTACATATAAATAACATTTTTAATGCCTTATGTATGCAAAAATTACTTTCACTTTTTTATCTAAAATAAATTGAATTTACAAACACACAAGCACACTTTTGCTGATTTGATTTTTTTTTCGCTACTTTAGTTAATGTTCAATAGATACCCTTTCGGCGTATCTGAAATAATATTATAAGACATAAAAAAAGACAAACAAAAACTATGAAAATATATTTAATGAAAAAACTTCTTTGCTTGCACCAACAAAAAAGTACACATGCACGCACATTCACATTCACATACACATCAAACACAAAGGCATTAGAAGAAAAAAAAGAAAGAAAGAAGGAACAGTAGGAAGAAATTGTAGTAACCTGCCGCCTACAAGAGCTTGCAAAACAAGGATTACAACAAACACGAAATAACTTACATCCACATCTTTTCATATGCATGTATGTGTGTATGTACATATGTATGTATGTGTGTAGTATTTGGAAGCGTATAGCCAAGTACAGACTGTAAATACCCTGTCGGAAATTTGGCCGACTTTAAACTAACTTTAAGCTAACTATTTCGCAACTAGTACTGACTGACAGTTGGATTACTTTGCAATGTAATCAACTGACTATTTTAACATTGCGATGTCTTAGGCGGTAGTCAATTGTCTCACTCCTCACTACTTTCAGTTAACTTAAAGTTAACTTTTTTAAATCACCTGGTAGTCAGTAAACTAAAAAAAATTTTTTGGGGGTTCGAACATGTAACATCACACGTTGTGTACTCAATGCGCTACCACTCGGCTAAGCTGCCATCTAAAATAACAACTGCAAAATGTTTATATAAAACTGAAATGAGTTTCAAAGTAGCTGAGAATAAATTTGTTGGCTCTCATCAAATTCGATTACATACTCAACTTATGAATTAATTTTTGGTTTGTTCTGGATGATTTTGCAGCTAGCTTTTAGTCAGTCTAAGAAAAGTTAACTATAAGTTAACTATTTTTGTAGTCAACCACACATTCTCCGACAGGGTATTTGTGTATGCTTGTGTGTGAATGTGTTATATGCAAGTGCATATGTATTTGTGAGGGATACATTCAAGCATTCATAGTTAATACCGCCGACCCAAACTTACACTTAACAAACCACCATCAATCACATCACCATCATCAGAAAATACTCTTTAAATTTCTATCCTTAAAAAAAATTTTTTTTTGAAAACGCACACATACAAATGCATTTAATTGAACAAAAAAAAATAAATAAATAAAATTGTTATAAAAGGCAGAAAAGCAAATTTAGCCTTCATATAGTTTTTGCAAAAATATAATATACATATGCACATATGTATACATATATACATATGTATTTATGTGTGTACAATTACTTTAATTTAATTAAAAAACTTTTTTAAATTATTTTTTTGGAAATATTTTCACTATGTATTTATATTTTTTTTTTGTATTATTTTTCAATATTTTTATAGTTATGTACATATGTATATTAGTTTTATATTTTTTAATTGCTTAACACGCGTCTAAGTAGTTTGAGCAACATTTCGTAGGCAACTGATTTTTAAATTGTTGTAGTCCCACTATGTAGGTAACATATGAGTTACAATAAATACATGCCGCAAGAAAAAGCTTTGATTTTACTCCATAACTATTTTCCGATTTCTCAGTTTTCACGTTTTCTCTCTACGACAACATACACTCCTACATTTTCCAACGAGCGAGAGTATTACAAGCTTGAGAAGGAAATCCTCTAACGTCTAACATCCGGGCAAAAAAAAAAAAACACCCGCATATCGTTTTGTATAATTTTGCCGAAAAAGCTTTTGTTCAGTTTTACTTTCTTTCATTTGCAATGTTTAATGTTCTCTAACCATGTCCAATGTTTCATTGTGCATACGTACATACGTACATATGTATATATGTATGTATGTGTTAGAAAACACTTAACTTGTCTTTCTACATGATTAAAATGTTATCTATGCAGAACTCTATGCAAACGGGGGATGGGATTGTGAACTCTAAAATTGTACCAACAACTTTCAAAATGTGTACTTTTTTCACCTTAATTGTACTAAAATATTTGTTAGTGGAAATTATTTTTACTTTTATTAAAATGTTCGTCTTTGTTCTGGTCACCGAGGCCTTTTCACAAATTTGCTTGCGAGTTCAGATGTTAAGGCACATGCTATACCTGTTTAAGTTGAAATTTACCATACACAAATTGATAGCATGTGCTCTAGAATCCGAATTTAAAAGGAAAATAATTTGAAAATTGACGAGTTCACATTTTTTTAATTATCTCGTTGCATTTTACTTTCACAACACTGTTCTCACATCAGAAGAAAATAAGTTTCATTATTCAAAAGTGAAAATTAACATATAAATACAATTGATTGAAAATAAATGGGACATGAAATTAGTAAAACTGGGGAGATTCCTTAAATGTATGTACTACATATTGTACTTTTCGAGTTTGAATAGTACTAAAAAAAAAAGTTCAATTGTACCAGTTTTGCCATTCCTGATGCAAACAATTTAACACTCTCTTGAGAGTAAAACAAACATTCATGAATCAAGAAAACAAGATAGCGCACTGCGCAGGTCCGTTATTTGATTTTCTGCTTGTGACGTCGACATAGAATTTTGTTGTAAACAAAGTACATACATTTATTTATGTAATGTGCTCTCTCTCTCTCTCTCTCACATACACACTTTTTACAACAAGCACACGTGAGTATTCTATATTGTCGTAGATGCGCAGTAGACAATTTTTTTGTACGACTGAGTGCGCAATTTTGTTTTCTTGATTCATGACAAACATTATCATTCGAACATCCAGGCTTGTCACTTCATCACTCTTAGAGCTAGATTTAATCATTTTTAATTTCTTCGGTTAAGACAAAATATTTTCAAAATAGTGCTATTCTGCTTTAGCAATTTTTAGTTCAAAAGAGCTGTTGCGCATAACTGTACTTTTTTAGAATTATTTGGCATTTATTAAACTTTTGCATTTTATTAAATTTATAAATGTTCCATAGATAATACCTTAAGACAATTAACGATATATTTACGTACATATGTATATCAAATTTATTTATCGTCGGAAAGTGCTTCATATGACAAGAGTTATGCAGTATCTGATTCGCTCTGGCATACACACAAATATGTCGAGCCTTGTTTTCAATTTTATCGTAAGCGACATCTCATAAGCACTCAAGCACTTGAAATTTAACTGGAAACAAAGTTGAATTCAAGCATTTTTTCAAATAATATTCAAGTTTGAAAATATTTTGAAATAAAAAATCAAACAACATACATACATATGTTTATGTTCAAACCTTGTCAAATAAATAATTTATTCATTAATAAAATTAAAATTGTGGCGAAAAACATCAAAGATAAATAAAAAAGTGAATTTTTAAAAAACAAAAGGTGATTAAAAACGTGAAAACAATAGTGAAGGTAGATATGCAGAAAATTATTGTAAGAAAACTTGTCGAATGCATTTTCTTTATATTTTAAAAGCATTTTTTGAAGCTTGAAATACACTTGAATTCAATTGTAATACAAGGTTGAATTACAGTATAATTCAAGGCTTGAATTCAACTGTAATACAATTGAATTGTTCGAATTGAATTCAAGTTCCCTTTTAACTGGGGAATGCTATTGAAATAAAGTGTGAATCAAGCATAATTCAACCCTTAACAATTGAATTCAAGCAAAATTGCTTATTGGGATGTAATCGAAAATATACTTTTTTATTGAAATTAAAATTTTTTGGATCTGCCCACAGTTTAGAATTATTAAAATACCGAAATTCATGACAATAACTTGATAACTTTTAAGATACGGGCTGGGCTGTATGTAAAAAAATATTTAATATTATAAAAAAACCTTCTCCTGAACAATTTAATTGTTGTCGCTTACGATTAAATCGAAAATAAGGCTCGATATTAAAGTACACCACTTGAAATAAATATGAAATTAACTAAAAGTATTTTAAAGAATTTTCAGCTTTTATTTCTAAAAACTTATTTATTGAGCTGCTTGATTAAAAAAGCTCAGTCAAAGCTAAAATGTACTAAGCTAATCTATTTAACAATGTTAGGGATATTATTATAACTTGGCGTTAGTTAAACACATGTATAATTTTATCTGACGGATAACACTTTTTCATAATTACAATTGCACTTTAACCTAAAAGCGAGCAATAAGTTAAAGGCAAGTTCAGCCTCGCAAAACAAATAGCGAATTACTCTCGTAGGCAATAAATTCCAATTCGTGGTAACTTTTGTTATAAATTATTAAATTAAAATAAAACGTATTAAATTTTTGAAGCTGTGTTTAGTAGCCATTTTATTGGTTATTTTACTTCGCCTATGATTCTGCTATATATTACTGACGAAGGAGGGCGCTCTGATGTTACATTATGATTAGCATCCGCTGAAGAAGGTGCAGTTCAGTGACCAGTGTCTATGCCTTCATCACTTGAACTTTCCTACAACACTGGTACAAAGGGACACTATTGCACATCAGAAAAATTCGTGGAATTGTTATTTAATGACTGTCGGAGACCGTGCTCGAACGCAGAACCTTAGGTTTTGTTTAATTTTATGAAATGCAACCTTGTTTTCGCAGTGCTAAATTCAGTGCTGCCAAGTTAAAATGACCGTAAGCAGCTGATAATGTTTATGCCATTGCGAATAAGAATAGATACCGATTGATGCAGCCTCAACATTAATCCAACAATTGAGGAGAAACAGAATCTTTTGGGCAGCAATCAACGAAAATATTTTCATTGACCTCTTGGAAGTGAAATATGTTTTTTTATTAAATGTTTTTAATAAGAGTTATACTGGTGGAGACAAAAAAAACCTCTAGGAGTAGATCTTGGAAACTTCCACTTCCTATAGGTCTAAGTCGCTCCTATACGTTGAACGCCCTGGCTCTTTGCCATTTTTGGTCTCGTCTGAGTCCGAGAAAAAATTGTCTAAACATGGTTTTATGTTTTCTTTCCCTATGTCGGCAGCACAGCAACACTCAGCATGATTTTGTCTGATTACATGTTAATGAGAGAAAGTAAATAATTGCCTGCCTGTACATACATATGTATGTATGTATTTGTGTGTATGTACATAGTGCATGCATATCGACTTGCTAGTGTGCGTGTGAGATTTTTGTTGCACATCCTTTTTTTAACTAACTGCTCGTTTATTCGTTAAGTTGTCGAATGCATTTTATCGCAAATGTATTGAGCAAGATTCAATGGTGTTAAATCTGCTTCTGGTTTTTATTGTGTTCCTATTGTTGTTGCACATGAGCATATTACATATATACATACATTATGTATGTGTGTGTGAATTCTTAATTTGTTAGTTGCTTGTTAGCCACTGTTACAAATCGTTTTTTGTTTAACAAAAGAAAGAATAAAAAAAAACAGGAAAATTTACTAACCTTGCCTTTCATGCAAGGTTATTGTTGTTGTGTTTTTGACCTTATGTGCACATATCTATGTATGTATGTATAGATGGGTGCATGTGTGTGTAAGTGTGTGTGAAAAGTATTTGAGCAGCTGCAAATTATAATGCATACACAAAAATGCTTGAACACAATTATTTATTCGTACACAGAACATGAACACACATATGTACACACACATGTTTATATATACAACATACATACATACATATATCTATATACTATATACATATATACTATATATATACATACATACATACATACATATACATATATGTATGTATACATGTATCTGCAGAGAGTAATGGTCAAAACATTTGCATCTCAGATAACATGAAAAGTTCTTTATTGATTCATTTCGTTTTAATTGTTCTTAGTTGCAAACTTTTTATTCCTTCCTTATCACCATTCGTTACTTTCATTAAACAACAGGACAAAAATCCATTTAACCCAATTTAATTTTAAGCAAAACACCGATGTCGTGTTTGCAACAAAATGTTCTGATTTTTTCATATACATAATTCATTTATGTGTATGCAAAATATTTAATATAAAAAGTCTCTATTGCCAAACCACAACTCACAGAAATATTCACCTTTAATCCAGTTGCCAACATCGACGTCACGTCAAAGCGCAATACCAAAAAATTAGGGCTTGTCTACTCGTTGTTGAAAACAACTGACTGCTGCGAGTATTGACAGGCTCATGCGATTTTCTAGCCCTTAGGGAACAGAACTAGAATGTCAATAGTCCCAATTTTTCGGTATTGTATTGACGTGGCGTCGATTTCGGCAACTGCAATAAAGGTGATTATGGTCCCATTAATCGAAGTGATTTCTATTTCACTATAATTTATAACTTCTTTGCTTCTGAATTGAATAGCTTTGATCATGGTATAATAAGTAATTTACAAAAATAAATAGTAAAATAAGAAAAAAAACAAAAATTTTTTTAATTGTTAAATTTTTTATATTTTTGTGTGTGTTTTGGCTTTTTAAAATAATTGCTGCAAACTAAACTTCCAATGCGCAAATCTTTCGAATGTGGAAATCGCGCGTTATACTTGTTTTCATTAAAGGAGTACTTTTGTTAATTAAATGAAATTTTAATTTTCTTGTTTTTAGTATGCCTGACTAAATGGTAAAATTCCCTTTTTGCAGCCCTTTTAGAAATTTGTTAACGGTAACTTTGCTTTTATATACAAGGTTATGAATGAAAAGCTTGAATTATGTTAAATACGCATGTATTTACCTAATATTTGTTCCCTTTAGCCTATTTGCTTATTGCAGTTGTTGGTATTTCCATCATAGTATTACCATTTTGGTGGTAAAATTATTTATGGGGAAATGTTGGTGGATAAATTGGGAAATTTCTATTTTTCTGAATTGCACATGAAACATGTACATAAGCGAAAATATAACTATGTTCAATTGAAAAATATTCCTCGTTATCGTGTCAAAGTCGAAATACGGGGCTGTTTGTCTAAATGCGAACGAACGTTTCTATCGAATATTAGCATTGGAAACAAAAATAAATTTAAGTTTTTTGTTTTTGTTTTTAATATAAATGTTCGACAGAAACGTTCGTTCGCATTTAGACAAACAGGCAATACGTCAACTCCGATAACGATATGCGTAATTTATATTTCTAATTCAACATTTTTTATTGAATTTTGCTACAGCCAAATGAAATAAAATATTAATAGGATTTGAAAATTATGAAAAATGTGTTGTAATTATTAGTATTATTTTTAACAGTATTTTATTCTTTTGGCATTTTTTTACTCTTATGTACATAAATATGTGACCTTAATTATGAAAGTGGTCTAAGTCATATATTTCTTTGGTCGAGATATTTAGTAGATTACATTTTAACAAATCAAAAAATATTTTTATATTATGCAATATTTTAATTTAGAGCTGTTGTAGTCCCGGTAAATATGAAAATATATAATATTTATTAAATATTTATTCAAGTTTTTTTAAGATTCATTTAATATTTCGATGCAAAAATGCACATGACTTCGATCACTTTCATAATTAAGGGCACATATATTGAAGTCGGTTTAGTTGCAATATTTTTAAGATCTGGTCACACTAATTGTTTACAGTTAACAAAGAGTGCGGTTGAAAGTGAGAGAGATAGGGGAAATTAAGCTTTGTTTGTTTATGTTAATCATTATATGTATATGTATGTGTGTACGTATGTATGAATGCACTTGATATAAAAGATTTGTTGCATAGTTGCAGGCTGTTATAATAAAAGCTTTTCCTTGACTAACAGCTTATATGTAAAAAAACACGATAAGAGTTATCTACTGTTAAATAAATGTAATTAAAAGATAAATTTTTTTAATTACTATGAGTTACAAAAAATTACTGATAAACAACAAAGGAAATATACATTATATGTATTTGTATTTAAAAAGAATAAAAAGAATACGTAATGGTGAAACAGAAAAAGAATGTAACTTCAATCAAAAACGTGTTATTTTATGCATACAGTTTACCATAATTTTGCGAACTATACTTTCTCAAATTAATTTTTCACTAACATCACTCCTTTTATTTAAACAACAAAACTATTAATTTAGTTGCACTTTGAAAAGTTGGTTTAGCTGAAATATTTTTTAGAATTTCATTACGTTTTATTTTTCCCTTTTTACAAATTGTATATGTATTTCATTATATGTAATGTGGTAAAATTTTTGAGAGAATAAGTGCTTCAAAGTGAGAGAATAAATAATAAAATAAATTCTATCTATCGACGGAAGCCCCAATTGTAATTATACTTTAAATAATGATAAATAAGTATAAAGTGGTTCAAAGCTTGGATAAAATTGCTTACTGGGGCTACTAGTTGATTATGGAACTCAATCGGACTTGCCGTATATATTTTTTAATTCATAATATATATTCATAACAAAAATATATGTATGTATGTATATTAGAATGGTCGCAGCTTTTATGTGATTTTTTTATTCTTAAAATATTTGCGCTATCTAAAATATGAGGTTTGCTGTCATAATTGCAGTCTTATTTTTTTTTAGCTCGATTTGACGTTGCCTTCTGGTGCCTACTGGGGCCTAAATTACCCTATACACAGTGGGGGATTTTGTGAAGAAAATGGAAATTCTGCAGTTTTCATACAGCATTTGAGGTTTCACAGAGGTTAAGTCTGGAATTTGGACTATATGTATATCTTTAAAGGGGGTGGAGCCCCAAATCCCCAAAGTGGGCAACTTTGGGTTAATGAAAAACTAAAACCGATGCCAACCTGATGTTTTTGATCTGATAAAAAATACTTCTTGCAAGTGGATTTTTTTTTATCTAAGAGCTAAAAAACTCAGCTACGTTTATAGGTTTTCGCTTACAGTTTAGGAAATATTCGAGAAAAAATTTAAATTTTATCTTCTTTACTAACCTTGATGCACTGTTTTGATAATGTAGAAGTCAAATCTTGTTCGATTTAGAAAAGGACACGTATTATCAATTAAGAACAAAATTTGTAACATTAAAAAATTGGTATCAAAAGCACAATTAAGTTACACGCAATTTAAATTAAAATTTTGAAAAAATCTAGATTTTTCGCCATTTTTTGCAGAAAAAAGTGTATTAATTATTTCGATATTATAAAATTTTTTGCAAAAATACCAACCCTCTATTTTTATTTATTTATTCAAAAGATAATACTATAAAAAACATTACAAAGAAATTTTCTGTTCAAAATTTTGGTAATTGAAGGAACAACATCGACGTATTTTTGTTATAATTATAAATTTTAAGGCATTTTTTTCTCAAATTCCAAAGCTGGAACCAAAAAATGTATAATTATGCCACCTTAAGAAAAGATATGTTTTTAAATATTTCCAAAAATATGATCTGCGCCCAGCGAAAAATAAAAAGAGTGCAGCAAAAATATTTAAAAATTCCCATTTTTGGGATTTCTCGAATTTTTTTGGGAATTGCCGGGAACTCAAAGGCAAATTCTACTTTCCTACTTTCTATGTATTAATTGCATCATTTTCCACCTGGGTTTTATATCGTTGAATACTTAATGATCAAACAGAATTGCGGCATAAACACATGACACAAAAAACTAGCCTCAGAAAGCAGTCGATAGATATAATCTATTTTATTTTGGGAGCATTTTTTCTTATGCTCTCACATATAAATAAATATTCTCCCAAACATGTTACCATACTTTCAATAAATTTCATACATTTTGTGAACAAAACTACAAAGAAAAATAAGCACAAAAGAAAATAAAACAAAAATTAGAGAGCATTTGAAGTTACTGCCATAGATTTTATTATTAATTTGACAGCGATTTTTCCTGAAGTTGCGGACTTATTCTGTTTGATCATTTACAGTGAAAATGTTAAAATGAAACAATGTTGCCACATTAAAATTCTAAGATATTAATTGTGAATTACCTAATTGTATCTATTCACCAATCAATTCATATTTAAATGTCGATTTTCATTAATTTTTTTATGGCAAAATTACTTTTAAATATGCGGCCATGTTCTGAAAACCATTTCGTTTTAAAAATTTCAGGATAAAATTCTACTAGAAAGCTCAATTATTGCGGCTTTTTATTTGGCTTCAAATGCTTGAGATATTTTATCCCAACTTAATTTCGAATGCACTAAATTATGCGATAAGAAGAACACTGTTTTAAGTTTTTGAAATTTTGCGAAATGGTTTTCAGAACATGGCCGATGAATTGATATTGAAACAAGTTGGTGAAATTAGCTTTTAGTCTTTCACGGTAAATAAATGTCTGTAAAATGTAAATAAAAAGCGTTTTCTATTTAATTTGGTTTTCCCAATATCCTAACGAATAATTATTTTTATTCAAATGAAGGGCTTGTTGTAATAACATCATAAGACAACAGAATTGAAAAACTAGGATAAAGTGTCTTTCCTATTGATTATAACCATTTCAACATTCCCTCAAGAGATTTAAACTATTTTCCAATTATTTTCTGATTTAGACGATAATAAACCTTTTACATTTCAATATTTTTGTCGAATTGTTTTTCGTAATAATATTTTTACAGCCTAATTAAATATTTTTAATTTTGAGAAAAAAAAACTCCGAAAATAGCGGAGTGCAGTGGCTCTCAAATAATTTTGTTTGAAATCACAAAATAAAATTACCAAAAATCAAATCGTTAATATCTTTAAATTGGTCATTGCAAAATTTATAGTTATAGTTATAGTTCATTTGTCATACAGCCAAACTGGAAAATTTCCTACTAGTCCCCCCAATGCAATATTGCGTCGCCTAAAGGCTCAGTTATCCGACAGTAATGTAATGTAACTGCAACGTAGGAAACAGCTGATCGATATTTTTATATGAAAAGTAGGTTACGTTACATTACAGCTCTGTAACCATTTTCATTGCTTTTCACATAAGAATATCGATCAGCTGTTTCCTACAGTTACTTTACATTATAGTCGGGTAATTGAGCTTTAAAAAAGTTTACTTTCCAAAAGGAAAAAAACCTTTATTTATCTGTTGGGGAGACCCCAAGCTGGCAACACTAATTGAATGTGTGTTTGCTCTTAAAGAAGTTTTGTATTAAAAGAGAATAGAAAGAGTAAATCGTTAATCAACACACAATCAAACGCATTTTGTTTATTTTTTTTTGTCAATTTAATAATTTATAGCAAAAGTTACCACTAATGGAAGTTTATTTCCTAATTCGGGATTTGTTGTGCTTTGAGTGGGGGAAATTTTATTTTTAGTAGTCGAACCGTGACAGTACATTTTTTTTTAGAAAGTGTGAGTGAAGTGAGTAAATCTGAAAGAAAAATTTCATAGTGTGCAGTATATTTTCTGAAAGTTACTTAAGATTAAGATTATGTCAATAAAAATTTAATTTATACATAAATTTTAACAACAACAACAATAAATTTGTACTCGTTTAAGTGAAGTTGCCATGAAACCTGTAAAACAATATTCATCATTCCTTTACAGGTAAATTATTTTTATGGAAAATTTAATACTTTTTGCTGATATTTTAATCTTAAATAACATTTGCACACAGTAATACTGAACATTTAAAAATTTTAGGGTTCCGTACACCAAAAGTGAAAAGGAACCCTATTGTTTTCGCTACGATGTCCGTCTGTCTGTCTGTCTGTCCATCACAAGCTGTAACAGCTACGAACTTGAAATTTTCACAGTAGATGTAAAACTTTGGCCGCTATACCAACATACATATATATATGGCAGTTAAAAATTAAAGGGTCTTCTAAAGCGAGCGAAAAAAATTTTGAAATGCTAATGTAATATACAGACAATTATATACATATGTACGTGTTACACTGGAAATTTTCAAAGTTAGTATATTTTTATGCAGACTACACAGATTAATACTGAAACTTAAAAAATCCGAATTAAAGGGTATTTATTCTATCATTTAAGGTAATTTTGACTATGTTGTTTTGAAACCGTAGGAGGCAAAGTTTTGAAATGTTCAAAAACGCTTGAACTAAAAAATCCTAAAATTAAATAAATGCAGAAACAAAAAATCGTTGAATTAAAGAAAGTGCTAAATGAAAAGTCTCACCAAAAATAAAACGCTAAAATGCCCAAAAAAGTCATCAAAAGTAACCAGAAAAATAAAAAATTGGCAAAATGAGAAAAGAACCAAAACTGCAAAAAATCACTAAAACTAAAAATATGTAAAAAAAATTACTAAAAACAAAAAAAAAACGCCAAAACGAAAAAAAAACACCAAAGCGGCAAAAAATCACTAAAACTAAATACATATATGTAAATAAATTGCTAAAAACCGAAAAAATCGCCTAAACGAAAAAAACCGCCAAAATTAAAAAAATCTCTAAACCAAAAAAAAAAAACGTTAAAACTAAAAAAGTTGCAAAAACCGAAAAAATCACAAAAATGAAAAAAGCGCCAAAATTAAAAAATCGCTAAAACTAAAAAAACTGCAAACCGAAAAAATCCATAATGATAAAAATATGCTAAGACAAAAAAAAAATGCCAAAAACAACAAAATTTAAAAAAAAAATATCTACATCAGGTAAGATATTCGATTATATAGGCTAAGGTACGGGAACAAGTCAAAGTCGCACTTTACTGAATTTTTTTAAATGTTCCCGTCGTTCCCGTCAGTTAAAGTTCACGTTAACTCTAAATCAAACATTGTGAAAAGGGACGTTAATAACATTTTTTGTTTATCTGAAACCAAAGGCAGCTTTTAAAATATCTGGGATTTTTGTAATAATTTGTTTGGGCACAATTATAAAAAAATCTTGGCAGCTAAGCATGTGTAGATATAAATTATAGTTCTCTCTCTATTAATTGGTCGATCAAAATCCAAACATAAAATACAAAAATCGTTTCAAGTTCACAAGAGCTTAAGAGAAACTTTTACATGCCGCTGACTGAAAGAGATCGAAACAGAGCGTTAAAACTAAGAAATTTCGCAAATCAAAACAACCATAAATACCGCAACGTTGGGCAATTTTAATTCAGTTTAAGCTACACAAGTGTCTTGAGTAAACAGTGAAATTTCAGTTTGAAAAACAAAACTTGTATTTACTCCACACGATAAATATCGTAGTTAAATTGTATTAAAAAAGAAAATAGTCCTGTGTAAATTAGAAAGAAAAATTTTCTTGAAGAGAAATACATATAGATATTAAAATGAAAAATATTTTACGAAACTAAAATATAAGGAAAATATAACTTGCAACGAGATTCAAAAATTGTCTTTGAAGTTGTTTTAACCAGTTTATGGGATTTAAGTAATAATAAAAAGGAATACATCATGTCCACAAAGAACAGGTAATGGTCGATATTTTTCTATTTTATAACTAAATACATAGTACATATGTATATGTAGATATACATATGTAGATGTGTGTATGTTTGCATGTAGTTATTTAAAGTTGTATGCATAAGTGCAACTCCTTAAAAAATGTTAACTGAATCATCGATAAAGCCCAGACTGACATGACTGGGCAATTCAAAATATGCCCCTGTTTTTGTTTGGTGTTTTTTTTTATTTAAAAAAAAAAATTGTTACTCAACAATACAAACGCAAGAGTCTGGCCCCTTTTTTAACTTAAAGGCTAAAAAATATGCTTGTTTGCGGAAGCGTTTAGTTCTTTGTTGAAAATTCTTTGTATCTGATGGATGATGGGTGTTTTTAAATTACTCTACATGTAAAAATTTACTTGTTTTTTTAATTTTTTTTTTTAAATCATTTAAAACGAGAAAAACAAACCCTTTGCGATTTTTCGCTTGAGTAGGTATATCAATTATTTAATGCTTTTTGAATTAATAATAAATAAAAAAAAGTTTGAAAAATAAGAACACACTTTATGTGATTATATTAAGCTAAATCAATGAAAGCTGTTAAGCACTTTGCGCGGCGTTACATTCATTATAGGATAAAAAAACTCTTTCTAAACTGTTCTTTTAATGTTTATTTGCGCACTAATTGCTTCTGTGCAACAGGACGAATTTACTTTCACTTGCCGAACATTCAAATTAGGTCAGAAATGAGATGCCAGATGTGCTATTAATGCCACCTTTAAAGTAAAATCGCTTAAGCGTGAGTGATCAAAGAAAAATACTCACTATTAATGTCGAAGCCGTTGCAATACAAAACAACAAAACACTAAAACCACCAAACACTGAATACTGCTGTTAATAAAAGGGTTCTACCGTTTGCACATTTTAACAAATAAAAAATATTCATACATACATATTTTATAGTTAACACAATTAATATGATTATTCATAGACATAAAACTCCTGTTCCTTCCTGTTCATTTGTACATAAATACATACATACATATCAGGGTAGGGAAAAATTCGGCTCGCGAGTACAATTTTTATTAACTCGCTCGTTTCAAAATTTGTGCTCGCGAGTTTTATTTTAAAACTCGTAAGCACAAATTTTAAAAGAGTGCAAAACGAGCATAAACGAATTCAAAACGAGTAGTTATTACAAAAAAAATTTTTTTTGTTTATTCAAAAAAGTATATGTATTTATACGCGAATTTGAAAACTATAGTACTTACAAATGCATATATGTATATATATAAAAATATATGTTCTTACTTTCAAGTCATGAGGTATTTTTCAAATATTTTAAGGCTTCTGCTTCATGAAAAGTTATGCAAATGCTTACCTGTCAGTAATAAAATAATGGGTGTTTTTTATTGAGGTATAGAACTTTAAGTTGGCATCACTTTTTTAACTGGCGGCCATTTTGTCAGCTGTCAAGTGATTAATATTTAGTTTGGTTTGCCATTTCATCATGAACAGGTTGACAAAAGAACAACGCTTGCAAATCGTGCAAATTTATTTCGAAAATAATGGTTCAGTTCGCGAAGTTTACCGCAAGCTCCGTCCATTTTATGGTCAACATAATCGTCCATCAGAGCAATTAATTCGGTTAACCATGGATCGTTTTCGCACTACGTTTACTCTATGTGATAATACGCATCCGCAGAGACGTCGAACAGTGCGCACCGAAGAAACAATTGCCGCTGTAGAGCAAAGTGTTGAAGAGGACCCGAATGAATCGATTCGCCACCGTGCACAGCAATTGGAGCTTTGTCCATCAACTTTATGGAAGATTTTGAAGATTTTGAATGTGGATGAGTTGTGGTTCCAACAAGACGGCGCTACATGCCACACAGCGCACGTCACAATCGATTTATTGAAGGAAACATTCGATGAGCGCATAATTTCGCGGAATGGACCTGTCAATTGGCCACCAAGATCGTGTGATTTGACACCATTGGATTATTTTCTTTGGGGATATGTGAAGTCGCTCGTCTACGCCAACAAACCAGAAACGTTAGGGGACTTGGAAGCCAACATTCGTGGCGTTATTGCCAACATACGGCCCCATATGCTCGAAAAAGTGGTTGAAAATTGGACCTGTAGAATTGGCTTTATTCGAGCCAGCCGCGGCGGCCACATGCCCGAAATCATATTTAAACATTAATGGCATAAAATTACACTGTGCTACAAAAGTTGAGAAAAAAAATATTCAGGGATTCTAATGTACCAATTCTGTTTTGTTGGAGTCCATGGATGACGAAAATACCGTTGGTTTTTTTAGGTCACTTCATAAAGTGATTTTATAACGGTAAATGTAGTGAAAAACATGGTTTCTTAGCTTTTCAGTTTTAAACAGTTGTAACTTCTTTGTTTCCCAACGGATTTCTTTTAACTTTTCGTTGGTTAAAAGGCTCGAATATTATCTTTCAATAAAGATATATTTTTTGTAAATCGACTAAGAAATGGCTAAGTTACAGTCGTTGAAGTGTACAAAAAACCAATTAAAAAAGTATTCTTTTGTTTTCCTCAGGCTATAAGTTGCTTATGAGTTACAAAAGAATACTTTTTAATGGATTTTTTGTACACTTCAACGACTGTAACTTAGCCATTTCTTAGTCGATTTACAAAAAATATATCTTTATTGAAAGATAATATTCGAGCCTTTTAACCAACGAAAAGTTAAAAGAAATCCGTTGGGAAACAAAGAAGTTACAACTGAAAATCTAAGAAACCCCGTTTTTCACTACATTTACCGTTATAAAATCAGTTTATGAAGTGACCAAAAAAAACCAACAGTATTTTCGTCATCCATGAACTCCAACAAAATAGAATTGGTACATTAGAATCCCTGAATATTTTTTGTGTATCACAGTGTTATCCTTCCAATAAAGCCAAATTGATGGACATTAAAACGATTTTCTTGTGTTTTATTTCAATTCGAAGTTCTATACCTCTAAAAAAAACACCCTTTATAATTTCAACATTTCGACCTATAGCGAACAGAATTTGAGCAAACAAAATTAATAAAACTCGCGAATAATTCGTTTTAACTCGACTCGAGAGTCGAGTTTTATTTTTGACTCTTAAAATTTGAATTCTTCTCGCGAGTCCTATTTTCGATTCTCAAAAATTAAATGCGCTCGCGAGTTTTATTTTTTTAACTCGCGAGCAGACAAGAGTAGCTCGTTTCAATACAAAAAATAAAACTCGCTCGAATTGAATTCGTTTGCGAGCGAGTTTAATTCGAGCACTCTCCGCACCCTGTACATATACATATATATATACCAGTGTTGCCAGAAAATTATGATGGCAATGGGATGGGAGAGTGCTTAATCGGTCATTTACATATGTTTTCAGCAAATTTTTTAAAAACTTGAATGCGTTTTTACGAAAGAATATGCTAAACATAGCAGTGAATATGCTAAAATGGCAACAATGATTTATATGTATGTACATACACACATTTATTTATTAATTATTCTTAATTAATAAATTAATTATATGCATGTAGAATCTACATTGTAGATGTTTATGTAAAAAACATTTACTTTTTTATTAAACGTTTACTTGAAATTAAAAATTTGTATTTTGTTTTGTTTTTTTTTTTTTGTTTTTTTTTTTTTTTGTTTGCGCTTGTAATCTACATTTAACGACTTATTTAATTCATTTGCATTGTTTATTGCATTCAAATTGTGGTTTTATTTAAGTCAATTATTTACTTAATGTCTTATTTATAAAAACTATTAAGCCTTAAATAAAGGGTTGATAAAACAGATTTTGTGATTAAGACTTTATAAAGCCGTAATATTTTTTTATATATAAACAAGACATTTAGCGATTATATAAAAATTATAAATGTTTAATATGTATGTATGTATATGTAAGCGTAACGTAATAAGAAATTTGTTTACGAGGTTTCTATTTTCAAATTTTTTCGGCATAGGTTTTTTTTTCTAAATCCTATTAATCGCAGTTTACATACACAAATATCGCTCAATTATTTGAACAACGTCATAACTCAAAAAGAAGAAATTAGTTTCAAAAATTACCGCATTCGATATTGATAGAAATTTCAATTAAAATTATATGAAAAATTTTTTAGGTATCGAATGCCATTAGCTGTTGAACAACAAATTGATGAAACCATTTTTTGAGGGTGCACTGATTTTCTAAATCTTTGGAGGCCCATGAAAAAAATTGGTAACCAAACTCGACAAACTGTATATAGGGTCTTACTACCCTTTAATAGTACTAGCGAATTTGGTATAAATTAATTTGAAAACAGTTAATTAACGTATAAATTATAATAAATTTAAAACAATAAATGCTTGGTGTTTTGCTATTTTTAAGTTTGTAGTGTGTAGCTAATTTTGTATATAATTTACATATATGTATAATCAAGATATTTATATGAAATTTTTACACAATATAAGAAACGAGGATTATGAAAAATTATTTTGAATTAATTAATCGAATATTTTAAGTTAAACATTGTTCAAGTAAATGCGCGATATGCAAAAAAAATATTTTGAAATAACTATTGAGCCAAGATGGCGAGCTCGCCAAATTTATATGTATTTAAAGTAAAATGATTTTTAGAATTTTAAGTTGAGCAGATACATACATATGTACATACATACAAACAAATACAGCACATGATATCTATGTAAACAGCCACGTGTGGTCATGACGTCACGAAAATTTTAAGCATGCTGGTTTAATTTTTGGCTTTTTACAAGCCGTGTACTGCAGGCTTAACATTTCTGCTGTCATTGGGATCAAATTATTTTCTTCCAGAAAAAATGATATGAAATACTTTCAAAAATTCAGGTATGAGCTGCTAGTACAATAAAGTCTCGGGCTCGATATTTTTTTGTTTGTTTAATATAATGACTACATGGTCTATCAGGTCATTAAGGGCATATCGTTCGATAGTGATTTCAATTAATCGATTTCAATAATTTTTCAAAACCACCATACAGACATGTTCATTATTTTATAGATTAACTACATGCCTAATAACAATGACAAATTCATCAAGCTGATAATAAAAAAAGTAAAAAAAATTAAATAAAAAAAATAATTAGAATACATATGTATAAACAAAAAAAAATGACAAGTCATCGACGACTTGAAAGTAACAAAAACAATCAATGCAACACCGTGCTAAGAGTTGAATAATCGCATTCACTGTACGACAAAAGCAAAAAACAACAAAAACTAATGAAAGTAGAAATATCAACCATATCGAGCCTTATTTTCGATTTTATCGTAAACGACAAAAATTATACTTTTCAGGAGAAGGGTTTTTAAAAATATTCAAATATCGAGCCTTATTTTCGATTTTATCGTAAGCGTCAGATTATCGTAAATATACTTTTTATTGAGATTAAAATTTTATGGTATCACCCATAATTTACAATTATCCAAATGCCAAAATTGTTGATAACTTTTAATGTATGTGAAAGCGCATAGAGAAAGGGACCTAATCAATTTTCACTTGATCCCATGCCCCAAAAGTGTTCCCTCCCAGAGATATGCGCGTTTTATGATATTGATGGTGCACCAAAGATACACGTATTTAAATCCTTAAAATGGCTCTCCTGAACAAAACCGGTTTTTACCCTTACGTCCCTTTCTATTTTGCGCGTCACATATAGGCTGTACAATTTTATCGTAAGCGACAACTTATATTATGCTATAAACACAATTGGGACGAACGACGAACTTCTCATAGATCGACTAGCTTGCCTTCAAGAATTCGTATCTTGGGAACCGTAAGAGGCAAACTCTTGAAATTTTCTAAAACGCTAGAACTAAGAAATTCTAAAATTCAAAAATGGCGAAACGAAAAATCGCCAAAATGAAAAATATTAATATTAAAATCACCAAAGTAAAGAGGTCGCCGAAAAAAAACTAACAAATCCCCAAACACCGAAAAAACCGCCAAAACTAAAAAATCGCCAAGACCGAAAAAGTCGCCAGAACTGAAAAATCGCCAAAACCGAAAAAAATCGTCTAGGCGAAAGCGAAAGGCGACAAAATTAAAAAATTAGCACATCGCTAAAAATGCAAAAAAAAAAATACACCAAAAGTAAGAAGGTCACCAAAAAATATTGAAAATAACACCAAAAACCGAAAAAAATCGCTAAAAAGCGTAAACTTTTGAAATTTTCAAGAACGCTACAAATAATTCCAAAATTAAAAAATGCCGAAACGAAAAATCGCCAAAAAAGGAAAACAGCTCTTTAATGAAAAATATTACCAAAAACCAAAACAGCGAACATGCAAACAAAATCACTAAAAGTAAAAAGGTCGCCAAAAAAACTGAAAAATCTCCAAAATCGAAAAAAGTCGAAAAAATTAAAAAAAGCCAAAACCCAAAAAAAAAATCGCTTAAACTAAAAACAACCGAAAAAGGTAACAAAAAACTTAAAATCGCTAAATCCGAAAAAAAATCAACAAAACGAAAATATGAGCTAAAACTAAATAAAACGCAAAAACAAACAAAAATTCCAAAAAATTACATTAGGTAAGAGATTCGATTATATAGGCTAAAGTGCGTACTGTATTACATAAATACAAATGTAGTGTCCATAGCTTGGAACCCTTAGTGTGCGAGTCATATACCTAATTTATATTAAGCATATTTTTATGAAATTAGTTGTATAAAATTGTTTTAATTCGTCAAAAATAAATCAGATCAAAAAAGTTGCAACAAATGCTTCAGAGATGTACGCTACGTCATTTTTGTATACGAGTATCACTCTATAGCGCTACAATTAGCAAATAGAAGAAGTTTCGTGCAAAAAATTTTATAAAAAAACTAGCTGACCGCCCAGGCTTTGCTCGGAAGCTTTTTACTAATGATTGTCCCCTTTGTTAGTTTGTGCGTAGAAAAAATGAGAAGTGAATAGTAGGCATTTTTTTAATTTTTTTTTTCTTTACAAACCATGTCCTGAAAATTTCTAATCGAATAAAAAATCAGCCAAATCGCTCCAGCCGTTCTCATGTTATGCGATTACATACATGGACCTTTTCATTTTTATATATATAGATGTATAATGTAAATTAGGCAAAAGTCTCTTAAATTCTTATGAATTGAATTAGGCTACTGTTCGTAACGCTTTTTAAGCCAAATTACATGTGATAATTATTAATTATTAAAGTCTCATTTTACTGAATTTATCGTCTCTGTCATTTTTCTCCACTACGACTTTTTGGCATATGCGTCAAACCAGTAATGAGCTGACGATGTATACTATAAAATCAGCTCTAAAATCAAAATCACCTTAGCTATTTTAATCTATCAATGAAAACTAAAAAATTCTTCTTAAGTTGCATGATAATCTATTGACGTCAGAAATACTTGAATATTTTGAGAGGTTTTGTGGTTGTTTTTTTAGTTTGGAAAATTAACAAAGTAGTTCACTTACTAACATTGTTGATAGACTATTTTTTATAAGTATTTTTTGACTTTCCTTATAATAAAAACACACATGCCATATTGACATGAGGGGTTTTTTTGCACTTGCCATTATTAAGAAAATAACTCTTTTACAAATTTTTTACAAACAGTACAAGCAGTGTTACCACTTTTGAAAAAAAAAATTGAGCATTATCATCACAACTACTTGTCATACAAATGCTTAATTCTGAGCGCGATTAATTTTTTTTGAAATTTTTGCTATGGTACGTTAGTCGCAAGAAAGTAGAGTTCAAGTTTAACATTTGTTAACGCACTAATAATCCCAAATTATTATTTTACTTATTCAGTAAAATATTTTTTATTAAAAATACATTGAAATAATTGATTATTAAGGGGTCTTAGCTGGATCCTATGCGCATTTCACTGTTGCTAATGCAGATCATCAGGGAACTTTTACCCATACTAGAGTTATTATGTTAAACTTTCATTTAAACAAATGAGAAGCTCAACCAATATCAAAGTTGAAACACGAACTCAATAATCAACATGTTTTTTTATTTTCTTACTTTACCATTGCTATTTACATTGGCTGACTTTTTTCAGCTCGAATTGTAGTTGTAACTTACCATGCAAGTACATTTACTTTCAAGTTGGTAAATTGTCAAAAGTAAAAACCCTGTTAACCTTTAAGGATTTATTTTAATTTGAAAGGATAGCTTATATGGAATCATTTTTAAAATATTTTTATTTCAACTTATATACAGAAAAAAATAATATAAAAAGTAAAATCATGTAATCAAATATGAGTTATTATTGATTTGCAGTATAAATTTATAATTTATTTTGTTAAAAAGTTGTTCACTTAATTTGCTTCCCTGCCATGTTCCTATGCTAAAGATTTGGAAACCCCCACATTAAAAACCCATACAGACACACAATTTTCTTTGTAACGTTTGCCTTCCAAGGCATTTTAATAATAAACTTGCACTTGCATGTGTAAACAATCAAGCAAGTTGCAAGCGTTTTTATTATTTCCTTCGATGTATTGGTTGTTAATACGTACACACAACTTGTAACAAATTACCTGCATGTACACTGTAAAGTATTTATGTAAAGAAAATAAATGTAAAGAACAACAATAGCTATTCAAGAATAGAGTGTTGCCACACAAGTATTTTTTACCCGGTGCAGTCAAGTTAATAATTAGTGATTTTTCTTGGGAATTTTTAGAGTTCATTTGCGATTGGAAATTAGCATTTTTAGGGTTCCGTCTGTCCGTCACAGGCTGTTTTCTCGAAAACCCTAAGAGCTACCGACCTGAAATTTGGACAGAGTGTGTAGACCTTTGGCCGCTATAACAAATTAAAGAGAGATAAAAATTAAAGGGTGTACCAAAACGAGCAACGATTAATTTTAAAACCCCATGTAATATACTTGAAATTTGTATACAGACTATAACAAACACTAAAATCTCAAAAAATTTAAATTAAAGGGTGTTCCATCAGTTAATGTAATTTTCACTTTGTAATTTTGACAACTTGCTGTATCTTGGGGACCGTAAGAGCTAAACTCTTGAAATGTTCAAAAACGGTAAAACAAAAAAATCCCAAAATTATAAAATCGCCAAACCAAAAAAAATCGCCAAAACAAAAAAAAAATCGCCAAAACGACAAAAATTGCCAAATTAGAAAAAAAATTCTTAAATGAAAATAAATCGCAAAAAACCAGAAAATCGCCAAAATAAAAAAATCGCCAAAATGAAAAAAAAATCGGAACCCTTCGTGCGCGAGTCAAAGTCTTACTTTACTGAATTTATTTTTTATTTTGTTGAAGGAAAATGAGCAAGTTATCAATATTTATGAATTTTAAGCTTAAACGAACACAGAAAAATGTATTCACCAATTAATATTTTCAATTAAGAATTTAATTGATTCAATTAAATTTTTATTTGTATTTATTAATTTGAGTGGAAAAACTTAATTAATATTATCAAATTCTTTATAGGTGAAAATTTAATTAATTTTTTAATTGATATTAGAAATATTTTAATTAATATTACAAAGTCATTCATATTACTTTTTTGTGTGAAGTAAAGAAATATAATTAAACGAAATCAAATAATAAATAAACTCAAATCGGATATGCTATAAAAGAATTCATGAATAAGCGTGCAAGTCGATTTTTGTAAATCGCTATTTTCGTGCAAGGCTGCAAAAATTTCTGTTTTTTTTTCTAAACAAATCAATGTTACTTCTATGTTTATTCAAATTATACAATGATGATTATTTTTTACGAGGTATGCAAAATATTCATATCGAGTCCACGTTTTGAAACAGGTCATTTGGCTCTACTAAAAAAAACTGGCCATTCATACTTAGACTTCAAACTTAGCTTTTTAAGAATTCAAACATATTTAATAAAAAAATGTTTCTTTGTAAACAAAAAAAGCTTTTTAAAAATTTGTCACTGTATTGGTTTTTCGATTTTTAGAGATAAAATAAAACTTTTGCTCTAATCTAGCATATTTCAGGTGAATTCCATTTGAAGCTTTTTAAATTTCTAATTGAAAAGCTGTTGAGAAAACCGAAAATATTATATAATATTTGCCAACAAAAAAAAGATAATAATTTGATAAAATAAATAAAAACAATAAATAGCTAAGTTTCCACGCGTGCTTTTAGTTTGCACTTCATATTACTTAGTAACAAACTAAATCCATTGAAAACTGTTATCGCATTTAATGATTTTATCGCTTTAATAGGATTTTGATATTTAGTGGTGAAATTTTTACACATGCGAGGAAACTTTTTAGTACATATTTCCTATCACTAGATTTAGACAGCTGATAAATATATATCTACATTACTTGCGACACGCTTTTACGCTGTTTTTTATGGTTTTTATCAGAGTTATAATTACGTACATAGGTATTTATTTGTATGTTTTGAACAATTGAAGTTATTCGTTTTTAATCAAAGTATTAATACGAGTATGTATATCATTTAGAATTCTTTTTTTTTTTTTTTGCTATTATTGCGTAGATTATTGACAGACAATTCAAAACAAGCTAAGCATACATTTATAAATTTTGCGTCATTTTCCAAAGCAATTATATTGATATTCTAAAAATCATGCTTTCACATCTACGAGGGTGATCTCAAAATTAGCCGCAAGCAATTTGCGAAAATGTTTCTTTAATTCTCAACATATAGGCACGTTCTGTAATCATGGTGATTTCAAATCACTTTTTTTGGTGTTCTGAAAATCACCAGATTTTTATTTTTTTTGTAATTATTTTCATTGTTCTAATAGTACTGTCACAATTATTTAGTACTTCTTGTTGCGATTGCTACTAATTTTTTTATTTGCTGATATACTTTGAATATAATATATTACCCAATCGAACTTCTTAAGTATTGAATACATTTTTTTTTAGTTTTTTTAACAAAATTAATAAAGTGTTGTTCTTAAAGTTGAATTTAGTTTAATAGTTTAGTAATATGCTACACGACTTTAAAACTTTGTTGCTCTGGCAACCCCAGACGTCTTGCTGATAAACAATATCAGCTGACTACTTAAAAGGACAAGTAAATTACAAAGAAGGTAAAAGTGTCAACAATATATTTTTATGTATGTATGTGTATCAGAGCTGTAAAAAATTGCAATCAATTGTGAATGCAATCAAATTGATTTCAGCCATACTGATTTCATTCTTTTGATTTCAAAATCATTTCAGATTTCAAAATGAAATCATTACAAGATTGCAATCTTTCGTGATTGCAATCATTTTGAAATCATTTTTTTTAGAAATCATTGATTGCAATAATATTAATTGCAATAAATTACAAAGAAGGTAAAAGTGTCAACAATTTACATATATGTATGTATGTGTATGTATATAGTTGTATAATATGTAATACACCTATACCTCGATTTACACGAACGATAGATACGTTCCTGAGAAAGTCGTGTAAATCGAAATTTTAAATTTTCGTATGAAAAATCGTGTAAATCGAAAATAAAGGCAGAATCGCGTAAAAAATTGATTTTATTAAGAAATTATATATGTATTTCAGCTTAGTTTTTAAAATATCAGAAGCGTTTACTCAAAACACATAAAAATAAACCTTTATTCATTAAATAAACTAAATGCTATCCATAAAACCAAAAACAAAATTAATGTAATTCATAAAATATTCAAAAATATTCAATAAAACACATAAAAAATCGTGTATATCGAGGTATTTCATAAATCTCTCAATTTACACAAAAAACAAAATAATCGTGAAAAAGTGAAATCGTGTAAAAAAAAGTATCGAGTAAATCGAGGGATAAGTGTGTACATAATGTTGCTTGCAGCTGACTGGATCCACCTCACCCATGGTGTCCGGATAAAATTTTTTCCCACTCAAAATTTTTTTGTATGTAGTTTGACGTCTTTCATCTTGAGAGAGAGAAAATCAGGGCAATCATGTATAAAATTCCGCATGAAATTTTTCACGGAGAGCTATTCCAACTAATAGCAAGTAATAGGGAAAACAAAAAATTCTAATTGGAAAAGGGAGAAATTTCACGTGGAATTTTATTCATGATTGCCTTGAATATGTTTACAGCTTGATTTCTTTTAATTTTACATTTTCTCCGGACAAACTTGAACTGAGCTGGCAATTGGTTAAATTTTTTCACACAAAATTTTATTGAGTTCCCACATCGTATAAAAAAAATGTGCCTAGTAATTTTGTATTTATGATATACATAAATGTGTGAGTGGCATTTGTTTCGAAGAAAAGTTAATAAAATAAGAAATAATATTATTATTAATATTAAAGTAAAGTATTAGCAATCGCGGCAGTACCACCGTCACATGCAAAACTATGTAATAGGTTTTGTTTACATACGTCAACTTCGATTTAACGGACAAATTTTTCGCAATGACTGAATCGTGCTGCAGAAAACTCTCAGTAAAACCAATTTCTGCAGACAAAAATTTTTGTGCGGACAACATGGGTGAATGCCGCTTTAGTCCCGGTTCACACGTTTCAACTTTTGTTGCTCAACTCGTAATTCAGCTGTAAGAAAGACGGAGACAGAAATACAAACATCTCTTTTTTCCTTACCGCTGAATTACGATTTGAGCAACAAAAGTTGAAACGTGTGAACTGGGACTTAGTAATTCATGTTGCTGATTTTAAAATATGTAGTGGTAACACTTGTCACGTAGAAATCGAATAAAAAAAGATCCGTTGCAAATGTCAAAAAGTCGCTTAAAATGCCAAGCAACAATAGTGTGCTGCGCAAACTGTGTATGATGTTACGTTTTCTATAATTTCTACACAAAGTTGAACGGTACGGCAAGCTGTAAAATAGAATGATACGATTTTACTCATTTAAAGATTCTTCTGTACAAAATAATTAATTTTATTACAAAAACATATAACGAGGAAAAATTATAATAAGAGTATGTAGATATGTTATCGTTTTATTACGTAGTTGAAACTGAAGTTCGTAAAAAGCTGTCATGAGATTTGATATTCAGAAGCAGTTGGCTGGCCGGTTTCAAATCACGAGATTTCAAAAGTTTATGTGATTTGAAATCACTTTTTAAAGTGCTCCCCAAAACATTCCTTTTAGCTACTTCAAATAGCCATCAATCTCAGACTACTCTATCCTTTCATTGGTGGCAAACCTGTTACCAACGACCGATTTTTTAAAGATTGGAAATAGAAAATAATCCGAAACAGCTGAATCTGATGAATAAGGTGCGTGATGAAGCAATTCGAACTTTACTTAACCGTTACATACTACATACATACATATGTATGTATTTATAAAATATCTGATTCGAACATAGCGATTTATTGCATACGAAAAGGCCTAAGCCAATAAGGTTTCATGACCCCAAGCGAAACCAATATTTGTTTGCAATTCCCATAAAAACCAGAACCGCCTTCTATTCTATGATAGCCCTGAATACGAGTATGTATGTATGTATTTTTGTAATCTTAATATAATAGAATGATTAGACTTTTATTGTGTTATTGTTTAATTAATTTATATCAAAGTCACATTATAAGATTTTTTTTTTTAACTTGTTAGCCAAATTTGTATTAAAGACAAAAAAAAATAATCACCTTGAGCTTTTGCAAAGCAAAAATGTAAATAAGTAAATAAGTTAAGGAAAAACAACCTTTAGTTATATTGTATTGTATTTAAATAATCCAAAAAATTATAACAATTTTAACTTCGAACTCAAAACTTAGAGCCTATTTCAGCAATTCTATTTAAATATCAATTCATATTTAAAAAACGTTTTTCGTTTGGGGAAAAAATATGCAAGCATATATGAAAAACTACTTTTAAAAATTAACTGATATTTAAAAAATAAAATTGGTGAAATAGGCTCTAAGTGTAACAAGTTTATTTATATTTAGCAATTCTATAAATAAATAATAACAAAAGTTTGGTCAATAAAAAAAAACAAAATTAAAAAAATTGTTGACGTACAATACGCGTTTGAGTATACCCAGCAAAAATTCTCTAACCAAATCACCCAAGAACAAAAGTAATTAGAAAAAAGTTTAAAACACTACTCACAACTCTACTAGAAAAAGTACTTATTTTTTGTTCGTGAATCCATATTTGTTATAAAATATGTACATTTTTACTTAAAATACTTGTTCTTATTAATATTTTTTTTTTAATAAAGCTACCAAATAATGAGTGTAGTAAGTCATTGCAATTGAGATTGCATGCCAAATATTTGCTGGGATATGGAGTGAATTCATTTGTTATTATAACAATTATAAATTTTATTGATAAACAAACGTTTGCTATTAATTGTATTATTATTTAGTGTTATCACAAATAAATTTTAATTTTATTTTCAAAGTACGCAGTAACAGACCAATAAAATTATGGATTAAAAATTTTTACAAGCAAATGTTTGAGCACATTGAAGAAAGAGAAGAGCTGTCGCGTGTTATTAGTGATGTCAACTTAAAATTGTTCAAACGAAAATTAAATTTTTTCTTCATAAATTTTCATTCTTAGAAATGCGCATGCTAGAGTCCCCTGTTGCTAAAAGAAGCATTTTAGAAAAACGCCTTCTCGCTTAAGATGTTCTCAGACGGATGTCTGAAAGACATTCCAGGGAACACTTGGCTCTTAGCGAATTTCGAACAGAGCAATTGTTTCTTGCTACACCCCAAGACCCCGTCGTAAAACCCAGTGAAAATTCGTTCGATCGCAGATCTTAACTAAGACTGGGTTCACACATAACAATTTTTGTTGTGCAACTATTAAGAGCAAGAGAGAGAGAGAGAGAGAGAGAGATAGAAAAACATTTTATGGCTCCTCTCTTCTTTATATTCTCCTCTCTCTCCTCTCTCTCTCCCTTAAGACCAATCGGCCGCGGCTTGAAATAGATACACACATACATAAATACATATCATGTAGGAAGTGTTAATCTTAAAAAAAATCATAATCAAAATAATCAAAAACAAATATTAATATGTTTGTGCTCGGTTTAGAAGCTTCCTACAGGGCACGTACATACATCCACACGAACATGATCATTTTACATCTCGGGTTTCGTTCAGTTTCATCGTTATCTTATTTTGATAAAGAAAAATCTGCTGTTCTTTTTAATAAAACACTATTGTATGTAATATTTACTAATTGTATTGCAGTTTTTAATTAATTTTACAACCAAATGTCGACGTGCAGCAATTTTACATTAAGTTAATTGAGAGAATAAAAAAATAAAAATGTTATAAGAATATGTAAAATAAGATGTAAAAAAATGAAGCGCGAAGTTAATGAAAATTAAGTGAAAAAACATGTACAATACGAGTATATTTAAGTAATCATCATCAAAATGATGAACGATATATCCTTTTTCCTAGCAATATGGCTTCCAATTTTTTTCAAGTATATCCCCAAATTATTTAGCCTTAATTCAGTTGTCAACATCGACGTGACGTCAATACAAGGTGGCGTTGGCTGAAGTAGTGAACACGTTGACTATAATATCGAAAGTCTCTTGGATACAATAAAGTTGTCATCTCTGTGCCTTCCAAAAACATTACCCCTAAAATAAAACATTACAAGTCATCTGTTAATGCACTAAAGTTCGAAATTCATCACAGGCAGCAAATGTAAATCAATACTTAAAATACGTAACAGGTTTCATTTTGTACTTATTCACATATTATGCTAAAAAGTACCAAAAATACTTCATTAGTCGGTTTAAGTTGAATTTCGAGCTTCAGTGTATTCAGAAATTTATAGTCTTGCTTCCAATGAAGATTCACTATGTATGTACATCTGTAATTTCCATTTAAACTAATGGCCTTCAAAAAAATTCATTTAAAAAATCAATCGTATTTTGGAAATTTCATTTTGATTGAATGTTTATGATGTGTTTATTATCTATGTGTCATTAAATTAATTAAAATTTAATATTTTCTTGATGAAGCTTTCAATTTAAATCATTTTGTAATGTACAAACAAGGCCTGTATGTACTTATATGATTTCGAGACAAACAAATTCATTTAAAAACAATAATTTTTCTTTATCAAAACCACAATGCATTTCGAATCTCAATTGAAACAACATTTTTTTTATTAAAAAAAAAAGAAAAAGAAGTAACAGACCGATACAAGACTGCCCTTAACAAACAGTTGCGAATTTCAATTAAATATTGGAAATAATTTTAAACCAGTTCAAAATATAATTTAATACGAAGTAACAAGTAGTTTACACTAGAGCCTCGTTTTACATAATTACATTTGGAGAGCTTTCCAATTTTATTCGATTAGATAAATTATTCTTACTAAAACTTTAAACTAGTTTTCTGCAAAACAAGTTTTCAAAAATTAGTCAAATATTTACTTACATTTTTATACGTAAATAATTTCATCGTTCTTTTTAAGCTTCCCAGTGTAGTGTTGAGCCCAGTTTTTCGTACTTCATGTGGAAGTTTTTTTTTTAACCCTGTTTCCACAAATCAAGCAAGCGACTTGTCTACAAAACTTGCATGAAAATCACTCAAAAAAAAAAAAAAACTTAGTGCTTTTGATATAAAGTTTCTATACAAGTCGACCGCCTGTGTTGAGATATTTTGGGATTTTTTCTTCTTCCATCAATCAAGGTTTTAGGCCAAATTTTAGAAGCAGAACGGAACACTTTGTCAAAGTCTTTAGCTGAAGCTGTACTTGGTCAAGTACAATTTTTAATTATAAATTTTTTAAGATTACATGCATATGTATATAGTTTATATAAATTTGTTTGCTATTGTTGGCTTTCAATTAAAAATTTTCTTTTCTTTAGAAATATACTGTCACCCTTGAAGTGATTAGTAAAAGAGATTAGTTTACAATAAAGAAAACAAATATAATAATAATAATAATAAAATACAAAAAGTAAAAAACTTAACAAAGTCACTTTCGATAACGAGCTGATTCGCTCACGCTTTTTCAAAAATGTGATCGAATCAGCTCGTTGTGGAAAACGACGATTAGACCCCTGATTTTTGTATTTGGGTAAATCCTGTGTTGCGGACGTTACATTCGTACGATTATATATATATATTTTTTTTTTTGCTAATATTGTTCCCGTTTGCGTTCTGAATGAGATATTTTCGTATAACATTCAGCAAAAAATAAATAAAATTCTTTGGGAGTACTTTGAAATATTATTTAATTATTTACTAAATTGTTTTTTAATTAAACTATTTTTTTGAGCTTTAGGTCTGTTTGTATTGTGCTTTATTCTTTCAATATTTCGTTAACCTTCGGTTAACTTCTTCAGGATATAGTATATTGTTTTTGATTTTTCTGGTTTTTTAAAAAAAAAAGTCGAAAAATTAGATAAAAGAATTTCTAAATTGTTTTTGAATAAAAAAAAATTCCGTCGAAAGTGCCGTTGCGGACGTTACTAAAAATGGAAGTTAGTTTTAAAGTCAATGTGCATTTGCATCGCTTTTTAAAAAAATTTTGCATAGCAAGCCAAAAAACATTATATATGTTTAAAATTTGGAACGATTTTCCGTAATCGCACGTTAAATTTGGTATTTTTTATCAACAAAATTTGACGTGGCATGACGGAAAATCGTTTCAAATTAAAGCAAAACGCGTCCGAAGAGAAATATTTCACTCAATTGTCAATAAAACATTTTCAAAACAACGCGAATATTAGGTAAATTAATTACGGATAAGTCACATAATTAACGATTGGGCATGTGACATAACCTTGATGCAAAGATTAAAGAATCCTCCTTCAGATTCGAAGAACCCAAAAACATTGCTGATGACTCACTCCATACACGAAACACATTTTAATGAAAGTTCAAGAAGCAGTGATAATACATAGCACTTCTTGATTTTGGAACATGATTTTTCAATCGATGAAAATTACCAAAAGATTTATACAACTTTCTCGTGCAAAACCGGAGGCTCCATTTTTAGGAGCTGGGAGAAATACTGATATTTTTCTGTGCAGCCAAGCACTTCATCAGCACCCATGTCTATCTACTTGGGTAGAGAATGTTATTAATTATCACCAGCTATTTAACGTAAATTTTTAATGAAATTAAAATAACAAAAATTAAAGGGTATTCTATCAGTTAATGTAATTTTGACAACTGGCTGTATCTTGAAAACCGTAAGAGGCAAACCCTTGAAATTTTCAAGCATATACCCCTTTTAGACACCCAAAGTTTACTTTGCAAAGTCTTCATTCAGCTGTGTGAAAGACAGAGGAAGTAATACTAACTGTTTCTGTCTTTCTCCCAGCTGAATTAAGATTTTGCAAAGTAAACTTTCCGTGTCTAAAAGGGGTAATACTAAAACTAAAAAAACCCAAAATAAAAAAATCGCCAAATAAAAAAAAAACCGACAAATTTCCCAAACGATAAAAAAGCACTAAAAATAAAAAAAAAACGCTAAAACTAAAATAAATCGCCAAGAACCGAAAAAATCGCCAAAAATTAAAAGAAACGCCAAAACTAAAATAAACGGAAAAATAAAAGAAAATATCTCAAAAACGAAAAAAGCGCCAAAACTCGAAAAAAAGTTTACCGTGGACTTTTTTTAATGTCTACATCAGCTAAGATATTCAATTATATAGGCTACAGTTTGTACAATATTACTTATGTAGTGTCCCTACGAAACCTCTCGTGTGCGAGTCAAAGTCGCACTTTACTAAATTTATTATTCTAGCACCATGGTTAGATTATTTTTCTGCTGTACACTTCGTCAAGCTTTTCTTTCGATCTCAAACAAATTGATCCACCCTAGCGTACATAAATGAGGCTATCAGCGCAGAATTGGTGTAACCAGCGTTACCATATACTATATTTTTTAAAAAACTTCCTAAATCTGAAAAAAACTTTTTTTCCAAAACAAAAATTTTTTTTTACAAAAGTACCAAAATTTTAAAAGAAAACAGCTGATCGATATTGTTATGTGAAAAGTAATGAAAATGGTTAGGCTAACTGAGCCTTTAGACACTGTTGCAGTAATAAGGGAGTGAGAAAATATAAGATCGTTTTATTGAATACAAACATTACATAATATTTTCATTCAATATACTGCAAAAGTTCAATTATGGACATATTTATAAAAAAAAACTTGAAAAAACTTTATATTTCCAAAAAAAAACTTTTTGGCATCTCAAAAAACTTCCAAGAAAAGGGAAAACTTGACAAATGGTAACGCTGGGTGTAACTCAAATTCGTGTTTGGTTGCTGTTCTGGTGATAAATACATTATTTACATAACCACCCAGTAAAAAAAGACACTCCAAAAAAGTCATGAAAATGTAGAGTTTGCGATCTGGAAGTAGTGCAAATTTCGATCCGATCTAATGATTTTTACATAGGGTTGTCATTGCAAGAAGTTCTCTTTTTCGATGCCTGGTCACCGAATTGGAAGCGATTTTAAGAAAAATTTCCTTTTTTGTGTTCTATGATAATATTTTCATCTAGGAAAAATGGTTAATAGTTACCTATTTAAACAATTAGTTTCTGTTTATATGAATTTAAGCGCGAAACAGTATTTTCATGTAAATTTAAGCAAATAACTTCAAAATTTTAGACCAAAATTAGTTCATAAGTTTCTTAAAAAAAATCGATGTTTTAAAAATTCTGGTGAGTAATTTCTAAAGCTATAGCGGAATTACAAGGTTTTATATGACTAAAATAAACTTCTATTTGGTTTTCTACTCACTATCGGCAAATTAAAAATATCGATTTTTTGGAAGCAATGAAAATGTAGTTCCTTTAGAATGACTTCCAATTTTTTTTACTGGGCAACTATAAAAAGAAGTCGAGTAAGCCATTCTACAGAAAAGTAAGGTATTCTAAAGAAAATGGAGCTAAACAATCCTTTTTAAAAAAGAGCAATTGTTTAAAAAAATTTATGTGAGTTACACCACTTCTGTGCTGATAGCCTCAAATATATTTGCTCTTTAAACGCCTATTCGGATAATTAAACAAACAATATTATCAGATTTATATTCATACATATGTATTTATAATTATAACAAAATGATTAATTCACACACACATACATACATACATACACACATATTTATGTAAATATCTATATATGTATAAGCGAGCAAGTAATAGCAACACGTGCTTTTGTCCCACACATGTACATACATATGTATATATTCACACATGGCATTTGTTTATATAGATACGAGTGCGGTCCCGAAACTACCTTACCTGACGTTTAGATGTTAGCAATAGTTAGAAAAATATTGCTTTGGTGAAAAGTGGCAACTTTAAGTTTAAGCCTTTTTCATAGGTTTGCAATTTCTGCAAGACCTTGCAAAGACATCGGAATGCGATATTAGAAGAATGAATAAAAATTTATTCGTACAATCAAGCGATTTGATAACGCCGGATTTTTTGTAATAAACTCTTTCAAAAAAAAGTTTCTTGATTGTTAAATTTTTTAAGTTTTATTGCTTTGCAAACTTAACTTGTAATGCAGTAAATTGTCCAATCAATAGTACAGGGGGGTTATTATGTAATTCGATTCGAAACGAAAACTGTTCGAATTTGTATGTTATTAACATTGCAATTCGAACACATTTCCGTTCGATTCGGATTACATAATAACCCCCCGGTACTTTCGAATGCGGAAATCGTCAGATCGTTTTTAAATAGCGAATTTGGCAACACACCTCCATTACATTGCGAAATAAAAGAAGAAGTGCCCAAAATGTTCTGTGTGTTCTTTGTTAGGCCGGCTAGTTTTGAACCGCCCTCGTATCATATAAGTTTATTTGCATTTTGTTTTAATTATAAACTGCCTTAAATTTAGTTTAAATATTTACTGAATTAATTATTAACGTAATTGTTTTTATTTACATATAATATTTGTAGCGAAGACGAATACAGCAAATTTGTGGCGCAAAAATTTAATTATCAAATTGTTGCCGCAGCAGATGAAAAAGATTTGTATCAGCAAAGCAAACCTAACAATGGCCAAAATAAACAATCCACAGATATGAGTGGCATTTATCACCAGGTGGGTAATAAAACTATAAAACTATTTAATAATTTCCGCTAAATTGAGTTTTTACAACTGCACGATTTTTTTATGTGACTCTCTCTCGTTCATTAACGCAATAAAATTAAAAACCGTTTAACTAAACAGATCAATAAACTGAAATAAACAAATTAAAATAAAGTGAAATGAATATGAAATAAATCAATGAATGCAAATCATTGTAAAGGGTGTTTTTTTTTATAGAGTGACACAAGTTTGAATCATAATAAAACAAGGAAATATACATATATGAAACGGGCTTTATAGGAAAGAAAATTTTATTAAATTAATGTTTAAATATGATTTCTGCCATGTGGCCACCACCGCTGCGCATAGCAGGCCCAATCTAGAACATCAATTTTCAACAACTTTTCGCAGCATTTCGCCGATAACTCTTCGAATGTTGATTTCCAAGTATTCAATTGTTTGTGGTTTATCGACGTAGACAAGTGACTTAAAATAACCCCGAAAAAAATAATCCAAGGGGGTTAAATCACACGATCTTGATGCCCAATTAATTGGTCCATTGCTTGAAATTACTTTGTCATCAAAAGTTTCATTGAGTAAATCAATTGTAGCGCCCGCTATGTGACATGTATATCCGTCCTGTTGGTAGCACATATCATCAGCAAGATTAATGCCACGTAATTGAGAGACGAAAAAATTTGGAATCATGTTCCTATATCGTTCACCATTGACAGTAACATTCTGACCATCATCGTTTTTGATGACATATGGGCCAATGACTCCGCCAGCCCATAAAGCGCACCAAACAGTAATTTTCTTTCGATGTAATGGTGTTTAGACAAAAGCTTCTGGATTCTCCTCACTCCAAATGCTACAATTCTGCTTATTTACGTACCCATTCAACCAGAAATGGGCTTAATCGGAAAATGGAAGAAGTGCACGATGAGTTTGAAGAATGTAACAATTATTTGATTAAAAATTTCAACAATTTGCACGCATTGCTTTGTTGTCAGTCGATTTATAATGAAATTTCAAAGCAAACTAAACAAAAAGCTAAAATAAAGCAGTGATGCAAATTCAAAGTTGTGTCACTCCAAAAAAAACACCCTTCATGTATTCCCCTTATTTAAAATTTCCTTTAGAACTCTATTGAAAACTGATTTGCTTTTCTAAAATCGCTTTTTGCGATACCAAGCAAACAAGCAACAGACAACTTTTAACTTATATTCGATGTTTGTCTGTTTTTTTTAAATTAATTATATTTACATACATTCACACACATCGTCACCTAAAATCCAAAAGGCCGTAAGTACACTTTTTACTTTTTTACAGGAGAAGTAAAAAACCTTATAAATTTAAGACTATTTATTTCTTAGAGTCTTTTGGATTTAATTAATAAAATCGGAATTTTCGAATATATGTGAGTAAAATTTTAAGGAAAGATGTATTTTGGTTAATCACATCATATTCAATCAAAAAGTATATTTTGAATTTTTTTTTGGCAGTTACGGCCTTTTGGATTTTAGGTGACGATATTTATAGTAGTTTAGAACACTTAAGTATATTTGGTACAAGGTTCATCTTTGCAATTTTTATTGCATCAGCAGCAATCACATTTAATTTATCATGACGTTAAGGTTTGTGTGTTTTATTGCACTCAAATTTAAAATATCGAGTTTAAAAAATCAATCACACTTAACATTTCGAGCCCTATTTTCGATTAAATCGTAAGCGGTATGTAATCTTAAACAAACTTTTTATTGAAATTAAAATTTGATGGGCCTACCATCTTCCTTCAGCACCTGTCTTCTCTATCACTATTCCTATCCTAAAGAAGGTAACTCCCAGTAATAGTAGTAGGCATTCATTTTCTGAGTGTTACTTCTCTTTTAAGCACAATATTACATTCTTTGAGAAGTCGAAAATATGCTTTGCAACTAAAAAAGAAATTGTTGTCAGTTGAAAATTATTTTAGATTAGGAACGGTAGTACTATAACATACCTCCACTCGGAGAACCTGTGGGGTCCATTGTGATTCCCTTCTATTGATAGCCGTTAATAATAATTTTTAACCCCCATTTGTACCCAGAAATGTGCCAATTGTTTGCCATTAAGCCACTGAATTCCCATGATGAAGCCCCCGATATCCTCGAGTTAACACTTACCGATATCACTAATGCTCTCATGGAAACGTCTGCTCAGCCATGTAAGCCTATGGCGTTGTTCAATGGTTTCCTATTCCTCTTGATCTCAGCGAGTTTCCCAAATGCTGGTGCTTGCTCTGTCCGAGCAGTGAGCAATCAAGGCGACTATCACGACTTGCATTGCCTTACTATTCAAATCCATTAGTAGTTGGCCACATGACCTTCGAGACTCTACAATCCTTTCTGATTCGCATTACCCTCCACCCAATTACTGATTTCCCTGTAGTAATTTCACTGATCTGTCACACATTCCCTCATCTAGCGCCGACCCTATTCTTGCCAGCTCATCGGCAATTTCATTTCTCTCAATACCGCTGTGGCCAGGAACCCAACATAGTCTGACACTATATATATTATGAACAAGTTGAACGCTCTCCTAGAGTCACTAACAACTTCCTATTTGATGTAGTGTGGAGATGTTTAGGAGTACATTATATTATAAGAGAAGTTTTAGTGGCCATTGTATTGCCCTCATTTTGAACAATGGGACCAATGTTTCTCCAAAACAGACTAGAAAATATAAACGAATTGCATATACATATCGTAAATGCATATTTTAAACTACAAACGAAATGTTTTTGTTTTACACTTAATAAATATTTCCATCTTTAAACTTTAACAAATTTATTTCCATCATTTTTTTCACAATTAAATTTAATGGAACACATACAATTTTATTTATGAATTGCGGCAAATGTGGGTCAGTCATCAGAAGTTTAATTGAGTGTGTGCAAATAATTGATGAGTTTAATATTTTTGAGCACTATTTTTTCTTTCAAACTAAAATTACAGCAAATAAAAATAATATTCCCTTGTTCTTCTACTCTATCGTTATTATTATTATTATTATTATTATTATTATTTTTTCTTTCTTCCAGATTATTTCCACTTGTGCTATTCTAGTTTTATCTTCTGCATGCGGCATGCCTATTGGCTTTTCGGCTGTTTTATTACCTCAGCTTTCAGCCTCGAGTAACTTGCCTACAAATTCTACGCCAGAAATTTTTATTGACATAGAAATGGGTTCATGGATTGGTGAGTAGAGATACATAAGTGTGTACTTCATTAGTAGCGACTCTAAAGTGAAATTCGCATTTCATTCTTTCTTCTTGCAGCTAGTGTCCATAGTCTAGCAACTCCGGTGGGTTCAATTTTATCGGGGCCAATGGCCGATTACCTGGGTAGACGTTCGACTTTAATATTTTCCGTATTACCTTTGAGCGTTGGCTGGTGTGTGTTGGCTTTATCGCAAACATATCCCATGTTATTGGTAGGACGTCTATTGTGTGGTTTTGCGACCGGCATTTTGGGCGGACCGGCACAGGTAACTTACAACTTTTTTTTTCTATATCATAAACTTTTGTATGAAAATTCGATAAGCATTTTCGGCCAGCTATCCTCGAATATCATATACTCGTATGTACCTATACATACACTAGACTGGTCCGTATTTTCGAAAAGTCATAATATTTAATTCATGAAGCTCTTAAATTGTTCCGTTTAGCAACAAAAAATTATCGTGTATAAATTTTAAGTCACTATTTTAATATTAGCACATGACGCATCGATATCTAAGTTCGGTATCAAGGGCTGGCTAAAAATCCACGAAAAGTCTCATAACTGCCGCTCATCCGTTCCCAGAAGGGTAAAATGTAAGACCGACTCTCCATAATTCTTTCTACTAAACATTTTTTCAGAATGTACTAAACACAACAACCGGCTACCTACCTTCCTTAGGAGAGCTCCCATATAAGAATAATAATTTTATGAATTTTCCCCACCGTTCAACAACTACTCTATGGGTTAAAGTGCAATAGTTATTTCTCTTGAGCGGAGAAAAATGATTCCCGATAAGGGTAAATAATTTTTTTCTAAAAGGAACAATTTAAGAGGTGCCTGTATTAAATATTGTGACTTTTCGAAAACATAACATACACACATAAATATTTATTTCATGAAGACCCATGGATCGGTCCTAGAATTAGCCGTATTAAATGGGAAAAAATATTGGAATAATCGATTGCAATTAACAAAAATCCCAATTTCTAAGCAAAGTAGCGTGGTGAAGGTGGCGTTGGCTGAAGTAGTTAGCACGTTGGCTACAAAACTGAAGATGCTGGGTTCGAGCCCAGTATCCAACAGTCATTAAATAACAACACCACGCATTTATCTGATTGCATTAGTGTCCCTTTGTATCAGTTGTTGTAGCAAAAGTTCAAGTGATGTGGTGATGATGTGGCCTCATTAGTCAAATCGTATCGTCTTACTTTTGAAGTTGTCGTATCGTTTAAGTCTCGATGTTAGTAAAAACGCGAGGCTGCCAGCGAATATGTCAGCTGTTATTGTGTTTCTCTTTGCTTTATACATGTTTGTAAATGTATGTATGTATGTAAGCCCGAAGTTGACGTTTTTCTGTAGATTTTTCCGTAGCAAACGTTGCCAACATATTTTCAATAAGCATCAACATGCTTATTATATGTTACGGATTTTGTCAGCTGATACGCAACAGCACGATATGATTTCAGTAATTCTACCAATAGTCACTGGTCGCTGAACTACTCCTGCTTCAGCGGTTACTAATCCTAATGTAACATCAGAGTGCCTTCCTTCGTTGTATAGCAGAATCATCGGCGAAGTAAAGTAACCAATAAAATGGCTACTAAACTAACCACAGCTTCAAAAAATTTAATACGCCTCATTTAACACCAGAGGCGCTTCAACACTGCATTATTAAAAACAACGCACAAAAAGCAGTGTTGTAAAATAATGAAACTTTCCTCTATTTCGTCTTTCGCCACCTTTCCTAAAGCAGGTAACACCTAGTAATAGTAGTAGGCATTCATTGTCTAAGTGGTACTTTCCTTTAAAAAAAATTCTGTTCTTACGACCGGTAGTCATTTTATGTTTTAAAACTCGTTAAGAATATTAATTAATTTTTTTTCTGCTGCCAAACAAATACAATGTACCAATTTTCAAATTTATTGCCCTCGCAATAAAATGCTAAAACTATGTTTCTTATTTAATTAAAAATGTTTCTTAATTAGATATAATTTTTCATCATGCGAGTATGCAAAAAGCCGGCATTTATTACACCGCCAAATAGGCAAAAAAATGAAAAGAAAATTAAAATTAATTCCACATACGCACAAACAATCGTAAATTATCAGGGTCAGTATTCAATTTAATCAGAATACTTATTAAAAAGAACTTTATTTCACTTGGTCTTTTCAACAAAATTAATTTTTTTATATACATATTTACATACATTTAAACAAAAATGGAACAAACTGCCCCTACTCATTGCTGACACATGCCTAAGGTTAAAAATCCGGAACTTATTTGCATAAAATAACACAATCAAACATAACAGCTCTTTTAACAGCTATTTTAAGCCTCTCCTCCCACTAAGGCCCATCACTAAAAAAAAATTCTCACATAAAGAATGACTTTTCAAAACATCAATAACAAAACGAAAACATACAAAAAGAGTCAAATTCATACTCGTACACATGCACATACTACATATGTAAGTATGTACGTATGTATGTATGTATGTATGTATGTACATATATATGAGGAAAATGCGAACGAAAATAAACGTCTAGAAAAAAGTCACGGACATATTCATAAGAAACGATTTGAGATTAATTATTTTATAGAAAATAAAATGAATTTTTATAGAATACATTACATAAATACATACATACATACATATGATATGCACATACACTCGAAAATAAGCAATCATGTTATGCGCGTCGAAATACTAAAGCCGCTTGTCTTTAATTATCCCTATTGTAGTTCTCAATGGAACTCAGTTGGGGCGTCTGACAGTCAAGTGAGCTCACTCTCACACAACCCAACTCTCTTTCAGTATTATGAATAACAACAAATTTGTACTTGAAATTGTTAGGGCACGAGCCATCTATAACCTCAATGTTATACAAGTTGTGTATGGCAATACCAATGTGAAAGTTAGGTTGACTTTTAGCAGACCACAACATGAGTTGAGTTGAGAACGACGGTGCGGGCATAGATTTTTAGTTTGCCGATAATGTTGTTTGCAACCACTCTGGATGCAAGTCCCACTTCACACTTCAAAAGTCTTATTGCTTAACTTATCACTTTTTCATCTTAAAACTTTCACCGGCATTCTCACAGTGCAAGTGTTATTGTTGGCGACATGTTTCTAGTGCATAGTTGTGCATTAATCATGATAATTGTGTGTATGCACAACTTATGAGAATGAGAAAGTAAAACGTATTGACAGCACAAAAAGCTGAGTAGTTTTCTTTTCCCCTCGTGTCTCCCTCTCACTATCTCTCCTAAAAATTAATCAGCTTAGCAACAAGAGTTGCAGCGTACAAACGTGTATTAAGATTAAAACAATTTATTGTGTGGTAGATTCTATGTCGACTGATCACGGTCAAAATGCATGACACAAGCATCGTATGCGTGTGCATGAAGAACTCAGCATACAAGTGCATGCATTGAACGATAAATTAATATCATCTTGTTGCAAGCTAATTGTAAAGCAATTGTCAAACTACATACAAAAACTTTTTACGTATAGAATTTGACAGTTCTTTGTATAACCCAATGCTTTGAGTAGTTTATCTCATTATGGTTGTATTGCATACATGCATGTGCTCAGATAAATAAAATTTCACTAATATTATTATAATGCAGGTCATGCATTTTGACCGTGAATAATGCGCTCAACAATGTGCAAAAGGTCAGTCTTAAACTTTCAAAACGCTGATCAAGTACACTTTTTCTTAACTTTCCTTTTCTTAAATGGTGTTTTTTCCATATTTTAACATTTCATTACTGTCAATCAGCGTTACCACTTTTTCAAAAAAAATTGCTAATTGGCATCTCATCGCATTTAGCTTTCGCATCGCAATAGATTGTAACCCCCTTGGTATCAGTTTTGCTCGCAATTGAACTCTTTACGGCGACGTTTTGAAGTCTTCAACGATATGGAAGGTGCTTTCGCATGTATTTAGACTCATTGTTATGTTTCCGTTGTATGAGGAGACTATCGAGACGTTTTCACAACTATGTACTAATATTTACTAATATTACGATCACTGTCTTATAGAGGTGTTTCTCTCTTCTCTTCGTTTTTACCCAAAAAGTACCCACTAATCCAGGTTATAACTATACTCGATCGAGCAATGAAATGCTGTGAATCCCTTTCTTGGTTCTTTCCTCAGTAAGGAACTTCGACGAGCACTTCCTAAATGCGCTGGGTCGTTTCTTCTATATTCAGAGGCCGTTTCTAACATGATGTCTTTAACGTTTAGGTTAGGTTAGATTAGTTTGACGAGAGAGAGGAAGCTCATGTCAGGGGGCATACACATAGGCAGCTATAGGCCTGTGGTGCGCTCTCATGTAAATTGAAAACGAACCTGCTCCCCTCCCCCCTCCCTCCTTAACTTCATAGGAACTTAGTATCATTGATGTAGTCCTTCAATATTTTCCAGTCTATACCTCTAAGGTGGGTAATGTCCGGTAAGGTGTCATCCTAAAAAAAAGGATCTCGGCTAGGTGACAGATGAACAATGACAAAGAAAGAGCTTCATTGTCTCAATGTTCTTTATGCATGCCCTGCACGCATTGTTATCATGTTATGTTCAGACGCCCGTCAGCTTGCCCAGCTCCGGGTTGTTTAAGTTTCAACAGCCCTCTTGTTTTGTCTTCTTCCGGGTCGTCCAATATAACCTTGTTTATATTACCCACACTATCACTATTCCATAGTGTCCTGTGAGCCATCTTTGCCCGTCTTCATTGTCTTCATTGCTTTCAAAGACTTTGCGTTACAGACGTTACTGTCTGTAACGTTCCTGCCTTCTTCGCCAGTCCATTTGTGCATTCATTACGGAGTACGGCGTAGTAGTCCGGCACCCATACAAGACTGGTTTTGTTATGTACTGAATAATCGCTAATCACATTCTAGCAATCCAAAATGGTCCTAGAATTTACTATTTCCGTTTCCAATTCTTTCCCCTAGCTTCAAGCCACCCGTGTAGCAGCAAACTCCCACGCGTATTTGTTCAAGGGTTCGATGGAGCCAGGAGCATCTTTCCGGTATTAATTCAGTCGTTAAAGATTGACATAATTCCGATTCCATCAAACAAGCACTGCAGAAGCTCTTGAACTTATTTATATTTTACTAATGCATTAAAAGTAACGGTACATAACATCAATTTGTGCCAAACGTGAGTCCCCAGGTAGAGCGCATAAAGATGTTATGACAATCGAAATCTGAATCGATCGATCGAATTTGAGTTGCTTTAGCTATGCTCGACCCAGATGTACAATTTAGAATATAGAAGAACAATATACGTATGTACTTAAGTTTTTGGCCTAAATCGATTACTTGCGAGCGTAAATAATCCTTTTCGTCAAAAAAAAAAACCAAGTCCAAAAATGTGTCACTTAAGCTTTTTAGCGTTTATGGCTAGATATGTGTTAACTCAAAAGTATTAAATAAGCAATCTTCCAACTTTCGTTGGAGGCAATACATACATACATACATACATACATATAACCGAGGGTGAAATCTGGGCCATCTCGCTAAGCTGCAGGGGAACAAAGTTTACGAATTTCGCTAAATATTCACTGTGGAATACAACAGATGAGATGACAGTAGACTTAGAATGGAATGGCAGTTAGAGGTAAAATCTTTCATTGGTCAGAAATTTTGAATGCCTAGATGATCCGTATTGCAACAAATAACCACAATTAGGCTAATAAGGAAACCCACAGTCCAAAGCAAGTACTAGCAATTATTATTAGCTCAGTAAAGTCAAAAGCAAATGGTTGCTATGCTGAGGTGCTCAGCAGAAAAACTCTAGGCTAAAATTTGTTAAAATTTTCTACTAATGCATGACCGTCAGTTCATTCAGTGAATTTATCATTTTGATGCGCACCTTACAACTGTGATTTATATCCATATAACTCATTTACTTCAATAGTGTCATAACTCGGAAAAAAAATGCATTTTTGTGTTAATAATGCAGAATAATGTGGCGTTTTGTATTTAATATTGTGTAAAAATTTCACATAAATAGCTTGTACTACCACCTGCAGTGAGAGTTATATTTTTTCATGTCTTCATTGAGTTGTATTTAAATCTAACACTTTAAACGCGTTTTCAACCAAACTATTCTTTTTTTGAGTTGTGGCACTATTGCAGTAAATGAGCGATATATGCATATATTTTTTTTATTTATTTATTCAATCTATTATGTTTGATGCCATAAGTGACGTTTTAATGAACCAGTTGTGATACTATTGTCGGAAGTTTTCATATAATCTAAAGATATTATAATTTTGAGCAATTTCTATAATAAAGCAACACAAATCACATAAGCAAAAGTCTTGCGCAAATTAAAAATAAAGTACAAATAGAATTTTGTTTAGTCGTTTGAAAACTTGAACCTACCTTAAGGTTCAAGGTCGTTATTGAAATAAATAAAAAAATTTGTTCTAATGACATAATAATGAAATAGTTTAGCAGGCCACTAGGCTAAACGTTGATGTGAATGACCCATATTTTAGAAGATCGAACGGCCAACAAGTAAATTGGCATACGTGCTGCATTAAACATAAATTATATGAAATTTTTATATTTCTTTCCTTGACATTAGTTAAACAAAAACTACTGGTTACAAAAATAATGGTTTGAAGAAAAAAGAAACAGTGTTTATTCACGAACTTTTTTAGAAGGTACTTTAAATTGTAGCAATTGTTTAATTCAATGGGATTCTCTTGGCAATTACATAAATTCAGTTTGGGTTTTTTAGTGATAGAGAAGGCAGGTGGTGAAGGAAGAGATATAGGAAAGCTTCATTCTTTTACAAATCAGTTTTTTTGTACGTTTTTAATAAAGTCGTGTTGACAGCGCCTCTGGTGTCAATGAGGCGCATTAACTTTTTGAAGCTGTGTTTAGTAGCCATTTTATTGGCTATTATACACAATTCCGAGGGCGCTCTGATATTACAATTAATATCTTTTGAAGCCGGTGTATTTCAGTGACTAAAGTCTGTGCCTTCATCACTTGAACTTTCCTACAACAACTGACACAAAGGGAGACTAATGCACATCAGAAAAATGCATAGTGTTGCTATTTAATGACTTTTGCCTTATTTACACTAAGCATTGTTTCATGCTAATTGCAGGGTTATAAAAGAGAATGTTATATTAAAAAAGGACGTAGGCATTTTTTTTTATATTAATTACTTCTCCAGGCCTCCTATTTACAAATAATGCAACTAGTTTCATGGAAAAAAATGCTTAATGTAAATTAGGTATTTGTCAGTGACCGGGTTCGAATCAAGGACCTTCGGTTTTGTATTCACCGTGCTTACTATTTCACCCAGCGCCACCCTATTGCGACTTATTCTTATACATATAGAATTCACACCATGAAAGTTGTATGTAGTGCAATTTCATGAAATTTGTTGCATGAAACTTTTTCGATTTGCAAATAGCATTTTTCATTTGCTTCCTCGCTTCAGCTATTGACAAAAAAAAATCATGCAAACTACTTTCGTGGAAACTTACATAATCGGCCCTGTTCTGTACACCGAATCCGAGTAAATTTCTCGTTTTCAAAAAATTAATAGTTGTCCTGCAGACGTGTTTAAAAACATACACGATAATTTATTCATATATGATGTTTGAGAATCTATATAATAAATATTTAAAAAAAAATTTAAAAAAAATATTTCTATTGTCGGAGTTAGTTTTCTAAAATCGTGCGATTTCAAATCGATCGGTTTACAGAACAGGGCCGAATATAAGCTCATTGTTACATATTTTTCTAATTATTTTGAAAGGATAAAAATGCTGGTTGGTAATAAATAAAATAAGTGCATATTTATATCATTAGCTAAATGTAGTTACTTGACCAGGGCTCAAATCATCACATCCATGATCGTATTGACAATCGTAATGAATGGGATTTCAGTACGTTCACGTATGTCATAATCCGAAAATGGGGTTGTACGTTCACGGATTTTACGATTCGATCCTAGTTCTTATTAAAAAAAAGTAAACAATAAATTTTATGCGAACATGTGTTGGCACCTAAAAACCAAATTTTATACTTTGCAAAAATAATAATTAAAGGTATTCACGTCAGTTTTGCATATTGCGTTTTGTTTATATACATATATATATATATATATATGTATATATATATGCTGTTGCGTATCAGCTGATAAAGTCCGTAACATTTAATAAGCATATTGATGTTTATTGAAAATGTTTTGGCAACGTTTGCTACGTAAACATCTACAGATAATAGATTTTTACGTAGCAAACGTCAACTTTTGGCTTACATACATACACACACACATCTAAAGCAAAGAAAAACACAATAACAGCTGACACATTCGCTGGCATCCTCGCGATTTTGCTAACTACCATCCAGACTTGAACGATACGGCAACTTCAAAAGTAAGACGATACGATTTCACTAATGAAGCCATAAGTCCTACAAGGAGCATAGGGCAGGGCCGTAGGTTTTATTTAGTTGACTTTAAAGTCAAATGCAATATGTGTTTCTTGATTGTCGAAAATGTCGAAATAAAGTGTTAAAACTTTGTTGCACGCAGCGTGACCGTTTGACCGACTAAAGTGGCAAATTGCCACTTTTTCGACTGCCTTGCCACTTCTATGACTGCCTTGCCACTTTTTTTCTCCCTTTTTTTAGAGTGAATTATATAAAAATACATTGAAAATAAAAAGTTTAATGTAGTTTTCTCGTTTTTTTTTTAATTTTGCCCTTTTTTTGATAAATCCCCTTTTGGTACCACTTTTTGAAAAATGTCATCGGTCACTCTGGTTGCACGACTATGTGATTGATGGGTTTAATTGATCGTTTCATGGAGACTGTACTCTCTGCGATGTATTCGTACAAAAGGAAGCACAGAGTACTGAATTCCCTAGAGAAGTGGCCTACCGGCGGTTTTACCGTTGCCTCTCCCCCTGCCCTATCCACTGTTGTTGTCTATGTTGCTAATTCTTCAGCAAGATAGTCTGACACTATACGTGTTTATTTGTCCTCTTACAACCGCTAACTAGTTTTCATCTGAAAATATGCCCCATCAAAGCTTTCAGCTTTTAGCATTTATAATCAAAAATAGCAATCAAATTACTTCTAGATTTTAATAAGAATATTTAATAATTCTTCTTTGACATTACGTAGGTTCATTTACTAAAAATTTTTAAAAATTTATAACAATTGTTACTGGAGAAGTAGTCATTAATCCAAAAAGTTTGCAAGGAGAGAGCGTCAAAAGAGAGTAAAAAAAATTGAGACACAAAAATATTCTTAGGACCTATTTCATCAACTTATTCAAATATCAATTCATATATAAAAGTAATTTTTCCGTTTGTCTTTAAAAATAAAGTGAACAAAAAAAGAGCAAAGTTAAAAAATCCTCGTAAAAATATTATTCATGATAAGGGTAATAAAAAAAGGGAAAACGTTTATAGCGAAAAATTATTCACGATTGCAATTTGGCAAAACGGTGAAATATTTCGAGGGAAAAAATTTTAATGACCCCTCTCGATTATGAAGTAAGAAAAGGCACAATTGTACGAGCATGATGATGTCCGTCCATGGTTCTGATATAAATAAGATTTTCTTGCAAAATTTTTGCTTCATTTACTTTTTCGTATGTGGGAGAATAATTTTGTAAATTTCTACCTTACTCTCTCGTTGCTAAGATAGTTTCTGCTGCTAGGAAAGTAAATGACAAATGGCCTATTATTACCATTAGTAATCTGCATGCATTTATCATATTCTTTATTTAATTTTTTAAAACCCTAATTTTCTTGTCTTTTCTTTTGCAGGTTTATATAGCCGAGACCGTGGAGCCTAATTTACGCAGCCTTTTGATTGGAGCGCCTTTTGTCAACTACTCTTTAGGTATACTCATAGTTTATACCTTGGGTTCCATCTTACACTGGCGAACAGTGGCCTGGTGTGGCATTATTTTGCCTCTTTTATCTGCTTTAGCCATATTCTTTATACCCGAAAGTCCCGCCTGGCTGCTGAGACATAATAAGTTGGATAAGGCTCTTAAAGCTCTAAAATTTCTAAGAGGCAATGAAATTGCAGCACAAAAAGAAATAAATGATATGAAAGATAGGCTGGAGAAGGAACTAGCCACAACAAAAACCAATGAGAATATATTCCAATTGTGCTGCCAAAGAGCGGCCATCAAACCTTTACTTATTGTTATAGTATTTTCATTTTTACAAATTGCATCCGGTACCTTCATTGTAATATTCTACGCTATTGACATTATATCCGCCTTTGGAGCTGAGTTCGATACTAAATCGGCTGCCATTTGGACAGCTGCTGTGAGAATAATTTGCACTCTCATGTTCTGTGTTATTCTCTTGTTTGTGAGAAGGCGGCGTATGTTAATATTATCTGGTATCGGTTCTGGCTTAAGCTGTTTGACTTTAAGTATATTTATGTATATGCGTGAAGGTCAAGCGAAAGGAGGATCTGATGTTATTATCGCTGGAGTCTGTTTGCTCAGCTATATTGCCTTCAATACGGCACTGATGGTAATGCCGGGCATTATGATTGGAGAACTGTTTCCGGCTAAAATTCGAGGTCGTACAGCCGGTGCTGTTTTTGCCGCCATGAATGTAGCACTCTTCAGTTTTACAAAGGCATTCCCTCTCATACATTTGAATATTAAAATGAATGGTGTGTTTCTGATATTTGGCGTAGCCAGTTTTGTCGTTTCGTTATTTATGTGGCTTTTTCAGCCGGAAACGAAGGGTAGAACTTTGGAACAAATCGAAGATTATTTCAATGAAAAGAATTGGATTTGGTTTAAGAGAGATAAAAGTTATAAAATGGTTAAAGTTTCCAGTAAAGCATGAGAACTTAAGTCACTGTTTTTTTTTTTTTTTGTAAATAAACCATCTTAACCTCGCTCTTCCCATACAAATTTTGGGAATGTCTTTGTATGATATATGTACGTATTTAAATTAAATTATTTTATGTAAAATTTTTAATTAAGTACATTTTTTTTATTTATGTACTATTTATTCCAAATTCTTAGAAAATTATTAACTTTAAATTATGCAAGTTTTTAAATTTTAAGTTAAATATATTAAGCTTCAAATACATATGTACGTTGTATGTATAGATATTTATTAATTTTACTCTTTTAATTTTTAGTTTTTATTGAACCAAATGTAACATATTTGTGATCTTGTTAATTTAAAAAATATATATACATACATACATCATGGATATGTATGTATGTAAGTACCATCATATATCAACTACTTTGTAAGTGGGTATTTTAAATGCACTTAAAAAGCTCTAACCCAAATAGTTAGGGTCAAAATATAAAAAGTACGCGCCACTTGTGTGTTGTATGTTTCTTTTCCCGAAAATATCTATCTTTTAAAATTTCTATCTTTTTAATACTTTTTATGGTCTTAAAAGTTTACATTTACTTACAATTTCTTAAATTTTCCAAAATATTTTTATTTTCAATTTAATTTAGAAAATTATTTTGCAAACAAAATCATAAAACAGCTGTTTGAAAAATTATTAGAAGTAAAAATTTTACTTGTAAAAACTTGCAAGAATTTTTCTGTCTCTCAATTTTTTACGCTCTTTCGACGCTCTCTCGTTGCAAATTTTTTGGATTAATGAACACTTTCCAGTAACAATTGTTACAAATTCGTAAAAATTTTTAGTAAATGAACACAACTATTTCTTCAATTTATTTTTTATTTTTAGACAAGTTATATTTTTGAACAGCTTTTTTTTTGTTATGTATCTCGGCTCGAAAAGGAAATCATTCGTATTTGTATACATTATACATTGTGTTTCGAAAATGTTTTCTTTCGTACCGAAATACCTCACTAAGGCGCAATATTCACGGTCAAAATTAGGGATGTAACGAATGTTCGCATTCGCTTTCGCATTCGCAAATAATTCGCTTAATTTTGATATTTGCATTCGCTTTTGCATTCGCTAAAATGTATGCGAATATTTAAAGCGAATACTAAAGACAAAAATATTGGAAATATTTACCTGTTTTTGAAAAAGAAAAAACTGTTAAAACCTTTGAAAAATGGTAAGCACATCATTACTTCGTTCAAAAAATTTTAAATGCAAAAATATTAACTAATCCTTCTTTGTTGTAAATTTTTTGCGAAACAAGTGCCACTCATATTATTTCGCATGAAAACTTAAAATGTTGAAGATATATTTCATATGTTTTTCCCAAGATGAACAGATTACTACTTCTGGAAAAAAATGTTCATGAACAATTCATTCCAATTTTTCTTAATACATATGTATTTTGGTAGCATTTTACAGGAAATATTGAATTTAGGGCCAAAGTACCCATTCGTACATTTTGTAAATTTATTTTTAATTATTATCTATACTCATTTTAATATGATTTCATTTCTTTCAGTTTAACAATTTTTATTTCTAATAAATTAATAAATATTTGCTGAATTCAAGACTCAAATAGATCTATGTATTAGGGATGGGCAAATGAAGAAAATGTATCGATATATATCGTATCGATGTTTTTGAACAGTATCGATATATATATTTTTTAAAACATCGATATTTCGATATATCGATATTTTTGCTGCATTAATTACGAATGCACAATTTACTTACTTTAAGAAATTTAATACAAAAGAACTATTTATGTTAAGTTATACGTAACCTACTGTAGCTCCTTAAGACTTCATTAGTCTTTACTTTCTGTTGCTGCTCTCTGCTGTGTCGTTCTGTTTCTAAATTTTAATAGTTACTTTTTATGTAATAAATTACCAGCTATTTCGGACCAGAATGGTCACAATTTTCCACTAAAGTGATGAGTTTTGCATCGTCCATTGTTTTAAAATTTTTTTTTTCCCGGACTTTTTCATTTCCCGGGAAAGTGTTGTAAAGTTTTAGCTATAGCTCTACCATCGCGTTCATAAAGTGAATAACGACATGCATCGAGGAATGTGTACGCAACATAACAGAATTAAGGAGAGAAAAACTAATGGCTTATATGTATATAATTTTTATAAACCAAAAAGAGTCAGCTGATTCGTAACAGAACGGAAAGAAAAAACAAATTCTGCCTTTAGGCTTATACCCACACAATCCAAAAAGTCACCTGCCTTAGTTGGGTCACAGTTAAAAAACAGCTATAGCTCTTAAAAGTATCGAAACCCGATACTCGTAAATAAGAATCGATGTATCGATATATAGGTTTTTGAAATATCGGCGATATATATCGATATTTATTTTCTCAAATATCGATATTTCGATATATCGATATTTTTTGCCCATCCCTACTATGTATACAACACAATTTCATGTTCTTAGATAAATTTATTTTCATGTGATTTTTTTAACGCATTGTAATATTTGCATTCGCTTTCGCAAAAATTAAAATGTATTATTCGTTTTCGCATTCGCTAAACTGGTATTCGTTACATCCCTAGTCAAAATGCATGATCTGCATTATAATAAAATGAAATGAAATGAAATTTTGTTTGTATGAGTCACACCGACGATGCTTGAAGCAAAATCTAAATTCTTTGATTTTTGCACATGCATGTATGCAACGCAAACATAACAAGATAAACTACTCAAAGTAGTGGGTCATATAAAAAACTGTCAAATTCTATACGTAAAAGGTTTTTGTATGTTGTTTGACAATTGCGTTGAAATTAGCTTGTAACAACGATGTTTTAATTCTGCAATCGATTAATACTTGAAAACAATCGATATTTTATAGTCTCTATCGATAGTAAATGGTACACCACTTAAGGCAAAAAAAAAATGCAAATATGTATGTTGTTTTTCATAAGCAAAAATAACTGGATGACGGAAAATTTCTCCCACTGATTTTTGTTTTCTGCCTTTTTTCAATTGAGTAACTCACTAATTAACAATTAGAAAAATGTTATTTTTTTCCTTTGTTTTATAATTATTATGTAAAAAGAAACAAATGCTTTTATAGTAAATTCATGGAAAATTCCTTATTTTCAACGTTTTTGTTTTGTTATTTTTTTTTCTCTTCTTCTCAGGAGTAAAAAAATAATTTACAAAACAATTTATTGTTAATTGATTTTTTTTTGTTTGTTTGTTTGTTTTTGTTTTTGTCTTATTAGTCTTATAAACTGATTGCCAAACAGGAGTAGAGAATACACAAAAAACCTTTTTTTTTTAATCAAATGATTTTCTTTATCTAAAAAGAAAATTATTTTTATATTTCAAGATTTTTTTTTTTTTTGATAATTTTCTCTTGTTTATTATTAAAAAAAAAGTTTGTTTTAAGAAAAATCAACAGTTTTGTTTAGATACTTTTTTTCTTTTTGCTGTATTTAAATAATAAAAAAATAACAAAATCATTATATTATTTCGCTTCGCACTTATTTTTCATACAATGATTTTAGTTTTGTTATTTATTGAACTGACAAACAAAATTCTATTTTATTATGATACTTTAAACGACCTTATTTTCCTTATTTCTTCTTTATATTACAGATAATGTAATATAAAGAAGAAAATTCTATTTTATTTTGTTTTTTTGTTTTGAATTTTTAGTGTAAATAAGAATGTACATTAAGCACCCCATACACGATTCAATTCAATTTTCAATTGAGTCGGTTGTTGTCCAAATCAAAGCGTGTATAGCTCTGTCAATTGATTAGTTTGGCAGTTGTCGAGTTGGTTGAAGAGTAAATCTTTCAATTCGATTGTGCTGTGTATGTTCGAGTCTATTGATTAGATGTCAACATTTATGTTTGCAGTTTTATTTTGTATAGAAAAAGTTATGTATTTTTAAAATTATATTTAATTTCATTGAATTTTAAGTAAAAAAGATAAAAATTAATGAATGCAATAGAAGTTTTAAATTTTTTAATTTATAATTATGAAAAAAATATAAATTTGACAGTTGAATGAAAATCTTTCAATTCAGTTTAGTATCGTTGATATATCGATAAAGTTTTTTTTTCGATAGTGATAGCTATCGATAGTTTTCCACCTCTATTATCTACAGTAAACAGATGATTTTCGTTTACATTTTAACAAACAACAAACCGGAAAATCTGTGCCGAAAACAATATCCAAGGCATTTATTTAATATTTTTTATTTAAAAAACGTAAGAAATCAGTAGCAAATGACTTTGAAATGAAAAAGGGTAAAATAGCATTTGGAAAAATAAACTTGAATCTTAATAAAGCGTCAGAAAAATTTAGTGATAATGAGACAGAAAAAGCCACAACCTCCTCAGGAGGTGGTTTTAAAAAAATTGATAAGCAGCAAATGCAGAAACAAATCGATGAAGTTATCGATGATTTGGAGGGACAAAAACTTAAAGAAGTCATGGGACTCACAGGATTTGGTAGGAAGACTGCAAAGATTTTCGATATAAATGTAAGTTTTGATTTACGTAGGTTAGGACGGGTGGTGCTATACTGCACCACCACTCGGAGAACCAATTGTGTCCATTGTAATAAATTTACATAAATAGTATTGGATTTCTTTGAATTTATTTTATCAACATATTTCAGGAACAAATTGCCAAAGCTAAGGAAATAGCCCCTGTCAGAAGTGATCCAGAGGAACAGCCAGTTGATAGTGATGAGGGAGAAGTTATAGGCCCTTTGCCGCCTATAGCTGGAAATAACAATGACGACGTTAGGAAGAACGACAAAATATATAATGAGCAGGAAGACAACGATGTGGACGATGATGAAGATGAGGACGATGAAGAAGATGTAAATTTGAAGAGGAGAATACCTGACACTCATGAAGTCCAAATGCAGCATGGTTCTAAAGCTGTTTTAGCTTTAGCAGGTGATCCTGCAGGTGCTAGATTGGTATCAGGTTCAATAGATTATGAAATCAGTTTCTGGGATTTCGCTGGCATGGATTCTTCAATGCGCAGCTTCCGTACCATTCAACCATGTGAAAATTATCCCATACGAGCATTGCACTATTCTATAACTGGCGATATGATATTGGTAATATCAGGCAATTCACAAGCTAAAATTTTGGATCGTGATGGTTTTGAGAAAATGGAATGCATCAAAGGTGATCCCTACTTAAGCGATATGTCACGAACTAAAGGACACATAGCTCAGTTGACATCTGGCTGTTGGCATCCTTATACAAAAGAAGAATTTCTGACGGCTGCTATGGATGGTACACTTCGGATTTGGAGAGGTATTAAAAATAAATCTCAGCAGACTGTTATCAAAACAAGAGCTCAGGGTGGCCTAAGAACAAATGCTGCGTCCTGTAGTTACAATAGAGATGCTACCTTAATAGCCGCGGGCTGTGTAGATGGTTCAATTCAAACATGGGACACGCGCAAAATGTTTGTTAATACCACACATTGTGTTAGAGAGGCCCATCAAAAAGGTTGTGAAATAACATCAGTACAATTTTCTTATATGGGCCAACAATTAGCTACACGCTCAAATGATGAAACTATGAAACTGTGGGACTTGCGTAATTTCAAAACACCCGTTCATGTCTGGTCAGATTTATTCTCACGTTATGATACTACAGACTGTTGTTTTAGTCCAGATGATTCCCTTTTGGTGACAGGAGAATCATTATCAAAAGGACAAACTCATGCCAATCTCTATTTTTACAGTACACAGACATTTGAGGAAGTTAAACGGATTCCAGTGACTGATTCACACATTATAAAAACGTTGTGGCATCCCAAATTGAATCAACTTTTTGTGGCATGCGGAAATGGTGTCATCAAGTGTTACTATGACGAGCAAAAAAGTTTGAGAGGTGCTAAGTTATGTGTGGTAAAAACATATCGGAAGAAAAAGCACACTGAGTTAGTGGGTGTATCACAGATTATAACACCCCATGCCTTGCCCATGTTCCGTCAAGAAAAATCAAGATCTTCACGGAAGAAAATGGAAAAAGAAAGATTAGATCCAGTTAAATCCCATAGACCTGATTTACCTATTACAAGTGGACAAGGAGGAAGAGTAGCAAGTTCAGGTGGTACTTTAAGTTCGTATGTCATTCGAAATTTAGGTCTTAGCAAACGTGTAGATGACGATCAAGATCCCCGTGAAGCTATACTAAAATACGCAAAAGAGGCGGCGGAAAATCCGTACTGGATATCACCGGCTTACAAACAGACTCAGCCTAAACCGGTATTTTCAATGTCTGTTGAATCTGGAGAAGAAGAACCAGATAATAAAAAGGCCAAAAAAACCTAAAGAAAATAATCTTAAGTTATTTTTAGAAATACGTATGTACATACATATATACATACATACAAACATAATTATTTGAAGCGATCCGAAAATATGTTTAAGTTAGAAGTTTAGTTTGGAATATACGTAAATGCAAATGTTGCAGCCGAAAGTATATTTTGGTATTCCATAAATGGTACTTGGAATCATAACTTTAAATGACAAAAAGAATATAGTACTAAATGAAAAGAAAATGATTAAATTATTCATAATATATTGTATCATGAAATTATGTACTATTATATTATGTATTATTATATTATTGTATCATGAAATTATGTACTTATGTATGCACTATGTATTGTTTGTTTTAAAATAAAACAAACGATGTTTTGCTTTATATTATTGAATTACAAAATAAATGTGTAGAATATCAATATTGTCATTACAAATAAATAAGAAAACAAGCGTTTAGTAATGACTTTTTTCTCTTTTTAACTGTGTTCCAAATGGAACAATAAATGGCAAAGGCACGTAGCCAAAGATCCAGGTTATCCCACGTATAGAAACATCCTTCGGTTGCTGCGAACGACCTATAGTAGGAGTTTCCAAGATCAACTCCTAGAGTTTTTTATGGTCTCCACCAGTTAAATCTTACTAAAAATTTTTGCACTTGATAATAAAAAATACCACAAAATAACTGATCGCACTTAAGAAATAATTACGATGACGCGAGAGCTGTTCCCCAGCCTAGAGCTGCTTTACGACTGTAAGGTTTTTTTTTGTGGAACGAGCAAGTATGTATCTAACGAATGCGTCACTTCACAGTTTACCTAAAATTTCGTATGGTTCACGTCATAAATGCATTCTGCTTTGTAATAACTTTCTTACTTGTATAACAATTACTTCCAACGTGTAAATAATAAATTGTTGCGCATTTTTTTTTCTTTATTTGTATAGCGTACACACATTCTGAAAATATGGTGTTAATACAATAATTGAATCGCTGTGAAACATTATAAATAGTTTTAAATTCTAGTAATCAGAGGTGTTTTGAAAAAAAAAACTATGCGATTCGAAATTGCCGGACTTCCGTTTTCACTCATCCAGTGCTTAAAAATGTTCTTTAATCATAACTTCTATAAATATTATTCAATTACTAAATGCATATTTTATAAATTAAATTTACAACACTGTTTGGCTGCACGGGAGTGGTCTATAACTATTTCAGGGTTAGTCCGATGTAAAACAGTTGGATTATGTGGACAAACCCCAGAACTTCACAATGTTAGATCCATCACATACTTATTTGCATTATATTTGGACTAATATTTATCCTTTACCGAGTATACTTAACACTCATGGATGCATTAGTAGCGTTATCTGCAGGGAAACGAGATACGTTCGCATTATAAAAGTATACAAAATCAGTTACTTGATGCATACCAATTAAAAAAAATCTTTACGACCGCCCCATGAAAGATTACCTGTCATTCGAAGTAAAATTTGGTTGATAAACATACCGCTTTCGGTATATGTATATATGTATGTACCTATTTTCTGTATACTAGTTGTGAACAAGAAATAATCCGTATAACTATAAACAAATCTTAAATTTATTGTTTCTACATTTATTAACTACTTATTGTCTTGAGTTACTAACGCGTCCTGCAAACGATAACAGTCGCTGGCAATCTTCCATTTATCATCTTGAGCTGTTATAATAAATGTTTGTTGAAAAGGCTTCATGGGTTGGTCAGTATATTTAACAGTGCCACCTGCCTGTATCAAGTATGTCAGTTGGCCAGCCACTGCCTCATCTAAAATAGGTTGAGCATCCAGGGTCGAAATAGTGTGTTCAGACGTTGGTAGTTCTATAAAATATTTCTGTATGTTTTCCTTGCCTGACGCGCCATTGCCGTTCCATACAAATAATCCAGTATCTAGGTATAGTCGGTTCATTTGCTATATGATATGATGTAAATATTTAGGTCACATGGAAGCAGTTCTATATTGTACTAAGAAACTTACATGTCTTCTTTTATCAAAGGACTGATAATACAATTTTGTAAAATCTTCAGCTGTACGACTGCAAGCTTCCACTTTTGATTTCATTTCCTTTCAATTGAATAAATGAAATAATTTCATTTGTACTAATTTTTGAGATCGGTTTGTACTTACATTATCCATTATATGATTATTTTCTTAAAGGTTGTTAAAGTTATTTGTTAAACTTGTAAAATGTTTTTTCACATGAACAAAATTGCAATATTTTACCAGAACTTATTTTGTAATGACATCACAAATGACATTGCCAGCTCAAAGTTCCAGCATTATAAGCAATTAACCCTTTCACTACAAGTTTTAACTGAATGGTCCAAAAAATCTAATTTTTTGGATTTTTGCTATTATTGGTCTTAGAAACAATAATCAATAATTTTTTTTACAAATTTACAACTCCAAAGCTGCTTTTTGGAATGTATCCATATGGATACCAATTAACTTAATGGTATAGAAAAATTCTTTGATTTTATGTTCGTTTATATTTAAATATATATTAGTTTTTCAACTTTTTTACTTGCGTAAGTGAACATTTCTGCAAAATATAATTAATTAGTAAGGCCCTTATTTATAAAAGATATTTTTGATTTTTTTACAAAGCAGTTTTTCATACAAAATTTGTTTTATAAACATTTTATTAAACAAAATTACTTTTTAGGAATAAGGCAGTAATAATCTAAAAAAGTTGAAAGAAAACAACTTCATAATATAGCTGCCAAATTAAGAAATTCAAAATCGATTAAACTTCAATTGATATTGAATCATGCAATTGCCTAAATGAAAAACCAATAATTTCTTTATAATAATACGCCTTAAAGCAGTTTCCGTTAGTTTCCGCTACTAGCATATCACTTTTGAGTCGCGTTTATCACTTGCATCCTCCACGTTTGTACCTGAAATATTTTCCGGCCAATGTTGATTTCGGTGAAATCGTAATGGATTACGTAAAACCATCCATTTACAACGTTATTACGAAAACCCAGCAAGTCCATGCATTTGTTATTGTTAGTTCACCAAAAATCAATAAAATTATCAAACATTTTTAAAACCCACTTTCTATATATGATGGAAATTCTATACAATGATAGAATAAAAGCCAGTTTGTCTATTTTTTCGATAGTGCAACTATGTTTGGTTTCGAAATATCTACATTTTTTTCTGTTCACCACAAAATCTATCCAATACATCCAGAGGTTTATGACCCTGTATAGTAGAAACTAGTTGCCCAATTCCTTCATTAAGCGATCTTAGCAGATACATATTGACCTGTTTTGAATTCTTTTCCAACTTTAGGTAAATTTTAACAAATCTATGTTCTTTAACTCTTCCTGGGATCCAGATCCCTTTTTGATGTAAGTTCACAAACTTAAAGTTATACATTAATTTTTAAAATAACTTGTGTGGTTGTTTTGCTCAGGAATATTTCTTGAAAGTTGTGTAACTATATGGCAAAAACTCAAAAAGCAGCAAGAACTTTTCCTCTGCTTCGGCCGAAAGTTGTAAGTCATTCCTCTGGTGCTACATAAAATGTCCATTTTATGGGTTTCCTGCCGTATATGGCCTTAATATATCTTTTATATAATTTTTTGTAAAATTGTCAATTATGTTACTAATTCTGTACAAATCAATCATAAAAACATAAAAAACACTGTTCTACTTTTCTATACAAAGTTTACATTAAAGCATACTCACAACTAAACAAAAGAAAAGAACTTAAGTTAATATATTCAATAAAAGTTCAAGTTAATTATATGTCCTGGGTCTTACAAAACAACTTTAAAAATGCGTGTATCCATATGGATACAATATACTGAAAGGGTTAAGTTGCCGTTTTTACTCTTACATCAGGGAAGGAAAATGACTTCTTGGATTTTGTACCAACTGTGAAAACAAAATGTACTTTTTGGACCATTACGGTACTATTTTTTTAATATTTATTAATAAGAACGGAAACGTAACAACTGTGTATAAATTCAGAAGTAAACAATAAAAAGCAGAAGCTTAACCAAAATGTGTATAAAAATTCAGTATAAAAAACTAAAAATAACAGAAAAAAATATTAAATATTACATTACATACAAGGGTACATTTGTTAGAGATCGGTTATTTTACAAATTTTGCTTATTAACTATAAAATCCAAGTTATGCACATAAAAAATGCGCAATAAAACCTAAAACACACTATTGAAGTAAAGGAGCGATATGTAGTTAATAAAAATATATATAACCACAGCCAAGGCGTGTTCATGTACGAGGTGCTGTCAAGTTAACAGGTACAGTTAAAATACTAGACAGATATTTTTGTTGCAGAGTTGACAACAGCATTGTAACAAAAATATAGAAGATGACCGCCTAAAATAAAATACACACAAACAAATTAAAGACAACATAGCCAAAATTAATGTTACCATATAGTGGAACATTGGCATTTTTAAATTGTACCAAGTAACTCGCGGTAATACCACGGTACCAACGAGGTTAAAAATGTACCATAAAAAGTACAATTGTACCCCAGGCAAATTCATAACAGGTAAAGTTAATACTACAACAAATTACAAACAATAAAAACAATATGGCATTTTGTTGTTGCTTTGGAGGCTCATTTGTCAAAAGCATCTGATTAAAGATACTAAAGCAGAAACCTACGTCATCATGGCTAACAACCGGCTGAGCCGAGCCGCTGATATTTATAGTCAGCTACGCCGCCGCCGAAAAAAGTTTGGCTTATGTCGCCTGAAAAACAGCCCCTATTCCGCATTCAATTACGCACGAATCGAAAAATGTTATTCTGGAAAAAAACTTAATCTAAAGAAAAAGAAGAATAGAAGAGTATGTTTAAACCAGCTGCTTGGCTATGAAACGTGGGAAATTGGAAAAGAAAATATAAGGAATTTTGCAAAAAATTTTATTAATAAGTTAAATTTAGTGAAAGAAACAGTGATTTAACAATTAAAATAATAGTATTAAATTTTGTGAAAATTTATATTAAATAAATTATTGCAATTTTAAGTACAGAGAGATTAAAAAACGAGATAAGAAAAAGGTATTTATGGCCAAAATTATCCAGTGTGAAGAATTCTGTCACGCCGGAGGTAATATTTTAATTTTGTATATATAATTGTAACAGAAGAATAAAGTTTATTTGTTTTAATTTAATTAAATATTTTTTGTTGTCATTAAATATTCCAACTTTTCATACTGTTCTACCTGTAATTAATTAAGTAAAAATCGCATTTCATTACAAAAAAAAAAAATTCTGTAGTTCATTAATTAAACCTTCTTTTACATTTAATACTTACATTATTTTTTAAATCAATCACTTTTTGAAGCTAAACAAACAAAACTGAAAATGCTTCGCCACTGAAATAACAACTTACAAAAACTTATGTGCGATCGAAATGCAGAATACATAGAATCGTAACAGTAAAATTGCCAAACGGCTAAAATTTCGATTCGTATCGAAACACAGAATGGGGGGAATATAAATAAAAATTATTTTATTTAGTTTTTATCTTAAATTTGATTTTTAAGTAATTTGTTGTCAGTTGGCTGAAGCCGAATTAGAGGTTCCGCCACCGATTTTCTTAAGAGCCACCGCCGCCGACAAAATCGCTTGGCACAGGTCTCTGTACATAAACAACTTTTGACAAACAAGCCAACAATTATATGAATTCGCCTTAAACTAGGCAGAAAAAAAGTAGATCAGATGCGTTTTCAACTTGACCTTATTAATCGGCCTTGGTCGAGACGTAGGGTTACATTAAAATACAATCAAGGCGAATCTAAAGCGAATTCATAGCAACGTGACAACCAGCGATGCCAATTTAACGCGTTTTGCATCCTTTTTTCGTTTTAGCGCCTTTAATAAAAAATGCACTAGATTAGGGCTTTTTGAATAAAGTCAATAACATAATTTCAGTTCAATATTTTTTTTAACTTTTTTTTTTATAAATTTAACAATTTGCTAGTATCCAAGACTCTGATAAAATTTTTTTAATTGGTTAATGATTCAGCTGTCGCAAATAAAATTCCGTTGACTGTGGTTAGAATTAAAAACACATTTTAAAGCTTAGTTTAGACGATATGTTGAATCATCATATGTGTATATGCTAATAGACATATATGCTAACAGCCATATGATTAACTGTAAATGGCAAATACTTTGCAATTTCACAACTAAAAATATGTACTATTATTATCAAGTTCAAAGTTTGACAAATAAAATTTTAAAAAAGCTAAGAATTTCGATTATTTGGAAGGCGATTCTGATTTTGTATTAAATGATTTGAGTTATCGAAATCTGAAGAAGATTTACTAAAAAACCATTGTATTTACTTATACATACATTGACTTTTATTAAAATTTAGTTTAGCGCGTAGAAAAATAGGGCCTTTTTGGCTATAAATAGTTAACAACGCTGTAACTTAGCACGTTTTGAGAAGGGTAATAGCGGTTTGCGTTATAGACACTTGGCGTCGCTTATGAAAATGTGTGGAAGGTCAAAACAAAAGTAATTTATTACTTGCTAGACCTTTGTTCCGTGAAATAGGAAGTAGTAGGAGTAGTATGATGTGATCGACTATGGCCCATAGGCTAGGTACACATAATGAATAAATTAATGAAAATAAATAAAAGATACATATGTATTTTATTTATTTATTTATTGGTACATATTCTACAAACTAAATTTGCCGAATATGCTTGCACAAAAATGGACGGGGTGACTACACCATATTATATGTCCATGATGCTATTAACAGTATTCTTAGAAATTTTTTTCTGACTGATTATATCCGACCCAGGAATGGCAAAGTTGGTACAATTGTACCTTTTTTGGTACTATTCAAACTCGGAAAGTTCAATAGTACACCAATGACTAATTTAGTACATTTTCAAAAGATATGCATATCTCAATTTTAACTTTTGAACAATGGAACTCATATTCTTCTCACTTGAAAACAATATTGTGAAAGCAATCGCCCATTTTCCTATAATTTTTCTTCTAAATTCGGATGTGCTCTACATGCTATTAATTTGTACATTTCAAATTTCAACCTAAACAGTTGTAACCATATGCTTTAACATTCCAACTTACAAGCAAATTTGTGAAAACGATTCGGTAGCCAGAACAAAGTCGATTGTTTTAACAAAATCAAATAACAATATGCAATTTTAACTAAAAAAATCTTTTAGTACAAATAAGGTCAAAAAAGTTAAATTTTTTAAAAGTTGCTGGTACATTTATAAAATTCTCAATGCCTTCCCTGATCTGATCTATGCCTTCACATAGGAAGTAGCAATGTGGTTGTCAACGAATTTCACAAAAGAACCACAGATCGAAAATTGTAAGCAAAATTTGACAGCTATGCATGAAAATTAAACAATAAAGCCAAAATGTCAACAAAAGAATTTGTTTAACTAAATTAAAATAAAACTTATTATTGCGATGTGAACAGTTTTTCAATATTTTGCAAAACAATTTCTGAAGTTCCCGGTCAACTTTAATATATAAAAAAATAGCTCAGCTGTGTGATCGCAATTACCTGTTGAATGTGCCTTGGGCTAAACATATTTGTAACCAAGTAACTACACCTGAAAAATTCATGTTGTGGCGATTCTCAAAAATCATCTTAAAATCTCATCAAAGTTATATCACCTTACGTCCATAACTGATATATTTTGATTATGACAAAAGTCAAACTTTATATTGGAAATAATCTTTTATGATAGCTGTTTTCCGATAAGGAATTTGACATTAGTCATGATAAAATTATATCAGCTATAGACGTAGGGTCAAAGAGATACTCGCATTATCTAGTTTATGGCTTCGTTAGTCAAATCGCATCTTATTTTTGAAGTTGCATTGTATACGTTTGGATGTTAGTAAAAACTTGAAGCTGTTATTGCATTTCTCTTTGTTTTATATACATACATATGTATTTTATTTATATATGTTAACCTACGTCTATACATGTATTTTGAATATACTGTGCCGCAAACCAGAAACCAACCGACGATATGATTTTTATTTTTGTCTAATTAATCAAATTTAATGAAAAACTCGTGTCGATTTTCTTGACAATTTTCGAAATTAATATGCCGAAAATGGCGATGATTTTTCAAAAAGAGTGCAGATTTTTCAGCAGAATCTTCTGGCAGCCCTACTTATCTCTCCTTATAAGGCGCCCCAAAGCGAATTCATGAATTCGCTTGAGGCGCCCGAAAAGCATTGTTTATTTTATTGAAGCAAAAATCGTGTACTTCTTCTAGAAGATAGAAATAGATAACTGTCTGTTAAAAAAATAGTACAATATTCCAACGATGACTGATACCTTGGAATACGATATTTCAGCGGAAGTTAGAGGAGTTATGGTGAGTTTGCGACGAGATGTACACTGCACTTTTCTAAATGCTAAAATCTTTGTAGACTCCTGGACGCCTCAAAATGACAGATCAGAATATCGTTTTCAAAAACAGTAGAACAGGAAAAGTCGAGCAAATATCTGCTGAAGATATAGATTTGATTAATTCACAAAAATTTGTAGGCACTTGGGGTTTAAGAATATTCACCAAAAATGGGAATTTACACCGTTTTGTGGGCTTCAAGGATGGAGAAAATGAAAAGTTATCAAAGTTTATAAAAAAGACATACAGTCAAGACTTGGTAGAAAAAGAAATGTGCGTTAAGGGTTGGAATTGGGGAACTGCAAGGTTTCAAGGTTCAGTTTTAAGTTTTGATAAAGATACCAAGACAATATTCGAAGTGCCTTTGTCACATGTATCGCAGTGTATGACGGGTAAAAATGAAGTAACATTGGAATTCCATCAAAACGACGATGCTCCCGTAGGCCTTATGGAAATGCGTTTTCACATACCTACTGTGGAATCGGCCGAGGATGACCCGGTTGAAACATTCCAAACGAACGTGATGAACAAAGCTTCGGTTATTTCTGCTTCTGGTGACGCTATAGCCATATTCAGGGAAATTCATTGCCTTACACCCCGAGGTCGCTACGATATTAAAGTATTCTCTACGTTCTTCCAATTGCATGGTAAAACTTTCGATTACAAAATACCCATGGACTCAGTGCTTCGCTTATTCTTGCTACCTCACAAAGATAACAGACAAATGTTTTTTGTTTTGTCTTTGGATCCACCCATAAAACAAGGTCAAACGCGTTACCATTATTTGGTGTTGCTGTTCAGTCCCGAGGAAGAAGCCTCGATTGAGTTGCCCTTCACTGAAGAGGAACTAAAAGAGAAATATGAAGGCAAACTGGAAAAAGAAATTTCCGGGCCCCTTTACGAGGTTATGGGCAAAGTAATGAAGGTTTTGATTGGGCGTAAAATTACTGGCCCCGGTAATTTTATAGGGTGAGTTTTGTTGAAAATATGTACTTATCTAACAGACATTTGGCACTAATTTCCTCATAATTTGTTTTCTGCAGTCATTCAGGTACTGCTGCTGTGGGCTGTTCCTTTAAGGCTGCAGCGGGATATTTATATCCTTTGGAACGTGGTTTCATTTATATCCACAAACCTCCCATTCATATACGTTTTGAGGAAATCGCCTCGGTCAATTTTGCTCGTAGTGGTGGTTCAACACGTAGTTTTGATTTTGAAGTTTCTTTGAAAAATGGCACCATTCATATTTTCTCTTCTATCGAAAAGGAAGAATATTCCAAATTGTATGATTTTATTAGCCAAAAGAAACTACATGTTAGCAACACTGGCAAAGACAATAAGGGTGGTTACAAGGATGTTGATTTTGGTGATTCGGATAATGAAAATGAGCCTGATGCTTATTTGGCTCGTGTTAAGGCTGAGGCTCGAGAGAAGGATTCCGATGACGAGGAAGGTTCCGAGGAAGAGTCTACCGATGAAGATTTTAATCCCACAGGTGATGTATCCGATGTTGCCGAAGAGTACGACTCAAATGCTCAAAGTGATTCAGAGGATTCTGATGCCAGTGGCAAAGGTAGTGCCAACGATTCATCTGGGGAAAAGAAACATAAAAAAAATAAAAAAGACAAGAAGGAAAGAAAAGAAAAGGTGGAAAGAAAACCGAAGTCGGTAAGATGATTGTACTCGACTTAATTTCATTTCTGATATGAAAAGAGGTTGCAAAAAGTTCTGAAAAATTTCAAAACTAAATTTATGCGTTACATAAATTTTTATATAAAAATCAAGCTTATCAGTACAACTTATTTTTTTTTTTTTTTGCTAATGCGATGTGCCACTGTCTATCCGTTAAATTTCGAAATCATTTCCAAATGAAGTTTCTATAACTTTTAGGCTTAAGGGTAGAATTATTATTTTTAAACATACTCGTAGGTTAAAAGATTCGAACAAAAATCTTCAAATCAAACATATTTAAAGTTAAAGTCTACTAATGAGTTGCTTAACACACCACAAACTTTTTACAATCGTATTATTTTCTAATATTTTTATTAATTTTAAAAAATTTATAAAAACTTTTATGTATAGGAAAAAATTAAAGTATGCATGTACATATGTACATACATACATACATACATGCATATACATATATATGCATATGTCGAAATTATATTTTTTATAAATTCAAGAAGATCCCTGCAGGAGGTCGAACTAGTGTCCAACTGGTATTTTACTAGTACAGAAGCCACCACCACTACTTCCCAACCGTAAACTTTCCTATAAGATGTTAATGCTCAAATTAGCATTGAGTGTGTTTAGAAAATTACTAGTGCCATTGGTACTAGTTTAGGACTAGTTAATTACCAGTTCTTTTGCAAAGAAAAATTATATAAAATTGGTGGTTTTATTCCTTTGTTACCCAGTGACAAATGCTAGTTAAAATTCGCAATTATTTATCAAAATTCAAAAATACAAAAGGTTAATTGTAATTATTTGATTATAATTATTTATAGGTGTACCTAAAACTTTAATAATTGTATAATACCAATTTTCGTACAGTGCAAATGCTCTATTAGACAGTCAAAATTTATTTTGCAATATGGTGCCTTGGAACTACTTCATATACTAGTACTAGTACAACAACTTTAACCCTTTTCGCACTAGTTCTTGCTGTTCTAGTAACTATACTAGTAGCTTTTAGACAATTGATACCTATTCTCCTGCAGCGATGGATTAATTAAATACATACACATGTACAATTTATAATATCTGCATTTGAGGAGAAAGAAATGAAAACAATTATCACAGAAACTAATTTTCTTTTTTAATTTCGTAGAAAAAGACTTCCAAGAAAAAAGACTCTAACAAACCCAAACGTGCCACAACTGCTTTCATGTTGTGGCTTAATGATACACGCGAAGAAATAAAGAAAGATAATCCCGGCATAAAAATTACTGAAATAGCGAAAAAAGCAGGCGAAATGTGGAAAGAATTAAAAGATAAATCTAAATGGGAAGAGAAGGCTGCCAAAGATAAACAGAGGTATTTGGATGAAATGAAAGACTATAAACCGGCTGCCCATGACAGTGACGAAGAGGAGAAGGGCAGTAGCAAAAGTAAATCGCTTCCTAAGAAACGTAAAAATGAATCGCCCACCAAAAAATCAGCTAATACATCGGGATCATTTAAATCTAAAGAATACATATCAGATGACGATTCTTCTTCCTCAGAAGACAGCAAGAAAAAGAAAACAAAATCAGAAGATGGCCATTCAGATCCAGAAGAGAAGAAGGGCAAAGTAAGCATAAAAATAGTGAAAATTAAAAAAAAACTATTACAATTTACTTCTGTACTAATAAAAAGTCGACAATTAACTAACTGATAACTTTTTTTAAATTTGTTTTAGAGCGGAAAAATCAAATCGAAGGATGATAAATCGAAACCTGATAAGAACAATAAAGCCAGTAAAGATGAACAGGAAGAAGACGGTGAAGATGAAGGTACTGCTTCTGATGGTGAAGACTCCGAGGAGGAGGAAGGCAGTGACTAAATCCGTATATGACTGGGTGAGAGAGTGAGGGGGAGGGAATATAGTATACATACATATTTTTCCTTTTGGTTTTCTTCCCATCGTGTGTTAAAAGCTGAAATTTTGCAAAGTACTAAATACATTTTTAGTTTTTTCTAAACCGAATTTTCATATGCATAAATGTGTTTTATTTCTGATGCTGAAAGTTGGTATCGAAAAATTCGTTGTTCGTCCCAGTTGTGTTCCTAGCATAAATTGCATGATTTTAAAATAAAATACCTGCATTTTATGTCGTGAGTGCGTGAGAACTCCTTCCTATTTTAGAAAATTTTCTGAATTTAATCAACTACAGGGAGTCTACTCTGTAATTCGAAACGAAAGAAAATGCTTTCGAATTTACATGTTATAAGCATACAAATTCGAAAGCATTTTCTTTCGTTTCGAATTACAGAGTAGATAGACCCCCAGGGTTTCAAGAAAATACATAAGCATTAGTTATATCAGGTTAAAAAATTATAATCAAAAAATTTTCAAGGACCAAACTAAAAAATACTATTTCTATCATCCTTACAATAAAAATAAGATATGCTGATATATTCATCAATGACACTCTATCTATGTAAATGAAAGAGATTTTTGTGTAGATTAACAATCCCGACCATATGAGGACCACTCGTGAAATATTAATGGATTAATACAAAAAGTGGTATAAATTATGCAAATGCTAAATGTCACTATATCTTTATGACGCCATCACAATCAGAAGATAAAAATACTCGTATATAAGGATCGGATATTTTTATTTAAACATCAAAACCACTGTTGCGCAGTGTTATCTATGTTTTGAAAAGAGCCACGACTCCAAACAAATTTGAACATAAAACAAATTTTATTAAAAGTTTAATCGGAATACGTTGAAATTTTTACAGTATATAGATATTGATATTGTTAGTTGATTTCTTGCAAAAATTGAAATGTTAAAAATGTTGAGTTAATACCCTCTTATTGATTAAGTGCGATATGTACATTTCGTTGGTCTCAAGTAGTTACAAATAATTGTAAAAACATAATAAAAACTGTAATATTCACCATGGAACTTTTTTTTGTACAATTGCGTGCAAAAGTAATTGCAATAAATTTTTGTGACGAAGTGTGTTTTTGTGTGAAATGTATTTTGCAATTACTGAAAACCTCAATTACGTAAAAAATACGAGTTAGGGCCTTTCTAGTTGAGTTCATCGATATGTAAGTTGATACAAAGTTGGACAAATAAAAATTAATGATTTCGATTCTGTATTATAGTGTTTTCATACTGAAAGTTAAAACCGGGTTTTAACGTTAAAACCATAAACAGCTGATTTTGTATTCACGCTGCAAGTTTGATAAATTCAGGTTTCAAAGGGCGGAGCACAATGAATCCGTCACACGTTAAACCTTGCCTTTTTCAGCTGACAGCTAAGTTGAAATACATGGTTTCTTATGACGTCTGTTACATTCAGTACGTCTCCGTAAACGCAAAGCTTTTACTCTTAACGAACGTTGAGTAGTTGGACAGTTATTAATTGGCGTAGCTTTAAATTTTTTCTAAGGGGAGGGGGGGGGCATTATGACTGATGGTTTTCATGATTAAAATAAACAATTACATGCAATTTTTAATAATTCTAGAGGGGGCAACAGCAATTCTTGGTGGGGCAATGCACCCCCCAGAATGGCCTTTCTACGCCTATGCAGCTATCAGTTATCTTTTTGCTCTCTCTGTGTTTGTGTTTTATGGCAGCAAAATTTAACAGAATACAAAAAGAAATAAAATAAATTAAAGAAATCTTAAGTTTAATAATAAAAATGGAGTACAAACTTATTGAAGCGCTCCAAATGTTTCCTTGCCTGTTTGATAAAAGTAAAAAGAAGAAAAAAAGTCGTGATCTTCTGTAGCATATGCATCAAGTAAGCAGTGTTTTTATGTGTCCATTTATTAAATTATTTAATAAAAATTGCTCAAAATTGTAGTTAAACAATGTCAAACTCATTGGAGATCGATCCTTCGAACTCCACCTTTCATAAATAAAATTCTGTTAAAAAAATATGCGATAAAAAAAACTGATTAAGATCTGTTACAGCGATATTTGGCCAATGGGGTTTCCAACTAGCTCTCAGCTGAGCATATACCTCAGCGGGTTCCAACCCTCCCATTGGATATGCTGCCCACAAAAAAAAACAATGTTGAATACAAAATTGACAAGCAAACAATTAAACTTCATATTGACACTACTCTAACATACAAGCGCATTACAATTGATATTCACAGGGCTGAGAAAAGGTGTTATATCCCAGCCATAGCCCTCCCATCCGTGTCATTGTAGAATCCTTATTGACTTTACTCAATGACCCCATGCTCCATTCGACCTTTCCAACCTTACCTTACCTTCATGCCTCCGCCTTTATTTCAAATTTACTCCATGGACATTTTTTTTTTTTTATGGAAAATCTCTAAATGCTGGTATCCCCTATAACCATTTGCATGTATGTTTGTAAAAACAAGGAGCAGTGAACAATTTAACATTGCCACATAATCTCCCGCAACAAAACTCCGAGCTCTACACGCACTCGTAGTAGGGAACGGTGTGCGGGCTCTTATTTAAGTGATTATTAGACACAAAAACAAGTGGAAGAAACGTATTGATTATAAATATGCACACTACGACACGAACATTATTTGAACGCACAACAATTCAACGTGGGGAACTCCCATGACCCTGACATAGTCTCAACATACACCTGATTTAGCCGGGCTTCGTACTTTACCAGGATTAGCAGGTAGCCTGTTCGTTTATTTTTTTACTTTAAAGTGATTTATTTTAATTAGTGTTTGCTTACAAGTATTTATTCTAGCCTGAACCCTAATCTGTATCCATCCAGCTCTAGCCGACTGCTGAAATTTCTGTGGTAAGAAAATTCATAGTGGCAACTCACAAAACAAGAGGTAAAAATTTCTTGTAATTGGCTTATTGACCAATTTGGCACTTAGTGCGAATAATTAAATTAAATCGAACGCCCGCAATGTATATATTGAGGCAATATTATTTAAGTGTAGTCATATAAATTAGTTTTATCTATATTTTTATATTATATCTAAATTTTTATTTATCGTCGAATGTTTTCTTTTTTTATTATTTGGTTTGTTTTCTCTCTTGTTTTAGCTCGAGTATACCTCTACTAAATTTCCTATTGGATTTGGCTGCTCAATGGATACTGACACCTCCCTCAGTCAACCTTTTTCTTTTTATAAAAGAAAAGGAGCGAGAAATGTTGATGATTCTTGGCATGAAAATATACTTCCATTGTACCTATTTCTGATTTGTTTACGGGAAGTATAAATTACTCTTTCTATGTAACATAAGAGTGTACTTTGTGTACCCTTTTTCAGGTTTATTCATTATCAGCGGTTGCCGCTTGAAGTATTTTATATATTGCACTGCTGTAAATTTAAAAAAAAAGGGGACGACACATACACACTTATATCACAGATGGAATCAGGTACTTTCTTACTACTAATATTGCACTAATAAAACTATATCACAGCCGATGTTTTACTAATCCTAAGAATTTAAACTTAAAGCTATATCACAGATGTTGAAGTATAATTGCAAAAACAAATAATCACTTACAATATAGGACAGTACGACACATAATTTGTTGTCTAATTACTAAATTAAATAATCATCCTATACTATATTGCACTTGAACATGAATTGGTTTTGTTAATAAAACAAATTCATTAGTTTGATTATACTTTAATATCTTTTGTGTGATATATACCTATTTTTGCTCCTTTTAAATTCTCTAGTTCGTACATGTTATTTCCTACAGGCCGAACCACTCTACATTTCAGGAACTTCCTGCAGAATTTCGCGTTTATATTTTTCGCAAAGTTACTTTGTACTATATTTCGTCTGTACACTTCTTGTCCCGGGACAAATTTGACTATTCGTGCCCTTTTGTTGTAATTTGCTGCGCTTTTCTGGTATGCTTTAGTCATATTTTCTTTAATTTGGTCTCTGATTAACTCTAATTTCTCATTCGGCTTGCTTATTATTCTGTGATCGGTAATTGAGTGCAGTTTTCGGCCTAGTTTGTAATCTGACCCGTTCAGGTACATATGATAACCGAATAAAGAATAAAATGGGGTAAAACCTATAGTACTGTGGAACGAGTTTCGCAGTGCACAGTCAATTTCCGATAAATAGAGGTCCCAATCGCGATGGTCTTCTTTTAAGTACGCTCTGATCGCTGATAAAATACTTTGGTTTACTCTTTCCGATGCGTTGCTGCTAGGTTGATAGACTGGTGTTCTTAGGTGTTGAATTTTGTATATATCTATAAAATTTTGAAAACTTTTGCTTGCAAATTGAGCTCCATTATCCGTGTGAATAATTTCTGGGACACCAAACTTATGAAATACTTCGTGAGTCAGGAATTCGATAACATTAGTGGTGGTCGCCTCTCGCATTGCTTTCATAAAAGTATATTTAGTAAAGTGGTCCAATACAAGGAAAATATAGCAATTGCCATTTTTCGACCTTGGATATTTTCCCAAAAAATCCAGATACAACTTTTGGAAAGGTCTTTCTGTGATAACTTGATTACCTATCTCTGGTCGCAAGTTTTGATTTGGAGGTTTAATTTCTTTACATATTTGGCAGTTTTTTATATAAGTTTTAGTTTGTGTATACATTTTTGGCCAATAAAAGAACCTTTTCAGCTTTTCCATCGTCTTTGCCACTCCTCCGTGTGCGGATGTTAGACTCGTATGGGCTTTTTCTACCAATATCTGGGTAATATTTGGTGGTATCCACATTTTCCATTGGTCATCTTCCCCTTCACCTCGGTCGAACTCTGTTCTTTTGAACACAAACCCATTTTCCACTTTTAGGTCTGGCACACTCTGTTCATTTTCATTTATGTGTCTTATCAATTCCAAATATTCATCACTTTGAAACTCAGTGGTTTCAAAGTCAAAGAAATCATTCCTTTCCAATTCCTCAGTAATCATGTTATCGTCCGGCAAACGGGAAAGCATATCTGCTACTATATTTTCTGACCCTTTTCTGTGCTCTATTTTAAAATCAAAGGCTTGCAACTGTAATGACCAGCGAGCAAGTCTTCCAGTTAGATCCTTTACAGACATGAGCCATTTCAAACTGGCATGGTCTGTAACTATCGTAAATGGCATCATTTCGATGTATGGTCTGAACTTTTTCACTGCCATGACTGCTGCTAGGCACTCTTTCTCAGTAGTACTATAGTTTTTCTGGCAAGGATTTAATTTTTGACTATAAAAAGCAATTGGGTGTTCTTCATTCTGATCATTTAGTTGGTATAGTACAGCTCCAATTCCATAGTGGCACGCATCGCACTGGATCCAAAAATTCTTCGAAAAATCTGCATGTCTCAACACTGGAGCAGACGTTAATGCTATTTTTAGATTTTCAAATGCCTCTATCGCTTCTGGAGTCATGTTAAATTTCTTGGCCTTTTTTAGCGTATCTGTTAGCGGAGCTGAAATCGAAGCAAAATCTTTGATGAATCGGCGATACCATCCTGCTGTTCCAAGAAAGCTACGAACTTCTCGAGCTGATTTTGGCACTTTAATCTCCTTAATTGCTTGGACCTTTTCCGGATCAGTCATTAGACTTCCTCCCCCAATTATGAAACCTAAATACTTTAACCGTTGGAAACAGAATTGAGACTTCTTCAAGCCTATTGTAAGGTTTGCTCTCCTTAGGCAACCAGCCACTTCTTTTAAAATTTTCAAATGTTTTTCAAACGTATTTGATATTACCAAGAGGTCGTCTAGATATATAAAAACGTTTTCTTTCAACCTCTGTGGTATAACTTTATCCATCAATCTGCAAAGTCGCTGGGCGGCGTTGCACAGACCGAATGGCATAACTCGAAACTGGTAGAGTGGACGACCTGCTACAGAAAATGCCGTACATTGTCTACTTTCTTCATCTAGCTCTATCTGCCAAAAAGCATATTTAAGATCCACACTGCTTATATAATAGGTCTCATCTATTCTGCTTAATATTCCATCTATGTTTTGCAGAGGATAAGCGTCTTTAATGGTGATCTTATTTAACTTTCGGGCATCAAGACAGAATCTGTTTTTACCAGGTTTCCTAACTACAGTAGTTCTATTCGACCACGGACTTTCGCATTCTTCTATGACTTTTAATTCTAACATTAAATCTATTTCTTTATATACTATTTGCTGTACCGCTGGAGATAAGGGGTAGTGGCGATCTTTAAAAGGAACTGCACCGTCGATTATTTTTATGGTGTGTTTTTCAAGGGACGTACACCCTAATCCTTCCTTTTCAAAAGCTGGGAAAAGATCTATAACTTTGTTCAGTTCTTCTCGTTGACTTTTGTTTAAAATATGAGGATTAGATCTGTGCTCTTGGCATACAATTTCATCTGGCTGTTGATTTATCCGTACTTCTTCTATTTCAAAAATTTCCGGTGCCAAATGAAATTTACGCCAGAAATCGATACCCAAATACGCCTCTTGCTCCAGATCAGGACATAAATAAAATGTTATAATTTCAATTAAATTCTTAAATGTAACTTCTAATTCTACTTTCCCTATCAGTCTGTGTTTACTGCCAGCTGCAGTTGAAACTACTGAAAATATGGGCTTAAAACTAATACCTAATTTCTCTACCAATTCTCTACACCCTTTACCTAATAAGCTAATAGAAGCGCCGGTATCTAACAATCCCTCTACACATAAACCGCTCACATAAATTTTAGCAAAAACTCTGGGATCGTTTTTCTTATCGGCCTTTCTGATTGCCTCGTTCACACTATTTCTGATCTTTTTCTTTTCTTTGAATTTATTTCTAAGTCTCAAGATTTTTTTCGAAATTAGTTCCTTATTTTCCACCTTTTTCCCAAATATTCTAGCTCTAACTTTCTCATAATTTAATTCTCTTTTTTCTAGCGAATATTTGTGCCGCATTTGAGGAATAAATTTATTAAAATCCTTTACCGTTTTTATTAAATTAATTTTTTCTTTCTCCTCTAACGCAGGATTGTAACTGGGTCTACGCTGGAACGACGGTTCCCTGCAGTTTCCTCGCTCCGGTGGAAGTTTTTTGGAAAACAATCAGTGCAGGTTGGTGCTTTCACATCCGGTTTGCCACATCTATAACAAAACAATGAACGTTCTGTTGATGTACAATATTGAAACGTGTGTCCCTCTAGCCGGCAATTCCAACATTTTAATATGCTGCGATTTATCGTCTTCTCCTGTCGGGGCACATCAATTGCTGCTAATTCGTCGTTAATTTCAAAATTTGCGGAATCTACAGGTTTTTCGTAAATTTCATTCACCTGTCTCGTGTACCTGTTAACTGGTACACCCGAGTGCGTAAATTTTGCCTCTTTCCGACAGAATACTTTCTCGGCTTCGACACACTCCTGGCGCAACTCTTCCACCGAATTAACCGCGATTGGATATACTCTGCTTCTAATTTCTTCCCTCAGATTTTTTTTTATCATCTTAATCATCTCTTTTTCCGATACTGATACATCTAGTCTTGATCGCATTTGAGTCATGGTAAAAAAGAACGCATCTATTCCTTCCCCTGACATCTGTTTCCTTTCGACCATATCGCTCATCAGTTCGAATCTTGATCGGGTTGATTGATATTGCTTAAGTAAAGCTTCTTTAAGTGTGGACCACTCAGAGACAAAGTTGGTCTGGATGTATAACCAATACCACTTTTCAGCAACTCCCTTAACTAAAAGGTGGAAGTTGTCAAGAACTTCTCCCCACGATACCCCATATTGTCGTCGCAGCCTTTCTACCCGAAACACAAAATCTTCGACAGCTAATTTATTTTGGTTGACGTCAAATTCCAGGCCCCACTTATCGATGCGCAACTGAGGATACTCTCGTGACCTAGACGGCTCAATACTGGCTCTGGAAGACCTTGGTGAGTGAACAGAATTTTCCCGTGACATTTGGAATTCATTTAAGGAATTACTACCGTTCTGGTTTCTTCGTGGGATTATTTCTTCCCGCAGCCTTTTGTTTTCCTGTTGAGTCTGTTGTAAAACTAAGCTCATTTTCCCCAACATGGACGTCATCTCAGCCATCTGTCTCCTAATGTCATTCATCTCACCAGTCTTGTCCCCAGTCCTTCCACCATTTTCAGCCGTAGAGGTCTCCATCCTAATCGCTTCCTCCTGATTAGCCCGTTCCCTCAACTCTGCACGCGCTGCTGCACTCGTGGACGGTTTATCTGCGATAATTGTCCCAGACTTATCGATAATTTGTGGCGCTACTCTATCTAATCCCTCCTCCATGTCTCTATTTCTAATTTCAGCTAATTTCCTATTTGGAGTATTAGACTTATATATTTTTCCAAATGCGTTTGGAGTAGACCTATTTAGATCAAATTGAATTTGTCTTGCTCTTTTTCTATTTATTGGGTCTAATATTTGGAGGGAATTGTTAGACATATCATGCGAGAAAGAGAGTAAATTTGGCTCCTATTATCTAGTTTTGATTATAAAAAAAAATAAGAAAAATCTATATCTACTTGCAGAAAATTTCCAACAAATATATAAATTTAAATTATAAAAGATTTGGTTTTCTAAAATGTTTTAATAATATAATTTTACAGGTTTCGGCATGAAGATGATCGGCGGTGGTCAACGTGGATTTATATTAAAATTTGAAGTATCAATTGTAATGCGAAATCAAACTACATAATATAAAACTGTGAAGTAATTTCCTCTCATACAATTCATGACTCTTAATTTTCAATTATGAAGCTATGAGATTCCTTACTTTCTTATTTCCTGCAGTGATTATGCGTACAGCAGTCCCTGTGACAAAACAATTCACCACTAGGCGGTTACACAAATATCACTTACAAAACAAGATGAACGAAAGAACTCTACTTTAACATACCACACCAAAAAAAAAGGATACAATGCAATTGGACACTATTTTACAAACAAAAATCTTTCCAAGACATTGCAGCTTTTTCCGTTTCATGTGGTGAAATCCGATCCCCCAGTGAGTAACATTTCCGCTTATATGTACAACCTTTATGAATGCTTTATTTTTATTCCTTTAAAGGGCTACATCATCACGTCCGGTTTCCCACTGGCTTGACGGTATTTTCATAATACTATTGGTTTGAAATTATTGTGCTATTGCTTGTGTGTTGCTGACATACACTAGCCATACGTTGAATAACATTTGTTGTTACAGCTCCAACGTATGACTTATCCAAAAAAAAACAATTTGGAATTTGATAAATTAAATCTTGGGCGCCATTTGTGTTACAGCGATATTTGGCCAATGGGGTTTCCAACTAGCTCTCAGCTGAGCATATACCTCAGCGGGTTCCAACCCTCCCATTGGATATGCTGCCCACAAAAAAAAACAATGTTGAATACAAAATTGACAAGCAAACAATTAAACTTCATATTGACACTACTCTAACATACAAGCGCATTACAATTGATATTCACAGGGCTGAGAAAAGGTGTTATATCCCAGCCATAGCCCTCCCATCCGTGTCATTGTAGAATCCTTATTGACTTTACTCAATGACCCCATGCTCCATTCGACCTTTCCAACCTTACCTTACCTTCATGCCTCCGCCTTTATTTCAAATTTACTCCATGGACATTTTTTTTTTTTTTTATGGAAAATCTCTAAATGCTGGTATCCCCTATAACCATTTGCATGTATGTTTGTAAAAACAAGGAGCAGTGAACAATTTAACATTGCCACATAATCTCCCGCAACAGATCCGTCAACAAAGTATTCATTGTGCCAAGCTTCTCCGTCATTGCGTTAATGTCAGTTGAAAAAGGCGAAGTTTAACGTATGACGGATTCATTGTGCCCCGGCCTTTACTCACAAACTGTCTAATAACTTTGATCAAAATAAAATAAATCTTCTGCAGAAATGCGTGTATTTGTTGCTGTATTTTTTTTTTTCTGCTTTTTATATTACTTATTTGACAATCTGTGCAACAACCAGGGCTGTCAGAAGTTTTCCGAAGAAAATCATCATTTGTCGGAAAGAAAATCATATTTTGAAGAAAAAAATAATCACAAGTCCAATTTTTTTTTCAAATAAAAAAAGTAACAATTGACATATTTACGGTGACAAAACTATTTGACGTACACCAATTTTATTTTGTTTTCATCAATAAAAAGCTATTTACTATCTTATTTTACAAAAAGAATTAAGAAAACATTTTCAAATTGAATTCAATAAAAAAATGGAATCATTAAAGTAAGCATTAAATGAAAAACTAGTTAAGAAATTCAAACAAAATAAGTATTCGACATTGCCAATGTTCTTATCATATAAAATATGTACAGGAGTGATGCATTTTGGCTCTTTTTGGTTTAGGGCCAAATTAAGTTTTTTAATCCAATAATATGTGATTTATTTTGTTTAGAGCAAAAGCAGAACTTAGCGACAAAAGATCAAATTTTTTAAAGTATTTTTTATTAAATTAAAGTAAATACATATTTTATATGTATGTATGTATGTACAGGGTGTTTTTTTTAGAGGTATAGAACTTCGAATTGAAATAAAACACAAGAAAATCGTTTTAATGTCCATCAATTTGGCTTTATTGGAAGGATAATTTTATGCCATTAATGTTTAAATATGATTTCGGGCATGTGGCCGCCGCGGCTGGCTCGAATAAAGCCAATTCTACAGGTCCAATTTTCAACCACTTTTTCGAGCATATGGTGCCGTATGTTGGCAATAACGCCACGAATGTTGGCTTCCAAGTCCCCTAACGTTTCTGGTTTGTTGGCGTAGACGAGCGACTTCACATATCCCCAAAGAAAATAATCCAATGGTGTCAAATCACACGATCTTGGTGGCCAATTGACAGATCCATTCCGCGAAATTATGCGCTCATCGAATGTTTCCTTCAATAAATCGATTGTGACGTGCGCTGTGTGGCATGTAGCGCCGTCTTGTTGGAACCACAACTCATCCAAATTCAAAATCCATAAAGTTGATGGACAAAGCTCCAATTGCTGTGCACGGTGGCGAATCGATTCATTCGGGTCCTCTTCAACACTTTGCTCTACAGCGGCAATTGTTTCTTCGGTGCGCACTGTTCGACGTCTCTGCGGATGCGTATTATCACATAGAGTAAACGTAGTGCGAAAACGATCCATGGTTAACCGAATTAATTGCTCTGATGGACGATTATGTCGACCATAAAATGGACGGAGCTTGCGGTAAACTTCGCGAACTGAACCATTATTTTCGAAATAAATTTGCACGATTTGCAAGCGTTGTTCTTTTGTCAACCTGTTCATGATGAAATGGCAAACCAAACTAAATATTAATCACTTGACAGCTGACAAAATGGCCGCCAGTTAAAAAAGTGATGCCAACTTAAAGTTCTATACCTCAATAAAAAACACCCATTATGTTGCTTAAAAAACTCAATTTTAGTTAAGAAACATTACTCATGTAATTCTCATTTTATTAAACATAATCTCTAAATTTTTAGTCCAATAGTTCCTCAATTTACCCCTGTCTAGAAGCATTTTTTTTGTGTTAAGTTTTAAAATATCTTCATCATAACAATTATTAGAACTAGATTTCATATTTTTTATATTAAATATGACACAATATTTTTTTACATAACGACGATTTCTTCTATTATGGCCTGTTTTACAATATCGAAAGAAAACTCTCGACTGAAAATTTATATTGAAAACAAAAGCGAATTTTAAAATTTTGTTGTTGATTTCAATATAAATTTTCAGTACTGCTGAGGACTGGTGAATAGAAAGAGTTCCTTGAATAATTCTGTATATATTTGTATACAAAGCTTTACATAAACGATTTTTAATGGTAGAAATCCTTTTGCAAAATTTACTTCTACATAAATCTTTGAGCTTTTTAAATTCCTTTTGAAAAAGTTTAATAGCTAGTGGTATAATACTATTTGTTTCCCCACTCAAAATATGATCTGGCGCAAATTTCGGAAACCAGTTTAAATAAAAATCTCCAAAAATAAAAGTAGTTTTTAAAACGAAGAAAACTCAATTAAAAAGTGTACTCAAAGGTTTGAACCACAGGGCCATCAAACATCCAAAAGTGCCACAAATGGCCCAATTGTGCCACATTTTGCATCACTGATGTACAGTTGTTTTATACTCTAAAATTTAGAGGTAAATTGATTTTCCTTATCGACGAATGACTTCTTTTAAACGATTTGGTATACATTTGGTGCAAGATTTGAATATATTCCGGACCGATTTATCGTAACTTCTCTAACATGACTTTTTTTTTGTAAAGTGACGTTTTCTTATTCTTTTATTTCAATTGAACCCAGAAGAGGAGGGAGAAATGTGCTCTCTGCCACTTACCAACCTGTTTCCATGAAGACGAATATTTTCGCTGGAACAAAAATGTTTTCTTTATAGGTATAGCTATTGATAAACATTTTCGACCAACAAAGAACATTGAACATACATATGTATGTATTGAAAGTAAAAATCATAATTTGCAAAATTAAAAATCATCATTCGAGAACAAAAATTTTAAAATCATATTTTGGTCCAAAAATCATCAAAAATATGATAAAATCATCATTCTGGCAGCACTGGCAACAACTGTTTATGTGAAAAAAAATTTTTTTTTTAATTATTTTATATTTTGTAAATAAATATTTTAAAATTATGGAACTACTTATACAAAGTAAAGTAGTGCTTGAAAATCAAGTTATTGTATATAAAAAATGCACAAATATATTACAAAATGAAACTTTTTTATCGGCGGAACGATGTCAGTCATATCGTCTATTTGCACTTCACAGAGGTCAATGAAAATATTTTAGTTGTTTTCCGTCCAAAAGATCCTTTTTTCCGCAATTCATTTTCAAGTTGAAAATGTATCAATTGAAGCACAGCCACGAATAACGTTGTAAAAGACAATTTTTAAAAAACCACACACAGAAAAAAATATCAATGCAAAATCAACATGCCAAAAGGTTGATGCAACTTCCTTCAAATCACATTAAATTTACCAGAAATAATATGTTGTTTGAGTGTGTTGGAGTTTATTTGATTTGTTCATAGCTGCAATAAATACACTTTTGTCAAAGACTATATTTATAGTCTTTGCTTTTGTGCTTCGTTGTGTAGGTTGTTTTTGTATTGTTATTGTTTTTGATGTTTGTAAACAGCCGACAAACTGCTGCTGGCTGGTAGGCAGTGCACTAGTCTTGCAGTCGGAGGATCGCAGGTTCGAATCCTGGAGTCAACTCAAATTATTTTCAATTTTTTTTAACTAAAACTTTTCAAGTCAAAGCATTTTGTTTTTTTTTTACTAAAACTAAAATTTTTCAAATAAATTGTATGTTAGTTAAATGGTAAATAATGTTAAATTATAATTTAATTCAAGATGGTACATATTACTGTGTATCTTAAGAATATTTAAAGTTGTTGTGGCTGCAGGGGTAAGCACGTTGACTACCACGCGATGAGTTCCTGGTTCAAATCTTGGCCGGGGAAGCCAAGCCAACTTCATTTATATACAAACATTTTTCTGATGTCTATGTCAACCACACGTAAGTTAAATAATTAATAAAGTACAACTACAACATTAAATTAAATTCATGTTGTTCCAACTTGTAACAACTTTGATTCAACATGATTCTTCATTTTGATTTTAACAGTAGGTAAATGTTAAATTAACATGAAATGAAGTTATTTCAAAAGGAAACATTTTCTTTGACAATTACTATAAATCATTTTAAATTAACATGAAACAAACTTGAAACAAAATCATTGGCAAAAAGTGTAAAATTAACCCTATTTTAAACGATTTTACATTGTTTTTTTTTTCTGTGTGCAGTTTTTTCCACAGATTAACATTAACATATCTCTATTGCGTTGTTCAAGCAAAGACTATAAATATATAAAGATGTTCTACGTCCATACATTGTACTGCCAGTGCTTAATTTGCTGGTGGATTTACTACTAAATCCATTTGTTTCAAAGAGAGTAATTTGTTTTCTCAGAGCACTTATTATTCTCAAGTCTTCGCTATTCATCTGCATACGCATGCATGTGTGTGTGCCTTTGCATGCGTAAGT